>CM028134.1:244920833-246140000 GCA_016271365.2 Neoceratodus forsteri
GTGTAGCCACGGGGAAAGGAGGGAGAGGGGAGACATGATAGAAACTTTCAAATACCTCAAGGAATCAACAAAGTACAAGAGAGTAGCATCTTTCAGAAAAAGAGATGTGCAAAAACAAGGGGGCACAATTTGAAGATAGAGGGGGGATAGCTCAGAGGTAATGTGAGAAGTATTTCTTCACAGAGAGGGTTGTGGATACATGGAACAGCCTTCCTGAGGAGGTCATAGAGTCAAAAACAGTGGGGGAATTCAAGAATGCATGGGACAGACATAAGGCAATTCTAGTGGGGGGGTACGGGTAAGTAGGCTGTTGGTTAACTGGGGATCTGCAGCTTATCCATTAGGTAGGGAAATGGGCAGACTAGGTGGGCCAAGAGGTCCTTATCTGCCGTCAAAGTCTATGTTTCTATGTTTATCTTCCGAAGAGCTGGTTCACCCGCCTTCAAAACATATTTAATTCTTTTCTTTGGAAAGCATCCACAGTTCGCAGAGCCTATTATAAACTAACTGTTCCCAAACTGAGAGGGGGTCTATCCCTACCCTCTATATTTCTATATTATGAAGCCCAACACACCAATAAGCTGTTCCAATGGGGCATGAGAAATATCCATTCTAACTCCACCGATTATACCCCTCTTTGGTTAGACATCGAGGAGGCTCTCACCACTGGGGCGGACTGCTCATTGACCAGCCTGATCTATTTGCGTCCCTCCCAGCTTCCTTGGGCCTTGCGCTCCACACCAATAGAGTGGTCTCTTAAAGCTTGGAACCAACTAAAGACTCATTTGTCCCTATTTTGGCCTAAATCCACTCCCCAACCAGTACTCAATAACCCTCATTTTCAGACAGACACCATTCTATCCCATCATCTTTCTGCCATCAATTGCGAGACTGCTCCTTAGCTAACCTGCTCCAAGAAGAGGGGATAATAATAATAAGTTTATTTATACAGCGCCTTTCAATTATCAAGGGACTATACAAAATAGAACAACACAAATGATAAAATTCAATATAAAACACAATAAAATCACAATATAGTCAACATCTCAAAAAGCATCAGTATTCCAAAAAAGCTATTTGAAAAAGACGGGTTTTTAAACCCCTCTTAAATTCCTCCACGGAAGTGCACTCAGAACTGGCGTGGTAGAGAATTCCAGAGTGGGAAGGCGTAAGAAGAGCTTACAACCTGAAGATTTAAGACTCACCCTTGGAATCTCTAACAACCCCTCATCGGCTGAGTAAGTGGATCGCCGGGGCAGTAAGGAACCAGAAGTTCTTTCAGATAGGCTGGACCCTGATCGTGAAGGGCTTTGAAAGTCAGTAAACTGACTTTGAAGGTGATCCGCCACCGTATTGGTAGCCAGTGCAGTTCGCGCAGCACCAGGGTAATATGACAGGACCTATTTGTCCCAGTCAACACCCGGGCTGCTGCGTTCTGCACTAGCTGTAGGTGGCAGATTTCAACCCCAGAAAGCCCAAAGTACAGGGAGTTGCAGTAGTCCAAACGTGAGGACACAAAGGCGTGGACCAACACTGGTAATGTTTCAGATGAAATAAGGTGCTTAACTCTGGCAATATTCCTATGGTGGTAAAAGGAAGTCTTGGTGACTGCTGACATTTGTGATTGCAGTGTCAGCCTGTCATCCAAGATGACCCCCAGGTCACGCACCCGTTCAGAGGTCGGGAGTGAAACGCCACCAAGAAAAATTCCTGAGGGCGCACCAACAGACGACCCCTCTATCTGATGACCAGGGTCCACCACCAAAACCTCTGTCTTTTCTGAGTTCAACTTCAGCCAACTAGGAGTCCATCCAGTCCTGGATTTCCTTCAGACAGTTGTTAAATACCGAGAGAGCTCCATCCTGGTCAGGGGCAAAAGACAGGTATAGCTGGGTATCATCTGGATAACAGTAAAACCTCAGCTCATACCGTCTTATAATGCCTCCAAGGGGCAGCATATACATCGCAAATAACATGGGAGACAGCACTGAACCCTGAGGCACCCCACACAACAAAGAAGTTTGGTCTGAGGAAAAAAAAAACAGACACAACTCTTTGTGATTTCCCGGTGAGGAATGAGGTGAACCATCAGAGGATGATTCCCAATATTCCACAAATCTGCCTCAGATGTGCTATCAACACCAAGTGATCCATGGTGCCAAAGGCTGACGAGAGATCAAGAAGAACTAGAATAGGACATTTCTTCTGATCTCCCGCCCTCAGAAGATCATTAAGCACCCAAACCAGTGCAGTCTCGGTGCTATGTCTTTTATGAAAACCAGATTGGAAGTATTCGCAGATGTCATGGATGGTTAAATGGTCTTCCAATTGGGCCACCATTACCTTCTCAAGCACCTTCCCAATAAAGGGCGGGTTTGAGATGGGTCTGTAGTTTGTGAAACAGTCCAGGTCCAAGGTAGCTTTCTTCAAGAGATGTGTCACCACCGCCTCTTTCAGGGAGCTAGGAAACTCACCCATCTCCAAGGAGCACAGACTATTCTCACGAGGACTGGACCAATGATATCACTACAACCCAACATTGGGGAGGTCAGTCCAGGATCCAAACTACAGCTTGTTGGGCGCACACTATGGATGATCCTCATGACATCCACGAAGTCAGGTCGACTGAAGGAGCTCCAAGAAATCTGAGGCACTGTGAACTCACATTGTTCAACAGCATCCCCCTTAGAGTTTGCTGGACGCAGATCTGCCCTGATGTCAGCCACCTTATTTGCGAAGAAACGAGCAAGCTCCTCGCACTCTAATTGTGAAAAGGCTTTCCGAACCTGCAGACAGGCTGGGTTGCACAGTCTGTCTACCATTCGAAAAAGCTGAACTGGTTGGTTCCTAGCAACTGCAATCTCCCTGGACAGGAATTCTGCCTTCTTACGGGTAATTGCAGATTGATAAAACAGAATAATGATCCATCAATCTAAGGTGGTCGGCATCAAGGGCAGATCTGCGCCAACAACGCTCTAATCTTCGCCCCTGTCTCCGCATCTCCCTCAATGTCCCATCAAACCAAGGGGACTTGGGACGAAGGGATACGGGGTGTACACGAACAGGAGCAATAGAATCCAGAGCCACCGTAATAGCCGTATTATAGGCCACCACCATGGTCTCCGGACTACTGTTCGCCAACGCGGGGGAGGAGAGGTCAAGGACCGCTGCAAGGCCATGAGAAGTAACATCCCATAAAGGGCGGTACATAACCATCTCCACCGGGGTAGGCCTTCTCAGGGGGGTGCAAAAACTGAACCTAGAGGTGTAGTGGTCTGACCAAGCGACTGGTTCCACCCCCAAATCAGAAGTATCAATCCCAAGGAGAAAGACTAAGTTGAGGGAGTGTCCAGATTTATGGCTAGCAGTGGAAACCACCTGTGTGAAGCCCAAAGAAACCATTAATTGGAAGAGGTGATTACCAAATTGCGAGAGTTCATCATCAACCCAGGTGTTAAAGTCACCCAGAACCATCAATCTGGGCGACTCAAATGACATGTCGACGATGAAGTCTGCCACTTCCTGTAAGAAGCGTTTCCCATCATTAATCCCCATTCCTAGCTTACAAACCTGATTCCAACTAAGGAACCAGGACTTCTTCAAGTTCTTTCAACTTAAAAATGCTGTACTTGCCTTTTTGGGCCCCAAGCCAGGGAATGTGGCCCCAGTAGAAACTGCCTCCCTACTGACTCCGGCAAGGCAACCGCATGCAGTATCCATCTTATATAAGCATTTTCAGTCCTTAGACCCACATCTCCCCTCTGGTATCTGCTATTACTGGGTATGGGAACTTCAACTCCCGGCAGATGGCGATTTCTGGAAAGTTTCATGGCGCAACATATATAAATTTATCAAGCAAGATCGACCCCGACTTGTGTAATTCAACATAATGCATAACCTATATTTTACCCCAGTAAAGTTGCATAGAATAGGTAAACTGCCCTCTTCATAATGTACCCGATGCCATGAGACCTCCAGCTCACTATGCCTCCTGCTATGGAAATGCCCTGAGACCCAGTCTTTCTGGAACTCCATTCAGCAAGCCCTAGAACCCCTGCTGGGTTTGGAGAACCTCTTCACTCCTGAAAGCTGTCTACTAGCAATCTTTCCCCTTGGTACCCCATGGGTCAGAAAGGCTCATCTGACTTTGATTGCTCCTACTGCGAAAATAGTCATGCTTCGACACTGGAAGGATGACTTAGTTCTATCTTTCTTAGAGTGGCACAAAGAAATCCTTCTGGCCATCCACCTAGAAAAACACACTGCAGCCATGCAGAAAAGGCCAGAGTATTTCTGAGCTACATGGGAATCATTATACACCTTACTTTCCATCTGAGACACCTAGCGCCCACCTTGTCATCCACAATGATTTTGCCCCTTCTTTTCTTTCCCAGTGAGGTCGCAGATGGGGAGGTGGGAGGTCGGAGCGAGGGAGAGGGTTGTTCATAGTTAATGAATAAGGTTTGTTTTATTCATTGTATTAGAGGTTTTGTAATGTGTTAGTAATGTTTGGATGACTGTTTTTAATTTTATGTTAAAAATTCAGTAAAGCATAATTAAAAAAAAAGAAGCTGAGGGTGGTAGTTCATGAGATATTTGAGGAAATATTTCTTCATTGGAAGGGTGGTATATGCCTGGAACAGACTGCCAGCAGAAGTGGTGAAGGCTAATACAGTGGGGTGCTTCGAGCATGTGTGGGATAGACATAGGGGTATATTAGAAAAGGGGTAGGGAGGCAGGAGGATTGCCAGAGATCAGATAGGTTATGTAGCGGCAGATGAGGCAGGGAACATCTGGGTAGACTTGGGGGGAGGGGCCAAGTTGTCCTTTTCTGTTGACAAATTCTGTGTTTCTGAAATACACCATAGGTCCCGCTCCAATTCCTGCCATTCTTTTCGTAGGTCTCTAGATCTGGATGTTGTCAATGAGGTTCCATCTTCACCATGAACACTTTTGTCATTCTCCATGCCTTGAATGAAGGTGACATCTAGGCCCTCCACTTGATTCAGTTTCGCACATCCATATTCGACTCCCTAATTCCATAGGAATCTGCATTAGGAGACATTTTTGGGACAGACTTTATGGTTTTGGAAACGACATTCAGTAAAATGTCACAAATGTGTCTTTCAATGGAACATAATTGGCCAGAATGTGGAAGAGGCCCTCAAAGAGGATAATGGCAAGTAATGAACCCTGAAAGACATGAAGAACTTCCACTCTAACCTTCACAGAGGAAGGGACGTGGGTTTTTCCATCAGCACAAGTGGCCTTTTCGTGGCAGACCCAGCTAGAACCAGATGTGCTTCTGTTATCAATACAATTCCAACAAAAACAAAAGCCACAGACTTCCTGTGATGTCATGGGCTTAATGACAGGCTAGGAAAAGAGCTCCGTTCCTCACACCAAACAATTTTCCTCTAAAATTAACTGAGACAAATATAACTTTATACTGGTACTTTAGAGGCCCTAGCACAAATGAGGAGATATTTTAGAGGAAAACTGAACATGGAGTACAAAGATGAAGACAGATTGGGAGGAGAGTGCTCTGAGTCTGAAATGTCACAGGCCTCAAGTGTGTCAGGGGCATACTCTACTTCTATGACTAAGATGAAATGGGATCCAAAGAAATGGAAAAAGTTTGAATTAATTCTCCAAGAACTGCAAGATATCAAAGCCAAGATCCACTAATTTAAAGCAGCACAGAGGACAGTAAACGAGCTTGTGACTAAAGTTGCTAAAGCGGAAACCTGAAAGGGTAACTTGGGAGGCCACATAGGCCATCTGGAAATGGCCATGAAACAACTAACTCACACACAGATGACTACACAGGATCATCAAGAAGACTCAGACGCAACAGCGCGGCATAGAAACTTATGAATATATGGTATCCCTGAAACGACTGAAGGCACTGATATGCACAAGTTCTTGGTGAGCTTCTTAAAAGAACTTTTGGAATTAGAACCTGACCACAATTTAGAAAGTGAATGTGCGCACCACGCCTTAGGCCATGACCAACCTCCTCTTATCAATGACCACATTCCATTATAGTCAAACTTCATGGATACACAGCGAAGGAAGATCTTTTGCACAAAGTCTGGCAGAAATGACTCCTACAGTGGCAAGATATCAGAGTGTATGTGGATAATGATTATCCACCAAAAACTATGCAGCTCCTCCATACATACATTCTTTTACTACCCATTTTGAGAAAGGCACAGCTAAAGTTTAAGACCCCCCTATCCAGCTCATTTGGTTGTCCAATATCCAGATGGTCAGAAGATCTACACATCGGTAGCAGAAGAATTTCAAGATATGAAGGAAATGGGCTTTGATATACCTCAGCTGACCCCATCAGCCCCCACACCACATTCCGTTTACACTGCACCGTGGCAGTGTCAGATTTTGGCCTCAGCAAGGAAGCGCCATTCAGAGGAGGCCATGGCTGTTATAACAGCACAACTGAAGACACTTATGAGCACCAAGACCTAAAACTAGCTCCTGTGAACTTTTTTGCTGATCCTCGGTGTCCATCTGAATGCTGCAGGTACCAGGTAAGGTGGGGGGGGGGGAACTGGTGCATGAATCTTAACCTGAGTCAGGGTGGATGGACTGGGGGGGGCAGGGATGAAGGCAGCAGCTCTTAGTTTCTTCTTTTTTTCTGTGTACTACATTAAGAAGTGACTGTCCAGTGTCCAGATGCCCATGTTGCAAATTATAAAACCTTGTTGGACTCACCATAAGGATGGTAGTTGCAGTGGACAGTTGGGGGCTCTCATAGAAAGCCATGGAGAGCTGCAGCCTCTCGGCAGCAGCACTAAGGGCAACAGCAATATTATAAAATGACTCCATTATGGCAAATGAAAACACAGAAGTAGAACCAGCTAATATGAACCACTTACATTCAGGAAGGTGTGCCTGGATGCTGAACAACGAAGATATAAACTTTCATAGGTAACCAAGAATGAATTAACTATAAATTTATAGTAGGGTGCTCCTGTTCTTCTCTGTGGTCGCACTTGGTACCTCCATCTCGTAACTTGGGGGATGCACCCTCTCCTGCTAGCTCCAGATGGAGCTTCATGTACAGTTTTCAGTCATGGGATGCAGTGTTTAACTACTGCCTACAGGAGAGAAGAAACCTAAGAAAACTCTGAACACAAGCCTAACTGGCTCCTTTGCCTTTTCCTTCCTTTCTAATTTTCCTTTTTATTTTGCTTGGAACCATGACTTCACTATTGTCCTCCATGAAAGACTTGTTCTTGCTCCTGCTACCAGTGATACAAGTTACAGTATTAATAAGAAGGGTAAGAAATACTCTCAAAAAGCCATATTGGGACAGATTTGTTTCTGTTTAATGAGAAACACGTATTCCTAAGTACTGTTACCAATCTTTCTTTCTTAATTTAGGAGTGAGTCATGAAGGTGATGTCTCTGGGGGGATTGGGAAAATGAATGGGGATTTCCTTTTGACTCAAAATGGGGTGTCTCTCAGTATTACAATGCTACTTTATTTTCTTATTTTTGCATCCTCGTCCTGTACTACATTGGTGCAGCGGGAAAGGAAGGGTTTTTGGCTTACTCTAGAAGATTATAGGAGGCATTATGTACAAACGTTTGGGTGAGGAGGGGCTCTGCAGGTGCCAGTGAAGGAGACCATACTGCACATTGAGATCATTTTTACTTCTCAACACCTATTCTGTTCTATTATTTTTCTCCCATTTATTTTTACACTGTTCCTTTGCCCTCCCCATGTTACAAGGCCTCTAGAGGAATCCCAGAAAGCTTGAAGGGACACCACCTCCAGCCTTCTCCCCTACTTTGGAAGTTCACTGTACCCAAACCCTGGGTGTTAACAGAGTTACTGCCCCCCCCGGCATATAACCAGAGAAGGCATTACTACACTCACAGCATGATGCCCCCAGCTCTGCGTTTATTCAGGGGATGGTGGGGCATCAGTCACTGGCCTCATGGTCCTCTTGACAACTAGTTTGGTCCAGCTGGGCGGGTATACCACTGCCAGACCCTGTTGGTCAGAGGCATGTTGAGCTTGGAGAAGCAGTAAGACTGGACAACCCAGCTGGTCATGGTTTTAGAATTAATAGCTTATTTCATAACACAGACATCAGTGCACTTTCTTCCCCTCCTCAATTTGCGTCCCCCCCCCCCAGAGTTGATTACAGATAGTAATGGGGTGTGGGGGGAAGCTCCCCTGCAAAGGGGGTGCTGGGGTGAAGCCCCCCCACAGAAACTCACTGCAGCTATGCTGTCACCATTTTGGCGATTGCTGTGATTTCCCGATTGCCATTTGTGGACCCACAGTTTTACCATCATCTTTTTGTGCCTGTTGTTTTGCATTCACCGATTTCACACAGCACTCAAATGGGGAATCTCTTCCATTTAAATGCATAGCATATGCAAGTCAACTCTTTTCGGGAGCAGTCCACAATGTTGTGCACAGTTTCCAACAGACCCAAGGCCTGGAACTCTAGCACTCAGGAATCAGGCTGTGAGGTGCATAGATGTTAGGTGCAGGTGCAGGACCATCCCCTGTTGTCTGGTCAGCATATCTGGGTGAAGAGGCAGACACCAGTGAGGTCTGCTGCTGAGGCTGTGGAGATCCAGATACCAGAACCACCTTGGCCAGTCTACAGCTTTCAGGATCATCCGTACCTTTTCCTTCTGGGCCTTGACTGCCACTTTGTGGATCAAGGGGAAAGGAAGGAAGGTGTATACAAGGCCTGGAGTCCAGGGCCTTGCGAAGGCATCCCCCAACAGTGTCCCGGACTGATGGGGTGGGCACAAAACAGCCTTAGTTTTGTGTTCTCATTCTCCCAGGAGGCAAACAGATCCACCAGAGGAGTGCCCGAAAAGGAAAGAAGTGTTTCAACACCTCCTGATTCAGGGACTACTCATGTAATGTCTCTCCAACCCAGCTGAGCGTGTCTGCCACTGACTGTTCTCTCCTACGACATGGATCACTGGGAGATCTGCGCACAAGGGTCCTGGTACAAAGAGCCTCCTGACACAGGGGAAGGGAGTGAATCCCACCTTGTCTTTTCAGGAAGAACATGGTAGTGGTGGTGTCTATCTGAACCTGCAGGACCTGACCCCTAGCTGGAGGAGTGAATTCCATCAGAGCAAGTTGCAGTGGAGGGATCACATGATGAGCTAGAAGGGAAAGGATGTCCTGAGTGCTGCTCCTAGGCCCCGCAAATTTCTTTAAATATAAAAGTTACAACGGGCCCCTTTGTGAAAGATAAAACAGCGCGACTAGCTCTCCACAGTGGTGCTGCACAGTTTTGTTTATGAAGCCGAGCGAATCTGTGCATTCTACCTGGATTTCCTTGGTCAGAGCGAGGGTAATAGCTGAAATGGAGTGGAGAGCCTTGAGCCTCTGGCTGCACAAGTTCCGGTGGTGAAATGCCCGAAACCCCTTTCGCCTGTACCGGATGACCAGGATAACCAGATGAAGGCAGAAGTGGGGAATAAATCATCCTCGGAAGATATTTTAGAAGTAAAGCAACTGCTTCAAGGGCTAGTGGCAGAGGATGGGGGACGTGGAAGCCAGGGTCGCCTCCCAGGAACAGAAAACTTCGACAATGGACCAGGAGTCGGTTGCCCTGCGCAAACAAGTCAGGAAATTGGAAGACCGAATGGAGGATCAAGAATCACGCAGCCGGAGAAACAACCTTATCATGGCTGGACTGCCTGAGCTGGCCGAGGGAACGGATTGTATATCTTTTGTGCATGACCTTCTCCTGAAACTGCTGGGTCCAACACCATTTGGGGATGCATAAAACTTAGAAACAGTGCATCGCGCCCTAAGAGAAGTCCCACCAACAGGAATGCGACCCCGTGCCCTCATCATGAGATTTTTGAATTATAAGGAAAAGGCCTATGTCCTCAGTAAAGTCAAAGTAGCTAAAAATCTACAGTGGAATGGGGCATCTATCTGGTTGTTCCAAGACCTAACCCCCTCCATTCAAGGGAAACAAAGAGAGTACTTGGACAGTAAGAAAAAGCTGTACCTTGCAGGGGTTAAATTCAGAATCCAGCATCCGGCAACTCTGGTGGTGAAGCTGCAATCGGGAGAGAACAAATATTTAACCACGCGTGATGCAATGGAAGGCCTGTGGGTGGAGCTCCCAGCTCTGTTTAAGTCTGCGACGTGACTGTGCGCAGAGAAGGGATGCCTCAGACAGACCTGTGAAATGGTTATTGAGTGGCAGGATCGCCACGCAAGATCTCAAAGGGACAGAATGATTCAAGACATTTATGATTTATTTGAAGGTTTAATTGGGTTGCAATACTAGTTTTCTTGCTTAGCTAATAATAGGATCGAGTGGGCACAAGGGGAGAACATAAGCTGGCCATGACAATTCAACAGGGGCTATTTATTTTCATACTTTCTGCGACCTGACTGTGTGCAGAGAAGGGAAACCACAGCTAGACCGGACAACTAGTGACCAAGCGACTGGATCCCCATGCAAGATTGCATAGGGACAGAAGGACTTAAGTCACTTATGATCTATTTGCAGGTTTAATTTGGTTGTTATATTATTTTAGTTTTTATCATTTAGTTAATAATAGGAGCAAGTGGGCGCATGGGGAGAACATAAGCTGGAAATTATATTTCATCAGGGGCTCCTCATATTCATATTTTGAGAGGGGAGCTGCACCCTGCGCAATGATATTTAGGTCGAGTTAGAGGGCCTGAAAGGTTTTCCCACTGGAGGTCAGATCCATCTGTGGGGACTGCCAAAACACCCGATGCCCATCAGACATGTAACAAGATAACATCTTTGGGACCCTTACTGGTTGCATCGCGAGGGGGGGTGAGGGGCTGGACATAGCGGGCTTGGAGAAATGGGGTAGAACTCAGGGTGCAGACTGGGGTATTCATCTTCCTTCATTTTGTTGGGGGTTGGTTCATTCTCGATTTACAGACGTCCCCTGGCTCGGTGCTCCCAGACTCCACGCAGCTCGCTTGTGGATGGCTGTGCTGATGGGGGGGGCCCCCCAGTCTTCGCCTGCGGGTATACGGGGAAGGAAGCAGAGTGGGGAGAATCCCACCCACTTGGGATATCCAGAGGATATCCCCCCAAGTCCAAGTGTCCTCTTCACATGGACTAAATAATAATACCAATGCAAGCAGTGTGGGGAGAGAGAGAAAGGGGAAAGAAACACAATACTACTTTTTGATAGACGGGGGAAGGGGAACCGACTGTAACACTTGTTCCCCCCTCGAGGCTGTTTTGCTTCTCCCTTCTTGGGATAGAAGTACTTATAGTAAGAGATGTTAAAGGAGACAGATAAGGGGGTAATACCTGCGGAACGGCCCTACGAGCTCCCTGTTGGGATCGGGGGAGCCTGGGGGTACTCAGGGAAACGCTTATCTATGGATCAACATTTTACAGGAGGGTGATCTAGGGATCGGGGACTAAGGTGGGAAGGGGGGGATAAAGGGAATTGGGAAGAGAGAGTCCAATGTTTTACAGGGTGGGATGCAGATCTTATGGGAGTGATAAGCAAGGCTATGGATGTACAAAATGTTGAATGTTAAAATAATTTCTTGGAACGTCAAAGGCCTCAGGGGTAGAAAGAAAAGACTGGTGATTCTGAAACATAGCCAACAGTTGGGGGCTCAATTGGCAGCATTGCAGGAAACTCATTTATTGACAGAAGAGCTAGGTCTTCTAAAAAAATGTGGGTCAACCAGGTCCTAGGAGCAGGTAAGGCAACAGCCTCAGGGGGTGTTGCGATTCTGGTGGGGAAAGCCTGTCCATATATAGTAACACAGGTGATAGCAAGGGAGGACTGTAGAGGGATCTTTGTCTCAGGTGCCATCCTGGGTAGGGAATTCTCAATTGCCTCTGTCTATGGCCCTACATCGCCTAATCCTGACTTCTTTGCCTCACTAGAGGTGGACATTGCTACACTGCCGTCACATCCCCTTATATTAGCAGGAGATTGGAACCTGTGTTTAAATAACTGGGCAGATAGGAAACCGCCATCTAAAAAAACACCATCTATGGCCCAGATAACCATGAATAGATTCTTAGAGGTCATGGTGTTGGTCGACCCCTATCGGACACACAATAAGGGGGATAGCAATATGACCTTTTATTCAGGAGCACACAAAACCCAGACCCGGATAGATTCCTTCCTGGTCAATAAAGAAGCGCTAAGGGGAATCAAAGAGCTGATCACCCATAGCAGAGTTTTGTCTGACCACTCCCCAATTCAGCTGACATGGGAGATTGACTCTATTCCACCTAGGCCATATAGATGGAGATTATATGAATCTCTATTATCAGACAATACACTTTTGACCAAGCTAAAGGATGCTCTTGTTGAGATTATCCAGACCCAATACCAACACTTCAGAACAAAAAGTTAGCCAGGCCAGCATGTAAAGTATTATATGCTAGAATAGCCCAAAGATACACAGCTAGAAGAAATAACATGAGAAAAGTGCGGGAGGAGTTTATATTGGGGGCTATCAACTCACTCCCTCCTATGGAAGGATCCTCTATTGACCTGGATGCTGAGCTTAAAGATTTGAGAGATGAAATGGCAGAAATAGTCTATGGCAAGGTGGACTACTGGTTAGAAAAGCTTCAAGCTAAATATTTAATACAGGGGGATGTACCTGGCCGCCTTCTTGCAGCTAGCATTAGGGAATGGGAAGCGGCGCGCACCGTCATGCTAATAAACTTTGAAGGGGAAACTATAACGGATCCTCAGGGAATGGCCGATGCTTTTGCGTCCTACTATAAAGGGATCTATCAAGGGGGTCTGACTAGCAATGAGGAGGAAATAAGGGTATTTTTGGACAGCATACCTCTCCCCAATCTCGACTATGAGCAAGCAAAGACATTGGCAGCCCCAATAAAGGAATCTGAAATATTAGATGCGGTAAACTCATTACCAAATGGCAAAACACCAGGACCGGACGGTCTCTCAGCCAAGTTTTACAAATCTCATATTTCAACCATACTCCCCATACTGAAAGATCTATTTCTTAAAATAATGCAGGAAGGAGTCCCTTGCCCCCCTTTGTATCAGGCATATATTACACTTATCCCGAAACCAGACAAACCAAAAGAACTGCCAGGTAGTTACAGACCTATAGCCTTGGTGAATCAAGACATTAAGGTACTGACGAGGATCCTGGCCACTAGAATCCTAAAACTTGCTCCAGTTCTAATTAGTCAGGAACAGGTATGGTTTACGCCGGGCAGAGGGGCGCACGATACGCTTAGGAAGCTCCACCATATACTTAACTGTGCTTCCAATTCTAAGCTACCCATGGCGTTGATCTCATTAGATACTGAGAAGGCCTTCAACAGGGTTTCCCACGCCTTTTTATTCGCTACCATGGAGAGTATGGGTTTCCCAGACGGCCTTCAAAACCTATATGGAGCCCCCACAGCCAGGTTTCTATGTAATGGATATGTATCGAAGGAGATTCAATTGGACAATGGGACCAGACAGGCATGCCCCTATCACCAATTTTGTTTAACATTTATTTGGAACCCCTATTAAAAGCGATTAACATAGATTCTGCAATACAGGGGATTGTTGTGGGGGGAAGGAACTCACATTCTCTGTTTTTGCGGATGACATATTATTACACTTACAAGATCCAGCAGAGAGCTTCAAGCAGGCTTATAGAAATCATAAGGCAATTTTTTAAGGTCTCGAATTACAAATTGAATTTGAGCAAAACACAAGTTCTTCCTCTCACCCCGTATATTTATAAAGCAGACTTTGAACCGCTGCAAATCTACTGGGCCCCAAAAAAGATTAAATATTTGGGCATATGGATCACTGCAAATACAGAGGAAAGGGTGGAAGCAAATATAGAAAAATTTCTGTCAACAATCAGAAGTGACATACTTAGATGGAATAAAGTTCCTTTGAATTTCACAGCTAGGCTAGGATTGATCAAAATGAACCAATTGCCCAAACTGTTGTACCCAATTCACCTGGCTCCATATAACATCCCTAAACTATGGTTCATCAAAATCCAAAAACTAATATCTGAATTTCTGTGGAACTCTAAGTCTCCCAGGGAAAAAACACAGTACTTTACGTCTTCCACAACACATGGGGGGTCTTAAACTTCCAGATCTTCATTTATACTATGTGGACGGGCAATTGGGCTTAATGGGACAGTGGAGTAGAAATCTGGAGGGAGAGGGATATGCGCCAACCTGGCTACACATGGAGAGGCAGATATTAAAAGACCTAGGTCTATCCCCAAAGGCGTTGCTTTTTTCTAATCCAGAAGGACTACCTAAAAAGGGAAAGCTGGCCCCAACTGATAAAACGGTAACCGCCTGGTGGTCTTTTTTAACCCCTGCACAGAGAAAGGACCAAATGAGAGCTCGAGATCAGCCTATGCTGGGTAACCCTAACTTTCGTCTTGGGGGACAGATAATTAATAAACAATGGGCAGCTCAACTGACTGGTCTCGGCCTAGCAGACTTTATAATAGATGATAGGGTGGTTCTCCCATCCAGGAGTGAGGATATGAATTTTTATAAAAAGTTATGAAAGCGATAAGACACGACAGGGTGTGGGTTGTTGATTGATAAGAGCATGTCCCCAAGTGCGTTGTTAGGCATGAGGCGCTTGCGCCGAGTGACTACAGCAGCTGGGTAGTGCTCTTATCAATCAACAAGCCACACCCTGAAGTATCTTATTGCTCTTATAAAATGGGTATCAACTATTTCTATAACAATCAAACAAAACTCTGGATGCATTATTAAAGATTTAATAATGGTATGTTATTTTATTTAAATATGGTGAAAAATAGTCCCCAGACTTGGGCAGAGGAGTGGTAAAATTGACTGAACAGCAACTCACTGAAAAATGCTAAACCAGTGAGTTGGAGGGACAGCGATGTATTATTTGAGCAGTTTGGGTCTGCCTCTGTAACTGTGTTTTCCCACCTTTTCTTTTTGTTTATAAAGTATTACTGTATTGCCTACTTTCTTCATCCTGTTTTTTTTTCTATTTTTTCCTGCATTCAAGACACAGAATGTTTATCATGGAATGTTTACCATGGAATACAGGGATTCAAAATTCTGCTCAGTTCCGCTGGCAGAATGTTACTCTCCCAACATATTGTACACACAGACAACAAAGGCCTGTTTTAGAGCCAGTGACTCAATTATCTCACTGTCAAGGCAAGCAGAAGAGATTTCCCTGTTGAGCAGGTAACGACAGAAGGGGAATTTTTCACTGTTAGTAAAGAAACAGTTGTAATGAAAACAATAAACAATACTTAATGTTTCTAATTTGTTTATGTGTGTAAGGAGAGTGTGATGATCAGGGAAACAACATTTACTTAATTTGTTTTATTTTTTATTTAAGGTAATTTCATTTTTAGGGCCCAGTTGAAGGTTTTACAGTGTAAAGGTAGCAGACATGTTTGTGATGGAAGATCAGTTCTGGTTGCAGCGGGACTGATGGAAGATATCAGTTGCTCAATGATATTGCTGCCCTTTCACCTATGGAGGTTGAGGTATTAGGAAAGTAGTGCCACCTTTCAGTTTGTTGACAGATAAGGACATGCCTTTTGACCAATCAGGGTGAAGGATTTCTTTTACCCATTTTATAAAGCTTACTAAGCTAGCGGAAAGGGTGCTGAGAGGACCTGGGGATCACCAGAAAAATCTGTTTACCTGGGAAAAGTTAAAAGGAGGTAAACTATACACTTAACCCTCTTTCACAAGTCTATAGGGTGCTATTGGACTTTGTGAGTCATGATTCCCTGGCACAGACTTCATACTGGGACAAGAGTATAGCCCCCTGAGGCCTGACTGGAAAGATACATGGAAGAGTTGTAAATATATATTGTACCTATTCCCAGATATAATATTATGCAGTTCTTTATTTCTTCCAACATATACTACACTCCTGTTAAACTATGTGCACGACGCCTTAGCCAGACAGACCTGTGCTTTACATGTGGTATGAGACATGGGGACATCCTACACGTGATGTGGGATTGTTCCAAAATACAGCCCTTATGGGTTAATATTAAACAAAACATGAACCCCATACTAAACTACTCAGAGTTTATATTGCAAAGGGTTTGTGTCTTGGGTGACATGGCTCAGGTTTCAGGGGCTACAGTTAAATATCATCTTTCTTTAATGTCTGCCCTAGTCAAATCCTTTGTTTTAAAGCATTGGAAAAGTGACCTCATCTATACTTATGATCAGTGGGTGAGGGATCTTATGAGGATACTGGAAAAAATCAAGAGACAAATGCTCACAGAGGGTAAGAAAGGGCTATATAGTAAAAGGTGGATGGTTATGGAGGCAGTCTATTCAATACAAGTTGAAAGTGTCCGAACACAGGCCTGTCTGTCTGGTTGTGATTAGCTGAGGACTAATAGTCGGAATATAGATGTACTTTCACATAGAAAGTCTTTTTCTCTTTTTTTGTGAAGGGGTACTAATACTCTCAATTGCTTTTATATTAGGTTGATACTACAGGAATACAATGATCTGCCAAATATCAGAGGGTGGGGGGGGACACTCTCTCTCTCTCTTTCCTAGGGACACAGGTGCATGCTCCTCCCCTGGATCGCTACTAGCCAAGGGGATATCTTAATAAGCTTCATGTGGGGGGGCAACTAACTGATTACTGTTGCTTCTTATTATAGAGGTTTAGATGCCTACTCCAGGCTACAACTTGACAAGGGTATGTAAGATGTAGGGACAGAGGGGCATACTGCAGCTGTGTATGTACATAGTTTTTCCCTGTACATAGTGAACACAGCCAGTTTGGGGTTTGGATCCAGGGTGGATCCGTGGGGTGACTGTATGTCTGTCTATTATCATCAAACTTAATAAAGACGATTGTAAAAAAAAAGCAAGTTGCAGTGCACGGAGCTCCAGCAGGTTTATGTGGTGATGGGCCCCTGGGTGACCAGAAACCGTGGGCTCCCCCCACGTGTGCTCCCCATCCCACCAGAGATGCGTCCACCATGAGCGTGATGGTCATCTCTGAGTGGACACATGGGATCCCTTCCTCCAGATGTTCTGGGGACAGCCACTACTGGATAGTGTTCCACATCAGCTGGATCACTATGACCGGCTGGTCCAAGTGGCCTAGGTGCTGGGACCACTGATGGTCCAACTCCAAATGCAGGAGGTGCATCCACCACAGGGCCCAATGGACCATGCTGCATGCTATGTATGCCAGCAGCTGCAGGAAATCTTGGGAAGGGCACGAGAGCACAACCTGAAATGATCAAGCAAAGGAGGCAAGATCCAGTGTCCGGTCCACAGCATGCTGGACCCTGGCTCACAGGGAGTATAGTTCTACCCTGATGAACTTGATCACCTGAGAATGTACCAGCTCGGACTTGTCCAGGTTGACCAGCAGGCCCAAGTCTCAGCAGGTCTGGAGAGCCAGATCTCTGGACTTCTCTATGGCCTCTTTGCACTGCCTGGCTAGTAGACAATCATCCAGGTAGGGATATACCCCCGACATCATGGTGCTGCAGGAAAGCTGCCACCACTGTCATGTATTTGGTGAAGACCATGGGCAGCAAGGAGAGACCAAAGGGCATGACCTGGAACTGGTACAGGAACACCTTCTTCTCAGAATCGGAGGAACTAGCAGTGGGACGGACAGACTGAGATGTAGAAGAACACAGCCTGGCGGTCCAGGGAGAAAAACCATGTGTTGCTTCAGTGACAGAATAATCTGGTTCAGAGTGACCACCCGGAACTTGCGTTTCTGCATTAACTTGTTCAGATCATGCAGATCAGTATGGGGCACCAGCCCTTCAGCCATTTTGGAACCAGGAAGTACCTGGATATGTAACCCTGACTGGCCAGGACATTGGCTATAGCTCCTTTTGGGAGGAGCTGTGTGTGGTACTACTGAAGGGCGGACAACGTGTCCAGTGACATGCTGGACTCCTGAGGAGGGTGGAGGCGGTAAGGCAGGAGAACCTCTAAGTCCAGAGGCAGCCCTCCACCTACTACTTTTAGCACCCACTCGTCCATTGTAACAGTGGACCAATGTGGCAATAAGTGACTCAGCCGACCCCTAATCGGGAGCACAGGCAGGGACAGGACAGGTGGAGGGATGATGTCCTCCAATCCATCACACTGCAGCTTTTACGGGGGCACCAGACACTGCAGTTGGAGGGCACCACCGACCCTGCTCCCACCTTTCTTAGGTCCTGGACCCCTGAACTTGAGCTTGGGGCACCAGGCCTGGTATTACCCCTGCTGGGGGGGCTGTGGCTGAAAAGACTAATACCGAAAGGCCCATTTCTTTGGTTTCTTCTTTTGGTCCTTCTGGGATGATGCCATAGAATCAAGGGTGGTAATGGACTTCTCGATACAGGTAAGATATCCTTTCACCACAGGGCCAAATGGATCAGTGCCCAGGAAAGGGACATTTGTCACTTTATGCTGGATGTTCACTTTGAAGGTGGACACATGCAGCCAGGCCATGCATCGCATCACACAAGAATCGCCTATGTTCAAAGCCGTCTGGAGCTGATGCTTAGCCAGCATCTGTGCTAGAAGTGGTCTCTGATGACCTTCACCATTGATTGCTGATTAGCAGGGAGGTGAGGGAGGATTATATCAAAGACTCCCATCAGGGAGTGACTGAAGTTAGCCATCATCATGGCGTAGCTCACCTGATGGAGAACCAAGGATTCTGTAGTGTACACCATTTTAGTGGCGCGTCCAATCTTTATGGGCTGCTTGTCTGGAAGCTTGTCCACATCCCCTTGGACCCCAGATTTTTATTTTTTTTTTAATTTATATTTTGTTGGTTTTTATCCACGTTTTTCTCCTGTTGTGCCCGGGGCCTCAGCACACAGCCGTGCGTGTGCATGGAGGCGCACACGCACCACATGAAGCCGGCACAGCCTCTTCTGCCCCGCCCCTGGAAATCACTGAGCTCCCCGTGGCCAAAACTGCCATCCATCCTCCACTGGGTGGCAGCCAAGGGCCGGGGAAACTCCACATCCCTCCCCGGGAGAGGACAGCCACCTCACGGCAGCTCATTCCCACTCCTCACCCCCCCGACCCCGACAACCCAGGCTTGCTCCTGAACCCAGGTTGCTGGCATGGCCCGAGGTGTGGTGTCCAGCGACTCAACCCTCAGCACCATTGGGCCATCAGGACCCCAGATTTAAGGAAGGCCAAAGCAGACACCAGACCTTCAGTGGAAGGGTGGTTTGAGAACCCAGATAGGGACCCAGTAGGGACCACGTACTTGCAGACCATATGGGTAGAGGGCGGTAGGAAGGATGCTGGACACTGCCAAAGCTGTTGAGCCAGTAACAATATGGCCTCAGCCATGGGAAAGGCAGCCCCCAGGGCCTTGTTTAAAATGTCAGTAAAGGGATACTTAAGCCCTTTTCTGGACTACCTCCAGTGGTAAAGACATGGACTCAGTAATCAAATGGAGGAGCGCTCAGAAAGACACCGGACTGTGACTGGTGGTGACTTCCTTGACCGAACCACAGTCGAGCAGAGAAGTCCCAGAGAAGGCCATGGAGTAGAGGACCAAATCATCTAAGAACTCCTCAAAAATGGCCCCTGATTGTTTCTCACCACAGACCAACAGAGTATACTCTGCTTGGGTGATCTGCACTGACAACTGGCCTGGCAAGCTGGTGGCCGAGAAGGCCTACTTGGTTGAAGCACCCACCTTTGGCTGTAGTTGCTCCATGCAGAGGGGTGGAGAATCAATTTGGGGGAGCACCTGTGCAGCACGGACTGGCAAGGGCATTACTGGCATAGCCGGTCACAATATGGACTCGGCCATGGGAAAGGCAGCGCCCAGGGAATCATCCCCGTCTAAAATGTCAGTAAAGGGATGCTTAAGCCCTTTTCTGGACTGCCTCCAGCGGGACAGACATGGACTCTGAAATCAAAGGGAAGATTACCCAGAAAGACACCAGGACGTGCCTGGCGGTGACTTCCTTGATCGATCCAGAGTCATGCAGAGGAGTCCCAGAGAAGGCCATGGACTAGAGATCCAAATCTTCTAAGGACTCCTCAAAAATGGCCCCTGATTGTTTCTCACCACAGACCACCAGAGTATACTCTGCTTGGGTGATCTGCACTGACAGGTGACATGGTGAGCTTGTGACTGAGCAGGCCTTCTTGGTTGGAGCACCCACCTTTGGCTGCAGTGGTGGGGGCTATGTGCAGAGGGGTGGAGAAGCAGTTGTAGGGAGCACCTGTATAGCATGGACTGGCGAGGGCACTACTGTCATGTGCCAGGTGACTGGATGTCAAAGGGGTACAGCCCTACCCCACCCTACAGTGGCCCACTGTTGAAAGAGGAGCTCCTTGTAGCGTCAGCATAAATTGCATCAGTGCCACTCAGTCAAGTGGGATCGAGAGCGAACGCACCCCGACTGAGACCTTGACTGTTGACCGGATGATCAATGCCGAGACGAGCCTTCTGGCTGGTTGTGGTACACCATATGTCTAAGCATACTAACCAAGACAGGATTTGAAGGCTCAACCGCCAGTGGAGGCAGCTCCCAAAGTGAACCTGTTGGGGACACCGCTGGTCCATGTTCTCCTGAGTGAGGACCATGATTACCAGGGTCTGTTTGATCGACTCCTCAATCTCATCCGACAGCAGTTTGAGCAGCATGAGGAAACTTTCCACAGTCTGCTCTACCAGAGATGAGGTTGACAAGCCTGACAGGGGTACTGAGGAGCTCTTAACATTCCCCTCAACCAAAGGGGCCTTGACCAGAGTCGTGCGGTCAGTAGAGTTAATGGATCAGGAGAACTTCAATCTCTCTCAATCCCACAACCATTGCTGGCAGCGCTTATGTTTCCTACCATGGTGGGTAGGACTCTCCCCCAGGGTCTGGAGGGCCATGCACATCTGAACATTGTTTGGAATCTACTTGTGAAGGAGTCTCTGATGCTGCCCCAGACAGGAACAGCACCGACACAAAGGAGGTGCCTGTCGCAGCAGCCACCACCTCTTCTTCAGGGCCTCGAGTTTCTGAGTTGACCTGGCAGTCGCTGAGGCCTTTGTGCAACCCTTAGGGCGATCCTTCAGATCCCATTCTGTAGACCATCCAAAGGAGAGCTAGCACTTCCTGTCTTCTAGAGACTCAGAGAGCATGGATAAGCAGAGGCAGCACCTGGCCATGTCATGCTGCCCACCCAGGCAGTACAGAAGCAGTTATAAAATTCACAAATAGCACTTTATTATCAATAACAGTAAAATAAAAAATAAAACTGTTCAGTAGAACTATTTACATAGGCAATACAAACAGAGAAAACAAAGTCCTTTGTCTTAGGGTCACTCTAATTCTAAGTTTCAGTCTCTCCCTCTGACAAAAGAGTGCTGCACTTTTTATAATATGTCTTTGCCTGGCAATCAACTTCTTCAACCTCATCTTGTTGAAATGCATCCTGTTTCTCACAGAATGTATCACAACTTTGCCAATTTCCTTGTAGGTGCAACAAAATAGAACATGGTGTCCCAGAACTAATCTCCTGTTGGCAACTCTGCAAATTAGCTTATGCTGCATCTCAAGATTAACTCCCTGAGTTCCAAATAGCTTTTTGCAATAATTTCAATGTAAGCGCACCTTGGGAGCTTACTAGTTAATTATTGGAGCCTTAGTGTATAGTGCTTGGGGCCCTGCCTAATAGCAGGGGGAGTGGGGCCTCGGCCCAGAGGGTATAAATAGACAGAGGTTTTCGCGGGAGGAGGAGTCCCGAGAGAGAGAAGAGAAGAGGTGGGTGTGTGTTTCAGCCATGAGGGCCAAGGTTCTGGGCTGGGGTGGGCCCGACTGCCACCCTGGCCCTCCACCCTTGAAGACCAGTGTAGTATGTAGTGGTCGGGGCCAGGAAGAGTCCATAGCCTGTTTTGTGGACTGCCTGTGCTGGTGGAAGCCACAGCCCAGTAGAGAAAATGTGGCCTACCTCGTGACACTCTGGCACCTTCATGGGGTGGCACAGGTGAGTCCCCCCAAAACTCCTCATCTGCAGGTGAACGGAGGCAGTTCTGGGGCCAGGTCATTGGGGCATCATAGTTGTGGCAACCTGTGGTTGCAGGGAGCACAGTGGTGGCAGCCCACCTCCCTTTCTAGTGGCACTTCAGCCTGTCTTGGAGGTATTGTGGAGCCTATTCCCAGGTCTCTGGGGTGGCCAGGGTTAGTAAAAACGCTGTGGGACACTTGGAGCTGCACAGTGACTTGGAATAGAGGGCACTCAGTGTTTCTAGGGACTTGGATGCTGCTGTTACAAATTATCACCCAGAGGGAGCCCTATTCGAATGCCCAGTACGGGGAGGATCGCGAAGTTATTCTGCTACTCTACACCCTGTAGCAGGTAGTGTAATGTGAGGCCGCAAGATCTACACAGTAAACGTATGAAAAGTAAAGTAAGTTTGGTGCAGGAGGGAGCTTGAGGAGAACTGATGTGATTGCAGCCTGCATTCCGGTCATGTGTGTTGCTGCTGCCAGGATTGTGAGCCTGTTCGGCTTTGAGGGAGCAATGCAGGGAAAGAGCTTTTAACAACTAAAAGTATACTGCAGACTGTACTGGGAAGCTTGTCCTAAATGGTTTCCCACTGTTGTGATTTGCAAACACCGCTCCATGGATTGAGACAATCAATTTCGATAAATTAAATCTGTTTTTCTTCTTCTTTAATTTGGAGTGGACAACGGACTTAATCGTTTGGCTCAGTGTGTGTTGTGCTAATCAGGTTTTCCCCCACATCTGCTGTACCCCCCTCATAGCTAAGAAAGGCAGGCACCCCCAGAGACATCTCCAGGAACCCAGGTAGCGAGATGCATTATTTTCTGAGACTGTGTTTTTGACTGCAAGTGCCCCCTTCCCCCGTAACAGCTGGCATATCCCTAGACATCGGGGGCAGGGGGGGCTTACATCAACAATATAACTATATACATTGGCAAACAAAAGGATCCCAGATTCACACAAAAACTCACATATATTCTTGTAATTGTAGATTCGCAAGGGGGGAAAAGATAGAAACAGCAAGTGATGGCAGTGAGACAGTGGGAGGTGGAGAATCGCAAGACCGTCAGAGATCAGTTCCTAGGTCTCACAAGAAAATCTGATTGCACAGGCAGACAAGAGACAGAAAATGAGAGGACAGAACAGATTCTTGATTTTAATTCTTTCTGCATGACAAATGGGACAGGGACAGGGCCTTATTCAACCCTGTCACACTCATCATGCAAGTCAGAATCCAGAATGTGATCAGGATTGTATTTGTTGCCATCCATTAAGCACAGACAACAGCACAAAGAATGGGATACAGCAGGAGACAATGTGCCCAGCAGCAGGTGGGACCCAGTGCTAAGCTGGAGCTACTCGGCTCCAAAGAGATGCAGATGAAATCAGGAAATGCTTAGCACCTGAGGCAGAAAGTGTGCCCAAGAAAACTGAATTAAACAGCCATTAATACAAATACATTTATTGAGAGACAAGGCATGGGCTTAAAAACAGGAAGCTCCTGTCTTACAAAAACAATTCCCAGGTCTTTAACTATAGTCTTTGTCAGGGGCGCTGAAGGTCGTGGCAGAACAGTCACAGTTGGCAACACCAAAATCAATGGCACCAAAGACTGCACCAGCAATGGCTCAAAGCACCAATAGTGTCGCTGAAACCAGGGCTGGCACCAACAATGGGGCCACCGACTTCTGCATGCACTGGATCTCTTGCTCCATTAGACCAGCCCAAAAACCAAACTGCGTATCCAAAGGCTCCCCAGCAGAAGGGGAGACACGAGGCAATGGAGAAGTCAGGCCTGTGGACATCAGAAGATCCAGTGTCATCAATGGGGACAACCATGGAGATTTTGGGCCCACAAGAGCAGACTACTTCAGTGCAGAGTGGTGTGAGCTCGCCCTCTACCAGTGCCTTTTCTTCCAAGAAGAGGTCAAGGTTAGCTGGTCCCCGGAACCCAACACAGAGCATGAGCAGGTCTAGGACCCTTTTTTTTTTTTATGGTGACTCTGGGAGGACTGCCCTTCCACCCAGGTGGGAGACTGTCCAATGCCTGAAAACTCACCTAGTGAGAAGTGGTAGTCAGATGCAACCTAGATGCCGAAGCAATTTGCCAGTTCAGGCTTCCCACCTGCCATACAGTCACTGACCATTATTAAATCACAGGGTTGTGGGAACACGAGTTTAGGTTGTTTTTTTGTGTTTAAATTAAACTGACAAAAAAATAACAACTACTAGCTAATATTTTGAAACATGAAAGTGACGAACTAGACACGAACACTATTTGTATGCAGATAGGTAAATTCTGGTCCCGACAGGTAGAGTCAGGAAAACATATTCTTTGCTGGTGGGGAAAAAAGGAACTGAGGTGGTTGGGGCAGGGACCACTGTATAGCTGTGGGCATGCACAGAAGACTTGTGTGCTGGGGTATCCTTGTACCACCAGCCCCCAAAAGGTCTAGCTTCAACGGGGTCCTAGCAACCCCCGGCTCCTAGACCAATAAGTGGGACTCTATGGAGAAGACTTGATTCTAGGAAGCTCTATGTTAAAGCATCTGTTAGGGTTACCGCATCAAAAATCAGGATATGAATATATTTGGGTTCAAAGACTCTGGAACCTTGGCAAATCAGTGGTGTGGTGTTCCTAGGGGGTTGAACAATCATGTAAAGCAGGGCTAGTGTTACTCTAATATTGGCACTCTTTATGTAAGCATTGCTGTGTTATTTACTTTGTGACACAAGACTAGGGCAATAGAGCGTGTGGACTTAGGTTATCCAGTTTTGTTTTGTTTGGTCACAACCTGTCCATTTTTTTAATATTCTGGGCTGGAATTTTCAGGGTGGCCAAATCATCAACCCATCCCACAACCCTGAAAGTGTCACCTTGTAAATCTAACCTGAATTTTTTTTTTTTTTTGGGGGTTGACATCAAAATAATAACATATAATACAGTACTGATGTAGTGGAACTTGAATATGCTCATTAGAATTATACTGCTTTAGTTTCTAAACACACATATACATTATTTCTGTTGAGTACTACTGTGCACAATGGTGCACTGCATCCTCCCATATCCTCTTTTCACATGGGAATCTGGATTGCTGTATAGTACTACAGCACACAGCCCACAGACTTCAGTGAAACAGCAGAGCTGCGCCAAGGTGACCTGGGGTGCTCAGCGACAAATAAAGACACAATTTTTCACCAGTCACTGGTGAAAAACTGAGCCCAAAGACTTAATCCACTGTGAAGAGTAATGTACCTTTTTTTGTACATTCTATTTAGGCTCTCTATCAGCTTGGGGGCTTTACCCCCATCAGCCTTGTTACGTGGAGTCTCATGGCCCACTTGCACCTACCAGCCTCTGCTTCGACCCGGCTGAAGCAAGGAGGACCATGGCATACTCCCCATGGACTGGCCCTCCCGGGGGGGGAGGGCAGCAGGAGGTAGACCGCATCACTCTTGGGCCCCTGCCCCTTGATTAGGGCTTTGCTTGGAGGTGCTGAGTGGGGACTCCTTCGGAGGCTTCATGTGCATAGCAGGGGATTTTTTCCTTACATCCTGCCCCCTGGCTCAGCCATGCAATGCGCACCAGCGCAAGGTGTGCACGTTCACAGGAGTGCCGCCACAGCCAATCCCCTTCACCAGAGATCCTGATGCTGCTGCCACCCCCAGTCTCCACTGGGTGTCACCAGGCACCGGGATCTTCACCCCCCTCCCTCCCAGGAAAGGACAGCAGTCCTCTGGATGCTCAATCCTCTCCTCCTCCACCAACCTGAGTTTGCTCCTGAACCCGGGTCGCCGACGTGGCGTGAGGTGTGACGTCCAGTGCCTCAACCCTCAGCGCCACCGGGTTGGTAAGTAATGTGCCTTGATAAGTACATGTATTGTAAGCTAATCATATGGCAAAGAGGTTGGTGCCTTACACAAAGAGTAGGGTCATTTGCATTTTAACTTCCAATGCCAGCATTTTGTGATCAGGCACAAATACCTTAGGGACAATGGTTTGTGCTTCAGAATATGATAATAGCTGTTAACTGACCCCAGCATGTTTCACTTAGCAACCCTGTAAGGTCTTTGGTGCAGGTGTGTGTTTTGACTGCACTGGCATTTGTACCTTGAGTAACACGGATCCCGTGTGGGAATAACCGAATTGTAATTGCACTACTAAACACTGCTTTGCACTTGTTCAAATTCTCCACCCCCACACCAAATTGTGACTTTGTATGGAAAGAAAGGACTCTGTGGGTAGGTACACGGGTACCCATGGTGATCTAAAGTAAAAAAAAAAAAAAGGCGACAATGCAATTTATATTAAGTGACAAGTGTTTAGGTAAAACGTTATTTCTGGTATGGTTGAAATGGTCAGGGTAGTGTCCCCTTACCTGTGCCCGATTTTATACTGAAGGTTAACAAGACTCAAATTAGGGAGGTGCACCTTGGAGCATTAAAAAATAAACACAGAGTGAAAAGTGATCAGTGCTATTTAAATGCATACAAATAACTAGAGAACACAGTTTTAAAAGCATGTAAGCTTTCTAGACAACCCTAAATTAAAGGGTGTGTGCATAAATGAGCAGTTCTGAGGACAAAAGCCAAAAGGACAGTAACACTCGGTACTTAGTTCATTACCCTGAAAAATTACACTGTTCAGTCCAGAGGTCAAATAAAGAAAGCGAAGTCAACCCCCAAGGTCAGGCAAATAATCCCTTGTGCTAAAAACAAGCACAACAGTGTTAATGCCATGCTCCTCATACATGAACTAGAGAGCGCCAGTAAAATGAAGGCTGTAATAGGGTACTGGAAAAAGTTTCTAATGTAATTTCTGCTGGGAATGATTTTATTTATTAAGATAAAAAAAACTACTGCGAGATCTCTTTAAGATTTGAAAGTTGTTTTTTTTTTTTATCAAGGTGAGGGTGTTATATGTAATTTCCCTTTATGAATGAATAGACTTTGTCTTAATTTTTTCTCCCTAAAATCATTCATAATTCACGGGTGCATACTGATAGGCTTGCCCAGCTTGCTAATTATGAGAGCCACCAGGAGGCAATGAGCACAGAAAGGACATACCGTTTCTGGCTGATTACACCACAAGGAACCATCCGTCCACACTTTTCTGTACTGTACGTAATCTTTCACACCCTGACGGTCTCAGATGCAGGGAGCCCGCTCCCGATTGTTGGCATCTGACACTGTGTTTCATCCACTCCTAGTCAGATTGGTAGCAGTAGTACAGTTCAAGGGCTATGATTGCCTGCTTTGTCATGATAACATAGTCATGACATAATATCGTGATGATGGAAGGGATCTAGGATCTTTTATTTCATTTATTTGTTTACCAAGTAGGTACACCAGACCAATGGTCCATTTTCAGGCATGACCCGTGTGTTTATAAAACACAGTAATTTGTAAGAAAATACTGAATTCAAATAAAATACTTTAAGTTTAAGAACTGCATAATAAGAGCAGCATACTGTATACACCATGCACCATGCATTTCTGCTTAAAGTTGAACCAGCATAATATTCTGTGGTGATTTGCATATGCAACCCATGATGCTTTGCATAGTGGGGGCATGTGTGATTTTGTATTTCTTTGAAACTTGGCTTCCCAGCCAAATGCCCTTTGGGGTAACCATTGCATCAGTGCTTGTGCACAGAGGTTCTTTGTCTTTTAAATATTTTTTTGTTTTAATTGGGTTCACCACAACATAACCCAGATAGACCATTTTAGGGTAGCAGGTTCATTACACTGGGGTGTCAAACAGACGAGGCATACTGATGAGTCCTGGTAGGACAAAACACGTGTCTATGTTTTCTGTTGGCACCCTTTGCAAACTGTGTGAAAGGC
Source organism: Neoceratodus forsteri (assembly GCA_016271365.2). Lineage (NCBI taxonomy): Eukaryota > Metazoa > Chordata > Ceratodontiformes > Ceratodontidae > Neoceratodus > Neoceratodus forsteri. The sequence continues at coordinate 244,948,700 of CM028134.1, forward strand.
CTTTCGGCACCATGCATTTCTGCTTAAAGTTGAACCAGCATAATATTCTGTGGTGATTTGCATATGCAGCCCATGATGCTTTGCACTGTGGGGGCATGTGTGATTTTGTATTTCTTTGAAACTTGGCTTCTTGGCCAAATGCACTTTGGGGTAACCATTGCCTCAGTGCTTGCGCACAGAGGTTCTTTGTCTTTTATACTGTATATATATATAATGTTTAATTCAAACGCAGCACAACAAATATAACACAAGTAGAGGGTGGGCATCAGACAGTAGGAGTAACCAAATTCAATGGTCAGGGCCCAGAATGCCACTCCCCATCCAATAAACTTGTAAGCCATGGTTTACTTGGCACATGCCTTCCTACACCCATGCATCCAAGTGCTGAATGACCATATCTTTTACAAATGACTCACTTTGCCAAACACTGATATAAGGCCCACAGATCTGTAGTTATCTAAAGGTGCGTTTACACATGCCTGGCTGATGTGCTTCCATCTACGCTACCTGCCCTCTGCTTCACCGGCACCACTCACCACTCACCACTACTGCGTACACATATAGGCTGTGCACTGCTGCATGATGGCAGGTAGTACTTCCTGTTTTTCTACTCTAGATTTCTGCAGGCAGTTTCCACCTTTCTCTTAGCACCCAAGACTCAACCCTGATAACCTGTTCTCATTGCCAGCTAGAGTCAGTCTACGAGTAAGCCTCCTCACCATCTCCATATAACAGTGCACTGCATGCAAGGACAGACAGCGGGAAGTAGAAGGTTTGACGCCATCTTTAGTCATTTCAAAGAAGTTGGAAGTCAGTCCCTGCCAACTGCATCTCTGGGTAGTATGATTGTGCCCTCTCACTCCCAGCCAATGGGCTTGGCGCCCTTCAGTGCTGGTGAGCTTCCTCAAGGGAGGTAGAGAGTGGGGTCTTGTGCTTTCCTCTTGTTCTGTCCCGGATGGGTGTTCTGCCAGGTGAGTCCCAGCCCCACCGTGCTGAAGACAGTAGCTTCTCCTGCAGATGGTTTGCTTCGCACTAGGTAAGTAGTAGTAGTAAAATGTTTTTATTCATCGAAATTCGTATGAATAAGGGATAAACTCAATTGAGTACAACTCATTTTCAACGAGGTCCCATACAGTGTACCAAATCAACTTAAAAAGTAACAGTTACTTACAGAGAATTCTATAACACATACAGTAAAATAACACTAAAAACATAAGAAATGTGAAACACAATACAATACATACATATCACAAAAAAACAATACTCATCAATACATGCATTCTTAAGTTACCTCAAGCTATCTCACTTCCTTTTTATTCCTAAAATGTAAGTTAGCCTAAGTTCCCTACATGGTCTACCTGAGGATGTCAGTTATGTGACTGTACAACAATGTATTTTCTGGCGTGCATCATTCCTATATCAACATTTTATATAAGGCCATAAGTTTTTTACATTTCCTTCCCATCAATGAAGTCACAAGTATTGCATTCAACCCCAGTGCCCCTCTCTAATAAACAGATTGGAGTCCAATTTCTAAATCACAGCTGGGCAACTCCAGATTTAGCGCCTGACAATTTCTCAATGAGCCCAATTTATTTCTATATATCAGCTTACCTGTAATACACCCCGGGTATCTACCCATCAGCCCTTTATAAATAAAGGCCAGCAAATGTTCATGATTGCGTTCAGGTAAACTAGGCCAGCCCAATTGATTGTATAATTGGCATTTATGAGTTAATCTGGGGGCTCCCAGAATAAACCCAGCAAGATTATTATAGCAAACCTCTAACTTTTTAAGGTTCTGCTTTCACCCGCAGGAACAGAATATGTCCCCATATTCAAGCATGGGATAATCATTGCATTTACCACTCTTTTTCTTACTTCTGTACTCATAGCTGATCTAACCCTATAAAGAGCCCCTATTCTCTTATTCCAATTTTTAACCAAGTTAACAATGTGCATATCCCAACACAATAGGCTATTGATCCAGAGACCCAGATATTTATATGTGTGTGCCTGTTGGATCAGGGCTCCCCCAGAAGCAACCATTCCCAGGGCTATGCCATCCAGTGTGTCATTTCTTGAATGGAACAACATGGTCTTTGTTTTCTTCACATTCAAAACAAGCCTACTATCCGCTAGAAAGGCCTGGAATTCATTAAAGGCCAACTGAAGCCTCTTTTGTATAAGTTCTATAGATTCATTAGATGTATATATAATGGTATCGACAGCATAAAGGTGAAACAATACCTTTGGATCCTGGAAAGACATGCCATTTACATACACACTGAACAGCAAAGGCCCCCAGGATGGAGCCCTGTGGGACGCTCGATCCAACAGGCAGAAAACATGACTCCCACCCACCCACTGACACTTTCTGACTCCTATTACTCATACACGAATCTTATCACTTCCCACTCTGTCCCACCACCCCAAGTGATAACGCCCTGGACAGGAGGACACAGTGATCCAAAGAATCAAAAGCCTTTGATAAACCCACAAAGACTCCCCCACAACCTTAGTAAGTGCTGAGGTTGTACTATGGAATTATCGAAAACCCGATTGCATGCCATTAATTAAGCTAAAAGAGTCCAAATGCTCTCTTAATTTGCCAGCCACTACTTTTTCTAGTATCTTGGATACCTGGGGCAGGAGTGAGATTGGCCGATAGTTACTCATCTCCATCCTGTTGCCTCCTTTGTATACAGGTATAACCTTAGATTGTTTCCAGGCTGATGGATACTTTCCTGTAGTTAACGACTCATTAAACAAATATGTCAGGGAGTAGGCTATGAATGGGGCGACATACTTCAATAGTTTTGATGGGATATTATCCACACCAATTGCTTTAGAGATATTTAAACCTATTTATTCTCTAATTACTGTTTCCACCTTTATTTCCCTGAAAACAAAAGGTTTAATGCAGCCATAGTTACTCAACTAGAATGGTTGACAAGATCTAGAAGCACAGGATGGATCAGTTAGATCGGTCACCCTCATTTTACTGAAGTAATTGTTCAACCGATCCATCACCTGTTGTGAAATTGGTAGCATTTGTCCATCAGTATTGAATACTTTTGGTTCATCCGTTCCCTGATCCTTCATAAGCATGTTTATTGTTGTCCAAAAAATCTTTAGGGTGTTGTGAAGTATTTTTATCCAGTAAGTGGGAGTAGTGATGCTGCTTTGCATTATGGACTTCCTTAACATATACATTTCGAAATGTTTTAAAGTTGTCCCAGTCCTGTTTATTACCTCTTTTTGGCCTGATACCATGCCTTATCCCTTGATAATTTTATCTTTCTAAGTTCATTAGAATACCAAAGTGCATTACTTTGTTTTAGAGTCTTAGTTTTAACTGGGGCATGCTTATTGCAAACCTCCATGAATTCACTAAGGAAGTACTCCCATATCTCATCTATAGATGGAATCAACTGGATGCATTCACAATCAATGGCACTTAAGTCCATCATAAAATCAATACAGTCAAACCCCTTAAAGCTATGCCAACTAATACTCCTTTTTTCATCTGGCTTACTACACGGTACCCTATTACAGAATATGAACTGATGATCAGAGATTGTGTCCGGTAAAACCCCACTATTAATGATGTTACATGCAGCATTGGTAAAAATCAAATCTAAAGTTGAGGGGGTTGAAATTGAGGCCATATTTATTCTTGTAGGCTCTTGAATTAATTGAGTTAGACCCAAGTTTTTCTGTAAGTCTATCAATGGATGGGACTCGTTTATGAATTGCCAATTAGAAGTGAAATCACCTGCCATCATTATCTCGTGGCTATTATTATATTCAAAAAGCAGATCTTGTAGGCAATTAAAAGCTTGAACATTAACCTTAGGTGGATAATATACCCCCACAACCAAAATGTTCTTAGTATATGGCAATCTTAGTTCCAGGGCCAATATTTCCAAGCCCTCCCAAACCTTTTTTATTTCTATTTGCATCAAAATTAAATCTACTTTCCCATAAATCAAAACTCCTCCTCCCCTTTTATTTCTATCTTTTCGCCATATGTTGTACCTGGGAATATTTAAAAAAATGTCCTCAGTTTTATGACTCAGCCAGGTTTCGGTTATTATCGCAATTTCAGGGCTATGATCAATAACCCAGGGGCCAATCAAATCCATCTTGTTAAGCATACTTGTAGCGTGTAAATGTATTAAACTAAATCTCTGTTTTATATAAGAAGTACCACTCTGTTTGGCCCCTGGATCATATGATTCTATAGCCCCAAAATTCTAAACAGTATCATATGGGGGACTGATGCAAAACCTGGGCTCCTGAGTTTGGGTGGACATGCCCACAGACTATTAAACATACAAAAACCAGCACTTTAATGACTCTGTAATATCTATTCTTCATTAGATATGCTCCCATAAGAGTTTTACTTAACCAATTCACCGTTCCTGAAATAACTGACCATTTTAAATTGGACCACTTCAAGAAACAATACGCCTTAAACAAAACATTATTAAGGCTATTGGGCCACAAAGTGGCCTTAATAAGAACATTTCTAGATAAACCACGATTGCGCTCATCCAATGTGTTAGATTTATTCAGTGCATGCTTTTGTAAAGCTCTTTGCAATTTCATATTTCCCATCCTGTCCCCCCAGGTCCTGAAAACCCCAGGCCATCAGTGTTAGGCCAAGTAGTAACATCCGAAGAAACATTTCCCCAGTTTAGCAAGCACTCAATAACCCAGTTCTGATATCACAAGAAACTACTGTAGGTCTTAGTAGGCTATACTCTATAAGTTATAAGATAGAATAATGTACTACCATACGCTTTAATCCCAAATCCCCTCTGTCTCTCTCACTTGGTTACCAATACTTTTTTGGGACCGAGTGGACTCACGTTGCTTGCCACTACGGCGCTGCACCCTGTGGCACGGGGCTTTTGAAATAGACTGGTGCCCTGCCCCTTATAGAAACACAGATTTTGACGGCAGATAAGGAATGCTTGGCCCACCTAGTCTGCCCATTTCCCTACCTACTGGATAAGCTGCAGATCCTAGTTAACCAACAGCCTACTTCTTCCTACTCCCCACCAGAATTGCCTTATGTCTGTCCCATGCATTCTTTAATTCCCTCAACTGTTTTTGACCTCACGACCTCCTCAAGAAGGCCGTTCCATGCATCCACCACCCACTTTGTGAAAACATACTTCCTCACATTGCCCCTGAGCCCCGCTCCCATCTTCAAACTGTGTCCCCTCGTTCTTGAACATCTCTTTTTCTGAAAGATGCCATCCTCTTGGTCTTTGTTAATTCCCTTGAGGTACTTGAAAGTTTCTATCATGTCCCCCCTCTCCCTCCTTTCCTCAAGGGTATACATTCTAAGCTCCTTTAGTCTGTCTTCGTATGGCTTCTGTTGCAGACCCTGCACCATTTTAGTTGCTCTTTTCTGGACTGCCTCCATCCCGTCTATGTCCTTGCGGAGATGGGGTCTCCAGAACTGCACACAGTATTCCAGATGGGGTCTCACCAACTGGCTGTACAGAGGCATAACAACCTCCTGATGTCTACTGGTGATGCCTCTCCATATACATCCCAGTATCCCCCCAGCCCTGCTTACTGCCTTCTCACATTGCTTGCTTACCTTTAGGTCATCTGGTATGACTACCCCCAGGTCCCTTTCCATTTGTGCAGTTAATACCTCCTCCCCTCCCCACTGTGTACTCTTACCTGGGTTTTTGTCTCCCAGGTGCATTACTTCGCAATTCTTTGCACTGAATCTAAGCTGACATACTTTTGACCATTCTTCCAACCTTGCCAAGTTCCTTCTCATCCTTTCCACCCCCTCTTGTGTATCAACCCTGTTGCAGATCTTTGTGTCATCTACAAAAAGGCATACTTTTCCTTCCAGTCTTTCTGCAATGTCACTTATAAAGACATTAAAAGGACAGGACCCAGTACTGAACCCTGAGGTACCCCGCTAGTAACCCCCCTTTCTTCAGCATGCACTCTGTTTACTATTAACCTCTGTGTCCTGTTGTCCAGCCAATATTTTACCCAAGTTACCACCCTGGGACCCACTCCCAGGCTGGCTAATTTGTTTATTAATCTTTTGTGTGGGACTGTGTCAAATGCCTTGCTAAAGTCTAGGTAGGCCATGTCCACAGCCCCTCCCTGGTCTACTACTTTGGTCACCCAGTCAAAGATATCCATTAGATTCGTCTGACATGACCTTTCCGCTGTGAATCCATGCTGCCTTGGGTCCTGTGCCCCGCTGGCCTCTAGGTACTGAACAGTTTTTTCTTTCACAAGTGATTCCATCATTTTCCCTTCCACTGAGGTCAAGCTAACAGGTCTTTAGTTTCCTGCCTCTGCTTTGCGCCCACTTTTGTGAAGGGGAATCACATCCATCCTCTTCCAGTCTTTAGGTACCACACCATCCTCCCATGATTTGTTAAAAAGGGTAGTCATTGGTGTCACTAGTTCTCCCCTTGGTTCTTTTAGAATTCTGGGGTGAATCCCGTCAGGCCCCATTGCTTTGTCTACCTTCAGTTTTAGGAGTTCTTTCAGAATCCTTTCTTCTGTGAAAGGACTGGCATCGCCCCCTATCCAGAGTGCTTGTATTGACAGGATTAGGTATCTCCCCCTCCTCTTCTTTTGTGAATACTGAGCAGAAGTATTCATTCAGTATCCCTGCTTTTTCACTGTCACTCTCTGCCCACCCACCTCCCCTTTATTAAGTCTCACTGTCCCTACCTTGGTCTTTCTTCACTCCCTAATGTACCTATGTAACCCCCCTGCAAATGGAGGTTCCCAAAAGACTTCCAGGAGCTTGCTTGAATGCTCCAAGCCTGAATGGTGTTTGGCGTTTAAGCCATTTATCTGTGAGTGTTTTTAGAGCCTCTGGTACTGTCTCTTTAAGAGCTGTCTGCTTGCAGACATAATTAGTTTGTATGGGGGGACTGTGTGTTTCTTTGCTTGAGTACCACTCGAGCTGCTGCCAATTCACTCCATTTTTGCAGTCACTAGGAGTGCAAAGGGAACCTATCTGAAAGATGTAACTGTTTGCCAGAAATCATTTAGAGTAATAATGAAAATACAGTTCGTCTAACCTGCTTTCTTTGCAGTCAGAACTGTGTTTGCCTAGTTCCCCATTCTAGTTTTGAACTGCTGAACTGGACCAATCAGTGTGGGTTAAGGTAGCTCTAAAATGGTGCCTTGGACGAGATCAGAACTTGGACTCGTAATTTGAGCCAGCCACAAGAGGATTGTATGGGCAGTGACTCTGGGAGATGTAGTTTGGACTTGGCCTTTTGGACCAACAGGGGCAGTCTATTGTGAGTGACAGCCAATCCAGCCAAGAACTGGGAGGAACTCAAAGGAAGTGCCCGGTTTTGTCTGCTGGAGTTTCAGTTGAGCTCTGGCAGTGAAGAGGAAAGGAGCCCTGTGCTTTTTCGGTGTGCAGTTTTAGTCGGGAAACGTGTGTAAGGCCCTGAGTTCAGGTCTGCAGCTTGTGTAACTGCTTGTTAGGACTGAATCCGTCCTGTGAAGAGAATCAAAGGATATCTGAAGAGTAGAAACCAGGCTCACCCTGTAGAAGACTGGAGAAATTGCTGAATTGCGCTTGGTCTGTCAGGAACTGAATCTGCTGTGTGTTCTCCCGGGTATTGTGCAGTAATTGCAATCGGGATAGAGAAGCAGCCTGCCTGGTATAGTACTTTCTGTTTACCATATAAATGTGTGAAGAGGCTTGTGTACCTCAGTGAATCCTGCTGCCATTAAAGGACTTTTGCCTGTTACTGTTTACCATATAAATGTGTGAGGAGGCTTGTGTAGCTCAAGTGAATCCTGCTGCCATTAAAGGACTTTTGCCTGTTACTGTTTACCATATAAATGTGTGAAGAGGCTTGTGTAGCTCAAGTGAATCCTGCTGCCACTAAAGGACTTTTGCCTGTTACTGTTTACCATATAAATGTGTGAAGAGGCTTGTGTAGCTCAAGTGAATCCTGCTGCCATTAAAGGACTTTTGCCTGTTGCAGTTTGTCATATAAATGTGTGAGGAGTCTCGTGGAGCTCAAGAGTAGCTCTGCTGACGTTGAAGGACCCTATCTTGTTTGGAGGCCATGAGTACTAATTCAGGGTCGCTCCCTGTTGAATTGCCACATTAAATCCAAATGGAATTACTGTACTGCTGACTGTTTAACTAATTTTTCTGTTCTCTGTGTGAAAGGGCCCCTACCAGCTGCCATGGTTTGGACTAGCCACTAGGGCTTGGGTACCCAGGGACAGTAACTGGTAGGGATAGGCTGTGCACAGAGCCATAGGTAGATGAGTAAAGTGATAAGCTAATTAACCTGATTTCCCCTGTCCTTGTTATATTCCCCTAAATAAATCAGAGCTGCTTGTTTCAGCAAAGTTATACTACCTGAGGTATTTGTCTATGTTAAAGTATTGTACTGTGATTGTTGCACTGTATCTTATTTTACAGGAGGTCCCAGTGCCTGAACCAGTCCTGGGGTAAGTGTATACTGTGAAGGTAATTCTGATATATTGTGTGGGCCACTAGTGGGAAGAAAGGGGTTGCAGTGTCTCAGAGGGCTGTGACCAAGTTAGTTTAACTATTGCAAACCCTGACCTCTGGGTGGAGGCACCCGCCATCGATCCAGGCCCCTCAACCTGTTAGTGGCAAATCAGGCAGGGGTAGTAGCCCCTGGGATAGCGCCATCTAGGGGTTACATCTTGGAGGCTCACCGCTGGGATTGTGTGTCCTCTAGTGGCCATATTTACAAACCACTGTTAAGAAAAAAATAAATAAATGGGTACCCCGACAGAAGTGGCTGTGCACCGGCTGGTGAAGTGGTGTACTGGGGAGGAGATCGACCCCCAAAATGCTATGCTTATCCTGGACATCCCCCTGGGTATCAATACGGACACTGTACAGGGAGTACTTTCCAAGGTGGAAGGTTTACAAAACCCTGTGGTGGTGGGTCGGCATGCTAATCTGCTCACCCACACTTTCCTGGCCCTAGTAGAGTTTAAGGATCCCATAGATAGCTCCAAAGTGCCACAGACCATTACCCCAGAGGAGCCCTCACTGCTTGGAGAGTGATAACTAAGGATAGTAAAGACCCGGGGGGGAATGAGCCCCCACCACTATCTGAAAATTTTGAGGAGAAATTTGCTAAATGGTTGCTGGGGAAGGAAAACTGTGGAGGACTTGAAGAAACTATTCTTGCCACCTGGGGGTGTTCTCCCCAACACCCTCTCCGCCCAGTACCGTAATGGTGGCTGAACCACTGCAGACTCCTATTTCTGCACCTGCCATTAGTCACGACTCTTACCGAGGTTGAGCATCTTCTCTGGCACCCTACCACCCCCAAGGGGAGGATGACTGGGAGACCTGGATAGACTATGTTGCCCCCAAGTGCTAGAATGGCAATGCTCGGAAGCAAAAGCGAAAGAGGGTTAGTGAGAGCCTCCGAGGTCCTGCCCTGGCTACCATCTGTGCTAACAGGGCCAGTAACCCTGAGCGACTGCACAGGCCTATCTTGAGGCCTTGGAGAATGTGTATGGGAGCCCAGATTCTGATGAGGACCTATGGTGGAGAGTAAGAAATGCACAACAGTACCAAGGGAGTTGTTGTCTGTGTATGTATCTCGGCTGGAAAAATTGTTGCAAGAATGCCTCAGAAAGGGTAGTTTGCCAGCGATTGAACTGGACCAAACCAGGCTGGACAGGATCCTTAGTCTGCCCCTTCTCAGAACTGCTGTTACTTCAGTTACACCTGGCAAATAGACTGGAATCCCCACCTCCTATGATGAGTTAATGAGAGAAATTCGAGGAGTTGAGAAAAGGCGACCTCGGAGGGACCTGCACCAACAGCTGCTACGACCGAGTGACTGAGGTGACCCATCAAGTGAAGTTCAGGGGCAGAGGTTGGCAGTCAATGAGTGCTCTGACAAGGAAAAGATATGCCACAATGGGGCTGAACTGTTGAGAGAGATCCGGAATTCAAAAACAGTCCCTTTATGAAGGCCAGCCTGCAAGTACGGCCCTGACCTATATCCGACTGCATCTGCTATGGGTGGGGGGTACCACCATGTGTCTCCTGCTGATAACGGCTCCAAACTCGATTCCTTCACCATGAAGTGGAGAAACTGACGAGATGTCTCCAAATGCTTATCACGCCGCAGACAGAGATGGCACCCAGGTTTCCAGTTAGTAATACCCCGCCTGGCTCCCAGTGTGGCGCCCGCCAGCTCAAACTCCAGAAAGTATGTTTTGCTATAATTGTGGGAAAGATGGGCACATGAAAAGGGAATGCCGGTCCCCAAAAGACACTGACAAAGTTGCATATAGGCTACAAGGAGAGCTTCGAGAACAAATCAGTGGTTAAGAGGTGCACAAAATGATCCCAGTGAGGGCACCAAAAATGCTAACTCACGTCTTTTGTGGCAAGGTCAGTTGCCCAGGCCCCGCTACCGCCTCTCCAGACTGGTCCAGAATAGTGAGTCCCTCCATGGAGACCACTGTAAAGGTGAATGGAATGTCTACAAGAGCTGTATTAGACAGTGGCTCCCAAGTGACAATTATGTTCCAGGATTGGTATCAGAAGCATTTGTCAGACGTACCCTTACAACCATTAGAAGGACTGCATGTATGGGGGTTAAGTGAGAAGGCCTACCCCTATTCCGGGTATATCCAAATTTGGCTGTCTTTCCCCACCTCCATGGCTGGAGTGGCCGAACAAGTAGAGACCCTAGCCTTAGTGTGTCCCCCCACTGGACTGTATGATGGTGTCCCTTTGTTGACTGGAACAAATGCCCATATGTTCGGAAGGCTGGCACAGCTGTGTTATGAAAAACAGGGGTCAAAGACTAGTAGAGCTTTAAGAGTTCTGGCTTTAATTAAGAAGGCCTATGAGGCACAGAGAGATGCTGAAAAATAGAACCAGAGGAACCGGTCGAATTGTATGGAAGAAGGATCCTGAGTCTCTGATCCTGGTGCCAAATGCCCAGTGTACCTTACAGGGAGAGGTCCGTATCAGAAAGGATGTTAAGAATAAAATATTAATGTTGGATGCACCAGGCGATGGAAAATTGCCAGAAGGACTGCTGGTCAAGCCTAGTATTTTGCCCGCTAGAGCCCATGCTTATGCCAGAAGGGTAATGGTCCAAGTTCATAATGTGTCTGAAAGAGACATTCGAGTAAATAGAGGTTGCATCCTGGCTAATGTGTATTGTGCAGACACTGCAGTGCTACCCAGCAGCAAGAGTTCAAGGAAGAATGACAGAGTAACGCCTGACTTGTTTGATTTCGGTGACTCCCCGCTGCCAGCTGAATGGAAAGTGAGGATCAGTGAGAAGCTTGCCCAGAGAGACCAGGTGTTTTTGAAGGAATGGGATGTAGGATGCGCAAAAGGCTGAGCACAATATCCGCTGCATGACTGAAAGACCATTTCATGAGAGGTCTCGACGCCTGGCACCTGCTGACATAGATGATGTGAGACGGCATCTGCAAGAGATGTTAGCTGCTGGTGTAATACAAGTCCCAGAAGCCCTTATGCTTCCCCCATTGTGGTAGTGAGGAAAAAGAATGGGACAGTAAGGATGTGTGTGGATTATCGCACCTTAAACCTGCGGACTATCCCTGATCAGTACACAATGCCCCGCATTCAGGATGCTTTGGACTGCCTAAACGGGAGCAAGTGGTTCTCTGTGTTGGATCTCTGCAGTGGGTACTACCAGATCCCGATGGTCCCAGAGGACCGTGAGAAGACAGCCTTTATCTGTCCGCTTGGCTTCTATGAATTCATGAGGATGCCCTCAAGGATTTCAGGTGCCCTAAATACTTTCAACCATTGATGGAGGCAGTGGGGGAATGAACTTACTAGGAGTGCCTCTGTATACCTAGATGATGTTATTGTGTTTGGCAGCTCACTGGAGGAACATGAGAGCAGATTATTTAAGGTATTGGACCGACTGGAGGACTTTGCCTTAAACTGTCCATTGATAAGTGTCAATTCTTTCAAACATCAGTAAAGTATGTGGGACACATAGTATCCACCGAGGAATAGAGACCGACCCAAGTAAAGTTGAGGCCTTGACTACCTGGCTACAGCCCAAAAATCTAAAAGAACTGCAAAGATTCCTGGGATTCTGTGGTTATTATCGCTTCATCAAGGACTATTCAAGAGTGATCCGCCTTTACTTAACCTTACTCAAGGGTATCCTCCAACCTACAAAAATACCAAAAGTCAGCGTCCCTCAAGACTGAAAGAGTGTATTTTCATCCAGTGAAGTATTTGGGGTCCGCTGGACTCTGATTGTGAGACTGCTTTTCATGAGATCATATATCAACTTACCCATGCTCCAGTGCTGGCCTATGCCGATCCAAGAAACTCACGTCCTGCACACTGATGCTAGCTTGCAAGGGTTGGGGCTGTTGTACCAAGAGCACGAGAATGGCCTGAGACCAGTGGCCTTTGCCAGTAGAAGCCTGACCCCATCCGAAAAGAACTATCCTGTACATAAGTTGGAGTTCCTAGCTTTGAAGTGGGCTATTGTTGACCAATTCCATGAGTACTTGTATGGGGCTAGAATACTGGTGAAAACTGACAATAATCCTTTGACCGATGTGCAGACCTCAGCTAAGTTGGATGCCACTGGCCATAGGTGGCTTTCTGCATTATCTACATATGACTATGCTCTCGAATACCGAGCAGGTCTGAACCACATAGATGCTGATGCTCTCCCGGAGGCCTGTTCCCAGAATGATTGGGTCAGATTGGCAGAACCTCATTCGGGCACTCTGCCGGAAGTTTGACAGGGAGGAACAAATGTCCACGGACGTAGTGGACTGCATGGTGGATTGCTTGGGACCCTCTGAGAGTTGCATACCTGCTGCTTATTGCCACTTTTCTGCAATAGACATTGGTGCACTGCCTCAGCTGGACAATGACAGTATTCGTCGGGCTCAATCCCTCGATCCCATGATCAAATCAGCTTTAGAAGCCCTCTATGCAGGAAAAGATGTGTCCAAATTACGCTCCACTGATTTGTTGAAATTGATCAATAAACTGTTGTACAGAGAAACAGTAGACAGAGGGGGACAAGTAGATAAACAACAACTAATGCTGCCCACTGCCTTTCGAGACTCAGTACTGAGATCCTTGCACAACCACATGGGGCACCTTGGTATAGACAGAACATTTGACTTGGTGAGATCCAGATTCTATTGGCCTAAGATGGGGGCTGATGTGGAGCAACACATTTGAACTTGTAGTCGCTGCTTACAGAGGAAAGCTTTTGCTCCAGAGGGCTGCCCCCTTGTTAACATCACCACCAGTGCACCCATGGAGCTGGTCTGTATTGATTTTCTGAGTTTGGAGTCAGATCAAAGAAATATCAGTAATGTGCTGGTCACTGACCATTTCACGAGATATGCCCAAGCTTTCCCACCAAAGACCAGAAAGCATCCACTGTGGCCAAAGTACTTGTAGAAAACTTTTTTGTTCACTATGGGCTCCACAAAGAATCCATTCTGATCAAGGAGAGACTTTGAGAGTCGCCTCATCAAAGAGATGCTTTCTCTGTGGGGAGTGCGAAGTCCAGAACCACTCCTCACCACCCCCAGGGGGACCCACAGCCTGAACGCTTCAACCAGCATTTTGCTAGATATGCTAGGCACCCTACACCCAAAGGACAAGCCTAGATGGAGCTAACAAATTAGCACCCTGGTACAGGCTTATAACTGCACCAAAAGTGATGCCACTGGTTTTCCCCCACCGCCTGATGTTTGGAAGAGAAGCTCGACTGCCGGTAGATGTGTGTTTTGGGGTTCTCCTGATGGGGTTCAAGCTGACAACTATTTACAGTATGCAAAAGTTAAAGGCCCAGCTAACTCATGTCACTAACTGGCTCAAACCATGGCTGCCAAAGAAATCTGGCCAACAAAGAAAGGTATGATAAAAAGGTGAAAGCACAGGAACTCCAGGAGGAGATCGGTATTACTAAGAAATCTGGGACTGCATGGCAAACACAAGATTGCTGACAGATGGCACCATCTCCCTCACATTGTAGTGGGCAAACTAGATGATCTGCCAGTGTACAAAGTAAGGCCTGAGAATAATTCAAAAGATGTAAAACAATGCATAGAAATCATTTACTGCCCATTGACAAATCTTGATTGAGTCTGAGCCCCAGAAGATGCCCCTCTGGACCAGTGACTAGAGCTGCTGCTAAGAAAAGATCAAGAAAGTCTGCACCTACAGAAGCAAAGTTAAAGTGTTCCCCTCCACAAGTCCCAGTTGAGCATGACTGTCAGTCCATATCAGAAGAAAGTGAGAGGACTTTGAATACTATCCTTCTTACTGAACTGAGTCAATTGTTTCGGGCAATCCTCTAGTCAATACTGGAGACAGGTTGGCCTTCTGACTGTCTAAGCCCCCAGCTTCGTCCCTGGAGCCAATGCTCCCAGAAAGTGAAGTGCAAAGCATCAGATCAGATGAAATGGAATCATTGTGCATGGTTGAACTGTTTGAGCTTTCAGGGAGGAAATGATAGATTGGGGCAGACTGGTGATACACCAGAACAAGAAGAGTATTTTGAGTGCCCTGACAGTCCACTGCCAGTGTCCGAAAGCTCTCCATGCGAGCTAAATGTTGTGGACTCAGAAACTGTAACTCCTGGAGCTGAAAGTGCCCCAAGTTCTAGCCTCTCTACCCCCATGCAGACTCCCCTGACAAGTGAGGACAATGCTGAAAATGAGGCTCAGAGTGCAGAGACTGTAACAGTTCCCCCTATAAAGACTGGTCGAGCTGTAAAGCCTGTGGTGCACCTCAGTTATGATTCCCTTGGGAGGCCTGTGGACTTGCCTCTCAATGTTGTCCATAAAGCAGTGTATGCGTCCCCGAGCTCATTGCCCAAACTGAGCGTCAGTGCTAACTCCAAGTTACTTGTGTTGCCCTCTAAGTATGGTGCCCTTGCCCCGTCCAGCCCCAAGGTAACTGATAGGGAAGGGCCCCCTCTCTTCAGGTTTCATGTACAAGAGGTAATAACTTGAGTTATGGTACAATGTGTATGTAATACTGTGTAAAGAGTGACGCTGCAATGTTTCAGCAATGTGTTCTTGGTAAATGATATATTGACTGATGATTACATGTGTGAGCCTAATGCAAATGTATATGGTTGCAGTTGAAACTTATGGGTACTTGCTTGACGCTGGACGCCAAGCTTTCCCAGGCCAGGAAGGGTGTAACCCCTGCAAATGGGGGTTCCCAAAAGACTCCAGGAGCTTGCTTGAATGCTCCAAGCCTGAATGGTGTTTGGCATTTAAGCCATTTATCTGTGAGTGTTTTAGAGCCTCTGGTACTGTCTCTTTAAGAGCTGTCTGCTTGCAGACATAATTAGTTTGTGTGGGGACTGTGTGTTTCTTTGCTTGAGTACCACCTGAGCTGCTGCCAATTCACTCCATTTTTGCAGTCACTAGAGTGCAAAGGAACCTATCTGAAAGATGTAACTGTTTGCCAGAAATCATTTAGAGTAATAATGAAAATACAGTTTGTCTAACCTGCTTTCTTTGCAGTCAGAACTGTGTTTGCCTAGTTCCCATTCTAGTTTTGAACTGATGAACTGGACCAATCAGTGTGGGTTAAGGTAGCTCTAAAATGGTGCCTTGGACGAATCAGAACTTTGACTCGTAATTGAGCCAGCCACAAGAGGATTGTATGGGCAGTGACTCTGGGAGATGTAGTTTGGACTTTGGCGCCTTTTTGGATCAACAGGGGCAGTCTATTGTGAGTGACACCCAATCCAGCCAAGAACTGGGAGGAACTCAAAGGAAGTGCCCAGTTTTGTCTGCTGGAGTTTCAGTTGAGCTCTGGCAGTGAAGAGAGAAGGAGCCCTGTGCTTTTTCGGTGTGCAGTTTTAATCGGGAAACGTGTGTAAGGCCCTGAGTTCCGGTCTGCAGCTTGTGTAACTGCTTGTTAGGACTGAATCCGTCCTGTGAAGAGAATCAAAGGATATCTGAAGAGTAGAAACCAGGCTCACCCTGTAGAAGACTGGAGAAATTGCTGAATTGCGCTTGGTCTGACAGGAACTGAATCTGCTGTGTGTTCTCCCGGGTATTGTGCAGTAATTGCGATCGGGATAGAGAAGCAGCCTGCCTGGTATAGTACTTTCTGTTTACCACATAAATGTGTGAAGAGGCTTGTGTAGCTGAAGTGAATCCTGCTGCCATTAAAGGACTTTTGCCTGTTACTGTTTACCATATAAATGTGTGAGGAGGCTTGTGTAGCTCAAGTGAATCCTGCTGCCATTAAAGAACTTTTGCCTGTTACTGCTTACCATATAAATGTGTGAAGAGGCTTGTGTAGCTCAAGTGAATCCTGATGCCATTAAAGGACTTTTGCTTGTTGTAGTTTGTCATATAAACGTGTGAGGAGTCTCGTGGAGCTCAAGAGTAGCCCTGCTGACGTTGAAGGACCCTATCTTGTTTGGAGGTCGTGAGTACTAATTCAGGGTAGCTGCCTGTTGAATTGCCACATTAAATCCAAATGGAATTACTGTACTGCTGACTGTTTAATTCTCCTTTTCTCTGTGTGAAAGGGCCCCTACCAGCTGCCACGGTTTGGACTAGTCACTAGGGCTTGGGTACCAGGGACAGTAACTGGTAGGGATAGGCCTGTGCACAGAGCCATAGGTAGATGAGTAAAGTGATAAGCTAATTAACCTGATTTCCTGTCCTTGTTATATTCCCTAAATAAATCAGAGCTGCTTGTTTCAGCAAAGTTATACTGCCTGAGGTATTTGTCTATGTTAAAGTATTGTACTGTGATTGTTGCACTGTATCTTATTTTACAGGAGC
Source organism: Neoceratodus forsteri (assembly GCA_016271365.2). NCBI lineage: Eukaryota > Metazoa > Chordata > Ceratodontiformes > Ceratodontidae > Neoceratodus > Neoceratodus forsteri. The sequence continues at coordinate 244,965,542 of CM028134.1, forward strand.
TCCCAGTGCCTGAACCAGTCCTGGGGGTAAGTGTATACTGTGAAGGTAATTTGATATATTGTGTGGGCCACTAGTGGGAAGAAAGGGGTTGCAGTGTCCCAGAGGGCTGTGACCAAGTTAGTTTAACTATTGCAAACCCTGACCTCTGGGTGGAGGCACCCGCCATCGGATCCAGGCCCCTCAACCTGTTAGTGGCAAATCAGGCAGGGGTAGTAGCCCTTGGGATAGCGCCATCTAGGGGTTACACCTATAAAAGGTTTTATCCCCATTCTTAACCAATCTGCTCGCTATCTGTATGGTCCGCCGCCAGACCCTCTCAACCTAAGCAGAACAGCAATTACACAGAGCTGATAAGTAATGGGGGATATAATTCAAGCACAGTTCATTCGTTCAGTCACTGGGTGCAATGGGGCTGCAATGATACAGGCTCAGCAGCGTGTTTACATGCTGCCATAAAAATGCCTGCACAGGTACGTGGTCCCAACAAAACAGGGATCGCTGTAAGCTGCAAAGGAGTGACTTAAAATGCTCCAGCAGGTGTTTATGCACCAGGATCTGTACCGGTGCAACTCATTTGCACAATCTGCAATGGTGCAGATCCTGTAATGTAAACACATCATAAGGTCAGATCATACCCGCTTCTTGAAATGCGAGCTACTTTCCAGTTTACTGGCACTATCCTTGTCTGTAAGGAGTCCTGAAAGATATCAATGTGAGGCCCAGCCAGAAAAAAACTGAACTCCACTATTATCCTTCAGTGGTTACCATCAGGATCCTGCGATTTTCCCCAAATTCATGCCCACCAGATCCCTCCCCCACCCCATCCTTGACTCTTCTTCTGTTCCACATATATTGAAAAATGGATTAATTATTCCTACTGATGCCCTGAGAACAGTCCTGTCTTACAGATCAGCCTTGGCCTCAGCAATCTTGGTACTGCCTTCCTTCCGTAATGCCCTATACTCTAGTTCCATTACTCTGTGACCAGAATTCTTCCAATTATCTTACACCCTTTTTTTAATTTTTTGGTAACTGGGTAATGCCCACTAGGCACAGGTGCCTGTTTTCAGGGGAGACTCGGAAGCACTGGAGAGGTTAAGGAAAATAACACCCTCATATCTAGTGATTTGTTTCCATATCAACAGATAACTCTTTTCATGCAGCTGTTAGAGATACATGTAATTGCTTTAATTTTCACTGATCACACTAGTGCCTGTAACTAACCTGGGGGTCTCCATTTTCTGGTTGCTGAAATCTCATTGTCCCGGAGAGCTGCATTAGCACATGAGACCATGATGAGTCAGCACCCTTTAGATTCAGCACCCTGTCAGTGTGCACCCTTTAGATTCCAAAGCATGCCTGTCTGCTTAATTATAGTTCAACAAAACAAGCTGCAGCAAGGTGTGAAATACCACATTTACCTTCAGTTAGCTTTGCAAACTGTCTGAGTTGTAGTGTAGGGTTTTTCCCCTTTAAATTACATTCAATTTGTGTGTTTCAAGAGAGTTGTTTTTAGGATATGTGCACTTCCAACATAGAGATACATGGAATAAATGGGTGATGTGACATCGTGTTCTCATATGCTAATGCAGCGCTCATGGAAAATGAGATTTCAACAAACATAAAATGGAGACCCCCAGGACAGTTACACGGGGAAATAGCATGAACAGTGAAAACAAACTAGAGCAAACATGTATATCCCCAGCAGCTAAAGGTTATGAGACATTTGCTGACATGGAAACAAAATTTACACGATATGAGGGTGTAGTTTTCTTTTAAATAGAGCGCCACCGTTTGCAACAAGTGCAAAAGGCCTAGCCAGAGGCCTCTATTGTTGCGCAAAGAACTTCAGTGGAAGATAAGGGATAAAAATGGGCTGTGAAGAGGAGGATTCAGCTCCCCTGAGGGTCGTGAGGACAGGAAAACAGAGCCCTCCCCCACAGCCACCAGCCAAGCACAGATTTGGCTCCCCCGAGGGTCGTGAGGGCAGGAAAACAGAGCCCTCCCCCACAGCGCACAGCCACCAGCTAAGCACAGGTACAAAGTGGGAGTCTCCACAGCCGACGGGAGAAGAATTTTGGCACTATTTTTCTTTTAAAACTATCTCTAGCCTGCCTTTCCTTTAAATCTATCTTTAGCCTGCTTATATGTTCAAGGTACTATTAAAGTCGCCATACTAGTGCTGATAGTTATTTTTTAGCTCCCTTTTCAGTAAATACAGGCTCTTTGTAGAAGTGTGAGGTGAAATTTAATTGACCAACTGCATTTCAGCATTTACTGGTTTACTTTAGGGCCCGGATATTCAAACTGCGCCATTCTGAGGCGCAAGCCTTGTGCTGCTAAAAATAGTTAGCGAGGGGGGCGGCGGGCGATATTCAAAGGAGTTGCACCCATTGAGCAACCTCTTGAATATCACCCCAGCCACATGCACAGTGGAACTTAGCGCCACCGCAGTTGTCAGAGTTGAGCATTAAACTTGCGGGTGGCGCAAGTACCATTGTGCCATGCTAAATTCCGATATATTCAAAAGGTGACATGCAATGGGACCATAATTCATGGTGAAGTAGGGGGGCCATTTGCATCTGATTATGGCCCCATTTGCATGCCATTAGCATGTAGGTGCGCCCGATCCCTGAGGACTTGCTCTGGTCGCCCTGCCAGGCAGCAGCCGTCGGGACCGACGCACTCTGCAGCCTGAAAACGGGCAGTATGTATGCAGACAACACCCCCAAACATCTCCGATGCCCGATTAGGCAGTATGTATGCAGACACCTCTAAACAGCTCCGATGCTCGATCGCGGGCAGGCGTATCAAGACACTTCAGTGCCCGATCGCTGGCAGAACGTGAATCAACCTCTATGCCCGATCGCTGGCAGAACATGAATCGGCCTCTCAGTATCGCTGGTAGAACGTGACTGTTCCCTTTGAGTCGCTGGCAGAATGTAACTCCTTCAATCACCGGTGTTCCGCCTGGTTCAGTGTACGTACGCTGATCGCTGGCAGAATGTCCAGCGGTGCCTTATACATTTCAGGTGCCCAGTGTTTCTACCTCACTACTTTTCCGCTTCCCCGCTCGCAGCCGCCGCCCGCCGCCGCCGGGGAGCGGGTGAGGGGCTTCGTGGGTGGGTGGGTGGGGACACTAGACACCAGGGAGATGTTTGGGGTTGTTACTGACATTCTGCCCGCGATCGGGCATTACGTCCACTGGACCACCAGGGAGATATTCGGTTGGGGGCTTTTTACATTCTGCTCCGCGATCGGGCACTGGGGAGGTTGATTCACGCCTCTGCCCGCGATCGGGCACGGGGTGTTCATTACATACTGCCCGCGATCGTGGGCATCAGGGAGCTGTTTGGGAGTGTTCAGACACATACTGCCCGCGATCGGGCATCGAGCTGTTTGGGGGTGTCTGATACATACTGGCCCGTGATCGGACTGCGGGGGGCACAGGGACTGAGTTGGGGCCAAAGACGGGTGGCGCTGTGTTGGCGCCCTGCAATACAGCAGCTCACTCTGTGGGTGGCCCTCAACTTGATCCTTTTTTTTGGCTCAAAGTTGTGTAGGCGAGGTTGGGGTTGCGCCAGACAACTCTGCACAGCCCGACTGAATATCGGGTTGTGCAGTTTATGCATGGTTCCTCCCTCTCATGTTGAGCATGCATTCATTTGCATTGCGCTGTTGCTCAGCCTGTTTTCAGTGTCGCAACTGCCTCCTGCTGAATATCGCAGAATGGCGCAATGTAGGACTTGCACATGCGCAACCCTGTTGCGCATGGAGCAACCCTTTTGAATATCTGGGCCTAGAAGTTTAAGGCAAACTTTAAGAGACCCTCTCCTATATGGCCGAGTACTGTAATTTGCTTAAGCTAAACGGAGCCTCTGAACCTAACAAACTGTGTCCGAAAAAATATATACTACTGCTTGTTCTTCCTCATTTTGATACACAGTGCCCTTAATCTGAATTAAACACAGCACTATACATGCTCTTATACCAAAATGCTTAAATTCAGCAAATAGCTTACCCAGCTTGCAGGTCAAATTGTGTAAGCCTTAGGCAAACTGAGTCCACATTTGTCCTGGGTCCCCCACCCCCATTGACCTGCAGCCCCGCCTCATAAAACAAAAAAAAAAAACATACCTGTGCCTGTATTTAATTCCTCCTCTCTCTCCTCTGCTTCCCAGATTCGGCTCCCGAGGTCGTGAGGCAGGAAAATGGAGCCTCCCCACAGCCACCCAGCCAAGCACAGGTACAGAGTGGGAGTCTCCACGCCGACGGGAGAAGACCCACCACCACCCTTGGTCGACTTTCAAATATAAGCAGCGGCAGCTCACAGTGTCTGCACAAAACCTATCAGCAGAGTTTCCCATTTGCAGAATATCTGCTGTGGCCATTATTGCTACAATCCACTTTGTTTTTCTTTTTTCCATCCCTCTGCCACCACTAAACCACTATGCTTCAGTCCTTGCTATTCGGCCTTCTCCTACACGTTCACCTTTCCTCGTCCCCAGCATCCCCTCACTGCTGCCCCCTCACCACAGACCTCTCATCCCTCATCTGCATTTCCACCACTCCCACCTTCTTCCAGGAGTCACCCACTCCTCCTTCTGGCCCACACCTGTGCTGCCACCTCCCTCCTCTCCTCTCCCTCCTCCCGCTCCCTACCCCCTCTCCACCTTACTATTTTCCCCATTAGCACATCCTTCCTTGCTCTCCTCAAATCTCCTCAATCTTGAAGCACTTTTCCGATGCTTAAACCTCTGCACACTACCCTCCAGGTGCAGTCCTGCTAGATCAAAGCACCCCACTCTACTCTCCCTCCCCCTCCTCCTCTTGCTTCTAGTGGGTGACATACATCCTAACCCTGGCCCCATGATGCCCAGACCTACCTCAGCCTCACCCCCCCACCTTTTCTGGACTATCCTCCAAACACACCCCGGGCTCTCTCCCCAAGGGCCTCCGCATCTTTCATCTCATCGCTAGGAGACTCCTCCCCAAACTGAATGCCCTCACGGTATGGGTCGCCCAGTACCACCTTGACATACTCTGCATCACGGAATCCTGGCTAGCTGCCAAAACCCCCAAACTCCTCTCTTTGCCATTCCTGACTTCAACTTATTCTGCCAGAACCATGGTAAGTGAGGCAGGGGAGTAGCACCGTACATCAGGCAATCCATCATATGTTTCTATTATACTCAAGGAAGCCTGCCCTTCCTTTCTGATCGTGTTGGTCACCTTTCCTTTCCTCCCTCCACCCCCCACAACACTGGGGTCCTGTATGTCCCACCCAAGACCTCGTCCAACTCGCTTGTCAAGACCATGTCCTCAATCTCCTCCGGCACATCCAATGGAGAGCTAGTGCTATTAGGTGATTTCAATCTTGACTTGCTCTCCTCACCCGCCAAGCCCACCACCCTAATGATAGAAGCCCTCAATCTCTCCCAACTAATCCAGGAGCCTACCTGGCTAAACCACCAGTCCCAAAACCACACCCTCCTGGGCCGGATTTTATCCTCCCATCCCCACCGCATCTCTGCCTCAGGCATCTTCTCAGATGCTCTTAGTGACCACTGTATTACCTATTGCATCCATAAAATCCACTCACCGCACTCCCATCCAAAATTTATCTGGTCTCGCTCCCCGCACCTCCTCAGCGAACCCGCCCTGCTCCGAGACCTAACAAATGCTGACTGGTCACTAGTCCTTTCTGCACCAGATGTTGACCTCACCTTATTTCATTTGTGCGACATCTTCCAGCGCACCTGGGACCTCCACGTGCCCCTCAGGAAATGTAGAGTTAAACGCTACCACCAACCCTGGATCTCACCGAATCTCATTGCCATGTGTCATTCCAGAGACAAGGCATGGAGGCTGTACAAAACCACCCATGCCACACGTGATCTGCAATCCTACAAACATCTTGGAAATAACTGTACCAAGGCCATCCATCTGTCTAAATCTTCTTCCTTTAAAACACAATTTACCCAAACCCAAAACTCCCTTGGATCCTTCTGGAAGTTGATCAACTCCCTTCTCGACCCCCCGTCCAAGCAAGCATGTCCTGTCCTGAACTTCGAAGGCAGCTCTGTCTTGGACCCTGAGTCTGTAGCCAAGCTTTTCAATAAATTCTTCATCTCCTGTGCCATGCCCGACTCCCCCCCTCCAATGCCCATCTCCCCCTCACAAAACCACGACCCTACTGAACCCACCTCCCCTACCCCTGGTTTCCTCTTTCCCTTTCACACCACCGGAAGTATACAATGCAATCGCCGCCTTAAACCAATCCAAATCCCGCCCTGATGGTTTGCACCCCAGACTGCTTCGTACCTCTGCCACTGCCATAGTTGCCCCCTTGACACACATAATACATCTCTGTCTCTCTGTCTCTCTCTCTCTCCACAGCCACTATTCTTGCAGCCTGGAAACTGGCCAAGATCATCCCCCTGCACAAAGGTGGAGATTTCTCATTACCAGGAAACTACAGGCCCATCTCGCTCCTCCCCTCCCTTGCAAAGGTCCAGGAATCCCTCATACTGTCCAAACTGTCAGACCTTCTCTCCTCCAACAACTCCCTCTCACCCATGCAGTCAGGATTCAGAAAACACCACTCCACAATCACCTCTCTGCTGCGCGTTACCGACTCCATCCTCTCGGCCATGAATCATAGTCAAACTTCTGTTGCCATCTTTATCGACTTGGCAAAAGCCTTCAACTCCATCTCCCACTTGCTGCTACTCCATAAACTCAGCTCCTTTGGCTTTGCCCAACCTGCTGTTGACTGGTTCTGCTCGTCCCTCCAAAATACACTACAGTCAGTTCAAATAGGCGACACCCTCTCCTCTCCTTTCCCTATCCTATCAGGTGTCCCCCAAGGCTCTATCATCAGCCCCATCCTCTTCTCTCGCTTCATAAATGAATATCCCTCTGCCTGCCTCTCCTCTAATGTGCATCTCTATGCAGATGACACTATCATCTTTGCCTCTGGCCACTCCTACAATAGCGTCTTTCCCAATCTCCAGAACGACTTCAACTGAGTCCAGTCCTGGCTCCTGGAAAACCAGCTAAAACTAAATACCAACAAAACTGTCACCATGGTTTTTGGATCAAAACAGAAGCTTGCCTCCTCCCTGCCCCCCCGTGTGATCACCACCCTGGATGGCTCTGCCCTTAAATTAGTACCAGCCTTCAAGTACCTGGGTGTCTGGTTGGACAGCCACCTCAGCTTCTGTACTCATACTGAGACTGTCTGTGCCAAACTCTGACCAAAACTTGCGGTCTCCTCTGTCGGCACAAAGCCATCCACCCTTCCCACCAGAGTAGTCCAGTAGGTAAACAATCTTGCCAGTGCTGGACTATGCACATTGTTTATGGAATGGTCCCAACCTCATTTCTCTCCAGATTGGACATCCTACTCAACTCTTTCTGCCGCTTTGCCACTGCCTCCCCCCCCCCACGCACCCACCACTCTCCCTTGCCCTGCTCTCCCACAGAAGAACCATCCACTGCTTCTCCCTCATAGCAAATTCTGGTTCAGTTCCCTCCCCCCACTTCACTTCCCGCCTGACCCCAGAAAACTCCCTTGATTACCCTCTCCGACATAGGGATTTGCGCACCTTTCACATCCCTCGCCCACAAGATGTTACCGGCCAAGCTGCCTTTTTGTACCATCTCCCCCTTCTCTGGAACAGCCTTCCCTCCGACCTGCACCAGACCTCCTCTCTTCCATCCATAAAAAAACTCCTCAGGCTCCTCCTGAGCTCCCTCTGCCCCAAATGCCCCAATAGTCCCAGAACACCCCCCTAAGCCCTACCACCTGCTAACAGAAATCTTGCAGCAGACCAGTACATTTTTCCATGTACTGGTCTACTTTATTGTGAATGTAAAACTTTTGTGCACAGTATGTAAAATGGTTGTGTAAACTGTGTCTTTGGAATCTCTTTGTGTAACTCTTCTCATTTCTGTGTACGCTCTGTACCCGGTCGCACCTGGAAACGAGCTTCAGCTCAGTATGCCTTTCCTGGTTATCAATTTTTAATAAATAAATAAATATGGTCAAGTCTCCTAAAAAGGAACTAACCACCTGATCCAGAGCAATGGTCAGCTGACCTGTTTCAGCTTGAAGGCTGAAACTGTGTCCAAGTACACCTTGGGAGATGATGATCCAAGCCGTGTTGATGACAGCGACCACAAAAAATTGAGAAATCCTTGGAACGTGGCACTCTATGGATGACAGACCACCTCTCACACTACATCAAAAACCTCAGTTAACTCTGCCACACAGATAGCTGGAGGATATCACCCTATGTACTTAACCAGCAATAAATATATAGTCTGACACTGTAGGAATCATTTTTTTGTATAAAAATTGTCAAAGGCTTTATTCATTGTTGTTTCTGTACTGCCATATGTATTGTGTTTTGACTTCAATAAATTAGATTTGGAAAAAAAATACATATGTGCTTTGGATGGAGGACTTCTGAGAAGTTTCTAATACCATAAGAACCTCCTTTAAAAGGCTTAAGGACACAAACTTTAACCTGTAAGAAACATACTATCAGGTGTAAGGACACTAGGTCTGGATGTTGAATTCTCCCACTGGACCAAAAAGGAAGGTCCGGTCAGAGCAGGAGCTTGACTGGACAATCGGGGCTGAGATGAAGCAGACCTGACAGCAGCGCTGATGAAGCCATGCTGAGGCAATGAGCATCAGTCGAGCCCTCATGAGACACACCTTTAGTAGGACTACAGAAACCAGAAGAAATGGTGGGAAGGCATAGAGGAAGCTCCTGGTTCAAGTTCAGGACAAGAACCTCATCCTTTATTGTGCCCAAAGCTGGTGGTCTTGCACAAAAGAGTAACAGTTTGTAATTCTCCAAGGATGCAAACAAACTGATGTGTGGTGTCCTCAACATTTATTTATTTAGAATTTTGTGAACAGGAATGTCCCTATTTAGGCTCAAGCTCAGTTTTCAAGAGGATCGCAGGGGGACAGATACTACAGCAGGCATTCCTAACACAGAAAACAACCCGCACACCTTCCTGATGTAATGACCACTTATCAGCCAGGTTTCCCAGGAGGCTGAGGCTGTTCAACAGCTCCTTCTTTGCTTACATCAGATGTGTGGTGAATAGACAAGTATCGAGATTTGTTGCCAGTGTCATGTCTTCAGGGCCTTCTTGCACTGTTTGGAGGAATGGGATCCCCCTGCTTGCTCACATAGAACATGGCTGGTGTGTTGTCAACGCTGATGTGGATGAGTGAATGGCCACCACTGAGAACACCAGAAGCATCAGACATATCACCCTCAACTCAAGCATCATACGCAGCAGTTGCTCCTGTGGAGTTCACAGCCTTCACAGTCTATGTGTCCACAGGTGCACCAGGGGAGCTCCCTAGCTCAGCAGGAAGACAGCAGTGGTATAATAAGTATAAATATACAGGTAAAAAGTGGGGATTTAAAGTGTACCAGAATAATTGAAAAGGTAGGCTAAATACCGCTATGTAGTTCAATCTTCCAAGAGCTCAGTCAACCTGCGTCTGTCACCATGTAAGCAATAAAACCTAAGACATTAGTGGTGAGGGCCAACATCAGAGATGACCGGGAAAAAGGAACTTCCTTTGAGAGGTGGCTTGGAACTAGCCACCAGGAGACCGAGTCAATCACGGCCTGAAAAGTAAGACTGGGTAGGATAAGGGCAACAACCGCTTAGACCACTGCACTTTCAATCCCCACTTACTGCTCACAGAATGACAAATGTTGTTGATGTCATCAAGCTGAGGGGCATCTGTCATAAAGTAAGACTGCATGAATACACTCCATTTGATACAGATTATGCTGCAGTGGCAGCTGGGTTCAAGTCTCTTGGGAGTTGAGCTTTGCTCTGATAAACTCTAGACACTAAGTAGGGACAGCTGTGATTTCACGGAGTTCAGAATGAACCCAAACTAGAGATGGTCCCCAAAGCCACTTGGAAAGCTGATACCTAAGGTGACTGGCCATGAATTAGCCAGTCACTCAGCTAGATGAATATGTTAATTCTCTTGTCAGTAAAGACAGACTGCCACCACTGCCAGACATTTGGTAAAACTGTGGGGAGCTGTTGCGAGGTCAGCAGCATTGTTCTGAACTGCTAAAGATCAACACACAATTGCAAGCAGAGGAACTGCTGGTGGGAACACATAATTGGGATAGGCATTCTACTTTTAGGTCAAAAGTGCGTGCCCCCACACCCCCCCATGTTCCAGTGAGGGACTAACTTGGCTATTTATCACCATCCTGAACTTACATCTGATGAAATGGCTCAGAACATGAAGTTGAAGATGGGGTGCAATCCATCAGTTTTCTTACTAGAACTAGTGGGAAACATTCCCTTGGGTAACTGGTCGGTGGAACTCACTTGATGCCATTTATTCAAAGGAGCAAGACAACACACTCCCCAAGCACCAGAAGCTGTCATTTGGTGTGCCCATGAGGAACTTACGTAATGCCATTTAGTTGAAAGATGGAGACAACCTCTCCCAAAGCACCAAAAGTTGAGTCACCGGGTGTGCCCATGACATAAAATCTATGGAAAGAGGCTTATGATTTTCTGCCTACACTGGTCGGTGATGTTCAATGAGCACTAGGACAGAAAATGTGGGCGGCTATGGAAGGATGCTGGGGAGCAGTCAATGACACCCTGATTCCACATACTTGGAGGGAGGACCAGGTTTGTTTGTGTCTTTCATGGCACTGGCACTTCCCTGATTACCACTCCTGCCTTGGCTGTAGCAGCTGTCATATGGCTTATTCCTCTGGTGCCGTCCACGGTTTTTTCTACGAAAGGAAGATGAACAGGAAGGCTGCCCATACTGGGTATTACATCTGGTGTTGGTGAATGCAGTCAGCTGTTGAACAGAATTCAGTACACTGCTGAAGGCCTCAATATCCTTTAGGATCTCCTTCACCTGGGACACAAACACCATTGACCGTTCAAAGGGAAGGTCCAGCAAGCGGTGCTGAATCTTAAGAGTAAAGGGATTACAGCGCAACCAAGTATGCCTCATGAGTACAGTACACTTAGCACAAGACTGCCATACTAATGAGTTGCTTTAGCATTTCTCAATGAGTCGCATAAGCTTGCTGGATCCAGCACAAAGTCTTGCAAAAACTGTTGTCTAAGAGTTGTAACTCAGTTTTGCATTGCACTGTAATAGGCCTGCAGATGCATTCCAGTTGAATTACAGAACATTTTATATAAAAGTTGCTCTAGAGCTGGTTAAGTGTTGAAAACAACACAGCGTAAGTTAGAATGCACTGCCAACTTTAAAATACAATGCAAAACCAATAACTGGCGTGACAGTTTAATGTAAACTGTACTGTACTTTCCCAGCTTCCACATACCAAAAGTCATCTGTATAAACCATGGCTAAGAGTACAGTAGATGGTGCTTGTCCAAGCCATCCTGCACGCTGCCAACTGGGACATCTTTTTCTGATGCTATTCAGGGAGGACATCCAAAGCAACTTTGCAGAGGTAACGGGAATAAGGAGTGAAAAACCCCAAGTAGCTAGCCTAGGATTTACTGATAGTGCCAGCTACATACCTGTATATACCTGACCACGAGTGTCAAGGTACTTGAATTCCTTGCTAGGTGGATGGGAAAGAGGAACACCAGAAGTCTTGGGCTTGTTCTACACTGTGCAAACCACAAGTCCTGCAACTTTGGGGCAATCAGTAAAGGCCTGGAAATAGGAGAACAGCTTATCAGCGATCCCTATGCCAAGGGGCAGTCTTGGTTGAGGCAGGGTCCAGAATGGCATCTTCAATCAGGAGAGCCAAGGAGAAAGAATGTTTCTTCACTAGGATTTCCAGATGATGCAAATCCCACCACCAGCAACTTTCTGAGAACGGTATCAAGCAGATTGGAAACATAACAGAGAAGGTGTGAGAAGGACTCCAGGCCCCTGAATGGGCCCCTCTTGAGCCTAGACCATCAGCACTTACTCGATTCTTTAGGCTGAAATACACCCATTGAACTGACTGGCTTTGAGCATCTGGTTGGGCTGACAGGGAGTACAGGCAAGACCAGCCGCACAAAAGGCAGTGGAGGGACTACTGGTAAGACTGGTGGAGCATGAACTGGGGATAGAAGCAGCAAAGGCAGCAACCCAAGGGAAAGAGACAAAAGGAAGGTACAGCAGTTCTTGGGTCCACGGCCTTTTGCCTTGTGAGGTTTCCCAGCCAGCCGCTGGATGAACTTGGCTACTATCTTTAAGGTACTGTTCCGCTCAGTTTCAAGATGGAGCTACTGAAGTTGCAAATAATGGTCGGATAAATCATAGTAATGTTGGCTAAGCTTTATGTTTGGGATTCTTTTCTTGGCTTTCTTTCCTCAAGGTTTTTACAGTCTATAGCCACAGGAAGATACCAAAAAGGCACTACTTGTTTGACTGGAGAATGTCAAGGTTTGGAGTGGTGAGTGAGAACATTTGTTGTTAGGCTTAGTCAATGGATGCACCAGATAGTGGCCCAATGTGGGGGCAGTAGAACACGAATGGCTGTGATTAGATGGCAACTGGTTATCAGAGTCATCCCTTTCTTAGTGGGTAAGTACCCTTGGTCATGGCCCTCCCCAGAAGAGTTCTCAGAAGATAATTAGGAGAGACTGATCAAACTAGAAACCTCAGGAGAGGCCGAACAGTTTGCCTAGGGCAGGAGTCATCCTGAAAAGCTCTGCAGGATGATCACTATCAAGAGTGGGGCCTTGGGCAGAACAATGCCCTAGTAAATCCATGACTCATATTGTCCTGACGGTCTTAGACTAGACTCACTCTTCCACACCTTTTGTCATTTTGCCCTCGACTGTCCCTACTTCACCCATCATTGTGCCATATATCAGTCGCTGGGCTCCTCCTCGCTGCAGAATCGCCGCCTTACACACTACGTTCATTTCACAGCTAAGTTCTGGTCCCAGTCCCTGCCCCCCTATCTCTCCTTGGCACTTTTCACTGCTCCTCCTCCAGCTTACTCACTCAGACACTACGATGCTAGACTCTTGTCTATCCCACATATGTCCTCCACTGCAGGGCAGTCAGCCTTCCATTACCGTACGCCTAAGCTGTGGAACTCCCTCCTGGCGGATATTCGGCATGCCGCCTCCACTCGCTATCTCCATGTTCACCTCTCTGATCACTTCTCCTTCACTTGTACATGCGTATAAGTAAAAGCTACCCCTAGTCCTCCTCCTCTGCTGTACTTATTGCGCAGTATTGTAATTGCTCATGTGTACTGCATTGTACTCCTGCACTGTTCTTATGCACCTTGCTGTATGTACCGCACCTAAACCTCTATTCCTTTCTCTTTTCCAGATCTGCATAGGCTGTGCTTGCACATTTGTTCATGATTATTGTTATTATTCTCCTAGCACTGTTTAAAGAGCCTCTGACACCTCAATGAAAACTTTGAAAAACATAATAATTAGGTACAATTCAACTTACATTTTAAATATATTCTGTAGATTTCTCCTACTCATCTTTTATTAGAGAGGAAATTTGTACAAATACATGATCTTTATCTGTTACAGTTCATCTGTCTTTATAGCTGACTCCCTACTTATTGTCATAATCCTCTGTTGTCACATCATAGTCTGTTGTCATGACAGTAACTGTGATGTTACAAGCAGTGCATTATGACCTCAGGTGAGGAGAAAGCAGCAGGAATTGATGAACTCTTCAGGAGCAGAGATCCTGTTTTCATGCAGATGGCCTCAATAACAAATAATGGGGAGGAGGAATACAGAATTAATGTGAAATATACACTGAACTGTGTCCAAATATTATGTTTTGCTAAAATTATCCTGAAGGCGTCAGTTGCTCTTTAACTGAATTGTATCTTAGTGTATTGCATAACTGCATTGTACCTTGTGTATTATATCTAGTGTATTGTATTGTGCTCCCACCTCCCCTTCCCCCCAGGATGCACCTGGAATCGAGCAGTACTCTGCTCAGTGTACCTTCCTGGTAAAACTCTTAAATAAATAAATAAAACTGTTAACTGACCTGGACACATATCGACTGACTAGTCAACTACAGTAGGAGGTCCTACCGACTGTCCTCGAATTCTGTCTCCACGATGAGGACTGGGGACACCTCCCATCCTCAAACTTCTGAAAGAGAAAGTGAATGTCAATGGCAATCCCAGCATCTCAGTCAGATGCTGCCATGTGTGGGGACTGGTGCTTCAGCGATGCTGAAGCAGACACCAAATGGACAATTCAGGCCTTGATCAAACTAGTCAAGTCTTTCAGCTAACCCAGATTCTCTGACAGTTTGGAGAGATGGTGCTTCTGGCGAATATGGGTGTTACCCATCACAGAGAGTGCAGTTCTTACATGATGCTTTGCGCCAAAACCTCACAGACAGATGTAGTGAGATTCTGGTACCAGTATCTTTGAGTTGTAGCATGTGCAGTGTTCAAAGCCATCAGTGGGCCTTGATACAAGATGAGTTTCAGAAGAACTCAGAATTCATCAGCTGACACCGCCAGACCAGGGACAAAAAACTCCAAATGAGGCAGTAGCAAAACACTGTTGGAACTAGTGTACGACAAAAATGATTTAAATGATCAAAAAGGCTAGAAAGAACTACTCAAGGAAACCACTAAAGGCAGGAGGTATCACAGACACAACTTCTCTTTTCCGGCAGAAAGAGAGATGTGGTGCATGCCGGGACACAGGTGCAAGAAGGGGAGTAGCTGTACCTCATGGCAAAGGATTTTTCAGAGATCTTTGCACATGCTCAGAAGACTGCCCTAGTGGGATTATGTAGAAGGAATCCAGGTACTGCAGTTTGTAAGATGTTCTTATTCAGTATTCTCTCACCAGCCCTACAAACATATTATATATCATATGAGTTCCCTGAAGTGACTTATAATAGGGGTTAGGTTGATTTCTTAATTGGAAAAAATAAATGTAATGCTGCTCCCCCGTGCTGTGGAAATGGAATATTCCACTTTACGCTGCCACACAAGATGCCAACTGTATGCAAGATAAAAAGTCCTGCGATCCTCCATGACTGGTTGAAATCATGTAAGCAATTTATAACACTGAAATGGAATATCAGCAGTAACACAGTGCTCAATAAATATTAACTATGACACCAATGGTGAAGACATATCGCAAATGATGATGCTGCTGATGGAATATCAGCAATACGGAGTAACGTAAGGGAATTTAATTATAATGCTATTATTGATGGAATATAAGAGATGGCAACAGAGGTGAACAAATATCAGCAATGACACTAGTGGTGAAGAAACAAAGGCAAGGGCACTGACAGTGAAGACAAATTGAAGATTATGTTAGTGGGGAACACATTTGGGTATTGAAGAAATCATGGCTACGATACTAGCAGTGATAGACTATTAGCAATAATGCTAGCTGAAGAAAAACAGGGAGAGAATGCTGAAGAAAGTATTGGAATAGTAGCTTTCCACTACATATTTATGGCATTGTTTTACTCCCTTTATATCACTATAGCCAAGTAAGAAGCAGTTTTCATCAGCTCTATAAAAAATAGAAGATTTGTAACTGCTGGTTTCCTCATCTGTTATATTTTAGCGTTGTAATCAGCTTTCACTTCGATATACAACTTCCTGAGGTTCCTAAAGGTGGCATGCTAGCAGTACATTAATTCATCTTCCATTCCTCATGCTGTCTTTTTCTATTATTTACTACATACGTTAGAAAATGACTTGGCATACAAACAATGGAACAGTTCTTTGCAGTGTGGATATAAAGTTAAGTATTAGTAGCATGCTGTAATAAGCTATTAAACATTATTTCAACCCCTAATTGTGACTTTATTTCAGCAAATGTTATTGTTATATAATTACAGGTGACCCTCTTGATCATGCTGGTAATGGAAAGGTGTGACATCATACCCAGTTATTACAGTATTTCACTCTGACATTTTTAAGCATTCTCGATAGCGCCGCTAACCACGTCCTGTCTCACTAACCTCAGCCGCTACAAAGACCTCTTTCTGTAATCATCCATTCTGTGGCACCGCAATAATGGTTTCGGGAACAAAAAAAAGAAATCAAACAAAACACAGCCGAGTGTTAGGGGTACTTTACAAGGATGTACCAAGCCGCTTTGACAACAAAGTTGTCAAAGGACTTGACAGCGACAACACTTTGCCGACAGCGATCACATCACCACGGCAAAGTGTTGAGGACCGCAACAGCGCAACATGGGATTACTGTTTGTGAGGGTTTCTGCCACCCCCACCCCCAGAATTATAGATTTTCAACTCTGGGGGGAGCGGATGTCAGGGGAGAGTGGTGAACACTGGTAGTCGGCATCTCGGACCTTCGTTACGACAAGCTGTTCGACATTGTGGTTGTCGAGCGGGTTGTGTCGCTGTGGGGGGTTTGCTATAACAGCATCACTGTTATAATGGTACAGCCTTTGTGAGCAGCATAGGCTGCTAGTACCATGCCTGTCCACATTTATATGTAAACTTAAACTGTCTGTGGCTCTTAGCCAGGTGTCCAAAACCTTGGTGTAGGGATTAATAATGTTTCAAAGTTCCTTGCATGTAGGGAACTAGATCAAAAGCTCATTTGAACTTATTTTTAAATTATACAAGTTCCCACAATCAGGGAAAGTGCCAGGGAGGGGCAAAGTTTTTTTTCTGTTTAACACGAAGCACCAGCTGTTATAAAAATAAAACACAGGTGACTGTGCTTATGAAGTTTTTTTTTCACACCCTCGGTGTGTGATGCCTGCATAAACCTCTTGAGCTTTGCGCTTGAGGTTTATGGATCATCACACACCTCGGGTGTGTAAAAAAAAAAACTTCATAACACATACTAACCTATGCATTATTCTCTACAAAACATTCAGCCTCTGAGTATATTACATGTAAACACTGAGCACCCATTCCTATAGTAAAGATATTTTCATGCTTTGGTTGTAATGTCAGAATCTGTAGCAAGCTTGCAGAGGCTGTAGTAATTAATTTTTTTTAAACAAAATATTTATAGTATTTATCTTTTTTATTCCATTTGTACACAGTGCTTCCCTCTTTATATCCCTGTTTCCCAGCCCCAGAGTACGAGCTGCATAACCAGACACCAACCCATAGCAGTGAGGGGAGAGGGTAAGTGATATCCAATGAGGTCAACACCTAGTGTTACCCACAATCAGCTGCTAGATAGTACTGTTTAGCAATGAGTGCTGGGCCCCCCCCCACCAAAAGGGAATACATTATCTACACAATGTGTCTGCTCTCCGTTGCCCTACAGGGCAAATGATTAGAGGTCACTCCATAACCCAGGCCTCCAACACAAAATAATCTGCTGCCACCATTGATATCTATTGCAGTGATGTTAAATATTTCTCAATACGCATCTTTAGGTTAGCTCCTCATTTTACATATGCATGTGCACATAAAGAGAAAGACAGATGGAAGTCATTTAAAGTTTATTACATTGGGGGTAGTGCACCTCTGACTTTTAATATCTAAAAGTTCATTATGTTAACACAAAGCTGCATTTTACTGGAATTCATTGGGTTTATACATTATATTATGTAATGTCTTTAAGAATTCTGAAACCTGAATGGCTGAGATTTAGATTTGTTGTGATTAAATTCAAGCACATAATAAGGAAAAGAAGACCCAGCCAACATTTTTTTTACTTGCATAAACTCCATCCACCTGTCCTAGTTTGCTCACACATAATATTATTACCCAGGTGTAATCCCCTCCTAAAAGGGGGATTACGTTTGGCTCTTCTCTCCAGAGCACTGCTGAAACCTTCTCCTGCCCCATTCCTTTACCCCCAAGTCCTGGTCAGACTGCAGCTGTGGGAACCAGGGCTGGACTGTATACTGTCATTTGTTCTGCAGGCTTGCTCAACCCCCTTCTCACCATGACCAAAGTGCCACCACCTCTCTTCGCTCAACCGATCCATGGACTGCCTTCAGGTTTGGGAAGCCCACAGCAAGGAGGTTGCTCAATTTCAAATAGCTCTCAAAGCTGCACAAACTGCAAACCACTCCTCCCCTGGGAGCACAAACTTTGGGGCCACTCAACAGTGCTCCTCTACCACCAATCCCCTCCCAACCAGCTGGCAGTAGGGACTGGGAGGTATTGATCCTGATGGTCAAAAGCTACACCAAGGGACATAAACAAGTTAAAATAAAAGATAAAGTGAGAAACAACAAAAGCAAGCAGCCAAGTTTGTAGTTTATCTAGCCCCAGGACTACAGGAAAGGGGAAAGATGACTCACAACCTGGCTGGGAATGTTGGGTGCTCTTGTGTTTAGCTCTGCAAAGCTAGCAGGCAGCAAAACAGATAAATTAGTACACCTTGTCCCTGTGAAACTAACAACAATTTGGAGCTCTAGCTCAGCAGTTCTGCAAAATAGCTGAAGTGCAAGCTGGCTCGGGACTTGTATGCATGCTTTCCCCCAGGAATTGACAGCCAAGAAGAGTCAGGGGTTTAGCATAATAAATAACGCATGCGATACTAGCCACTGATATTTGAGCCCTGGATTTCTGCACAGGAGAGACATGTGAACAGAGCAGATCTGTCTGAGACACACAAGAGGAAAGAGCTGTGAGTAAAGACAGTAGTCAGCCACAAAGTTGGAAGAAAGCTGTTTAAAGAATCTTTGAAAAAGATTTATGTTTCCTCCAGGACAACACCAAAGCTCCTGCCCTGGGCTTTGTGAGCTATCAGGACTTGTCCTGACAGAGTGTCTAAGTCGCCTGAGGCCCTGAGTGATTGCGTACTCCTTGGGAGTGGGTGTAGGCAAGTCCCTTGTGGGGTGAAGTGGACATTGGAGACCAGCACAGCCTGCACCCCTCACCACCCTGAAGTGTGTTGGGTCTTCCGAACTTGTACCATCACCTGCATCAGCAGCCCTGAGGGAGACATCCCAAAAGAGCCAGCCTGCACAGTCTGCTAAGGTCATAAGTAATTGGTCAATACCCCTCAAATTCTTCTGCTAGTAAGGACCAGATAAGAGTAACTGCAGGGCATTTCTGTGTGATTATTATTCAGAGCCCATTTACAGAATTACAATAGCCAGGAACAACAAGCATTTGTGATGAATAATTTGTTTGGGATCCCCACCCACTAGTTTTCAATCTGTACTGCACCACGGTCCAACATCAGGCCTGCAACTGCCCACTATGTGCACACAATTAATGGATCGCATTGGGAGGTCCAAATGGACTTTGGTGTACTGGTGCACCAGAGGGGGTAAACTGTAAATACTGTGTGGGTACTCACCAGGGGGTGGTGGGATTTGCGGCATGATCTCAAAACTGTTTTACTGCATTTAATCCCTTCTGTTCTCCTATCCAGAGCTTGTTGCTGTCCCCCAATATTGTAGATATTCCTTGTATTTAAACTGCAATTTATTGTGTTTTGCATATTGCTGGTGCTTACATGCGTAGAGTACAAACTGGGGGTTGTGTATAACCATAAAGCTTCCCTGTCACAAGGGTAGAGGTTGCATTCATTTCCTATGGGGCAGTACCCTGGCAGCCATTTTCCAAAAGGATCCCCATAGGTGGAGATACAGAACCACTTTTTTATTACTTCCAGTACCATCCGAGCCCAAGCGCCATTCAACCGAATGCCTTATAAACTGTGCCCAGGTATTATCAGACAAGTTTAGTCTCACACCTTGCGGTTGGGGGTGGTTACAAGTTGGAGGCACCATTGGGATTGTTTTAGAACATTCTGCAACACCACACCTTGGGGCAGGAACTGTGCTGGTACCCCCAAAAAAAAATAGTGATCCGAATCCTAAATTCTCAGCAAATACACATTAAGAAAAAGATCACCTTTCTTGACTTAAATCTTCACACTAGTGATAGAGAATCAGCACACAAAC
This sequence comes from Neoceratodus forsteri, assembly GCA_016271365.2. Classification (NCBI taxonomy): domain Eukaryota; kingdom Metazoa; phylum Chordata; order Ceratodontiformes; family Ceratodontidae; genus Neoceratodus; species Neoceratodus forsteri. The sequence goes on from CM028134.1 coordinate 244,985,435, forward strand.
ACATCATAAACTAGCATCAGGAAAACAAGGCTACCAGAGCACATCCTGCACACACCATACAGGCTGTACCATATGGGCAATGTATTAGGATACAGAGAAATTGCTCGTCACTGACTATGTTTGACAAACAAGCAGAGGGATTGAGGACTCGGTTCCTTCAACGTGGTTATTCTAAACCACTAATTCACATGGCCAGTCAAAGAACTAGAAATGTGGGCAGAAACATTTTACTGACTCCTCGACAGTCAGCACAGGATACTTTCTCAGGAGTAACGTTCATTAGAGAATATAATGGGATATCCCAACAAGCCACCTCAATCATCAACAAACTCTGGTCAGAGCCACAATGGCTGCTAATGTATTAATGTGATAAAAGATTGATAGCGTTCAAAGGTTTTACCAGGAAAGACATACTGAGCTGGTAATAGCTCATTTTCAGATGCATCCTAGGGAAGGAGAAAAGAGAAACAATAACGTGTGAAAATACAGAATATAAAATACATAGAAATGGAATAAGTATAACAAAAATAAACAGGACAAACATGCCTAAGAATAAATTAACATAAAAAAGTTACCAAGCAACAAGTTGTGGAACTGACCAAAGAACAATTAAATAGTTTTCAGCTTAAAATAAAAACTAGGGCAATGACTGATACTAGGGAAGAGATACAGAATTAATGTCTGACTTACTTATATTATTGTGATGTAAAAGTCCCACATTTACACCACAATAGTAGAAAAAAACAAAACCATAAACATCAAGGTAATGCAGTGAAGAACAGGTTACTCACCTGTAACAGTAGTTCTAGGAGTGGTATATGTTGTTCATCCACACTCTCTGGCAAGTCCCTTTCTCCTTTAAATCTGGCGGGAAAGTTTTCAAGCTGGCGCCTCCCACCCACCCAGGTGGTAAATACCTCAGCTCCGCCCCATGACGCCAGATGTTAGCCCGCTGGAAGCAAGGTGGTGCACCTAAAGCCGGGGAGGTCGGGTGGTTGCGTGTGGATAGACAACATATACCACTCCTAAATACTATTGAGTAATGTCTTCTAGGAGGCGTGATATGTTGTTCATCCACACTCTCTGGCAGACTCCAAGCAGTTCTCTGGGAGGAGGGAGGCAAGGTGCACACCCCCTATTTAGGAAACAGAGATTGGAGAACCGAGGCCCCAAAACCAGCATCCCGGCGTGACTCAAGGTCAATGTGGTAGTGAGTAATGAAGGTGTCTGCTGACTTCCAGGTAGCAACTCAACAGATCTCCTGGATAGGGATGTCCCTGGAAGCAGCCACTGATGCAGCCGTATGGAGGGTAGAATGAGCTCTTATCCCTCTGGGAGGCTCCTTGCCCGCCAGTTCATAGCACAGACCTATGCATGATGTAATCCATCTAGCAATGGTCCACTTCGCTGCAGGTCTGCCAGAAGCGGCTTCAGTGTAGGTGACAAATAGCTGGCGAACCTCTCCCCAAATTTCTGCCGTCCTCTCCTTATAATAGGAGAGAGCACGTCTGAGGTCCAGAGTATGGAGCCTGTACTCGGCGTCCGAGATGTAGTTAGGGTAGTATACCGGCAGAGTCAACACCTAGTTAAGGTGAAACTCCAACACCACCTTCGGAAGGAATTTCAAGTGGGGGTGCAGGACAACTTTGTCCCTGTGAAAGACCAGATAAGTGGAGTCCACCGAAAGCGCCCAGAGTTCCCCTGTCATTCTGCCTGACTTGATAGCCACCATGAAGGCCGTCTTCCATGACAAGTGTGAGAGCTCACACTTGTGCATGGGTTCAAATGGCTTGCCCATGAGCTTTGCCAAAACCAGTAAGAGATCCCATGGAGGTGGAGGTTCACGCACTGGAGGGGATATGTGATCCAGGCCTTTGAAAAAACGCCCGACCACTGTCTCCTATGCTAATGTCAGCTGACCGGCCGGCACCCAGTAAGCAGAAATGGCTGCCAGGTGCACCCTAAAGGTCGATGACCGTAGACCCCCTTTGGAGAGCGACCAAAGGTAGTATAAAATGTTAGCCACAGAGCAGGATAAGGGGTCCAGACTCTTACCCTGACACCAAATGGAAAACCTTTTCCATTTGAAGGCATAACATTTCCTAGTCGATTCCTTACGAGATGCCTCCACCACAGTGTAGACATCCTCGGAAAGACCCAGAGCCTGGAACTATAGCTGCTCAGGTACCAGGCTGAGAGGTGCAGGGACTGAAGGTCCGGATGGAATACCTTCCTGTAGTTCAATGATATCTGGTCCGGGCGTGTACAAAGCCGCTCCGGGGCCCTGCAGCTGAGGCTGAGGAGATCTGGATACCAGAACTGGCGGGGCCAATCTGGGGCTACCAGAATCACCTTCACCTTGTCCCTCCTCACCTTGAGTAGCACCTTGTGGATCAAGGGGAATGGAGGGAAGGTGTAGAGGAGGCCTGGGGTCCACGGCCTCGAGAAGGCATCCCCCTGCAGTGAGCCCTGCTGAGGGGGGTGGGCATGGTACAGTCTCAGCTTGGTGTTCTCCGTGGAGGCAAACAGGTCCATCAATGGTTTTCCCCAATGGGAGAACAGATTGTGAACTACCTCTGGATGGAGAGACCACTCGTGAGATGTCTGGCCTGTGCGGCTGAGAGCATCCGCCAGTTGGTTCGAGACTCCTGCCACATGGATGGCAAGGAGATCCAAGTCCAACTGGCTTATGAGGGTCCAGATGCGGAGTGCCTCCTTGCATAGCAGACGGGAGTGCATGCTGCCCAGTTTTTTGAGGTAGTACATGGTCGTGGTATTGTCCGTCTGTACTTGAACCACTTGACCCCGGAGCTGAGGAGCGAAAGCTGACAGGGCCAGTCCGATTGCTCTGAGCTCCAACAGGAGGTTGATGTGGTATCGGGACTCCTTGGGGGTCCAGAACCCGTGGGCCCTGTTGTCCCCCCATGTGGGCTCCCCAGCCCATGAAAGAGGCATCGGTCGTCAGGACAACCGTTGGCTTGAGGCGGACAAATGATTCCCTCCTGCAATCGGTCTGGGGCGGTCCACCAATGGGCGTCCCACATCTTCTGGGTTACAGTGATCAGCTGGTCGAAGTGACCATATCACTAAGTCCACTGGGAGCTCCCATTGAGGCGCATGTGCCCATTTAGCGGACCACGAGCGCACACCGCCATGTAGCCCAGAAGGTGCGAAAGTCCACGGCAGGGCGCAAGTGCCCAACCAGAAATAGATGCGCCAAAGGAGAAGGACCTCTGCCCTGTCCACGGGCAGGCGAGCTCTGGCCTGGCAGTCGAGCCTCTGCCCGATAAAGTCCATCACCTGAGAGGCCACGAGTTCCGACTTGGCCTCGTTGATCAGGAGGCCTAGTTGGGAGCAGGTTCGGAGGGCCAGATCCCTGGACCTCTCTACCTCCTGAAAGGAGGAACCCACCAGGGGCCAGTCATCGAGATAGGGGTATATCCGAACTCCTCGACGCCGAAGATGGGCTGCCACCACTGCAATGCACTTGGTGAAGACCCAAGGGGCCGATGACAGGCTGAATGGCATGGCTTGGGACTCGTACAGGGTTCCTTTCAACCCTGAAGCAGAGGAACCGCTGGTGGGACAGACAGACTAGGACATGAAAGAACACGTCCTGTAGATCCAGTGAACAGAACCACATGTTTCGCTCCAGAGATGGTATGATCTGGTTCAGAGTTACCATCCGGAAGGTGGCGAGACCTGAGCTATTGATTCAAGTCGTGGAGATCTTGGATGGGGCACCAACCCCCCGTCTGCTTGGGCACCAGGAAGTATCTGGACATGAAGCCTGGGTCTGTAAGAGGATCCGGCACTGGAGCTACCATCTCCTTGCGGAGGAGCTGAGCAATGTCATCCCGAAGGGCCGACTGGGTGCGAGATGAGATCCTTTCCTCCCGAGAGGCGCGGGCTCGGCTGGGAGGGTACTGCTTGAATTCTAGAGGCAGTCCCTGGCTGACCACTTCCAGAACCCACCTGTCCGAAGTGATACCGGACCAGGCAGAAAGAAAGTGATTGAGCCGGCCCCCCACCACGGGAGGACCCAGAGCTGGTGTGATGGGAGTAGGGGTGGCAACCTCTGACCCGTCACTGAGAAGGCTTAGAGGAGGAGGAGGCTCCTGGACCAGCACCTCGGCCTCCTTTACGGGGCTGTTGAGGACCCTGCTTAGGCCTGGGGTGCCAAGCTTGAGCCTGCTTTTGCTGCTGACCTCCTTGATAGGAGGGCTATCTAACCACAGGGGAAGAGTGCCGAAAGGGCTTCTTCTTGCGCTTCTGCTGGCTCTTGCCCGAAGAACCCTTTGCAGAGGTAGATTCCAAGGTGGCATTGGACTGCTCTATTTGCTGAAGGTGACCTGCCAGTCCCGGACCGAAGAGGTCCGTGCCAAGGAAGGGCATATCAGCAAACCTGTGCTGAGTATCCGCCAGAAAGGAGGATAACCTCAGCCAGGCCCTGCGGCGAGTGGCCACTGTGGCTGCTAAGGAGCAGGCACAGGAATCTCCAATGTCCAGGGCCATCTGAAGCTGCTGTTTCACAACAGCATGGCCCTGGTCATGGACCTGCTTCACCGTGGTCTGCGTGTCCACTGGGAGATGAGGGAGGACTTCATCTAGTGACCCAAAGAGGGCATGAGAGAAGTGTGCCATGATCACAGCTGAGCTGGCCTGATGAAGGTCCAAGGATGAGGCCGCATAAACCTTCCAGGCAGAATGGTCCATATTCTTGGACTCCTTGTCCAGAGGGCAGTCAGTGTCAGCTGAGCTACCCATGCGTCTAAACACAGCAGCAGCAGTCACAAGGCTCTTGGCTGAGGGATGCTCTGTGAAATCAGTCAGGGACCCCATGGGTACTGTATACTTGCGGGCCATGCAGGCAGACGGAGCTGGGCAAGAGGCAGGGTGTTGCCATAGCTCAAGGGCCGGGCCAACAATGGCTTTGGCCACTGGAAAGGCCTCCATCAGGGTATCCCCCTCTTGAAGATATCTGTGAGGGAGGTATTCCACCTTCTTTTGGATAGGCTCCAAGGGCATTCCGGTCATTTCAGAAATCAGGCGGAGGATGCCCTGAAAAGAGGAAGGACCTTCCTCCAAGCCTGCCACTGATGACTTGTCATCCCCAGGATGCGAGTGCAGGCCAGTGGCATCCGAGTCCGAAGAGTCGGGATATAAAGGTCTCCTGCCTATGTCTCCCTCGATACGCTGAGGGCGATCGGGGACAACAGTAATGGACAGACGACGGGGGAGGCCGGTGTCTGTCCGATCCTCTTTCAAGGGAGCCCCTCCCTGAGGCTGCTTAGGCGGTGGTTCCACCAATATCAGTGAGAAGACCAAAACAGGCCGAGCTGGAATGCGTGTCGGCCCTACGGGTGGAGGAACCGAGATCTTCGGTTCCGGAGGGGTCGGCGTCAGCCTAAGAGGCTGGGACAAAATAATGGGCGGTGTTGTTGGCGGAGCTGGCTTTTGACTGGTCAGAATCAGCTGTTGCCACATGAGATCCTCATAACGTCGACGGAGCTTCCGTCGAAGTCTCTCCTCGTCCGAGGAGGATGAGGATCGGTGGCGACACCTCTTCCTGGAGTGCTTGTGACCTTTCTTCGTTTTTTTGACTGAAGGGGTCCTGGTCCTCAATCGAGACCGACGGGGTCGGCTCGTTCGATCGGGAGAAGCCAGAGTTGGGGAAAACCGAGGTTCTGGCACCTTTCCCTCGATCGGGACACCCGAGGGCTGGGTCTCCTCATCGGGGAAGGAAAGGATAGGTGCCCTTTCCAAGGAGTCGTTGACCGGAGTCGGTGACAAAGGCTCGATTGGGTCGAGAGAAATCTCGGCCGGTTCAGTCATTTCCTTGGCCTCGGTGCCTTGGCCTGACGGAAGGTCCGAGAAGCCGGCGGCCGAGGAAGCGATCTCGACCGAGATCGAGACTGCAAGTTCCTGAGAATCGGACCTCTCTCGGTCCCAGGAACGTCTCCTTCGGGATGAAGAAGACTTGGGGGTCCTTGTCTCTTTTCCTAGGGCGGGAGGAGTGCAAGCCCGAGGGTGCCTCACGCTTAGTGGGGAGAGACTGGCACAGCTCCCAAAAGGACCCAGTGAAGGTAAAGCCAAGGTTAAGATGTACAAAAAAACTTCATCTGGCCAAAGCTTGAGCAGCTTCCTCCTCGAAAGCCGTCATCTGATCGAGCTGCTCAGCGGATCCCGCGGCCGTGGAAACCGCCCACCTTGCCTCCTTTGATTTCACCGGTGGATTGCGAAGCTCCGGTCTCCCCAATTTTAGGTGCGCCTTGTGGTCATCCAGGACGTTGGGATGGAAGGCCATACAGATGGTGCAAAAGGTGGTGTCATCTACGACACCCAAGCAGTAGACACACGAGAGGTGGGGATCGGTGCGCGACATTTTCTGTCCGCAGGGACACCAGCGAAATCTGGGGGACGACTTGTCCTCCATGTCCAATTCGCTCAGATCGGTATTGTAAACTCTAATGAGTTTTAGAGAAAGTGATTGCGGTGAAAACCGTCGTTGAGAATCCAGGGCCTACGAACTATAGAAGTAGCGAGGAACCTGAATCTTCCAGCGGAAAAGGAAGATCTGGCGACATGGGGGCGGAGCTATGTTACCACCGGGTGGGTGGGAGAAGCCAGCTTGAAGACTTTCCGGCCAGATTTAAAGGGGAAAGGGACATGCCAGAGAGCGTGGATGAAGAACATATCCACGTTCCTGGAACAGTACTTTTGGTTCTGGACATTCACACCTACTTGAAAATACACACACAGACATGTACTCGCATACACACATGTAGCTGTTACAACAGTTGTGCACACACAAAGGGTACTAGCGCGATTAATAGGATGGGGTGGCTGAGCTGCAATATTTCATTTTCAGTGGAGTCCTGCTTTTATATATTTTACAGTGTATCTAGTGGAGTTAACACAGCTAAAATGCAAACTCTCATTTTTATTGGGGTCCTGCTTTTATGCATTTTTACAATGTAGTTACCCAAGAGAGGTCAGTTAACATGCAGTATCTCATTTTCAGTGAGGTCCTGATTGTACCTATTGCTACAGTGCACAGTATTTTTCCCAACAGTGACCAGCTGAAATGCAGTACCTTGTTTGTGGCAAATGTAGGTAGTTATTTACACAACTTGTCTTTTCAGTAGAAGATGGGGATTTATAATGTCAGCATGGACATGAATGTCATATGGAGCTGGTGAGGTACTGACATCATTTATTTATTTATTTAAACGTTTTACCAGGAAGGCATGCTGAGCAGAGTACTGCTCGAAGCAGCTCGATTCTAGATGTGTCCTGGGGGGAAAGAGTAAAGGAGAGTATATGTATAATACAAAGTGCAAAGAACACACAGGTACATATAATCAGATCAGTGCAGTACATAACAGAATATTAGGTCCGTATACCGAGTTAGTACAAATTCAGTTTGGTCCCAGCAACACTTAACATTTAGCAACCAGTGGGAATAAGGAGCACTGCCAGTAGTAGGAACTGCTTTAGGTACATGTGCAGATAGATGGGAAATGGGCTTTGAGCATGTGTTGAGGTGCTGTGACGAATGTCCTCGGGAAGGGAGTGCCACGGTTTTGGCATTCGATATTTAAAAGCTGCTTGGCCTGCGGCAGAGGACATGAGTGGAACAGACAATTGTCGGAGTCTTGATACCTGAGTGAGTAAGCTGGGGGGGGTTGGAGTAGCCAGTTCAGCAACAAGGTAGGGGCAGGGTAATCCCAGTACTTGGATACAGTCTTTGTGCAATGTGATTGTCTCTGGTCTTGGAGGAAAGGCAAGTCAAGCGACAGGTAGAGGTCGCAGTGATGGGAGGTACAGCAGGTGGACATTCAAGGGCAAAAACGACAGAAAGAGTGGAACAGAGGGTCCAGTCTGGCTAGGGTGGACTTGGGAACGGCACTGTAAACTACGTCACTGTAGCTAAAGATGGATAGGATCATTTTCTGGACAACTGCCTGCGAGCTGGCAGTGTGATACATTCACAGTTCCGATATAAAACTCCCTGTCTGGGGTGCAGCTTTTTTGTGAATTTATTTTATTTAGTTTTTGTTTACCGGGTAAGTACACTAGACAAGTTTTATGCCTATTTTCAGGAACGACCCGGGAGAGTACAAAAGGGTACAACAGGTACATTGATACAGTAATTGGTTCAGACGAATACATTCAGGTACAAAAACAGGAGAAAAGTCAATTTTACAGTTTTACATTTCGTGGAAGGTACACCCAGATACAGTGCTGGGGCAAGGTATAAATTAGAGATAAATTCAATGACCAACAGGGCTGGTGAGGATTATGAGCATAGTAACATCATAAGCGTCGGTCAAGCAAGGGAGAGGGATTTGGGCGAGGACATGGCGCCAAAGTGGTGGCGCCAGAGCAGGAGAGAAGAAGCCGGCACCAGTGGACACCGGGAGGCTTAGGACATTCACAGCGAGAAGCCACCTTAAGATGATCCCACAGGGAGATCCGGAAACTCTTGTGAGAGGAGGCAGTACGGACTCTTTCAGGAAAGGAGTTCATCAATGTATCAGGAATGGCATCAATGTGTGCAGAAAAGTCGAGCTGCTGGTCAAGCTAGACCCCAAGATATCTAAAGGAGGTGCAGACCTCCAGAGGGTTCCAGTCCAGTGTGTGTAAAGTGGGTGTGGCAGGGAGCCTAGAGAATCTCTGCCTGGTTCCTTCCTAGAAAGCATCCTAATGTTGTTTACAATGAATTTACCCAAGGCAGCTCAAATGAATTGACCTGCAGTGTGAAGTACAATAGCCCTGATACAGAACTCTGCAGCACAGTGAGCAACGGTATTGGTTTATCACGGACGACAAATACTGTACAATCACAATGCAAAAACAAATAAATTACTGCAAAAGTCAAACCTCTGTTTATAGTTTTGGTTACATTAACACAGTACTTTAGTAGGCTGTTTGATCAGTTGACCATTAAAAAAAAAAGAAAAAGTGGACATGTGGAATAAGTTTTGCAAGACACAAAGGCTTTTAAATGTCTCAAGGAGTTTACGCTGATCCCCAACCACATTCCTCACATGTCTCAAGGAGTTAAAACTAAAGCCTTTATCAGATGGCCCACCCCATTCCTCATCCACAGGGAAACTTGAAGCTGTATTAACACCTGCTGTGCTGGGGACTGATATAACAGTCCAGCATTCCTATACATAGAAACAGAGAATTTGATGGCAGATAAGGACCGCTTGGCCCACCTAGTCTGCCCATTTTCCCTACCTACTGTTACACCGCAGAACCTACTTGATCTCTGGCTTTACCCCCCTTTCCATACCACTTAAGGTTCCCTTATGCCTATCCCATGTATTCTTGAATCCTATTACCATTTTTGCCCCACAACCTCCACTGGGAGGCTGTTCCAGGCATCCACCACTCTTTCTGTGAAGAAGTACTTCCTCACATCTCTCCTCAGTCTACCCCTTCCAGCTTCATAGCATGTCCCCTTGTTTTTGAGCATCTTTTTTTCTGAAAAATGTTTCCTCTTGAACCTTATTTATACCCGTGAGGTATTTAAAAGTCTGTATCATATCCCTCCTTTTCTCAGGGTGTACATACCGAGGTCCTTTGTCTCTCCTCATAGGGCTTTTAATGCAGACCCTGCACCATTTTAGCTGCCCTTCTCTGAACCACCTCTGCTGTCTATGTCCTTTTGGAGATCTGGTCTCCAGAACTGGACATAGTACTCTAGGTGAGGTTTCACCAGTGATCTACAGAGAGGTAACACACCACCTCTCTCTCTTTCTGCTGGTGATACCCTTCCCTATGCACCCTAGCATCCCACTAGCTCTCTCCACTGCTTTGTTACGCTGTCTGGCCACCTTTAGGTCATTAGATATGATTACCCCTAGGTCTCTTTCCTGTTTGATGGTCATTAATACTACACCCCCCATTTTGTATTTTGTCCCTGGGTTTCTGTGCCCCAAGTGCATGATTTTGCACTTCTTAGTATGAAACTTAGCTGCCATGCCCTTGACCACTCCTCTGACTTTCTTAGATATCTAATCACTTTTTCCACACACACCCAGAGTGTCTACCCTATTGCAGAGTTTAGTGTCATCAGCAAAAAGGCATATTTTCCCTTCAAGCTGCTCTGCAATGTCGCTAATAAAGACATTAAAGACGATCAGTCCAGTACTGATCCCTGTGGCACCCCTCTGGTCACCCTCCCTTCCTCGGAGTGAACTCCGTTTACCACCTCCCCTCTGTCTACTAACCAATTCCTTACCCAGTTTACCACCTTTGGACCCACTCCTAGGCTATCCAGCTTGTTTGCGAGTCTCCTATGAGGAACGGTGTTAAAGGCTTTACTGAAATTTAGGGAGGCCACAGCCACTGCTCCACCCTGATCTAATTCTCTGGTCACTCAGTCAAAGAAATCTATCAGATTTGTTTGACATGACCTCCCCCAGTGAATCGATGCTGCCTCAGATCTTGCAAGCCACTGGATTCAAGGTATTCCACAATCCTTTCTTTCAGTAGTGATTTCATTAACTACACCACCATCGAAGTCAGGCTGACTGACCTGTAATTGCCAGCCTCCTCTCTTCTACCACTTTTGTGAGGTGGGACTATATCTGCTCTCCTCCAGTCCTCCGGAAGCACTCTCGTCTCCAGTGAGTGGTTGAACAAGGCTGCCAGAGGTGCAGCCAGCATCTCTCTGAGCTCTCTCAATATCCTTAGATGCACCCTGTCTGACCCCATTGCCTTGTCCACTTTCAGATTTTCAAGTTCCTTCAGGACTCTCTCCTCTGTAAATGGACTAGTGTCCACCACCCTTCCTTTGATGCTCCTGGCACTTATCTGTGGTCCCTCGCCTTCCCCTTCCTCTGTGACCACTGAACAAAAGTATTTGTGCAGATGTCCGCTTTTTCCTGATCCTCCTCTGCATAATCCCAACCCCCTTCACTCCTAAGCCTTGTTATCCTTCCCCTGGTCTTTTTCTACATACCTGAAAAATGTCTTGCCCCATTCTGTACTGCCTGGGCTATTTTCTTCTCCATGTCTGCCTCTACGCTCCTTACTGCTTTCCCTGCCTCCCTCTGTTTTTCCTGATACACCTCCTTATCCTCCTCCCTCTGTATCTCTTTATATCTCCTGAATGCTAACTTTTTTGCCCTTACCTTCCCGGCCTTCTCTTTTGAGAACCACAGTGGTCTCTTTTCCCTCTTATTTTTGCTTACTTGCCTGATGAGGTTTGTTGACTTCACTATCTCCCCTTTTAGTTTTGCCAATTGTCCCTCCACTCCACCCCAAGTCTCCCCCCAACCAGGGCATTCTTGAAGCATTCCCCATGGTTTTCAAATCAGCCCTCCTGAAGTCAGGACTTTCACCTTTGTGTGGTTCGATTCTGCCACAGTACTAATATTGAACCACATTGTACAGTGATCACTGGTCCCCAGGTGGCTACCCACTGTGACGTCTGCAACACTGGTGAGTACAAGGTCCAGTATTTCCCCCTCATGAGTGGGCTCTTTTACTAGAAGTCTAAAGGAGATCCCCTGCAGGGAGTCCAGGATGTCCATGCTCCTAGCTGAAGCTGGGATGCTCCAATCTACATTAGGCAGACTGAAGTCCCCTACCAGCAGCACCTCCCCCTTATTTGCCATCTTTTGTATGGCTTCCACCAGAACCTTGTCCAACCCCCCCACCCCATGCTGGAGGTCTGTAGATCATGCCAATGTGAAATGTGGCTCCATTCCCTGTTTCTAAGGTGACTCAGAGTACCTCCACCCCTCCCTGTAGTCCCTGTATCTGTTGCTTTCATGCTATCCCTCACATAAAGAATCACTCCTCCCCCTTTCTTTCCCACCGTGTCATTCCTGAACAGAATATAGCCTGGTACATCTGTATTCTCAGTCATGGTTCTCACTGCACCATATCTTGGTAATGGCAACAATGTCCAGGCCAGCCTCTGCCATAATGGCCCATAGGTCCGGGATTTTATTTCCCAGACTTCGAGCATTTGCACATGTAACCCCTAGATGAAAACATCAGGGGCTACACCTGCCTGATTTGCCACTAACAGGTTGAGGGCCTGGATCCAATGGCGGGTGCCTCACCCAGAGGTCAGGGTTGCAATAGTTAAACTTACTTGGTCCAGCCCTCTGGGACACTGCAACCCCTTTCTTCCACTAGTGGCCCACACAATATAGCAAATTACCTTCACAGTATACACTTACCCCAAGGGCTGGTTCAGGCACAGGGACATCCTGTAAAATAAGATACAGTGCAACAATCACCAGTACAGTACTTTAACATAGACAAATACCTCAGGCAGTATAACTTTGTTGAAACAAACAGCTCTGATTTATTTAGGGGATATAACAGGGACAGGGAAATCAGGTTAATTAACTTATCACTTTACTATCTACCTATGGCTCTGTGCACAGGCCTATCCCTACCAGTTACTGTCCTGGGTACCCAGGCCCTGGTAGCTAGTCAAAGCCATGGCAGCTGGTAGGGGCCCTTTCACACAGAGAAAGGAAAATTAAACAGTCAGCAGTACAGTAATTCCATTTGGATATAATGTGGCAATTCAACAGGAAGCGACCCGAATTAGTACTCGACCTCCAAAGAAGATATGGTCCTTCAATGTCAGCAGGGCTACTTTTGATCTCAAGAGACTCCTCACACATTTATATGGAAAAAAAAAGCACTATACCAGGCGAGGCTGCATCTCTATCCCAATGCTAGTTACTGCACAATAACCAGGAGAACACACAGCAGATTCAGTTCCTGACAGACCGAGTGTAATTCAACAATTTCTTCAGTCTTCTACAGGGTGAGCCTGGTTTCTACTCTTCAGAGATCCTTTGGATTCTTTCACAGGGACGGATTCAGTCCTAACAAGCAGTTACACAAGTTGTGAGCCGAATATGGGCCTTGCACCGCGTTTTGGCTAAAACTGTGCACTGAAGGAACTAGGGTTTCTTTCCCTTCACTTTCAGATCTCTCAAACTGAAACTCCATCGAGACAAAACCGGGCACTTCCTTTGAGTTCCTCCCAGTTCTTGACTGGATTGGCTGTCACTCACAATAGAACTGCTGCTGTTGGTCCAAAAGGCACCGAAGTCTAAACTACATCTCCCAGAGTCACTGCCCATACAATCCTCTTGTGGCTGGCTCAGATTATGAGTCCCAAGTTCTGATTAGTCCAAGGCATCATTTTAGAAACTAGTTACCCCACTGAGTTGGTCCAGTTCAGCAGTTCAAAACCAGAATGGGGAACTAGGCAGACAGTTCTGACTACCAAAAGCAGGTTAGATGAATGTAATTTTATTATTACTGTAAATGATTTGGCAATCAGTTACATCTTTTCGAACAGTTCCCTTGCACTCCTAGTGACTGCAAAAATGGGGTGAATTGGCAGCAGCTTAGTGGTACTCAATCAAAAAACACACAGTCCCCCATACAAACTAATTATATCTGCAAGCAGACAGCTCTTAAAGACAGTACCAGAGGTTCTAAAAACACTCACTGATAAATGGCAAATAGCATGAAACACCATTCGAGGCTTGGAGCATTCAAGCAAGCTCCTGGAAGTCTTTTGGAACCCCCATTTGCAGGGGTTACACCCTTCCTGGCCTGGGAAAAGCATGACGTCCAGCGTCAACCAGAGTACCCATAAGTTTCAACTGCAACCATATACATTTGCATTAGGCTCACACATGTAATCATCAGTCAATACAATCCATTTTACCAAGAACCATTTTCTGAAACATTGCAGTACGTCCTCTTTACACAGTATACACACACATTGTACCCATAACTCAAAGTTGACTACCTCTTGTACATGAAACCTGAAGAGGGGACCTTCCTATCAGTTACCTTGGGGGCTGGACGGGGCAAGGGCACCATACTTAGAAGACAACACAAGTAACTTGGAGTTAGCACTAGCAACTCAGTTTGGGCAATGAGCTGCGACACATACACTCCTTTATGGACAACATTTGAGAGGCAGGTCCACTGTGCGGCCCGAGAATCATAACTGAGGTGCACCACAGGCTTTACAGCTCGACCAGTCTTTCTGGGGGAGCTGTTGCAATCTGCACCTCTGAGCCTCATTTTTCAGCATTGTTCTCACTTGTCGGGGAGTCTCCATGGGGTAGAGGCTGGGAACTTGGGGCACTTTCAGCTCCAGGAGTTACAGTTTCTGAGTCCACAACATTTGGCTCGCATGGGAGCTTTCAGACACTGGCAGTGGACTGTCAGGGCACTCAAAATACTCTTCTTGCTGGTGTATCACCAGTCTGCCCAATCTATCATTTTCCTCCCACAGCTCAAACAGTTCAACCATGCACAATGATTCATTTCATCTGATCTGATGCTTTGCACTTCACTTTCTGGGAGCATTGGCTCCAGGGATGACTGGGGGCATGGACAGATCCAGAAGCCCAACTTTGTCTCAGTATTGACTAGGGGATTGCCCGAAACAATTGACTCAGTTAGTAAGAAGGATAGTATTCAAAGTCACTCTCACTTTCTTCTGATATGGACTGACAGTCATGCTCAACTGGGACTTGTGCAGGGAACACTTTAACTCTGCTTCTGTAGGTGCAGACTTCCTTGATCTTTTCTTAGCAGCAGCTCTAGTCACTGGTCAGGGGGCATCTTCTGGGGCTCAGACTCAATCAGGGTTGTCCAATGGGTAGTAAATGATTTCTATGCATTGTTTTACATCTTTTGAATTGTTCTCAGGCCTTACTTTGTACACTGCAGATCATCTAGTTTGCCCACTACAATGTGAGGAGATGGTGCCATCTGTCCAGCAATCTTGTGTTTGCCATGCAGTCCCAGATTTCTTAGCAATACCCGATCTCCTCCTGGAGTTCCTGTGCTTTCACCTTTTATCATACCTTTCTTTGTTGTTGAATTTCTTTTGGCAGCCATGGTTTGAGCCAGTTGAGTACGCATGAGTTAGCTGGGCCTTTAACTTTTACATACTGTAAATAGTTGTCAGCTTGAACCCCATCAGGAGACCCCAAAACACACATCTACCCGGTAGTCGACTTCTCTTCCAAACATCAAGCGGTAGGGAGGAACAGTGGCATCACTTTTGGTGCAGTTATAAGCATGTACCAGGGTGCTAATTTGTTGGCTCCATCTAGGCTTGTCCTTTGGGTGCAGGGTGCCTAGCATATCTAGCAAAGTCTTGGTTGAAGCGTTCAGGCTGTGGGTCCCCCTGGGGAGGTAAGAAGTGGTTCTGGACTTTCTCACTCCCCAGAGAAAGCATCTCTTTGATCAGGCGACTCTCAAAGTCTCTCCCTTGATCAGAATGGATTCTTTGTGGAGCCCCATAGTGAACAAAAAGTTTTCTCACATTAGTACTTTGGCTACAGTGGATGCTTTCTGGTCTTTGGTGGGGAAGCTTGGGCATATCTGGGTAGAATGGTCCAGTGACCACCAGCACATTACTGATATTTCTTTGATCTGACTCAAACTCAGAAAATCAATACAGACCAGCTCCATGGGTGCACTGGTGGTTATGTTAACAAGGGGGCAGCCCTCTGGGGCTAAAACTTTCCTCTGTGCAGCGACTTCTAAGATGCGTATGTGTTGCTCCACATCAGCCCCCATCTTAGGCCAATAGAATCTGGATCTCTCACCAAGTCAAGTGTTCTGTCTATACCAAGGTGCCCCATGTGGTTGTGCAAGGACCTCAATACTGAGTCTCGAAAGGCAGTGGGCAGCACCAGTTGTTGTTGTCTCTTGTCCCCTCTGTCTACTGTTTCTCTATATAACAGTTTATTGATCAGTTTCAACTTAGGACCTTCTTTGTATAACGAGTGCAGTTCTCAAATCAGTGGGCGTAATTTGGACACATCTTTTCCTGCATAGAGGGCTTCTAAGCTGATTTGATCATAGGATCGTGAGATTGAGCCCGCTCAATCTATCATTGTCCAGCTGAGGCAGTGCACCAATGTCTAGTGCAGAAAGTGGCAATAAGCAGCAGGTATGCAATTCTCAGAGGTCCCAAACAATCCACCATGCAGTCCACTTTCGTCCGTGGACATTTGTTCCTCCCTGTCAAACTTCCGGCAGAGTGCCGAATGTCAGGTTCTGAATCGGACCCAATCATTCTGGGGAACAGGCCTCCGGGAGAGCATCAGCATCTATGTGGTTCAGACCTGCTCATGATCGGAGCATAGTCATATGTAGATAATGCAGAAGCCACCTGTGGCGTGGCATCCAACAGCGAGAGGTCTGCACATGAGGTCAAAGGATTGATAGTCAGTTTTTACTAGTATTTTAGCCCCATACAAGTACTCATGGAATTGGTCAACAATAGCCACTTCAAGCTAGGAACTCTAACTTATGTACAGGATAGTTCTTTTAGGATGGGGTCAGGCTTCTACTGGCAAAGGCCACTGGTCTCAGGCCATTCTCGTGCTCTTGGTACAACACAGCCCCAACCCTTGCAAGCTAGCATCAGTGTGTGCAGGGCGTAAGGTTTTCTTGGATCGGCATAGGCCAGCACTGGAGCATGGGTAGAATTGATATATGATCTCATGAAAAGCAGTCTCACAATCAGGAGTCCAAGCGGGCCCCAAATACTTCACTCGGATGAAAATACACTCTTTCAGTCTTGAGGGGCGTGACTTTTGGTATTTTTGTGGGTTGGGGATACCTTGAGTAGGTTAAGTAAAGAAGGCGGATCACTCTTGAATAGTCCTTGATGAAGCCGATAATAACCACAGAATCCCAGGAATCTTTGCAGTTCTTTTAGATTTTTGGGCTGTGGCCAGGTGGTCAAGGCCTCAACTTTACTTGGGTGGTCTCCTATTCCCTCGGTGGATACTATGTGTCCACATACTTTACTGATGTTTGAAAAAATTGACACTTATCAATGGACAGTTTAAGGCCAAAGTCCTCAGTCGATCCAATACCTTAAATAATCTGCTCTCTGTTCCTCCAGTGAGCTGCCAAACACAATAACATCATCTAGGTATACCAGGCACTCTAGTAAGTTCATGTCCCCACTGCACGCTCCATCAATCGTTGAAAAGTGGCTGGGGCACCTGAAATCCTGAGGCATCCTCATGAATTCATAGAAGCCAAAAGCGGACAGATAAAGGCTGTCTTCTCCACGGTCCTCTAGAGGCCATCGGGATCTGGTAGTACCCACTCGGAGATCCAGCACAGAGAACCACTGCTCCCCGTTTAGGCAGTCAAAGCATCCTGAATGCGGGGCATTGTGTACTGATCAGGGATAGTCCGCGGTTTAGTGCGATAATCACGCACATCCTTACTGTCCCATTCTTTTCCTCACTACCACAATGGGGGAAGCATAAGGGCTTCTGGTTCTTGTATTACACCAGCCGCTAACATCTCTTGCAGATGCCGTCTACATCATCTATATACAGCAGGTGCCAGGCGTCGAGACCTCTCACGAAATGGTCTTTCGTCATACAGCGGATATTGTGCTCAGCTCCTTGCGCATCCTCGTCCCATTCTTTAAAGAAAACACCTGATCTCTCTGGGCAAGCTTCTCACTGATCCTCACTTTCCATTCAGCTGGCAGCGGGAGTTGCAGAAATCAAACAAGTCAGGCGTTACTCTGTCATTCTTCCTTGAACTCTTGCTGCTGGGTAGCACTGCATGTGTCTGCACAATGCACATTAGCCAGGATGCAACCTCTATTTACTCGAATGTCTCTTTCAGACACATTATGAACTTGGACCATTACCCTTCTGGCATAAGCATAGGCTCTAGCGGGCAAAATACTAAACTTGATCCAGCAGTCCCTCTGGCAATTTTCCATCGCCTGGTGCATCCAACATTAATATTTTATTCTTAACATCCTTTCTGATCACGGACCTCTCCTGTAAGGTACACTGGGCATTTGGTGCCAGGATCAGAGACTCAGGATCCTTCTTCCATACAATTCCGACCGGTTCCTCTGGTTCTATATTTTCAGCATCTCTGTGCCTCATAGGCCTTCTTAATTAAAGCAGAACTCTTAAAGCTCTACTAGTCTTTGACCCCTGTTTTCATAACACAAATGTGCCAGCCTTCTGAACATATGAGCATTTGTTCCAATCAACAAAGGGACACCATCATACAGTCCAGTGGGGGACACACTAGGCTAGGGTCTCTACTTGTTGGCCACTCCAGCCACGGAGGTGGGAAAGACAGCCAAATCGGATATACCAGAATAGGGTGAGGCCTTCTCACTTAACCCCCATACATACAGTCCTTCTAATGGTTGTAAAGTCGTCTGACAAATCTTCTGATACCAATCTTGAAACATAATTGTCACTTGGGAGCACTGTCTAATACAGCTCTTGTAGACACTCCATTTACCTTCACAGTGGTCTCCATGGAGGACCCACTATTCTGGACCAGTCTGGAGAGAGCGGTAGTGGGGGCCTGGGCAGCTAACCTTGCCACAAAGGGCGTGAATTAGCATTTTGTGTGCCCTCACTGGGATCATTTCGTGCACCTCTTAACCACTGATTTGTTCTCAAGCTCTCCTTGTAGCCTATATGCAACTTTGTCAGTGTCTTTTGGGGATTGGCATTCCCTTTTCATGTGCCCATCCTTCCCACAATTATAGCAAAACATACTTTTTGGAGTGAGAGCTGGCGGAGGTGCCACACTGGGAGCTCAGGCGTGGGGTATTACTAACTGGAAACCTTGGTGCCATCTCTGTCTGCGGTATGATAAGCATTTGGAGACATCTCGTCAGTTTCTCCACTTCCATGGTCAAGGAATCGAGTTGGACTGTTATCAGCAGGAGATACATGGGTGGGTATCCCCACCCCATAGCAGATACAGTCGGATATAGGTCGGGCCCGTACTTGCAGGCGTGGCCTTCATAAAGGGACTGTTTTGAATTCCGGATCTCTCTCAACAGTTCACCCCATTGTGGCATATCTTTTTCCTTATCAGAGCACTCATTGACTGCCAACCTCTGCCCCTGAACTTCCACTTGATGGGCCACCCCTCAGTCACTCGGGTCATAGCCACAGCTATTGGTGCAGGTCCCTCCAGTGCCTTTTTCTCAACTCCTCAATTTCTCTCATTAACTCATCATAGGAGGGTGGGGATTCCAGTCGATTGCCAGGCGTAACTGAAGCAACAGCAGTTCTGAGAGGGGCAGACTTAAGGTTCTGTCCAGTCTGGTTCGGTCCAGTTCAATCGCTGGCAAACTACCCTTTCTGAGGCATTCTTGCAACAATTTTTCCAGCGAGAGACATCACAGACAACAACTCCCCTTGGTACTGTTGTGCATTTCTTACTCTCCACCATAGGTCCTCATCAGAATCTGGCTCCCTTACACATTCTCCAAGGCCTCAAGATGAGGCTTGTGCAGTGGCTTCAGGGTTACTGGCCCGTTTATGCCGGATGGTAGCCAGGAGCGGGACCTCGAGGCTCTCACTAACCCTCTTTAGCTTTTAGGCTTCGAGCATTGCCATTCTAGCACTTGGGGGGCAACATAGTCTATCCAGGTCTCCCAGTCATCCTCCCCTTGGGGGTGGGAGGGTGCCAGAAGATCCTCAACCTTGGTGAAGTCGTGACTAATGGCAGGTGCAGAATAGAGTCTGCATTGGTTCAGCCACCATTACGGGTACTGGAGCAGGAGAGGGTGTTGGGGGAGGAACACCCCCAGGTGGCAAGAATAGTTTCTTCAAGTCCTCCACAGTTTTCCCTTCTCCCAGCAACCATTTAGCAAATTTCTCCTCAAAAGTTTCAGATAGTGGTGGGGGCTCATTCCCCCCCGGGTCTTTACTGTCCTTAGTTATCACTCTCCAAGCAGTGAGGGCTCCCTCTGGGGTAATGGTCTGTGGTACTTTGGAGCTATCTATGGGATCCTTAAACTCTACTAGGGCCAGGAAAGTGTGGGTGAGCAGATTAGGCGTGCCGACCCACCACCACAGGATTTTGTAAACCTTCCACCTTGGAAAGTACTCCCTGCACAGTGTCGTATTGATGCCCAGGGGATGTCCAGGATAAGCATAGCATTTTGGGGTGATCTCCTCCCCAGTACACCACTCCACCAGCGGTGGCACAGCCACTTCTGTCGGGTACCCATTTATTTATTTATTTATTTATTTTCCCTTAACAGTGGTTTGTAAATATGGCCACTAGAGGACACACAATCCCAGCGGTGAGCCTCCAAAATGTAACCCCTAGATGGCGCTATCCAGGGCTACCCCCTGCCTGATTTGCCACTAACAGGTTGAGGGGCCTGGATCCAATGGCTGGTGCCTCCACCCAGAGGTCAGGGTTTGCAATAGTTAAACTTACTTGGTCACAGCCCTCTGGGACACTGCAACCCCCTTTCTTCCCACTAGTGGCCCACACAATATAGCAGAATTACCTTCACAGTATACACTTACCCCAAAGGCTGGTTCAGGCACGGACATCCTGTAAAATAAGATACAGTGCAACAATCACAGTACAGTACTTTAACATAGACAAATACCTCAGGCAGTATAACTTTGTTGAAACAAACAGCTCTGATTTATTTAGGGGGATATAACAAGGACAGGAAATCAGGTTAATTAGCTTATCTTTACTATCTACCTATGGCTATGCGCAGGCCTATCCCTACCAGTTACTGTCCCTGGGTACCCAGGCCCTAGTAGCTAGTCCAAACCGTGGCAGCTGGTAGGGGCCCTTTCACACAGAGAAAGGAAAATTAAACAGTCAGCAGTACAGTAATTCCATTTGGATTTAATGTGGCAATTCAACAGGAGGCGACCCAATTAGTACTCCGACCTCAAAGAAGATATGGTCCTTCAATGTCAGCAGGGCTACTTTTGATCTCAAGAGACTCCTCACACATTTATATGGAAAAAAAAAAAGCACTATACCAGGCAGGCTGCATCATATCCCAATGCTAATTACTGCACAATAACCAGGAGAACACACAGCAGATTCAGTTCCTGACAGACCGAGTGTAATTCAACAATTTCTTTCAGTCTTCTACAGGGTGAGCCTGGTTTCTACTCTTCAGAGATCCTTTGATTCTTTTCACAGGACAGATTCAGTCCTAACAAGCAGTTACACAAGTTGTGAGCCGGAACTCTGGGCCTTGCACACGTTTTTGACTAAAACTGTGCACTGAAGGAAACACAGGGTTTCTTTCCCCTCACTTTCAGATCTCAAACTGAAACTCCCAACAGACAAAACCAGGCACTTCCTTTGAGGTTCCTCCCAGTTCTTGACTGGATTGGCTGTCCTCACAATAGACTGCTGCTGTTGGTCAAAAGGCACCGAAGTCTAAACTACATCTCCCAGAGTCACTGCCCATACAATCCTCTTGTGGCTGGCTCAGATTATGAGTCCCAAGTTCTGATTCGTCCAAGGCATCATTTTAGAGCTAGTTTACCCCACACTAGTTGGTCCAGTTCAGCAGTTCAAAACCAGAATGGGGAACTAGGCAGACAGTTCTGACTGCAAAGAAGCAGGTTAGACAAACTGTAATTTTATTATTACTGTAAATGATTTCTGGCAATCAGTTACATCTTTCAGACAGGTTCCCTTTGCACTCCTAGTGACTGCAAAAATGGGGTGAATTGGCAGCAGCTAGGTGGTACTCAATCAAAGAAACACACAGTCCCCCATACAAACTAATTATGTCTGCAAGCAGACAGCTCTTAAAGGAACAGTACCAGAGGTTCTAAAAACACTCACTGATAAATGGCTTAAACGCCAAACACCATTCAGGCTTGGAGCATTCAAGCAAGCTCCTGGAAGTCTTTTGGGAACCCCCATTTGCAGGGGGGTTACACACACATAGCCTTCCAGATTCTGCTACCACCTTGCTTGTCAATCCTCATTTTCCCTTTTGCCTTCTCTCCTTAGCTCATCTCCTTTCATTCTCATCTCCTTCATTTCTGCCATTTTGGTGTGTTTTTTTGTTGTTGCTAGGTAACCTTGGGGATTTCTCTCCCTTAGAGTTCTCCCTACTGACTACTTCAGTTTGCGTTTGTGTGCGTTTGTGTGTGTGTGTGTGTGTGTGTGTGTGTGTGTGCGTGTGGCAGCCTATATCGCCCTGCTTCCTTCTGCCACCCTCCCCGGCTAGTTTTAATGCTCACCAATGTAACATTTAAACCATTCACTGAGGACTGTGGTTCCCCTCTGGGATGGATCCAGACTATCTCACCTGTATAGGCCCTTATCCCTCCAGGTGGGACCCCAGTCTCCAATGTAGCTGAACCCCTCCTCTCTGCACCACTCCATCAACCATGGGTTGAAGCTCCTGGTATGAAATACCCTACCCTCCCCCCATTATAGACAGGCAGCACCTCAGAAAAGGTCACTGAACGTGCTACCTGCCTAAGACCCCTCCCCAACTCCCTGAACTCCTCTTGCACTATCTTAGCCTCGTCCTTAGTCAGGTCATTAGTCCCTAGGTGGACAATGACATCCAGCTCTCCCTCCCATCCTGCTTCCCTAGTGATCCTCAGGATCTGCTTCCCATCCCTCTGAGCCGTGGCACTGGGTAGGCACCTAACCTCTCTCTCCCCCTCCCTTCCTGTCGTCAAATCTATCCCCCTCACAATGGAGTCCCCTACCAGGAGTTGTTTCCTTCTCCTCCTCTGGGGTCCTTTTCCACCCTCCTTGGGGTCTCCAGTATGGAAGACCCCCACATCCTCTTGGTGACTACTATGGGTACCTACATGGGACAGTCCAGTCTTGGCAGAGTGGCGTAGGAACTATGTAGTGGTACCATATGGAGAATGTGCCTCTGACACACTACCCTCACCCTTCTTGAGCTCACTGTAGTCCAGCCACTCCTCCTTCTTGGCATCCTTTGAGGTAGTGGTGGCAGACTTGGTGGTCCCTGGATGGTGGAGGAAGCCCCCCAAATCCTAGCCAACTTGGCCTGGAGTCTAGCAACCTCCTCCCTCAACCCAGACAGGTGCACGCAACTGGGGCAGCACTGCAGTCTCCGGAAGGTTAGCCCTGAAAACTGCAGCCCCACAGCCACTGCACTGCATCACTTCCATCATAATTTCTACTCTGTTACCCCTGGAAATACTTGGTCCATTGCATCCTGACCTGGTTAGGTCTCCAGCTAGCATCTCCCCTCACTGTTTTTTTTTTAAAAAACAAAAACAATTTGTACCCCTACACTAGATAAGGTGTTTAACCCACTTCCAGTTCTAGTCCACCCTTACCTTCCCTTGCAGACTTCCTCTTTCCTAGCTTCCTCCATGCCGCCTGCTTTACTCACTCGCTGTTGCGGTGCAGAGTGTTCGGCTGCCAGCTGCCTTGCTAGACTGACTCCGGTGGGCACACTCTGACATCCTTTGTGCGTTGGTCCTTCACTGCAGCGGGGGCACTTGGATGGCCTAGTCTCTAAGAAAGCCCCTGCCCATCTTGAATAAAGTATACTGAATTAAAAAAAAGTCCCTGCCCACTTCCTGGTTCCCTAGTGATCCTCAGGATTGGCTGCAGATTGAGGATAGTAAGATTGCTTTCTGGTCAAAAGCTAACTACCTTTTAATTCTGTCAGCGATGGCAGTCTAAGGGTTAAACTTTTTTTCTCTAAAGAAGAAAACAGTGCAGTGGGCGTGGGGGGGTGGTGAGGGAAGAACTGCATTGTACTGAATGGACAGGACAGCAATGAAGCGTTATTCAACTCCAATCCATGGAAGCAGACAAGCTGTGTTGCATCAGGAAATATTCCAGACATTCCAGAGCCCTCTTTCTCTACTGAGGTAATTGCACTACAGTATGTCAGCATAGCTCTACTATGCTGCTGTAAAAAACAACTGGCAAGTTTTGCAAACTAACACAGCTTTGAGTGGGTGTTGAACCATATCCCAAGATCACGTATCATCAAGGTAAAAACACTGGGGACATAGTAACTCATAGCAAATCAGGGGATCACGTATAGACACACACTTGAAATGACTCACCACCGCCAGGTGAATGTCATAAGTGCAGGAGGTGTAACATGTGGATACTGTACAACAGAGAAAACTTTCACACATTCAAGTACACAAACACAAGTTGACATCAAGGAATGTATCAATTCTTCCACATCATTTATCGTTTATGCCATTACATGTACCTTCCCCAAGATGTATACTGGACACACTGTGCAACTGTTGCACAAACGCAAACAAGAACACATGCAATTTATCAAACATGCAGCTCCAGATACTTTCCTTAATACATATTTTGTCATACACCACCAACCAATCTGGAATTGCTTCTCTTATATGGGCATCGAACATGTGCCCCAGGCACCCAAGGGTGGAGACAGACTGAAAAGCTTATTACAAAAGGAGTCCAAATGGATTTACGCCCTGCACACCTTGATACTAGTTTTTATAAGACAGGAGTAGGGGGCCTGCCCATTTTAGCCTGTGTCCCACAACTAGCAGGTATATATTTCCCAAGATTTAGTTAAATAAATGTAACCCCTCCCTTCCTGCCCCGTCTAGGAGCATTCTTAAAAACATCGCAGGTGGTCTGGGCAGGAAGAAAGGAGCACTCCCAAAGTGCTAACATATGAGATATTACATATATTGGACCAGGGGAAGACTGATGGTCCCTGCCTGCTGCTGTCTTCAAGATGATGGATTACCTCCTCATTCTCAGCAATGGATCCGCTCCCTGAACTGACCAACCAGACCAGGACCTCCCTCTTCTGTCTCGGAGGTCTCACAGAGCCCCTGAATCCCCTGGAATACAACTCGTGGCACAATTAATCTGACTGCAAATAGGAGAGGGAAAGTACAGTTATGTAGGAACTTACCATAACAGCAGGGGTCGAAATTGGCACCGGGCCACTAGCCAAATGCTGGTAGATTTGGTATCAGACTAGGAAGATTTCCCCCAACTAGCCCTGTGGGCTTGTACTGGAGAAGGTAACATTTCAGTAAGTACACCATCTGGGCCAGTGAACAAGGCAGTAGGGCTACTGAATTTTCCCAGTCACTAGTCCTGATGGCTAGTGGCTACAAAACTTAATTTCAACCCCTGTAACAGTAGATCTTCGAGAGAGAGGTTCCTTCAGTAGGTCATTACATATAGGGCTGACACCACCTGGCATCAGGCTGCATGGCAGACTTTTCTAGCAATCCCTGATGGGGGACCGTCCACCCGACGTCAAGTGACTGACGTCAGAATGGCCGTATATAATGGGCAGTCCCCAGGCCCACCCTCCAGTTCTCCCGCTGGAGCCAGGAAGAGGCCTGACAGCAGGAGAAAACAGGATTTGGAGTCCCTGTGTAAAAAATAAAATGAGGGGAAGGAGGGAGGGAAAAATATGACCTACTGAAGGAACCTCTCTTGAAAATCTGTTACAGTAAGTTCCTATGTAACTGTACTATCTTACTTCAAGAGGGTTCCTTCGGTAGGTCATTACGTATAGGACAGAGTCCCAAGCAGTCCCTCCAAAGAGAGACCGAGAGAAACAAGGGAGGAGGAGAAAATAACTCCACCGGAAACTGGGGACCAGAATGGACCCAGCCTAGGACAGAAGGTCCTGCAAGACAGCTAGGCCAAAGCCAGCCTCCCCCCGCCTAGAAGCCATGTCCAGACTGTAGTGTTTAGAAAAAGTGTGGACAGAATTCCAAGTAGCTGCGGCGCAGATATCAGCCGCAGAGATGTTCCATAAAAAAGCAGCGGAAGAAGCCATGCCCCTAGTAGAATGACCTCTGATGGGACCCGGCAGAGTTTTATTGTATTTTTGGTAACAATATCGAATACAGCTGCCTAACCATTTAGAAAGGCACTGCTTTGAAACTACTTTGCCCTTTGACTTGGGGGCAAAAGAAACAAAAAGCTGATTGCAGCTACGGAAATCCTTGGTTCGGTGTGTGTAGCAGCAAAGGATCTGATGGACGTCCATGGTGTGCAGGAGTGCCTCACCTCTGTTCAAACGGGACGGAAAGTAAACTGTAAGCTCTTCTGACTGGTTCAGTGTGGCTTCTGACACCACCTTGGGTAAAAACTTAGGATTTGTCCTGAGGACCACCCGGTCTTTGTGGAAAATAAGATAAGGCTCTTTACAAACCAGAGCATGAAGCTCCGAAATCCTTCAAGCTGATCTAATGGCAACTAAAAATAATGTCTTCCAGGAAAGGAAGCGCAAGTCACAGCTCATCGCCCGTTCAAATGGAGGAAGAGTGAGCTTCTCCAACACAAAGTGCAAATCCCAAGGTGGGGTTTGGCTGCGGATGGGGGATTTCAGATGGAGGATCCCTTTCAGAAAGGTTTTTGAGACCTCCAACTGAGCCACGGGTTTACCATCCACCAGCTCATGGTACGCCGAAATTGCTGAAAGGTGGACCTTCAAGGAAGAATATGACAGACCTGAGTTTAACAGATGAAGGAGGTATTCCATGACTTATGGAGCAGAACAAGAAAAGGGGTTCCACTTCTTGGAGGTCGCCCAGATGGAAAAACATTTAAGTGGAACGATTGGAGGGTTTTGTAGCCTCTAAAAGAACCTGAGCTACTCGAGAGGAGACCTTGAAGCGAGAAATCGCTACGTCTGCAGGAGCCACACATGAAGATGCAGGGTCCTGAGCCCCAGATGAATAAGGCGACCTTGATCCTGAGTCAAGAGGTCGTGGGTCACTGGAAGTGGAACCAGTGGTTCCCTCGATAGCTGTTGTAGCAGCGGGAACCAAATTTGTCTCAGCCAGAAAGGGGCGATGAGAATCATCCTCACCTTCTCTGCCTGAAGCTTGAGGAGGACCCTCTGGAGAATGGGAAATGGAGGGAAAGCATACAAAAATTTCCCTGTCCAGGAGACAGACAGCACACCGTTCCAGAAAGCACCATTCCCTGGGACGAGCGAGCAAAAACTGGGAAGTTCTGCGTTGTATTGTGAGGTGAAAAGGTCGATTTCAGGACGCCCCCATCTTAGGAAGAGAGATCCTGCCACTTCCTGATTTAATTCACATTCGTGAGTTAGGGTCCGAGACCTACTGAGACTGTCCGCCAGGACATTTTGAATGCCGGGAACATGCACGGCCACTAGGGCCAGATCGTGCTGGACCGCCCAGTTCCACACACGTATCGCCTCCCTGCACAGGGGGTACGAGTGAGTTCCTCCTTGTTTGTTGAGGTACCAAACTACTGACATATTGTCCATTTGGACCAGCAAAGATCCCTTGGGAAGGAGGGTCTGGAAGGCCTGTCAGGTACACAAGACCGCCCTCATCTCCAGAACATTGATGTGTAATGATGCCTCCAAGCTGGACCACAGTCCTTGAGCTTGGTGCTCCCCTAGATGTGCTGCCCATCCCATGTTTGATGCATCTGTAGTTAGGGATGCCAGAGGAGCTGGGCTCCTGAAAGGAAGACCCAAGGAAAGGTTGGAGTGTTCCCCCCACCACAGCAATTCTTTCTGAACTGCAGACGACACCAGGACTGGATGGTCCAGGTCGTCCAGGAGTTGATCCAACTGCACCCACAAGGACCACTGAGTAACTCTCATGTGGAGCCTTGTCAGGGGAACAGTAGTGATGGAGACTGCCATCAGGGCAAGAAGGATCTCCCGGGCTGGGATGGTCCTGGACAAAGCCACCCATGAAGCCTGATGGATCAGGGTCTCCACCTGTCTTTTTTTTTTTTTTTCAATTGTTTAACCAGGTGAGCCACACGAAGCTGAAAGCTTGTTTACAGGTGCAACCTGGGAGCACAGGGAAGTTAAGTGACTTGCTCAGGGTCACACAGTATGCAAGTGGGAGCTGTGGGATTCAAACCCAGGTCTCCAGATTTGCAGCTCAGAGCCTTAAACCACTGCACTATACTGCCTCCCTCCACTGTGCTATACTGCCACTGTCTGGAGGAAGACAGCCTCTGCATTGGACCGTATCCAAAACCGCCCCAATGAATTGTAGTCTCTGGGACAGTGTCATGGATGACTTGGGAATATTGACAGTAATCCCCAGTCTGCCAAAGAGGTCCAGGGTAAAGGAGAGAGCCTCCAGTAAAGAGTCCCTGGACGGGGATGAAATCAGCCAATCATCCAGGTAAGGGAAAACCGCAATACTCTGGTGGTTGTAAAGAGCCCGCCACCACCGCTAGGCACTTGGTAAACACCCAAGGTGCAGAGGACAGACCAAAAGGGAGTGCCTGAAACTGGAAGTGCTCCCCTTGGAATTGGAACTGCAGGAAACGGCGGTGGCTGGGGAAGATCGGGATGTGCAGGTAAACATCCTGCATGTCCAGAGTGCACAACCAATGATTCTCCAGAAGGAGTGGAAGAAGACTCTGGAGCGTCAGCATCATAAACTTTTTGTACTCAACAAAGTGATTGAGGCTGCTCAAGTCGAGAATGGGTCTGAAGACTCCCGTCTTTCTTGGAACCAGGAAAAAATGGGAGTAGAACCCCCTTCCCCTTTGCTGGAGGGGAACGTGCTCTATTGCTTCCTTGAGCAAGAGGCTTTGAACTTCTTCTCGGACGAGAAGAGCCTGATCCCTGGAGTAAGATGACCTTTTTGGCAGAGATTCTGGAGGGACTTCCAGAAACTCTATGGTGTGTCTGATGGACACCAACTGCAGGACCCATGCGTCAGAGGTTATCGCCTTCCATTCCTGTGCATGGTGGGCGAACCTCCCCCCCACCTGTTGCTCATCGTGAGATGTAGGAGTCAGTGGGGACAGGGAGTGAGGAAGTGGCAGGATGTTCAGGGGGAGGACCTTCTGAACGTATCTGGTTCTTGGAGGCCAGAGGAGTGGCTGAACCCGTGGCCTTGCATTTGCCCTGGCACCGAGCCGGGGTCTGCTTTCTCTGCCTCCAGGTCCTTTTCCCGAAAGGGCTGTTGCTGCTGTTGAGTGCCCAATCAGTACATGGACCTTACTGATCTTAGGGCGAGACCTCTGTCCTGGAGATCAGTAATAATGTCTTTGGTGTCTCCACCAAAAAGCACCGAACCCCAGAAGGGGTCGTCCTGAATCGCAGACTGAACCTCGTTTGCGAGGCCAGAGATGTGGAGCCAGGAATGCCACCTTAAGGCGATGGCAGTTGCAGAGGCATGAGCTCCTGAATCGACAGAGTCGTATGTGGCTTGCAAAGCATGCCAAATTGAGGCAGTCCAGAGAAGGGCAACCAAAATGGTGCAGGGACGGCATCAGAAAACATATGAGTACAGATTAATGGAGCACAATATATATACCCTAGAGTAAAGGAGGGAGAGAGGTGATATGATCGAAACATTCAAACACCTTAAGGGCATTAACAAGGTGAAAGAGTCTAACATGTTTCAATATAAGAAAAATAGCAGGACAAGAGGACACAGCATGAGATTAGCGGGAGGCCGATTAAGGGGTAATGTGAGGAAGTTCTTTTTCACAGAAAGGGTGGTGGATGCATGGAACGGTCTACCTTAGGAAGTGGTGGATATGAATACAGTGCAGGGCTTCAAACAGGCATGGGATAGGCATAAGGGAGGAATACAGATCAGTATGACTAGATAGGCCATTGACAGGGCAAAGGCCGATGGCACATTCATAAGGTAGAAAAAGAAATGGGCAGACTGGATGGGCCTTGTGTTCCTTATCTGCCGTCAACTTCTATGTTTCTATGCCTACAGGAGAAGCGAGAGAGGAGAAAATCCTTGACAAGCTCCTCCTTGAGGCTCGAGGGTTCCATAGACTGGACATGGGCCTCTAACCTGGCTAAGGTAGCCTTTTGGTGTGACACCATGTGGGCCACATAGTTGAGGGATCTAAGTGCACACGTGGCTGAAGCATAAACTTTTCTGTCGAACTGGTCCATCTGCCTCGACTCTTTGTCTGGAGGAGAGGTGCTCATGTGCTTGGGTGCAGCAGAGCGGTCATGAGCAGCTGAAATGACAACAGAGTCTGCCTTAGGATGCATCTTAAGAAAAGGAGCTTCGGCACCCGGTATATCCTGTCCACCCTCTTGGGGACAGCCGGGAGAGAATGAGGCATCTGCCAGATCATAGAGGTGAGGTCCTGGTGAGGTCTGATCCAAGGAGGAATGGGGACTGGAGACAGAGATTTTAAGTCCAGCTGTTCAGCTAGTCTCTGTCTCATGGGGTCCTGATCCTCTGACTCCCAGTCGAAGAAATCTTTCATGGACCTCAGAAGATCCGAGAAGGCAGGGTCCTCTGGGGGGGACTTGGCGGGAACCTTGCCTTTCGGACCCTTGGGTTCCTCCAAGGCATCCTCCGCCGACTCGTTATCATCATCATCACCATCATCTGCCCCCTCATCAGGAAGATTCTGGATTCCGGAAGGGTGATGTTCTGAAGTGCCACCCCAGACACATGTACTGTGGATGGAGAAGAGCTCCTCGGGGACACAGACCTTGGAGAACGTGTAAGTGGGAGTCTTGTCTCCAGGTCTGACACCAACTCTGAGCGCGCCCCCTGCCACCAAGACTGGATTAAGGTCATGAAGTCCGGCATAGCCGGAGGAGGTGAAGGGGGTGGAGGAGGAGGAGGCTGCGGCTGAGGGGGATGAGGTGGATAATGCCTGTGGGCTACTGCCAGACAGAGACCATGGAGAGGGTCCCCGGGACCTGGAAGATCCCCAACCGGTTGTCTGAGGCCCCTGTCCCTCTCTCTACCAGTGGGATAGCCGGTAGCAGGTGGCGGAGAGCTGGGCAGACGGCTGTGCTCCCCGTCACCTTTGTCCCATTCTGGTGCACCTGCACTCTCTTCCTCAACAGCCTCCACTATCACATCCAGGGATTCACTTCAGGTTTCATCCACCTGGACACGTGTGCTCTCTCCCAGGTACAGTCTCTCAAACCCCTCTGAATCCAAACTGGCTGGTGACCATGAGATGAATAAGCTGGCAGTGGAACTGGGAGCACACAACTCCATACATGGTACTGGTGTACTACTTAAGCAATAAGGGCATATGGGCAGCCTGGTCACTGCCTCTCCCATAAATCCACACCTCACACAACGTTCATGTCCCTTGCATTTTCCCCCAGCCTTCCAGAGCCAGGAGAGAAGTGAGGCTGGAACTGTAGTCAGAGATTCCTCCTGAGGGGTTGCTTCAGGCCTATCTGCATCTCCCTCTGCTACTACTCACTGCCAATCCATGTGGATGCCTGCGCTTGCTCTTCCTGCCCTCCCAGTCCCACAGTCACTTGGAGCCCACAGCTCTTTTGCTCCAAAATTATGCAGTCCAGTTTACTTGCCTGCTACTGAGTAATGCTCCCACAGCAATCTCTCTTGCTCTGTTCTTGTTATCGTTATTCTCCGTTTCTCTCTCTCCCAATGCTGGTCTCACTAGCTCAGCTCCCTCGCTCTGATCCCCAAGATGGCGCTTCCTCTTGCAGCTGCTATAGCTCTCTTTTGCCCATCCTCCAATCAGGACGTCTCCTGAGGGTCACATGACCAACAAGTCAACCACGCACACCACACTAGCAGGCCAGACCTAATGCCTGCTCCAGGCCTACCCCACAGCAATTTAAAGTGTCCAACAGGGCCCAACCAGGCCAGGAAACCTGCACACCGTGGACTGCAAGGCTTGGGGCCCGGTGGCGATTCTTGGGGTTCGAGGAATATCCCGGACGAGTAGCCCCCACAGTGTAACCCCTCCCTTCCTGCCCCATCTAGAGGTATACTCAAAAACATCACAGGTGGTCCGGGCAGAAGAAAAGAGCACACCCAACGCGGTAACATATGAGACATTGCATATACTGAACCAGGGAAAATTGATGGTCCCTACCTGCTGCTGTCTTCAAGATGCTGGATTACCTCCTCATTCTCAGCAACAGATCCACTCCCCAAACTGACCAACCAGACTGGGACCTCCCTCCTCTCTCTCGGTGGTCCCGAGGAGCTCCTGCAGCCCCCAGAGGCTGAACTCTTTGCCCTGGAATACAACTCGTGACAAAAAATTAATCTGACTGCAAATAGGAGAGGGAACAAAAAATTTAATTTCATTACTTCTCCTCTACAATCAAATAAAGCACAAACCACGGTTTCTCCCCAACTGGCTTTATTTTCACCTGCATAGCAAATGACTTCAGTGATATAGGGGTCACCATTTCTTCATAGAAAATAATCAGCTCCATGGGGCTACAACTTTATACACATTGGCTGGACATATCAAACAGCAGAACCATCATTTCAGCAGACACCAGAAGGATTCTCATTTCCTACCCTTTCTTTCTCGGGTGATCTACCCAAGACCCTGGAACCCAGATTCCTGCAATCTCCTGGCATCTAAGGATCCGGTAAGCCAAGCCCTTCTCTTATTTTTACTTATGGGTCCCTTTTCCTCTGTAACACTGGTCGTCCCCCCTTTCTCCAGTGTGGGAAAGCGAGCTGCCTTCCCCCACCTGGACCACTGTGCAAAACGGCCTAAACCACAGGGCATCCAGGATTTTCTGATGACCCAGGCCCTGACCCACTGTCCAAACAGCTGACTCTGAGGCTCAAGCTGGGGTCACTGCTACCCTGATTGCTTTCCTCTGCCTCAATCCTCCATGGCACCCAATTCATTCCAGAGTTGTTCCACTGTCACCACCTCTTTCCTACAGGGAGTCCCTGCCAGGCCCCCATGCCTTACAATGGTTCCTGGGCTTGTGTTAAGCACCAGCATGAGGACCACCCTCCAAGCTCTACCAATTCTTTGGTCTGCGACCCGCCCAGACTTCATGTACCGGCGCCCCAGGACCTGTCCCTCCAAACAGGCCCCTTCAATGGGTGAAAGGCTTCCCAGCTCCCTCGACCTCCCCCAGGTCGCCCTGCCACACTAGGTACTGAGGGGAACCCCTGCCACCAGTTCCTCTCCTGAGAGGGCTCTGCCACAGCCCTCCCAGCCCTGGCGACCTGGGACAACACCTTCTGGGCTTCCTAAGGGCTCCTACATCTATCGGCTGGGCTTGCTAAAGCCTCCCTAACACCCTAGCTCCCTCGACGCAGGACCTGGCTACCTGTATCCCCACTGGAGCTCCATACTCCCACTCCTCATTGGTCACGGCGCATGAAACTATCCTGACTGCACTCCAATTGGGGGGGTTTCCTCACTGGCCCTCCTGGACCGCTGAGCTCCCTCCTTTGCCCACCCATCCTGATCCTGATCCTGGTTCTACTCTCCAGCCTCCCCCCTCCAGCCCAGGCCTAATGCCCAGGCTAGAAAATGCCACAATACTTCCTGTCAGCTCCCTTATATACCCTATTTCTTCCCTTTGCTGCCACCTTGAGGCATCCAGAGCATTAACCCTCAGAGCACTAAACCCATTTTTCTAGCTCGGGGATGGAGGAAAGGGATGCCTAAATGTGGGAATATAAGCCCCTCTTTTGCAGGGGACTTACATATAAAGTACCCATCAAGATAATTTTTTAATCTTGTGAATGACGTTAATTCCACCGGTTCACTAGGTAGCACATTGCATGCCCTAACTGCCCTTACAGTAAAGAATTCATTCTGTATATTTTATTTGCCCGCTCAATTTTAATCTGTTGTTTGTGTGATCTGAATGTTACATCTCTATCATTGAATTCCAGTCCACATTCCATCATGAGCTCACTGTTTCCAATTTTCCTATATAGTTGTAAAAGGTCTCCCCGCTGTTGCCTCTCCTTCAGAAAGCGTAACTCCTCCAGTCTGTTGTCACATGACATGTTCTTTAGCCTAGGTATCAATTTTGTGGCTTTCCTTTGGATGCTCCCTAGTACTCTGGGGAGGAGAGCCTTTGCAGTTAGGGCTCCTGCCTGGCTAAATGAGCTCCCTCCCGTCTTCACAAGCCTCACTCAGATCAGTCCCTTTAAGTCTGAGCTTCAAAAAGCTATCTCCCCCCCACCCCCAGAACACTGTTACTGCCACTCTTAACCTAGCTGGAACTAGCCTGCAGCACAACTGGGCATTGCCTGGACCAACCCTCTACTGACCAAGTGAGCATAGAAGCTTACTTCTTCCCCCCCTTTTCCTACCCACCAACCTGGCACCCCTTGTTCCCAACCCCCCCAAGTGCCCTCAACTGCCATCCCCAAACCCTCCCACTGCAAATACGCCCCAGTGCCTTCCATGTTTCCCTCTAATTTTGTTCTCCTACCTGATCCGTGGACTAACCTGAGGACTCCCTCCACTGTCCCTTACACCTCAGCCCCCAGACGTGCCGTCTGCTGTCTCCCCTTCCCCTCCCCAACCACCATGTTGCTCCCCACCCCGTTTCCTCTCTTTCTTTCTCCTCTCCCCTCAAGACAGTAAATCCTTTGCTGTAGTGGTCGGTTGCCGCCACAGCTGTCCCTTTCCATCGCTGTTCCCTCATGCCTAAGCTACTGGTGTACTCAATATCCACGTCACTGTGGGTACAGTTTTCTATATTGCTACGCACCGAGCTTTGGTATGGTGATGTTTGTTTGACTGATTTTGTATCTAGTTTGTTAGACTGGTTTCTCACTACCTGGTCCACAGAAGGTATTGTATCCTATTGTACTTTGTACCGAGCTTCACTGAGTCAGCTGTTATGCTTTGCCTGATATTGTATTTAGTTTTTATTATCCTGTACATCTTGTTCCTCAGTATTTGTCTGACAATGCTTACTGGCAGCTATTGTACTAACTCCTCATGTTTGTGTTCCGCTGCCCTTGTTCTGACGAGGATCATTTGAAAATGAGCTTGTAGCTCAAAGGTTGTAATTCTGATTTTTCAATAAATAAATAAATACTCTAATATCCTTTTTCAAGTCTGGACTCCAAAAAGGGGACCCGCTATCTAAGTATGGCCTGACACAGGTTTAATATAGAGGCATTATACACCGTTCTGTCTGGGATATGGAAGCTTTTTTGATGAAACCTATAATTCTATTAGCTGTTCGTGTTACTTTTTTGCGGTGCATAGCTGGTGCCAGGTTATTATCTATTACTGATTACTATTATGACTGATCATTCTCCAATTTTTCCTACTTGGAGTAATGGGTTTAGTAAGCCCCTTCCAAGAACTATCACAGTCACTCAGTACAGTTAATAGGCATGCTCCATTAATCCAAGGAAGGGCCAGGGGCTTCTGCTCAAAATGGCTGGTACCAGATCTTCGTAAACTTAGGGAAAAAAGGGACAGTGCTTGGGAAACCTTCCCAGGGTCGAACCTATATCCGGAGTGGCAAAACTACATGGCTACATGAAATATATGTAAGACCAGTACGAAGAAAGCACAGGCACAGTGCTTAAAGTGCAATCCAAAAACCTGGGAAACCCCAGTTTTGGTGACAGATAAATAGTCTTCTCAAAGGCACTGCACCCCCCCCCCCACAAGAAATACTGTATAAAGCAACCTCCCTTAGTGACCCTGGCCTAGCAGCTGATGCTCTTAATTTTTTTACCAATCTTTCTCAGTTTAAGGCACAGCTTGATAGTCCCCCTCTCCCCCCCGAGAACCTCCCATCACACCCAGTAAACCTGCCAATATCCCAGCCTGAATTGCATTTTAAGTTGCTATCATGGCAGGAGGTACTAAGCCGGCTTTTGAGAATAAAAGCGGAAGGATCTGCATGACATGATAAACTAGAGCACAGGTTCCTCAAACTAGGTGCCCATATTCTAGCTGCCCCATTACTACAATTTTTGTCTCTGCTGCAGAGTGACCTTCCCAGTATACGGAAAGTGGCTCCTGTAGTGTCAGTACGCATAGGGGGAGCTACGGAACTGGTTGAGCAATATCGGCCAATATCCATGCTCTGCACCATTTCCAAAATCCTAGAAAGACTGGTCTATGATCAGCTCCAGGCCTACATGGAAACCCATGCTCTTGTTGTCAATGCCCAAAGGCTTTCGGAAAAACCATGGCATGGACACAGCTCTAGTACGGTTCACAACTGATCTGCTTGAAGCCCAGGATACCGGCAAATTGACTGGTGCTATTTTCATAGACCTAACTAATGCATTCGACTTAGTCAACTACAACTTGCTTCTACATAAGCTCAGGGGACTAGGCCTTGATAATTTGTCCTGCTCCTGGTTTGTTAGCTATCTAACTGGCTATAAGAAACTGATGAACCGGAGAAGCAGTTACTTGACACTGAGAGACATAACTGACGGAGATTCTTAGAGCTCTATCCTGGGGTCCATGTAGCGACCTGTCAAAGCACTGTGGGGGTGCCAAAGCACTGCTTTATGCAGATGATGTAGTGTTATATAGGAGTCATTCAGACACTGCCTCAAGTGAGACAGGCCTCGTAGCTGACTATCACCAACTGGTAGACTGGGTTAAGGGTAACAAAATGCTATTAAATGATAAGAAAAGTAAATCCATACTCTTCGGCCATTGCAGGCTTGGAATGGACAGGAGTGAATGACTGAAAATCTGCTCACCAATGGGGATCCAGTTGAGACTGTAGCCTCTATCAAGTACCTGGGAGTTATACTGGACCAGGACATCTCATTCAAACCACATGTGGACTAAGTGACTAAACAGTTAAGCCAAAAACTAGGGCTCCTGTATAGATTAAACCCATATTTCACAACTGATGCCAGGTTATCCATTGCTAATAGTACCCTACTACCAACAGTCCTTTTATAGGTACATTACAGAGTGTAAAAAGACAAAGGGAGAGATAGTGAGGCTGAATAAAGGGGACGGTGGGTGGGCAGAGAGGGGCAGTGAAAAAGCAGGGATACTGAATGAATACTTCTGCTTAGTATTCACAAAAGAAGAGGAGGGGGAGGTACCTAATCCAATCGATAGAAGCACTCTGGATGGGGGGGCGGTTGATCCCAGTCCTTTCACAGAAGAAAGGGTTCTGAAAGAACTCCTAACACTGAAAGTGGACAAAGCAATGGGGCCTGACGGGATTCACCCCAGAATTCTAAAAGAATTAAGGGGAGAACTAGTGACACCACTGACTAGCCTTTTTAACAAATCATGGGAGGATGGTGTGGTACCTGAGGACTGGAGGAGGACAGATGTGATTCCCCTTCACAAAAGTGGAAGCAAGACAGAGGCAGGAAACTACAGACCTGTCAGTTTGACCTCAGTGGTAGGGAAAATGATGGAATCACTTCTGAAGGAAAGAACTGTTGAGTACCTAGAGGCCAGTGGGGCACAGGACCCAAGGCAGCATGGTTTCACAGTGGGAACGTCATGTGAGATGAATCTAATTGATTTCTTTGACTGGGTGACCAAAGTAGTAGACCAGGGAGGGGCTGTGGACATGGCCTACCTAGACTTTAGCAAGGCATTTGACACAGTCCCACACAAATGATTAATAAACAAATTAGCCAGCCTGGGAGTGGGTCCCAGGGTGGTAGCCTGGGTAAAACATTGGCTGGACAACATGACACAGAAGGTAATAGTAAATGGAGTCCACTCTGAAGAAAGGGGAGTTACTAGTGGGGTACATCAGGGTTCAGTATTGGGTCCGGTCCTTTTTAATGTCTTTATAGGTGACATTGCAGAGGGACTGGAAGGAAAAGTATTCCTCTTTGAGACAACACAAAGATCTGCAGCAGGGTTGATACACAAGGTGGGGGGGGTTGGAAAGGATGAAAAGGGACTTGACAAGATTGGAAGAATGGTCAAAAGTATGGGAGCTTGGATTCAATGCAAAGAAGTGCAAAGTAATGCACCTGGGAAACAAAAACCCAGGGGAAGAGTACACAGTGGGGGTAGTAACAACAACAAAAATGGAAAGGGACCTGGGGTAATCATATCAGATGACCTAAAGGTTAGTAAGCAATGTGAGAAGGCAGTAGGGATGGCTGGGGGGATACTGGGAGGAATAGGGAGAGGCATCACCAGTAGAAAACAGGAAGTTATCCCTCTGTACAGATAGTTGGTGAGACCACATCTAGAATACTGTGTCCAGTTCTGGAGACCCCATCTCTGCAAGGACATAGACAGGATGGAGACAGTCCAGAGGAGGGCAACTAAAACAGTGCAGGGTCTGCAACAGAAGCCATACGAGGAGAGACTAAAGGAGCTTAATATGTATACCCTTGAGGAAAGGAGGGAGAGAGGAGACATGGTAGAAACTTTCAAGTACCTCAAGGGAATCAACAAAGTCCAAGAGGGTAGCATCTTTCAGAAAAAGAGATGTGCAAGAACAAGGGGACACAATTTGAAGATAGAGGGGGGATGGCTCAGGGGTAATGTGAGGAAGTATTTTTTCACAGAGAGGGTGGTGGATGCATGGAATGGCCTTACTGAGGAGGTTGTGGGGTCAAAAACAGTGGGGGAATTCAAAAATGCATGGGACAGACATAAAGCAATTCTTGTGTGGGGTAGGAAGAAATAGGCTGTTGGTTACCTAGGATCTGCAACTTATCCAGTAGGTAAGGAAATGGGCAGACTAGGTGGGCCACGTGGTGCTTATTTGCCGTCAGTCTATGTTTCTATGTAATCCTGTATGGTGCCCTGTCCTATCATCATGCAAAACTACCAAGCTAACAAAACTTAAAACCTTATATTACCATGCTGCCCGCTTTGCTGCTAGATCTGGTAAGTGGGAACACCACTGCAACACACTACCCAGGCTAAACTGCACCACCCTCCGGAAAGTAGAATTCATTCTTATACGCTCTGCCTGGGAAACAAAATTATACATGCCCCTCCCCCAACCTAGCCTTGATCATGGAAATAAACCCCCCATAGGAGAGTCCTCAGATCCTCCTCCCACACTGTCCCTAGAATGGTTACAGATGCAGGCACAAGGTCCTTTACCTCTGTGGCCCCTAGGCTATGGAACAACCTCCCGGCTGATGCCCAGGCATGAATCAACCACTGTTCCTTCAAATCCTCCCTTAGCACCACTCTGCTTGCATGCTGCTAATGTACCTCCCCTGGGTGAGTCCTTCTGTGACACCCAATTTACTGCTCATTCTTACTCAGGGTACACCTGCCAATATTATTACATAAATATGTGTATTTATTATACACCTGTTTTGTGTGCACTAGTGCTTTGTAGCTAATGTCAGTAGTCCCCCATTATGTATTATTTTTGTGTGCCCTGTCTTTGTAGCAGTTGTAAAATATTCTCAGTCACTACTTGTATCTTAATTTTACTATTTATCATTGAGCTGCTACTTGTATGTGATCTTTGAATATAATTAATTCCGGGTCGCTCCTGAAAAAGGGATCTCTATTCTAGTTAACAAAATCCCAAATAAATAAATACCAATTATTTTCCCTAGATCTCTTTCAGTTGTTACTTTCTTGGGGTATTATGTTGTTTAGTTTATACTCTATTAGTGGATTATTTTGTTCCAGGCAAAGTACCACACATTCTCTGTGTTGAACTGCATTTATTTTTATAGTTCCTAGTTCAGTTACCTTAAGATCATTTACCGGTGAGAGGTATTTCCCTTCCATGTCAATTTCTCCACCCAGTTTAGTGGCATCTGTAAATGTAACTAAATTATTAACCCCAAACTTGTGTATGTCCCCACACAGAC
Source organism: Neoceratodus forsteri (assembly GCA_016271365.2). Taxonomy (NCBI): domain Eukaryota; kingdom Metazoa; phylum Chordata; order Ceratodontiformes; family Ceratodontidae; genus Neoceratodus; species Neoceratodus forsteri. Next base: position 245,024,767 of record CM028134.1, read on the forward strand.
TCCTGTGGCACCCCCTCTAGTCACCCCATCTCCCATCCAAGATTGTGTCTTTTATTCTAACATATTGTGTCCTATTGCTCAACCATGAATCTATCCAATTGACTAATTATTGAAACCCATATTCCCGATTTTGTTTACTTACTTGAAATATGGTACAGTATTGAAGGCTTTTTTGGAATCTAAACAAATCACATCTACTGGCTTATTGTTGTTAAGGCTGATGTCTACTTTATTGTAAAATGAAAGTAGGGTGGTCGTTCATGGTCTCCTAGCTAGAAAAACCATGTTATGTATTATTCCCTAGTTTCTTTTCCTTTATTTCCCTGTGTAACCTTTCTTTCAATAGTTTTTCCGTGACTTTCCCAAAAATCGCTGTCAGACTGATAGGTCTGTAGTTGTCCACTAATTGTTTGGATCCCCTTTTTTGTAGATAGGAATTACAGCTGCTCTCCTGCAATCCATTGGTACTACTACTTCTGCGTATGATTAATATAGTAGTGTTAGTAACCCCAGTACTGCATGAATTGTCTCCTTTATTACCCTCAGATGTAACCCATCTGGACCTGGTGATTTATGAGTTCTAACAGTTTCTAATACTGCCATACCTTTCTGCTCTGTGATGTTTGTATCCGTCCTTCCCACAAAGTTATCAGTTATTTGCTCTGTGTTTTCACTATAAGAGACTGAACAGAAACATGAGTTGAAGGCGTCCGCTGCTGACTTAGACTGATTTATAACTGTCCCATTTTGGTTTATGGGTCCTATGACTCTACCACTCCCCTTACTGCAGTTGATGTAGAAAAAAAATATTTTTGGTTATTGTTAGAATATGCCATTTTCAGCTCTAGAGCCCTTCTTTCAATCTTAATTAACTTTGTAGTTATTTATAGTTCAGTTTTTGTATTTTGATCTGTTTATTTTTACAGGCATTTCTTTCTGAATTTTATATATAGTTGTTCCTTTTTTATCTGCTTTCCGATTCTGATACCGCAAGGCTTAAATTGTCAAACCGACATTATTCTATTTCTATAAAAATGATAATTTGCTATATATATTGGTAAATCTATTTTGATACACTGTACAGTTGTTTATTTTTTTTCCTTCTTGTGTTTATCTCCAATTCTGCCTCTAGCTGCCCCTTCTAACTTCAGCCCCCCAGCCCCATTACGGTCTACATGGGACTTTTGGAAGCCCGTGATGCTTGGTCACGGAACCTACGGTAGGTCGTCATCCTACAACTGGAGATGTAGCCAATCTTTTTCTTCCCTTCCCTGTTGTTGGGCACACACGAGGACGTGCAGTGGTATGTGGAGGTGCACGTGTCCCCGGCGGTCCCTCCTTTCCATGGCACCCACAGTCCCACACTTCCACTAGGCTTCCACCTGGGGGCAGTCATTTGGCGGGAGCGCCAGTCCTCTCTCCCCGAGAGAGGAGAGCTGTCCTCCAGATGCTTGATCCTCTCCCTCCACTGCCAACCCCCAGTGGCCCGTACTCGTTCCCGAACACAGGTTGCCGGCGTGGCATCCAGCGCCTCAACCCTCAGCGCCACCGGGCTGACCTGCACAGTTGTTTCTTAAACTTATCTCTTTCTTTTTACTTTTCAGATTTACCATGGATTCACTTTGCATAAAATTTGTCCTGGGTCTTATTTATTTATTTATTTGAAAAGTTTCACCAGGAAAGACATCATGAGCTTCAAAGAGCTCATTTCCAGAAGCATCCTGGGGGGAGGGGAGAATGGTATACATTATACATAGCAAGTACAGAATAACAAGAATTTAAGTAGTGTAACAAAATTGCGTTAAGATATAGTTGAACAACAAAAGGGTATAACAATACTAAATATAAATAAATCTATGCAATAAGTCAGAATGAACACGATGCATATATGCTTACAAACAGCCATCTAAAAATATATATATGTGAAGTACATACACACTAGGATATGTAATAAAGAAGACATTGCATACACATAAACATGTACAGCCACTTAAAACATTATTGGGGGAAGGGGATTAAAAATAAGGGAAGGAGGCAGAATAGGTAAGGAAATTAGGAAGGGGAGCATGAAAAAGGGATAAAGTATTGAAGGAAGTAAGGGGAGGGAAGGAGGAATGAAAATGCGGAAAGGTTGCAAGATAGGGAACAGAAACAAGATGGAGAGCAAGAAAAAGGTATAAAGCATTGATGGAAGTAAGGGTCAGCAGCATTTGCAGAGAGGGGAAGATTTATTTGTGGAGAAGACAAGACAATGGACTAGTGGATGTGGCAGAGTGGATATCTAAGGGGAGCACGTTCCAGAGATTAGAATAATGATAGGAGAAAGCAGTCCTACCAGAAGAGGAATTTCGGACAGGGAGGGCTGAAGTTCTGTGGTTGGAGTTGCGGATGGAATAGAGACAGAAGAGGGAGTGTAAAGGAGTGCATTTAGGATATAAGGGAGCCAAGCCAGAACTTTCCAACTAGTGAGGTACAATGAGCAAGGCATCTGGCCTCGAGAGGTGGAAATGAGAGAGCAGTGTAGAGGTCGCAGTGGGAGCGCAGCATCTTTTAGTTTTCTCTAGAAGTTCCCTTTGTATATGGTTTCTGCATATGTATCATGTGATTTGGAAATCTTGGTTCTGCAATGTTTGTCTTTGACCTTCAGCTCCATTTGAAATCTCCTACCCAAACCCCACGCCTCCACCCCTGACCTCCTTCCCTATGCTAGTTCAGCTATAGCTCTTTTTTCCTGTTCTGCTTATATTTAATTTGTATTTATTTTACAATTTTGGGCCAGAAAAGACACATTAAGCTGATGCTTATTTCTGGGTGCATCATAGGAGCTGGCTGTAGGATTCAAACCCAGTTCTCCAGGTTTGCAGTTCAGTGCTCTTAACCACTATGATATACTGTCTCTGTCTTTCCTCTCTTCCCTCTCTCTCTCTCTCTCTCTCTCTCTCTCTCTATATATATATATATATTAATTGCAAAAACCTTTTTTAATGGACTATTAGGCTTGAAGCATCAAAAGTAGGGAAATACAACCTTAGGGCTCCCAAGCCTAAGAACCCACCCCACTGTGCATGCAGAAACAGGCATGAGGGGTGTGTTTTGGGGTTGTCAACCCTAATGCTCACCCCATTCCATGAGTAAATAAGATAAGATGGATACAGCATAGGAGAATGGGATGAGCATTATGGTTCATAACCCCAAAACACACTCCTCATGCCTGTTCCTGCATGCACAGTGGGGTGGGTTCTTAGGCTTGGGAGCCCTAAGGTTGTATTTCCCTACTTTTGATGCTTCAGCCCTAATGGTGCATTAACAAAGTTTTTTTGCAATGAATTTCCTTACTTTTTGAGAAAGTATAATCGTAGTCTTATCTGATTATGAGAGCGGTAGGAGGGCCCTGTGCTCCCATCCATGCCCATTGCAACTGTCCCTTATTTCCATGTGCAAGTGCAGGGACCACTGGGTCCTGTGCCACTATCAGTATAAAGTGAGTGGTAGGGCCCTGTACTCTCATACATGCCTATTGTACTTGTCCCTCATTTCCATGTGGGACTGTAGGGCCCTGCAATCCCATCAGTCCATAGTGTGCAGTGGGGGCACAGGGCCCTCCAGGCCCTGTGCTCCCATGCAAGCCTACTGTACGTAATTTCCCTCATGTGCATGTGGGACTCCCACCAGTGCATAGTGTGTTGTGATACCACTGTGCCCTGCAAAGCAGTACTGCTGTCATGTTGATAATGCATGCCACAGAATAGGTCATATGTGGCCCATTCATTACAATTCACCAACAATTTGAAACAGGGCCTGGTAACATGCAAAACAACTTAGTACACCCAAAGGTGTACTAAACTACCCATAGCACAGAAGCTGTATCTTGAAGCTTTTTCAAGACATAGCATCTGAAAAGTACCCCAGCCATAACAATGTTACCCTAAGGGAAATTATGAAACTTCAGAGTGTCATAACTCTGCCGCACAGTAACACTTTTCCACCTAACCAGCTAAAGGCACATCTTTGGGGCAAGTCCTTTGCACCCTGAAATTTTCAGCCCAAAAGGGCAGAATCTTTTTTCAGTTATGAAGTGACAAAGAAAGAGACATATTGGAAAAAGTAGCGTTGCAAACCGCGGCAGTACCCTAGTTCTTTTGGCAAACAATGTCGCAATTAAGCAATTCAAACTAAGTTAGCCACATCAGCAGAAATACCCTCGAGATTATGCATGCAAACTTTCATGCACATCCACTGAAGGGTTGCTAACTTAAGGTGCAAAGTATTCAAAACTGGGAGACTGCAAAAATGGAAAAAACATGTAAATTTAAGGATGTTTAATACACAATATCTCAGAAACCAGAATAGCAATTCAAATGAAATTAGCAACAGTAACAGATCTACTAATTTAAGGATATTTGAGACACAGTATCTTCAAAACCACACAAGCGATTCAAATGGAATTAAAGACATCAACAGACCAACCATATAAAATGATGCATGCAAAGTTTTATCCACATATGTTGTAGGGCTTGAGAGTTATTAAAGTACAAATTATGCAAAACTGGAAGACTGCTGGTAAAAATGGAAAAAAAAACATGTAAGTTTAATGATGTCTTAGACACAATATCTCACAAATCACTAAAGAGGCTCAAATGAAATTTATCACATTTACATATATACCCACTGAGAGGGTTCTGAAATTATTAAGGTGCAAATATGCAAAACTGGAAGACTGTCTGCGAAATGGGAATAAGACATATAAGTTTGAGGATGTTTGAGACAAAGGCCCCAGATATTCAAAAGGGTTGCGCATGGCGCAACAGTGTTGTGCCATGCACAACCCACTGATGCACCCCGGTGCGATATTTAAAAGGGAAAAGTGCGCCGCACAAATCCCGATGCGCCAGAGCGCATCAGTAATGCATGCAGGCACAGGTGGAGGGGTGTGCCCATGCATAACCTGCACAGCCCGATATTCAGCCCGGGCTGTGCAGAGTCATGCATGCGCAACCCCTACCTGCACCTGCACAAAGTTACGCCTAAAAAAAAAAGGAACAAGTGATGGCCACCCATAGGTGAGCTGCCGCATTGCAGGGCGCAACACAGAAGCTGCCACCTGTGGGTGGCCATCACCTGTTCCTGCCGCACCTGGCGGCGCCCCCCCCCCATGCCCCGATCGCGGGCATCATTAATCCCCTCCAGTCCGATATCCCTGGTGGTTCAGTGGACCACGCTGAGCCCGATCACAGGCATCATTCATCCCCCCCAAAATTCCGATATCCTGGTGATCTAGTGTACCCACCACCCCACCCGCCCACTGAGCCCCACCACCCGCTCCCCGTCAGCGGCGGCGACGCACCCCGCCTGCCGCCCCACCGCCTGACAGCTAATGGAGCTGCACCCATTGGTTCAGGCATGAGCCAATGGGCGTGCAGCACCACTAGTCCAGTCAAATATGTGAATAGAATTCATTCACATATCTGGACTGACTAATCTGGTATGGGCTGCACGCCCATTGGCTCATGCTCTGAACCAATGGACGGGCAGCCCACCGAGCTGTCAGTCGGCGGGCGGCGGGGTGTCAGGTGGGTGGGGTGCTGCCGCCCACCGGCTGACAGGGGGAAGCGGGGTGGTGGGGCTCAGTGGGCGATTGCGGTGGTGGGTACACTAGATCACCAGGGATATCAGAATTTGGGGGGGATGAATGATGCCCGCGATCGGGCTCAGCGCGGTCCACTGGACCACCAGGGATATCGGATTTGGGGGGGAATTCAGTGATACCCACAATCGGGGCACATAGGGGTCTACTGGACCACCAGGGATATCGGACTTGGGGGGGGATTCAGTGATGCCCGCGATCGGGGCACATAGGGGTCCACTGGACTACCAGGGATATTGGCCGTTTTTTTAAAATTATGGGACTTCCCATGATCGGGCTGCAGGGGGCGTCGGTCCCCGATGGCTGCTGCCTGGCAGGGCGCCAGGTACAAGTCATCAGGGATCGGTGCACCTGCAGGCTAATGGCATGCAAATGAGGCCGTAATGAGATGCAAATGGCCCCCTGTGCGCCTTGCATAAATTATGGCCCTATTTGCATGTCCTCGTTTGAATATTGCAGGTGCTGTGCATGGCGCAATGCCACTTGCGCCACCGCATCTCAATGCTCCACTCTGGCCACTGCGCCATGCACAGTGGGGGTGGCCAGGGTGCGATATTCAAAGCAGTTGCGCCATAGTGCAGCTCCGTTGAATATCGCCCTGGCCACCCCTGTGCGCAACAAAGTTGAGCTGTGCCCAGGTTTGCGCCACAGCCTGGCGCAGTTTGAATATCCGGGCCAAAGTATCTAAGAAAACGCACAATGGATTCACATGAAATTTACCACCAGAGCTTAGGCATGCCAAATTTCATGCAAATCCACTGAAGGGTTGCAAAGTTATTAAGGTACAAATTATGCAAAACTGGATGACAGTGTGGGGAAAGTACTTTCACTTTAATTATACATATATATTTTCCCATAGGAAATAATGGGAAATTGAAAATTTAATAACTTTGGAACAGATTATATTTTTTCACCAAACCTCCAAAATGCACATCTGTGACCCAAAGGCTTTCTACCCTGAAAATTTCAGAGCACAAAATAAAGGCATTTCTGAGATACAGGTGGACAAAAAAAGTGAAAAAACTGGTAAATTTAGGAATTTTTGACAGTTTCTGTCTCACAAACCACACAATAGATTTGCAGAAATTCTGCAATCAAGGGAACTACCCCTGGAGATTATGCATCCCACATTACATGCAAATCTGTTGAGTGGTTCTAAAGTTATTAAGGTTCAAAGTTTGGGGTTAAATATAGAAGTTTGCACTCAACCCAAATAGCGCCAGTATAATCGTGGATTTTTTCCATTTATATTCTCTGCTTCACTTCTAAGTACCTTGCCAGGTAACATTAACTTGTCAAAAAAAAAAAAACATTTTTGTGGTGCTTTTACTTTTTTAGCTGCCAAAAGTATGTTTCATCAGCTGCCTTGCAAACATCATCCTGTTTTTACAATATATGCACTTTATAGAGGTTTTCTACATTGATATTATGTTTATCTCACCATTTTGTACTTTGTATTGATATTTGCCTTACTGGCTACAGACGTGCTAAACAGTTACACCACATTTGTTTTAGGATTGTATACCTTAACACACTTGAATAAATTTGAAAGTGTGGTGCGCTGTGGTCATGCCCCTGATGAAGGGTCTTTGTGAAAAACCAAATACCCACCATACTAGTCAGGCACTAGAGCCTGTAACCATCTTTTGGTTTTAGTGCTGTGTAAATACACTCCAAATGTTGTTACAAGTCAACATCTTCAGGCACAATTTTCCTCTCAAAAATCATTAGTTTATTTTTGTCAATTTGAGGTATACTGTATTGTTCCTTTAAATACTAGCTTCTGTCAGTGCCCGGTACCTTCGGGAACAGGTGCTTTATATGAAAAATCTGCCTTGCCATCACTTTCCATCTTTCTGACAGATGTGAACAGGCATTGTGTGATCTCTTATCTATTCTATTTATAGCAATTTCTACCCAGCTATGATGTAATCAAAAGGGAGGCCACAGTAACCAACCTTCCACTCTCCTTTCAGATTCTAAATCATGACATCTTCTGCAGCCAATCAGAGACTGCAAAATGCCAGTAGCCACCTAACTCTTATCCAGTGTACAGTTAGTGTCTTGTGCTGCAGCTCTCTTCAATTCCAGGACCTCACTGAGTCCCTGTTATACTGAACTGCCTGCTCCCACCACCTGCTTCAAACATTTCCCTGTCCAATTTCCTGAATTAAAACACTACTGTACTGCAACATTGTGTGTCACACACAAAAAACTTTGACTTTTTTTTTAAATCTGAAAACTATGATTACATATAAAGCCACTACACCTTGGGTCCCTGCTTGTGCACATGATCACAGCACTGTATAGCAGACTGCACCTCTTCACTGAAAAGCAAAAGGAGTGAGTGTTAAAACTTACTGAAAAAAATAAATAAATTAGTTATATATGCCCCAAAATAATGACTGGACAATACATTTAGTCAGTCGTATGCATAGTAATATAGTGATTTTTTTAACAGAGATTTTTATCTTCCTGTTGCAACAGCTTGCACCAATCTTGACCAACATGCCTAGCCCCATCAACCATCTTCTCCTTGGTGTCACTGAGTGCCCCATCCCAGCAGGGTCTTGTAGGGGGCTCATCAGCCCTCCATGGTCCAAATCCTGGAAAGAGAGCCATGGTCAGCAATGCGTGGCCTGCAGTGAGTTAGGTAGTCATCTTGCTGTCTCTAGACTGTAATATTCCGCCTGTTTTTCTTCCTGATGGCACACACGGCATTTTGTGGGACATGGCTTGCAAACAGCATGCATTCTGCTGGGAGATCAATCTCCCTGGCCTATCAGCAGAGGCCATTATACCAAAGTGTGCTGCTGCTTCACCCTCAGCTAGAATGTGATGCTAGCAGCAGTGTGTTCCCCAGCCTGGCTGCCTGAGTGTCAGCTCCCGAGTCCAAACCCAAACTAGAGTCATCAGTGTGGAAGCGCGACAAGTTATCATTGGGCCACTGGGCATCCCTAATAACATAGTAATTTAAGGTCAGAGGGGCCATTTGGTGCATCAAGCTCCCACCCCAGCTTCACAAGCACAGACATGATTTATAATGAAATAAAACAGCCTCTGAGAAGTTAATTTTATTGTATAAGAAATTCATTGCTTAAGGTCTGGATAGCCAGAACCACTTGGTTTTGCTTTGACCTTCTCTCACCCAAACCGTATGTGAAGAATCTCTTATACAATAAGGCACCCCTTGGAGGCCCCATTAACTGATGTTTCAAATTAAAAATAATTATACTGCAAAATTGACTGAAGAAATACAATGATCACAGCCAGACAGTCAACCATTTGTTAGCCATGTACAGATCCCATGGCACTTTTTTGTGCAGGCTGGCCACAGTGCCCTGGCCAACATCTCATAACACAATAAGATGGTCCCACAACTGTTGATGGACATGTGTGTGTATGCTGCTGAGCACTCCAAGGAGCTCACCCTGCAAGCATATATTTTATAAAGGAGTTATTTTTATTTTTGTTGCCATATAGATTTTTATTCCCAAACAGCAGCCTGCCTTAAAGGGATATACCAATAATTAGGAATATACCCTGTATCAGGTTAAAGGTATCGTTCTGAGAGTTTATCTGTATGTCTTCTGTCCCACCCACCGCCCCACGGAGACAGCAAATGCCATTTCAACAGCATGCATTCACAGCACACTGGAGGGGTGCAAGCTCTATGGCCCTCCCACTGGTGTCACTGTGACTCTGGAACCTGCCACCAGGCCTCCCTGGGCAGAGTGAACTGCCACGTGGCTACTGTTGCTGCCCGTCGCCTCTCACTGAGTCCATTCCTGAACTTGGGTTGTCTGCATAGCCGCTTCACATGCTGCTGCTGAGCCACTGATGGGCCATAGGAGCTATGTTTCAAATACTGATCTGCAGTCTGTTAGTATTCCAACTTTACTGCCCTTTTTAGTTATCTTTTGATCTAGACACTGGAGGTAAATACCATTTTATAACTGTATTTATTTATTTAGTTTTTGTTGACCAGGTAAGTGCACTAGACAAATCCTGCCTATTTTCAGGCATGACCCGGGGGAGGGGGATACAGATGAATGCCAACAACTGACCTTGAACCAGATGAAACTGTTAATGGTATTTTTAGTGAATGAGGGAAATTTGGCCAGGACACCGGGGAAATTCCCCTACTCTTTTCGATAAGTGCCATGGGATCTTTAACATCCACCTGAACTACCACCAGAACAGTCAGATGGGACCTCGGTTTAACGTCTCATCCGAAAGACGGCACCTCAGAAGTGCAGCACCCCTCTCATGCTGCACTACAGTGTCAGTACTGGGATATTAACCCAAGTGCCAGATGTGGGAACTGAACCCACAGCCCTCTGATCTCCCGGCCTCAGAGGCGAGTGTGCTATCTACTGAACCACTGACACTGCTGTATGATATAGTTAATTTCCCGGTTAAACTCTCTCATTGTCACAAGGCATCCATGAGCTACTACTGCACTACTATGTGACTAAAAATCACATCACATATTTTAAAAATGGTACTTCCAGTACCACCAGTGCATGAATCAGAGACACTGAGTTTACTAACATGCCAGTAAATATGAAACAATAAAATGCTTGAATCAGCGGTAAAAAATAGCTACCACAGGGAAAAATGATTTACAGGTTCAATGCAGTTCTCCTATAGTGACTGCTGAGTTTGCCTTCATAGGTTCCATCCAAACAAAAAGATAGGAGGGCACTTCGAGGATGTTGGACTAGTGCTATACACGGGTTGCCTACCACTCAGTAAGTCCAAAAACAAAGGAAAGCACTCAAGGAAATAGAAACTCAAAAACTTACAATTTAAGTGAAGTCAATGTTTTATTATGAGCCAAAGAAGGATGCTGTCTCAAGTGCATTAGCGCATCGACCACAGGCGTCTGCGCTACCAGAATCTAATGCAGCAATCTGTTGTGCATATTAAAGCAGTTGTGCATGTTAGGGTGAACATTTTGACCTATACTTCTTTATATTATATTTCAGACTGCCCTGTATCTACTCTATCTTGTAGAGTACCATTTTCCCCCTTTTTGTGTTTGCTTTTGTACTTTTTAAAAATCATTTGAAATAATAAAAGGAGCACGGTATTTAATATGGTGATCCTTGGATTTTTATCAGTATTCTTAGCTATTTATGAGCACCCATTTTCCCATAAGAGTAGTGAACAGAATCTGTTGTATACTGGTTAATGTTGACCACAAGAAAGGTTATGTTAACCAATGGATGTTCAATAAGAACAGCTGAGAATAATGATGAAAGCCTAGGACTCGCCATATGGAAAGGAGAGCTCCTTTTATTTTTATTTATTTTTTCTCTGTCCTGTGTTTATCTCTCCATGGTGGGCGGCGGACCCATGTCTGCTGACCGTACCAGATGCCACGATCATTCGGAGCACCCTCCCTCTCGTGCCCCAGTGGACCACCGGCACCAGCCTGGGGGCTTCATCCAGCCAAGGCCCCCGATTTTCACCATTTTGTCCTATTACCCAGAGTCCCCAGAACCCAGCTGCACATGCGCACCGCAGCTCCAGTGACGTCCCCATCCGCCCTCCCCTGGCCTACTGCCAGGCCCTCCCTCTGGCATGGCACTGCCACCTAGCCTCCACTAGGAGGCAGCCAAGCACCAGGGAGACCCCTACGTCCCTCCTCAAGGAGGAGAGCTGCCTGCCGGCTGCTCAATCAACTCCTCACCCTCCTCCCCAGGCCAACCCTCTGGTGCCCCAAGCTCGTGCCCAAACTCAGGTCACCAGCATGGTGCGAGGTGTGGCATCCAGTGCCTCAACCCTCAGCGCCACCGGACCAGCCATGGAGTGCTCCTTTTATTTATCTCAAATGCAAACAAGTGCTGATGCTCACTTAAAATGGGGAAAAAGGATATCTTACAAAGCAAGAGATGAAGAGCAATCTAAAATAGAACACAAACCGAATAGGTCCCAGTTTTCATCGCTACCATGTGCTGCTGCTTTAAGATACTGTGTGTTTGGAATCCACTATATAAAACCCAAACCAAAGTGATGACAATGTGACCTGGTGGTTAAGGCACTGAACTGTGTACAGAAGACTACAGGTTCAGATCCCACTCACTGTGTGACCCTCAGCATGTCACATGACCTCCCTCCTGGTGCTTCAGTCCTTGTAGCTGAAACACTGGGCAGAAGCAGGTCAACACAGGAAATGAAAAAGCTGCATCTCAGTTGGACTATCATTGGTAAAACAACTGTTAAAAGAAATCGATATCTGATTATGTTTTGTAATGAATTTATATCTATATATGCTGCTTAAACAGAACGCACTTAAAACAAATGGGATTACTTTGCTTAGCTACCAGTGAGCCCTCTATAAAGGAACACATTTATCAGATCAAAGAAACATAGACGTCAACGTGAGAAAAAGGCCCAGTGGAGCCTGTCCAGTATCTGTCTACATCCACATTCAGCCTAATGCTAGACCAGAGCTAGTCTACCGATGTCCCTGAAGGTATTTTGACAACCCTCCGCCCTCCGTAGTCCACTCTTTCCCCATCCCTAGACTGCCCACTCTCCCTCCTCCCTCCCCTGGTTTGGGCTATCCCCTGTTCCTATCCCACTTGTGTTTGAAGCCATGATGGACTCAGCATTGACGACTTCTTCTGGCAGTGCATCCCACTTTTCCACAATGTTTTCAGTAAAGAACTTCTTCACTTCCTTCCTTCCTAAAGCTCCCCCCCCCCAATACTACCAGTTTCCATCCATGGCCTCTTGAAACCTTGCCCTCACTTCTTTGCGAGGGCACTGCTGTCCACTTTAATCAAGAGAGAATATGGGTGTGTTTGTGCTGATAATGATAGAAAAATGTAGGACTGGGAAATAACATTACCTCAACGAGCAGACTGGATCCTTTTGTTATATTTATGTTGTATGCTGTTCATTTAGCTTTTCCAGTAAGGCATTTGTATTTTCTGCCACACATAGTCTGCCATACTGTTTTGATAACCTTAAGAATAAAACCTCCCCTCCTTCTATACAATCGTACAAGGGACCTCAGTTTATGTGAAGGATGGCACTTTTGGGTGGGCACCTTTCCAGTATAGCACTGCAGTGTCAGCAATGGACAAGAGTCCCAATTTCTTGTTTAGGGGCTTGAACCCATAGCATTTCTTAGCCGGGAGGGAGAACACAACCAAATGAACTACAATGACACTCCCATAAGGATGTTTTCCTTAAAATGGAGAAGATAGGGAGATAGAGAGGACAGGAAATGATCCCTAACTGGCAGCTGTTTATAATGTTACATACATGATATTCAAAAGCATAAATGATCCGTATGTAACTGCATCGGAATTAAACATGATGGAAAAACTAGGTGGCGGAGCCAGGTTTGGGAGCCAAGGGAGGCCATTTAGTCAATCATGGACTCCTCAATGGGTACTAAACGGTGAATAAAGATGGTGGTGGGGCACCACTACTCACATTGGGGCAGCCAGGAGGGGCGACCGTCCCCCAGCCCCCCCCCCCAGCTCCGCCACTGGAAAAACTGTATTTTTCATTTTGTAAGTAATAAGCCATGACAGGGTGTGCATTAAAGGATTTTAATGAACGCCCAAGGAGTGTGCAGGCCAAGAGTCCTTATACCCCAAGGGACATGCATTAAAAATCCTTTAATGCACACCCTGAAGTGGCTTATCACAATTATAAAACAGCTTATTGCTAATTTCAGTACATAAAAAAAACAGTGCAAAATAAATAAAATTGTGAAAAAATGGACAACCTTTCATTTTTTATTTAAAAAGGCCCTGTTTTGTACTATACTTTTGACTTGGTTAGTAGTTAGCCAATATCTATGCTAGCAGATGGTGCTGTCACTATGCTTTTTTGCTCGTTTGGTCTGTCCTCCTGAACAGTGTTTGAAGCGCTATACAGCATAGCAGCCCCCACATGCACAGTGACAGGAGAGAGTTGTTTTAAATGTTCTGTCCCATCAACCCTTCCCCCCCAATCATGCAGAGGTGATGTTCTGGATTGAAGACATATGAAAATGTGCTCCTGCAATGTATAAAAGGAGTGCTCAGCAGAAGAGTGAAAATTCTCCCCCCCCGGTGGCTGTCTGGGATTCATATGGAGCAAGAGATCACCAGGGGTAGTATAATGGCTGCAGTGGGTACTGCACTGAATGATGGGGTGACAAAAGCCCAAAGCTCACTCACTGTCACACTTTGTCACACTCTCAACCTCCCTCAAACAAGAACAGAGGGCCAAACTGGTGCTCACTGGCTCTCCCAGTTTAGTGGCACTCCAACCCTACACACACACACACACACAACAGAGGGCCAAACTGCACCTCATTCACTATCCTGAGCCCCACCAATTGTGCAAATGGGACTGGGGAGCTTAGTGAGAAGAGCAGTTGTTCTTGGGACGTACAAAAACGGAGCCGCACCACAGCCGCCAGCTGAGTTGGTCTTGCGCTGGAAAAAACAGAGCTACAAGTAGACTTGCTCTCCTGGCCCCTACAAACTGTACAAATGGGGCTGGAGAGCTTTGCAGCAGGAGCCACAAATACAGTCACACTCCCACAACCCCCACCCCAGGAACAGAAACAGCAGTGTGCCCTAAGGTCACTGCCCTGGCCCCCAGAAACTGTAGCCTGTAGCGGTTGAGCAGAGGCAGAATGTGAGAATGAGCAAGTGACTGCTGAAAAAGCCAAGTCTAACCTGCTGCTGAAGGTAATAACTGCCTGACACAGCCGTAGGTGGGTAGAACTGCATGCATGCCAACATTGGCAGCTGGTAGGAGAGTCCTAATGTGTGAGCGAAATCCATTGTGTCAGGTGATGATTTTAACTGAGCAGGCTTGGTGGCTCAGAAGGAGGGACAGTGGAGTGCAGCCACTGTGGCCTAGATAAAATTAGTGATGGGTCCTTCCCTGGCAGTGACCATATGGCCGAAAGACAGCATTCATTCATGATAAAATGAATGGCAGAGTTGCTATAGAGGTAGTTTAAAACAAAATCTAAGGGAGAATGATGAAAAGGTGATTATACACAGGTGATTTTATTTATTTATTTTTTTGTTAATATAGGAAATACCTTCTTAAAAGTTAACGGTTTTAAAATGAAAGTGTTGTGGTAGTAAAGGATAGGATTTTCAAGACAGAGTCTGTATAGCTTTTGTTTTCTGTGTTACTGTAGTGATATGTGGCGTATAGAAATCATGTGATTAGGTCTTTTTGGGCATGGAAATGAGATCTGGCACCTGACCATGTGTTCGTAGAGATTTAATGCACAGTCAGGTGATGTCACTAGACCGATAAAGTTTCTTTATTTTTACTTGCCATTTTATCATTTGTTTTAATGGGCAGCATTCTGTTACGGTTCTCTACATGGAACCAGTGATTTGGAGTTTCGGCTATGTCACGGTTTGTGTACAGAACTCTGAGCATGGTTCTGAAGGGAAATAGCTCACGCTTAGCATTCTGAACACAAACCGTGACATAGTAAAAACTTGAAATTACTGATTCCGTGAAAGGAACTGTACAGAATGTTGTCCCAAAAAAGAAAACAACTGAAAACAGTTTTCACATCAGTATTTTTTCAGGTACAGTTAAATATGGCTCATTTAGAGGTAAGTCTTTCATTTCTGTTACGAGGAACATTACTATCTGCTACGAATTAGCACAAATTTCCTGTCTCCTTGAAGAAACATAGAAGCTGATGGCGGATAAGGACCACTTGGCCCACCCAGTCTGCCCATTTTCCCTACCTACATTATCACCGCATACCCAACTTGATCAAGAGCTCTTTCTCCTTCCCCCCTTCCTTTGAACTATGATTCCCTTGTATTCTTGAATCCCACCACTGTTTTTGCTCCCGCTACCTCTACTGGAAGGCAGTTCCAGGAATATACCACTTTCTGTGAAGAAATACTTCCTTATATTTCCCCTTAATCTATCCCCTTCCGGCTTCATAGCATGTCCCCTTGTTCTTGAGCACCTTTCTTTCTGAAAAATACTTCCCTCCTGTACCTTATTTACCCTCGTGAGGTATATGAAGGTCTCTATCATCCCCCCGCTCCTCTCTTCCAGGGTGTACATACTGAGGTCCTTTAGTCTCTAGTCATGGGACTTTTCATGCAGACATGCACCATTTTAGTTGCCCTCCTCTGGAATGCCTCCACTCTGTCTATGACCTTCCGGAAATGTGGTCTCCAGAACTGGACAAAGTGTTCTAGGTGGGATCTTGCCAGAGAGAGTGTGTGTGTGTGTATGTATGTATATGTGCGTGTATGTGTATATATATATACATACACATATATAGTGGCAGCACCTTCTCCCTCTTTCTGCTGGTAGTACCCTTTCCTTTGTATCCCAGTATCCCACAACCTCTCCCAACTGCTTCGCCGCCTTTAGGTCATCAGATATGATTAGCCGCAGGACTCTTCCCTGCTTGGTAGCCATCATACCACTCCAGTCACGTGTACTCTGCCCCAGGGTTTCTGTGCCCTAAGTGCATTACTTTGCACTGTTTTGTGCTGAAACCCAGCTGACGTACCCTTGACCACTCATCTAGTTTTCTCAGGTCTCTGCTCATCCCCCCTCCGGGAGTGTCCACCCTATCGCAGATTCTGGTGTCAACCGCAAAGAGGGAGACCTTCCCTTCCAGCACCCCTGCAATGTTCAGTTATAAAGACATTAAAGAGGACCAATCCCAGCACTGATCTCTGAGGCACCCTGCTGGCCACGCCCCGGAGTGAACTCCATTTAACACCACTCTCTGTCACCTATCTCCTAACCAATTTCTTACCAAGTTTACCACATTTGAGTCCATTCCTAAGTTACCAAGCTTGCCTACTAGTCTCCTATGTGGGGGTGTTGAAAGCCTTATTGAAATCTAGATAGGCCACATCCACCGCTCCAACCCCAATGAAGACATGCTGCTTTGGGTCTTGTACCCCACTGGATTCAAGATATTCCATAATCCTTTCCTTCAGCAGTGATTCCATTCACTTTCCCAACACCGATGTTAGGCTGACTGACCTATAATTGCCAGCCTCCTCCGTGCTACCACTTTTGCGCAGTGGGACTACAACTGCCCTCCTCCAGTTCTCCAGAACCAGTGAGATGTTAAACAGGACTAACACAGGTGCAGCCAGTACCTCTCTGATCTCCCTCAATACCCTTGGATGCAACCTGTTGGGCCCCATTGCTTTGTCCACCTTTAGATTAACGAGTCCCTTCAGGACTCTCTCTCCTCTGAAAAAGGACTAGTGTCTACCTCCCTCCTTCCAAAGCTTCTGATACTTTTTTGTGGCTCCTCCTCCTCTTCTCCTTCCTCTATGAATCCCAAACAAAAGTATTTGATCAGGATGTCTGCCTTTTTCTGGTCTCCCTCTGCATAGTCCCCCCTTCCCTTTTTAACCTTACAATCCTACCCCTGGTCCCACTTTTTTCACTTAAATACCTAAAAAATATATTATCCCCTTTCATTACCTCCTGGGCTATTCTCTCTTGAGTTTGTGTCTTTGCACTTCTTACTGCTTTCCCTGCATCCCTCTGTTTCCCCAGATACACCTCCCTATCCTCCTCCCTCTGTGTCTCCTTATATTTTTTGAATGCTACCCTTTTAGCTTTTACATTTTCAGCCATCTGTTTCGAGAACCACAGTGGTTTCTTTTTCCTCTTGCTTTTGCTCACTTGTTTGATACAGAGGTTTGCTGCCTTTACTATTCTCCCTTTTAACTTCACCCACTTTCCTACACCCCACCCAGGTCATCCCTGAGGCATTCACCAATATTTATAAAATCTGCCCTCTTGAAGTCCAGGACCCTCACCCTTGTGTGGTTAGATTCCGTAGCCAACTTTACACTGAACCACACCGCATGGATCACTGGTCCCCAGGCAGCCTCCCACCATGATGTCTGCAACACTGTCCCTGTTAGTGAGTACCAGGTCCAGTATTGCCCCACCACAAGAGGGTTCACTGACTAGTTGCCTGAAGATCGCCCCCTGCAGAGAGTCCAGGATGTCCCTGCTTTTAGCTGAAGCCGCTGCTGGGAGGCTCCAATCTACAACTGGCAGGTTGAAGTCCCCCACCAGCAGCACCTCCCCCTTTTCTGCCATCTGGCCAACTGCTTGCACCAGTACCTTATCTAATTCTTCCCGCTGTGCTGGAATTCTGTAGATCACTCCAGTGTGAACAGTGGTTCCATTCCCCATGTCCAGGGAAACTCACAGTATCACTGTCTCCCTCTGAATTCCCTGTATCTCCATTGCTTTTATGCTTTCCTTCACATAAAGCATTACTGTAGCATAAAGACATGACCGAGGGTTGGCTTATCTTCTCTTACTCTATCCCTATGCTGGGGATCATGAAACACAAGGCACAGTCGCATGTATTATGCTCCTAGGTTTAGATCAACATGGGTAACCCAACCCCTGGAGTGCCTTAATGCTATTATAAAACTAAACTGTTTACATTTAAATTTTTTAAAGGACTCAATTATTATAAAAAAGGTTTGAGAAATGGCACTTTCTGACTGGCGGTAAACATTCTATCAGCCTTTTGGTAATGTTTGATTAACGTACATGTAAAGTCTAATCATATACCGAACAAGGTTTAATGATATTTAAAAAAAACACACATTTTTATTATACAATAGAAGCCACTTAATCAGGATGCCCTGGTGGCAGGGGTTTTGTCCCGATTAAGCGGCTGTCTCTGTTATAAGATGCTACACTTCTGCCATTCACAAGCCCTAGCTTACTGCAACTAAAACCCTCCTTTAACTTTCACTGTTGCTCCACTACTGTTATGTCCAGTACTGCGGAGGTAGGCTGGTAAATTCATCCACAGACAGCATTCTGTTCTCTGAACACCATCATGAATGTCCATTACAGTATTCACATGAGAGAGAGAGAGAGAGCGAGCAGTCAGTCAGAATCAGAATGGCAGAGAAAGGTGGCAGCCACTAGAACTTGAAGTAGGGAGAGAATATAAATTAGAGATGTGCCGTTTGGAGCAGATGCCACTCCTGTATCATTTTCACCAGGAGTCAGCAAAACAGGAGTAAATGCTGAGGGCCATGCTAACCCTGCCTACTTTCAGTGAAGATCCGTGGCTCAACAGGCTGTTTTGGAAAATAAAAATGGGTTACTCACCTGTAACTTTCATTCTAGGAGTGGTATTTGGTTCACATCTATACTCTGGCAGTTCCACAAGAACACACTGACTTGCCGGACATCTTTAAGCTAAGCTCCTCCCACCAGCTGGGTGGTATATCCCCCGACTCTGCCCTGTGAAGTCATTTCTTGCATGTTGAAGTAGGGATCTGTGTGCCACTTGCCAGGGCACGCAGGGTGGGTTGTGTGGATGCAAACCATATACCATTCTTAGAACAACGATTACAGGTGAGTGACCTGTTTTTCTAGGGGTGTGGATATGGTTCACTATCTACACTCTGGTACACTCCTAACAGTTCTTCAGCAGAAGGGGCCAAGGCATGCACCCTACTTGGTGAACAGAGACTGGAGAACCAAGGTCCCAAAACCAGCATCCCAGCATGAATCAAGGTCATTGCAGTAGTGGGAAATGAAGGTGTGTGCTGACTTCCAGGTAGCAGCCCTGCAGATTTCCTGGATAGGGACATCCCTGGAAGCAGCCACCAAGGCAGTGGTATGTCGGGTGTGATAAGCTTTAAACCATACAGGAGGCTTCCTACCAAGCAATCCACAGCAGAGGTTGCTGCAAGATGTGAGCCATCTGCTAACTGTCCGCTTTGCTGCTGGTCTACCAGGCATGGCTTCAGCATAACAGACAAACAGCTGGTGAGCTTATTCCCGAACTTCAACCATATGCTCTACATAATATGACAGTGCCCACCACATGTCCAGGGTAGGGAGCCTGTGGTCAGCCTCCAAGGATGGGTTAGTAAACTATATCAGTAAGTTAAGCACCTAGTTAAGGTGAAACATCGATGCAACCTTTGGAAGGAACTTTGGGTTGGGGTGAATGATGACTGTGTCTCTCTGCAAGATCAGGTAGGAAGACTTCACTGAGAACATCTGGAGCTCCCCAATCCTTCTGGCTGACATGATTTCTACCAGGAAAGCCATCTTCCATGACAGGTGTGACATCTCATACCTGTGCACAAGCTTGAAAGGCTTGCCCATGAGCATAGCCAACACCAGCAGTAAGTCCCATGGTAGAGGTTGTTCACATACCGGAGGAGACAGGTGGTCCAGGCCCTTGTAAAAGCACCTGACCACCTTCTCCTGGGCCACCGCCCATGCCTGGTAAGCAGAGATGGCTGCCAAGTGTACCTTAAGGGTCACCTCTTGCAGTCCCAGCTAAGAGAGGGACCAGAGGTAGTCCATGATGCTCGCCACAGGGAAGGCAAGGAGATCAAGCTCTTTACCCTGCCACCAAATGGAGAACCTCTTTCATTTAAAAGCATAACACCAGCAAGTCAACTCTGGAGGCCTCCACAATGTGCAACTCATCCGAAAGACCCAAGGCCTGGAACTATAGCCACTCAGGAACCAGGCCGTGAGATGCAAGTACTGCACATCTGGATGCAGGACCATCCCCTTAAGTCTGGTCAGCAGATCTAGGCAGAGAGGCAGTCGCCACGGAGGTCTGCTACTGAGGCCGAGGAGATCCAGGTACCAGAATTGCTGTGGCCAGTCTGGAGCTATCATGATCATCCAAGCCTTGTCATTCCAGGCCTTGACCACTATCTTGTGGATAAAGGGGAAGGGAGGAAAGTGTACACACAAGGCCTAGGGTCCAGGGCCTTGCGAAGGCATCCCTCAACAATGTTCTGGACTTGGGGGACAGGCACAAAACAGCCTCAATCTGGCGTTCTCCCAGGAGGCAAATAGGTCCACCAGAGGAGTGCACCACTGGGAGAACAGATGGTTCATCACCTCCTGATTCAGAGACCACTAGTGCAATGTCTCTTCAACCCAGCTGAGAACATCTGCCACCTGACTGTTTTCTCATGCAACATGAATCGCCAGGAGATCTACACCCATGCTGCGTATGGGGGCCCAGATGTAGAGGGCCTCCTGACACAAGGAAAGGGAGTAAGTTCTGCCCTGCCTGTTCAGATAGAACATGGTCATGGTGTTGTCCGTCTGGACCTGCATGACCTCACCCCTGACTAGAGGAGCAAATTCCATCAGAGCATGTCACATCATGGAGCTCCAGCAGGTTTATGTGGTAATGGGGCTCCCAGGGTGACCAGAACCAATGGACTGTATGTTCTCCCAGGTTTGCCCTCCGTCCCACCAGAGACGCATCCGTCATAAGCATGATGTTGGTTCTGGGTGGACAAATGGGATTCCTTTCTCCAGGTATTCTGGGATCAGCCACCACTAGATGGCATCCAACATAGGCTGGGCCACTGTGACTGGCTGGTCCAAGTGGCCTTGGAATTGGGACCATTAACGGCCTTACTTCCACTGAGGGTGGTGCATCCAGCAGGCCCAATGGGCATCATGTATCCCAGCAGCCTCAGGAAATCCAGGGTAGGGTGCAAGAGCCCAACCTAAAATGATCAGGCAAAGGAGGTAAGAACCAGTGCCCGTCCACAGGGAGGCAGTCCTTGGCCTGCAGGGAGTCTAGTTCTGCCCTGGATGAACTTGATCATCTGCATGGGTACCAATTCGGACTTGTCCAGGTTGATCAATAGGCCCAATTCTCAACAAGTCTGGAGAGCCAGATCTCTGGACCTCTCCACGACCTCTTTGGATGGACCAGGAAACAGCCAGTCATCCAGGTAGGGGGTACTCCCTAACAGGTATGCTGCCACCACTGCCATGCACTTGGTGAAGACCATGGGCACCCAGGAGATGTTGAAAGGCATGACCTGGAACTGGTACAGGACTCCTTTCCCTCAGAACTGTAGGTATTGGCAGTGGGACTGATGGACTAGATTTGTAGAAAATGCATCCTGGAGGGCTAGGGAGCAAAACCACATGTTCTGCTCCAGCGAAGGAATGATCTAATTCAGAGTGACCATCCAAAACTTGTGCTTCCGCATGAACTGGTTCAGATCATGCAGATCCAATATGGGACCCCAGCTCCATTTCGGGACCAGGAAGCACTTAGACATATAACCTTGACTGTCCAGGGTGTCCACAACACAGGCTAGTGTCAGTGCCTAAGACGGGGACATCGGTCAGCTTGTGTTGAGTGTCTGCTGTGAACGTGGACAGATGCAATCAGGTCCTGTGATACATGGAGATGGTTGCTGCCATTGCACGGGCACATGAATCGCCCATGTTCAGGGCCGTATGGAGCCAGTGTTTGGCCAGTGATTGAACTTGGCCTCTGAGGATCGTCACCACAGATTGCTGATCGCCCAGGAGGTGAGTAAGCACAGAATCAAAAACTCCCATCAGAGAGTGACTGAAACTGGCCATCATCATGACATAGTTACCAAGGCAAAATGTGGTGCATACCAATGACAGCAGGACGCACACACAAGAAATTTCAGTTAAGGCTGAATTTATTGGGTGTATCATTCAGTGCAGGTACATTACGCACATTACATTATACACACACACACACACACACACACACACTCTCTCTAAAACCACAAAAGAGGCAGCCTTAATTGAAATTTCTCATGTATGTGCCCTCTTCTCGGTAGTGTGTGCCACATCTTGTCTTGGTTGTACTGTGTGTGAGGGTAGCAACCCCCAGTGGCAGCACCTGTTCACCAGCACCATGAGCACCAGTCATTCTCCAATCATGGCACAGCTAATCTGACAGAAACCCAAGGACACCGCAGCATGGTCAGTCTTACGGGACTCCTTGTCCTGAGGCTTAGAAACATAAAAACATAGACTTTGACGGCAGAAAAGGACCACTTGGCCCACCCAGTCTGCCCATTTCCCTACCTACTGGATAAGCTGTAGATTCTAGTTAACCAACAGCCTGCTTCCTGCAACCCTGCACTATAATTGCTTTGCGTCTGTCCCAAGCATGTTTGAATTCCCCCACTGTTTTAGACCCAACGACCTCCTCAGGAAGGCTGTTCCATGTATCCACCACTCTCTCCGTGAAAAAGAATTTCCTCACATTACCCCAGAGCCGTCCCTCTATCTTTAAACTGTGCCCTTGTTCTTACACATCTCTTTTTCTGAAAGATGCTACCCTCCTGGACTTTGTTGATTCCCTTGAGGTACTTGAACGTTTCTATCATGTCCCCCTGTCCCTCCTTTCATCAAGGGTATACATATTAAGCTCTCTCAGTCTCTCTTCATATGGTTTCTGATGTAGACCCTGCACCATTTTAGTTGCCCTCCTCTGGACTGCTTCCATCCTGTCTATGTCCTTGCGTAGATGAGGTCTCCAAAACTGCACACAGTACTCCAGATGGGTCTCACCAACTGTCTGTATAGAGGATAATCACTTCCCTTTTCTACTTGTGATGCCCTTCCTATGCATCCCAGTATCCCCTGGCTCTCCTTACTGACTTCTCACATTGCTTACCCACCTTTAGGTCATCTGATATGACTACTCCCAGGTCCCTTTCCATTTTGTTGTTGTGTAGTACCTCCCCTGCTATTGTGTACTCTTCTCCTGGGTTTTTGTTTCCCAGGTGCATTACTTTGCACTTCTTTGCATTGAATCTAAGTTGCATGTCTGACCATTCCTCCAACCTTGCCAAGTCCCTTCTCATCTTTTCTACCCCTCTTGTGTATCAACTCTGTTACAGATCTTTGTGTCATCTGCAAAGAGGCATACCTTTCCTCAGACCCTCTGCAATGTCACTTATAAAGATGTTAAAGAGGATTGGACCCAGTACTGAACCCTGAGGTACTCCACTAGTAACCCCCCTTTCTTCGGAATGTGTTCCATTCACTATTACCTTCTGTGTCCTGTTGTGCAGCCAGTTCGCTACCCAGGCTACCACCCTGGGACCCACTCCCAGGCTGGCTAACTTGATTATTAATCTTTTGTGCGGGACTGTGTCAAATGCCTTGCTAAAGTCTAGGTGGGCCATAGCCACAGCCCCTCCCTGGTCTATTACTTTGGTCACCCAGTCAAAGAAATCAATTAGATTAGTCTGACATGACCTTCCTGCTGTAAATCCATGTTGCTTTGGGTCCTGTGCCCGCTGGCCTCTAGGTGCTCAACAATTCTTTCTTTCAGAAGTGATTCCATCATTTTCCCTACCACTGAGGTCAAACTTACAGGTCTGTAGTTTCCTGCTTCTGCCTTGCTCCCACTTTTGTAAAGGGGAATCACATCTGCCCTCCTCCAGTCCTCAGGTACCACCCCATCCTACCATGATTTGTTAAAAAGTGTGGTCAGTGGTGTCACTAGGTTCCTCTTAGTTCTTTTAGGATTCTGGGGTGAATCCCATCAGGCCCCATTGCTTTGTCCACCTTGAGTTTTAGGAGTTCTTTCAGGACTCTTTCTTCTGTGAATGGACTGGTATCAACCCCCCTACCCAGAGTGCTTCTATTGTCTGGTTTAGGTAACTGCTCTTCATCTTCTTTTGTGAATACTGAGCAAAAGTATTCATTCAGTATCTCTGCCTTTTCACTGTCTCCCTCTGCCCACCTCCCTCTCCTTTATTAATCTTCACTATCCCTCCCTTAACCTTTCTATGCTCCCTAATGTACCTATAAAAGGTTTTATCCCCCTTTTTGACCGAGTTGGCTATTTTTTCCTCGGTTTGTGCCTTTGCTATTCTGACTGCCTTTCCTACTTCTTTCTGCTTTAATTGATACAGTTCCCTGTCGTGCTCCCTCTGTGATTCCTTATACTTTTTGAATGCAGCCTTTTTCTCCTTAACCTTCCCTGCAACCTCTTTTGAGAACCATAGTGGTTTTTAATCCGCTTTGTTTTCTTTATTTGTTTTACACAAAGACTTGTTGCCTCTATGATGGCAGTTTTGATTTTTCTCCATTGTTCTTCCACCCCTCCTATTTGGCCATTTGCTAGTGCATTCTTCAGGTGTTCACCCATTTTGCCAAAGTCAGCCCTTCTAAAGTCCAGTATCCTTGTTTTTGTATGGCTTATCTCCATGGTTGTGCTCATTGTGAAGCACACTGTGCAGTGGTCGCTTGTTCCCAGATGTCTACTGACTTCTAAATTTGTGATCCTCTCTCCATTTGAGAGTACCAGGTCTAGTATTGCTCCCTCCCGAGTGGGTTCCAGCACTAGCTGTCTAAGGTCTGCCCCCTGCAGGGCATCGAGAATGACCCTGCTCTTGGATGTGGCTGCAGTACATGTCCTCCAGTTAACATCTGGCATATTCAGGTCCCCCATCAACAGTATCTCCCCTTTTTCAGCCATTTTGAGAATGTCCTCTATCATTTTCTTGTCCATTTCCTCCCCTTGAGACGGGGTCTGTATACAACCCCTGTGCGGATTACGATGCCATTCCCCCATCTCCAAGGTAACCCAGAGTGCCTCTTGTCCTCCCCCTTTACTTTTTAGTTCTGTAGCTTTGATCCCTTCCCTTATGTATAGAGCTACTCCACCTCCTTTTTTGCCTTCCCTGTCCCTTCTGTAGATTGTGTACCCTGGTATGTTGACATCCCATTCATGGTTCTCTGTGTACCATGTTTCTGTGACTGCCACAATATCCAATTGTTCATCTTCCATCAAAGCTACTAGCTCAGAAAGCTTGTTTTCCAGACTACGGGCATTAGTAGTCATTGCCCTCCATTTAATGTTGGCTTGATCCTTTTTTCCCCCATCCCTGCTCTTATTGCTCTTATCTATTTTACCATTTACCCCCATCCTGCCCTGTGTTGAGCTCTGTACCTCAGTGTTTGCCTACTACCTGCCCTGTTTTGTGGGGAGGCTTGACTTTTCTGCCTTTCATCAGTACCTCCCCTTATCTGGTTTAAAAGCTTGCCAAGGAAGCATTTAAACCTGTCACCTAGACTTGGTCCCTTTGTGGACAAATGCAGACCGTCATACCAGTATAGACCTTTATCTCTCCAGGTGGACCCCAGTCCCCAATGAAGCCAAAGCCTTTGCTCTGCACCAGTTTTGCAACCATTCATTAAACTGCATGGTGTGCAGTACCCTAGCCTCATTCCTGCCATGGACTGGTAGCACCTCTGAGAAGGTTACTGTGCTTGCTACCCGTCTGAGGCCCCTCCCCAACTCCACAAATTCATTCTGCACTGCACTGATCCCATGCTTAGCTAGGTCATTTGTCCCAAGGTGGACAATGATATCTAGTTCTTTCTCCTGTGATGCTTCTTCTACAATTGTGAGGATTCGCTTCTTGTCCCTCCAAGCCATGGCACCAGGCAGGCAGCTTACTTCCTTCTCTCCCTTCCCCAGTTCTACCCCCCTAACAATTGAGTCCCCTATCAGTAGCTGTTTCCTTCCCCTGTGGTGTCCCTTGCCACCCTTTTGTGGGTCTCCCTTGTGGATGTCCTCAGCATTCTTCTTGGTCTCCACTGAGGGTGCCATCATAGAGGAACCTTGCTCTGCCAGAATGGCATCTGATTTGTGTAGAGGTACAACTGGGGGGCTTCGCCCCTGGTCCACCACCCGCACCCTCCCAGAACCCACTGTGGTCCTACTGCTCTTCATACTCCGAAACCTCTGACTCAGTGGTTGTGGCAGTGGTGCTCTTTGGGAGGGGGAGGCCTCCTTAGTCCTTGCTAGTTCAGCCTGGAGGTGGGCAACCTCCTCTCTCAGAGCTGACAGTTGCCTACAAATAGGACAGCAACGCAGTTTCAGAATGTTTCCTGAAAACTGCTGGCCCACAGCCAGTGCATTGCACCACTCCCCACATGTCCCGCTCCCTTATTCTACACAATATGTAATTATATATGTATTATTATTTGTTTTGTGTAACTACTCTTTATGCACGTTGCAGGGTTATTAGGAATATGACAGTTCTGCCCCAAGACCTGTTGAGGAAGTGATGTCAGAACTGTGGCTATAAAGGAAATGCCACGCCGTGGGGGTGGGTAGTGCACAGCCACTGGTGACTGTTAGAAACAATCAGATACACAACTGCTCCACCACCCTGGTGAGTACTGTCCTTTATAGTAATACAACTAACACCACAATTTACTAGACCACGGCTCCAACACAAACCACTCTACTGAGTCCAGGGATAAAAATGAACTCACTCCTCAGCCAGCAGGACACTTAAAATGTTACAAAAATATCCTTCCAAATGCTAGGTCTCAACCCCGCACTCAAGCAAATTCAGTTGTATCTCACTCTGGTTATAAAATTACTGCCCTTTTAAAGGAATCCTGCAATTCTCTGCTTAATGCCAATAAGGAAAAATACAAATAAAACTTTTTGTAGAAAGTGTATCTCCCTTCTTACCCAGTGCTCTGCAGTATTATGCCTTAATCAGGTTTCCAGGTCCTAAATGGAGTTGCAGTTTGTTCTTTGCAGTAAGTTTGAGCTTCCAACAGACACTTTAAAGTCAGTGTGACTGGCTTCTAACTGTGAAGGATGTCTAAGATATTCACAGTGCTGAAACCCCACCCAGAGCCAATTGATTGACTAGTGACACCTGTGATGTAAGCAGGTCTTTTCAATGCAGGCAGACTGCTATGTCTGATTCCAATACACAGAACCTTTCAGTGAAACCAGGGCTAAAAAATTAACTTCTCAGCCAGCAGGACACTTAAAATGTTACAAAAATATCCTTCCAAATGCTAGGTCTCAACCCCCGCACTCAAGCAAATTCAGTTGTATCTCACTCTGGTTATAAAATTACTACCCTTTTAAAGGAATCCTGCAATTCTCTGCTTAATGCCAATAAGGAAAAATACAAATAAAACTTTTTGTAGAAAGTGTATCTCCCTTCTTACCAAGTGCTCTGCAGTATTATGCCCTAATCAGGTTTCCAGGTCCTAAATGGAGTTGCAGTTTGTTCTTTGCAGTAAGTTTGAGCTTCCAACAGACACTTTAAAGTCAGCTTGTCCACATCCCTCTGGTGTTCGGACTTGCAGAGCACTGAATCAGTTACCAACTCCTCCAAGGAGGGGTGGTCTGAGAACCCAGAAAGGCACCCAGCAGGGACTGAATATTGCAGACCATATGGGTACAGGCTGACCGGCAGGATGCTGGATACTGCCAATGCTCCAAGGACGGCCCCAAAATGGCTTCAGCCATAGGAAAGGCAACACCCAGGATTTGTCCCTATCCAAAATGTCCATAAAAGGGTACTTAGCCATTTTTGGACTGGTTCTAGTGGGACTGACATGAACTCCGATATTAAGTGAAGAAGCACCCCAAAGGACACCGGGCCATGCTCAGTGGACAGCTCCTCAACCAATTCTTAGTCAAGGACAGGAGCCCCAGAGGAGGCCATGGATTCATGGTCTGAGTCATCCAAGGACTCCTTGAAACCGGCCCTTGACTGTTTCTAACATACTACTATGCCAACAGAGTAGGCCTAAAGGTCTATCGAGTCTGCTCGAAAATTGACACCCGGTCAGGACACTGTTGCTGGCCTCCCCACCTTCCCCGTAACTCCCCCCGACCCCACCTCCCGATTCAGTGTTCTTCAGTTTTACCCTCCCCTTATATCTGTCCTAGCCCCTCTTGAATTCCTCTACTGTGTCAACAGCCACCAGCTCCGCAGGCAGTGCATTCCATGGGTCCACCACTCTCTCTGTAAAGTAGCATCTCCTAGTCTCCCCCAAGCCTCCAGCCAACCAGTCTCATGGAATGGCCCCTGGTGGCCCCCTCTTCCCTCAGCTGGAAGACCCTGATTGGGCTGACCCTATTCAATCCCCTAAGATATTTAAAGACCTCGATCATTCTCACCACGGACGAACAAAGTATCCTCCTCTGGGGTGATCTGCACTAACATCCAGCCTGGCAAGCCAGTGGCCGAACAGGCCTCCTTGGTCAGAGTGCCCATCTTCAGCTGTAGTGGTGGTGGCTCCACCTGAAGAGGTGGAGAAGCAGTTGCAAGGAGCACCTGCGTAGGATGGACAAGTGGGGGTATGTGACTGAAGGTCCAGTGGGTACAGCCACATCCTGCCCCACGATGGCCCACTGTTGCAAGAAGAGCTCCTCATGGCAAGGAAGCAGCTTGCAGTGATGCCTCTCCTCACCCGAGGACAAGGAGCGTCTATGGTGACACCTCCCAGATGAGTGGGATTGGGAGCGGGAACGCCTCAACCAAGATCTTGACTGTAACTTTAGATGGGATGATCAATGATGAGGGAAGCCTTCTGGCTGGTTGTGGTATACCACGTGCCTGCCCCCGTTAAACAGCATGGGCTAGAAGGCTCCACCGCCAGTGGAGGCTGCTCTGGCAGAGGTCCGGAAGGGGACACCGACCAAACCATGTCCTCTTGAGTACAGACAGGGAGCTCCGGTGTCTCTGAGATCAATTCTTCAACCTCTTCTGACAACAGGGGGACTGAAGAGCTCCTGACCTGCCTCTCAACTGAAGGCACTCAACCATTGTCAAGTGATCAAGTGGGTTGAGAGATAGGGAGGACCGCGATCTCTCCCAGTCCCATGGCCAGTGCCAGCAGCGCTTGTGCTTGGAACCATGGTGGGCAGGGCTCTCCACCAGGATATGGAGGGCCAACCACATGTCCCAGAAGCCTCCGGTGAATGACCCTCCAACGCTGGCCCCAGCCGGGAACAGTGCCAAGACTGAGGAGATGCCTGCTGCAGCAGCCACCACTTCCACCTCAAGGGCTGCAAGCTGCTGGGCAGACAAAGCTGCAGCCAAGGCCTTCTTGTGGCCATTAGGGTGGTCCTTCAGATCCCATTCTGAAGGCTGACCCAGCAAGAGCCATTGCCTCCTGCCCTCAAGGGACTCGGGAAGCATGCCGAAACAAAGGCCGCACCCGGCCTCAACATGTTGCCTGCCCAGGCAATACACACACATGTCCTGCAGGTCGGTGACCGACATCTTCTGCCAGCAACAAATGCAGAACTTGAACCCCAGCTTCTGTTGCTCCATCGAAGATCTAGAATGGAGGTAAAGGTACAGAGGAAAGAATCCAAGTAACTCAAAAACTTTGAAAGATAAAGTTCACCTATGGTGCACTAAATCCTAAGTGGAAGCCGCGAAAGAGGTGGCCTATTCTTTCAGCGGACAGAAAACCCTGACATCACATGGTGGAGTCAGGGGATATACTGCTTGGGTGGTGGAAGGAGCTTAGCTTAAAGATGACTGGCAAATCAGACTGTTCCAGTGGAACTGCTTGAGTGTGGATACTGAACCATATCCAAGCCCCTAGAAAAAACAGATTCACTGGTGCCTGACGCCTTCCCAAAATTAGAAGAGGCATGACACAGGGCTAGAGAAGATGAGTGAAGAGGGAAAAGGTGGTGAGCTCAACAAGATAAATGGCAGGATGGAGAAAAAGCTGAGCAGTAATACAGGGGGAGGAAGAGATTTACACCTTCTTGATGTGAAAAAATGACAAGCGAGGTAATTAGAATTATCTGAGAGGGACACGCCTGGGCAAGATCAGGTTTGATCATCCCAACTAAGGTCTGGGAGCAGCAGGGATGTCCCTTTTAAGCAGCTGTAGCAGTCACAGAGTAACATGGCCACTTACAGTAATCGGTTCCCAGCGGGATGTCCCAATAAAGTGTAACCCCTAGATGGCGCTATCCCAGGGGCTACTACCCCTGCCTGATTTGCCACTAACAGGTTGAGGGGCCTGGATCCAATGGCGGGTGCCTCCACCCAGAGGTCAGGGTTTGCAATAGTTAAACTAACTTGGTCACAGCCCTCTGGGACACTGCAACCCTCTTTCTTCCCACTAGTGGCCCACACAATATATCAGAATTACCTTCACAGTATACACTTACCCCCAGGTCTGGTTCGCACTGGGACCTCCTGTGAAATGAGATACAGTGCAACAATCACAGTACAGTACTTTAACATAGACAAATACCTCAGGCAGTATAACTTTGCTGAAACAAGCAGCTCTGATTTATTTAGGGGGATATAACAAGGACAGGGGGAAATCAGGTTAATTAGCTTATCACTCTAATAATCTACCTATGGCTCTGTGCACAGGCCTATCCCTATCAGTTACTGTCCCTGGGTACCCAAGCCCTAGTGGCTAGTCCAAACCGTGGCAGCTGGTAGGGGCCCTTTCACACAGAGAAAAGGAGAATTAAACAGTCAGCAGTACAGTAATTCCATTTGGATTTAATGTGGCAATTCAACAGGAGCAACCCTGAATTAGTACTCACGACCTCCAAATAAGATAGGGTCCTTCAATGTCAGAGGGCTCACTTGAGGTACACAAACCTCTTCACACATCCATATAAAAGAAAGTACTATACCAGGCAGGCTGCATCTGTATCCCGATCGCAATTACTGCACAATACCGGGAGAACACACAGCAGATTCAGTTCCTGACAGACCGAGTGTAATTTTCAGCAATTCTTCCAGTCTTCTACAGGGTGAGCCTGGTTTCTACTCTTCAGAGATCCTTTGATTCTTTTCACAGGACAGTTCAGTCCTAACAAGCTGTTACACAAGCTGCAGACCGGAACTCTGGGCCTTACACACGTTTTTGACTAAAACTGCACACTGAAAAAGCACAGGGCTCCTTCCTTCTTCACTGCCAAAGCTCAACTGAACTCCAACCGACAAAACCGGCACTTCCTTTGAGTTCCTCCCAGTTCTTGACTGGATTGGCTGTCACTCAATAGACTGCTGCTGTTGGTCCAAAAGGCACTGAAGTCTAAACTACATCTCCCAGAGTCACTGCCATACAACCTCTGTGGCTGGCTCCAGATTATGAGTCCAAGTTCTGATTCGTCCAAGGCACCATTTTAGAGCTAGCTTACTCCCACACTGATTGGTCCAGTTCAGCAGTTCAAACTAGAATGGGAAACTAGCAGACACAGTTCTGACTGCAAAGAAAGCAGGTTAGACAAACTGTAATTTCATTATTACTCTAAATAATTTCTGGTAAACAGTTACATCTTTCAGATAGGTTCCCTTTGCACCTAGTGACTGCAAAATGAAGTGAATTGGCAGCAGCTCATGGTACTCAGAGAAGCACACAGTCCCCCATACAAACTAATTATGTCTGCAAGCAGACAGCTCTTAAAGAGACAGTACCAGAGGCTCTAAAAACACTCACTGATAAATGGCTTAAATGCCAAACACCATTCAGGCTTGGAGCATTCAAGCAAGCTCCTGGAAGTCTTTTGGGAACCCCCATTTGCAGGGGGGGGTTACAAAAGCAAGTGTCCCAATTATCCACGTCCTGATTAAGTGACTTTTACTATAATAGCAGTAAGACACCCCCAGGGGTTATGTTAATGGTCAGTAAATCTCCCTCTAAGGACATATGACACCCCTAGAGAATAACAGATCATTAACGTAACCCCTGCTTATGACTTACTGCTTCAAAAAAATGCTATTTTATTTTTTACATGAAGTTTTTTAGCCATTAAAATAACCTTCTTAGAATCCAGCCAGCCAATTAGAATGCTCCATTTCCTGGCTGGCTGCAGGACATCCGTCAGCATGGCTTCAACTGGGGGCAGTCCTGTCAGACGAACCTGATCGAGTTCTTCTATGAGGTGACATGGGTGGTTGATCGGGGGGGGGCGCAGTGGATGTGGTCTATCTGGACTTCGGGAAGGCTTTCAATACTGCGTCCCACAGAAGATTGGTTAATAAGCTGGAGAGTTTGGGGTGGGACAGAAAATAACAAGGTGGTGGAAAGCTGGCTGATGGGGAGAAGTCAGAGGGTGGTGGTCAATGGGGTGCATTCAGGGGAGGTAGGAGTGACAAGCGGGGTCCCTCAGGGGATGGTGCTGGTGCCCATTCTGTTTAACGTCTACATCAGCGACACAGCAGAGGGACTGCAGGGGAAGATCTGCCTTTTTGAAGATGACACGAAAATCTGCAACAGGGTAGACAACCCAGAGGGAATGGAAGCTATGAAGGACGAGCTAAGGTTGCTTGAGAGGTGGTCGGAAACATGGCAACTAAAATTCAATGCCAAAAAATGCACAGTGATGCACATGGGGCGGAAGAATCCACAAGCCACATACACACTGGGAGGAGAGGAAATGGTTGCTTCTGAGCAGGAGAAGACTTTAGGAATCATAATCACTGACAGCCTTAAGGTTGGGACCCAATGCAGCAAGGTGGTGAGCAAAGTGAACAGAATGCCGGCCTGCATAGGGAGGGGGATAACTAGTAGAAGAAGGGAGGTGCTGATGCCACTGTACAGTTCCATGGCGAGGCCACACCTGGAAAATTGGGTTCAGTTCTGGAGACCCCACCTATGCAAGGACATAGATGGCATGGAAAGGCTACAGAGAAGGCCCACTAAGATGGTGCATGGGCTAAGTTGGATGCCGTATGAGGTGAGATTGAGGGTGTAGGATTTGTACCCGCTGGAGACCAGGAGGGAGAGGGGAGACATGATAGAAACATTCAAATATGTGAAGGAGATCAATAAAGTGGGAGGGAGCTTATTTGTAGGGAAGGTAGATGCAAGAACTAGAGGGCATGGACTGAGGGTGGAGGGGGTAGGTTTAAGGGAAACATTAGAGGGCATTACTTCACTGAGAGGGTGGTGGCACCCCAAGATGGTCTGCCAGAGGAGGTGGTGGGGGCCGGAACAGTGGAGGGATTCAAGACGGCTTGGGACAAACACAAGGGATTGTCAAGGGGAAGGAGGGTGTAATCTATGGGGGGAGGCAGGTAAAGAGGGAGAGCACAGGCAGACTCGATGGGCCAAATAGGTCCTTTTATGCTGACACATATCTATGAATCTATGAAATTCCAACCTTTTTTATAATAAATAATAACAGAGTGAAAATGTCTATGTTGTGAAGAAAATATGCGATTAAAATGCTGTAATCAAATGTACCTTGAGGAACCCGTGAGACCTCTAGGAAAATATCAGAAAATATACATAATTTGAGCTGTTTTTCCTACATTTCCTATTTTTATGTTTCTTTTAGTCTGCATTGCTAAGGCCATTTAAACGGTTACAGAATCTTTGCCCTCTAGACTTTATTTGCTGCCTTCTGCTTGTCTACACATGATACCATAATCTCCTGCCTGTGATATCATAATCATTGGCACGATAACCAACTCTGATTCATAAACAGAGGATTATGGCGTGCAGACAGGCAGCTGGAGCAGACAATCTCAGGGATATGCATTCTGTTTTCTTGCTGCTGTCCTTTATAATACAGAAAGAGGGGAAGACAATTATTTGAAATATAAGCAGAATTGTGTGTAACTACTGTTTTCCCAGCGTTTTCCCTTGAGATGTCAGGCTCTTTAAATATGTAATGTGCTCATGGATCATCTGAACAATGTCAGCTTCACTGACAGTGACCACCGGAGGAACACTGATGGGCTCCGAGTCATTACTGTTTTATTTCTTTACTTCACTGGAGCTAGCGTTTTAAACCGAGCCATCCTTACTCTTCAAACATACTTTTGCAATGAATACTCTGTGGTGTTGACTTCATACATCGCTTCATTTCGCAACGCTTAAGTAGATCTAATCAGATACAGGTAGATCATGCCCACAACTGCTGCTCCAGAATCAGTTTTCCACACAAGCTGCTCCAGAATTTGTTTACTAACCAAACTGACCCAGGATCAGTTAACTAGCCCAGCTGATATAGGATCAGTTTACCAGGCAAGCTGCTCCAGAATTTGTTTACTAACCAAACTGACCCAGGATCAGTTAACCAGCCCAGCTGATACAGGTTCAGTTTACCAGGCAAGCTGCTCCAGAATTTGTTTACTAACCAAACTGACCCAGGATCAGTTAACTAGCCCAGTTGATACTGGATCAGTTTACCACGTAAGCTGCTCCAGAGTTTGTTTACTAACCAAACTGACCCAGGATCAGTTAACCAGCCCAGCTGATGCAGGTTCAGTTTACCAGGCAAGCTGCTCCAGAATTTGTTTACTAACCAAACTGACCCAGGATCAGTTAACTAGACACTGCTGATCTAGGATCCGTTTACCAGGCAAGCTGCTCCAGATTTTGTTTACTAACCAAACTGACCCAGGATCAGTTAACCAGCCAAGTTCATCCAGAAGCAGTTTTCTAAGCAAGCTTCTCCAGAATCAGTTTACCAGCTGAACCAATCAGGGATCAGTTCACCAACCACACTGAGCCAGGATCAGTTTACCAGGTGAACCGTGATCCAAGGTCAGTTTAGCAATCACAGTGATTCAGGACCAGTTTACTAGCTGACCTGACCCAGGATCAGTCTGTGTAAGAGATGTGTCTGACCACAAGTCTGCATGGAGTTAGCACATCACAATGATTACAGCACATGGCTATGAGCTAGGAGACCTGGGATTGAATACCACCAAAATCGTACCAAACTTTAAAATGTCCTTTTCCTTCACATCTCCCCCGGGTGGCAAACCATGGTGGCATGGTGTTAGAATAGTAAATCTACATTAACGGCAGTTACTGTCAGTTTGAACATACAATTTTAGAAAAGGAAGACCACTGGTCTAAAGAGTTCTCTTCTTCATCATCTCAATGGGAGTACTCTGTTACCCCATTTTCTTCAAAGTACGGTAACTATCAAATCCAGCTGTAAAAGCAGCAACAGTATTGAGTCTCTCTTTCTGGGAGTCTGTTTCATATATTCACCACTCATACTGTCGGGTTTTGTGCACAGATCATTTTTAGAGGGGCATAACATTCAAATCTCTCTGGGGGGTCTGGAGTCATGATACCCTGGTAAAACTTTGGAAAACTGCAGCCAAACGGTGGCTTTTAGCAGGCTACAAAGCTGCTCGATAGCCTGCGAAAAGGCAGCAAAATGCTGTGGCATGCATACAGTGACGAGTGTGTCCTGCTAACAGTGTATTCAGAGGGTGTGCTGTTTCCTCTCCTTGACCAATGCAGCAAGTAAAGCCAGGTAAAGATAAGATGTGGCTGGGGCAGCACTGCAGTGGTGAGGAGGACTGGACTAAATTCAATGGCAGGTCTTGTTGGGCATTCCCCTATTCTGCAGCCTACCTGCCAGCACCGTGACTGCTGCTCCCAGAGCTGCACGAGCAACTCAGCTCTGCTCCATCTCAGCAGTGCTTGAACTGTCGCACCCATGTGCTGCTGCTGCCTGCCTCCTGCAGCTGCTGATGCCTGGGGAGTCTGGCTTCTTCTCCAGGTGCTGCAGTCAGCCTCAACAGCTACCAGGGTCCCAGGCCCGCAGACCAGAAGGCATCAGGCAGGCAGCCCTGTAGTGAGGCAGCCTTAATCAGAAGTAACCGCTTGTCATTCATCCCCTGCATCTTAGCTGTAGTGACTTCAGTGAAGAAAATCATCATCAGCAATCAGTGCTTTTAAATTATCTCTTAAAATTAAATTTAAGGCAGCATGAGTGACTGCTGACTTCAGAGAGAATGGGGTTGGGGGGGAGTAAGAACAGGTTACTCACCTGTAACAGTAGTTCTAGGAGTGGTATATGTTGTTCATCCACACGTCTTGGCATATCCCCTTCCACTTTAAATCTTGCCGGACGTCTTCAAGCTGGCTCCTCCCACCCACCCAGGTGGTATATACCTTGGCTCCGCCCCATGACGCCAGATCTTAGCCTGCTGGAAGCAAGGTTGTGCGCCCAAAGCCGGGGAGGTCGGGTGGTGTGTGGATGAACACATATACCACTCCTAGAACTACTGTTACAGGTGAGTAAATACAGGTTACTCACCTGTAACAGGAGTTATAGGAATGGTATATGTTGTTCATCCACACTGTCTGGCAGGTATCCTTGCCGCTTTAAATCTTGCCGAAGGTCTTCAAGCTGGCTCCTCTCACCCACCGGGTGGTAAAACTCGGCTCTGCCCCATGATGCCAGATCTGGCCGGCTGGAAGCTCAGGTTGTCGCGTCGGCTGGGGAGGTCGGGTGGTGTGTGGATGAACAACATATACCATTCCTAGAACTCCACACAGGTGAGTAACCTGTATTTCTAGGGACATGGATATGTTGTTCATCCACACTGTCTGGCAGACTCCTAGCAGTTCTCCGGGAGGAGAGAGGCAAGCGCATCCCTACTTAGGGAATAGAGACTGGAGAACCGAGGCCCCAAAACCAGCATCCCGGCGTGACTCAAGGTCGATGTGGTAATGGGTGATGAAGGTGTGCTGCTTCCAGGTAGCAGCCCTGCAGATTTCCTGGATAGGGACATCCCTGGAAGCAGCCACCGATGCAGCAGTATGGCGGGTAGAATGAGCTCTTATCCCTCTGGGGCTCCCTGCCCGCCAACTTATAGCAGAGATCTATGGGAGGTGACCCACTTGCCTATCGTCCGCTTGGCTGCAGGTCTGCCAGGTGCGGCTTCAGCATAGGTGACAAACAGCTGATGCAACCTCTCCCTGATTTCAGCCGTATACCCTTATAGTAAGTGAGCGCCTCTTCTAGGGTCCAAAGTATGGAGCCTATATTCGCCTCGAGGTGACTGGGGGTAGAACACCGGCAGAGTCAACACCTGATTAAGATGAAACTCCGACACCACCTTCGGAAGGAATTTCGGGTGGGGGCGCAGGACAACCTTGTCCCTGTGGAAGACCAGGTAAGGAGACTCGATGCAGAGCGCCTGGAGCTCTCCCATCCTTCTGGCTGACGTGATAGCCACCAAGAAGGCGGTCTTCCACGACAGGTGAGAGAGTTCACACCTGTGCATTGGTTCGAATGGCTTGCCCATGAGCTTTGCCAGTACCAGCAGTAGATCCCACGGAGGTAGAGGTTCTCGCACCGGAGGGTAAATGTGATCAAGGCCTTTGAAAAAGCATCAGACCACCTTCTCCTGCACCACCGACTGCTTCCCGGCCCGCGGCCGGTAAGGCAGAGATGGCTGCCAGGTGCACCTTATGGTCAGCCGCCACCTAAGCCCTTAAGAGAAAGGGACCAAAGGTAGTCCAATATGCTCACCAAGGAACAGGAGGAAGGGTCCAGGCCCTTGTCCTGACACCAAATGGAAAATCTTTTCCATTTGAAGGCGTAGCGTTTTCTGGTCAACTCCTTACAGGATGCCTCAACTATGTTGAGGACCTCGTCAGAAAGACCCAAGGCCTTGAACTCTAGCCGCTCAGGAACCAGGCCATCAGGTGCAGGGATTGAAGGTCCGGATGGAATACCTTACCCTGATTGACTGAGAGCAGGTCCGGGTGAGCTGGAAGCTGCCTTGGGAGCCTGGAGCTGAGGCTGAGGAGATCTGGGTACCAGTACTGGTGGGGCCAGTCTGGGGCTATCAGAATCACCTGCGCCTTGTCCCTCCTTGCTTTGAGCAGCACCTTGTGCATCAAGGGGAACGGGGGAAAGGCGTAGAAGTGGCCCGGGGTCCACGGCCTCAGAAGGCATCCCCCTGCAGCGATCCCTGCTGAGGGGGGCGGGCATGGAACAGCCTCAGCTTCGCATTCTCCCTGGAGGCAAACAGGTCCACCTGAGGTGTGCCCCAATGGGAGAATAGATCTTGTACTACCTCCGGCAGGAGAGACCACTCGTGGGACGCAGCCCCTATCCGGCTTAGGGCATCGGCCAGGGTGTTGGAGGCTCCTGCCACATGAATGGCTAGGAGATCCGCCTCCAGGCTGTGCACAAGTGACCAGATGTGGAGAGCTTCCTTGCATAGAAGCATGAAGCGCGTCCCGCCCTGGCGGTTTAGATAGTACATGGTCGTGGTGTCATCCATCTGGACCCGGACCACTTGACCCCGAAGAAATGGAGCAAAGGCGGTGAGAGCTAGGCGGACCGCTCAGAGCTCCAGCAGGTTGATGTGGCATCGGGACTCCCTCGGGGACCAGAGGCCGTGCGCTCGGTGTTCCCCCAGATGGGCACCCCAACCCATCAGAGAGGCATCGGTCGATAGAGAGACCGTCAGCTCGGGTGACAAACGGGATGCCCTCCTGCAGATGAACTGGAACGGTCCACCACTGGAGAGTGTTCCACGTCCCCAGGGTCACCCTCACTAGCTGGTCCAATGGATCGCAGCGTTGGGACCATTGGCTGGCCAGCCCCCACTTGAAGGGCGATGTTCCAACGGGCCCAACTGACCACGCCTGGCATACGCCATGAGACCCAGGAGGAGCAGGTGGTCCCGGTAGGAAGCACTGCTCAACCAGAAATGATTGGGCAAGGAGGAAAGAACCTCGACCCTGTCCACCGGGAGCCGTGCCCTGGCTCAAGAGAGTCAAGCTCTGCCCCGATGAAAAGAATCACCTGCTTCGCTCGAATCTCGACTTGGCCTCGATGGCCAGATCTCTGGACCACCCACCTCCTGTCTGAGGGGGCTGCACCAGCCAATCGCCCAGGTAAGGGTAAACCCGGACTCCTCGGCACCGCAGGAATGCTGTCACCCCTGCCATGCATTTGGTGAAGACCCTGGGAGCTGGAGATAAGCCGAAGGGCATGGCTTGGAACTCGAAAAGGGATCCCTCCGCTCGAATGTGAAGGAACCTCTGATGTGACGGACGGATAGGGACGTGAAAGAACACGTCCTGTAGGTCCAGAGAGCAGAACCACATGCCGTGTTCCAAGGATGGTATTATCTGAGCCAGAGTGACCATCCTGAAGGTTCGAGACCTTAGGAACTTGTTTAGGTCGTGTAGGTCGAGAATGGGGCGCCAGCCCCCGTCCGTTTTGGGACCAGAAAGTACCTGGACATGAACCCTGGGTTTGAGGGAGGGTCCACCACCTCTCTTATCACCTCCTTCTCGAGGAGGAGAGCGATGTTGGCTCGGCGAGCTGACAGCGAGGCTTCGGACCCCAAGGCCCCCCGAGGTGCAACGGCTCTGAAGGGTGGGGCCTGCTCGAACTCCAGAGGCAGGCCCTTTCCTACCACTTCCAACACCCACCGGTCTGTGGTAATAGCAGACCAGGTGGAAAGGAAGAACTGGAGCCGCCCCCATGGGGAACTTGAAGAGGTGGACGAGGTTAGGCGACACTCAACCCGTCACTGTGCAGGCTTGGAGGAGGGACCGGCCGAGGGACCACCTGGGCCTTTACCTCCCTGCTTCCTGGAGGAGGAAGCCGCGGGCTTGGGTTTGGGACGCCAAGAGCGAGCCTGCTGGCCCTGGTGTTGCTTGGGCCGGACGTGCCGGGGGCGCAGACAGACGAAAGGGCTTGAGTTGCGGTCTGCTGCCCTTGTCCCTCTGAGCGGCTGAGACCGAGTCCAAGGTGGCATTGGACTTTTCGATCCTCTGGAGGTGGTCTTCCATTCCAGGGCCGAAGAGGTCGGTCCCCAGGAAAGGGACATCCGCCAATTTGTGCTGGGTATCCGCTGTGAAGGTGGATATCCTCAGCCATGCCTGACGGCGCGTAGCCACTGCGGCCGCGACTGACCTGGCGCATGAGTCTCCAATGTCTCAGAGCAGTCTGAAGTTGCTGTTGGCCACTGCCCTGCCCTGGTCCCGCACCTGCCTAACCGTGGTCTGCAGGTCCGGGAGATGAGGACTGCCTCCGTCCAGGAGCCCAACAGGGCATGGGAGAATCAGCCATAAGCACGGCCGAGCTTGCCTGATCAATGCCAGGGAGGACGCAAGCACAGACTTTTGCCCAGCATAGTCCAATTCCTTGGACCCTTGTGGGAGGTTTGTCCACGTCCCTAAGCGTTTCCGGGCACGCTGGAAAACGCTGTCGGGTAACTAACCCCTTACCTGAGGGATGTTCCAGAAACCGGACAGGGAACCGGGTAGGGGACTCAAGATACTTCCTGGCCATCCTGGCCGGCGCAGGGCAGGAAGCAGGGGCTGCCAGAGCTCCAAGGCCAGGCCTACAATGGCCTCAGCCACAGGAAAGGCCTCAGGGAGATCCCCGGTCCAATATCTCCTGAGGGGATACTTGGCCCTGGCTGATACGGGCTCAAGCTGCATCCGCGTGGACCTCGAGATGAGCCTGAGCAAACCCAGGAAGGACGAAGGGCTGTCGCCCAGCGACTGACTCCAGAGGACTCCAAGTCCACTCGCTTGGAGAAAAGGGAGGAATCGTCATTGGATTCAGAAGAGTCCGCAAAGAGCTGCCTCGGGCCTGAGCCACCCTCCACCTGCCGAGGGCAATCGGGAGTGAGGGTGACCGACAGCCTATGGGGCAGACCCTGAGCCAACCGAGAGTTCTTGGTCGGAGCTCCAAATAGCGGCTGTGGAGGCGGAGGTTCTACCGGAATCGGTGGGGCAGCTGGTTTTGGCCGAACAACCGGCCTGGGAACAGGCTCCTCGGGTAAAACGAGGGGTTATTTTGGCCGCTCCGGTGACAGCCACTTAATGGTCGGGAAGGCGACGCGCCGGCTTGTTCCCGTCAGAAGGAGCTGTTGCTATGAGGTCTCGTATTGTCGACGTAACTACGCGTGCCTCCCTCATCTCCGAGGAGGAGGACGAGGATGATGGTGGCGCCATTTCTTACCAAGGTGGCCGAGACCGCCATGACGTATGGATCGCTGGACCATGGAAGAAGTCCAGACCGAGAACCTCAGCCTTTCCGAGGGACGCAAGGAGGGACGGGTGGAACCGCCCTCCTCGGCCTCGGAGGTTCACCCGAGGGCTCCGGAACCGAGGTACTGCAAGCCCAAGGATCCTCAACCCCACCGGGGAACCGGGAGGGGATTTTGTCATTGGTCGACAACCCGCCCAACGGGTCAAGAAAGATCTCGACTCGCCGACGGGAGTCCAGTCAACTGACCTGGACGGGACACCGTGAGACCAGTGGCCGAAGTCAACGATCGACCAAGTCGGCGGCCGATAACTCGGGAGAGGGACCTTCCGCCTCCCAAGAGCGCCAACGGAGGACTTTACCCTTGTCTTCTTTTGGACGGAGAAGAAGGTCCAGCAGATGTTGGTCCCTCTCTCTAGTGAGAGGACAGACCAGCTCCTTAAAGGAAGCTGTGAAGAGGAACCCAGGGAGAGCGGATAAATGCCGCGTCGAGGAAGATGCGCCCACACTGCCTCCTTCGAAGGCGCATCATCTGCTCTGCTGATCGGCCGAGCCCGCCAACGCGAAACCGCCGACCGGGCCTCTTTTTGACCTACCGAGGAAAACGCTTTCGCGCCTAGCGTAAACGGGCACGGTCTTCGAGGACGTAGGCTGAGAAGGAAGAGCACAGACCGCAAGCCTGCGGGTCGTGCTCAAGGCCTAAACAGTAGACACACATGAAGTGCGGATCCGTCCGAGACATCTTCTGCCTGCAAGGGCACCCCCGAAAACCTGGAGTCAATTTGTCCATCGCAGCCGTGAGGGATAGAAGACCGAAGTCTATAATGCAAAAACCTTTTAAATTCGGAAAACCGAAGAATTAGGAACCAGTCTTATACGTAGAGCGTTAAGGAGGGAACCTGAGCTTCCAAGCGGTAAGGAAGATCTGGCGTCATGGGGCAGAGCCGAGAGTTTTACCATCCGGGTGGGTGGGAGGAGCCAGCTTGAAGACCTTCCGGCAAGATTTAAAGCGGCAAGGATACCTGCCAGACAGTGTGGATGAACAACATATCCATGTCCCTAGAACCTGTTCCAGGAGCGTGGATATGTTGTTCATCCACACTTCTTGGCAGACTCCAAGCAATTCTCCGGGAGGAGGGAGGCAAGTCGCATACCCCCTACTTAGAAAAGAAAGATTGGAGAACCGAGGCCCCAAAACCAGCATCCCGGTGTGACTCAAGGTCGATGTGGTAGTGGGTAATAAAGGTGTTTGCTAACTTCCAGGTAGCAGCCCGACAGATTTCCTGGATAGGGATGTCCCTGGAAGCAGCCACTGAAGCAGCAGTATGGCGGGTACAATGAGCTCTTATCCCTCTGGGAGGCTCCTTGCCTGCCAGCTCATAGCAAAGACCTATTCATGGTATAATCCACCTTGCTATAGTCTGTTTGGCTGCAGGTCTGCCAGAAGCGGCTTCAGCGTAGGTGACAAACAGCTGGCGAACCTCTCCATGAATTTCCGCTGTCCTCTCCTTGTAGTAGGAGAGAGCACGTCTCAGGTCCTAGGTATGGAGCCTGTACTTGGCGTCCGAGGTGTAATTAGGGTAGTAAACCGGAAAAGTCAACACCTGGTTAAGGTGAAACTCTGACACCACCTTCGGAAGGAATTTCGGGTGGGGACGCAGGACAACTTTGTCCCTGTGAAAGACCAGATAAGGGGAGTCCACTGAAAGTGCCTGGAGCTCCCCTGTCCTTCTGGCTGACGTGATAGCCACCAGGAAGGCATTCTTCCATGACAAGTGTGAGAGCTCACATTTGTGCATGGGTTCGGAAGGCTTGCCCATGAGCTTTGCCAAAACCAGCAAAAGATCCCATGGAGGTGGAGGTTCACGCACCGGAGGGGATATGTGATCCAGGCCTTTAAAAAAACACCCAACCACTGTCTCCTGTGCCAATACCGGCTGACCGGCCCGCGTCCGGTAAGCAGAAATGGCTGTCAGATGCACCCTAAGGGTCGATGACCATAGACCCCCTTTGGAGAGAGACCAAAAGTAGTCGAGAATGTCAGCCACAGAACAGGACAAGGGCTCCAGACCCTTTCCCTGACACCAAATGGAGAACCTTTTCCATTTGAAGGCATAACATTTCCTGGTCGATTCCTTTCTGGATGCCTCCACCACGGTGTAGACATCTTCGGAAAGACCCAAAACCTGAAACTCTAGCCGCTCAGGTACCAGGCTGTGAGGTGCAGGGATTGAAGGTCCGGATGGAAGACCTTCCCCTGGTTCAGAGATATCAGGTCTGGGCATGTACAAAGCCGCTCCAGAAACCTGCAGCTGAGGCCGAGGAGATCTGGGTACCAGAACTGGCATGGTCAGTCTGGGGCTACCAGAATCACCTTCACCTTGTCCCTCCTCACCTTGAGTAACACCTTGTGGATCAAGGGAAATGGAGGGAAGGTGTAGAGGAGGCCTGGGGTCCACGGCCTCGAGAAGGCATCCCCCTGCAGCGAGCCCCGCTGAGGGGGGCAGGCATGATACAGCCTCAGCTTGGTGTTTTCCCTGGAGGCAAACAGGTCCACCAGT
This sequence comes from Neoceratodus forsteri, assembly GCA_016271365.2. Classification (NCBI taxonomy): domain Eukaryota; kingdom Metazoa; phylum Chordata; order Ceratodontiformes; family Ceratodontidae; genus Neoceratodus; species Neoceratodus forsteri. The sequence goes on from CM028134.1 coordinate 245,068,331, forward strand.
GGTTTGCCCCAATGGGAGAACAGGCTGTAAGCTACCTCTGGATGGAGACACCACTCGTGGGATGTCTGGCCTATACGGCTGAGAGCATCTGCCAGCTGGTTCGAGGCTCCTGCCACATGGATATCTAGGAGATCCGCCTCCAACTGGCTTATGAGGGTCCAGATGCGGAGCGCCTCCTTGCACAGCAGATGGGAGTGCGTGCTGCCCTGTCTGTTGAGGTAGTACATGGTCGTGGTATTGTCCGTCTGGACTTGAACCACTTGACCCCGGGGCTGAGGAGTGAAAGCTGACAGTGCCAGTCTGACTGCTCTGAGCTCCAACAGGTTGATGTGGCATCAGGACTCCTCGGGGATCTAGAACCCGTGGGCCCTATTGTCTCCCTTGTGGGCTCCCCAGCCCATGAAAGAGGCACTGGTCATGAGGATGACCATCGGCTTGGGGTGGACAAACAGGATCCCTTCCTGCAACTGGTCTGGGGCAGTCCACCACTGGAGAGCGTCCCACATCTTCTGGGTTACAGTGATCAGCTGGTCGAAGTGACCATATCTCTGAGTCCACTGGGTGGCCAGCTTATATTGGAGGGGGTGCATGTGCCACCGGGCCCAACAGACCACTGAGGTGCACGCCGCCATGTAACCCAGAAAGCGCAGAAAGTCCCGGGCAGGGTGCAAGTACCCAACCAGAAATGATCAGGCAAAGGAGGAGAGAACCTCCGCCCTGTCCGCCAGGAGCTGAGCTCTGGCTTGACAAGAGTCGAGCTCTGCCCCGATGAAGCCCATCACCTGAGAGGGCACAAGTTACGACTTGGCCTCGTTGATCAGGAGGCCGAGTTGGGAGCAGGTTTGGAGGGCCAGATCCCTGGACCTCTCCACCTCCTAAAGGGAGGAACCTGCCAAGAGCCAGTCATCGAGATAAGGGTAGATTCTGACTCCTTGATGCCGAAGGTGGGCTGCCACCACTGCTATGCATTTGGTGAAGACCCAAGGGGCCGATGACAGGCTGAACGGAATGGCTTGGAACTCGTACAGGATCCCTTTGACCCTGAAGTGGAGAAACCGCTGGTGGGATGGATGAATTGGGAGGTGAAAGAACGCATCCTGTAGATCCAGTGAACAGAACCACATTTCACTCCAAGGATGGTATCTGGGACAGAGTGACCATCTGAAAGGTGCGGGAACCGAGATATTGATTCAGGTCTTGGAGATCTAGGATGGGGCACCAACCCCCCATCCGCTTTGGCACCACGAAGTATCCGGAAACAAAGCTTGGGTCTGTCGGAGGATCCCGCACTGGGGTTACTGCCTCCTCACGGAGGAGTTGAGCCACGTCATCTCGAAGAGCCGACTGGGTGCATGTGGAGATCTGTTCCTCCCGAGGGGCACAGGCTCAGCTGGGAGAGTACTGCTCGAATTTCAGAGGCAGTCCCTGACCTACCACTTTGAGAACCCGCCTGTCCAGGCGGAAAGGAAGTGGCGGAGCCGACCCACCATGGGAGGACCCAGAGCTGGCATGATGGGTGTAGGGGCAGCGACCCCCAACCCGTCACTGAGCAGGCTTGGAGAAGGAGGAGGAGGAGGAGGCTCCAGGGCCTACTCCTCGGCCTCCCTTACAGGGCTGTTGAGGACCCTGCTTGGCCCGCGGGCACCAAGCTTGAGCCTGCTGCTGCTGTTGCTGCTGACCTCCTTGATAGGAGGGCTGCCTGACCACAGAGGAAGAGTGCTGAAATGGCTTCTTCTTTCTCTTCTGTTGGTTCCTGCCCGGAGAACCCTTGGCAGAAGTAGTATCCAAGGTGGCACTGGACTGCTGTATACGCTGAAGGTGACCGGCCACTCCTGGACCGAACAAGTCGGTCCTCAGGAAGGGCACATCAGCAAGCTTATGTTGGGTATCTGCTGGGAAGAAGGAAAGCCTCAGCCAAGCCCTGCGGCGAGAGGCCACTGCGGCTGCCAGTGAGCGGGCACAAGAATCTCCAATGTCCAAGGCTGCCTGGAGCTGCTGTTTGGTGACAGCATGTCCTTGGTCATGGACCTGCTTGACGGTAGTCTGCATGTCCAGTGGGAGATGAGGGAGGACCTTGTCCAATGACCCCAAGAGGGCATGGGAGAAGAGTGCCATAGTAGCAGCCGAGCTGGCCTGACGAAGGCCCAGAGAAGAGGCAGTGTAGACCTTGCGGGCAGAGTGGTTCATATTTTTGGACTCCTTGTCCGGGGGTCGGTCAGTATCAGCCAAACTACCCATGCGCCTGAACACCGAGGAGGTCACCAGGCTCTCAGCTGAAGGGTGTTCAGTGAATCTCGCAAGGGACCCCATGGGCACCGCATACTTGTGGGCCATGCGGGCAGATGGTGCTGGGCAGGAGGCAGGACGCTGCCAAAGCTCAAGGACCAGGCCAGCAATGGCCTTGGCCAATGGAAAGGCCTCCATCGGGGTATCCCTTCTCTTAAGGATGTCCGTGAGAGGGTACTCTGCCTTTATCTGGATGGGCTCCAGGGCAATTCCGGTGGAGTCAGAGATGAGGCGGAGAATGCCCTGGAAGGAGGAAGGGCCTTCCTCCAACCCTGCGCCGACCGTAGACTCATCATCCCTGGGATGTGAGTGCAAGCCGATGATGTCCGAATCAGAGGAGTCATAGTAGAGCGGTCTACCGCCTAAGTCACCCTCGATGTGCCGAGGGCGGTCCGGGGTGACTTATCGACAGACGTCAGGGAAGCCCGGTGCTTTGTCGGTCCTCTTTAGAGGGTGCCCCTCCCTCAGGCTGTTTAGGCGGTGGTTCCACCAGAATCGGTGGAGAGACCGGGATAGGCTGAGCCGGGCCGGCCCCACGGGTGGAGGAACCAGTGGTTTCAGTTCCGGAAAGGGTCGGCATCGGCCTAGGAGGCGGGAGCCAAGTTATGGCCGGGGTGGATGGCACAGCCGGCTTCTGCCCCATCAGAATTAGCTGTTGCCACATGAGGTTTTCATAGCTCCGCCAGAGCCTCTCCTCATCTGAGGAGGATGAGGACCTGTGGCGACGCCTCTTTTTAGAGCGCTTATGGCTCTTTCTCGGCCATTCGGCCAAGGGGGTTCTGGACCTTGACCAAGATTGGGGAGGCCAACTCGGTCGATCAGGAGACACCTGGGTTGGTAAAAACCAAGGGTCTGGAACCAGGTCCTTGATGGGGACACCAGCGGGCTGGGTCTCCTCATCAGGGAAGACAAGGACTGGAGTCGTTTCCAAAGAGTTGTCAGCCACAGCCGGCAGCAAAGGGTCTATCAGGCCGAGGATAATTTCGACCTCGTCGGCCACTTCCTTGGTCCCCTGGCCAGACAGAAGATCCGTGAAGCAGGCAGACGAGGATGTGATCTCGACCGAAGTCGAGACCACGTGCTCCTGGGACTCGGACTTCTCTCGGTCCCAGGAACGTCTTAGCCGAGACAAAGACCCGGGTTCCTTCTCTCTCTCTTCCAAGAGCGGGAGGAGTGCAAGCCCGAGGGTGCCTCTCTCCGGGTGGGGAAAGACTGGCACAACTCCTTGAAGGAGCCCGTAAAGGTGGAGTCAAGGTTCAGAGGAACAAAGAAGCTTCGATTGGCCAAAGCTCGAGCTGCTTCCTCCTCAAATGCTTTCATTTATTCCAGCTGCTCGGTGGATACCGTGGCTGTGGAAACCGCCCACCTCGCCTCCTTCGATTTCACCGGCGGGTCCCTTTTCTCCAGTCTCTCCAGCTTCAAACGCACCTTGCAGTCATCCAGGACATTGGGATGGAAGGCCAGGCAAAAACCACAAGACAAGGTGTCATGTCCGACACCTAGGCAGTAAACGCACGTTAGGTGGGGGTCAGTGCGCGACATCTTCTGGTCGCAGGGGCACCGGCGAAATCCGGGGGAAGATTTTTCCTCCATGGCTGATGCGGTGAAAGCGCAATCGCTAACTCAAACGAGTTTCAGTTTCGGTAAAAACTGACGATTAAAATCCAGGGCCTACGATATGCTTTGAGAGCACGAGGGAACCTGTATCTTCCAGCGGAAAGGAAGATTTGGTGTCATGGAGCGGAGCCGAGGTATATACCACCCGGGTGGGTGGGAGGAGCCAGCTTGAAGACTTCCGGCAAGATTTAAAGTGGAAGGGGACATGCCAAGAAGTGTGGATGAACAACATATCCACACTCTTAGAAATTAATCTTTGTAGTTGTCTTCCATACCTAGCATGTTTGTACTCCCCCCTAAGATTCCCTGCAGCCTTGTGATTCTTTGCCCATGTGGTTAAAATTTCTGCTGGAGTTAGACTACTGTCTAATTGGACACAATCTTTAGTCTGGTTGAGGTTTTCATTATTTATTATGTCACTGCGTGCATGAGCTGACTAGCACAGCCTAGTAGTATGCATCTACAAAATGTTCAGCACATTACAACACCATCAGACCAGGCCAGTTTGCCCAGGATCTCCATATAATTAATGACCAAACAGCAGCATTAAGTACACACACCTTTATTTTTGGGGATATCTTCTTGGCTCAGTGGCTCTCCTCAGATGTGCAGCTCACTCAGTGGCTGCACCTGCATGGTGCTCAAGTGAGTTCGGAGTCTCTGAGTGTGAGGTAAGTCACCTCTCTGTCTTGGCCCTGGGTTAGCACTGGCAATACCACTGATGCTACCACACTAGTGGCCATTAAGCCAAAAGCAGTGGATTTTGTAGTCAAAGTCAGCTCACTCAGTGGCTGCCCCTGGATGGTGTTCGGGCTGAGGTTCAAGTGAATCATGGAGTATGCGTGACAAGTCAACTCTCTGTCTCATCACTAGGTTGACACTGGTAAGTCACCAGAATACCACCTTATTAGCGGTTAAGCCAAAAGTGGTAGATCTGGTTGTCAAAGTTAGCACATTTTCCTCATGTGCTCCAGTCCAATCTGACAACTCTGCATTATCTGTCTCTCATCTCACACGCAGCCTGACTCTCAACATGCACTAGACTTCAACGGTGGGAAAAGTCAGTGACGGTTCTCAGCAGTCAACAGTGATGTGCTCTCCTTAATCCACTGGGATAATAAAAATAAGGGCACATCACTGAAGGGAGTAACATTCAACCTGGTTACAGTTTCAGGCAGCTGCCAGCATTACATTGCCAATGCCCACCCGACTGACAAGCATCCCCATCTGAACAACTGCTCCAATCGCTGAATCTGTTTGCCTTGCTGCCAGCAACTGCAAATTGTGCAACTCACTGAGGGTTACAGGGTGGGAAATGCAGATGCTGATGGTAAAACACACACACACACACATGTTACAAAAAAGGCCGCAGTAATTTGGCCAACTGCAAAAGGGTCAATAAAAATACACACCCCATTTGTTGGTGTTATTGGGCATAGGTTTGGGGAGGCACATACCCCTCGTGCCCTAGAAGCATGACGCCACTGTGTACTGTGAAGTACTTCTTCCTGCTATTTCCCTTGAATGTTCCTTCTTTCAGTGACACTGTGGGCGCCCTTGCTCTCTTGCCCTTGGAGATATTCTGAAGAGCTGTGTTTGATCTGCTGGCATTATTCCTTTTAGGTATTTGAATACTATGGCCATGTCTCCCCTGAGTCTTCTCTTTCGAATAACAAGAGTTCTAGTTCTATCAAGAGGTCCACATAGCTTATGTTCTAGTTCAAGAAACAACAGTTCTCGAAGTGACAGTAAACGGATTCCAGAATGATCAAGGTTCAGCTGTTAGTAAACTAATCCCTGAGCAGCTCGACTGGTAATGTGATCCTGGAGAAGCTCGGCTGGTAAACTTATCCTGGATCGGGTCAGCTGGTAAACTGATTCTGGATCAGGTTGGCTGGTAAACTTATCCTGGATCGGGTCCGCTGGTAAACCGATCCTGGAACAGCTCAGCTGGTAAACTTATCCTGGATCGGGTCAGCTGGTAAACCAATTCTGGAACAGCTCAGCTGGTAAACTTATCCTGGATCAGGTCAGCTGGTAAACCGATCCTGGGACAGCTCGGCTGGTAAACTTATCCTGGATCAGGTCAGCTGGTAAACCGATCCTGGAACAGCTCAGCTGGTAAACTTATCCTGGATCGGGTCAGCTGGTAAACCAATTCTGGAACAGCTCAGCTGGTAAACTTATCCTGGATCAGGTCAGCTGGTAAACCGATCCTGGGACAGCTCAGCTGGTAAACTTATCCTGGATCAGGTCAGCTGTTAAACCGATCCTGGGACAGCTCGGCTGGTAAACTTATCCTGGATCAGGTCAGCTGGTAAACTTATCCTGGATCGGGTCAGCTGATAAACTGATCCTGAACCTGCACTTATGGGAATAAGCCAACTGGAGCCAACAATTACAGTAGCTTATTTAAACCGTTTGGAAACTAACACAAATTACTTTGTTGCCCTGGCTTAACTGGATGCATTGGCTGGAGAATCATAATGACCACAGACAATGCAATCTGCTCTACAACTGTGTAAAATGAAAGTTTATTTATATCTTAGTTGAATAGCTCTTACCTAACAGGAGTCAGAGCATTAGCCCATTGTGTCTTTCATGATTCAGCACTACTGCCATCCTTAGCTCGTCAACAACTGGAGGAAAGCACTACAGCTGAAACATGCATGAGATGGTCAGGAGTGTAACTCATATTCATAAGTGCTTTTCAACTATGATGAAAATAATGACAGAGTTTCATTTTACTTAGTCAATATAATAATAATTTATTGATATAGCGCCTTTCTGGCAAGAATCTCAAGACACTTAAAGCAGCAGTATTTGTTAGTTGGCAAAAAACGTATTCGTATAGTTTTTAATAAAAATGTATTTCTGGCATCCTAAGAGTCATGCTCAGTATATTTTTTGTTTTCACAGATATTGTTTAAACAGCAGGCGGTCAGAAAGTCGAGACAATTTTTGGTCACGGTCAAAAGGTCGTATGCAATTGCTAGAAAGGACATTACGCCGCCGTTTAAACGGTCGCGGTCAAAAAGGTGCCAGTTAGCGGGGCGACCATTAAAAAAGGTGAGGACAACGTTTTTCCGGTAGTAGATCTTCATGTTGACAGCAACACTGACAAGCACTGACAACAATGACAACACTTCCGTTTCCAGTCAATTTGGATATCCAGTCTGCTCTGGTAGTCTACTCTCCCTATTTATGCTGACGAAAACTGAATTCAGTCACTCACCTATCGGCAGACATAGAGTACGTGCAGACACAGAAAGGCAAGCAAAAGCTTGCATTGGACAATTACCTTTACATGAAGGAGAAAGACAGTGAACAGGGTAAGGTGTTCTGGCAATGCAAACCTGCCATGCCCGTCTACATACTCTGGGGGATACAATTACTCTCTCTCCTTCAGAGCACAATCAAGCACCTGTTCATGGCAGGACATGAAACGCCGAGCAGCTGAGTCAGAGGAGGCTACAAGAAATTTTGTGCACCAGGCACTCCAAAATGCATCAGTAATGCACGCTCACCTATTGCCATCACAGGACACTCTAAGGCGAGATGTTCGCCGACAGCGGCAGCAGGTTGGGAGCTCTGATGTTGATGTTACCCAATACTCGCAGACTGTCAGTGGTGAGCAGTTTCTATGTGTCAACAAAGCAAATCTACGATACTGGTTCTGCGATGTCACTTTTTCGGTGGCCCCAGATTTTACAGCTAATTTTGTAAATAATGACTCAATTAAAGATGGCCACCACTCACCATTTTTAAAATTCTCCTCCGCTGAGGTTACCTGGTCAATGTACATGCTAGATTCATACTGTAGATATATTAGGATGGTGCTACCACATGTTTCTAATGGTAAACAGCACAACACTGTATCCAAATATTTAAATTTTTCACTGTGGGCATAGCATGGGACTGAGAACTTTTACAAACTTGAGTATGCCGTATCTTGGGTCAGGAATAAAAGAAAACGAAAAAAAAATGTGCATCTTGCATCTTATGGGGTCATACCATGATGTTAAATACTGTCATGCAGGAGCTGTTACTTTATTACATTTAATAACTGTAGCTTTGAGGGGGTGGTGAACATGGTAGATGCCTGAAAGAAGAGCTCTCCTACTGGCGTTCTGAATCCCCCTGACATCCATTCGCTATGTAAAGTTTCTTTACTAAGCTTACAAAGATTGCCTGTGCAGTGCAGTATGTCCAAAAGTCAAAAAAGCAAATGGAATTGCAGTTTGGAAGTACCAGCAAGCAAAATCTGCAGCCGGAGACAATACTGAGGGCCAACAGCATGGCGGCTGAGTGAGAGGTGGCAGAGAGAGATGGACCTGACAAAGATACAGCTGAGCAATATGACTCCCTGAAAGCCCTATTAACAGTGATGTGGAGTGAGCTGCAAGCAGGTTTTACAAATATAAATGCCCAGATGGCCCACTGGCAAGGAATCGTGGAAGGACTGAGCACAACAAAACTTTGCACACCACCTGACTTACCGAAATGGAGGAGCAGGTAAGCACCGTGTATGACCAGCTAGCAGAGTGCGGCTGGGTGCGCAAACAAATGGCAGAGCAGATCAATGAACTAAAAGCCAAAATAGATAACCAGGAGTACCACTCCTGACACTTGAATATATGCATTGTGGGGCTCCCTGAAGATCTGAAGGGTCAGACCCCAGAGAGGTTCATTACTGGTGGACTAGTGGTGCATTTGGGACTGGCTTCTTTGGGACACTCCTACAAAGTGGAGTGCACTCACAGAACCATGGGTAGCACACTTAAGCAAAGACAGAGTCACCACCATTTTCTAGCTAAATTTCTTTGCTAGCAAGATAAAAAGGTGGTGCGACAGGTGACGAGGGAGAGGGGCCCGACCCAAATTGGTGACTGCCATGTGATGATATGCCTCAACTACAGCTATGAATTCTAAAAACAGAAACAGAAGTTCAAGGAGGTCAAGGCTTGGCTGAGGTGGCTTGGTTGGAAGCATCACCATCTCTACCCTTCTAAGCTCTGGGTCCTCAAACCGGGGCAGGCACCGAGAGTGTTTGTCTCAGTGCAGGAGGCCAGGGGTTCTATCAATCGAGAAAATGCAGCTGTGGGAGGTAGATGAAGCCAGCAGACCACGCCCCTGCACCCTGAGAGTCAGTGGCAGGGTTTCCTCTTTGCATGCAGAAGGCAAGGTAGGATGTCCTACTAGGGCCCCTTCCCCCCCCTAGGGTTTCCTCACCAGGTTGACAGCTCATTCAGCGGGCCTCCACTACATAAAGCATAGTGGCTCCGTGGCATGGATTAGATTTGCAAAGTGCCGTGATTCATTTCAGCAAACAGTAATGTTGTTGGACCTGCAGGAGCAAGACGGTGAGTTCATTAGCTGTTCTTGGTGTTCTTGATTTTTTTTTCTTTACCTCTTCCAACTTGGAGGGGAGGGGGAAGTAGCTTACTATGGAGAGGGGGGACGGCATGACTGACACCACAGCATTGGTGCAGTTGGCCTGGTACGGGAAACAGGAGTGCACATATGCTTTTCCTGAGACTGTCACAGTGATCAGTTTTCAAACTAAGTTCTGACTGCTTGTTTTTTGCAATTAGCATGAATGGAATTAATTGTTCATAGTTTCTTTATATATGGGTGAGAGCCTGCTATGTAGTGGACTCATTTTAACTTTAGTTGTGAAAATTTAAACATGTTAGGCATGCTCTAGGATGTTCATTATGGGCAGGATCTGTGTATACGTTAAGATGGGGGGACAGGTCTGGGGCTCAACACTGGCCATGGCATAGTGCCTATATTTTGCCACCAAGACAGGGGTTGGGGAGCATTGGCAATGCATACTCAGGACCAGTATTATGAGCGCTGTAGCTGGGAAGCTCCAGGATGGTACACATACACTCTGGGACAGAGGCCATTGGCTCCCCAAGCACGGTAATGTTGACCATGGCAGGCATGCCACCCTCGGGATGGCCACATCCATTCTAGTTATCAGCCTGATCCACCCCATCCCCTGAACAATGGTACGCTCAGGTTTCACTGTCAAGATCTGATACATTAAGTGGCACTTGCATTAGCCAACTTTGGGGGGTAAGAGGGGTGACCTCGGGGGAGCCTACTGCATACGCTAGAATGTTTCTCCACCTTATCTGGGGGTATTTGGAGAGTCTGGTTGGGGTTGGACTCTCAGGGTGGTAAAGAAGGGTGGTATGGGTGGGGCACGGGAAAGGACAAGCTCCTAGGCTGGGGTCTGGGAAAGTCCTGTAAGATAGGTAACAGACAGAGTGGGGTAGGAATATTAGAAAGACTCACTATAGGTGTATTTAGGCAGTCAAGCTCATCTCGATGAGTAATGTTTACAGTGTGTTTTAAATTCATGTACTTATGTTCTTATGGCTAGAGATTTAGCAGTGCTAGCCTGGACCGCCAACGGCTTCAAATCTGTTATCAAGAGAAAGAAAATCCTTTGGGGAGGGGTGTCATTAATAAAATGCAGACTGATACTGTATGCTTTCAGGAGACACATGCAACTGAAGGGGAGTTGCAATTCCTGCAAAGAAGATGGGGAAGGGATATGGTCAAGGTTGCTAGTTTTCATTTTTTGCTAGAAGATCTGGTAAAATTTTCAGAATTTGAACAGCCTGCACACTGGTAAAAACACAGAATTTCAAGGAATTTGGCATGTTATACCAGGTCAGTAAATCTACAGAATCTGTATTTTTCTTTGAATTGCTTCCTGTACTAGTTTCAATTTGCTTCATTGAATGCTCTGTATATTAAATATAGGATAAAATATGAGGTGCAGTGTGTTACGAGAATTTATCACGCACCCGAGTTGTTGGATGGCACATAGTTTATGATAACCATCCAACAACGAGGGTGTGTATTAAATTTGAGTTAAACACACTGCACCCCATATTTTGTTGTATATAATCGAAGGGTTCTGTTTTTTTCTTTGTTTTGAGATTTGTGACAAAAAGAAGAAAGTGTAGTCTTACTTTGTATTGATGAAGTTGTTTATTTTGTAGTTGAAACAGTAAACGGAAAGTTCAGCATGTAAATTTATCTAATTAAATTACTGAAAGAAGAACATTTAATAAGAAATAACTGAGATGTTCGTGACGGTTTTCTCATATTGTAACGTTCGTTTTCAAGTGCTGTAGCATTTTGAACTGCAGAGAAAAGAGAAGGCTTGAAATGGAGATTACTTAGGGATGGTGGTAAAAGTGTTTGTGAGAGATGGTCTCTGAGGCACTCCACCTACCTGACATCATGGGTTGTATGTATACACCTGATAGGTTGTCTGATGCACATGTGACTGATATTGAAGACATCCCTTCTGAGGGTCACTGGTCACTTCTATTCAGTACAAATTGTGCATCTGAAAAAGGTTGTCGCACTACTTCAGAGCTCCAGACTACAGAACGTTAAAACAATTCATCACAAGGTACGAGAAAATCCATATATATATTACCCCTATTGTTCAGACAAGCACTATATAATATTACAAGTTTAGGAGTTAGATATAGACAGCACAGCAAGTTTTGTGTCTACCTGTTACGTTGGTCTAATTTAGAAATATTTTTATATTAGCATGAAACTAGTTACCTCTTTCTCGGGAGTAAAATGTATTTTCTAAAGATTCAAATCATTTAGCAACAGAATCTGCACACAACAGACCTTATCTGCCTGCCAGCAACTTTACCTTCCATTCCCAACAAACAATTGGAAACAGGCTTAAGCAGCCACCCAGGTGCACTGCATATCGCAGCACTAACTTACAAGGCTCTTTTCATTCACTCCCTTAAGTTTGCCTCCACGATTTCAGCACTCTGGACACCCCTATTTTAGCTGTCCCAGACGCTACACGCCACAATCAACAGTAAAATGACTACAGGAGCTCTCACCTCCTGAAGTTTTACCTCCCTGTCATCAGCGCTCTGGACACCCCAATTTCAGCGGGTCCCAGACGCTACCCACTACAAGAACAATTCAGACTAATACTGCAGTAGTCTACCAGAGCTCCCACTCCCTGACACTTTACCTCTCTGGCTACAGCGCTCTGGGCACCCCTCCTTCAGTGGTCCCAGATGCTACACATAGTATTATGCCGGAATGAACAACAATGCAGGATCCTGAATGCTCTGTACAGCCCTACTTGAAGTCTCAGACGCTCGCAGTATGGCGCATCACAAAGTCGCTAGTCGAGCAGCATTCACTTCCTCCCTGCTCACTAGCTCACGCTGGACCTCCCTGGAATCAAAAATGGAGCAGTCATAATGTTTTTTTATGGCCCCCCTATGCCCTCGCTTCCATGCTTCTGCCCGCCCTTCTTCCTGGTCCTCCTCATTACAGGACGTGGTGCGCGTCTTACCATTGGCACACAAAATCTCGCGAGAGGTCATGGGGAGGCTCACCACGTTACAACGCGATGACATTCACCCCCTAAGGCACTACAACACAGAGTACATCGTGTATGGATTAAAATAAAAAAAAGCCAGCCCATCAGCACAGCAGTTGGATTTCCGCTTGCGACGCCAGCGACCCGGGTTCGAGAATGAGCTCGGGGCGCTGGAGGGCCGGCCAGGGGGGAGGCAGCTTGAGCGTCCCACGACTGCTTGCTGTCTCCAGAGAGGGTAGGGGTCGCGACCTGGTGCTGAAGCGACCACTGGTGGAGGCTGGTGGTAGAGCAGCACGTCAGGGACATTAAGGGTGGTGCGTGACAGACGTCAGCTCTCGCCTTGACGTCCGGACGTCACGCACCTCAAGAAAGCCAGGAGAAAATCGCTCGCTGGCCTCCGGATGATGGCTCTCAGTTCCTGAGGACCTCCAGTGCCTTCTCGGCGCCTCCTGTTCCCCAGCAGCATCCCTGGGCCCTAGAAGTGTGCGCTGGGGCTATCCTCCCCCCCCGGTGCCTTCCCCCTCGGAGGAGAGGGACCCGCCCGATGAAGGGATATACCAGGATATCCCAGGGTCAGCTGCGATCTGGGGAAGCAGAGGAGGGCCGAGCAAGGAAAGCAGGGGTCAGGGGAACTTGGGAAGAGCCTGAAGGAGTGGAGGACCAGCGAGCACGGGGCGGAACAAATAGATCATACAAAAAAAAAAAACATACGATTCACTGCCAACCAAGCACATACGAGTATCAAGCCCTAACAGAAGACACAGCTGTCTGTGTAGAATGCACAAGCATCGCACACTCCTAGTAGACTACCAAGCACCCCACCAGCCCTCCTCTTAAAGGCATATGAGCACTATTTGAGCAGCATATTTTATAGCAAAGATAGTGGATCCCTAAGGAGATACACTACCTGGCAGCGTCACAAAGCACAAGCCTGCAGCCAATTATGATATTCTGACAGGGCAATTCCACACCAGACAGCCTACTTTTCAATACTGTTTTAAAATCATCATAACAAGACACAACACAAACGGATGAGTTCATCACATACTCAGTATGTCATTTCTATCTGATTAACAAGTTACGTATCTTAGTGAGAGCTGTCTGAGTCCTTGGTGACTTGGATTCTTCGTTGTTTCTGTGGGTGTTGGTTCGATTTGTGGATTTTAACTGTTACTGGGGTATGGAAAATGCAGGCGATCCCAAACATAGCCTGCATGTTACCGGAAGCTATTTCATAGTGTTGGCTGGGTAGTGAGCTGTGGGAACCTCTCTGGCTGAGCAGCTTTGGATCTGTTTTTTGTCAGGAAATGTAGTGAGAAGGTAGAAGATTTAATACAGAGGAAATGTGATTGAGGAGGTGAGTGACTTAGGGAGAAATGAACATTGAGAGGCTCAGAGCTTGTTGTGTCGGGAGGGTTTTTCTATGGATAGGCTCATGCTGACTTTCTCTTTCGAGCGCTTTAGGATTGGAAGAAGCCGCGTGAATGCCGTAACACCTACTCAGGTGTTACAGTATTTAACAGACGGCTTTTTCCATTGAAAAAGACGGAACCCAGTAATTATACCTTCTTTTATTCTAATGATTTATATGCATACTAAAATAATGCCTGTAGAATCCCGGCAAAATCTGGAAATTAGAATAACAATCACCAGTGCAATTCCTGGAATTTCAAATCTTAAAAACAGAATTGTATTACTTTAAGCACCGTAAATCAGTGGCCTTGGATATGGTTCAGTGCATGTCTCAATTCTAAAGCAAGGGGAACAGCAGTTTGGGTCTGAATACATGTATCAGCTACTCTCACTAAAGCCGTGAATGACCCAGGAGGCCGCTACACCCTTATACAATTGAATATGCAAGATGGGCAGGTGTTTGCAGTGGGCTCTTTTTATGGTCCTAACTATGACACTCCGGATTATTTTTTACAAAACTGTCCCTGGAGTTCACAGGGTTGGAAGGGGAGTGGATGCTGGAGGTGTACACCATTTGTACATCAGACAAAGTACTGGACACATCTTCGTGGAATCCATACCACCCTTTTAAAAGTGCTGATGCCCTTATGGCCTTTATGGAGGATCACAAGCTGGTGGATGTTTGGTGGTTCCATAAGCCCACCACCAAAGATTACACTTTCTATTCACATGCACACAAATCTTATGTATGTATAGATCTTTTACTAGCCTCACAAGCTGTGTTGCACAGAACAGAGGAGTTCTGGCGTAGCAGTATTGCTGTCTCGGACCATGTGCCAGTGTTTATGTGAGGGAAGGGGGTAGCCCCCAGGGGCAGAAGATTAAACAATGGAAGCTGGACCCCACTCTGAAAGACAGAGAATTCAGGGCATATATAGATAAAATAAATTCAGGACTTTTTAGAACACAAAAAAGGAGGGTGGGGGCACCTCTGATTTCACGTGGTGGGAAGCCCTCGTGCCCTTCCTAAAGGGGACAGCATAGCATATGCCCACCATAAAAATAAGAGCAATAGGGAACATCTGAACCAGTTGGAAGCTTAGGTGGCCACATATAAAAACAACATAAGTTGCAGCTGTCCCCTGTGGTGTATCATGCTCTCCAGAAAGCACTTATGGAGCTCCATACACTTAACACCCAAACCCTAGAAGGCAAACGCTACTGGCAAGAGCAGGCTCACACTTCAAGGGGGATAGGGCAGGCAAGTGGCTGACTTGGCAACTGAAAATTAAGTTGGGGGCAGCCTTCACACCATCTATAAAAGTGAAGGGGAGAGAGGAGTCAGCAAAAGTGTCAGATATAGAATAAGACTTACGCTCTTTCTACAAAGAACTCTACTCTGGAGTGCCAGTCAGAATAGGCCGATATGGATGCCTTCTTCGGGGGAATTCAGCCGACAGGTATCACTGAGGAGCACAGGAAGGAACTGGATGCCCCCCCCCCTTACTGTGAAGGAGGAGGGGGACAAGGCTATTAGGGGTTTAGCAATGGCCTGCCTATAGATTTCTAAAAAGTCTTTTGGGGGGGGGGCACTGACGGCACTGTTGGTTGAGATGCTAATGGAGTGTCTGGCTAATGGAGAGCTGCCATCATCCACATGGTTGGCCACCATAATCATCCTGCCCAAACCAGGGAAAGATCCCAAGTTATGCTCTTCAAACTGCCCCATCTCCCTCCTTACTGTGAACTGCAAGATCTTGACTAAAGTTATGGCCTCTAGATTACAGATAATTCTCCCCCTGGTGGTCCACCCAGACCAGGCAGGGTTCACAAAAGGATAACAGCATAAAAGCAATGTGAGAAAACCCTGAATGTGATATGGAGGTGGAGGGGTGGGGGGTGGGACCCGGCTGGCATACTTGCCCTTAGAGCTGAAAAGGTGTTCAACCGCATGGAATGGAGGTTCCTCCACAGGGCCATGTAACAATTTAGTATCAGGGAGCGCTTTAGGAGCTGAGTTAGGATCTTTTATACACACCCCACGGCTCAGGTACTGGCAAACAGGGGTCTGACCAAAGGATTGGAATTGCAGAAAGGGACCAGACATGGATGCCCCATGTCCCCACTACTGTATGTGCTTTCCCCTTAAGCTGCTGGTGGAGGTGATCAGGTGCGAAAAAGAGAGGGTCTTAAGGTAGGGAGGAAGGAGTTTAAAGTCTCTCTGTTTATAGATGACCTGCTATTATATGTGAGGCATCCAGAAAGGGCATTGCAGGCAGTGGCCGATACACTTCAGGCTTATGGGAGCTTGTCAGGCCACAAAATCAACTGGCGGAAGCAAGCTCCTTTATGTGGGGAAGAGGAAGACACACATGTCCCAGGGCCCCTCGCTGAATGTGCAAGTGGTAAGACAGCTCAAATATTTGGGCATCAACATCCTGAAAAAAAATGTCAAAGCTCTATGAAATTAACCCCCGTGAAGAAAATCAAAGTCAGTTTGGAGCGCTGGGCACAACTTCTCCTGACACTACTGGGTGTAGTCAATACCTTCAAAATGTGCATTTTTGCCAGGCTGCTTTATGTTCTCCAAGCAGCCCCATTACACTGCCACAGAAATTCTTTCTAAAGGCGGACAGCTTGTTCCACCACTTTCAATGGAGGGGGGGAAGCCCACCAGGATTAGGACCAACACCCTACAGACCTCTGTAAAAGAGCGGGGTTTAGGGCTGGCCCACTGGCACTGAGGGCTGAGGTGCTGTACACCACAACTCACGCTACACCAGTGACCCAGGTTTGGGAACGGACTCGGGCCACGGAGGGTCGGATGGGGGTCGGAGGATTGAGCGTCCCAATGGAAACTCTCCTCCTCAAGGGGTGGGTTGCCAGGTAGCTCTAAACACCCATAGCTCCTCTGCCTGTGGAAGCATGGGCAACAGGGGCACATAACTCTCAGGAGTCAGGAGGGAGGAAGGGCGGCTGTTAGAACTTGATGGCATGTGTCCAGCATGTTGTTAAAGTCTGGATAGAGCGTCCTCTACGCCACCCCTCACAGGATAGGAGAAAAAGGAGGAAAATGTGTACACCCTCGGCTGTATGAGCACAATGAAACCAGGAGGGGATCTTGGTGGCAGGACCTGGCCAATGGAGTAGGAGGGGGTACGAGGCCTCCTCTGAAGCCGTGGAGCCAGGCAAGTTTAAAAAAAAAAAAAAAAGTGGGGTTTAGCCTTGTCCAACCTGCAGCACTATCATTGAGCTGCCTAGTTATCCTACATGGCCAATGAGGGTGCGGCTGAGGTATCCCCATGGAGGATGATGGAAGAGCAGAACTGGGAGGCGACTCATGAATGGGTTCACTGTTGTGCCCAACACTGGGGGGCACTGCTGGACCAAAAATTGAAAGCCCACTCACTAAGGCCCTGGTAACGATTTGGCGACATGCTTACAAGTACATATGGCAAGTGAAGGGCATAACACCCCAGGTAGGGCTTACAGTGGCCTCCAAAGGGAAGAGAGGGTACCTTGTATTTGAACACCATGGGAAAAATGGGTCTCAAAACAGTGGGTGAGTTATTTTAAGGAGGTACACTGGCCACCTTTGCTGCTCTGAAGAGGAAATTCTCCTTATCCATCAACACTTCTCTGCATCAGAGGCTTGCTAAGTAGAGAGGGAGGATCAGTACACAGTTGAGCACGACCCCATTTGAAAATACAGTGGTTGCTCCCCAGCCAAATAGAAAGCCTCTCTCTGCACACTACAGACTTATCTCGGGTGGATGGGCACTAAAAATTCAATGTGGTCTGTGACAAACACACTCCCATCACAGAAAGAAAAACCAGAGGACCTATAAATCCCTGGATTACCCCAGAACTACTGCGCAACTAAATGCAAGAGACTGACTCTGGCAAACAGCGAGGGCACATGGCACACCAACTAACATCCAAAGCTATAAAAAGGCCTCCAATCAGTGCATAAAGGCACTTTGCGAGGCAAAAAGTAAATTCTACAAGGAAGCACTCACTAACACCTGGAATAGCAGCAAATTGTTCTGGGCAAATCTAAACGATATCACTGGGAAAGACCATAAAATAGCCCCAGCCATGCTAAATGTTGAGAGCGTCTGTACCTTGAACCCTCTGCTCATCGCTAACTCTCTGAACCTCACCTTCCCAGATCTCAGTAGTGTGCTCCTGATGAACTTCTTCAATACTCCTGCTCCATGGCCCTGAAGCTCCTGCTAGAAAATACCATGAAAAAACTCTCAGCAAATCAAGGCACAGTGGGGACTCTCTGGACCTAAAATTTGTTCGACTAACACTAGATGAAGTACTTGGTCCACTGACAAAGATACTGAATCTATCCCTCTGCCATTCCAAATTCCCCCAAATCTGGAAAACTGCCACGGTCACCCTGGTACACAAAAGTGGTGACCAGTTTCTTCAAAACAACTACAGGCTGATCTCTATACTCCCCCTGCCCTCCAAGGATTGTGGCTGACCAGCTGGTGGAGTATTTCAATCAATATCAGCTCCTATGCCCAGAACAGCATGGTTTCCGAGCCGGCCATAGCACCATCATGGTTCTCCTAGAATTTACTGGATTCATACACAGTGCTGTTGACAAAGGGCACATTGAAGGGGTGGCCTTTGTTGACCTATCAAAGGCATTTGATACAGTCCATCATGCCCTCCTCCTTGAACAGGTCTCGGACATAGGACTAGCCCTAGAAACCATAGCATGGTTTTGTACCTACCTTGGCCTGTGATCACAGCAAGTAAAGATTGGGGACATCCTATCAGAATGTTGACCAGACAGATCAAGGGTACCACCAAGGATTCATACTCGGTCTGTTAATCTTCAGTGCCTTCCTAAACAACTTTCCGACTGCTTGCAATAGCTGCATGCTCGTCTATGCAGATGATCGGTGATCGTTACTAGCAACCTCGACCCCGCACTTCTGGAATACGACCTCCAGAGCGGCTTTGCAGCTGCTGAAAATGGTTCAAAGAACAAAAATTGGTCATGAACTATAAAAAGACCAAGACCATGCTCTTCGCTACTGCCCAAAACAAGCTAAAATGCTGTCCCCTGGCAATTCAGAATGACTCCAGTAACACCCTGGAACTAGTCCCCCATTTCTAGTACCTGGGAATCACACTGGACACTGCCCTGTCTTACACACAGCACACTGACATCACGGCCAAAGCCTTTAACACCAGGATCAGTATCCTCTACAGGCACAGACATTGCCTGACCTATGAAGCTCTGAACTTGGCAATTAACAGCTCACTCATCACCTTGATTGTCTATGGCCTAACTGTCTACGGCTCTGCTACTGACACAGCGCTCCAACACCTCTTAACAGCCTTAAACAAAGCCTGCCGCCTGCTCACTAATGCCCCAAAACTAACCCACACCTGTGAGCTTTATGCGCGATAGGGCTGGCTTTAATTGAAGGACAGAATACTTTATCAAACCTGCCTACTTG
The DNA here is from genome assembly GCA_016271365.2 of Neoceratodus forsteri. NCBI lineage: Eukaryota > Metazoa > Chordata > Ceratodontiformes > Ceratodontidae > Neoceratodus > Neoceratodus forsteri. Next base: position 245,087,528 of record CM028134.1, read on the forward strand.
CAAAAAAGGTCTCACTAAACTTACTTTCTCAATGGGAGGATGGTGTGGTACCTGAGGACTGGAGAAGGGCAGATGTGATTCCCCTTCACAAAAGTGGGAGCAAGACAGAGGCAGGAAACTACAGACCTGTCAGTTTGACCTCAATGGTAGGGAAAATTATGGAATCACCTCTGAAGGAAAGAATTGTTGAGTACCAAGAGGCCAGTGGGGCACAGGACCCAATGCAGCATGGATTCACAGCAGGAAGGTCATGTCAGACAAATCTAATTGATTTCTTTGACTGGGTGACCAAAGTAGTAGACCGGGGAGGGGCTGTGGACATGGCCTACCTAGACTTTAACAAGGCATTTGACATAGTCCCACACAAAAGATTAATTAATAAATTAGCCAGCCTGGGAGTGGGTCCCAGGGTAGTAGCCTGGGTAAAACACTGGCTGGACAACAGGACACAGTGGGTAAAAGTAAATGGAGTCCACAGTGAAGAAAGGGGGGGTTCAGTACTGGGGCCGGTCCTTTTTAATGTCTTTATAAGTCACATTGCAGAGGGACTGGAAGGGAAAGTATGTCTCTTTGCAGATGACACAAAGATCTGCAACAGGGTTGATACACAAGGGGGGGATGGAAAGGATGAAAAGGGAGTTGGCAAGGTTGGAGGAATGGTCAAATGTATGGCAGCTTAGATTCAACGCAAAGAAGTGCAAAGTAATGCACCTGGGAAACAAAAACCCAGGGGAAGAGTACACAATGGGGGGTAAGATACTGACAACAACAAAAATGGAAAGGGACCTGGAAGAAGTCATATCAGATGACCTAAAGGTGGGCCAGCAATGTGAGAAGGCAGTAAGGAGGGCTGGGGGGATACTGGGATGCATAGGGAGAGGCATCACCAGTAGAAAACAGGAAGTTGTTGGCTCTCTGAACAGACAGTTGGTAAGACCACATCTGGAGTATTGTGTACAGTTCTGGAGACCTCATCTCCGCAAAGACATAAGACAGGGTGGAGGCTGTTCTGAGGAGGGCAACCAACATGGTGCAGGGTCTGCACCAGAAGCCATATGAAGAAAGACTAAAGCAGCTTAAGATGTATAGCCTTGAGGAAAGGAGGGAGAGGGGGAACATGATAGAAACTTTCAAGTACCTCAAGGGAATCAACAAAGTCCAAAACGGTAGGATCTTTCGGAAAAAGAGATGTGCAAGAACAAGGGGGCAAAATTTGAAGATAGAGGGGGGATGGCTCAGAGGTAACGTGAGGAAGTATTTCTTCACAGAGAGGGTTGCAGATGCATGGAATGGCCTTCCTGAGGAGGTCATTGAGTCAAAAACAGTGGGGGAATTCAAGAATGCATGGGACAGACATAAGGCAATTCTAGTGGGGAATAGGAGGAAGTAGGCTGTTGGTTAACTAGGATCTGCAGCTTATCCGTTAGGTAGGGAAATGGGCAGACTAGGTGGGCCAAGCGGTCCTTATCTGCCATCTAATTCTATGCTTCTATGTTTAAGGAGTTCTGAGCCTTTTATCACCAACTATACATGCCAGGCACACCAGGAGCTCGACTACACAAGTATTCCATGTCCCAGGTGCCATACATCTATGGCCCAGCGATCCTTTGTTCACTGGGACCCTCTGTGAACAAATGGTCTACCACCTGACATCGCCGGAGCCACAACCCTTGGTTCCTTTAAGCACAAACTCTGTCAGCACCACACCAACAATAGTACCTGTAGGTGCCCCTGCTAGTTTGCACCTGCAGCTTTAGTCTGCCTCAGCACTTCCAACTCCTGGCCTGCCATGTTAAATCTTTGCCCAAGCACTTTCCTCCCACCCCCTTTGCCCTAGCACTTGCCTCCCACCACCTACCCCTTGGCTCTTTTCTTTCTCTCTGCCCTCCCTATCCCAGCTCCCACTGCCGCTCCCTACCTCACCCTAACAGTCTGCCACTGCCTCTCTCCCCCGCAGGACGCTGGCATACCATGTACAATGCCTCAGCACAATCTGTGAACTGCTTGTCACTGCAACCCATGTACTGTTGACATTTTTGTACTCTGTATGTATAATTTACTGTAACTATATTGTGTCTTCTTGTGTTAATGTATCTGATGTGTAACCTCTCAACCAGCATCCACTCACAGGTGTCATCTAAGACTTCAATAAATAATAAATAAATAAATAAAATTAAAAAAACTCTGAGGATTACAGGGACGCTTGAAGTAAGGACTTGGGGGTAATGGTGGCGCCTGTAGTCTCGACTGGGCAATTAAACAGGCAGCCTTGTGCCTGATCTAACAGGCTGAGGCATATCAGTACAATATAAATAATGTAGGATCTGCCCCCGAAGCTGCATAATCTGAACATAGAGGTCAGTGAGTTATGCCCCAAATTCAAAAGTGTATCAGGCGCATTTGGACATATGATATTGTCATGCCTCAAAATCCTCTCCTCTATAATGAAGTGCATCTTAAACATGTCACTGCCAGGCAACCCTCTGGAATGGCTGCTGGGGACTGATCTACAGAACAGGGGAAAGGAGGGCGACCCACTCTGGCAACTGGCGCTAATAAATGCGAAAAAAACTCTGGCTCAACACTGGGAGCAGGCCTGAACACCACCTTTTGCCCACTGGATAGCTAACTTAACAGACTGCATAAAACTGGAAAAAGCCCAGCTTGTGGCCAACAGAAGGGCGGACAAATTTGATGAATGTGATTCTTCCAAATGGAGGGCATGGAAAATGGGCCATGTCACCTTAGGGAGGAGCAGGTTTCACTATGGTTAGTAATACAGGGTAGACATACTCCAAGATAGGGACCATAGACCACTGATAGCTCCAGGAGCAAAGGAATGGTGCTCAGGATGTTCTACTGTCTTATCATCTTACTGAATCTTGTTAATGTATGGCATGTATAAACTGTGGAACGTCTTTGGGTTCTATAATTGTTTATACATATGTTGGAATTCTGTAAGTGATGCAAACTTTCTGTTTCTGCCAAAAATTTGAAAATAAGGTTTATTTTAAAAAAAGGAAGAATTGTAGCTTTCAGCTACTATGTTTGTTTGTCAGTACAGAACTATTATCTCTACTTGCCTGTAACGGTTATTTTTTCTGTTCTCCTTTCTCCTGACTCATGCCTGGAAATAAACCTCAGCTCAGTGCAGCTTTCCAGGATACTAATTTTCAAATAAATAAACAAACAAACCATACTGAGGCATCGATATGGTTCCTGATAACCAAGAGGAGAGTTCTCCCTTCAGAGCTACCAATATCACTTCCTGCAGCACCTGAGGTCCAAAGCCTTGCACAGTGGACAAAGTGATTGCACCCTGTACCCACGGTTGGTGCCCGTGCCCAGTATTCAAAGGGGACAGGAGCATGCGCTAAAGGGGATAGTGTATGCAAGGAGATACTGCAGTCACTGCGCAAAGGGAGGGGCAGGGACACGAATGCAGGTGCAGTGCAATATTTAGCACGTTAGTGCCGCACAAAAAGAATAGCGCCAGCCACTTTGCACAGCACAGTTACCACTGAAAAAAGGCCAACTTACTCCAGGTAACCCTAGCAGCCGGCAGAGACACTGAAGCTAACAAATAAGTTGGCGGTTGGGGGAGCACACCTGCTCCCCGGTGTCTAGTGGCACCCCCCCCACTCTCTGATCCCCATCCCCGTATATCAGTACACATTCCATGCTGTCCGATGGTATCCCTGGCCTTCTGATCCCTGGCTCAATTAAAATAAAGCAATCCCTGGTGTTTGGTGCTACCCCTGCCCTCTGATCCCTGGTCCCATTAAAAATAAAGCAGTCCCTGGAATCCACTGGTAGCCCCCACCCAACCTCCAATCCCTGACCCCATTAAAAATAAGGCAATACCTGGTGTCCAGTGCTATGCCCTACACTCCAATTCCTGACCCCATTAAAAATAAAGCAGTCCATGGTGTCCAGTGGTACCCCCACCCTCCTATCCCCAGCCCTGTTAAAAACAGAGCAATCAGTGGTGTTCAGTGGTACCCCCCACCCTCCAATCCCCGGCTCCATTAAAAATAAAGCAATCCCTGGTGTCTGGTGGTAACCCCCCCAATGCTCCGTTCCCCGTTCTCATTAAAAATAAAGCAGTCCCTGGTGTCCAGTGGTAACACCCCCCCAAGTCCCATCTCTGTGGGTTTCAAGATAGTCCCTGGTGTCTAGTGGCACCCCCCAACCTCTGCTCACTTGCCACAATGTATTAAAAGAAGTCTCTGGCATCTGGTGGCCCCCCACACTGGGTACACTGTTCTGCCACCCCCCCTTACTACAGTCGCTAGTGCCATGGGAAGCCCATAGAGTGACCGGCAAAGCCCTGCTCTCATCACTACAGCCAGCCACCGTGTGCAATTGCAGGGAGCGCATGTCCTGCATACTATAAAGGGAGCATGTGCATTGTCTACTGTAGACAGTACATATGCTCCCTTTACAGTACGCAGAGCACGCACTCCCTGTCATTGCATCTCACAGCCAGTCAAGGTGGTGAGAGGAGGGTTGTGCCGGTCACTATATGGGTGCCCCATGGCACTGGCGACTATGGTAAAGGAAGTGGCAGGATGGTGTATCCAGTGTGGACAGTGCGGGGGGTGCGAGACACCAGGGACTTCTTTAATACACTGCAGTGAACAGAGTGTGAGGGGTGCCACTAGACACCAGGGACTATTTTGAAACCTATGGAGATGAGGATTGGAGGGTGGGGGGGGGTACCACTGGACACCAGGGATTGATTTATTATTAACGGGGTCAGGGAGGAGGGCAGGGATACCACTGGACACCAGGGACTGCTTTATTTTTAACGGGGTTAGGGAGAAGGGCAGGGTACCATTGGATACCAGGGACTGCTTTATTTTTACGGGTTCAGGGAATAGAGGGTGGAGGCACCACTGAATGCCAGGGACTGCTTTATTTTTAATGGGGCTGGGGATCGGAGGGCAGGAGTATCACTGGACCACTGGGACTGCTTAATTTTAATGGGGCTGGGGACCAGAGAGTTGGTGGGGTACCACTGGACACCAGGGAATGTTTTATTTTTAATGGGAATGGGGATCGGAGGGCTAGGGGTGCCACTATATGCCCAGGAAATCTTTAAACTGTTCTGGAGATGGACAATCGGGTTGGGAGGGGGCAGTCACAGGAGGGGCACTAACCTACCACAGCTTTCCACAGAAATGAGCCCATGATGGGCATGCATATGGCCCCTTAGTGCCTTGCATGCCCAACTGGCTCATCGGCATGCTGCCAACTGAATATCGCGCCGCGGACTCCTGGCACTATGAGGTCTGGGGGCGCTGCTCCCTGCACGTCCCAGATCCATGCTGAGGTAGTGCTACTTGACTTAGTGCTGCACCAACAAGCTCCTCTTTTCAGTCCGATAGCGCCGGTTTGCTATCCGACTGAATATAGCATCCTTGGGGTCGTGGGCAAGCGCAGCGCAAACCTCTGCGTCCACTTTTGCCCATTTTCCAATACTGGGCTCCTGGTGTTTGTTAGAAGTCTCCCATCAAACTACCGACCAGCTTTGACCCCTGAAAGGGTCAGGCACGAAGGAGGTATGGCTGCAGACGGTTTGGAGTTGGAGTGTTTGGCAGTACCACCTAGGCGTGTTATTGCAATAGGTAGGGCAAGGCTACGGCAAGTGCATTATTAAACAGACACTTCATACACAGTTTAAGAGTACATCAATTACACTGGATAATGCACAGTGTTTAAGTGAATCCAAGAGCCCGTCCATGGCTAATTTAAAGGCACACTGTCAACCCTTGTTGCATCATATTATTTCTAGTTGAAACCCCACATTTTATGATTGCTTAGCTTCCCTAAAATTCATTAATTTTGCTGGTTGTTTTATTTGCTTCCTTTTTTAGTAGAACTAACATGCAAGGCCATAGTGTAACTGTATCCTACCTTGTTTTATTTCAAGTCCATGATCAGCTGTCATTTCATACTTCCTGAACATTATGAAAACCCACAAACAGTGCAGCCACTCATGATGCAATAGTCTCAACTCCTCCCACTGCATCATGAGTGACTAAAGTGTGTGGGGCTGTTCAAAAGTCCAGAAAAGATGCAGTGGAAGTTGATCAAGTAATGTAAACAAACATGTTTTTGTGTGGAAATAGTAGTATGGTCAGCAGTCTGTTTTTCACTTTTAAAAAGAAAAACACAAATTAGAATCAAATTACCAGCTACAACAACAAATTCTACAGAATGTGAGCAATTGTAAAATGTGTTTTTAAACTAGGGACAATTTGAGGACTAAAGGGTTTAACACTGTCCTTTTAAAGTGCTGGACCTGAAAGTCATTTTCCCCTGTTGAAACTGATTTTTAAATACCTGTTCTAATTATATTACTGTTTCATCTCCACAGGCTTTGTAGTCATCCCAGTGGGTATTTCTGATTTACACACAGGTAGCTAGTACCACATTAGAACAGCATGATGTCCTTGCTCAGCTCTTTCATTGCTGGCACAATGCATCCATGCTGTACTATAGAACTCCATGGTTGCAAGGGACATAAACTACATCGCCAAGTTCTAAAATGCTATTTAACACCAAAGTGTAAATCAGAAACACCCACTGAGGTTACTAAAAGGACAGTATAGATGGAACAATGACAGAACTGGGGAAGCTTTTATAATTCTTACATCATTTTCACTCTCCACCCAGCCACAGAGCTTAGTATTATCTGTGAAAAGGCATATCTTGCCCCAAATATATATTCCTGTGTTGCAAATGATGACGGTGAAGAGAACTAGTCCCAAAAATCAATCACCATGGCACCCCGCTAGTGACCCCGTGACCCCAGAGAACTCCCAAATTATTACCGCTCTCTGGGTCCTGTTACTTAACCAGTTTCCTATCCATATAGCAGTTTTGTCCCCCTACTCTGAAGTCCTCCATGTGGGACAGAATCGAAGGCTATACTAAAGTCAAGGTACAGTGTGTCTACCACCTGTCCCTTGTCCATTGCCTTGTCACCCAATCGAATAAATCAACAAGCTTTGTCTGACATGCACCCCCCCCAATAAACCCATGTTGTCCTTTGCCCTGCAGCCTCTTTGCCTCCAGCAATCTTACTATCCTTTCCCTTATTAGGGTCTCTAGAAGCTTAACCACTGTAGACGTTAGGCTGACAGATCTGCAGTTCCCAGGATCATCCCTGCTCCCACTCTTGTGCTGGGGAAATACATTTACCTTCCTCCGGTTCATGGGTACTACCCCTGTTCTCCAGTGAGGTAATGAATAGCTCATCTAGTGGTTCAGCTACGACATGCCACATCTCCTTAAGCATACGGGGATGCAGCCTTTTGGGGCCAACAGACTTATCCACTTCAAGTGCGCTTAAGCTCTCCAGTATCCTTTCAATTGTAATGGGATCCACACTGCTGCCCCAGCCAGGCACTGACCACATGTCCTCTCCACTGTGAACACTGAGCAGAAATATCTGTTCAGGATGTCTGCCTTACCGTTTTATTCCTTCTCCCACTCCTCCCCTTGCTTCAGCCACACTATTCTTTCCCTTATCTTCCTCCTCTCACCCATGTAATGATAAAAAGGTCTTCGGCAAGTCTCACTTTTGTGTCAACTTCAGCCTTCCTTCCTATCTTGTTGGCCTCTTTCACCCTACTGTGAAACTCCACTCTGTCCCCCTCCACTTGACTGGTCCTGCATTTTTTAAATGCCCTTTTCTGAGCACTCACTCACGATCTCCCCTTCCTCCATCATGGACCACTATTTTTTTTTCTCCCTCTCCTTCTGGCAAATTCCCCGTACACAGAAGATCTGTGACCTCTGTTATCCTGTTCTTTTTTATCGATTCCCATTTACTTCCACCCCTCTGCTGCTCTTACGTCCTCTCTGATGGTCACTGTTTCCCACTGGGTCCAGCACCATCACCTCCCACACAATGTCCCAATTGGCGAACACCAATTCTAGGATGTCTGCCTCCCTAGCAGGCCTCTCTACTCTCTGTACTAGGAATGCATCCTAAAGGGGTATGCCAGCTGTTGTTTTCTTGCACTTGCTGCTACAAGGAGCCTCCTGTCCATGTCCTGCATGTTGAAGCCCCCCAGTAGCAGTACTTCAATAGGCTGTGCTGCCCCTATGCTCTCCTGTCCACTTCCTCTTTTAAAGATGTTGGTCTTTAAACCACCCTATTCTGATATTTCTTCCCCTTTTGTTACTACCTGTGCCCATAAAGTTCTGTGTACTCTCTCTGCCACATATCCTCTTTTACACTGTTCAATATACTATACATAATGTCACCCTCTCCTTTCCCTTTCTAGCCCTACAGTACACAGTATACCCCGGAATGGCCATGTCCCAGCTGTGGAACTGGGTAGCCCATGTTTCAATGACTACCACAAGTTCTAGGCATGCCTCAGCCACCACTGTCTCCAGATCACAGATCCTATTTCCCAAGCTCCTGGAGTATATGCACATAGAGGTCACCTGCCCCCCGGCCCAAATCATTCTCCTCTGCCCATGAACTTCTATCCATCCTTGTACCTGTCTCCTTTCTACCACCTCCTTTCTGGTTTCCTTGCAGCTTCTGTTCTGCAACTTTTCCCAGCTTTCCCTACCCACCACCTTTCTTTTTCTGTTTCTCCCTCCATATTCTTTAGCACTGGGGAGGTCATCTAGCCCTTCCTCGATTGTGTCAATAGTACACCTATCCACTTCTGATCTACCCCCTATGAGGTTCTCTAAATAGCAAATAGTGAGAGTGGTCTGCAGCAGGATAACATCTAAGGCTTTCATTCTTGAGTATATCGATTCCTTAGGAAAAGAAACGCCTTTAACACCACACCTTTGAGCACGTGCTGTGGCCATCCTTCATATCATGCATGACAACATTGCAATTTGCATACAGTATATTGGATTCTCAGCAATTTATCTAAAAATAAAAAAAATGATTTAGTTAAGTTATCAATATTTAGCCCCCCCCCCCAATATATTTTTCTTTTGTAACTGTAATTCATGGCCGTCATGCAGGCTGCAGTACTACAGCATAAAGCCAGGGGGTGCTGTAACAAAACTTTCGCTAGCAGTCTCGGGTCTAAGCTATAGGGTAGTTGTTTTTATAGGAAACATTTCTGAATGCTGCTCCTGATCAAAATTATACTGTACATTTTTCCTAATTGCCACAAAAGGGTGTGTAGTATCTGGAAATTGTGTCCACTGGCTATGAATTTACAATGTATAAAAAGCTAACAAAATGAAAATAATGAGCTATTTTTAAGGGCAAGGGCAGACTATACACAAAGTTCATACCTAACAATGTCTTCATTACAGATACCATAAATAAACCTCTTTTGTATGGCCACAGCTTCTTGATCTTGTTTTGGTTGTGCTGTGTTAATACTTTGACACATATCAGGTTTCCAGATACTGGGTATTAGAAGATTTATTCATGTTGTGCTGTGCCCTTAGGTAATTCAGTTTTTGTAAACCTAATTCTTCAGCTTTACACATGTGAAAAACAAGAATAGGTTTAATCATCAAGGCTTTTTAGAGGAAAAAAGGACATTTTATATTATGGAGTATGTGAGCTCGCTTTTTACAAACACGAAAATTTCCTTTTTTTTTTGTGTTTTGGTGATCTGCTTAAACCCCAACTCACAAATGTTCAACTGTCACAAAGGATCAGCGTTACTGAACTGCCCGCATTAATCATTTGTTTGAAATTTATCCAGAAAGACAAATAAAGGAGACATCCCTAAATGTCTTCTTGAAGTATAAACGGATATTGAAATGATAAATAACATAACCTATGAACACGTATAATTTTCTTGGGCGGAAGAAATTTCTAAATATCAAAGAATGGCATCGTTGTCAGGTGGTCCATAAATAGACCATGGTCATTTCATGACATTGGACCTTTTCTTTTCGCTACGCTACTGTAAATAAGCGCGTTCCCCTTGCCTGTCTGAATTCCACATGCCCATTTCCAGAAATGCCGCAGCAGATAAGTAACACTGTCATGTCCGTTTTGTCAACTACATGCTGATCATCCTTTTCTGTCTGCAGTTTGTGAACATTAGCAAGGTCAGGAGCAATCGCATAGAAAGCCCCTCCTGATGCTCTTGTATCCAATAATTTCTGTAAGAAATCATCCATTAACAAAGTTCATAGCGACGGCCAAGCAAAATTAGCGTGAGTCACCTTCCAACAGATTTTCTTGCAAATTAAACAACAAGTCAAAAATTGTAATTAACACATTTCAGGAATTCTGAATTGTCTTTAATAAAGGTCACTAATTTTGCAAAGCATAATGCGGTAACACAAATGATAAGAGTCTGACTCATGGCAATATGATGAAACCAACTTTTCTTTGTGCTAGGGCAAATGCCCACCTACTTCAAGTCTCCTGACCTCCAGAATTCTTTTTTTGACAAATTGGTTGTGAGGCATTTACGACTGATGCACATATCGCAAAATCATTTCTGCCAAGCTTCCTCTGTGACCTGCCCGTGGGACATGACATGCTCCGAGATGCATCGGTCTATCAAACCGAATCTTTCCAGGACAATGCAAATTATGACAAATTCCATCATCCCGCATTATGCGTTTCATGCTAATCTCCCTAATTCAAGAGAATCAGGAGGGCTTGCTGTTCTGCTGAAGGGCACGTTGTCTGATTGAATGATGGTGAAACAACATTCGCAGTCCTCTTCACCTCTTAATCCCAGCTGTGTCCACCTCTGCCCTACAAACCTTAAGCATACCTTTTTTTACTCTAAACTTTTGGGGTAACATTTATTTTAGACTAAAAAAAAAAAACATTCAATTTCAGAAGCAAACTGTTAACAAGAGGTTTTTGTTGTCTTGGGGTTATAAGCATTTTTATCGTTGGAAGAATGCATTTAATGAACAACGCAAACTGTGTCTTCTGACTGACTTCTACAGGTCTGTCAGACTGTCACATTGGGAATGCAGTCTTTCTGAGAAGCAAAGCCTTCTCCCACAGTGGTTTTCAAAGCAATCATTTAGATGATGGGATTCAGGCAATTTTTAGATTCGAGCGCTTTGACTTTGTGAGGTTATGCTGTGCTGTTTGCTCAAAGCAAATGGACAACCTGCAAAAGATTCCTGGAGAAAAGTCTCCATGAGCAGTGGGATAATTCCTCACTGGCTCAGAAGGTGGCAGTATTATTACACGAAACAGTTCTGCAGTCTCCCGACCTAATCCTGTTTTAGAGAAATCAGGTTAATACTTTCAGAAACATATATTTTATTTGGTAGCATAATTTAGCTTTTATATTAGCTCTGCAATCATTAGGCATCTTGTGGAAACAGAAATGCTCTGTTGTAATCCCCACATGTCACTGAGTAGATTAACCTGAGCAATTCTTAAGCAAAAAAAAAAGAGCCTTCTATGATGTACTTTTTATAAACAGTTACACTAGAAAACATATAATACCAAAGTGTGGTTTAATGTGGAGGTTATTTAAAACATATGTGAGAAGAACAATGTGAATTTTAAATCAGAACATTATGTTGTTTCAAAAACAGCTGTATGTACAATTGATGTATTATAATGATTCCTCACACTACAGCTGGCCTAACAAGCTTACTTCAATACTACAGTCCGAAAAGTATATATATTTTTTTTTACACTGTAAAATTAGGTGTACAATTAGCCTACACTGACGTGCCAAAAAGGTGTGCCAGAAATAGAGCCTGACTCAGGTGTTTAAAACCTAAATTGTAGGTCCCCTCCCTCATTTGGGGTGGGGGGTGGCATGTACATTGAACCTTGACTGAAGTTTGACTATGACGCATTCCAGACGCTGTCCTTCTAAAACAGTAAAGCAAACTGCAAATACTGTTCTGGAAACAAGCTGACACTGTGTTAGAATTCAGGTATATTCACAATTAATTGATGATCATTAAGTGAGACTAGCAGTGTGAAAGAGATCAATAAGAGTTTACCATCTTAAAAAATCACCACTTGTTACTTTATGAATTTAAACACATATCAGAGCAGTTTCAAAGCTACAGACAGACTTCCATTAGAGTCTGCTTTTTTTTTTTGTGCATATTTTTATCTATAAGGCAATGCCCTGCGTATTTAGTTAGATGTCACACAGATTATTCCAATATGCCCAATGTAACAACATGGTCACCCATGGCACACGGTCAGGATCTATATTTAAAGGTTACTGTGGGAGGGACAGTTTTGTTCCTGGGTTTCACACTTTGCTCCCGGTGTGCCCTGATCCCCTACAGACTGATGACTATTTGAGCATCACTTCAGAAAAAAAAAAAAGGCACTGGGCCACCCTGTGCACGCTGTGGCTTGTTGACATGAACCGGGGCAGGCAGACACCAATAATACATGAAGTGTGGTTCAGAGGCAATTAGGATCAGTTGTCAAGGCCAGGCCATTAATGAAGGAACATGTCAGAGGAACTAGGGACTTCAGCAGTTGAGGGCAGGAAGGCGATTTAGTGTGACAGATCGAGTCCTTCCAACGTCCTCAGTGGTACATGCTAATACCAGCCTTAACAACCTTGTGTGGCAGTGTATAATGCAACTAACATAGACTTTGATTCAGCAAAATGACTGCTGCCACTGTTAGTCTGCCTCACTTCAACGGCAGTAAAAGCACTGCTGCAAATAATTACCCATTTCCCTGTCCCCTCCTCCGCCTAATGTACAGTAGTTCGCCTTTTATTTTACTCACGTTGTTCCAGTTTCAGGGAAAGGTCACATTTGCTGCATTATTCTTTTTATACAACTCTGGTTTTACTTGTGATGCAATCTATACAGCTAAAAACTTCCATTTTTAAATAAACATCTGTAGGTGCTCTACTAATTAAGACACAGTTTTATTAAACACACACATACACCCCTCACTGCTATGCCACAAAATAAAAACTTGAATATAATGTTTGTTGAAGCTCCCCTACTATATGCAGGCAGTGTCCAAATTTAACATTTTACCTGTAACATGGTAAATAACATGTACGACTCGATACCTAATTTCTGAACTGGCAGATCACAAAATCCTTTCTCTGGATTACTGTTCCTAAAAATTTAGAGTCAGGGGGTTAAGTTTAACAACCACACTGGTACAAATCAATCAATAGAAAGCTAATTCCTCTCTCTGTTTTCATTTGACAGTTGCGTTTGTGTGATCTTCTGCTTTTTGTCTCAGTATATATGAACCCGCCTGATGAAAGGTTTTAAAATACAGACCTGTGTATAAATGGGAGCAACTGTTTGCGATCAGACATGGGCAGATTAAAGGAGAAAAGGTTTTTAGTGGTGTCCACATGTCAAGTGACCACACCAGCTTCCTGTCTTTATCCCTGCCCTTATTTTGCATTCTGTAGTCTGAGCAGAAGTTATAGGATTCACTAGTTTATGTCCAGGAGAGACTTTGTTGTACAGATAATGAACTTCTCATAAACTTTTTTTTGTCTGGAAACACCATGTACTGTAAATTAGAAATCCCATTCTTTTATCTTTATTTGTACTACTGTAAGAGAAAAAAAAATCTGCTTTAAATACTTTTGCAAGAGGAAACAGACATTTATCCAGCATTTTTATAAGATAAAGCATCAAAGAGTAATGAAACCAAATACATTTTACAAGTTATTTTATTAAACTGATGTTATGTAACAGTGGGTCCTCCTTTTTTTACTGTGGCTTATTCCTTTTGCCACTGACATGTGGAAATTTCTTTGAAATGTGTTTTACTGTTTGCAAAAGGTAAGTGTCAATGTAACAGTGGAGATGATACTAGGAGGAAAAGTCCCGTCCCCCCGCCCGCCCAACAGCTGTCTTGGCAGTATTGTTTGAAGAACCAAATAAGTGAGATTTAGGGACTCGTTCGACACTTTATCGTATGCCAGTTTATTTCAGTTGTTTTTTTTCTGGCCGGGAAATTATTTTTGGATGTATACTATATTAACTTTATCCTACGCTGGTTAAGATGCAGTTGCCATGGAAACAACAGCGGCAGGGACATGAAAGTAATTCCAGGTGGAGTGAGATACTGTAGATAAAGTGATATATATGGAATGAGAACATTGCTTCATCGTGCCCACTTACACCCAGCTCTGTTCAATATATTCAAGGTCTCTAAATACTTTTAAATGATTTGGTATTTAATAACTTAGGGAGCCAGCATAGCTGCTGCTGATTCACCTGTTCCAAGTCTGAATCCCAGCACTGCTCATCAGATGCAGCTGGTTTCCAAATTTTGGTACACCAAATAATGATGAACATGTTTCTCCTGGAGAAAAACAGGAGGGTGAGTGGGAGAAGGGGGCGTTCAAGAAATGCATGCACTGTTGAGAAAACACACACACCACTGACAGCTTGTTCATGTGCAGAAAGCTTACAGAGACACTACTACACACTGTCACCAACAGATGCCCGTGTTAGCAGCCATTGTACCTTGGGAGAAATTTGTGGAAAACTAGGAACAAGGGACGGCAAGGTAGCGCAGTGGTAGGGCTTCTGCTCACTACTCCAGTGACCCGGGGTTCAAAAATGGACTTGGGCCACAGAGGGCCGGCTGGGGAGGAGTGAGGAGCTTCCACTGGACAGCTCTCCTTTGGGAGTGGGATTCTGTCTTCCACTGTTGGCTGCCATCAGGTGGAGGCTGGGTGGTAGCAGAAGCTGACACCAGGGTGCTGCCAACATAAGCTGCATACCTGCACAACGCTGCATCATTTCACACTGGTTAGCCTCCAGAGGAGAAAAATGGTGACCTCCCCAGTGGACAACATGATGACGACTGCTATGCCACGAGCCCCCACCACGGACTAGGCACCCGCCTCACAGATCAGATCTTGACCAGACCAGGGAGGCGTGCGCTCTGCAGAGACCCTGCCATGGGGCAAAGCCATGGAGGAATGAAGAAGGCTGGCATAAGTGCCTGGAGGTGATGGGGCTCAGGGGGATCAGCCTAAGAAGGTGGCCGCCGCCAGTTGTCAGAGGAATAAACAAAGGATAGAAGAGTTAAAGTAAGGAACAAGAAAATAAGTCCAAAATGGAAAGGGTTTATTACCTTCAGTATACAGTTTACAAATACTACATTGCTATAGCAAAGACTTTGATTGAACTCTACAGCTAGTGTACTAACACAAGATAATGCAAGATCATGAGCAGGATTTTAAGACTGGATCTCTCTGGCCGGCCACCCCATAATTTCAAGGCAGAATTCGGTCTGCACTGTTACAGCAGTGATTAGATGGTCCAGCAGTTTGGAAGAAAACTGTGGTGCCAGCATCAAAAAATTAACGCATGTGCCGTTTTTTGTTTGTGCATGCACCTTTTTTGTGATGCACGCACAACAAATTTGTCCCAGGCTGCTGCAAATCAGGGAAACACTCGCTAATGCACTGGTTATTTGTATGTTTTCCTGTATCACCCAATATTTACTGACCTCTACTGTTGTACTGCATTTGCCCTATAATACCTTGTAATTATTGCCCACTGTTGATGTACTGGATTTTGACTTGTACCCTCACGGGTCATGCCTGAAAGTAAGCATTTCTATGTCTAGTCTACCTGCCTAGTTACCAAAAAAAAAAAAAAGAAAAGAAAAGAAATATATAAAGGTTCCGGGCAGTCAGGGTGCCAGCACTGTAGCGCCAGCAATGAGAGCGCCGGCAAAACAGCGGAAATGGTATGGGCGAACCTGCAATCAGGACGCCAGTGGCACAGTGCACCTTGGGGGTTGCAGAATACGGTGCCACAGGTGACATGGGTGCCAGGCCAGTGAGACATGCCCAATGTGGTCGCACACATGACAATGCCCCTCACCATGGTGACGGTAAACCTACCGCCGGACAGCACTGTACAGTCCCCAGGCTCGACCTCAGCAACATGGAGGGAACAGCAGCCCCAGGCCACCTGCTGATGGTGTACTATGAACTGTGGCATTCCCCTTGTGGCGTGCACCACTGCAGAGGATCAGTGGTGCTGGCTGTTGGCATCCAAGGTGCACCTGCCCCTCCACCCGGTGACACCCAGTTTGGGTGGGGGGGGGTTGCACTGAAGGCACATCTGATGACCATGCGGGCTATGCTGGTGGGGTGGAGAGGGGACACTGTTGGTGGCCGTGGTTGTTAGGAGGTATGTTGCACAGCGGCACCGGACCTGTGTCATGGTGTGGGTGCTGTGTCTGCCCTTTCTGGTGTCCTGTTGCTGCACGCATTATGTCTGCAGGGGATGTGTGCCAGGTGCACTCATGTCTGTGGTGCCCTCTGTTGTTGCCATGATTCCAGTGTCCCTGACTGTGTTTGGCGGGGGGGGGGATCGGCAGGGTGCAGTAGTGTGCACTACGCGTCGGTGCTGCACTCGGTGGGTGCCCCTGCTCCCCTGCGCACTGTTGCTGCGGCGATGTGCTTGCTGGCGCCCTGACTGCCCTGAACCATAAATAAAACCCTGTGGCCCTCTGAAAACAGGGCTCCTGAGTTTTGGTGCAATCAGGCAAACACAGGCAGAAAATACATTTGAGTCTGCATCTACCCTTTTAGAGCTCCCCCTATCTCTTTAATCTCAATTTAGTTCTACGGACTCCCGATAGATGATGGAGTCTTGATTTTGGTGCACAAGGCCCCAAGAAACATAAATGACATGGTCTAAAACAATGCACCCTCTCTTAGAGTGATGTCATCTATTTCAGGCTTGCTACTTGTTTCCCCCAACCAGATATACTACAGCAGGGTGTGTGTGTGTGTGGGGGGGGGGTTGTTGTTGTTATAGCGTTCCTGATGGAATGCTGCTCTCTCACTCAGTTTGAGGTTCAGATATGGACCTTGTGTCAAAATGTGCTTCTTTTTTAAGAGCTGTATATGTTGTATGAAAAAAGTACCTCAAATAATTTATTACGTAACTCTATGTATGTTTTTCTATAATGGACAAGCTGTGTATGAAATGGCCTTGTAATCGGAGCAATACATTACCTACATACCCACCACTCAGTTCAAGACACCAAAATAATGGGGCAATTTAAAAACAAAACATAAAAACCTACCTCAGAAAGCCTTTGGTGTTTAATAGTTTTTACTAGCTGTGAATGATCCGTGCATGTTTAAAGCTTTGCAATTCTGAACAGTGCCATTGGTACAGTACTTACGTAGAGATACACTATAACTCTTTTTGTCATGTAATGAAACTACATTACTAATCTGACACACAATGAACCGGAGTTTCAAAATGAGAGATTTCATGCTGTAAGACAGCAGAAAATCTACATAAGATATTTTCGCTCAACATGTCACATTAATCAAGACCTTATCATCCATCAACAGTATATCTAACTCTTTGTCTAAACTGTATCCCACATGAAAAATGATCCATTATTGTGTTTACCTTTGTGATGTTGCATGATGAATTTATCGCACCTGAACTCCATGGCTCGGATACCACATGGGTTCAGATGTACACTGTAAGAGCAGTGCAGTATAGTGGATAGAGCACAGGCCTGGGATCCAAGAGACCGAAGTTCAAATCCCACCAGGGGCACTTCTCAGTGCTTCAGTCTGCCCTGCAGTAGAAACTGTTATAAACAGTACCCCATGGAAAATGAGATACTGCAGCTCAACTGGGGTACCTTGGTAAAATAAATTGCAAGGGAAAAAAAATGTATTCTTGAGTAGTAAGATCACATTAAACATTACCTGTACTAGACAACCCGTCTATCCTTACTTTTGACATTTACAATATCACAAGGTGAATTCAAAGCAAAGGGTAGCATGAGTGATTCTTAAACACTTAAAGAGCTCCTGATGCTACAGGGAAAGTTTGGAAAACATACTTTTAGACACATTTCATCCTCTATTTCACACACTGTATTCTCTGCATTTTACTTCCCCTTTTCCATAATGACTATAGACAGTAACATGAAAACACAGTCACTGCCCCTAGACTTCGTCTGCACCGACTGCTTGCCAACATCTGACATCATATTAATTTCCACATCAACAGACTGTGATCAGAAATGTTACCAATTTAGATAGAAAGCCTGGTTAAACAGAAGAAAAAAAAACCTTCCCTCCACCTCCCTGGCACCACTTCCACCCTTCTACTTCCCACACAGCTACACCAGGGCAGAAATATGCATTATTTACACCCTGCACTCCTGTAGTACCACTCCTATACTCCCCCCTCTTGCCTGCCCAGCCATACCATGTAAGAACAGTGAGGGACACCCCCCCATAAAATCACCCCCTTCCCCTCACCCTGCATATCACGCCATCCCACCATCCTCCTTGGGTGTGCTGATCATGCCACAGTAGTAGTTAGGCAGACAAGACAGTGATGAATGCAGCCCTCTCACCACCTCGGCAACTTGTGCCACCAATAACCAACTGATACACCAAAGAGTACTGTATATATTGATGTGGAAGCTGTGAGACAGCTCAATGTAAACATGCAAACTCTACTATACCAATATACCCTTTTGTGTATCAACAGGGTATTTGTGGTACCACTTAGATGCAGCCAGTTGACCTGTTGGGAAAACTGTACTGGTCCCCGTCTCTCATCCTCCTAACTAAACTTTGGGACTGTCAGCACACCCAAAGAGGGGAATGGGGTGCTACACAAGTCGGGGGGGGGGGGTGGTGGGTGATTTTATAATTGTCACTTAGAGGGAGGCAGGAGGATGGAAATGGTGCCACAAGGCTGGGGAGAAGGGTTAATAATATATATATTTATGTCCCGGTGTGTCTTGGTAGGAGGAAAGGGGTTGGGGGGGGGAGGTAGGGTGTCCATTTCTTATTTTAAAAATAAACTATGCAAGATGCCACTTTGCAAATGAAAAGCCGCTTTGTGTAGTTTTTTCTCTGTCTCACTTTACTATGCAAAAACTACACAAAGCATTTTGCAAAGTACAGAAGCCTTGTGAATTTTACATGAAGCAAAGTTTTAGACAGTTCAAAGTTTATTTCACCAGGAAAACTCCATCGAGCAAGCTCATTTACAAGGAGGTCCTGCTAAGGACAGGACAGTACAAATAAGATACAGTGGCAGTGCAGAGGTAGACAAAGTCATGGTTCCAAAGAGCACGAATACTCAAGTGAGGAAAGTGTACATGAATAACAGAACAGTGGCGTAAACATAACAATTATGACAATTCTAAATAATTCTAAAAACACAATTAAAATCTATTTGGGGAATAGAGAGAGCTTATTGCTGGGTAAAGTTACTACACCACTAATTCTGACGCCACCAACAGAAGATTGTGGTATCAGGTGTAGAAACACAGACAGAGCAAGGCCAGCCCATTGGCGCAGCGGTTGGATTTCCGCTTGCGATGCCTGCAGCCCAGGTTCGGGAACAGACCCGGGTCATCAGAGGGCCGGCCGTGGGGAGAAGGACTGAGCATCCCGCGGATTGCTCTCCTTCTCTGGGGGTGGGGGTGGGAGGCTTGGGGTAAGTCCGGTGCTTGATGGACCCCTGGCGGAGGTCAGGGGTACTGCAGCAACCGGCGTCTGAGTGTTCAGGGAGGTGGGGTAGACACTGGAAAAACACAGGAAAAACCTCTCTGGTCACTGTGGATGCCGCCACCCCGACACCTGGCCTCCATGGCTCTCCGCTGCTCCACTCACTGATTAATTATGGCTCCACAGGTGCCACCACAGGCCCCTAACCCCACCCTGGGGTGAAGGCAGAGAGTATCGGTGGCGGAAGGCAGTCATTGGAGAGCGAGGCAGGTGAATGGAGTGGGGCTGATGGAAGAGCAACCGGGGACAAAAAGTACACTAAATAAAAAAAAAAAAAAAGAAACACAAACAGAGCAGATTAAGTCTAGAGGACAGGGTCATGTTTCCATGTTGCTGTGTATAGCCATAAAGAAAAAGCAGGATGATGCTAGATATGAAACAGTATGAAATACGAACTAAAATGTGTCAGAAAACAGAGCACATTCCCCTGAGAAGTTCACGGCTCTTTAAACAACCCTGATCTGATTGTCTGGATAACACAAGTTTCACACCCACGATTTCACAGATGGTACGCACCCTTTACAATTCAGCTCATTTTGCACAGTATTTCTCTTAAAATAGTACATTTTTTAGAATAACTCTATATTCCCCGTGCCAATGCCCTGTTAGCCTGGCTACCACTAAGTCCCCTAGAGAGCTCTCACTGACCTGCCCACTCATGGTAGAGCCTTTCAGGGGCAGGGGCAGAACCCCTCCCTTCCCTGTCCGATGCACGCCAAAGTCAGTGGTGGTGGTTGGAGCACTTTATGCTGGGTGGGCAGGTGGTGTGAATCAAGGCATGGCAGTGCCATTCACTAGGACTGGGAGATGCATTACTCCAACTGTAAAACATACAGGCATGTGCTCACCACCTTCAGGTTCCAGCACTCAAAAGGATTGCTTTCTCCGCTTTGGGCAAGCAAAAAAACAGTTATACGGCTATAAAATGTACAGAAATCACTCCTGGTAACACCCCAAAAGTATCCCAACACATTTTACCCAGTAAAAGCTTTATTATGAAAGCCAGTGCTTGAACCTCAGGGTGGTGAGAGCATGCCTGTATGGTTTGCAGCTGCATGTTTTTTAGCTCAGTAGCAATGCTTTCAATGAATGAAGCCTGTTCTTTCTTTCTTGTAAAGGTTTTGTCCCCAAGATTTTTTTCTTCCCTGAGACCATGGGCTGAGGGCAAGTGCATCATAAAGTCCCTTGCGTCTCCTTTCCCACTGCCATCCCCAACAGACCTGCTCCATCTGGGCCCCTCCAGGTGGCACTCATGCATCTGGAAGCAGACTGCCTCCCACACGAGGCAGCGAGCATCCTTCCCCTCCATCCCGTCAGCCTTACAGTAGCCCAAGCCCACTCTTGAACCCGGGTCACCAGTATCGCAAGTGGCAGCCCTGGACGGGCCATTACCATATAGTAGTTCATTTGACATCATGTGTAATGTTTACACATTTATACTTGCCTAGTAAAACTAATTCTGGTAAGGGAAAGGGGAAATTGTTTCACCAGGAAAGGCACACTAAGCCAGAGCTTGTTTCCAGGTGCAACCTGGGAGCACACAGAAGTTAAGTGACTTGCTCAAGGTCACACATGCAAGTGGGAGCTGATGGGATTCAAACCCAGGTCTCCAGGTTTGCAGCTCAGTGCCCTTAACCACTACACTATGCTGCCTAATGTTGTTAAAGACCAATGTAACCATAACAACCAGCAGGATTCTTACTGTACCAATTTAAAACCGTTAGATTTTCTTGCTTGTTTATTCGGCACAGGTTGGCTAATGAACTTGATCTTAAGATGATGGCAGATGAAGCAAACATTAGAATCCTTTATTCAATAGCTATCAAGAAGTACAAGCAGCAGCCCGTTTAACTTCAATAGCCAAATGAAGAAAGCAACGGCTCACTATTTTGGCTGTTAATAGCTCCTCCCCGGTGTTACTGTGTATGCTAGAGTTCCCTCTTCGGTTATAATGTTCACAACACGGCATCTCAATGCACATAACCAATTTTTCATCTGCCAATTACGAGCAATCTTTTCTTCCTATTACAAAAAAATTATCATTCACTCCTTTATTACAGTGGATAAAATATCCTTTCATTGTTTCTGCACACAAGCTGTGCAGCTACTACCTACTGTTCTTGCCTCCAGCACTTCACATTATTGGTGTATTATTTCATGCATGCCCTACTCTTTTATCAATTGCTTTTGAAGTAATGTTAATAGACTAGAAAATTGAGACATTTATGAAGTATAGGCAGTGTTTATGAAAAAATCCATAAAATATGACACAGGCAAGACAAGATAAAAGCAGCATTTTAATAGATTATGGCAAAGAGATCCTGACAGAAGCTGACAACTGACTCCTCCGAGATCACTAATTTTTATGGGATTAATTCAATCGTATTAAAAATGAAGTTAAACGTCCTAATTAATCTCCACGCAGCACACCCCAGAATTAAACTTCACGGCCCCTCCTCTTCCTTTGGATACAGTGATTTCTATCTTTTTATCTCCCACTGATCACCACAGAAGATGCCTTCCCTGACAATTTAGGTTAAGTACAGCAGGACCCTGACTATGAGCTGCACGGGCTTCCACACTAGGGTGCGATCCTCATTAAAAGTGCCAAAAACAGTTTTGATTTAAATATGAAACTTTGCATGAAAGCTGGGCATATACTGGTGCAGTTCCACTGGATGAAAGGTAAACGATTCCCATAAGCTTTTCTCATGAAACCTTTACTTGATCTTTGAACAGCTTCAGAGTTAACCCCGATCCCTAGCTAGCTAGGCAAAAGAGCAGTTATAAAGACTGTTTAAAATAGCACTGCAGTGGCAGTACAGTCTATTTTCTTATGCATAAGAAGACAAAATATTTGCAACAACACTTCATAACACCACCTCACACCAGTATAACTGGCTCTTGATTTTTTTGTCTTGCCAGTAAACATCTGTTTTTTTATTTCTTTTTGTTACAGCACAGGCCGGCAGCACTGGCCTCAAACTGGACACACAATGGCTAGTTCTTTTGTGCAATGGCAGGGCTGCCTACGGCCGTATGTGTCGTCAGTGACCCAGGTTCGGGCGTAAGCGCGGGTTGCCGGTGGGGGGTGTAGGATCAAGCATCACACAGGACAGTTTCCTTCTTTGGGGAGGGAGGGCCACTGCCACTGCTGAAACACTGTGACCACAGGTGGCAGTGCACCTGAGGCACAGCACAGGAGGAGAGGGCATCAGCCGAGCTCTGCATCAGCATGCTTCTGTGTGCACACACCTGGAGTTCCTCGCGACTCGCAAACTCTGGGAATGGGAAAGAAAGCAGGAGAAAACTTCAATAAGGCAGGGTGATGGCTGCTCTCTGGGGTTTCACCACCTACCAGGGATACTCTCATCAGAGACTCAACATCCCTTCAGGCAGTAGATGGGCAAGAGGTAAGAGTGTGGGAGATGTTTGAGGATGTAGCTGGAAGCAGTAAGGCTGAAGGGGCAACACTGATGAACAAGGTGATATAAACAAGGTAGGTCATATAGCTGTGGTGGGAAGGGATTATTAGGGGTCAGGGGAGAGATAACCAAATCTGTACAAGAAGTGAACGGGCCTGGATTCAGATAGCATGTGGGGGACAGGGAACATGTACAGGTCAACAGACAGGGGTAGGGTAATGTGCTGTGGAGGATGCCGGCAGCTGTGTTTCTGGGGACGCTGTGGGGGGTGGGTGGTTGTCCAGTGTGCTGGAACCTGAAATCACCTGATGGTAGAAGTGAGGCAGCTCAGATGAGAGTTAGGAAGGCTAGTAAGGAACGAGGCGGGATTGGGGCTGGGGAGTGAAAGGAAGGTGAGGGCAACCCAGGTGAAAGAGACATGCAGACAAGGAAGGAATGAAGTGGGAAGATCCAGCTGCAGTGGGTACTCCCACCTGAGAGGTGAGGGTCCCAGACAGGAGAGGAGAAGAGGAAAATGGGGGGTAGAGGTGGGACCAGAGTGGAAGCACTTAGCAAGGTGCTAGTTGGAATAGATTCCTCCCATTGAGTCGAGATATGGAAGAGGGTAAAGGAGAGTGGGGTCAGGTTCACGTAATGGGAACCAGGGGGGTTAGACAGGAGGGGGGGAATAGAAGGGTACATAACAGCAGAGGAGGAAAGGGAAGTGTATCCAGCAGGAGTGGAGCAGGTACAGGGGAAGGGGAAGTGGGAGGGGAGGCAAGAGGGGAGGGATGAGGCAGGGTGTTTAGGCAGTACAAGAGGCAGATCGAAACAGAGGGAGGGAAGGAAAGAGGGCAGAGGGCAGTCAGACAAGGGCAAGGAGCAGGGGGAGAAGTGGTGTGGAAGGTACAGGGGATCAGACAGGCAAGGGAGGAGCAAGGGAGAGTCAGGGGTGAGGAGCCAGGAATGCGGGAGAAGGAGGAAGGGTCGTAATCCTGGGGAACTCAATAATTTAAGTGTATTCACTGGGACAAAACGGGGGGGGGGGGATCCACATAGGGGCAGGAAGGTGATATGCATCCCAGGGATGACAGCAGAAAGGATGTGCCAAAGGATTAATCAGCTAGTACAGGAGGTTGGGGGAACCTCATATGATTATCCATCTTGATATGAACAACCCAGCTGGAGAAGAGGTGGGGGTGGTACAGGAAAGGTTCAAGGTAGTGGGGAAGATCTGTAGGGGGTAGTCAGATTAGTTGCATTTTCAGAGGTGTTGCCAGTACTGAGAGCCGCTTCAGTCAGAAAGAAGAGGGCAGAGGACTTAAATGGCTGACTGCAGGAATGGTGCAAGAGGAAAGTTATGGCTGCACTGGGGGCTGGGGAGAGACCTGGTCTGACAAATCCCTCTATGCACCAGACAGGTTGCACCTCAGTAGAAGGAGTTCAAGTATCTCTGATGGGGTCACTAAAACAGGTATAAACAATGTAGACAAGGAGAGTCTTTTCAGGCTTAGTGGGAGCAAAAACACGAGACGGCATTGTCTTAAGTTAGAAGGATGGAGGTTATGGAAGGAGACAAGGAGGTGTTTTTTTCACGGAGAGGGTGGTGGTGGGTTGGAATGACTCCCTGAGGAAAGAACAGTTATGTAACAACTTACTGTAACAGTAGATCTTTGAAGGGATCTCAGTCATCAGGTCACACAGTAGGAACTTCACCGCCAGTGAAGCAGGATCCACACAGAAGATTTTCAGCAGTACTACTGGGGCCGCCCAAGCCGACGTCATCATCCGATGTCACCAACCCTATAAAGGCATGGGTGGCACCACTCCCTCCTCAGTTCTTTCCCCCTGGTGACAAAGGGAGCATAGTCCAAGCCATGGGGAACCGAGGAGAGAGAGAGAGGTGCCCAGGCCCAAATAAAAGGCTGGGAACACCAGATAACCAGTTCAAGGGAAGAGCCTCCCAAAAGGGGGATGGTGGGAGGGAAGACAGACCTGATGACTGAGATCCCGTTGAAGATCTACTGTTATGGTAAGTTCTTACATAACTGTTCTATCTTCTTTGGGGCTATTTCAGTCATCAGGTCACACTGTAGGAATGAGTCCCAAGCAGTTACAGGTGTAACAGGACAGTCTGGGAAGAAGGACAATCTTAAGCTTAAGACAGGAGGCCCTGCAGCACAGCCCTTCCAAATCCAGCATGGGCTCTTGAGGTAATGTCCAGACTGTAGTGTTTGGTGAAAGTATGGACAGTACTCCAGGTGGCAGCCATGGAAAAAATGTCAGCGGCTGAGACCCCTTGAAAACAGGCCACAGAGGTAGCCATGCCTCTTGTGAAATGAGCTTTTTACCACTCCAGGCAACTCTGCCATACTTGTTGTAGCAGAACACAATACAATTAGCCAACCATTTAGATAAACATTGTTTAGAAACCTGAACACTCTCTCTACCAAGGGCAAAAGAAACAAACAGCTGCTCTGACTTTCTACTTTCCTTGCTTTGAAGCAGGTAGTACTTCAAAGTTATGTGCAAGTCTAATGTATGGAGGAGTGCTTCCCCTGGACTGGCATGCTCAGGAAAATAAATAGGAAGGTGGACAGATTGATTGAGGGTAAACTCAGACACCGCCTTGGGGAGAAACTTAGGATTTGTATGCAAAGACACTGTGTCTTTGTGAAAAATCAAATAAGGCTCCTCGCACCAGAGAGCCTGAAGTTTAGAAATCTTTCGAGCAGAAGTAATAGCAACCAAAAATAATGCTTTCCAAGAAACGAAGCGTAGCTTGTAAGTCGCGGCTGGCTCAAAAGGAGACAGAGTCAACTTCTCTAAAACAAAATTCAAATCCCAAGCCAGGACAGGGGAACAGATTGGGGGTTTCAGATGCAGGATGCCCTTCAGGAAAGTACAGGAAACATTCAGCTGAGCTATGGTGCGGTCACCCACTAGCTCATGAAAGGCTGAAACAGCCAAAAGGTGCACCTTGAGGGAGGAGTACTGGAGACCTGAATCCAATGGCAATCACAGGTAGTCCAGAATCTGGTTCACGGGACAAGTGAAAGGGTCCAGATTATGTTTGGCAGCCCAGTTGACAAACCTCTTCCACCTCATGGCATAAGTGGCTCATGTGGAGGGTTTCCAAGCAGCCACAAGAACATCTGCTACCCTTTTGGAAATGCCAAATCTAGTGATGGCTACATTCTTAGAAGCCAAGCATGCAGCTGGAGTGACTTAAGGCTGGGATGGACCAAGATCCCCTGAGCCTGAATCAGCAGATTTCTGCAGAGAGGAAGAAGGACCGGAGGCTCCTCCACCATCAGCTGTAGTAATGGTAACCAATCTGATGAGGCCAGAATGGAGCTACCAGAATCATGCTGGTCCCCTACATCTGCAGCTTGATTAGTACACTCTGAATCAAAGAAAATGGAGGGAGGAACCTCCCACTCCAGGAGAGGGACAACGAATTTCGCTAGAAAACTCCAGGCCCTGGATCTAGCAAGCAGAAATTGGGCAGTTTTGCACTGAGTGGGGACACAAAAAGGTCCAACTCTGGTCGACCCTATCTGCTGAACAGATCTGCTGCGATGGATGAAAGAAGCTCCCACTCATGCATGCTGGACTGCGTCCAACTGAGGCTGTCCGCAAGGGTGTTTAGCACTCCTTTGACATGAACCACTGAATCAGACCGTGGTCTAATGCCCAGTACCACACTCTCATGGCTTCCCTGCACAATGGATATGAATGTGCCCCCCCCCCTGCTTGTTGCTGTAATACACAACACTGAGGTTGTTGAACTGAATCAACAGCTGGCCCAGGAGGAGATGATTCTGAATGGCCTGCATGGCATGCAGGGCCCCCCACATCTCCAGGACACTGATGTTCAGGGAGGTTTTAATCTGGGACCAAGAATCCTGAGTTTGAAAGGGGCCCAGATGACCCCCCCAGAGCAAACTGTAGGCATACATGGTGAGAATCTGCTGGGGGGAGGAGATCTGGAAGGGGACACCCTGCAGCAGGTTCAGGGGGTCCATCCACCACTCAAGCACCCTGCGGACTGGGGAGGAGACCAGCACCAACTGATCTAATTCATCCAAGCGCTGGTCACACTGTACTCAGAGTCCACTGAAGGATGCACATGTGGAGCCAGAGAAACATAGACTTTGACAGCAGATAAGGACCACTTGGCCCACCTAGTCTGCCCATTTCCCTACCTACAGGACAAGCTGCAGATCCTAGTTAATCAACAGCCTATTTCTTCCTACCCCCATAAAAATTGCCTTATGTCTGTCTTATGCATTCTTGAATTCTCCCGCAGTTTTAGACCCCACAACCTGCTCAGGAAGGCTGTTCCATGCGTCCACCACCCTCTCTGTGAAAAAATACTTTCTCATATTGCCACTGAACCGCCCCCATCTTCAAATTGTGTCCCTTGTTCTTGCACATCTCTTTTTCTGAAAGATGCTACCCTCTTGGACTTTGTTGATTCCACTGAGGTACTTAAAAGTTTCTATCATATCCCCCCCCTCCCTCCTTTGCTCAAGGGTATACATATTAAGCTCCTTTTAGTCTCTCCTCATATGGCTTCTCTTGCAGACACTGCACCATTTTAGTTCCCTCCTCTGTACTGCCTCTATCCTGTCTATGTTCTTGCAGAGATGGGGTCTCCAGAACTGGACGCAGTACTCCAGATGACGTCTCACCAACTGTCTGTATAGAGGGATAACAACTTTCTGTTTTCTGCTGGCGATGTCTCTCCCTATACATCCCAGTATCCCCCCAGTCCTCCCTACTACCTTCTCACATTGCTTGCTAACCTTAAGGTCATTTGATATGATTACCCTCAGGTCCCTTTCCATTTTTGTTGTTGTTGCTACACTCTCCCCCCATTGTGTAATCTTCTCCTGGGTTTTTGTTTTCCAGGTGCATTATTTTGCACTTCTTTGCATTGAATCCAAGCTGCCATACTTCTGACCATTCCTCCGACCTTGCCAAGTCCCTTCTCATCCTTTCCACACCTCCTTCTGTATCAACCCTGTTGCAGATCTTTGTGTCATCTGCAAAGAGGCATACTTTCCTTCCAGTCCTCTGCAATGTCACTTATAAAGACATTAAAAGGACTGGACCCAGTACTGAACCTGCGGTACCCCACTAGTAACCCCTCTTTCTTCAGAGTGGACTCCATTTACAATTACCTTTTGTGTCCTGTTGTCCAGCCAATGTTTTACCCAGGCTACCACCCTGGGACCCACTCCCAGGCTGGCTAATTTGACTATTAATATTTTGTGTGGGACTGTGTCACATGCCTTGCTAAAGTCTAGGCAGGCCATGTCCACAGCCCCTCCCTGGTCTACTACTTTGGTCACCCAATCAAAGAAATCTATTAGATTCATCTCACATGACCTTCCCGCTGTGAAACCATGCTGCCTTGGGTCCTGTGTCCCACTGGCCTCCACGTACTCAACAATTCTTTCCTTCAGAAGTGATTCCATCACTTTCCCTACCACAGAGGTCAAACTAACAGACCTGTAGTTCCTTGCCTCTGTCTTTGTCCCACTTTTGTGAAGGGGAATCACATCCACCTTCCTCCAGTCCTCAGGTACCACACCATCCTCCCATGATTTGTTAAAAAGGGTAGTCAGTGGTTTCACTAGTTCTCCCCTTAATTCTTTTAGAATTCTTGGGTGAATCTCATCAGGCCCCATTGCTTTGTCCACCTTCAGTTTTAGGAGTTCTTTCAGAACCCTTTCTTCTGTGAAAGGACTGAGATCGACTCCCCTATCCAGAGTGCTTCTGTTAATTGGATTAGGCACCTCCTCCTCCTCCTCTTTTGTGAATACTGAGCAGAAATATTCGTTCAGTATCCCTGCTTTTTCACTGTCCCTCTCTGTCCACCCACCGTCCATTCTATTCAGCCTCACTATCCCTCCCTTTGTCTTTCTACGCTCCCTGATGTACCTATAAAAGGTTTTATCCCCCTTCTTAACCGAGTTGGCAATCTTTTCCTCAGTTTGGGCCTTTGCTATTGTGACTTCCCTCCCTGCTTCCTTCTGCCTTAACTGGTACAGCTCTCTGTCCTGCTCCTTCTGTGTTTCCTTATACTTCCTGAATGCTATCTTTTTCTCCCTGACCTTCCCTGCCACCTCTTTTGAGAACCATAGTGGCTTTTTTTTTGTTTTGATTTGTTTATTTGCTTCACTCAAAGGCTTGTTGCCTCTGTGATGGCAGTTTTGATGTTTCCCCATTGTTGCTCCACCCCACCTTCTAGCCTGTTTGCTAGTGCTTTTCTAAGGCACTCTCCCATCTTGCCAAAGTCAGCCCTCCTGAAGTCCAGTACCCTCACTTTTGTATGGCTTGAATCTGTAGCTGAGTTTATCGTGACCCACACTATTTGGTGGTCACTGGTTCCCAGATGGCTACCCACTTCTAGATCTGAGATCCTCTCACTGTCCCCATTTGAGAGTACCAGGTCTAAGATTGCTCCCTCACGAGTGGGTTCAAAAACTAGCTGTCTGAGGCATGCCACCTGTAGGGCATCGAGAATGGCCCTGCTCTTGGATGTGGCTACAGCAAATGTGCTCCAGTTAACATCTGGCATATTCAGGTCTCCCATCAACAGTATTTCCCCTTTCTCTGCCATCCTAAGAATGCCTACCATCATATTCTTGTCCATTCCCTCCCCCCTGAGCCAATGGGGATGGCCGCAGCCATCAGCCCAAACAGTCTCAGGTAAAGCCTTGCAGGGATATAACAGCTCTGGATGACCTCCTAAGCCTGGACAATAAGGCACTCTGCCCTGTTCTGAGGCAGGAAGGCCTTTCCCCGCACTGAGTGTAGAACTGCCCCTAGGTACTGCAGCCTTTGGGATGGGACTGGGACCAGCTTGGGCAAACAGACCGTAATGCCCAGGGTGAGAAATAACTGAACAGTTCTCTCCAGAGTCCATAAGAGCTATTTCCTGGAAGGGGACTTTAACAGCCAATTGTCCAGATAAGGGAAAAGGTACAGCCCCTCTCTTCTGAGAGCCACAGGTACAGCTGCTAAGCACTTGGTAAAGACCCATGGTGCAGAGGACAAGCCAAAGAGCAGCACTTTGAATTGGTAATGCTCGCCCTGGAAAAGAAACCAGAGGAACCTCCTGTGGGTGGAAACACAGTGATGTGCAGGTAGGTGTCCTGCATGTCCAGAGAACACAGCCAGTCGCCCTGCTTGAGAAGGGGCATTAGGCTTGGCAGAGTTACCATTTGAAACTTTTTGCACTGGACATACAGATTGAGGTCCTTGAGGTCTAAGATGAGCCTCAGATTCCTGGTTCTTTTGGGGACCAGGAAGAACCTGGAATACAACCCTTTGTTCCTCTGGTACCTGAGCACTGACTCGATAGCCTGTTTGCACAGAAGGGACTGCACATCCTCCTGGAGGATGGAAAGGTGGGCCAGAGGGTAGTTGGAAGGAAGAGGAGGAGTCTCTGAAGGTTGCTTGGTGAGCTCCAGAGTGTGACCCCTTTCTATGATTTGAAGCATCCAGGCATCTGATGTGATGGTTCTCTACTGATTGAGATGGAGGGAGAACCAACCTCCTATCACCACCTCTTGGTCAAGGACTGAAAGGGGGGGGGTCTGACAAGAAGTCAAGCAGAGGTGGATCCAGCTGCTGGGGCTGGTCATCACTTCTAGGGCACTTGACCGTGTCCCCTGCAGTGGAGAGGGTGGGTTAGGCGGCAGAGGCTCTGCATTTGCCTTGGGGCTGAGAGGCTGCTCCTTGCCTTTTGGGTCCCTTATGGAAGGGAGGGCGCTGCCTGCTCTTTGGTTATGTATGATAGAGCGAATGGACAGGCTTAATAGCCCTATCAGATGCCTGCAAATCGTTTATGATGTATTGAACATCTGACCCAAACAGTTTTGAGCCACTGAAGGGGGGCATTCAGCACCTTTTCCTGGACGTCCACAACAAAGCCTGAGACTCTCAGCCAGGAGTGCTTATAGAGGCAAATGCCAGAGGCAGCAGCCCTGGCCATAGTATCTGAGATATCATAGAGGGCCCGCAAGAGGTGCTTACTAACATCTTCAGCAGTTTGCAAGCATTTAAGAAGCTCCTGCTTCTGAGTACTATCTGGAAGGGCCTGGGTAGCGGCCTTGCCCTTCTTCCAGTTGGTATTCCGGTGTAACCATATGAGTAAGGTAGCTAGCAATCTTCAGCCCAAGGGTGGAGGAGGCAAAACCCTCTTGCCCCAGAGATCAACTCTGCATTGACTCTTTTTCGGGGGCTGAGGTGTTTAGGCACCTTAAACCTGTCATGAGCTGCCTTTATTATCAAAGAATCTATTTCAAGTTGGGCAGCATAATGCAGAAAACCCTTAGGGGATATGATAAAGCTTATCAGCCCTGCAGGGCATGGCTGGCACCATGTCACGTCTGTGCCAGGTTGCAGTAGCAGCATTCCTCAGAGCAGGCAAAACAGGAGGATTGATCTTGGGAGGAGACTCTGGGATTGCAAGGAAAATCCACTAGATCCTTTCTGGTGGCATCCTCCTCCTTTGGAATGAAAGCCCATGGCTGAGGACAACTGCTTCATAATATTGAAGGTAGGGCCCTCTAGAGGAGACCAAGGGGTATGTTTGACAGAGTCGTTACTCACTGAGGAGGCTGTGGATCTGTCTGAGGAGAGGGGTTCTTCCTCTTTCTGTTCCTCATTAGGAAGAATAAGATCTGGATGGTACTCCTCTTCGACATCGACCTGTTCCAATTTCAGGTCCAGCGACCAATGATGGCCCGCGGGGCGCAACCCGTGAAGGGCCGGTTTGGAGTTGATGGCAATGATACCATCAACAGCACAGGTGATGTATGCCTATATGCACCTAACTGGTGGACCAACAGCACAGTGAATTTGGTCACAGACACATGCTACACAGAGAACCATGACTGGGATTTCAACATACCAGGGTACACAATCTACAGAAGGGATAGGGAGGGTAAAAAGAGGAGGAGGAGGAGCAGCTCTCTACATATGAACATACGACGAAGCCAGCAGAAGAAGGCCATTTGGTCTATCAAGTCTGCTTGTATTGCAGGGTCCACAGCTTGAGCTAATGTTCCTACCCTCCCTCCCCACTCCTCCCATCCTCCCTACCCATGATCCTTACTTTCCCCCATGCCTATCTCAGCCTCTCTTAAAGCTGCCCACTGTCTTCAACAAGATGACCTCTTCTGGCAATGCATTCTAAGTGTCCACCACCCACTCAGTGAAGAATTGCTTCCTGACCTCCCTCCTAAACCTCCCACCCTCCAGCTTAAGACTGTGCCCCCTAGTGTTATGGTTGCCACTCAGCTTAAAGAGACTCTCCTTATCAACCTTATTCATCCCTTTCAAGTACTTGAAGGTCCCAGTCATGTCCCCCCTCCTGTCTTCCAGGGAGTACATGTTCAGTGCCCTCAACCTCTCCTCGTATGCCCTACCCTGCTGACCTGCTTTCATCTTTGTAGCCCTCCTCTGGACCTTCTCCAGCAGGTTAATGTCCTTTTTGAAGTGTGGGCACCAGTACTGAACGCCATACTCTAGATGCGGCCTTACCAGTGACCTGAACAAGGGCAGTATACCCTCCTCTCTCCTACTACAGATCCCCCTAGATATGTATCCCATCATCTTGTTTGCCTTTTCTGCTGCTTTCTTGCACTGCATGGAGTGCTTCAAGTCACTAGTGATCATCACTGCCAGGTCCTTCTCCTCCTCTGTATGTAAGGGAAGAGATCAAAGCAACAGAACTAAAGAGTAAACAGGGAGGAGAGGATGCACTGTGGGTCACCCTGGAGATGGGAAATGGCACCACAATCTGTATGGGGGTTGTATACAGACCTCCATCTCCGGGTGAGGAAATGATAGAAGGCATCCTTAGAATGGCAGAAAAGGGGGAGATATTGTTGATGGGGGACATGAATATGCCAGAAGATAATTGGAGCACCTTCGCTGCAGCCACATCTAAGAGCAGGGTAATTCTTGATGCCCTACAGGGAGCATACCTCAGACAGCTTGTGTTGGAACCCACTCGGGAGGGAGCAATCTTAGACCTGGTACTCTCAAACGGGGACGGAGAGAGGATCTCGGATTTAGAAGTGGGTAGCCATCTGGAAACAAGTGACCACCAAACAGTGTGGTTCACGATAAACACAGCCATAGAGTCAAGTCACACAAAGGTGAGAGTATTGGACTTTAGGAGGACTGACTTTGGCAAAATGCGGGAGTACCTCAGAAAAGCACTAGCAAACAGGCAAGAAGGTGGGGTGGAGGAACAATGGGGAAAAATCAAAGCTTCCATCACAGAGGCAACAAGCCTTTGTGTGAAGCAAATAAACAAAACAAAGGAAAAAACACTATGGTTCTCAAAAGAGGTGCCAGGGAAGGTTAGGGAGAAAAAGATAGCATTCAGGGGGTGGGATATTCAGACTGCACCAGGCAGGGGTGCAAGCCATGATGCAGCGAAACTGGGATGAGCCAGGGCATGTACCAGGCGATATTCAACAGTGCTGCGCCATGGCTCAGCACCGTTGAATATGGCACTGAGGGTGCACACACTGCGCCAGCGTGAGTGGCAGCAGGGAAGCAGGGGGCTGTGCCAGTGCAAGTGCAGTTGCGCTAGGCACAGCAACAGCGATATTCAGCCGTGGGCATGCAAATGAGGCCATTAGGCATGCAAGGCACAAATGGGGCCATTTGCATGTCATTATGGCCCTATTTGCATGCGGTGCGCCGATCTCCGATGACTTGCGCTGCCAGGCTGCAGTCATTGGGGATCGACACCCTGCCGCCGCCCGCTCCTGTACACCCGATCGCGGGCATGTGTAGAAATATTACCTGGTGGTCCAGTGGACCGATCCCCTTTGTCCGATCGCGAGCATGAGTATATATAAGCCTTGGTGGTCCAGTGGACCAATCCCCAGTGCCCAATCGCAGGCACAGGTTAAAAAACCCTGGTGGTTCAGTGGACCGCTAATCATTGCCCGATCGCGGGCATGCATCCTC
Source organism: Neoceratodus forsteri (assembly GCA_016271365.2). NCBI lineage: Eukaryota > Metazoa > Chordata > Ceratodontiformes > Ceratodontidae > Neoceratodus > Neoceratodus forsteri. The sequence goes on from CM028134.1 coordinate 245,121,429, forward strand.
ATAATCCCTGGTGGTCCAGTGGACTGCTATCCAATGCCTGTACATGGGCAGTAGTGAAAACCTTCCCTGGTGGTCCAGTGGACCGCTATCCAATGCCAATCACGGGCGGTGGTGACATCCATCCCTGACGGTCCAGTGCTAACCCCCCCCTCCCCAGCCACCCACTGAGTCCCCCGCCACCCTGCACCCGCCCTGTCAGTGGCAGACGGGCTCCTGCCTGCAAGCCACCCGGCCACCTGCCGACTGACAGCGTCGGTAGGGCTATCGCCTATGGTCCACTGCATGGGCCAATGGGCATGCAGACCATACTGTACTACACAGTCCTGAACTGTGAATGATTCACAATTTGGGACCGTGTAGTACAGTATAGTCTGCATGCCCACTAATACGCAGTGGACCAATCATCTGTAGCCTACCGCCTGTCAGTCAGCGCGAAGTGGTTGCCAGGCGGGGAGCTGCCCTGCCGCTGGGGGTGCAGGGTGGCGGGGACCCAGTGGGGTGGGTGGGGAGGGGTTACCGTAACCACCAGGGATGGATGTCACCACCACCTGTGATCGGAGATTGGATAGTGGTCCACTGGACCACCAGGGAAGGTTTTCACCACTGCCCGTGGTCGAGCATTGGATAGTGGTCCACTGGACCACCAGAGAAGGTTTTCACTACTGCCTGTGAATGGGCATTGGATAGCGGTCCACTGGACCACCAGGGAATATATATACTCATGCCCGTGATCGGGCGAAGGGGATTGGTCCACTGGACCACCAGGGATATGGTTGACTTCTGTCCACGATCGGGAGAGGATGGGCACGTTGCCCTGGGCAGGGGGTGTGTGGACTGTGTCCTGGGTGGCTGGATGACCACCCACAGCAGGTGGCTGCCGTGTTGCGCCTTGCAATGTGGCAGCTTGCCTGTGGGTGGCCAGGACTTGCTCCTGGTTTTGCCAGGCTCAACACTGCATCCCCTGAGCGGTGCAAGGCGGGTATGTGCCAGCATATGCTCTGCACATCCTGGGCTGGCTATTGGGATGTGCCACAAATGCATGGGCACGCCCCCCGCACTTGCACCACATACATTACTAGTGCGCCCCAGCACATGGGGGTTCCCTTGGCGCACCTGTCTCTTTGAATATCGCCGGGCGCATTGTTGCGTGCGCGTGCGGCGCAACCCTGTTGTGCCATGCGTAACCCCTTTGAATATCCCACCCAGAAAGTATAAGGAAACACACAAGGAGTGGGACAGGGAACTGTACCAGTTAAAGCATTAGGAAGGGGGGAAGGCAGTCAGAATAGCAAAGGCCCAAACCGAGGAAAAGATAGGCAACTCAGTTAAGAAGTGGGATAAAACCTTTTATAGGTACATTAGGGAGCGAAGAAAGACCAGGGGAGGGATAGTGAGGCTTAATAAAGGGAAGGGGGGGAGGTTGGCAGAGGGTGACAGTGACAAAGCAGAGATACTGAACAGTATTCACAAAAGAAGAGGAGGGGGAGGTACCTAAACCAAATAATAGAAGCACACTGGATAGGGGGGTTGATACCAGTCCATTCATAGAAGAAAGGGTCCTGAAAAACTCCTAACACTGAAGGTAGACAAAGCTATGGGACCCGACGGGATTCACCCCCAGAATTCTAAAAGAACTAATGGCACCACTGACTATCCTTTTTAACAAATCATGGGAAGATGGTGTGGCATCTGAGGACAGGAGGAGGGCGGATGTGATCCCCCTTCACAAAAGTGGGAGCAAGGCAGAGGCAGGAAATTACAGACGTGTTAGTTTGACCTCAGTGGTAGAGAAAATGATGGAATCACTTCTGAAAGAAAGAATTATTGAATACCTAGAGGCCAGTGGGGCACAGGACCCAAGGCAGCATGGATTCACAGTGGGAAGGTCATGTCAGATGAATTTAATAGATTTCTTTGACTGGGTGACCAAAGTAGTAGACCAGGGAGGAGCTGTGGACGTGGCCTACCTAGACTTTAGCAAGGCATTTGACACCGTCAAACACAAAAGATTAATAAATGGGTTAACCAGTCTAGGAGTGGGTCCCAGGGTGGTAACCTGGGTAAAAAATTAGCTGGACAACAGGACACAAAGGGTGATAGTAAACGGAGTCAAAGCCAAAGAAAGGGGGGTTGTTAGCGGGGCACCGCAGGGTTCAGTACTGGGACCAGTCCTCTTTAATGTCTTTATAGGTGACATTGGAGAGGGACTGGAAGGAAAAGTATGCTTCTTTGCAGACGACACAAAGATCTGCAACAGGATTGATACACAAGGGGAGTGGAAAGGATGAGAAGGGACTTTGCAAGGTTGGAGGAATGGTCAAAAGAATGGCAACTTAGAATCAATGCAAAGAAGTACAAGGTAATGCACCTGGGAAACAAAAACCCAAGGGAATAGTACACGGGGTATTAACGACAACAAAAATGGAAAGAGACCTGGGGTTAATCATATCAGTAGGCAAGCAATGTCAGAAGGCAGTAAGGAAGGCTGGGGGATACTGGGATGCACAGGAAGAGGCATCACCAGTAGAAAACAGGAAATTGCTATCCCTCTCTACAGACAATTGGTGAGACCCCATCTGGAGTACTGCATGCAGTTCTGGAGACCTCATCTCCGCCAGAACATAGACAGGATGGAGGCAATCCAGAGGAGGGCAACTAAAATGATGCAGGGTCTGCACCAGATGCCATACGAAGAGAGACTGAAGGAGTTTAATATGTATACCCTCGAGGAAAGGAGGGAGAGGGGGGACATGACAGAAATTTTCAAGTACCTCAAGGAAATCAACAAAGTCCAAGAGGGTAGCATCTTCCAGAAAAAGAGACTTGCAAGAACAAGGGGGCACAGTTTGAAGATAGAAGGGGGGACGACTCAGGGGCAACGTGAGGAAGTATTTTTTCACAGAGAGGGTGGTGGACGCATGGAACGGCCTTCCTGAGGTCATGGGGCCAAAAACAGTGGACAAGTTTAAGAATGCATGGCACAGTCATAAAGCAATTCTAGTGGAAGGTAGGAGGAAGTAGGCTGTTGGTAAAACTAGGATCTACAACTTATCCAAAAGGTAAGGAAATGAGCAGACTGGGTGGGCCAAGTGGTCCTTATCTGCCATCAAAGTCTATGTTTCAAAATATCATTGGCGTCGGCGATAGTAGAAGACTGTGTCGATGGGGGGAGATCACGGCACAGGAAGCGGCGACCTGCGAAGAGCCCGCAGCCCAAGGGCCTGGGGAAGCATCAGGCCTACACGGCGGGGAGGCGGGACGCCGATGGCGCATCCTGTCCATCAATGAAGAGGAGCCGACGACCGCCACCTTGGGTATCAGGCAGAGGGCTGTCGGTATGGGGCTGGTGAGGATGGAGACCTGGACTGCAGATTTATGCATCGACACAGCTGCAGTCGATGAAGAACCCCCCCAAGAAGAAGAGGAGGCTGTTGGGGAGCGGGACCACCACTGGGGGGAGAGGTTCCGATCTGTCTTTTTTATGACTTTTCTCCGAGGACTTGTCTCAGGCCTTAGCGGCCTGGGAGCTCGATGACCCTGACGGCGACTGGGAAGGAGGGACCCCAGAGGACCCCTACCCAGTACTGGCCACTTGCTGATTCATCAGGAAATTTTTAAGTGCCTTTTTGCATTGCCTGAATGTTTTTTTGATTAAACTTCTGGCAGAGCTCACAGTCGGAGACTTTGTGGTCAGGACCAAGACAGCAGATACAGAGAGAGTGTTTGTTTGTAGAAGCAATCTTCTTTCCACAGCAGCAGCAACAGAAGAGAGAAGTTGAAGGGTTAACTCTCAACATAAATGAGGTAAACAAATCTCTTTAGAAAAAGAGATGCTAAAAAATTAAGTATTGAAAAGCCGTAGGTGAAAAAAGGCATGAAACTGCATTGGAACTTCTGCATAGACTTATGTGAACAAGTCAACAGTAGGAAAGAACTGAGGAGAGAGCGGGGCCACTCACGCCTTTACAGGGCTGATGACGTCGGAAGATGACATCGGTGTGGGCAGCCTCAGCAAGTACTGCTGAAAATCTTCCATGTGGATCCTGCTACACCGACCGTGACATTCCTACGGTGCGACCTGATGACTGAGATACCTCCGAAGAAGATGTGGTATTACTTGAAACAGTGGCTGGCTTCAAATGAGGTTGGGACAGAGCAAAGGGAATAAAGAAAGGGTCTAAAGTGAGGTAGACAGAAAGGAGTGGATATTGGTTTGGGGTGGGGGGCAGAGTCCTAAGCTTGCACTGGGGATTCTGCAATATCAGCAGACGTGATAGACCAAAAGGCTTTATTCTGCTAGCATCTTCATATGTAACAATAAATTCTAACTTGACACACAAGCCATGAAATTAATGTGGCTACCAAATTTCTGAGATTTTGAGCTGCTCTATCTTAATTTTGCAATGGGGAAAAAAATCTGGTACAAAAGCAGACTGAAAAAGATATCTACTGCAGCGGACAGGATGCCAAAATTACGTGGAGCCAGTGGGTTAATAAACTCGTGCAAGCCAAAACATCTAACCTCCTGGCTTCCCCTGCTAGGCGAGCTGTAACCAGTGGTCTGCACATTTACTTTTACAAGGATATAATCCAAACCAAAAACACCACCAGATCTGTGCTGCTCCATAAGCCATTCTTTCAATGGTTACATTTTAAAACATGAGTACAGTGCAGCAGAGTTGTGGATAACACACCCACAATCACTCTGACCAGTTTTAACTCTTACCCACCATGAGTCTGTAGGCAGGGTGACTGCAGGTATGTTGCCTTTTGTTTACAGCCCCTGCTGCACTGCCGTGATGAGTACACTTTACTCTGTTTATATGTATATGGCACCTTTTGCTGCACTTCTAATAAATGATATGATGGCAACCCTGTGCGCGCTGCTCTTGTTTTATCTAATTGCCGGTGTATTACCTGCTACTCTGGTGCACTGTAATCTTGTTGTAAAATAAAATAATTATAAATAAAGAGGCATGCTGCAGCACAAGAAAGTAGGAAAGTGTGAGAGGTGTTTTGCATATCTGGTATATGTAGAGCCCATGCCCAGAAATTCAATAGATTTTTAAGTAACTTATATTTAATTAACTTCTGAAAGGCCAGTTTGGGGCATTTCCTTGCTTGCGCTTTGTTCTTTGTCTACTGGGATATATCGGCTGAAAATAAAAACCTGTTTTGCTCACAATCAATCACTAAAACTTTACCATGGTAAAAAATGTGCACTGAATGTTAACAAAATAAACCCCAACACAACTAAAACATTACAAATAAATAAAAGATATGCCATGCAAATGAGATTTCATACGGCAGTCGGCATCTCCCATACTATTTGTCCTCCCCCAAATCTTTGCTAATGCACTGAAGCCATATGAATGTCCATCACCATCAGGTCACAGGAACCTCGGAGGGAGGAAGAAATACTGTCTGCTGTATTTATCAGTGCACACCACTACTGTACATTGGGGTTCCCACGCCAACAGAGATGCCTGTATTTTATAAGAACATGGTGCAGTCTACAGGGCAATTGTTTCCACAGCCGTTAGTGCTTATAAACTGAAAAAACAGAACAATTGAAGTTACACATAAACTAAAATCATGTAAAGGGAAATTACAGCAAAATCACTCTTGAATTATGGGAACAATGTCAAATTGTTACGGGAACTTTAATCAAAACAGGTTCCACTTTACTTGTCTTCCAGGTTACAAACTGGCAGATCGGGCAGGTTTTCATAGATAAATTGTTATAGCCTGTATATTTGTGTAGCTATGATTGGTTGACTGACTTACCTCCCTTTTGTTACAGCTCTCCAGTGGTATTCTTGCACTGGAAATAACATTTCCTTGTTTGTAACTAATGCAACTGAAATGGTCTCTCATACTTGTCTTCCCGTTCCTTTTCACCCCATCATACCTCAAGCTGCTGCGTGGTTCCTTTCTCTCTCTCCAACATACTGTGCCTGCCTGTGGCTAAACTTGGGAACTAATTTGTATGGTCAGGTAAACCCTTTTGTCTTTTGCATTTTAGCAGTTGCAATCATTGTCTCAAATGAGTTGTATGCATGGTTTTGGAACCTACTACTGTCTTACCGATATAGATGTTGTGTGCTATATTCTTGTGTGTACTATAAAGAAAAATTCAGTAAATACTGTATAGCAGATAATATTAGCGCTCCAGTTATATTAGCTGAAATCTAAAACCTGCTTATATTACCCACCAGCTTATATTATCTGGTATGGTTCCTGCCGTCTGCATGTACAGTAATCAGCACATTAGTAGCGTGTTATCCCCAGCTATCCTTCCGTTTAGTGGCCGATTAGAATTAGCTTTACTGTAACACCCAGTTAGTTGTTTAGCTATTAAGTATTTTATTTAATTACAGAAAGACAAAAAAAAAACAGTAAATAAAAATAAAAGTAAAATAAGTGCAGTTTTTTTTATTTCAGTCACTGCAGTTCCATTTCACTCAGCATCAATGAACTTCTGCTACAAGCGATTCATCAGGACAATTCAGAAATACAGTTGATTCATTCAGCTTCTTCTGCTTCACATCACTGTATGTTACGGCATCTATGAAGCAGAAAGAAGAAGAATGAGTCGACATCTGACCTTGCTACTATACAAGCCGATACCAAGTAAATGAAAAATTGTGCCTCTACTTACATCTATCAGGCAGTTTTCATGTGCTGTATGTATGCCTGCCCGTTGAAAGCCTCGGACGATATCCTCTTGGCGTGCTTTCAGGGAGTTAAAGCTATGCTGAAGCCACCGAGAGCGAAGCTCTTTTAGATTCTGGAGTCTTATATCTTCAGTTAGATTATCCGCTCCACCAGCTACAAGTATGTCAGACACAACATCTGCATACCAGCATGTGAATGCCTTTTTTACAAAATCCTTAAAAGGTTTGTTGACCGAGCTGTCTAGGGGTTGCAGGACATCTGTACAAGAAGCCAGCACATACACCGGGATGATGTTATTGGACTCAAGATGTTGTAGTACTTCCTTGGTTGTGTGTGCTTGGAACAGGTCGAGCACAAGGAGAGCCTTCTGCTCCTCGGGTAGTGCCATGGCCTTGATTTGTGATCGTACATGGGGCACAAGAACATTGTCAATAAATACTATTGTGGTCACAACATTGGCCCAGTGATTTTCCAAGTAGGTCACATCCCACTCATTGGGGAATTTGTGCCGTGGATGACAAGCTACACTTCAACCCTTGTATATTAACTGAGGGGCCAGCGTATCGCCAGACAGGGTGCAGGCTAGAACTACTGTGCTCTGGCGTTTATCTCCCATGCTGGTCACAGACACTTGCTTTGCCCCCGTTGCCTCCATTGTCACTCCAAGACAGGGATCCTGTTGATCCCTGTCTCATCCATATTCATGATTAATTTGTGCTGGTATCAGCTCTTGGGCACTTGCTCTTGCAATTCTGGTCAGAAAGGAAGATTTCAAAGTAACTAAATCACCTGATGTTTTGCGCCCTGCTTTGGTCTCCTTGCGCTTGCTGTAACCAATGCGATGTAGGAACCCCCAAGCCCACTTACTGGACAATGTGCGATGGCCACTGTTCTTGGTCAGTAGCTGTGGGGAGTTCACTTTTACAATTCCCACAGCTATAGCTTGGATAACAGTGGCGTTCACCACTGCACCTTCTGTTCGAAGGGATTTTACAACTGCTTTAACTGCCCCTCAAGATCATCTTCTAAATGGGTAGGATGACCACGAGGTTTCTTAGGCAGAACAGGAGACACTACAGTAGGGTCCAGTGTTTTTTTTTCAACTGCAACAAATAGTTTTCAAATTTCTCAATGAACTTCCATTTATTTTATTTCCAGTTGTGGCAAAATAGTGATGGACTGTAGCCATGACCCCCTGTTCGATGGCACACCTGCCGAGCTGAAATCTAGTCTTGGGAGTGTAGTTAGCATATGAGGAGCGGTGGTTTCTTTGGAAGGGGTTGGGGAAGCACCAGCGACCTCCTTGGCTGCTGTGGCAGAGACACTTAAATCAACACTAGAGCTCTCTGCCAAATTTGCTCCTGAGAACGTGGAAGTATCCATTGGGTATTTCCTCTTCAGTTGAGAGGACTATATCCACTTCAAGAGGGACATCGCAAGACAGGAAAAAAAGCACAGCACAGTACAGCAAGAACTACTACTACTGAAAGGGTCGACACTTACAGTATACACTGGCTATATAAGGTATGTAAGCTGCTGGCAATCAGTGCCAATCAGTACAGCAGCTAATCTACTAGTGCTCGCTCACATCCACTTTCAGTACTGTAACTGCGGGGACACCGAGTGCAAATTATATTGGGCGTTAATATGTAATACTAGAGGCGCTGCGCTAAATATTATCAGGCACTAATATTATCTGCTGTACAGTATTTCTACAGAAAAAAATATATATGTGACCCTAGTAGTATCAATAATCAAGTAATCTAATAAAAAACTTCTTATACAGAATTACCCCTAGTGATCGCACTAGTAGCCTCATGACAGAGCTATCTGAATCAGGGCAACATTGTGTTTCTCAAAACTGGAATGTCAACAAGAAGTTTTAAATACCCATCCTGCTCAGTACTACTGTTATATACAGTATATTGGTCAAATCTCATTTTTTATTTAGTTTAACATATTCTGTTATAGGTTGGCTCCATGGCATTGACTGACAGGGGATTGTTTGGAATGCTGGTGACCTGAGAGTTTGCTTCCGGCTGAGCTTGAGATGTGAGGGGTGCAGGCCAGCAGGGAAGGATGGAGTGCGTGTGTGTGAGGGAGTGTATGTTGTGTGTGGGTGGGGTGGGGCTGTTAGCATGTGCCACTACTTGACTGCCTCCTAGTGTTAGGTAGAGGCAGCACATGGAGACATCCCACACTGGGAGGGAGTTCCCACACTGGTAGGGAGGGATGTAGGGATGGCTGGTATGCAAAGGTGCACAATGACATTATGGCTCTACATCCTAAGGGAATGAACTGGAAAACATTAGTTCTCCACATCACATGATGGCTGCCTTCCCCACCCAGACCACTGGATCCATAATTACAAGGAATCATCTTCTGATGTCCCAGCCTCCTCCAACCAATCACAGTACTCTCCTAGTACCCTTGCATCAGCCCCTGCAAGGGAAGGGGTGACCTTCCTCTGTGATGGAAATGAAAGTTACGAACTTACCGTAACTGTTGATCTTCCTGAATATTTTCTCCATAGATTGCCACTAATGTATCTAAGCTGGAGGGAGCCAGAACTTTTTGGAAGGGCTGGTGATGCGAGCAAGTGTCATGTGTGTGTCACTGCACATGCCCACTGGTATACCGCGGTACCAGACTCCAACTGCCTTACTACTTTTTTTTACCAAGAAGGTGAGCAGCAAGACGCTAAAAAGTAAACTATGCATTTAATATGTGGACATAAGATAGCCCTGGTGGCCCGTGTAAGAAGGGCCACCAAACTAGTAACACAGTGTCTTCACAGCCCAAAACAAGTACAAAGGGGTGAAGACCAACACAACAATACTGGAGTGAGTCTGAGGGGATGGGTGGCCGGCATGGTAATCTAGGGAGAAGATATTCAGAAAGATCAACCATTACAGTAAGTACATAACTTTCATATCTTCCAAGACTCAATCTTATCCATAGACTGATCTATCTATGGATAACATATTCAGGAAGATCAACCATTACAGAAAATACCCGACTTTCACATCTTCCAAGAATCAGTCTTCTTCATAGACTCCCACTAATGGATCAGAGTACCAAGATTTGAGAAGTTCCCCTGGACTAGGGAGGCTGGAGCTCAGGGCTCACTGAAGATAGTAATTAATTCAGTGTTGTCCTGCCAAAGGTGGCATGCTGCATAGTGCTTGGTAAAAGTCTGTACTGTGCTCCAAGTTGCAGCTCTGCAAATCTCTCTAGCTGGCACAGACCACATTTCTGCCAGGGAAGTGACTACCACTGTGGTGGACTGGACATGTACGTTGCCCTCTAGTTTCACCTAAGCCATAGCATAGCAGTGGTGGAAGGCAGCTTACAATCCAGGCTAAAATACACTTGATTGTAACAAGCTGCTCCTTTCAATTAAGGTCGAAAGAGACAAAGAACTGTTTTGACTGTCTGTTGTCCTTAGTACTATCCAGGTAAAACCCAAGGATTCTTAATGTCCAGGAAATGGAGAGTTCTTTCTCCCTCTTTCTGGAAGTTGGCAAGGTAAATCAAGGCTTGATACAAGTGGAACTCTGATACCACTTTAGGTAAGAACACAGGGTGTGTCCAGAGCACTACCTTGTTCACACTCAATATGGGAAGGATAACAGGAGGAACAGGTACCAGGGTGATCGATTTTAAGGGAGTGGACTTTAAAAGGATGGGTGAAATTTTGGTTCTGCATCTGGTGGGAATTCAGACATGCATGGGTGCCAGCTAAAAATGGAATATAGCCAGCCCGGTGGCGCTGAGGGTTGAGGCGCTGGACGCCACACCTCACACCATGCCGGCGACCCGAGTTCAGGAGCGAGCTCGGGCTGCCAGGGGTTGGCAGGGAGTAGGCTAGAGCGCCTGACGCACAACTCACCTTCTCGGGGTCGGTCCCTGACCGGTAAGCGGTGACCCCTGAAGGAGGCTGGGGGCACAACAGCTGCTGGTGTCACTGGGGCATGATTGGTCGGGGTTGTAGGCCTTGGACCAATCAGCTTCGGGGATGGGTTCTCAGTGGGGCAGGAGGACTCTGCCTTGATGCAGGGGCATGCAGTCAGTACATCTTAGAAAAATGGAAAAAGCCCCTCTGGAGTTGGGTAGACGGAGTGCCGAGCAGGGTCCCAATCTATCACCGCCTGCCCAGCTGAGTCGGGGGCCTGAGGAGATCCAAAAGTTCAGGGGTGGCCTTACCCTGACCCCGCACGGGGGGATAAGCCACAGCAAGATGGAGGACCCTGATCAGTCATGTAGGATGGTGGTAGGGACAGGCTTAATTGGCTCTCCCAAAGAAGTGACTCGGGAGAGGAAGGGGGAGGATAAAATATATATATAAAAATAAAAATGGAATATAACTAAGAAAGGGCTGGCAGAGGCTACTGAGACCTGCACCAGGACATGGAGCAAGAAGGAGAGAGAGCAAAGAAGCCTAGCTGGCTGACTCTGGAGGTAATGGAAGGGGTGAGGGCCAAGAGAAAAGCATTCTAGAGGCTTAGGAAATCAGGAGGGCAAGGGGATAAAGATGAGTACATGAAGAAGTCCAGGAAGGTTATCAGGCTAGTCAGAGCGGCCAAGCCTTCCAGAGAGCTGAGACTGGCACAGGGAATCAAGGACGGGGAAAAGGACTTCTTCAGACACATTGATGAGAGAAGAAGAAACAAAGACTAGATTGTGAGTATTGAGAAAGATGGGGGGTGGGTGGAGAAGGGGGAGGACCAGGAAGAGGCACTGAATTAGTACTTCTGCTCTGTGTTCACGAAGGAAAGAGGGGGCAAATACCCCATGGAAAGAATGGAGTGGGCAGAGCGGGCGGGGAGACTGATATCAGAATTACAGAGGACAGGGTGCTGGAGGTACTAAGGGTGGACAAGGTGCTGGGGCTAGATGGCATTCACCCTAGGGTATTGGGGAGCTAGCGGACATCCTGGTGGGATCACTAGCAGACCTGTTCAGTACATCACTGGACACAGGATGCATGCCACAGGACTGGAGTATGGCCCATGGGGTGCCCATTCATAAAAGTGTCCCGAAAAATGATCCAGGCAACTACAGACCGGTAAGTCTCACTTCAATCGAGGGGGAAACTCATGAAGTCAATCCTAAAAGAGAGACTGGTGACCTTTCTGGAAGATAATGGGCTCCAAGATGGCCATCAGCGTGGTTTTGCATCGGGCAGATCCTGACAGACGAACCTAGTCGAGTACTACAGCTGGGTTGCCAGGGAACTGGACAAGGGCCATGCAGTGGACATCATATATTTGGACTTCTGCAAGGTCTTTGACTCGGTGCCACATGGTAGGCTGGGGAGAAATTGGAATACATTGGGGTGGGGACAAAAATGGTCAACAGGATCACCAACTGGCTGAGGGGTAGGCAGCAAAGGGTGGTGGTGGTGGTGTTGGGGGGGGGAACTCTCATAACCAAGGGACGTTATGAGTGGGGTGCCCCTGGGTTCAGTACTGGGACTGGTGCTGTTTGGGACATTCATAGCGAATATCTCATATGGGATCTGGAGTAGGATCAGTCTGTTCGCAGACAATACTAAGATCGGTGCAGTGATAGATGACAGAGAGGGGTGGAGGGAGCTGCAGGAAGACCTGACCAAACTACAGGAATCGTCGGAGACATGGCAGTTGGGGTTCAACGCCAAGAAGTGCAAGGTACTGCACTTCAGAGCAAGGAACCGGGGAGGAAATATCACTTAGGAGGGTTACAGTTGGAAAGTGCAGTGGAGGAAAAGGATCTAGGGATAATAATAACAGGCAGTATGAACCACTGAGCTCATTGCAGGAAGGTGGCTGCAAAGGCAAACAAGATGCTGGAGTGCATAGTGGGGGGAATCTCCTCCAGGCACAGAGATGTGGTCCTACCCCTGTACAGGTCACTGGTCAGGCCACACCTGGAACACTGCGTGCCGTACTGGTGTCCATTCCTGAAGAGGGACGTCAGATTGCTGGAGGTGGTGCAGCACAGGGCAATGAAGATGATACAGGGACTTGAGGGAAAATCCTACAAGGAGAGGCTGGGAGAACTGCAAATGTATTCCCTGGAAGAGAGGAGGGATAGAGGGATATGATGGAAACCTTTAAGTACCTAAAGGGTATTAACAGGATTAATACAGAAGGGATTCTTCAGATCAGAAGGGGGAGGGACATGAGAGGGCATCGGCTGAGATTGGGGGGGAAGATTTAGGAGGGAAATCAGCAGACACTTTTTCATGGAAAGGGTAGTAGATAAGTGGAACACTTTGCCCAAGGAGGTGGTATCATGTAGAACGGTGGGTGGATTTAAGAGAGGGTGGGACAGAGTGGGGGTGTGTGATTATGAGGAGGAGAAGGAGAGGAGAGGGTGGGGCAGCCGCAAGTTGAGGAGCTAGCTGCACAATCGAGCAGTCTCGACAGACCGTGAGGCCTGTTTCTGCTAGCATTTCGTATGTTCATATGTATGTTTATGGAAAACGATATATAGAAGATCTGTGACCAAAGCATGGATTTAAGACACTCTGCATGCAGAGGGAATGGACACCATAAATGCTGCTTTCCAGAACAGATATTTCATATCACAGGTCGCAATAGGCTAGAAGGTCTTGTGAATGAGTACATCCAGAGCTAGACTGAGGTCCCAGGCAGCCACCAGTTTCCTTCATGTGCAGGATACCCCTGAGGAACCTCTTGAGCAGTGGCAGCTGTGACAAAGAGAGGGTACCTATAGGTTCATGGTATGCTAATATAGCACAGAGGTGGACCTTAGATATAGAATACTTCAGTCTGGCATCAGAAAGGTCCAGTAAATGCTCCAAAACCTCTTCAGGCGGACACCTTAAAGGGTCCACGGGGGCTTTGGAGCACCAGATGGAAAATCATTTCCACTTGGCTGCATATATCTTCCTGGTGGAAGGTTAACATGCAGCCAGGAGTATTTCAGAGATCCTCTGAGACACTTTTAACTTGTTCATTCCTATCTCTTCAGGAGCTAGGCCTGAAGGTGAAAAGAACAGGCTGAGGTGGTCTAGCTAATCTTATGCTTGGGTCAATAAATCTATCTGAAGTGGCAGAATTCTTGGTCTGCTGACTGACAGTCGATTCAACATATCTGCTGAGGCCAGCAAGGGGCCACTAGGATCATCTTGCCCCCGTGTGCTTCCAGCTTGAATAACACACTCTGAGAGGGACTGGAGGGAATGCATGCAAAAACAGATTGTACCATAGTAGTCTGAATGCATCCTGACAGAAAATATCAGGTCCTGGATTTTTGGAGCACAATTGAGGCAGTTTAGTGTTGAGTGGGGATGCGTGCCCCACTAATTGAATAGCAATCTTTCAATGTCTGGTGCTAGTGACCACTCCTGAGGATCTGCTGTTGTTCGACTTAACTCTTTTGCCAGAGTGTACTTCCGGCAGGCAGACTGCTTGGAGCAGGATCCCCTGTTCCAGGCATGATTTCTACACTCTCATCGCCTCTCTACAGAGAGCGTAAGAGTGTGTTCCTCCTTGTTTGCTGACATAGTATGTGACAGACTTGTCATCTGTCTGGAGCACTGTCTTTTGGCTGGCTAAGTCCATTAAGGCTTTCAGATTGTAGAGCACAGCATGCATTTCTAGCACATTTATGTGGAGATGTGTTTCATTTTTTTTTTCAATTTAATGCACTTTATTAAATATTATACAAAAAGAATAGAAAGTATCATAACCACTGAACCAGAAACACCAGCCACAGTACTCACAAAGCTGTACAGGAAAAGAACAGTACATAATGACTGGCAAACAGTAACAGTAATAAGATATATAAACAGACAAACAATACCCCACCTCCCCACAAGCATATCCACGTGGAGATGTGTTTCTAACATGTCTCAGACCCCTTGTGTCTGGAGACCTTGGCAGTGGGCTCCCCACCCCAATAAGGAGGCATCCAAGGTGAGAGTTACCTCTGACTCTGGAAGGGAGAAGGCGGAGACCTAGAAGAGGTTTTCCTCCACTGACCACCACAGCAAAGACCTCACCAGAGAATTGGTCACCTGGATGGGGTAGTTCCCAAGATGTGATGACTGAATGGGGTAGTTCCCTAGGTGTGATGACTGAGACCACTGGGTACTGAGCATCTACTGAGTTGTCCTCATTTGCAGCCTTGCTAGAGGTACTGTGAACACTGAGGATGCCATGAGTCCCAGCATGTGTTCCATGGAATGAGATGGTTCAGTACTGCATTCCATGATGAGGAGTGCCATCTGCAAGACTGCTTGTACTTTGCTGATAAATCCAAACAGGTAGCACTCTGAAGAATGAAAGTAGATGCAAATTTAATGCAAAAAATCAAAATGTCTTTATTGGGCTAATGCCATGTGGCTGCTAGCCAGTCACCTAAAGTGAACAAGTCATACCTCCACCCAGCACTTCGCCTTGAAAGAGAGGCTTCATCAGAACAGCCCCTATGAACAGCAGTACCTGGGCGGGCTCCAGCTGAGATTAGGCATGGCTCAGCAGGGCTCCCATAGACACTAGACATTAAGAGTCAGTGGCCACTGCCTTCTGTGTCTCCTGTCTGGATAGGCTTGTTAGGAGCCAGTCATCCAGGTATGGGAAGACTTGTAGTCAAGCTTTCTGGGTGTGATGCAAGTACTGCAAAGTACTTTGTAAAGACTCACCACGCCAAAGAAAACCCAAAGGAAAGGACTCAGAAATGGTAGTGCTGTCCCTTCTTGCAGAACTGGAGGTACTTGTGGTGGCTGGGGTGCATCAGTATGTGCTGGTATGCATCCTGCATGTACTGTGATGTTAGTCAGTCACGATGTTTCAGGTAAGGTAGCAAGGATCCCAGAGAAATCATTTTGAATTCTTCTTAACCCATGTACTTGTTCAGCTTTCTGAGATCAAGAATGGTGCACATGACCTCTGATTTCTTTGCTATCAGGAAGTAGTGAGACTAGAACCCTGTGTTTTGTTCCATCTCTGGCACTATTTCCACGGCCCTGTTTCTCAGAAAGACCACAATCTCCTGTGCCAAAAACTCTAACAAATGAGCTGACAAGGGGAGATGCCTTCTGGGTAGATTGTCCCGGGGGGGGGGGGGGTTACAACAATTCCAGAGAGTACCCCTCTCAGATAATCCTTAAAACCCATTTGTCCACTGAGATGAAGTCCCACGTGTGGTAAAATTGGGTAAGGTGTCCTTCTACTGGTGAAGAGCATTGGGCATCTAAAGTTGATCCAGAAATGGAGCTTCAAAAGGTGGCACTGAGAACTCTTGGAGCAAGTGCCTTTGGCTGTGCTTTCTTTTAAACCTAGGGAGGCTGAGGTCTATTGTTTTGGGCTCTCCTGCCCTTACCACGAAAGGACTTTTTGTTATGGAAGGAGTCGCTTCCCCTATCCCTTTGTGGGTTGTAGGGAGCTGATCTGCATAAAATTACAATGGCATCCACTATTGGCTGAGTAAAATACATGAGCCTGGATTTAGGTGTTGTGTATTTTATGTTTGCCAGTTTGGAGAAAACTGCCACAGTAGCAGGCCTTCTCTAGGCTGCTACAGAAAGGGTCTCCAGGGCTGGCTGGATGGGAGGAACTAAAGAGATCAGGATATTAGACACGTTTACAAACTCCAACTGGAGGTGCCTAGCCTGGTATATGGTTGCTGGCTCAAAATTTAAGGCAGTATGCATATTACTGAGCAGAGCCTGAAAGGACAGATTCTCCTGAGGTACAGTGACAGGAACCACCAGTTCTGGGTTCTCTGAACCACAACATGAGTCCTCATCCTCACCATCAGTGATGATGAAGTCCAGATCCAACTCATTTCCTTCTGTCCTCAGAGGGTAGAAGGGGACTCTAATAGGCGATGGTGGGAGACATGGCCTCAGCAACACTATACTTCCCCCTCCGGTAGGGTCTTGGGAACTGCACCATCGGCGGCACCAAAAATGCCCTAGGATCAAACCTGAAGGGACCAGCCCTGGCACCAAAGGCCCATATGCCACTGAAGGCTATGCTGGCACTGAAGGCAGGCCCCAAAGGGCCAAACCTCAGCACCAGACGCAGCACTGACAGAAATGTCGACAGTTCTGTTGGCCTGGAAGGAGCTGGCAGCAGTAAAGTAGTGCCCCAGTCCCTGTAGGAGTCAGATATGGTACCCCAGGTGGGGCAGGCATTGGCAGCAATAACAATGTTCACTGCCTGGAGGTTGGAGATGACGTTAGTTGCATACTTAAGTCCAGTGGCACCAAAGATTACGCTGGCTCAACTGGCTCGAAAGGTTGTGAACTGGTACTAACAATAGTGCTGTCATAGTTATACACTGTACCCACCACTCCGTAACAGCTGCCCAGTGGCCAAACTGCCCACCAAAGTCCCTTCTATTGGACAGAGAGGGGCTCTGGGATAGGGACCTCGACCTCACAGACTCAGGCATCCCTGGTGTCACCGGAGGCAATGGTGGGGTACCCGGGTCCACAGGTGTTGAGTGTCTCACAGCAGAATGACCAGAGGCCGATTCTGACTGTTGTCCTTTTTTCACGTTTTGTTTCTTGCAGGAGGAGATCAAGGCTGAACAGTGCAAAGACCCTGACACCAAACGTGTGCTTGATATGCATGGTTTCTTTTTGTGGACTGTCCATCCCTCCAGCCGTCAAACTGCTTACTGCCAGAGCACCTGCCCAGAGAGAGGTGGTGGCCAGACACAGTCCCACCGCCGAAGCAACTTGCTTTTTCAGGCTCCCGACCTTCTTCCATGGCCGTCGATCGTTGGCACAAGGTAGGGCTGGAAGGAAACTAGAATTTTTGTGTTAAATGAACTAAAATGACACAAAACTAAGAAACTCTAATAAATGTCATCTAAAAACCAAAGAACTGAATGCTGTCTTCATATAGACAGTGAAGTTCTGGATCCAATGAGAGCAGCGATGTTACTGTTGTGCACTCAATGGTGAGAAAAAAGGAACTAAGGTGGTTAGGGGCTAGTGCCACTATATACCAATGGGCATGTGTGATGACAAGTGCATGGGGCCTGCTCACGTCACCAGCACTCCAGAAAAGTTCTGGCTCCCATGGCGTCCTAGCACTTCCGGCTCAGACCCATTAATTGGAATATTTGGAGAAGATTTATTCTTGGAAGATACAAAGCCTGGGATATGAAGAATATCTGGGGGACCCACACAGGAGAAAGCATTGGACACAGTAGCAAAGATGGCAGAGAAGAAATTCATAGAGAATAAAGAAAAGATGATGAGAGAGAAACACAAAAAATATTTTCAGAAAAAGACCACTGGTCATCCAGTCTGCCCTGTTTTAACATATTGTACCCCAAGACCTAATATCTGGTTGGGTTTATTTCCCTCATTTCCCTACCCCTTCCCCCTGCCTTACTGCTTTCCCATGTGAAACTATTAAGCCTTTTTCTCAGTCCCTGCCATGCTGGAAACCAGTAATGTTTTTTGCACTCACCACCTCTGCTGGTAGACTGTTCCGTGGCTCAGCCACTCTCTCTGTAAAATAAAACTTTATCACGTCCTTCCTGAATCTTCCCCGCCAGCTTCTACTCATGTCCCTGTGTTCTTGATTCAACAGTCCTGCAAAATATTTCCCCATAATCTGCTGTAACCCCCCCTACAAATTGGGGTTTACTAAAATGCCTTCCTGGGCTCCTAAATGTCCACTGTCAGGATGGTGTCCTGTTTTGTAGTAGTTCTATTTGTTTGCATGAGAGCGCCCTAGTAAGCCTCCATGCCTGTCTCTTTAAGAGAGCGTCTAGCCTGTGTTTTGGAAATCAGTCTGGGCTGGGTCCGAGTAATTAAGGCTCGCGACCTGCCAGAAAGCCTGTTATATTGCTCCATTCTGCAGTCGCTGTTAGCACAGAGGGAGTCCTGTTAGGAAATGTAGTCATTTACTGTTTATCTGTTAGAGTAATAATGAAAAAGGAGTTTGTCTAACCTGCCTTCATTTGCAGCTTCAGCTTTCAAATAGGAGCCTCCATTTTGGTTCTGGACTGCCAATACTGGATCAATCGAATTTCTGGGGACCTAAAATGGAGTGTCCCCAGGGGTTGTATGAGAAGGAAATTCTGGAGACTGTCCCCAGGGGTTGTATGGGAAGGAAATTCTGCAGTATTTGTAGTTTTGGATGTTTGGCACCTAAATGGACCTGGAGGGGGAGCCCCTTCTGTGACAGACAGTTCCCTCAGCCAACCGAACCTTGTGGATTACAGAGATATACCTAGAACTGCCTGAAGCAGTGGGTCAGTCAAGAGTGGAAGTTGGAGAGTGAACAGCTCGAGCGGTTGAGCAGCGGCTCCTAGGAGGAGGAGAATTGGCGGACCTGCCTGCCACGTTCTCTGGCCTACATAGATTGTCTATTGCAAAAGTCAGACTGTTCCGATTGTCGGCCTAGACCTGCAGCAGAGGAAAGAAAGTGTGTCAGCACTACTTGCAAGTGGGACTGAAGACTAGCTCCAGAACTGATCGACCTGCCTGAATGAGAGAAGACAGAGAGAATGAGAGAAGACATTAGCAAACTGACTTTATCCAAATGGTGGCTTAGAGAACTAACTGATTTAAGTGTGCTGAATGTGTATCATGGGTCGCGATTTGGTTCCCCACGGTGAATCCTGTTATGGCAGCTGGAAGCTTTCCAGCAATAGATCACAAACTTTTCCCAGGACTGTCCCGCCTGCTTGGGCCTTGCCATCTCCACCCAAGCCCCTGCCCACAATCCAGAGATCATCTCAGTGAAAGACCGGCTTAGGGATTTGGCTCCCTGCTCAACTCCACTGAACAGGTAGCGACCACCACGAGGTGAGTCGTGCAGGCCCTGCTTCCTCCAGCACACCGCATCAACACCATGAGGTCTTCATCTCGCCTGTCCTACATCCTGGTCTGGGTTGTGTGAGTACAAATCAGGGTAGCTCCCTGCAACAACAGCTACAAATCCTTGTGTGTCATCCGATTGCTTGTTTTGGGTTATTGCTAACGGACTGAGCCATCTGGCTCGGGATTACAATTATTTGGGCTGCGCACATGCTAACTGCCTTTCTTTCTAAAGGTCCCCAACAACAGCTGCAACTCTGGCCACCCCGGGCAACGCTTCAGGCTAGCCTGTATAAGATCTGGGTACCCAGGGTTGCAAGACTAATCATCGGGGACTTACAGTGCATGCTGAATCAGCCTAAAGTAAATCAGAGTGTCTATCATTTGACTAAATTCATGCCCCTCCCTTGTTCACTTCCCCTGAATAAACCTGATCATTTGTTTTATGTTTAACTTGGCTAGTGTGCATATTCTTAGTTGGGCCACATTGAAAGGTTTTGCATTGTGTATTACTGAACTTATTTTCCAGGGGGTCTCCAGGGCAGTTGCAGCAGATCCAGCCCTGGTGGTAAGTGCAAGGGGTGTGAGCATATTCTTATTGTTAATCAGTGTATGCAAACTGTTCTATGGTATTACTGTTTAGGCCACTAGAAGGGTTGGTGGGTGGTTATAGCATCCCGGAGCGCTATACCAAAGCAGTCAAGCTACCCCAATATCATTCCTCCGGGTGGAAGTCCCCATTCACAGAACTCAGGCACCTCAACTTGTGCATATTCCCACAGGCAGGGGTAGTAGCCCATAGGATAGCGCCACCTCGGGGTTACACTACCTTGTTCATTGCTTGCAGAAACTGAAAAGTCTCTATAATATCTCTCCTCTCCTCTCTCCCCCCCCTCCCTTTCAGGTCTCCAGCGAGTATGTGTTCAGGGCCTTAAGCTGGTCCTTGTAGAATCTGTCTTGCTGGCCCTGATCATTTGGTTACCCTACACTGCATCATCTCTAGTCAGTCTTTATCTTTTCTTAAGTAGGTTCTCCAGAACTGAGCACAGTATTCCGGATGTGGCCTCACCAGTGATCTATGGCGAGGAAATATCACCTCCTTCCTTCTGCTGTAAAACCCCTATCCCAATACACCTCAATATCGTAGTTGCCTTGTTGCATTGGCTAGATCGAGAAGCTTATGACGACTCCTAGGTCCTTTCCCTCAGTGACTGTGTCCAACATAATCTCTCCCATCCAATATTCCTTCCTGGGGTTCTTTCTGGCATTGAATTTCAACTATCAATCTTTGATCAACCTATCTAGGCTTTGCAGGTCCCTCTGCAGCTCCCTAACCCCTTCCTTGCTGTCTACCCTGCCACAGAGCTTAGTGTTATCTACGAAGATACACATCTTGCCTTGTACTCATTCTTGTATGTCACTGATAAATATACTGAAAAGAACAGGCCCCAGGACTGAACCCTGTGGCACCCCACTCATGACCTCCCTCTCCACTGATCTGACTGTTAGCCACCACCTTCTGCTGTTTACCCCCAGGCCAGATCCCACCCATCTAACTAGATCCTTCACTGTTCCCATATCCTCTAACTTCTTCCACAACCTTCTACGTCAAACACCTTGCTGTATAGAAGTAGGGCAGATCCACTTCTTGTCCCTTGTCTCTCCAGTCAAAGAATACTATCAAGTTGTTCTGACAAGACTTCTCTGACATGAACCCATGCTGCTTACTATCCTGGAACCCATTTCTTTCCGGGTAGTGCACTAGGTCCTCTTTAACTAGTGTCTCTATTAGTTTACCTACTATGAAGGTAAGTCTAACAGGCCTGTAGTTGCCTGGTTGCTCTCTGTCTCCCCCCTTGTGGAGCGGGACTATGTCTGCTACCCACCAATCTTTTGGAACCACACCTGACTGTAGAGAGCTATAGAACAGTCCTGACAGGGGTTCAGCCAGTTCTGATGCCAGTTCCCTGAGCACGCTCAGGGGCATCCGATCTAGCCCTGGAGACTTGTTTATTTTCAGGGCTGCTAAATCTTTTCTGACCCTTTCTCCCTTAAACACCACCTGCCTCATTTCTGGGATCCCTCGTGCAACAGCCTTTATGCCACTTTCAGGGAAGGGCCTGACATCCTCTCCTGTGAACACAGAGCAAACGTAATCATTTAGAACAACTGCCTTCTGGTCATTCTCCTCTATTACCGTGCCTCCTTCTGTCAACCTTATAATCCTGCCTCTTGTCTTCCTTTTTTCATTTATGTATCTAAAGAACTCCTTTCTCCCCTACTTGATCCCCTCCACAACATGCAGTTCTGTGTCTGCTTTTGCGTCCCTAACCGCCTTCTTGGACTCCCTCATCCTTAAATGGTATTCACCCCACTCCTCATCTACCTGTTTCTCTTTGTATGTAATGAACGCCCTATTTTTTTTAGCCCATATTGCCTCCATGACCTTCTTCAAAAACCAGACTTGATGTATTGTGCCTGTTACTCTTGGTAACCGTTTTTAGGCATGAGAGTTGCCTCTAGAATGGCCCATTTAATTACTCCCCACCTCTCCTCTACCCCACTCCCCGATTTTGTCCACTCCCCTCCGCTTACCCTTGACTAGTTCCCTTGTTTGGTCAAAGTCTGCTCTTCTGAGATCCAGAACCACAGCCGCTGATAAGGGTTTACTGGTACCCAGGGCCAGTTCGAAATATGGTGTTATGGTCACTGGACCCCAGATCCTCACATTGCTTACCATTTCTGAGCTGGTGAGCACCATGTTGATAACAGCAGTTTACCTTGTGGATTCTCTGACCAGCTGTGCCAGCAGGCAGTCCTGCAATGTGTTTAGCAGGGCTCGGGGAGCCCTCCCTATTGGGGGGGGGGAGTTAGGAAACAGAAAGTCAAGAGGACTGCCTACAGTCTTTAGTATAGTATAGTTAGAAACGTAAGATTCTATGTACATCCAAAATATGTAACAAAGCTTCACCCTTATTTGAAAAGGAAGGAAAATAAGCAAGATGATGAATGGTCTAATTCAATGTGAAATCGGAAACCACTTTAGGCAAGAAACAAGGGCTGTTTTTTAAGGAAACCCTATCCTGGTGAAAAATCAACTAAAGAGGCTCTGCCACCACAGCCTGTAACTCTGCAACTCTGTGTGCAGAGGTAACGGCCACAAGAAAAAGTGCTTTCCAGGATAGGAAACACATGTCCACAGCCCAGTACCACACTCTCATCACTTCTCTACACAGTGGATCAGCGTATGACCCCCCTTGTTTGTTTATGGAGTGCATTACACTGACATGGTCCATCTGAATTACGAGTGGACTGTCTTGGATATGAACCGTAAAGGTTTATAGGTCAAGAAGTACAGCCCTCATCTTCAGAATACTGACGTGGAGAGCTGTCCGTCTGGGACCAAAGACCCTGGCCGGGATATTTGTGGGCCAGATTAGAGCCCACTAAATGTTTGCTCTAGGAGCAAATTAGTGCCTGCAGCAAAGCAGTGATATATTGGAACATGCTTGGGCAGTTTGCGAGCACAATAGGCATGCTCCAATATAATAGCCAGGCACTATCCCTACTGCGATCGCAAACCCCAGCCCCCTACTGGCCACAGGAGGTATGTGGTCAATAGGATGCTGTGGGGACTGTGACTGCATTCGGGCTGTTAGGGCCCACTAATGGCAGTTATTCCTGTAAAGCAAACTGCCATATTGGTACCTTAAGATGCAAACAACACCACAGCACTAGCAAGATGCTATGAGGTCATTTGCATCTCATTAGGGCCTCATTACAGCCAGGCCAAGAGCAGAGTTGGCCCCTCCCCCCCAGCACCTGTCAGTGTTGCCAGAACTGATGGTCTAGTGTACCCCTGCCCCCCCAAACACCCCTGCCACCATCTAGTACCCAGTCACTGGTGTCCGATGTTCCTACAACTCCTGAAAACCCCGATACACATTTAAAAATACCCTGATATGTAGTGGACCCCACCCCCAAAATACATAAAAAAATACCCTGGTGTCTCATGGTCCTCCCCTGAACACCCTCCCAAAATACATTTAAAAGTATCCTGGTGGTTAGTGGTCCTCCCCCCCACACCTGTGTTCGAATCATCCTCATCCACCCTGTCCTGGCGTGTTCCCCCTAGGTCTGACTCTCCCACCTGTACTGATCACAGCAAACATACACTTCCCGATGACTGGCACTGACCCTCCACTCACCACCATGGCCAGTCGCTGAATGACATTTCATGATCAGCCACCTACTAAACTGACAGTTGATTACAGTCAGCCTGCAATCACGAAATGTCATTCGGCAGCCAGCCATGGAGGTTAGCAGAGGGTCTGTGATGGTTACTAAAGGAGAAGCAGTGGGGGTGTATGGAAAAGCTGGAGGGGGGAAGTCAGACTCGGGTGGTGCTGGGACAGGGTGGGCAGAGCGGATTCAAACCCTGGGGCGGATGGGGACCACTAGCCACCAAGGTATTTTAAATGCATATGGGGGTGTTCGGGGTGGGGGATCACAAGACACCTGAGAAATGTTTTAAAATAACATGAGGGGTGACTGGGGTGGGGAAGGATCACTGGACACCAGGGAAATGTTTTAAAATTACTGGAGGGGTGAACAGAGGAGCGGGGAGGGGGCTATGGTTAGGGAGCACGGGGGGGGGGTTGTGGTTAGGTAGTGCAGATTATAAGACCTGATTTTGGGAATGCGGTAATTAGCATGGCACTGGCAGCTAGTTAATGCCTCTATAAACCTAACAATATGCTAGTGTGCCTATATGCAAGGCACAATCAGCTGCTTTGCATAGGTGCACCAGCATATTTTAGGGTCGGTCACAAGCCACTTAGCCACTCGCTAACCCTGTTATCCAGTATTGCATTTTGAGGTCCTTGCATGCTTTGGGCCCACAAAGATATGTTAGTGAGCTGCTAAACCAGTCTGCAGTCACAGGCCCCATCTGAATATCCTGTGTCCTGAGAGGACCCAGACGTGCACCCCAATTGTAACCATAGTTAAAACTTGGAGGCACATCGGTCTGAAAAAGGAATGCCTAGCATGAGATTTGATTGATCCATCAGTCTACCAGAGGAGGCCATGGCACAGAGGGGATGTGACCAGTATCAGCTGGTCCAGGTCTTCTGACATCTGGTCCCACTGTACCTGAAGCAGCCACTGCATGTGAAGGCATGCAGGGAATCATAAAGATAGCAGCCACCATCAGGCTCAGAAGTCTCTGCATTGATCTCACGGCTGTGTATGAGCTGCTTGAAATTAGAAAAGCCTAAACAATTAGAACATCCACTTGATCATCTAGTAGGAAGTCTCTCAACACAGAAGTGTCTAGTACTGCTCCTATGTACTGGAGATTCTGACAAGGAGTCAGAACCGATTTAGGTTCATTCAGCAAGATTCCCAACTGTTTGAACACCTGACAGGTTGTGACCAGAATGTAAACTATGGCCTCCACGGGTGTGGACTTCACAAGCCAATATTTGAATATGGGAAGACATAAGACCATCCCTCTGGAGTGCCACAGAAGCTACTGACAGGTGTTTGGTAAAGACATGCATTGCTGAGGACAAGTCAAACGGCAAGACACAAAATTGGAAATGCTTGCCCTACAGCATGAACCGGAGATATTGTCTGTGACTGCAATGGATTCTAATAGGAGGATATGCATCCTTTATGTCCAGAGCACACATTCAGTACCCTTTTTGTAACAGGAGAATGAGGAGCTTCAGACACACCATGCACAATTTCTTGTATTCAATAACCTGATCAGACCATTCAGGTCCAGAACAGGATATACAGTAAGTCTCCTGTCCATTTTGGGAAGTCCAGAACAGAATTTATTATTTATTTAGCTTTTGTTGACCAGGTAAGTACACTAGACAAAACATATGCCTATTTTCAGGTACGACCCGGGAGAGTACAGTAGTTACAATACATACAGAGTACATTTTTACACAAGCAAGACAGGTACATTGACTGTAGGAGAAGCATGACAGTCACAGTAAGATTATTTAGTATAACATGATGGCAAGATCAATATAGAGTAAATATAGAGAACACTAAGGCAATAATTTAATTATTATGTACAAGTATCTTATCAGACAGATATCAACAGCACAGGACCCCGGCAATATCACCATTTCACACAGGGCCAAAGCCCAGTCGGGCATGCTACCACAGCGGGACCTAAGTCAAAGTGAGGGAGATGATGTCAACAAGTGCTGTGCAGGGACCTGAGGGAGCAGGATGATCAGGGAGGTTTAGGACAGTCACATGCCAAGGAGAGCTTCAGGTGCTTCCACAGAGAGGTCCTTAGGCACGCATGGGAGGGAGAGGAGCGGACCTGGGCAGGAAAGGAATTCCATAGTCCAGGGGCCCAGGAGGCAAAGTCCCTGTTTCCCATTCGAGTACGTGTAGCAGGAACCTGAAGGGTGGCAGGGCCCAGAGACCTGAGGGAGCAGGTGGAGGGGACAGCAGGCACCAGGAGCTCCGCCAATCCAGGGGGGTACCCGTGCTCAATACCTTACCAGCAAAGCAGCTCAGAGCAAAGTTTAGGCAGTTGGGCGGGGAAAGCCAGTTTAGTTTACCATACAAGTCACAATGGTGAGTGAGGCGAGGGGCTGCTACAGCAAAGCGACAAATGTTATTGTATGCCACGGTCCACCTTGCAAGGTGGACTTTGGAGGTATGGGCAAACAATGGGAGCCCATAGCATAGGGATGGTAGAAACACCCCTTTGGCTAATGCTAGGCGAGCAGCTGAGGTAAGATTATTTTTAGCCCTGTAAGCCAGACCCAATTTCCAGTTAACAGCCCGACACACATTCAGGATGTGATGACCAAGGTCGAGCTGAGGGTCGAGTGTCACCCCCAGGTATTTGACTGAGTCAGTAACATGCATGGGAGCACCTCCAGTACCCAAAATACACAGAGGGACAGGGGAGGTCTTCAGCCTAGCCAGGGATCCAAACAGCATGGCCTCGGTCTTTTTAAGGTTTAGGACCAGCTTATGGGACAATAACCATGACTGGATACCCCTGAAATCCTCACTCATATGGGAATTAATGACCTCAATGTCACGGGAGTGATGGAGGATAACCAGGTCATCAGCATACAGGATGGTCCTGCAGGTGGCCGCAGCAGAGGGAAGATCACTAACAAATATGGAGAAGAGCAGAGGCCCAAGTACAGACCTCTGGGGAACACCTGGGATACAGTGGTGGTGTCCGAGAGCACCTTCCCATATTTTGTGAGTTGTTGCCTGCCCTGAAGGTAGTTGGAGAACCAACGAAGGACGGGGGTAGGGAGGATGACCAAGAGACCTAAGTTGAGAGCATAGGAGGACATGGTCAACTAGGTCAAAGGCCTTAGAGAGATCAATAAAGACGGCACCCGAGAGTCTGCCCTGGTCCATAGCAGTCCTTATTCATGAAGTGATAGTGACCAGGGCAGAGGCTGTACTGTGCCCCTTGTGAAAACCATGCTGCGAGAGAGACAGAAGCTCATGAGATTGGATATAATCCGTAAGTTGCCCCACCACAACTTTCTCAAGAATCTTACTAACTGCCGATAGGATGGCAATTGGCCGATAGTTGTCTAGAATCCTAGGGTTGCCCTGTTTGAGTACAGGGACAACCCTTGCCACTTTCCATATGTCGGGGATCGCCCCAAAGGTGAGGGATAGATTAACTATGTGGGCCACAGTGGGGGCAATGAAGGCTGTGGCCAGGCGGAGGAGCCTTGGCTCCATACCATCTAGACCAGCACTAGCAAAGGGGGAGAGACCAGAGAGCAATCTCTGTATCTCATGCACCTTCACTGCCTTAAAGTAGAACAATGGTCGGGAAGCAGGGGGCAGTTGAGGCGGCAGGACCTGTGCAAGTCTCCTGTTCAATTAGGGACTAGAAAGTACTAGTGCTAAAATCCCTGATTCAATACTGGAACAGGAATGGGTTCAAGAGCCCATTTCTGCAGTGCAGACTGTACTGCCCTTAGCAGAAGAGACAAGTGTCCTGGAGAGTAATAACAGGGAGCAGGAGGATGCACTGGAGGACATAACAGTAACTATAGGGCATGATCCAATTGATACTCCCCAAGACCCACTTGTCTGTAGTGATTTCCCTCTGTTGTGGCAGAAAGAGGGAGATCCTGTCCCTTACCTGTATAGCTAGAGTAATGGTAGGAGGGGGAAGGCAGAAGGGAGTCAGAAAATTCTGGGGCAGCAGGGATGTCACCTGCACCAGCACCTTTGGGGAATCTGGAATGTGCACCTGGAGGCAAGAAGAGGTGGGTGCACATCCAGGCGCATGAGCCTCTGGGCCTGAACCATGGATAGGTCTAGCAGCCAGTCTCTGAAAAACATAGGTTACTCACCTAACCGTAGTTCCACTAGCGGTAGAGTTCACATCCACACTCCTGCAGTTCTGCTGGAGACAGCTGAGTCATAAAAAGTTTTCTAAGCTCCTCCCACCATATAGGTGGTATATCCTCCGGCTCCATTATGTGATGACAGATCTTTTGCACACTGGAAGCAGGGATCCAGGCGCCACTTGTCAGGGAAGGTCAGCTGGGTTGGGTGGATGTGAACTGTATACCACTAGTAGAAATTAAAATTATGTACTTACCATAATTCTTGACCTTCAAGAATATCTTTACCATTGATTCTCACTTGTGTGTCTGTTCCAGAAATGCTAGGATCCTGCGGGAACCAGAACTTTTTTGGGGGGGCAGTGACACAGTTGTCGATGCATGCATCCGCTAGCATACTATCCTCCAATCTAACCTGAATCATAGCATAGCAGTGGTGAAGGCAATTTACAACCCAGGAAGAAATGCACTTTGTTGTAAGGCTATCCCTTACAATTAGGGTCAAAAAGAACAAAGAGCTGTGTAGACTGTCTGAAGTCCTTAGTCCTGTCCAGGTAGAACCTAAGGACCCTCTTAACATCCAGTGAGTGGAC
Organism: Neoceratodus forsteri; assembly: GCA_016271365.2. Lineage (NCBI taxonomy): Eukaryota > Metazoa > Chordata > Ceratodontiformes > Ceratodontidae > Neoceratodus > Neoceratodus forsteri. The sequence goes on from CM028134.1 coordinate 245,149,874, forward strand.
AATCCTTTCTCCTTCTTTCTGGAGGTTGGCAAAGTAGTTAGGCAGGATTATGATCTGATTTGGATGGATCTCTGACACCACCTTGGGTAGAAAATTGGAGTGCATGAGGAGCACTACCTTATCTCTATGGAAAACAGTATACAGAGGATCTGTGACCAAAGCATGCATGGATTTCAGATACTCTTCTAGCAGAGGTGATATCCGCCAGAAAGACAGGTTACTCACCTGTAACCTTTGTTCTAGAAGAGTTATACAGTTCACATCTACACTCTGGCAGTTCCACTGGAGGTGCTAATTTGTCAGATGTTTTTAACCTAAGCTCCTCCCATCACCCGGGTGGCATATCCTTCGGCTCCACCCCATAACGTCAGATTTCTGCATGCTAGAAGCAGGGATCTGGGTGCCACTTTGCCACGAAAGGCCAGGTGGGTTGTGTGGATGTGAACTATATACCACTCCTAGAACAACGGTTAAAGGTGAGTAACTTATCATTCTAGTAGCATGGCTTGAGTTCACTAGCAGTTCTCCAGGAAGAGGGGACAAAGTGCACTGTGCACATCCTTACTTGGCTGACAGAGATTGGAGAGCCAAGGTCCCAAAAGCAGCATCCTGATGTGACTCCTGGTTGATGCAGTAGTGGTAAATGAAAGTGTCTGCTGACCTCAGACTAGCAGCCCTATAGATTTCCTGTATTGGGATGTCTCTAGAAGCAGCCACTGAGGTAGCAGTATGTCTGGTAGAATGAGCCCTAAGCCCTGCGGGAGGCTCCCTGCCAGCCAACCTATACCAGAGGATTTTTTTTTTTTTTAACTCTGTTTCTAGCTCCACTTCCTGGGGAACTCTCTCTGGCATCCTCCCACCTCTTGAGCTCTACCTCGGACCTAAGACCTTCACTCTTCCAGTACCCCCGGATCTGAACCCCCCCGGGGAAGGGCCACCCTATCCGCGCAGGGCACTCTATCTAGAGTGTAGTGAGCTGGTTGTTGTGTGCCCTGAGGGAGAGGAGAGGAGAGGGCCCGGTATTGGGAGTGTGGTATGAGGCTACAGGTGCCATCGCCTATCCCCAGAAGTGGTAATTTTTTCCTTGTTTTCCCCCTGGGAAGGTGGACATGCACCAATGTCAGCGCAATGTGGGAGAGCCCGCTTGCAGATGTCTGTCGACATTCCCCAGCCATTGTGCGCGCTCCACCTTTAGAGCTGAGGTCGCCGGCCTCTGCCAGGGGCCACTGAAGTAGCGTGGAGCAACAACCTCCCTCCCTCCCCAGGAGAGCTGTCCTATGGTTGCTCAATCCTGTCCTGTTCCCTGCCGACCCCCAGTACCCAAGTCCGTTCTCGAACCCGGGTCGCTGGTGCGGCAAGAAGTGTGGCATCCAACGCCTCAACCCTCAATGCCACCGAGCTGGCCAACCTATAGCAGAGGTTGATGCAGGATATTACCATTTGCCAATTGTCTGCTTTGCTGCCGGTCTACCAGGTGTGGCTTCAATGTATGTAACAAACAGATGGTGAGCCTTTCCCCAAATTACAGCTGTGCTCTCTCTTTGTAATAAAACAGCATCCTCCATAGGTCCAGCATGTGGAGCCTGCGATCGGCCTCCAGAGAAGGACTCATGAAGTACATGAGGAGGTTAATCACCTGATAAAGGTGAAACTCTGAAACTACCTGGGGGGGTTAAGGATGACCCTGTCCATGTGGAAGACCAGATATGGAGACTTCACTGAAAGTGTCTGGAGATCACTGATCTTTCTGGCTGACGTAGGAGCCACCAAGAAGGCCGTCTTCTGTGACAGGTGTGAAATCTCACACCTGCACATAGGCTCAAATAGCTTGCCAATGAGCATAGCCAGCATTAGCAGTAGGTCCCATGGTGGTGGCTGTTCATGCACCAGAGGGGAGGGGTGGTCAAGGCTCTTGCAAAAGTGCCTGACCACCTACTCTTGGGCCTCCTTTGGCATACTTGTCCACCCCTGGTATGCTGGGATGGCTGCCAGGTGCACGTTAAGGATTGTCTCTCACAGTTCCAACTGGGAGAGGGACCAGTGGTACTAGGATAGTAGCCACAGGGCAGACAAGAGGATCAAGCTCCTTGCCCTGACACCAAATGGAAAATTTCTTCCATTAAAAGGCACAGCACCAATGAGTTGATTCCTTACAGGAGGCCTCCACAATGTGAAGAAAAGCTTCCGAAAGGCCAAAAAACAGCCTGGAACTCAAGCCATTCAGGAATCAGGCTGTGAGGTCCAGGGACTGAAGGCCTGGGTGCAGGACTGTTCCCTGTTGTCTGGTCAGCAGATTTAGATGAAAATACAACTGCCACAGAGGCCTACTGCTGAGGCTGAGATCCAGGTACTGGAATTGCCTTTGCCAGTCTGAAGCAATCAGGATCATCTGCACTTTGTCCTTCCAGGCCCTGACCACCACCATGTAGATCAAGAAGATGGGAGGGAAGGCATACACGAGGCTTGGGGTACAGGGCCTCGCAAAGGCATCCCCCAGCAGAGTCCTTGACTGCAGGGGGATGGTCACAAAACAGTCTCGGCTTTCTCTTCTCTTAGGAGGCAAACAGATCCACCAGAGGGGTTCCCCACTGGGAGAACAGGTGGTGTATCACCTCTTGATGAAGGGACCACTCCTGTAATGCCTCTCCCACCCGGATGAGATTATCTGCCAGCTGACTGTTCACTCCTGCAGCATGGATCACCAAGAGATCAGCACCCAGGCTGCACATGTGGGTCCAAGTGTGGAGGGCCTCCTGACACAAGGGAAGGGAGACAGTTCTGCCCTGCCTGTTCAGGTAGAACATGGCTGTGGTGTTGTCCATCTGGACCTGCACAACCTAATCCCAGACTAAAGGAGCAAATTCCATCAGGGCCAGCTGCACCACATGGAGCTCCAGCAGACTGATGTGGTGATGAAATTCCCCGGGGGGCCAGAATTGAGGGGCTCTGTGGCTCCCCAGGTGCACTCTCCACTCCACCAGAGATGCGCATGTTGTGAGAGTGATGGTCAGCTCTGGGCGGACAAAACAGATTAATTCCTACAGATGTTGAGGGACCAGCCACCAGTGGATGGCATCCTACATCACCTAGGTCACAAGAACCGGTTGGTCCAGGTGACCTAGGCACAGGGACTGCTGATGGCGCAGCTCCCACTGCAGGTGGCACATCCACCAGCAAGCCCCCAACAGACCATGCTGGTGGTGGATGCCATGTATCCCAGCAGCAACAGGAAATCCCAGGCAGGGCAAAACCACCAAACCAGAAGTGACCAGGCAAAGGGAGTAAGGTCCTGAGCCCAGTCTGCCAGAAGTCTAGCTCTGCCCCGATGAACTTAGTGACTTGCAAGGGAAGCGGTTCAGACTTGTCCGGGATTACCAACAGGCCCAAATCTCTACAGGTCTGGCGGGCCAGATCTCTGGACCACTCTACAGCCTCCTTGGATAGCCCAGCTTTCTTCAAGTCATCTAGTATGGCCTCATTGGACAGCCCAGCTATCAACCAGTCATCCAGGCAGGAATGCATCCTGACACCCTTGTACCATAGAAAGGCTGCCACCACTGCTGTGTATTAGGTGAAGACTCTGGGAATGGAAAACAGGCCAAAAGGCATGACCTGGAACTGATTAAGAACCCCTTCTGCATGGAACTGAAGGTACCACCAGTGGGGCAGATGGACTGGGATGTGGAAGCATGCATCCTGGCAATTCAGGGTGCAGAACCACATGCCCTACTCCAGGGATGGTATGATCTGGTTCAGAGCAACCATCGTGAGCTTGCACTTCCATATGAACTGATTCAGGATGTGCAGATCCAGTATACGGCACCAGCCCCCAGTCTGTTTCAGTGCCAGGAAGTACCTGGACACGTACCCCTGACCTGCTAGGGCATCTGGGACACAGGCTATGGCTCCTGTCGCAAGGAGTTGAGCAATGACTACCATTAGGGCAGACAGCATGTCCAACACTGAGGACTCCCGAGGAGAGTAGAACTGGTAAAGCAAGAGAGCCTTGAAATTGAAAGACAACCTTCTGCCTACCACCTCTAGTACCCACTTGTCTGTAGTAATAATGGGCCAACAGAAACACAGAATCTGTCTCAGCAGATAAGGATCACTTGGCCCACCCTGTCTGCCTATTTTTCCTACCTACAGTTATTATCACAGACCCTACCTGATCTCTGGCTCTTTCTCCCACCCCCCCATTCCTTTCCACTAAGATACCCACTGTTACAGGAATCCACCACTCTTTCTGTGAAGAAATACTTCCTCCTATCTCTCCTGAATTTGCCCCCCCTCCAGTTTCATAACATGTCCCTTTGTTTTTGAGCATGTTTTTGTTTTAGAAAAATACTTTCCTCCACTACCTTATTTACCTCCATGAGGTATTTAAAGGTCTGTATCATATCCACCTCTCCCTCCTTTCTTCCAGGGTGTACATATTGAGTTCCTTTACTCTTTCCTCATATGGCTTTTGATGCAGACCCCTCACCATTTTAGTTGCCCTCCACTGGACTGCTTCCACTCTGTGGCCAGAAGTGGCACAGCTGACCCCACACAGGAAGCTATGACAGGGACTGGACAGGTGGGAAGTTGACACCTCCCGACCCAATCACTGTGCTGCTTTGGAGACAGCACCAGCTGCTAGGGCCAGAGGGGCACCATTTCCCCTACCCCCAACTCTTTTCGGCCCCTGGCCAGAGAACTTGTCCTTGGGACACCAGGCTTAGTATTGCCCCTGCAGAGGTTACTGCCAAGGCTGCTGTAAGGACCAAAACTGAAAGGTCTTCTTTTTAAGTTTCTAAAGCTTAGGATCCTTTTGGGATGAAGCCACTGAGTCCAGGGTGGTGCTGGACTTCTCAATCCTGGTGAGATGCCCTTCCACTCCGAGGCCAAAGATGTCAGTGCCCAGGAAGGGGACATCGGCCAGCTTGTGCTGAGTGTCAATTGTGAGGGTGGACAACCTCAGCAAGGTTCTGTGATGCATCACAGTGGCCTCTGCCATAGCACAGGCACTGGAATCACCATGTCCAAGGCCATCTGGAACTGGTGTTTAGCCAGTGCTTGACCCTGGTCTTTGACCAACTTCACTGACAGCTGTAGGAAAGTGAGAAAGGATTTCATCCAACACGCCCGACAGGGAATGACCAAAGCTGGCTATCAGGACAGTGTAGCTGGCCTGATGCAGACCCAAGAAGGAGATGGCATAGAACTTCTTGGCCACATGGTCAAGCTTTTACAACTCACTGTAGGGGGGCTTGTCGATGCCCCCTTGGCCTCTGTATTTTTGGAAGGCTGAGACAGAGACTAGTCTCTCGGCTGAGGGATGGTCTGAGAATCCTAAAGGGACACAGCAGGGACTGCATATTTGGGACCATATAGGTGGAGGGTGCCAGGCAGGATGCTGGATGCTGACAGAGTTCCAGGGCCAGTCCCGGCATGTCCTCAGCCATGGTAATGGCAACCCCAGGAGAGTCATCCTTGTACAAAATTACAGTGAAGGGTTATTTAGCCCTCTTCTGGATGGTGTCCCGTGATATGAGCAAAAGATATATGAGCAAATCAATTACGGCGAGTAAAAAATATCTAATGTGTTTTGTACAACATGCCTTTTGTAGCAAGTGATTATCTGAGCGAGGTACAACTATGAGTAGTTCACTGGCTTCCTTTTCTGGTGAGTAATGTAATCTGGTGCTGTGTGTACAGCTGTCAAGCTGCCTCTGTGGCATAGCAGTTAGAGTCCTCAGCTGTGTGGGCGGCAGTGTCCTTATCACGGGTTCGGGTTTGTGTGTTTCTGTTTTAGGGGCTTATATTTTTTGCTTAAGTTTTTTTTTTTTACTTTTACTGTGGTGTTGTTCCTGTTTCCCCCCCTCCAAGTTTCTAATCCCCCCAATCGTCAATGGCTCCCCATTCCCCAGTTGCTTCTCTCATTGCATTCCCCCCACCAAGTTTCCCCTTTTCCCTCACTTGCATCCCACCTGGAGATGATTACTTTAAGTTAGGGTGGTGTGGAGGCGAAGTGTGGTAGTATTTTCATGATTGCTGACAATTTGTGAGCTGTTTTATGAGGTCTCCCTTTACTTTGTGCAGGCACTGTTTTGCTGTTGCTGTATTTATTTTGCTCTAATCACATAGAATCCTTCTGGACTGGCTTCAAGGACACATGGATGGACTCTGACAGCAGGTGGAGGAGAGCTCCAAATGACACCCGGATCATGGTCAGTGGACAGGTCATTGACCAAGGCTTGAACGAAGGTGTGGGTCCTTGACAACATCATGGATGGCCCATCTGAGTTGTCCGAGGACTCATAGAAAATGGCCCGTGGTCATATGCCACCTTTAAACACTTAAGAGTCTTCCAAGTGGGTGATTTCCACCAACAGCTGACCTGTCAAGTTGGCTGCAGCACAGGAGTCCTTGGTCGTGGCTTCCACCAAAGGCTGTGTATGGAGGGGCTCCACCTGCAAGGATGGAGATGCAAATGCCATGGACATCTGCTAAGGGTGGACCGGCATGGGCAGTACTGGTGCCTGCCAGTTGACCACAGGTCTAGGAGGTAGAGTTCTATTCTGCCCTGCAATGGCAAAGGCTGGTCCCAAGTGGAATCAGTCAGGACACCGACTGGTCCATGTCCTCTTGGGAGTGGACTGGGAGACCCTGGGTCCTGGAGATAGATTCCTCGTTGACCTCCTCCAACAGCTTGTTGACATGGTCAAGATACATCTCAACAGCAACAAGCCTGATGGGGGCACCATGGAGCTGTCGACAAGCCCTCAACCGAGGACAGCTTGACAGATGTCAAGCAGTTGGGGGAGATGAGGGAGCAGGTGGACTATGATCTCTCCCAATCCCACCATCTGTGTTGGCCAAGCTTGTGCTTTTTACCATGGTGGACAGGGCTATCCCCGAAGGTCTGGAGGGCCTGACACATGTCTCTGAACCAATCTGGGAAAGACCCTCTGACCCCGGCCCCAGCTGGGAGCAGTGCTGAGGCCCATGAGGTACCCACTGAGGCAGCCACTGGCACTTCTTCCTGGGCCAGAAGCTGAGCAGCAGATCATGCCACAGCTGAGGCTTTCTTGTGACCCTTAGGCTGGAGTTTCGGACTGTGTCAGTCGGCTGACTGAGGAGAAGCCTGGCCACATGATCTTGCAAAGAGAATAGAAGCATCGCTTAACATAGGCCACAGCCACAGACATTGTGGGCTGCCCCTAGACTGTAGAGGCAAGACACGTGCAAGTCCATGTTCGACATTTTCTGCCGACACCTGATGCAGAACTTGAAGTCCTGGGTCAGCTTTGCTTCCTCTGAGTCCATATTCCGTCAATGAAGGCAGAGCCAGATCAAAGGAGAGGAGAAGCAGTCGAGGAACAAGTTGTGAAACTTGAAGAAATCTAAGAAATCGCCAGATGCACACTGGTAGCCTAGAATGCTGCAGAACTGCAAAGGAAACCTGACTCTTTTATTGGAAAGGAAGAGCCAATGTCACAGGGCAGTCGGAGTATATACCACCCGCGTCGTGGGAGGAGCTTAGCTTAAAGATGTCCAACGAATCGGCACTTCCAGTGGCTTTGTTAGCTAGCGAGTACCCATGGGCTCATAGTATGCTGAAATAGCACATAGGTGGACCTTATTTATTAGCTTTTAATGACTGGGAAAGTACACTAGGCAATAGACCTGCCCATTTTCAGGCACGACCCAGGAGAGTACAAAGTACAGTCATAACTAACAGACAAAGTAACCAGCGCAGTCAACAACATTACCACAAACAAGCAGTTATCCACACAGGGATAGTACAGAAAGTATACATACAGCTCCAATAACATCCACGCAGGGATGAGAGAGTCCAATGTAGGCAAGCCCTGAGAAGAACATGGAGTAACTGAGAGACAGTTGTCCAAGTAGAGAGAAAGAAAGAGGAGAAGGCAAAGCTAGATTAGCTACAGACACAGGTATCGAGTGCTATGAGTTGACAAAAAAGTGCAGTTTTAAAGGAGGAGTGCGAGCATTTTATGTGGGGAGGTAGAGAATTTCAATATTTAGGAGCAAAATAAGAGAAAGCTTGTTCACCCATTTTGGTTGAGCAGTACGGTATAGAGAGTAGCTTATCATCAGATCATCTCAATGTAATAGAATACTGCATGGGTGCAAGCATACCCCCAAGGAGTCTGGTCGTGGGTAACTAGTCAAGGAGTTAATTAAGCATCCCAGAGAGTATGAGCGATGAGAACTGGGGGACAGCCAATGTAAGGCAGAGTAGAGCAAGCAGTGGTGAGTAAGATGAGGGGCTGATAGTGCAAATCTGCAAATGTTTGTAGGCGGTATCCCATCTTCGTAGAATACTGACACTGGCATGGGACAGGATTGGGAGAGCATAAAGCGGCCTGGGTAGCAGGACCCCCCTAGATACAGAGATCCTGGGGAATACTGCAGGACAGCATCGGGAAAGTCCAGTAAGTTCTCCAGAACCCTGTCAGGTGGACATCTGATATGGTCCATAGAGGTTTTGGGGAAGCAGACAGAAAATTATTTCCACTTGGTTGTATTTGTCTTCTTCATGGCAGATTTAAGGGCAGCCAAAAGTATTTCAAAGACCCTCTGAGAGGCCTTGTACCCTGTTCATTTCTATTTTTTTAGGAGCGAGTCCTACAGAGGAGGGTGCACAGGTTAGGATGGACCAGCAGATACTGAATCAGTAAGTCCATCCTGAGTGGCAGAATCCTCGGCTTGCTGACTGAAAGTCGATTCAATAGAGGAAACCATATCTGCCGTGGCTCCAATTTGAACACCCTCTGGATAAGAGGGACTGGCGGGAATGCAAATAGAAACAGTTTTTCACGTTGCAGTTCTGAATGAATCCTGACAAAAATACCAAGTCCTTGATTTCTAGAGCAGAATCAAGGCAGTTTGGCACTGAGTGGGGATACAAAAACGTCCACATCTGGGGTGCACCACTAGTCAGATAGCGATCTCATGATGTCTGGTGCTAGTGACCACTCGTGCAGATCAGCCGATGTTCAGCTGAGCTCGTCTGCCAGAATGCTCTGCACCCCTGGCAGGTAGATTGCTTGGAGCAAGGAACCATTTGTTAGAGCAGCTTTAGTGGATTACAAGCAAGTATTTGATTTAATAGACCATGGGGTACTAATTTGTAAATTAAAAGCATTTGGAATTCCAAGATGTATTGTAAGGTGGGCTTACAATTTTTAGAAGAAGAACACAGTGGATTAAAATTGAAGGGCATAAATCTGAGGCGGATCATGTAACAGGAGGTGTCCCTCACGGCACAAAATCAGGTCATCTTTTATTCTTACTTATGATAAATGATCTGCAGACCTGTGGGCTGTGTATAAAATACATGGATGACATGACAGTTATAGATGTTTTTTCAAGTAAGGCAGAAAGTACTATGCAAAATAATCTTAGACTTATAGAAAAATGGTCAAACAGAACTATATACAAATAAATCCTGTCAAAATGAAATAAATTCAATATGGCAAGCAAGTAAATGGAATGGCACCCCCCTTCTAGTGTTTGGGGAGGTACAGGTGGAAGTAGTCTGTAAAGTTAAGCTACTAGGGATTATATTTCAAAATGATTTCAGATTGGAGGAGCAAGTTGATAGCATGGTAGAAAAGGCCACTATTCAATTGTATTGGTTAACCATGTTAAGGAGGGCAGGTCTTAATCAGAGTGATCTGGTCTATTTTTATGTAACCATTGAGACCAGTGTCAGGATATGAGGCAACTGTGTGGCATGAAGGATTAACTGTAAAAGAGAGGGAAGAAATTGAGAAAAGTACAGAAGAGGGCATTTAGGTCTACTCATGGCAAAGATACTAGTTATACCGAGCTATTGGAAAAGTGCAAATTGAAAAGGTTGGAGGAAAGAAGAGAAAAAATGTCCAGTGATACATTTAAAAAGTATGTGACCCTAGCCACAAACTATACAACCTGTTACCACCAAAAGAAACTGTGAAACATGAACTAAAAAATACAGAACAGGTGGCGAAAGGCAAAGGTCAGAACTCAAACTTATGAAAAGTCTTTGTTCATGCAATAATTTGAAAACAAATGAAGATATATATATATATATATATATATATATATATATATATATATATGGCTAATGTACTAAACTCTGATTTTTTTTTTAATTAGTTGTGTGGAGTTTTGATACAATCTATTATTACAGAGCTTTAATGTGTTGTTTTTAATGAGCTAAACCATGTTTTATATTACTCTTAAATGTAAAAGGATGAAAAGAGTGTACTGAAGTATGGAAGTTATTATGTGTTTTTTTTTTAACACGATTGTGTTAAGACTGTGTCTTTTTATTTCCCCTTTTTTTATCAATGCATAATTTGTAAAAATTGTGTATGTGTAGAATGTAATCAACTTCAACACCCCTTTTCATGACTGTTGAAAAAGTAGCTGAATAAAATCAAAATCAAAATTACCAGCAATCTATACAGGGTCAACACCACCACCTCCCCCTTTCTGCTGGTGATGCCTTTAGGTCATCAGATATGATTACCACCAGGTCTCTTTCCTGCTTGGTGGTCATCAATGCTACTTTACACATTTTGCACTCTGTCCTTGGGTTTCTGTGCCCCAAGTGCACTATTTTGTACTTTTTCACATTGAAACCAAGATGCCGTACCCTTGACCACTCTTCAAATTTACTCAGGTCTCTGCTCATCCTTTCCACCCCCCGTGGACTGTCCACCCTACTATAGATTTTAGTGTCATCTGCAAAGCAGCAGACCTCCCCTTCCAGCTCCTCTGCAATGTCACTCATAAAGACATTAAATATGGCCAGCCTGGTGGTGCTGAGGGTTGAGGTGATGGACACTATACCTCACGCCACGCTGGTGGCTTGGGCTCGGAAGCGAGCTCGGGCTGCCGGTGGTTGGCAGGGGAGGGAGTGGATTGAGCGTTGAGCAAGCGTCAAGGCTCTCCTCTCCCAGGGAGGGAGGGAGGGAAGGAATGTTATCCCGCTCCTTGGCTGTCTCCTTGTGGAGACTGAGTGGCAGCACTGGGGTGAGGGAGGCAAGAATGTGACTACATGGTGCATGCGTGCGTGCATTCAAGCACACGTGCTCATGGCCATGGAAGAGGAGGGACGAAGACAGGAAAAAGGGTGACCATAGGCTTCATGAAGCCCTGTCTGCCAACTGGCATCTCGCTCCGCTGCTGGATTGCTGGCAGCCCTGATCTGCACTGTGAGTTCTGGGTGGCGGGAGGACAGCCCTCCCCTTCCTGGCCCCACAATGGGGGGAAATCCTTGAGGGAAGTGGGTCTCGGAAGTACTGGGGGGAGCGGTGGACGGACATAGGTGTCAGAGCAGGGGGAGCTAGCTGCCTACAGTGCGCCCTGGAGGGGAGAAAAATGTATATGAAAAAAATAAATAAAGACATTAAATAGGACTTGGCCCAGCACTGGTCCCTGAGGCACCCTGCCGGTCACCATCCCTTTCTCAAAGTGAACTCCATATACCATCATCCTCTGTCGTCTATCCTCTAACCAATTTCTTGCCCAGTTTACCACCTCTGGGCCCACTCCTAAGCTACCCAGCTTGCTTACTAGTCTCCTATGTGAAACAGTGTTGAAAGCCTTACTGAAATCTAGGTAGGCCATGTCCACCGCTCCACCATGATGTAATTCCTTGGTCACCCAAAAAAAATGTATAGGATTTGTTTGATACAACCCCCCCCCCCCATCGTGAATCCATGGTGTCTCGGGTCCTGTAACCCATTATCTTTGAGATATTCCACAACTTTTTTTTTTTTTTTTTGAAATTTAAGTTTATTATTTTCAAAAACAATACAACAAAATAATACAATACAAACAAAGAACCTCCCCCATCTCGAGCAAAACAACAGTAAAACATTAAATCCAATCTGGATCAAAAGAAACTCCCTCCCCACCCCTTCCCTAAACCAGTATAATACATAGCAAGCACATTCAAGAATAGAGCAACATAAATTATCCGACTATCAATCCATGTGCCGAAAGAGTAAGATACCCTACCCCTCCCTCCCTGCCCAGGGTGCACCCATTAAGTCCTAAATCACAGTCTCTAAACTCTGGATATCACTCCTATTGAACAACCCATCAGATGTACAGAGCAACCGTCCAGATTATAACAAAACCCCTATCTAAGCATCACAATAATATGGTATACTCAGGTAACAACCTCTTTATAACACCGTATAATATAATATAATATAATATAATATAATATAATATAATATAATATAATATGAGGGCCCAGGGATCAGGCCATCGACTCTTCTTAAGGTGAGCACAAAGACTGGAGCTTACCCCATCACTTATCAAATAAATCTAAACGGTTCTTATAACTGGCAATTAGCTTCTCGGACTGAAGGTATGACATCAATTCCTTGAACCATTCCACAAAGGACAGCGCCAATTGGTCCTTCCAATGCCTTAAAACCAATTTTTTAACTGCCATAGCTATCAGGGCCATATGGTACCTACGCCCCACACTATCAACCAGGGAAAAGTCACCCAGTATACAAATTTCAGGAGAGAAAACCTGCTCAGACCCAGAAGGGATCTAGGGTCTCCGAATCAAAGACCACAAGGGGCAACCTTGACATTCCTCAAAAAACATGAGTCAGAGTGCCTCACCCTGCAAACACCTAAACACACTGGAGCTGGAGCCAACTTACGCTGAAAAAGCTTGACCGGAGGGAAATACAAATTATTAACTATGTTATATTGAACTAAACGAAACCTATCCCACGTATGATATCTGTGTAGGTTAGGCAGTAGGTTCCCACAGTGGAACTCCCTCAGGGAGAAGATTAGTCCAGACGGAAGGGCCACCAACCTCCTCCCCAAAATTAAGCGTCAAAAGGTAAGAATATATTTGTGAGACAGAATGAGGCCGGGACGCCAACCTAATAACCATAGAGAGAAAGGGATGTACCACGGATTCTTTAGGCACCGTTCCAAACTTACAACTCACCAGATGGCGGAGCTGAAACACCTTAAAGATCTCTCTGCTTGAGATATCAAATCTAGATAGAATATCACCTGATGAAGCAAGCGAGGCCTGATCGTACAAATGCAACACCTTGGACTCCTTAAGTTGTGGAAGCCAGTTTGTCCCTAACCAAGAGTCCCCTAACATAATATTAGGATTGAGAATGATCGGCTGCCCTGAATCTGTGTGATTAACGATCCGGAAAACCTAAGACACTGGGCCCATACTTTAAGAGACATTACACTGCTTTCATTCGAGATCAAACGTGAGAGGGTTTCAGGGTAAGATAGGGAAGAGCAGATAAATCAAATCTAAGCCCGGAGAAAGGGCCGATTCTAACTGAAGCCAACTTGGGGACAGACCATCCGGCGCCTCGAGAACCACCTCCCAACCTGGACAGGTGGGCTGCCTTAGTAATACAATTGAAAATTGGAAGCCTTAGGCCTCCTCTCTTTCTTTGGGAAGGATAGGAACCATATGAACAACGCACTCTTTCTCTCCAAATAAAAGTGGAACACAGATCATGCAGCTGCCAAAAAGGAAAGGGAAGCCAAAGATTGATAAGATTTATCGGATAGAAAATCCGAGGAAGAACATTCATCTTAATAATATTAATCCTGCCCCATAAGAAATAGGAAGGGATGCCCAACGCTGTAAATCTTGAGTAATAGTATCTTTGATCCTAACTAAATTTAATTTCTTAAGCAATAGCGGTTGGTAGAAAATTGAATCCCAGATACTTAATTGACTTGAAGCCCGCCTCATACCAAAGGAAGAAAACTATTCTTAAAAGTGTAACTATTTAAGGAAAGATCTCACATTTTGAAGTATTTAGTTTATAACCGAAAAGGAGCTAAATCGTTTAATAATGCTCCAAAGCAGCTTCTAATGAAGCTACCGGATCTGACAGATACAAGAGAACATCATCTGCATATGCAGAGAGAACTAGCTCCCGATTACAACAACTAATCCCTCTAACCTGAAGGGAAGACTTAAGACTAATCAATAAGGGCTCCAAATATAAATTAAATAATAAAGGAGAGAGGGGGCAACCTTGCCTAGTACCAGTAAGAAGACTAAAAGAAGGGGATAGCACCCCATTACAATAGATTTTTGCAGAAGGACACCTATAGAACACCCGAATCAGATTAAGAAAGGGAATTGGGAAACCAATTTCCTCCAAAACTGTCCATAAAAAAGACCAATCAACCCGATCAAATGCTTTCTCAGCATCTAAAGAGACTAACACAGCCGGTTCTGAAGCAGACCGGTCATATTGCGAGATATGTGAAAGGGTCCTCAGATGGTCAGCAGCTGACCTCCCAGTAACAAAGCCTGCCTGTTCGGGGCTCAAAAGCTCCACCCATATTTTGGCCAGTATCTTAACATCATAGTTCTGCAGAGAAATAGGACGGTAACTAGCCGGATCAGATGCATCCTTATCCACTTTAGGAATCAAAACAATAATAGCCTCAAACAATGTCGGATCAAGCTCAGCTGCAACAAGAAAATAGTTATACAGCTTAAGCAAAATAGGAGCTAACTCTTTAGCAAAAACTTTGTAAAATTTGCCGAAATCCATCAGGACCCGTGCCTTGTCCGAGCCAGAGAGGCTATAGTGTTCTGGATCTCCTCGGTCGAAATAGGGAGCCAATAAACCTGCTAGACTCCAGGATACCGGCATACCAATACTTCTAACATAATCACTGACCTCTTCCCTTGTATGAGATGTCGGAAAGGGACTATAAAGATTAATGTAATAATCCCTAAAACCTGAGCAATCTCTCTGGGCGGAGAAACCGTACTTCGGATGGAGAAACCAAAGAAGGAATAAGCCTTGAGCTTCAAGCGTGTGCAAGCGCAATGCCAGTAACTTACCAGACTTCTGCCAAGATCAATATACTTAGCCTGAGTTTTAACAAGACAATACTCTATCCTATCTTTCAAAAGATCCGAGTATTCATTCTTAGCTGAAAGAAGCTCCTTAAGATCTGAGACCGAAGAAGTGGAAGAATACCTACCCTCTAACTCCCTTATCCTACCCATCAACTCCAACGACCTAGCCAGTCGGGTCTTCTTCCGAAGGGAAGCCAATTTGATGAGGTCACCCCGAAGACAGCACTTTAATGCCCCCCATATCATATGATATTCCACAATCCTTACCTTCAGCAGTGATTCCATTAAGCTCTCCACCACCAACGTCAGGCTAACCAGCTATCACTGCCAGCCTCCTCCCTGTTACTACTTTTGTAAAGTGGGATTACATCTGCCCTCCCCCAGTCCTCTGCAACCACTCCTGTTTCCAGTGAACTAAAAGTCCATATGGTGTCCTCTAAAAGAAACTGGGTCAGACAGAAGAGATTGTTGTGCCCCTAACTCCTGGTAGGCATGATCTAGACACATTGGCAAGAAGCAGTCTAGTTGTGCTAGTGGGTACACATAAATCATATACAATGTGAGAGTAAGTTGTCTACAGAAGTCCATCCAGTCTTCACAGACGCTCCGTATCCTTCCAAGGTTATGATCACCCACAGTCTAGTCTAGACTACTTCTGACAAACATACAGTGGACCATCTCATTAAATGGAAGAGGATCTTTTTCTGTCTCCACCCACTGTGGCCCCTGTCTAGCCACGTAGCAGTAAAGTAAGATCCGTAACTGGGCTGCTGCCCAGTAAGTCTTTATGTCTGGGAGAACTAAGCCTCCCCTAGATTTCAGAAGCATCAAGGTCTGTAGCTTGATTCTGGGATGTTTCCCTGCCATATATAACCATGGGATTGCTATCTGTCACCTCCTCTAATCTGCCTCCAGGATATGAAGGGGAACATTGTGAAAAATATAGAAGAATCGAGGCAGTACCACCATTAAACCCTGTGGGTCAGGTTCAGCGGGAGAGTGTGCCAGTGTTGAAGCTCAAAGATAAGATGCGCTCCCAGGGGTCCATAATTCATTTCATATAATCTGTCCAGAGAAGTTGGGAGTTTAATTTCTAGGTATTTCTTTTCACCGAGATCCCAGTGAAAGAGAAACTGGCTTTTCAGAGAGGGGGAAGGATGACAATACAAGGGTAATGCCTCTGCTTTCGTGGTATTAAGTTATAGTCTGCAATCTTCACAAACTGAGTCAAGATCTCATATACCTCTGACGGAGAATTCTAGGTTAGTCAGGTAGAGCAGCACATCATCCGTATAAATATATATATATTTATATATATATATATATAGTGACTCACTGTTCCCTGCCTCCCATCTGAATTTCTTGAAGAGTCTGCTTTCTCAGACAGGATGGACCATTGGTCTTTTTCTGCAATCCCTGTCTATATTTTTATGTTCCTGCTAGCCTGTGCTAGTAATATATATATATATATATATATATATATAATATATATGCCTACACTTGGCAGGTAGTGGTGCAGGTACAGAATATGTCGGATATGAGAGGTTTGGCTGAATCAAGGGTGCACCCTAGCTACAGTGTACTGTGCGGATACTGCTGTGCTGCCCAGCAAGAAGTGCCCCAGTGAGAGTGATGAGGTGACCCGTGACCTGTTTGACTTCGGAGAGTCCCCCATTCCTGCCAAATGGAAGGCCAGGATTAGCCAGAAGTTGTCTCAGAGAAGCCAAGTATTCTCCTTGAAGGAATGGGATGTAGATTGTGTCACCAGGGCTGAACATTACATCGCACATCATGATAAGAGGCCATTCAGGGAGAGGTCCCGTCACCTTGCACCAGCTGACATAGATGACGTTAGAAGGCACCTTCAAGAAATGCTGGCCGCAGGAATTATTCAAGAGTCTCAAAGCCCTTATGCCTCCTCGAGTGTGGTAGTCCAGAAGAAGAATGGATCAGTGAGGATGTGTGTAGACTACCAGACGTTAAATCGGAGAACTGTTCCGGACCAGTACACCATGCCCCGTATCCAGGATGCCCTTGACTGCCTCAATGGAAGCCAGTGGTTCTCAGTACTCGACCTCCGGAACGGGTACTATCAAATCCCAATGGCCCATGAGGACCACGAAAAGACAGCCTTCATTTGCCCCCTGGGCTTCTACGAGTTTCTACGCATGTCTCAAGGCATTTCAGGTGCACCCGCCACTTTCCAGTGGCTGATGGAACGAGCGGTGGGAGACATGAGCTTATTAGAATGCCTTATGTATCTTGATGACGTCATTGTGTTTGGCCAGACTCTGGAGGAACATGAAGCTTGCTTGTTCAAGATTCTTGACAGATTAGAGGATTTTGGACTAAAGCTATCCATAGACAAGTGTCAGTTCTTTCAAACATCTGTGAAATATGTTGGGCACACAGTGTCGGCTGATGAGATTCAGACAGACCCGAGCAAAGTGGAATCCTTGACCACCTGGCCTCAGCCTAACAACCTAAAAGGTTGCAAAAATTCTTGGGGTTCTGCGGTTATTACCGTTGGTTCATAAAAGACTACTCCAAAGTCATTCGCCCTTTGCTAAATCTAACTCAAGGCTACCCCTCTACAAACAAGTACTACAAAAAAAACGCAGTCAAGGAAGAAGACAAAGTTTACTTTCAGACACATGAACCGTTTGGAGCCAGATGGACCTCCGAGTGTGAAACTGCCTTCTATGATGTCATTCATCAACTCACCCATGCCCCTGTGTTTGCCTATGCCGACCCTACCAGACCCTATGTGCTACACACTGACGCCAGCTTGAAGGGACTTGGTGCCATTCTGTATCAAGAGTATGAGGAAGGTTTATGCACAGTGGCATTTGCCAGTTGAAGCCTAACTCCGTCCAAAAGAAATTATCCAGTACACAAGCTTGAATTTCTTGCTTTAAATTGGGCTGTGGTAGACCAATTCCATGAATATCTTTACAGTGCTAAGATTCTGGTCAAGACTGACAATAATCCCCTCACCTATGTCTGGACCTCAGCTAAACTGAATGCCACAAGGCATCGCTGGTTATCTGCACTTTCCACTTATGACTATTCAATGGAGTATCGGCCCGGCTTGAACCACATCGATGCTGGCACCCTTTCCAGATGACCTAACTCTAATACTAATTGGGTGAAAATGTCTGAGCAGTCTGTCAAAGCCCTCTGCCAAAAATTTGACAAAGGTGAACATCCCTCTCCTGAAACAGCTGACTGCCTGGTAGACTGTTTAGATCCTCCTGACACTTGTGTTCCCGCAGCCTACTGCCACCTTGCAGCCTTAGACCTTAGCGCCTTGCCTCAACTTACCCCTGACAACGTACAGTGGGCACAGGCACAAGACCTTATGATTAAGCCTGTGCCTGATACTCTATATGCTGGCAAAGATGTGTCTAAACTCCACTTGTCTGACCCACGGACTGCTTTGTTGTTTAAAGAGGGACCTAGAATTAAATTGCATAACTAGCTACTTTATAGAGAAACCATAAATTGACAGGGTAAAACTGACAAACAGCAACTTGTGTTACCTATAGCTTTCAAACATTTGATTCTATGGGCCCTCCATGATCAAATGGGACACTTGGGTTGTGATCAAACTTCAGACTTAGCCCATGCTCAATTCTACTGGCCAAAAATGGGGGCTGATACTGAGGCTCATATCCGGACTTGCAGCCGTTGTCTTCAAAGAAAAGCTCTGCCCCAGATGGCTACACCCTTGGTCAGTATCTCTACCAGTGCGCCTATTGAGCTGGTGTGCATCAATTTCTTATGCCTTGAGCCCGACCAGAAAAACGGGAATGTGCTAGTAGTCACGGATTACTTCACAAGATATGCACAGGCCTACCCAACCAAAGACCAAAAGGCCTCAACTGTAGCCAAAGTTCTTGTTGAAAGTTTTTTGTACATTACGGTGCCCCCCCAGTGTATCCATCAGACCAAGTCCGGGATTTTGAAAGCAGGCTTATTAAAGAACTGTTTTCCTTATGGGCTGTACAGAAATATAGAACAACCCCATATCATCCACAAGGAGACCCACAACCAGAAAGGTTTAACCGAACCCTACTTGACATGCTGGGTACCCTTCATCTCTGGGACAAGTCAAGGTGGAGTCAACAGATCAGCACCTTAGTACATGCTAATAACTGTACCAAAAGTGATGCCACTGGGTTTTCCTACTACCACCTAATGTTTGGCCGGGAAGCCCAGTTGCCTGTGGACATTTGGTTTGGGGTGTCCCCGGGTGGAATCAAAGCTGAGAACTACCTACAATATGTTCAAAAGTTAAAGGCCAAGTTAAACCATGCCCACCAACTGGCACAAATGATGGCAGCAAAAAGAAACTTGGCAAATAAAGAAAGGCATGACAAGCATGTTAAAGCTCAGGAACTGCTACCTGGAGACTGTGTTCTGTTGCGGAACTTGCGACTGCATGGAAAGCATAAAATTGCTGATAGGTGGCACCACCTTCCTTATGTTGTTATCAGTAAGCTGGAAGACCTGTCAGTCTATAAAGTGCGCCCTGAGAATGTTCCCTGGGCTACTAAGACAATGCACTGGAATCATTTACTGCCTATTGGTCAAGTGATCATCGACTCTGTACCTACAGACACTGCCCCTCCCGGGCCTGTAACTAGAGCTACAGCTAAAAAGAGACAGACTACCTCTTCTGCAGTTGTCAAGGATTCAAGGCCTCCCCCTAGGCAGGCTCAAAATGACACTGATTGCCAGTCTGAGTCTGATGACAGTGAGTGTGAAGTCTCCTATTACCCATCTTATGAACCGAGTCAATTGTTCCAAGGTAATCTCATGTACAATTTCAGAGATGAAGCTGGACCTTCAGGACTGTCTAACCCTCCAGCCTTCTCTACAAATCATGTGCCCCCTGAAAGCGAGGTGCAAAGTGTGACTTCTGAGGTAGCTGACTCCTTGTATCTGCTGGAGCTATTTGAGTTGCTGGAAAGACAGTGTGCAGCAGAAAGCATTCCTGGTGACATACCAGAAAATACAGAGCTGTGCGACAGTAATGATCCAGAACCTGCTATGACAAATGGCAATAATGAAGTGAATGATGTTGAGAGTGTTAGCCAAGTGTTACAAGGCTTAAATTCCATGGAATTCCCCCTAGATGATGAATCTAGGCTTCCTTTGGATCCCAGTATTGAGAGCAATGTTGCGGCACCAGAGTTAACAGAACAAGAAGCTGAAAGTGCTTCCAGTACAGAACCCACCACCAGTGCAGGGGTACCCCTCGCCATACCTCTCAACCGCTCAGCATTAGAAATCATAACACTGGCCTTCAAAAATCATAGCAAAGGGTCAGAATGTGTAGCACTTTCTTATTTTAAACAATACTATGTATACAAATAGTGGGCCTCATATAGTTAGTGATAAGGAATGTTTCTGTCACCTTAATTCAACTATTTAATAATTTGTGTGCCCAAAAATAGCTCTAGCATTATTAAGAACATCAGTAACTCTAAGCGGAGCAAGGGTAAATTTGAGTGTGAAAATCATAGTGCTATGCGAAATTCAATTCTGCAACTCCCCCTTTCCATCCTGACACTCGCCATGTTTCTACCCCTGGCTCTCACTCTTTCCCTATTAACTCTTCCTGCTGCACCCACCCTTCCCTGTCCGCTCCAGCCTGGCTAAAGTCCCACCCCACCCATAATAGTGTCCCAATTATCTACCCCTCCTCCGTCATTATCATAATAAACAAGTACATGACAGCCATCATCACTTTCTGTGGTTTTAGCCCAATTTTTCCCCCAGTCGTCGGTAATATATCCCTCCTCTTCTTAACCTCTCTAACCTGCCACCCCATACACGGCCTCTTTTCCCTATATGTGTAGTTGCTGGCTGCCTCACTCAAAAGATCTCTGCTTATAACCACTGTATGCCTATGGTTGATTGTACATCTGCTGACTTCTTCAATTGTAAAATAATGCTGTTTTTTTTTTTTTTTATTTCAACCTTGTACTGTACTGTATACACTGTATATACTTTTTCTTCCTTGTATATTATTGCTTTTTGTATACCTGCTTCTGTACTGTACTTTGATGTATTCATGATCAGGTCCACCTTGCAAATGAGCCTTGCTCAATGGTGCCCACCTGGATAAATAAAGATTTTGATTGATTGGTATGCCCCTCGCTACAGGACCGGACCCCAATGCAAATATTGAAAAAACTGAGCCTGTGCCTGTTCCTCCCAGAAAGTCTGGAAGAGCCACCAAACTAGTGGTATGCCTCAGTTACGACTCCCCAGGGAGGCTGTGGATCTTCCCTTACATGCTGTGCATAAAGGAGTCTACATTTCTGAAAGCTCTCTTCTCAAATTGAGCTACTCTGCTACTTCCAAGTTAACAGTCAAACCCTCAAACCCAGGTGCCCCTGCCCCATGCAGTCCTGAAATGGCTGATAGGGATGGGCCCCCAGCCATGTAGGTTAAAGTACGGGAAACAGTACAGACCCAAATGGTCAGAGTAATGTGGTTATCTGTTGGAATTATTTTAAAAATGTTTATGTGTATGACAAAAGTATAAAAACTGTATCATTACAGAAAATTGTTGTTATCCTATTAAAGTATAGTAATGCTTAGTGCTATTTGCATTTCTTTATGGTATATCTAATGAAACATGCATGTATCTTTTCGTATACTGTTTTCCGTATAGTATAGTATAGTATAGTATAGTATAGTATAGTATAGTATAGTATAGTATAATATAGTATAGTATAGACTTGA
Organism: Neoceratodus forsteri; assembly: GCA_016271365.2. NCBI lineage: Eukaryota > Metazoa > Chordata > Ceratodontiformes > Ceratodontidae > Neoceratodus > Neoceratodus forsteri. The sequence goes on from CM028134.1 coordinate 245,171,538, forward strand.
CACGGACATCATGTTTTTCCAGGCAAGGAAGAGTGTAACCCCCCTACAAATAGGGGTTCCTATAAATGTCTTCCTGGGTTGCCAAATGCCTGTTGTCAGGATGGTGTCCTGTGTCCAGTAATTCTAACTGCCTGCATGAGAGTGTTCTATTAAGCCTCCATGCCTGTCTCTTTAAGAGAGCTATTGTTCTATGTGAGGAAGTTAGTCTGGACTGGGTCCGAGAGATTTAAGGCTCGTGACCAGCCCAACAGTTAGTATTTCTGCATTCTGTAGTCGCTATTAGCGCAGAGGGAGCTCTGTTAGGAAAAGTGATTTACTGTTTATCTGTTATAATAATAATAATGACAGAGGAGTTTATCTAACCTGCTTTAAATCACAGTTTGAACCTTTTAACAGGAGCCAGCATTTTGGTTCTGGACTGCCAGTGTTGGACCAATCGAAGTTTTAAGTGTTTGGCACCTAAATGAACCTGAAGGGGGAGCCCTTTCTGTGACAGACAGTTCCATCAGCCAACCGAAACTTTTGGATTACTGGGAAAGCCCAGAACTGCCTGCCTGTAGCAGTGTGTCGGTTGAGAGTTGGGGTTTGGAGAGAAAACAGCTCGAGCCATCGAGCAGCTGCTCCTGCTAGGAGCATGGGAGAATTGGTGAGAAGGCTCTGCTGGCCTGCCTGTCACATTTTCCAGTGTGAAGTATTGCCTTGAGAGTGAAATTCGGATTATCCAATTAGTGGATCAAGACTGGAACCTGAAGAGAGAAAGTGTGTTATTGCTGCCTGCAAGTGGACCAAAGACTTGCTCCAGAAGCGATCGGCCCACCAGGTACCGAAGAGAGCCTCAGATCAAAAGGTTTGCGCAGAGAACCTGTGATTTGCAAACGGACTTTATCCGAACTGTGGCAAAATATTTTAAGCGTTTATAAGTGTGCTGAATGTGTATCGTGGGTCACGATTTGGTTCCCCATGATGAGTTCTGTTACGCCAGCTGGAGGCTGTTCCAACACTTCATCACAGACTTCATCTGAACTGTCTGCTCTGCCTGGGTCCAGCCATCTTGGCCTAGGCCGCTGTCTGTGATTCAGAGACATTCTCGGTGAAAGACCCACTCAGGGATTTGGCCCCCTGCTCAACACCACCGGACAGGTAACGACCACCAGGAGGTGAGTCATGTAGGCCCTGCTTCCCCTGGCAATCCAATACAACATCCTGAGGTCTTCATTTCATCTGTCCTGCATCCTGGGCTGGGTAGTGTGAGTACCAACAGGGTAGCTCCCTGCAACATACGCTACAATCATGCTGTGTTATCTGATTTTGCTTGTTTTGGGTTTATTGCAACGGACTGAGCCATCCAGCTCCAGATTACAAATATTTGGGTTGAGTGCATGCTAATTGTTTTCCTCTCTAAGGGCCCCAACAACAGCTGCAACGCTGGCCTACCCTATGCAACGCTTCAGGATAGCCTGTTTTCCATACTGGGTACCCAGGGTTGTGAGGACTGTGTTAACGGGACTCACTGTGCATGCTTATTCAGCCTGAATTTAATCAGATCTGCCAATCACCTGCTAGATTCATGCCCCACCCTTGTTCACATCCCTCTGAATAAATCAGATTGTGGTTGTTCATGTTTAAACTGGCTAGTGTGTACCTTCTTGGTCGGGATATTGTACTGCTACTGTATTGCTGCATCACTAGTCTTATTTTCCAGGGGTCTCCAGGGCAATCACAGAAGATCCAGCCCTGGTGGTAAGTGCAAGAAGTGCGAGCATATCAGTACTGTCATATGGTAAAGGCGAATGTCCTGTTGCTGAACTGTTTAGGCCACTAGAAGGGTTGGTGGGTGGTTGTAGCATTCCAGTGGGCTATACCAACAGCAGCTATGCTACCCCAAAACCATTCCTCTGGGTGGAGGCACCCATTCACCGAGCTCAGGACCCTTAACCTGTGCTTAGTCACAAAGGCAGGGGTAGTAGCCCATAGGATAGCGCCACCTAGGGGTTACACTAGTATACTGCCTGAAATTAACATCAACTTTTTAAAGTAGTCAGATATTGCTTCTTGAAGCTGAAGTACTTTGTTCTTTTCCCATTTGCTAATTAGAAGATTTTCCACCTGACAACTCTTGGTGTGCTGTGTAACAGCACTCTATCTACAGGCTGATAATTTAGTTCTATGTAAGCAATAATACCCAACAGGGTGAGCGGTATTGGGCTATACCAGACCACCCTGGCACGTAATGAGGCATGACGTCACAGACGGAGGGCTTTACAGTCCCTGGAAGGTCCTTTACAGCCCACACCAGCCACCCTGGAGGGTATTATTGTGTTTAGAAATTGGGATTTAGGTTGTATTTTAGAATAAAAAAAAAGTTTACAAAGTTTAAAAAAATAGTGTAAATACTTAATTTTTATTAATAAATTAATTTTGAGTAAAGTAATCCCCTTTGATGCTGTCTTAGTGATGAGATGGCGCTGTTGTATTTTGTATTGAACTATTGGGTTGCATGTCATGCCCTCCCACCTACCTGCAGTGTCAACCTTTAGCACTCTGATCCCTCACTACCCAGTACTCCATTTCCTGTTAAAAGTATATATGAAAAACTTTAATTGTTTTGCCATCCTGAGTAATGAACAGCTTTGATTTTCTTACAGTTATAAGATGCTGACCGCATGACCCAGAAGTATGGGGGAGTGGGGCTCAGAGCAGCGTGTTTCACTGCTAACAGTCTGCTAGCTTTCTGTCCCCCGTGGACTAGCAGTATCAGGTAAACAGCAAACAGAGCTCAGGCCAAGCACCAGCAACAGGAGCTCGCAGTGGCTACAACCATAACATGTCCCATGTCATACCACATCAGTGTCACTGCCTAGCAGATTTAGTAAAATGAACTATTTTTTAATGAAAATTTGAGAAACAATACAAATGCTATTAGGAGGGACCAACGGGCGTCCTCATGCTATGCCAGTTTGAGACTGACACATACTTCAATTGTTTATCTTTCTTTAAGTTACAGTTCCTACCCACTCTGAGGTTTCATCACCATTAGATGTCCGTTCCTGCCTGACTCCATGGCATGAGACTGTCCATCCATTTTACTCCCTCTTCGGTTATAGAGAGTACAGTACTCGTCTCCACTCAGTCCCTGTGATTCCCATTAATAGTCCATAGCTGTCTGGATTGCACCTTGAACTGCCAGCAAAGCATTCGAGAAGGGTCTCTGGTTGACACTCAGGCATGCTGCAGAAGCCTCTCCCGCTCGTACTTTGAGGGTGCTCTATGGGGACCGTCGTGTACCTCTCGCTAAGCTAGAGAAAAAAATGGAGACTGTTCTAAATTGAAAATTCTAAGGGCACAGTGATATTCAAAGTTAATCAAGTGGCCAGAGATGGGGACTCATTATTTTCCTGGTCTCTGTTGCCTGACACTGACCAGCTAGTTGGTGGCAGTAGCCAATGAGAAATGAGAATTCTCGCTACACATTTTCGAATCTTCTTTATATCTCATCAGCATTGTGACCTTGCTGACTGTAAACTCACAACTGACAAAGAAGAGCCATTATACAATGGCAAGAAAAATGCCTGGGTTCTGATTGGTCAGTCGGACTAGACCCGTGATGTTATCCCAGCACAACATCGTGGATCTAGTCCTGACATACACATGACCGAATCACATGAATAAAAAAAAAAAATCGCTGCACATGCCATGTCCAAATTGCCCACACTTGGCATGGTCACAGTGGATTTTGCCAGTACTTTTCAAAGGTAGCCCGTGTATTAAGCGACCACGACTGAGCGCTTTCAAGAAGGGTGACTCAATCACAGTGCTTTTACACAGGGCTACTGGGCAGGAGAGCAACTGGATGGAGGGTCAGCAAATACAGTGACAAGATGTTGCTATATATGTGCACACGTCTTGTGTGAGGAGGGAGGGGAGGGGTTTGTGGGGCGTGAGTGCGGCAGTGGGCTGCCGAGCTGGCTATGTGGTGTGGTGAGTTGGTGGCGGGCTAGGGTTGGGATAGTCGTGCATTCAGTTCTGGGCACCCGCTCATTTTTGCACGGTCCGAGAATTTTTTCACATTGTTTTGCACCCCGACATGCACCCCCTGAGTTGAGAATCCTTTAGTAGAGGAGAGTGCGGCACAGCCCCCACATAAAACAAACATACAAGTGTCCAGCGCTTTGCTGTGTTGGTCTACATCACGAAATTCATTTATCTGCAGACTCGCCTAAATGGCGATCGCTATTACGAGTCACCGAGTATCATATGGAACCCTTTTCAAACTTTCAAGAATGTAAATCCCTCCCACCTACAGCAGCAAATCACCATAAATCAAACCCAGAACCTTCACACATTCCCCCTAACTGGTGTTATCACTTTTGTTCTCTTATTAAATAAAAAAAAAAAGCGAAGTTAAAGCCATGTTTCCGATTGTCTTCTTTTCATTCCCCCACTGTACTTGTGCTCCCCGATGTGAACATTCTTTTTTTTTTTAGTAAATGAAAAGAAATAATCTACCTGAAAGCTGTCAGATCAGCTTCACAACCTAGCAGTCCCTCCCCCACACACAAACGTAAAAGCCACCAGCACAATCAGCTTCATGGCAGTTCCTCCCAGTTCCCTCCCAGTCCCTGCTGGCAAGTTGCCATAAACACACTGAGCGTGTGTGTAATACTGCGTTTACTTACGTAAAAGCTATCAGCACAATCGGCTTCACGACAGTCGCTCCTGGTCTTCTTGCAGTCCTCACTGGCAAACCATCCTGAACACTACGAGTGCTTGTGTAACAGCACTCTTCAATTACCATTTGAATTTTTTTTTTGCCACGAAATGGAAACAGCTAGACGAGCAATTCAAGTAGTTACATCGGTGTCACGGCGAGGGGGGCAAAGAGACAGAAAAAAAAATAGAGAGAAATATGGGGGCACAGAAATCCAAAGGTACATAAAACCCCAGCAACAGCATCATCTACTGGACAACACAGAAATTAAGGACTTTTTTCCAATTCCTGCCCTCACAAAAAGTGAAAAAGGTTTTTTAAACAGATTTTTCCACCTTTTTTGTAATAAATGAGCCACTGTATAATAGCAATAATGCACTCCAGGGGTGTGTGTGTTGTCCTCGGATAATGTCACATCTCAGGTGCTGGATGCACTCGGCCTGCAGCAGCATGACCAACCACTGGAGGCGTGACGTTATTCCAGCACAACATATACCCTATTGTGCATTATTGCTTAAATCACCTGCTGCAAGTTCCGTCGCTTGTGATGTCAGTCAGTGAGGTCACAATGCTAAGGTATGAACAGAAACAGAATTAGATAGGTCAGCCTTCAGCTAAAGAGGTGCTCTGAACATCACGCCCAACACTATCAGCTAGAAAACCTTTTTTAATGAACAGAGGGAAAAAGGAAAATGCATCCGAAATAAAAAGTGGCAACTACCGGTAGCTACTCAAAAAAATTAATAGCATTTCTGCTATTTTTGGTCCTACTAGCTCTTCAACAGTTGGAAGCCAAATAAGCAACCAAATGCAGTTTGTAAAATTATGTAAAAAGTACCCAAGAAAGTATAAAAGAATCATGTGAGAACACAAAGCTTTTGGTTAGACGAGGAACACTGTCAATCCTGTTAGCATCATATCATACTTATTTGAAAATCCACATTTTATGACTGCTCACCTTATCTGAAACTCCCTGAAGCTGTTGGTTAGTTGATCTACTTCCTTTCTTAGTAGAACTGCAATGCAAGGGAATGGTGTAATTATACCCCTTGTATTGCTTCAAACCTTTGATCTACTCTTATAGCATACTGAACATTAGGGACAGCCCCAAACACTGCAGCTACTCATGATGCAATAGTTTCCCTCTCTTCCCACTGTATTATGAGTGACTTACACTGTGTTAGGAACATTCCCTAGACAAGGGAATATGCAGTGGATGTTGATCAAAGAATGTAAACAAAAATTAATTTATTTCGTTTTTGTTTACCGGGTAAGTGCACTAGACAGAAACTGCCTATTTTCAGGCACGACCCGGGATAAATACAACAATGTCCAATAACATAGGACAGTGCAACTGTGCAGTACACTAGGACAGTAGAACACAACATAACTTCAAAAGAAGGTACAACAGCATCAGATTACAGGGAATATTGCAGTGTATACAGTCAGTAGGACACTACGTAATTCCCATAAGACATTTTAGGGGTAAGCAGTGTTGTAGTAGGAAGCAGTTGATCAGACAACCTTATAGCTAAAGCAAGTGACTAAGTGCTAAGGTTTAAGTGGATGGGTTGCCTAAAAGTATACGGGAGACTCGGGGCACGGCACAAGAGCATTTGTCATTAGCTTGTAGGAACGAGTGGAGCTCTTTCTTAGAAGTCAGGTGAGACTGTGAGCTCCTGATGTGAACCGGGAGGGCATTCCAGAGCCTTGGTGCAGCTGCAACAAAAGCACGTTTCCCAATTTTCGATGTGCTTCGAGGGATGTGGAGCAACGGTCTACCAGCAGATCTCAGTGGCTACGGTTGAGAGCTATGGTGTAGCATTTATGTTATGGGACTTTTTAAATTCATGCTGGGCAGGGGTAAGTAGCTTGCTGTGATGAAGGTAGTCTGACACTTGCACAGCAACCAGCTTTTCCAAGATCTTGCTTAGGACAGGGAGGATGGCTACAGGGCGGTAGTTATTTTACTTTTGTGTGGTAACAATGGTGTGGTTGGCAGTCTGTTTTTTACTTTTAAAATGAAAAAAGGAATCAGAATCAGACTACAAGCTGCATGAGCAATCTCTACAGAATGTGAGCAACCATAACATGTGATTTCCATAATTTGCCTGTGGCTCTCTCCGTCCCTTCCCCTGTGGATGAAGTTGGGACAAGACCCCTTTTTCACTTGAAACTGGCCACTTATACTGAGGTCCAGCGACTTTTTTTTTTTAATTTAGTGTGCTTTTTGAGGCCGTCAACCACCCAGAGCTCTGCCTGGTCACAGACCCTCACTCCCACCTCCAGATGAGATGTGCCCCTACCTTGGTACCCCCTGGTTTACCCCCTCAGGGTGGGGTCAGAGCACCAGCTCCCTAATTCGGCACCATGGACGATGGGAGAGGGCAAGGAGGGGCCGTCCTGGAGGCTAATCGGAGCCGAGGGCAGGCATCATGGAGGGTGGCTGGCAGCTTGATTTTTCTTTTCCCCTGAACATGGGGGATGGGAACGAGCAATGATGACCAGAGTCCGTCCCGCCCCTCCAAACACTGCCTAATGCCGGTAGCTGCGGTACCCCTGGCCTCCGCCAGTGGTCCATCGAGCGCCGGACATTTCCCAGCCCTCCCCTGGAGAGAGAGAGCAGATCCAGAGGATGCTCAATCCATCTCCCCAGTTGGCCCTCCGACAACCCGGATCTGTTCCCGAACCCAGGTCACTGGCGTCGCAAGTGGAAATCCAACCGCTGCACCGATAAGCCGGATGTCCAGCAACTTCTTGCCAACTTGAAGACCGAGAGTTCCCCCTGGTCATGACTCCCTGGAACCTAAATTCCTTAAAATGGGAGCTCCTGCCCTTGCTCGCCCTATCAGAGACTTATTCAATCGTTCCTTCTTGTCTGGCACTGTTCCTGACAAATGGAAGGTAGCCGTTGTCGTACCAGTGCACAAAGGTGGATCCAGCTCTGTTGTTGAGAATTTTAGACCAATCTCAGTCCTTTGCCCCCTGACCAAAATACAGGAGTGTATTATTTACAATCACCTTCGGGATTATCTGGATCTTCATAATCTGCTTTCACTTTTCCAGCATGGTTTCAGAAAGAACGATAGCACTCTCACTGCCCTACTCAAGGTCAAGTCCGACATATACCAAGCCATGGACCATGGTTCCACCACTGGTACCATCGTTGCTGATCTTACGAAAGCATTCAGCCTGGTGAACCACAGTCTCCTTCTCCAGCAGCTTCGGGATACTGGTTTCGACTCCAGTGCCCTACACTGGGTCCATAGCTATCTCTCTTCCCGTTCTCAAAGGGTCAAGTGGGCTGGCTCTTCCTTGGAATTTAGACCTCTATCCCATGGGTTCCCACAGGGCTCCATACTGGGCCCTTTATTGTTCTCACTTTTCATCAACAAACTACTCAACAACTGTGGAGGGGCTGCTATGCATCTCTATGCTGATGATGCAATCATCTACCACTCTTCTCTTGATATTGCTCAGATTAACAAGGAACTTGCCTGTGACTTTGTGGACCTTGAGAGCTGGCTCAGGCATAGTCAGCTTGTCCAAAATACAAAAAAGACAAAAAGTATGCTCGTCTCTCATTTACCTCCCGCCTCCCACTCCCTCACCCCTCTTTGCATTACCTCCCTCAACGGCGATCCACTTGAGGCAGTCAACTCCTTCAAATATCTGGGTATTACCCTGGATCCCTCGTCCCTCTCCCTCTCCACCCATGTCTCCTCACTAATCAAGACTCTCAATCAGAAATTGGGTCTTCTCTACCGTATTCGCCCTGTTCTCACCTCTACCTCTTGCCTCAGGGTAGCTTCCTCTTCGCTTCTTCCACTCCATACCTATGGGGCTCCCTTATTTCTCGCCACCAACACAACTAATATGTCTCTTCTCATGCAGGCTTACCATACGGTGGGAAGATTTGCCTTAGGGGTCAATTCCAGAGTCCACCACTGTAACGTCCTCTCATCACTAGGGTGACTGCCTTATGAATCAAAGCTGAGGTTCTTCACCTTGAGTTTCATGCACAAACTTGTCCACAAATACCCTTGCCTCAGTGAGCTTATCCATAGGAGACTAGCCCCCCCGAGAGCTCAGATCAGCCTCCCCCCTCTTCTCCAAAGACCTAACCTGAGGCTGGCTGTAGCGCACAAGGCCTACTCCTTTGCTGTTGTAACTGACTGGAACTCACTCCCCTTCCCTGTCCTGTCCTGTACCACACTTCCTAGATTCCAGTCCAATCTATTGGCATTCCTTACTTCCTCTGCCAATTGCACTTGCTTCCGTTGCTGACTGGTCATCATGTGACTGTAGGCTGTTTGCTGTTCTCTACTACTACTGAATCTCCTCCTTATTCCTTGGTTGGCCATTACCCCTCCTTTGTTTCCGCCTCTGCCCCCCCCAAATCCCTTCCTCAAACCCACCACCCTGCCTCTGCTCCTCTTTTGGTGTCATCTGACTCCCCACCTACCTATTGCACTCATTTACTGGTCGAGGTCCTTAAGCTGTCCTCACTTGAACATTGTTTAAGTATGGTTCGTATACTATTGTGTGATTATCTCACTGCTGTATACTGATTTGCGTTTTTTACCTGCTATCTTGGTATGCTGAGAGTTCAATATATATGTATAGCTATGCAATGTAAATCTTGTAAGTAAGTAGTTCTTCTCGTTGTTCTTTTTATAACCCAACTTTCGTATATTCAATATTCTATTGTAATCTGACTCTTTTTGTTGTAAATGCTCTGTACTTGTCTGTTGTCTTACCCGGGTCGACCCTGAAAAAGGGACTGTAATTTGTCTCAGTGGTCCTACCCGGTTACCAAAATTCAAATAAATAAACAAATAATTTTGATCAAGGGTCAAACTGAGACCTAAAGGGGTTGACAGTGTCCCCTTAATTCTTTTTGCCATTTTGCCTTAGACTGTCCCCCCATACTCACCACCACTGCTCCCTCTTCTCTACCTGTTCGCTTCCCTCTCTTGATGCCAGGCACCTTTCCCACTGCCTCCTTTATATCCAAATTCTTGTTTGGTTCCCTTCCCTCACATCTTACATCCCCTACTGTCCTCTCTACCTTCATCCACTTATTCTCTCTGCAGTAATTTTTTCCATGCCCTCTCCATTCATAGATACATAGACAGTGTCGGCAGATAAGGGCCTATGGCCCACCCAGTCTGCCCATTTGAGCTTGTAAGTTCAGTTTGTTTTCCTAGAAGTCTGTTGCCCCTTACCCCTGACCTCCAGAATTCCTTTATATCTATCCCATGCATTCTTAAATCCCGTGATTGTTTCAGCCCCCACCACTTCCTCTGGCAGGGTGTTCCACTTGTCTACCACCTGTTCTGTGAAGAATTCTTTCTCTGTTTCCTCTGAATCGTCCTCCCTCCAACTTCATCCCATGCCTCTAGTCCTGGAACACCTTTTTCGCTTAAAATAGTGTTTTCCTGCACCCTGTTCCTCCCTGTAAGATACTTGTATGTCTCTATCATATCCCTCTCTCCCTCCTCTCCTCCAGGAGTACATGTTCAGTCCTTCAACCTGTCTTCATAGGACTTGTGTGCAATCCATGCCATCTTTGTTGCCCTCCTCTGAACCTTCTCTACCCTGTCTGTGTCCTTAGCAGTATGGTCTCCAGGAACTATACACTGTACTCAGGTGGGGCCTCACTACTGTCTTGTGGCGGAATAAGCCTCCCTTTCCTGCTGGTGATGCCCTGTTCATACATCCCAGCATCCTATTTGCTTTACCTGCTGCCTTGTCACACTGTTTCCTACCTTGGGGTCACCAGAGATGATAACCCAAGATCCCTTTCCTGATTGGTGCATGCTATATCCTCACCCCCAACCGATATATTGTGCCAGTTTTTGTGTCTCATATGTATCTTGCACTTTGCACTGGAATTTCAACTGCCAAACCCTGACCATTCTTCAAGTTTCTGCAGGTCGCTTCTCATTCTGTCTACACCCTCTGGTTGTGTCTGCTCTGTTACAGAGCTTTGTGTCATCAGTGAACAGTGAAATTCTGCCTTCTAGGTCCTGCGCAGTGTCACTGATGAAGATGTTGAATAGGACGGGTCCAGCACTGGTCCCTGTGGTACCCCACTGGTCCTCTTTCCTCTGTGGAGTGACAGCCATTTACCACCACCCTCTGTGTCCTGCCACCCAGCCAGTTACCTACCCACCACACTCCTGTCCTGCCCACACCCATATTCCCAGTTTGTGTAACAGTCTTCTATGTGGCACAGTGTCAAAGCCTTGCTGAAGTCCAGATAGGCCATGTCCACTGCCCTCCCCTGATCCACCTCCCTAGTCACCCAGTCAAAGGAATTCAGCGAGGTTGGTCTGGCGCGGCCTCCCCCTGGTTGGAGACCATGCTGCCTTGGGTCCTGTGAGTCCATTGACAACCAGATGTTCCACCAATCTCTCCTTCAGTAGTGCTTCCATGATCTTCCCCACTACCAGGTGAGGACTGGTCTGTAGTTCCCTGCTTCCTCTTGCTCCCACTTTTGTATAATGGGACTATATCTGCTGTCCTCCAGTCTTGGGTACCTCCCTGTTTCCAGTGATCGGCTAAACAGGATAGCCAGAGGTTCAGCCACCACCTCTCTTAGTTCTTTAAGGACCCTGGGTGCACCCCATCTGGCCCCATTGCTTATCAACTTATTACTTCCAGTTCCTTCAGGACCTTTTCTGTGTAAAGGGACTTGTGTCCATTTCTGCACCATTCTCACCCCTTGTACTCCCTTCAGACCCATTACCCTCCTCTTCCTCAGTAAAGACTGAGCAGAAATACCTGTTCAATATGTCAGCTTTACTGTTGTCATCCTCCACGTGGCCCCCATCCTCCCCCTTCAGTCTCACTATCCCTCCCTTTGTCTTTCTTTTTTCACTTATGTACCTGTAAAAGGTTTTGTCCCCTCTACCCACTGATTTTGCAATGTGTTCTTCTGTCTGAGCTTTGGCTTCCCTTACTGACCTCCCTGCCTCCCTTTGCTTCTCCTGGTACTTCTCCCTATCCCCTTCTGCCTGTGTCTTTTTGTATTGCCTGAATGCAATCTTTTTGGCTTTCACTTTCTTTGCTACCTCTTTGGAAAACCATAGTGGTCTCCTCTTCCTTTTCCTCTTGCTAACCTGCTTAATGCATAATTCTGTTGTTCTTGTAATCCCCATTTTAAATATTGCCCACTGTTCCTCAACCCTGATTCCTGTCCCATTTCCCTTAACGCTTTTTCAAATATCTCCCCATTTTCCCAAAGTCTGCCCCTAAAATCCAGGATATGTGTTTTGTGTGGTTTGGTTCTGCTCTTTCTGTGATTTCAAACTACAATGACTGGTGGTCACTGTTTCCCAGGTGCTCCCCACTGTTACCCCCATCACACTGTCCCTGTTTGTGAGCACAAGGTCCAGTATTGCCTTCTGCGAGTTGGTTCCATGACCAGTTGCTTGAAGAAGGCACCCTGAAGGGAGTCCAGGATAAATCTGCTCCTAGTTGATGCTGCTGCTGGGATGCTCCAGTCCACGTCTGGAATATTGAAGTCTCCAACCACAAGAAGTTTCCTTCTAGAAAATCTACTGTTGGTCAATCTACTTTCTCATATTGCTTTACTAAACTCTGCTTCTTCTGATTTCTCCTTTAAGTCTCTTCATTGTGACTTTTCTACTCCTGCCTGCAACTGTCCATGACTCTTTACCTCTTGACTTTCTCCCCCTCCCCTTGCATTGCCCTGGCCATTTTGTTCCCCATATCCTCTAGCGATAGATATATAGCTGTGTGAGCAGTCCCCCTGCCTATTCATACTCAGTTTTTATCGACTACATGTACCTTTTGCATGTATTTGCCTTAAATGCTTCTGATTGTGCTCCTTTGATATACTGTATTGCTGTTTATGCAATAGGTGTGGACAAAATATCCATTACATAAATCCTGATATTTGAGCTACTGTGTACATACATTTCGTTTATGTACATACTATGTCATCGCTCATTTATGTACACAGTTGTTATATCATCAGTCAATTTATCCACACAGTTGTTATATCATCAGTCGATTTACCCACACAGTTGTTATATCATCAGTCGATTTATCCACACAGTTGTTATGTCATCAGTCGATTCATCCACACAGTTGTTAAGTCAGTAGGTCCAGCACAAGCACTCGGAACTAATTTAGAATGTTCGGCCTCAGTAGCAGTACCAATCATATTAAAATGTGAATAACTTTAAAATGAAAAACAGTAGCATGGTACTGTGAGCAAGAAAGTTGTTCAGCACAAAAATATCTACTAAATGAGAGGCATTTCATTTATAGATACCTTTTAGATTTTCTTATAATTAGCAAAAAACATCAGAATTTTTTTGTGCACTTTTTCGACAAACACAAATAACTTTAAAATGAGAAATAATAGCATTGTACTTTGGGCACAAAAGTTTTCAGCACAAAAACATCTACAAAATGAGAGATATTCATTTATAGATACTTTTTAGATTTTTATAATTAGCAAAAAATGGCAGAAAATTCAATTGTTATTCACTTTTGTGATGAACAAATGCCCCCCCAACTAAAATGCAAAAACAAAAGAAATGTGCATCAAACACATTCTTTGTGCACTGTCCATAATCTAAAGTTGGAGCATCCATAGCAGCCACTTAGCAACCGCTATGCTAAGTGGAGCTACACTGGGAAAATCACAAAAATTCCTTGTAAGTTTACATTAAAAATTAAATAAACAATTTGAAACAAAACTCATTGCACTGTCCTGAAGGACCCCTACTGCATAAATGAAATATGTAACAGGGACCGTGTGGAATACATGATTTATTTTCACTCGAGCTGTTTGACCTTGGGCACGTCACTCATGGCTAATGCCACCTGTGAGGTTACCCAAGGTCAAACAGCTCTTGTGGAAATAAATCATGTATTCTAGCCAGCGAGGCACTGAGGGTTGAGGCGTGGACACCACACCTCTCGCTACGCCGGCAACCCGGGTTCGGAAATGAGCCGGTCGTCGGGGGTCAGCAGGGGAGGACTAGGATTGAGCATTGGGAGACAGCTCTCCTAGTACTGGGGTGGGCTGGGGAACCTACATCACGCTGTGGTGACCCCTGGGGACGACCGGAGGTACTGCATGTGATGGTGTGACCGGGGGGGGTGCGGCGGGCATCGGCATGAACGTGCGCAGACGTCACTGCATGTCTGAACTCCCAATGGGGAGAAAAAGTGGAAAAAATGGCTGGGCATGACCGAGCAGCTTGATGGCCACACCCTGCCTCGCCGGGAGGACTCATGTGGAATCGCACTGGGGGGATCCGAGGCTGATTTGGCTGGATAGGGTATGGGGAAACCCTCCAGTGGACCGGCGATGGCCGTGCTGGATCCCCCATCATGTGAGTGAGCCTGGTGCTCTCCCAGCAGGCAGGGCCGGCGGCTGGATGCCCCGGCCGGTAGTCACCACAGCAGGCGAATAAATACGGACAAGTCCCTGTTATGTATCCCTTATATATGACTTCTATTTTTGTAATGCTGTTAATAGTATTCATTTTTTCCTCCTCTTGAACTATCTCCCTTACCCCTCACCCCCAGGATGCATCTGGAAATAGCTGTCAGCAGTGGGTCCAGATCAAGATCTCTAAATGAAAACACCACGGTCAAAAAGCCAAGATTGCAAACCGTGCCTCACAAATACATCAGCAAGTAATGACAGTGCAGCAATAGAGAGCCGCGATTAACTGTTGCCACGATCGTGGAGGGTGAACAGGGGCACATTTACAATTTTAATTCCGGAAGGGATGCAACTTCGGTGGGGGAGAAAATGGGGAGGGAGGGACGAACTTGAGGAGGGATTTACTATTCTAACTCTGGGGGCTACAACTTGGGGGTGCGCTGGAAAAAAAAAAGATGGTGCCAGAATCAAACCCAGGACAGCTGGATGTAGCAAGCCCCTTCACAGCTTGTGACTCTAACCTCTATGCTACACTGACAGAATGGTTAGGCAGCACACATTCAAGGACTTAACACTATTCGGCATGAGTGAAAACAGCTACATGCACAGCGCTATAACATCCCCGCTATTATTTCCATGTAGCTGTTTCCACTCACGCTATCTTCTCAGCACACATTTCACTGTGCCATTATTCTCATGTGGTCTTAACCGAATACAGTCAGCAGTTGAGTATGTCTTTCCTGGTGAAACTTTTGAAATAAACTTATCAATTCAGGGGTGTGCACTGAACCAAATACCTTTTCCAAATACCATGGGCTATTAATTATTCAAAACCAAATAGCAACTTGTATCCATTAGTATGTGCCAGTGCTTTTGCAGGCAAAGCCTGTGAATGCAAGGAAGATTAAGGGTCATAAGAGGGGAGGGCGAAATGTCTGCAATGCAATTAAGGGCATACAATGATTGCATAGGAGGTTGCAAACTACATATTTTATAATGACCCAAGCCAGGGGCTGCAGAGATAGAGTTGATAAGATGTATGGCATGGTTAATCGGTGGGAAGAGTTCCACTAGCATGATGAGAAACAGGTCCTGAGGGTGACTGCTGGGGTGTGCTGTAGTACTTCTATGGGATAGTGGGTGGGGAACCTAGCTAGGGCTCCACCTGAACACGTGACTAACAGCAGCAGGATGGGTAACAGTAAGGTTGAAGTTCAAATTATGTTAGGGGAAGAGGCTAATGAGGGAGGGGTGACAAACAGAGCTGTGCAGAATAAGAATGTTCTGAATTCATGGAATTTCAAATGAATTCCATGAAATTCTACGAAATTTCACAGATTTTGTCAGAATTTTGTGGAATGTTGGAAGTTTATTAATTTGATCATAACTCAGCTGTTAATTGAGCTAAAGATCTGACATTTGGCATGATTACTTGTTTACAGGAGCTCTAACAGTGACGTTAGGATACACTGTCTCAAAATCAGAGGTGCTCAAAGTCTGTCATTTTATTTTTTGTGGGACATGTAATGAAAATTTTTATCTGCAAGTAATTCAGGCACCTTTGGAGCTACAAATTCGAAACTATGTACATATATAAATGTAATAATAACCCTTATATTTGCAAAATTACATAACATGTCTAATTCTTTCAAATTATACTAAAATAACTAAAATTGAAATTTTGGCAAAATGTTTGGCTACCTATGGCACAACCCCAAATTTGAGGGAAATAATTGAAAATTAACTTTAGATTAAATGTTGGCCACTCACAATTCACCCCCTTTCAGTCTAGGGCTCTGAAATTTGGTACACTTATGAAAGCCGTTGTAGTCAACAGAGTCAAATCAGAAAGAGATGGAGGTCACCAGTGGGTTGCCATAAGGATCGGTCCTGAGTCCAATCCTTTTCAATATGTTCATCGGCAACATGGGAGAAGAAATCCAGAGCAAGATGTGTCTCTTTGCAGATGACATTAAGCTCTTCGGCAGAGCAGACAGTGAGGAGGGAGTTAGAAAGAGGTAGAACAACTTGCAAGGGCTAGAGAGGTGGTCAAAGGTTTGGCAATTATAATACAATACCAAAAAGTGCAAAGTGATGCACGTGGGGAACAAGATCCCAAAGCACAGAGTACTGGATGGGTGGAGTACAACTGGACACAGCTTCTGAGGAAAGAGACCTATGGGTCATCATCAGTGACTCCCTAAAACAATCAAGCCAGTGCAACAAGGCCTACAGTACGGCAAACAAGGTGCTGGGGTGTATAGGAAAGGGTACTGACAGCAGAAGGAAGGCGGTATTACTAGCACTCTATAAAGCACTGGTAAGACCCCACCTGGAGAACTGTGCCCAGTTCTGGAGTCCTCACCCAAGGAAAGTTAAGCATAGGCTGCAGACAGTGCAACATAGGGTGACCAAAATGATTCAGGGCCAGCAGGGTAGATCTTATGAGGATTGGATCAAAGCACTAAACATGTACTCGCTGGAGGCCAGATGAGAGAGGGGAGCTATGATACTTAGAAGTTCTGAAAGGAATGATCAAGGTAAACTGTGAGGAACTATTTAGCATGAGTAGCAGAACAAGAACATGAGGGCACAAGGGGAAACTAGTGATGGGGGAGGTTCAAGAGGGACATGAGAGTTTTATTTTACAGCAAGGGTGGTGGAGCCATGCAACAATCTGCCAGCTGATACGGTGGACGCCAAAACCATCAACTGTTTCAAACACGGTCGGGAAAGAGTGAAGGGCTTACTGGTTGCTCAGGGTAACAGTAGTAGGGCAGGAAAATACAGGGTGGCTAGTGTGCGTTTGACCCTGTATGGACAACAGGACCCAGGTCTGTTATGGTTTTATAGGTAGGCTGGATGGACCAACAGTCTTTTTCTGCCATCACTGCCTGTGTTTTTATGTACTGGACCCCGCACTGACCTAGCTGGTCAAAACCAAGTTGGTTGCACTATCACCAGTGTTGAAATGTATCATCAACACATTTTTGTATAAGGTTATCCTCCCAGTGGCCCTGGTGGAGATGGTGGTGAGGCTCCTGCTTAAGAACTTAAGAACCCTAACACTCTTGCCAATTATCGACTTGTCTCCAATCTCCCCTTTTTAATGAAGATTTCTGAGAAAGTGGTATTGGTTAAGCTGGTGGATCACCTAGCGAGGCATTACATGTTTTGGCCTGGTTTCCATAGTTAACACAGATGTACATCAGTGAAAGGACATTGATGGGATTGAAAAGGTACAGCCCAAGGCAACCAAGATGGTGCAGGGCATGCAGGGGAAGTCATATGATCAGAGTCAGAGGGAACTGGATCTATACTCACTGGAGACAAGAGGGGAGAGAGGGGACATGATCGAAATATTTAAGTACGTCAAAGGGATTAACAAGGCAAAGGGGGGGTGCTTATTCAAAAGAAAGGAGGAGGCTAGAACAAGAGGGCATAATCTAAGACTAAAAAGGGGAAGATACAAGGGAATGTGAGGGGGCGTTTCTTCACAGACAGGGTGGTGGAAGCCGAACAGGCTTCCAGAGGAGGAGGTGGTGGTGGGGAAGAAAACGGTGGAGGGATTCAAGAGGGCATGGAACAGACATATGGGGTTGGTACGGGGGAAGGGGAGGGCAGTGATATAGGAGTTGGGTAAATGAGGGGGAAAGGGCAGACAAGATGGGCCATTTGGGTCCTTTTCTGCCATCGGATTTCTATGATTATATGATTCTGTGATAACATAACACTGAAGCAGCTCTGATCAGAGTTTGCAATGATCAGCACCTAGCGAGGGATCCAGCAGAGTAGTTTGTGGTGCTCGATTCAGTCCAGTCATGCTTGGTAGCTCCTGTCTACAGGGTCCCTCGGGAGTCTGCCTGTCACCCATACTGTTCACAGTGTTCAGTATATACTGCTGCTGGGTAAGGTCATGAGACCGTACAGCATGTAGTTTCATTGCGGTGCTAATTAGAGGTGTATAGAATCTTCCTCCTGAAAACTAAGTCACTCTGAATGCGCATGGCTCAGTTTTCAGAAGATCCCAGTCAAACTTTGCTGGCTCAGCTTGGATCATAGGACAGTTTAATTTGTTTTTAACCTCGCTCAGCCTGCATGTCTGTCATGTTACAGGCTTAAAGAGCTAGTGTACTGCCTAAAACTAGTATTAGTTTTTAATAGCAGTCAACCATTACTTTTTGTATCTGAGGTGGTACTTCTTTTCCCTTTATTTAATTAGAAGATTATTTACCTGATGTTAGTAGGTGTGATGTGTGGAACAACACTCTGCCTGGCGGCTGACATATCTAGCTCTAGTCTCCCCCCCCACATCATCAGCACTGTGACATCACTGCTGCCTAGGAACAGCCACTCAATGTCTGCCAGGTCAGACATCTGTGATGTCACTGTCAGTGAGCTCACAATGCTGATGATGTTGTTGGGGGGATAAAGATATGTCAGCTGCCAGAATAAGAGCTGTTCCACACAGCCAGCACAATATTACCACATAGAACACTTTCTAATGAGCAAAGGTAAAAAGACAAATACTTCTAATGTAAAAAGTTACAGCCGGCCTGTTGGCGCTGAGGGTTGAGGTGCTGGATGCCACAACTCGCGCCACACCAGTGACCCGGGTTGAGAAGTGAGCTCGGGTTGCCACTGGTCGACTGGGGCGGGGAGGGTGCCGAGCTGGACTGAGCCTCCGACAGGCAGCTCTCCTCTCCTGGGGAGGGATCTGGAGTCTCCCGGGCTCTTGGCTGCCACCAAGTGAAGGCTGGGTGGTAGTGCCAAGCCCAGTGGGAGACTTGTCGCTAGGCCGGGTAGGGGAAAGGGGCCATCACCAGAGCCATGGGGTGCATGATCACCTCCATGGGGATGCACAACCATGTTCTGGGGCCCCAGGAATAGGGGGGAAAACACCAGAAAAATGCTATATCTCCCCGCTGCCGAAGCAGGCGGGAGGCAGCAACAGGGAGCAAAAAGCTCTATGGGAAAAAAAAAAAAAGTAAAAAGTTACAACTGACTACTTCTTACATTTGTATTATTTGTCTGTCTGCCTGTTTTGGCTCCACTAGCTCTTTAAGAGGCTGAGGAGGGATTATAGGGTGCAGAGGTACATGCACATGGCATGTGTGAACTGGAGAATACATAGCCACACAGCTCCAATCTCAGTGCCATTCCAGCACAGTCAGCAGAGGGGAAGGCAGCTCTACTTGCAGTGGTCATCTGTTCATTTGGCAGCGTCACTCAGTCCTCACAGCAGACCAAAGCAGAATGGAGGATGGAGGATGGAGCGGGAAGTCGTGAGACCAGCAGGACAGGAGGAGGAAAAGAAGAAAAAAACTTAAAAGTTTCAACCTCCACCAGCTTATTTCCTCACCAACTAGAACTGCTCTTCAGTCTAATACCAGCACCCTACTGGACTGGATTGTGATGAATCGCCCTATGAACATCGTGGATGTAGGCATCCTTCCTGATGCCATCTCTGACCACTCCCCCACTTTCTGCATATGGGGTAAAGGTAGGCCTGAACCCACGAAGCCCCGTTTCATTACCTTCCAAAATTATGCAAATTTTGACCCCCAGGCCTTCCTGACTGACGTTGCTGGCACTGACTGGACCGCTCTCTAAAGCTCCTCGGTTGCACAGTCTGCCCTAGATATCTTCCTGTCCACCTTCTTGACACTACAAGAAACCCACAGTCATCTAGTGACCAGAAGAGTCAGAAATAGACAGTCCCACTGGCTGAAATCTGATCTTCTCTCTAAATTACATCTGAGGGACAAAAGTTGGTTTCAGTTTAAGAAATCTGGTCTACCAGAAGATTTACTTACCTATAGGGAACTTAGAAATGCCTTTAAAAAAGACATTAAGCAAGCAAAGAGCTCCTACTGTAAGGCTCTGCTAACTGACTCCCAGGGTGACCCCCAAAAATTATGGGTCCATATTAAGCAATTCCTAGGCTCAAGTCAGTCCACTACACCTAATAACATGACTCTAAATGGCATCCACTATAACAATCCCCTCGCTATTGCAAACTTCTTTAACATGCAATTTGCTGACCTCACTCAATACACCTCCACTTTCCCCCCACTCTCAGATCCGGTCCCTCAAGCAAACCCTGCTAGGCCCACTTTCCACTTCAAATCAGTACACAGACACGAGGTTCTCAGACTTCTTGAAACATCTCTGAGTGCAGCTGTGGGGTCCTGATAACCCTGAGCCAAAGCTCTAAAATTAGCTGCCCCACACATAGCAGCCCCTTGCAAGGATTTCACCCTCTCTTTGTGTCAGGGCTCCGTCCCTGACATCTGGAAAATAGCCAGAGTTACCCCTGTACTCAAAAAGGGTGATCCGCTTAACCCCTCCAACTACAGACCTATTGCCATACTATCCGCACTCAGCAAAATTCTAGAGAAACTGGTTGCCCTCCAAACTACTGACTTTCTTCTGAAAAATGACCTCCTAACTGATGCTCAATATGGCTTCCAGAAGGGACACAGTACTACTACTGCCCTGCTCAAACGCACGTCTGACACCCTAGTGGCCATGGATTCTGGCTGGCTCACGGTGCCATTTTCATAGACATGACCAAGGCATTTGATCTCGTAGACCACTCCATTCTCATTGCCACTCTCGTCTCTCTAGGTTTCTCATCAAATGTTGTCAACTGGTTTAATTGCTACCTGACGAATAGGTCTCAATATGTGAAATTCAATCCGCCCTCTCTGACAAGGTCACCATCAATATCGGTGTACCTCAAGGGTCCATCTTGGGTCCACTACTTTTCTCAATTTTTATAAACAATATCACCTCCAATCTCCTAAAGACCTCCTCTCTACTGTATGCAGATGACATCGTACTGTATATCAGTTCACACAGTATAGAGGACATAAACTCTCGACTCTCCACTGATTTTCAGCTTATCCAACAGTGGCTTGCTAATCACAAACTTATCCTAAACAACACCAAGACCCAAGCTATGCTATTTGGGTCCAAGCTCAAACTCAAACACTCCCAAGATCACTTCAATGTCTCCTCTTTGGATGGCTCTTCAGTTGGGGTGGTTAACTCCTTCAAATATTTAGGGGTCACCCTTGACCTGTCACTGAGTTTTGACCTCCATTTTCAATCTACCTGTAATCTGATCAACTCTAAACTAGGCCTCACCTACCATACAAGCTATGCACTCACCCCCTCAGCCAGGCTGGCTATTGCCCGTGGGATATTACTCCCCTCATTTACCTATGGGGTTGCCGCTTATGTCTCTGCCTGCAACTCAAGTCTACAAAAGTGGGATGTTACCTATAATGATATCGGTCGGTTCGCTTCCTTCTCCCCCTGGCTGAAACATCACTGTCTCCTCTACTCAGATCTCGGCTGGCTTCCCCCCACAAGAGCTTAGGTACTATGCTCTTGGATCCATTACCGATAACATCATCAGATCCCGTACACCTAAACCCCTCGCTAATCTCTTTCTACACCAGAAAATCAACTATGCCTTGCGCTCTGCTGACCAGGCTCCTGTTCTAATCCCTAGACACTGCACTTCCAAAGGTGGTCACGCCTTTGCCTGGCATGCTCCCCGTTTCTGGAACACACTCCCACTAACCCTACATCAATCCGCTTCCCATATCTCCTTCAAAAGAGAACTATGCCACTATCTCTTCTCCTATGTCTGCTCCTGCTTTAAACCACCCTAGCCCTCACTTTCCCTCTTCTGGCCCCTCTCCTCTGTTTGTCCTTTGACCCTGGGTTCCACTCTAACAGGGAGCACTTTTTTCCTTTTTCCTTTTCTTCCTCTGCCCACTACCAACCTGTCTCCTACTTTATTACTACCTGCTCTCTTTGCGCTCTATTCCTCATCCCTTGTACAGAGCTCAGTCACTCTAAAAATTGACCTGATTGTATTTTTGATACATGCTTAACCTAAATGATGCATTGTTCTTGTCAGCTTTCTGCTGTTAATTCACTCAAACACTTAATTGTCATTTGTATTATTGTACTAAATGTTTTTCAGTAAGTTTGTCTCTGTACCCTCCCAGGTCGTGCCTGAAAATAGTCTTGTTGGCTAGTGCACCTACCCGGTTAACAAAAACTAAATAAAATAAATAAAGTTGATAAAAAAAAAAAATTTTGAGAGGAGACTGTGCGTGTGTTTGTGGGGGCTAGTGGCTCACTCTGTACAATCAGCGAAAATTAACCAGACAAGAGAAAAACAAAGATTAGGAAAGGAGTAAGGAGTAAACAGAGTATAAAGAAGAACAAGGAGAAAACAGAAAATAGAGAGACTGCGTGGATGGGGGGGCCTGGTGACCACAAATTCTGCATTGTTTGTACTGGAATAAAACAAGAAAGAAGAAACTTCAAAAGGGAAAAGATTAGGACAGAGCGTAAACTAAGTAATAGGTAAATATAGGAAAAGCACAGAAGAAACTGTGTGTGGGTGAGGGGGTGACTGCTTAGACTAGAGAGCAGAGGCTGTGCAGTCAGTGTGCATACACATAAGTGCACAGTACTGTCTGACACTGCACAGCAGCACTGCATAACTGCAAAGAAAATAAATTCAAATTAAATTAGAAAAATAAAAGAAACATTTTAAACAAAAAAGCTTACAAAAAAAAACTACGAGAAAAAGTGTGTGTGTGTGTGCGTTCTTAGATGAGGGTCAGTGGTTGGTGTCTGCAGTCGGCTCATTTCCCATGAAAGCAGAAAAGAATAAAAGAGGAATATTTTTCTTTTGTGTAGTCCAATAAAAAAATAAAAAATAAAAATAAAATAAAGAACCACAGCATTACAGGTTAGCGTGACGTGTGAAGCCTTTTTGGGGGCAGGAGGCAGACCGTGGCAACTGACCGTATACAGGTATATAGCATCTTTAGCCAGTTACCCATCCAAGCAGGAATATTTATTTTTTCCACAGAGGTTTTTCTACCCCCTGAAGTGGACAGGCAGCTACTCAGCTGTCTCTCTGCTGCCCTCCTGCCAGTCCACATCTCCCTGAGCTTACCTGCTGTGGTGGAGCCAGGAGGGGGAGGGCTGCCCCTCCCCTGGAGAATAATTCAGAGTGGCAGGCACTCGGCGATGGTGTGGGCAGAGGGTGAGTAGGCAGGGTGTCACAAAGCCTTCTGTACTCGAGCATTTTCTCCTGTGTTTTCTTGTGCCGCCCATCTCCCCATGATATCTGGCATTGCCCCTGCATGCCACGTTACACTCTAGGTCCCTGTGGAGGAAGTTTCCTTGGATCACCTCAGAGGTCACAAGAGAGGCGGAACCAGACATCCTCCCACCCCAGGCTGGGAGCGCTTCTGAGCAGCAGCACTTCCCCAGGCCTTGGACCGTCCAGCTAGCTTCCTGATCTCACTTCTGAGGCACAGGAGCATATAGAGCTACCCACTGTGCCACTGGGCAGCCCAAGCAGAAATATTCTTGTAGTCCAAGAAAAAAAAAAAAGTGCAGATCCAGACCCAGTACAGGCTTATGCTAATTATGTCAGTGTCTCACATTATGAAGGCCAATGTCCCAGTGTCCACAAATGAAAATGACATACTCACCACAATTCTTGATCTTCTAGGAATATCTTCACCATTTATTCTCATTAATGGGGCTGTGCCGGAGGCACTAGAACCCAGAAGGAAGCCAGAACTTTTCAGAAGGGCTGGTGCTGAGGCAAGTCAAGTGCATGCGCAGCACCGCAAGAGTAGCTCGCAGCACCAGCCATACCTTAGCACCAGCCCTCAACTGCCTCAGTTCCTTTTTTTACCGAGGAGGTGCAGAATAACCTAACTAGAAGTTATGCACTAACACTAAGGGCAAAAAAGAGCCCGGGTGACCATGCACGAATGGTCAACATATAAAGAATCCAGAGTCCTCACAGTTCAGGCCCTGAAAAAGGGAGGAGACCAATAAGCATACTAGAGTGGGCGCAGGAGATGGCAAAGTGGGCGTATGCATAAATGGTGGAGATATTCCTAGAAGATCAAGAATTACAGAAAATACGTAATTTTCATATCTTCCAGGAATATATCTTCACCATTTATTCACACTTATGGGTCAGAGTACCAAGCCGAGAAGAAGCCCTAAGGAGGGAGGTTGGAGTGAAGAGCTCACTCAGGACTTAAACCTATACAGGACCGTCCTTACAGGTGGCATACTGCCTGGCAGAGAGTACAGGTTATAGTGAAAAACAAAAGTGTGCACTGAAATCTAAGCTATATCTTTGTACCATATCACCAACAGGTGCAGAACAACCCTCGGTCAGGGACATGACATTTCAGTGGAAGAGTAGACCTGTAACTGACCTTTTAATATGACACATGCATGGCATAGCAGAGATGCAAACAGCTCGCGAACCTGACAGAAATGTCCTGGGCCGGAGCAGAGTGAGGCTTTAAATTGGGATCAAGGAAACCAAGCTGTAGGGATTGCTCGAAATCCTAGAACGCTCCAGGTAGGGGAGAGGGTCATCTGAACGTTAAGTGAATAGAGAGAGAGAGAGAGAGAGAGTGCTCTCCACAATCCTGGAAGCTGAAAAGAAAGAAAATGGAGCAGAGGCTGATTCAGATGGAACTCCAATACCTCCAGGAAGAAACCCAGGGAGTGTACGGAAGATGAGTTACCCAGTTGTAATTGCAGTTCTAGTAGTGATATATAGTGTACATCCACACTTCTTTGGCCTAGATACAAAGAAAAAACCTGTCAGAAGTGTGGATAGTATTCTCCATTCATGATCCCAGAAGCTATGTATCCCTGGGGAACAGAGTATGGAGATTTGCGAGCAAGGCATTGGTCTCAGGCACTCTGCCAGCAGAGAGATGGTATGTAGAAGGTGATTTTCAAGAAAGACTCCAGCTCTACATGTTGCAAGAGCCAAGGGACTTGCAGGTGAGCCTGACCACCACAAGGCTGATATGCCTAGCAACTGTCAGCTTCTCGATTCAAAACTTTATGTGCAAAATAGCAACTGCCAACTTCTCGATACAAAACTTTGTGTGTAAAATGCTCCTAGGACCTCCTAAAAGGGAAATAGAATCAGAAAGAGGGGACCAAGGGACTCCTAACATGGAGATTAAACACACAAAGAACCTTCGCTGGAATGCCACAAATCAGAACGGAGGTCCAGCAAGTACTCCAGAAACTTGTCAGGTGGGCACTGAAAGGGGGTGCTTGCAGGTTGCGGAGCACCAGAAGAAAACCTTTATCACTAGGCTGAGAAATCATTCTCATGGAGGTCATGGGCAGGCGAAAGTATTCTGGAGACTTTCTGAGATGCCCTGTATGCATCTAGTTCATCCTCTCAGGAGCCAGGCCTGAGCACAGGGAGCGCAGGTTGGGATGGACTAGGAGACCTAGGGTCAAAAGTCCAGTGTTTCCTGACCAACAGATCATTCAACCGAGGAAACCATGTCTATCGAGACCAACAGGGTACAATCAGGATGATCTCACCTTAGTGAGCCTCCTGCCTGAGAGATACCCTCTGCACTAGGGGTGATAGGAGGCAAGGCATAGAGGAAAAGTCTGCCAAGCAGTCTAACTGCATCTTGATAGAAAATGCTAAGTCCTGGCTTCTGAAGCAGAATCAATCAGTTCTGCATTCAGAGGGGATGGAAAAGGGTCTACATCTGAGGAGCCCCAAACATCACACAGCAGGGTCTACATCTGAGGAGCCCCAAACATCACACAGCAATCTTACAAAGTCATTCATGGGGATGGACCTCAGACAGGCTGAGTCTGCCCACCAGAGTGTTATTGGCACCTGGCAGACAAAGGCCAGAAGAAGGATCCTCTGCTTCACACACCATGTCACACTCTCATAGCCTCTCTGCAGGAAAGGACAAAGTGCCCTCCGGTGTTTATCTATGAAAACATACAAACAAACGTTTGTCTTGAAAGAGCAGCTTGTAGCTGATAAGATCCAGAAAAAGAGATCCTTTCCCCAACAGACCAAAGCTGAGGTGAAACTCTGGGAGGAGCCAGACCTCTTGAGATTGGAGTCTTGACAGAGGGCTACCCTCCCCAACCAAGAGACATCTGAGAAAGATACCCTACAGCTCAGTGGGGAGTAGGGAAATCCAGGAGGAGAGATGGGGAAACCAGATCACCACCGGAAACCCAAGAACAGGTTGACCACCTGGTTTCAGAGGCAGAAATCGGTGCAAGGCTGAAAGGGTGGCACTCCTAAGATCCATGGGAGCATGCACATTCTGCCTTCGAAGCCTCATGACAACTAGAAATCCTAAAAACAGCAGTTGCTGAAAGGATCTGGTTTAGATGTCTACATTCAGCTGAGCTCCAAAGGCCTGAACAATCACCCCTTTATTTTATTTAAAGGAAGCCCTGATAGCACAGGTAAACCTGAACTCTAAAACGAAGGGTTGACACATATCTAGTGACAACCAACCTTGGGAAAAAAAAAAAGGATTGACAACTGCTAAGACTGCAGTCTGCAATGACAGCAGTTAGTCGAACCCCTGCATTCTCTTTTTCCTTTTTTAGAGGAGTGACTCCAGGAGCTATAGAACTGCAGAGTCATGAACTGAAGCACAAGCGAGTATGCCAGGAGTCCTCGTTGTCTTCTGAAGGGATGAGGTCGGTTGGGCTCACCGTCACAAAAAACCTTCTTGGAGCCCTTAGGGAAGACCAGGTGCCAGAGAAGACATTGAGTCAGTACCAGAACATTGCTAAGATGGCGCTGGTCTGGAGGCAGATCCGAACCCAACCTCAAACTCAAGCCGGTGCCAAAGGCTCAGCACTGCAAGGAGTGTCTGGGAAAGAGAGAGACAGAGAGAGAGAGAGAGAGAGAGAGAGTCTGGCACAAGAAAGATGCTGACAAGGATCGAACGGGAGCTGAGACCAGCACTGGAAATGGCGATAGGTCAGGTCTCAAAGGCCAACCCCGGCACTGATGCCAGCACCAGACCGAGCACCCACGACCCCACCAGCACCAAGGCATCCAGAATGGTACACGGCCGGTCCTACTGAGAGACATAAGGTAGGGGTGTGGCCAGCGGGACAGGAGTTGGCGGCGCGGTCACTGGGAAGGGCAGAAGGCTGTTGCCAGAGCCAAATGTTCTACCTAGTTTGGGGGTTCTTGCCCGTGACTCAGAGGCACCAGCCTACAATGGCCAGGAACTGGACCCACAAGCAGCAGCACCCCAATCTGATGTTGAATCCACTGCCCCAAGAGCTGCCCAGGGAAGACTGCCCACTGGGGACCCCACTAAGGGACAGATGGGGACTCCAGGCCCAAAGCCTCAGTATCCCAGCACCAAAGGCCCATGGCGATGGTGATGTCACCGATACATGCCCAGGGGCCGAGGGCCTTGCGGCAGATTTTGGAGGCGGGCTGAGAGGTACCATTCCCCCCCCCCCCCAAGGTGAGGGGAAGAACTCGAACCTGACTGAAATTGGGAACTGGCCCACTCCTTTGTGCTTCAGATGACAGCCCTTCCCCTGAGCACAGGACTGCCAATAGTTAGAACAGAAAGTGGACCAGAAAAAGCCCCCCGCTGCTGGAGCAGCCTGCCAACCATGGCGGCAAGCCAAACATGGCACTGGGCTAAACATGGCACCAGTCAACATGGTGCTGCCTCAACACGGCGCAGGGAAAAACATGGCACCGGGACAGCATGGCACCAGGTCAACACGCACTGGGCTAAAACGGCACCAGTTCAGACACAGCGCTACCTAAACATGGGGCTGGGAAGGCTCCCTACCGTAATCCTGCAGAGATGTCCTGATGAGGCTTAGAAGGTCTGAGAGAAAACTGAAAGACATTTTCCATAAAATGACTAAACTTCATACAAAAAAAATAAATTCCAGGGACAATGTTTGGGGCAGGGGCTGAGCTCCCTCCTCAGAGGGAATAGCGGGTGCCGGAACAAAAAAAACAAAAAGAACAGACTAAAACCTTACCTCGGTAGTGGGGAAGATCATAGAGGAACTACTTAAGGAAAGGATAGTGGGACATCTAGAAGTCATCAGTGCCCAGGACCTTAGGCAACACGGGTTCACAGTGGGTAGGCTGTGTCAGACAAATCTCATAGACTTCTTCAACTGGGTGACAAAGGAAGTAAATCAGGGGGGCGCAGTGCATGTAGCCTACCTCGATTTCAGCAAAGCCTTCAACACTGTCCCACATAAGAGGCTGGTTAACAAGATGGGTAGTCTGAGCATGGGAGACAAGGTGGTAAACCGAGTTAGGAATTGGCTAACGGACAGGAGACAGAGGGTGGTGGTAAATGGAGTACAATCTGGAGAGAGGAAGGTGACCAGCGGAGTACCTCAGGGATCAGTCCTTGGACCAGTTCTGTTCAATGTTTTCATCAGTGACATTGCAGAAGGGCTGGAAGGAAAGGTTTGCCTGTTTACGGATGACATAAAGATCTATAACAGGGTGGATACTCCTGAAGGGGTGGAGAAAATGAGGAGGGACCTGGGGAAGCTTGAGAAATGGTCTGCAGAGTGGCAACTGAGGTTTAATTCAAAAAAGTCCAAAATTATGCACCTGGGACAAAGTAACCCTGGGGAGAGCTACAGGATTGGGGTGGGAGTTGCTGACAGTCATGAAAGAGGAAAGAGACCTGAGGGTTACTATTTCAGATGACCTGAAAATGTCAAAGCAGAGCACAAAGGCAGCAGGGAGGGCCAGTGGTATGCTGGGGTGCACAGCAAGGGGTATCACCAGCAGAAGGCGTGAGTTAGTGATGCTGTTATACAAAACACTGGTCAGACCTCACATGGAGTACTGTGTGCAGTTCTGGAGGCTGCACCTTCAAAAGGACATTAACAGGCTGGAGGCGGTCCAGAGAAGGGCGACTAAGGTGGTACAAAGCTTGTACCACAGGACTTACGAGGAGAGATTAAGGGACCTCAGTATGTACTCACTGGAGGAGAGAAGGAAGAGAGGGGACATGATAGAAACATTCAAGTACCTCAGGGGCATAAACAGGGAGCTGGGGGGTGGGGTGGGGATCTTCCAATATAGGAGGAGTACAAGAACTAGGGGGCATGACATGAAACTGGAAGGTTGCAGGTTAAGAGTGAATGTGAGGACGTTTTTCTTCGTGGAGAGGCAGGTGGACGCATGGAATGGTCTGCCACAGGAGGTGCTGGGAGCGAGCACTGTGGTTGGATTTAAACATGCATGGGACAGGCAGAGGTGAACCACAGAGGTTAAGCGGCGGGGGTCAAAAGCTGTAATCAAGTACAGGACTTACGGGCAGACTGGATGGGCCCTTCAGTCCTTATCTGCCGACAGTTTCTATGTTCTGTGTTTAAACAAACTGAAAGCGGCTGTTGTATAGATGCGTAGTTCTGATTCTCGAAGGGCAGGTGACGTCATCACTGAAGTGCACTCGAGGGCATGAAAAACTGAACTGAGGCAGTTGAGGGCTGCTGCCGAGATAAGCCTGGTGCACAAGCTACTCTCGTGATGCTGCGCATGTGCATGGCTTGCCTCAGCACCAGCACTCCAGAAAAGTTCAGGCTTCCTGCAGGGACCTAGTGCCTTTGGCACAGACCCAATAGTGTGAATAAATGGTGACGTTACATTCCTGGAAGATCCCACATTATATGAGGGGCCCATATCCTAGAGTGTCAGTGTCTAATATTATATGAGGGCCCATGTTTCAGAGTGTCAGTGCCTCACATTATATGAGGGCTCAAGTCTCACAGTGTCAGTGTCTCATGTTATATTAGGGCCCATCTCTCACAGTGTCAGTGTCTCACGTTATATGAGGGCCCATGACTCAGTGTCAGTGCCTCACATTATATGAGGGCCCATGTCTCACAGTGTCAGTGCCTCACATTATATGAGGGCCCATGTCTCAGTGTCAGTGCCTCACATTATATGAGGGCCCATGTCAGACAGTATCAGTGCCTCACATTATATGAGGGCCCATGTCTCACAGTGTCAGTGTCTCACGTTATATGAGGGCCCACCTCTCACAGTGTCAGTGTCTCATGTTATATGTGGGCCCATCTCTCACAGTGTCAGTGTCTCACATTATATGAGGGCCCATGTCTCAGTGTCAGTGCCTCACATTACATGAGGGTCCATGTCTCACAGTGTCAGTGTCTCACGTTATATGAGGGCCCATCTCTCACAGTGTCAGTGCCTCACGTTATATGAGGGCCCATCTCTCACAGTGTCAGTGTCCCTCGTTATATGAGGGCCCATGTCTCAGTGTCAGTGCCTCACATTATATGAGGGCCCATGTCTCAGCGTGTCAGTGCCTTACATTATATGAGGGCCCATGTCTCAGTGTCAGTGCCTCACATTATATGAGGGCCCATGTCAGACAGTATCAGTGCCTCACATTATATGAGGGCCCATGTCTCAGTGTCAGTGCCTCACATTATATGAGGGACCATGTCAGACAGTATCAGTGCCTCACATTATATGAGGGCCCATGTCTCAGTGTCAGTGCCTCACATTATATGAGGGCCCATGTCTTAGAGTGTCAGTGTGTAACCCCTAGTTGGCGCTATCCCAAGGGATACTACCCCTGCCTGCATGACTAAGCGCAGGTTGAGGGGCCTGAGTTCTGTGAATGGGTGCCTCCACCTGGAGGGTTGGTTTAAGGGTAGCGTAGCTGCTCTGGGTACAGCCCTCCGGGCCACTGATACCCCCCTCAAACCCCTCTAGTGGTCTATACTGGTCAGCAATTAGACAGTTACAATGAACACCAGAATGCAATGTTATACCCATACTTGGCACACTTACCACCACTTACCACCAGGGCTGGATCAGCTGCACTGGCCATGGAGACCCCCTACAAACCAAGACCTGCAATGGAGAAAAGCAACAGCAACACAGTATCCCCACCACAAAGGTACACAACAGCCAGTGTAAATGCAAAAAGATTCAGATCTGATTTATTGGGGGACGTGAACAAGGAAAGGGCAGTAATCTGGTGTTTTATTCTGGATCTGATTTAATCAGGCTAAGCATGCATGCCTCTAAGAGTCCCTCTAACACAGTCACACACACTCTGGGTACCCAGTTGGTCTGCAGGCTAGCCTGAAGTGTTTCCCGGGGTAGGCCAGCATTGCTGCTGTTGTTGGGGCCCTTAGGAAGGAAAAACACAACATACACTTTAACCCACAATTTGTATTCTGGAGCCGGATGGCTCAGTTTGTAATGATCAATCAAAACAATTAAATCAGATGACACACTTTGATTTGAGCTCTGTTGTAGGGAGCTACCCTGATGTTTACTTACGCTACCCAGAGCAGGAGGCAGGATGGACAAAATGAAGAAATCAGGATGACTGACTGCTGTGCCAGGAGAAGCAGGGCCCACATGACGCACCATGTGTGTTGAGCAGGGAGCCGAATCCCCAGGTGGGTCTTTCATCGGATGTAACTCTGCGGCATGAGTGCCAATCTATGCTGAGATGGTAAGGCCCAGACCAGGTGAATGATTGTGGATACAGTCAGGTAGGTTTTGCTGGATGCAGCCTCCAGCCAGCATGACACATTCAGCAATGTGGGGAAACCAAATTGCGACCCACACTCCACATTCAGCACAATTATAGTAAAGGATAGGCAAATACCACAGTTTGGATGACAGTCCAGTTGCAATCAACAGTGCCTCTGCGCAAACCGTACGCTCTGCGGTTTTCTCAAGTCCTGACAGGCCAATCGCACCAAGGCAAATCTTCGGTCCACACCAGGCAAATTTCACTTTGTCACAATTTGGGATTCTGGTCACAATCACAGCAAATTCAGATAAAGTATGAGACATTAAGGCAGACTTCTTCACTCGAGAAGATGGTAGCAGGCAGGCCCAGACACAGCCATCAATTCCCCCCTGCGCTACTACGCAGAAGCAGCTGCTCCAATCACTCGAGCCGTTCACTCTCTCAGTTCCAACTACACACTGACTCACTGTACCCGATACTCACGGCACAGCGAAATATTCAGACAAAAGTCTGAATTAAGGTTGCATGAATCTCTCCAAGAGGGAGAGCTGGAGGCAGGCAGGCCAGACTCAGCCTTCCTGCCGAATCCTCAGGCTACCCCGCGGGGTGCCAGCTTGACTGGCTCGAGCTGCTCTCTCCCAGCTCCAACTCACTACTGCTCCACTGCTGCAGGCAGCTCTGGGACTTCCCAGTGATCCAAAAGATTCGGTTGGTGGATCCATCTGTCTGTCACAGCAAGGGCCCCCCCTCCAGGTCCATTTAGGTGCCAAACAGTAAAAATTACAATTCCTACAGAAATTCACTCCCACAAGACCCCTTGGGACAGTCTCCATTTTAGGGTCCCCAGAGGTACTGACTGGTCCAAACTGGCAGTCCAGAACCAAGATGGTGGTGCAAAATAGAAAGTCCATGCTGCAAATGAAGGAAGGTTAGACAAACTACTATATCATTACTATTAAAGCAGATAATCAACAAACAATCACAGATCCTACTAAAGCTCCCTCTGCGCAATTAGTGATGGCAGAATGAAGCGGCTATATTGTAGCCCGGGAAGGACTCGAGCCTGAAACCATTTGGTACCCACCTAGAATAATTATAATCCATGAAAATGATAGCTCTTAAAGAGACAGGCACAGAGGCTAACAGGGCACTCGTATGCAAGCACTTTCTAAAACTGTTAGAACACAGAACACCAGCCTAGCAGTGGGCATTTAGACATGCCCAAGAAGACAATTTAGGAACCCCCATTTGTGGGGGGGGGGGGGTTAAAAGTGCCTCACATTATATGAGGGCCCATGTCTCAGAGAGTCAATGCCTCACATTATATAAGAGCCCACGTCAGAGAGTGTCAGTGCCTCACATTATATGAGGGCCCACGTCTCACAGTGTCAGTGCCTCACATTATGTGAAGGCCCACGTCTCAGAGTGTCAGTGCCTCACATTATATAAGGGCCCATGTCAGAGAGTGTCAGTGCCTCACATTATATAAGGGCCCATGTCATAGAGTGTCAGTGCCTCACATTATATGAGGGCCCATGTCTCACAGTGTCAGTGCCTCACATTATATGAGGGCCCACGTTTCAGACTGTCAGTGCCTCACATTATATAAGGGCCCATGTCAGAGAGTGTCAGTGCCTCACATTATATGAGGGCCCATGTCTCACAGTGTCAGTGCCTCATTATATGAGGGCCCACGTCTCAGACTGTCAGTGCCTCACATTATATGAGGGCCCACGTCTCAGACTGTCAGTATCTCACATTATATGAGGGCCCATGTCTCAGTGTGTCTCACTGTCTCACGCTGTATGAGGCCCATATCTCAGAGTGTCCATATCCCACATTACCTGTTTTACTCTTTATTAGTCTTAAAAACTGAGGTACGTTTTATATTGAAGGCATACTGGACATGAATCCAAAACTAAAACCAGAACCAGAACCAGTACCAGGGGTGATTTGGCAAAACTACAACTTAAACCAGAACCTTCCTGGTTTCGCACAGCACTAATGCAGATGAAACACATCTGTGCCTGTCTTTTGTTTCTGATAGGGTGTCATCAGTGCTGAGGCTGGAACAGTGTTTGGAGGAAATCATAACCTGGATGGCCTCCAACTGGTTAGAACCTCAAGTTCCAAAGGACTGAACTGCGAACAGCCCAGTTTGGGATGGGTGCAGGTACGGATTGCTAGTCCACATGAAACAGAAAATTCAGAAGATACCTGCACTCCAAGTACAAAATACTGCACACCAGATGGAAAGTGTCCGATTTAAAGCTTTTATTAAGCATTCAAGGGAGACAGTACAAGGTCTCTCACCACCACTTGCCCCAGGTGCAATTCTTTGGTTGGAACCTCACCCTGGTAAGATCAAATTGCTCCAGGCAGTGAATGATAGGCTGTTATGAACTTTGAATAGTAGCCTCAGACTCCCTGTCTTTGATGGGGTGGAACTGAAGGCAGTTGGGGACAAGCCCAGGAAGACAATTTAGGAACCCCATTTGTAAGGGGTTCTTAAATTGTGTTCTGAAAGAACTCTTAAAACTGAAGGTGGATAAAGCAATGGGGCCTGATGGGATTCACTCCAGAATTCTAAAAGAACTAAGGGAAGAACTAGTAACACCACTGACTACCCTTTCTAATAAATCATGGGAGGATGGTGTAGTACCTGAGGACTGGAGGAGGGCGGATGTGATTCCCCTTCACAAAAGTGGGAGCAAGACAGAGGCAGGAAACTACAGACCTGTCAGTTTGACCTCAGTGGTAGGGAAAATGATGGAATCACTTCTGAAGGAAAGAATTGTTGAGTACCTAGAGGCCAGTGGGGCACAGGACCCAAGGCAGCATGGATTCACAGCAGGAAGGTCATGTCAGACAAATCTAATTGATTTCTTTGACTGGGTGACCAAGTAGTAGACCAGGGAGGGACTGTGGACATGACCTACCTAGACTTTAGCAAGGCATTTGACACAGTCCGCACAAAAGATTAATAAACAAATTAGCCAGCCTGGGAGTGGGTCCCAGGGTGGTAGCCTGGGTAAAAACTGGCTGGACAACAGGACACAGCGGGTAATAGTAAATGGAGTCCACAGTGAAGAAAGGAAGGTTACTAGTGGGGTACCGCAGGGTTCAGTACTGGGGCCGGTCCTTTTTAATGTCTTTTTAAGTGACATTGCGGAGGGACTGGAGGGGAAGGTATGTCTCTTTGCAGATGACACAAAGATCTGCAACAGGGTTGAAATGCAAGGTGGGGTGGAAAGGATGAAAAGGGACTAGTCAAGGTTGGAGGAATGGTCAAATGTATGGCAGCTTAGATTCAATGCAAAGAAGTGCAAAGTAATACACCTGGGAAACAAAAACCCAGGGCAAGAGTACACAATGGGGGAGATACTGACAACAACAAAATGGAAAGGGACCTGGGGTAGTCATATTAGATGACCTAAAGGTGGACCAGCAATGTGAAGGAGGAGGGCTGGATACTGGGATGCAGGGAGAGCATCACCAGTAGAAAACAGGATGTTGTTGACCCTCTGTACAGACAGTTGGTAAGACCACATCTGGAGTACTGTTTACAGTTCTGGAGACCCCATCTCTGCCAAGACATAGACAGGGTGGAGGCTGTCCAGAGGAGGGCAACCAAAATGGTGCAGGGTCTGCACCAGAAGACATATGAAGAAAGACTAAAGGAGCTTAAGCTGTATAGCCTCGAGGAAAGGAGGGAGAGGGGGGACATGAAAGAAACTTTCAAATACCTCAAGGGAATCAACAAAGTCCAAGAGGGTAGCATCTTTCAGAAAAAGAGATGTGCAAGAACAAGGGGGCACAATTTGAAGATAGAGGGGGACAGCTCAGAGGTAATGTGAGGAAGTATTTCTTCACAGAGAGGGTTGCAGATGCATGGAACAGCCTTCCTGAGGAGGTCACAGAGCCAAAAACAGTGGGGGAATTCAAGAATGCATGGGACAGACATAAGGCAATTCTAGTGGGGGGTAGGAGGAAGTAGGCTGTTGGTTAACTAGGATCAGCAGCTTATCCGTTAGGTAGGGAAATGTGCAGACTAGGTGGGCCAAGCGGTCCTTATCTGCCGTCAAATTCTATGTTTCTATGTTTCATAATCTGGGAGTAGCTTTTGACCAGCAGTTGACCACTGTGCCCCAAGGTGTCTTCTATTGTTAGGTGCTCAGTGTTGGGTAAGTTACTTTTTCTATTACTTTCGGAAACTTGTTCCAGAAAGCTCTGTGCAGTCACTAGCAAGGATGGAGAAGTACTGGAAAATGTAATGCACCTTACAGTTACAATTACTTATGTCTTTTTATACAAAAGAAATACATAACTGTAACTGATTACATTTATTTGAAAGTAACTAGTAACTAACCTATTACTTTCAAAAAATGTATTCTTTTATAGTTATTTATTATTTTTGTAATGTTTTTGTATAAAAAGAAATAAGTAACTACAATGGTAAGGTGAATTACTTTTTCTAGTACTTCTCCATCCTTGCTAGTGACTGCACAGAACTTCCTGGAACAAGTTTCCAAATGTAATAGAAAGTAAAGGAAAAAATAACTTACCCAACACTGTGTGCTGTTGTTACCATCTTACGAATATTGCCAGATGGTGTCTCCTGCTTGATACTGTTGATCTTCACAGTCCGGTTCAGGCCTTCATTTCTTCTCGACTGAACTGCTGCAATGCGTTCTATAAGGGCCTTTGTTTTGTTCAACTGTGCAATCCACAGATAATCCAGAACTCTGCAGCAAGGTTTCTGATCTCTGTCTGGAGGTCAGACTATGTTGCTCCCTCACTCTGAGTCTTTGGCTAGCTGTCAATTAGGTGGATGGAGCATTGACAAGTTTATTTTAATAACACATAAGACCATGAAAGAATTGGGCCCCCAGTATCTCATCGGCCTTCTGATCCACTATGCCCCACCTGGGTGGTGAGGTCTATTGGGCAAGGGCGTCTGAACTATCTGTGGAATCACTGAAACAATGGATGAATGCCAAGATAAAATGGCTTTTCCTCAACCACAGAAATGTGCATGACCAGAGAATGGACTTTCGTAATAAGACTGACGTTCTTCTGCTACTTTTAAATCTTCAGATTCTCTCATTCCTGTTCTGTGAGAAAACTCGAGTATGATCATTTCCGCTACAAACATAAATATGAAAACCAAAACATGGGAGATTCTTACTTAAAGCGTGTATCCTGTTTCCCCTACATCATTACAATTTTAAATATGTCCCCACATACATGATACATAGATACATGGGCAGTTATTATTAGACGAATGGGAGCCTGTGGCCCACCAGTCTGCCCATTTGAGCTTGTAAGTTCAGTTTATGTTTTCCTAGAAGTCTGTTGCCCTTACTCCTGACCTCCAGAATTCCTTTATGTCTATCCATGCATTCTTAAATCCTGTGATTGTTTCAGCCCCCACCACTTCCTCTGGCAGGGTGTTCCACTTGTCCACCACCCGTTCTGTGAAGAAATTCTTCCTCACGTTTTCTGAATCGTCCTCCCTCCAACTTCATCCCATGCCCTCTAGTCCTGGAACATCTTTTTCGCTTAAAAATAGTGTATTCCTGCACCCTGTTCCTCCCTGTAAGATACTTGTATGTCTCTATCATATCCCCTCTCTCCCTCCTCTCCTCCAGGGAGTACATATTCAGTTCCTTCAACCTGTCCTCATAGGACTTGAGATGCAATCCATGTACCACCTTTGTTGCCCTCCTCTGAACCTTCTCTACCCTGTCTATGTCCTTACGTAGGTAAGGTCTCCAGAACTATACACTGTACTCCAGGTGTGGCCTCACTAGTGTCTTGTATAGTGGAATTATGACCTCCCTTTTCCTGCTGGTGATGCCCCTGCCTATGCATCCCAGCATCCTATTTGCTTTACCTGCTGCCTTGTCATACTGTTTCCCTACCTTGAGGTCATCAGAGATGATAACCCCAAGATCCCTTTCCTGCTTGGTGCATGCTATATCCTCACCCCCAACTGATATATTGTGCCAGGGTTTTTCTGCCCCATATGCATTATCATGCACTTCTTTGCATTGAATTTCAACTGCCAAACCCCTGACCATTCTTCAAGTTTCTGCAGGTCCCTTCTCATTCTGTCTACACCCTCTGGTGTGTCTACTCTGTTACAGAGCTTTGTGTCATCAGCAAACAGTGAAATTCTGCCTTTTAGGTCCTGCGCAATGTCACTGATGAAGATGTTGAATAGGACCGGTCCCAGCACTGATCCCTGTGGTACCCCACTGGTCACTCTTCTCTCTGTGGAGTGACAGCCATTTACCACCACCCTCTGTGTCCTGCCGCCCAGTCAGTTACCTACCCACCACACTACTGTCCTGCCCACACCCATATTCCCCAGTTTGTGTAATAGTCTTCTATGTGGCACAGTGTCAAAGGCCTTGCTGAAGTCCAGATAGGCCATGTCCACTGCCCTTCCCTGATCCACCTCCCTAGTCACCCAGCCAAAACATTCAACGAGGTTGGTCTGACATGACCGCCCCCTGGTGAAACCATGCTGCCTTGGGTCCTGTAGTCCATTGACAACCAGATGTTCCACCAGTCTCTCCTTCAGTAGTGCTTCCATGATCTTCCCCACTACCGAGGTGAGGCTGACTGGTCTGTAGTTTCCCACTTCCTCTTTGTTCCCACTTTTGTATAAGGGGACTACATCTGCTGTCCTCCAGTCTTTGGGTACCTCCCCTGTTTCCAGTGATCGGCTAAACAGGATAGCCAGAGGTTCAGCCACAACCTCTCTTAGTTCTTTAAGGACCCTGGGGTGCACCCCATCTGGCCCCACTGCTTTATCAACTCTTATTACTTCCAGTTCCTTCAGGACCCTTTCTTGAGTAAGGGACTTGTGTCCATTTCTGCACCATTCTCACCCCTTGCACTCCCTTCAGACCCATTACCCTCCTCTTCCTCAGTAAAGACTGAGCAGAAATACCTGTTCAATATGTCAGCTTTACTGTTGTCATCCTCCACATGGCCCCCATCCTCCCCCTTCAGTCTCACTACCCCTCCCTTGCCTTTCTTTTTCACTTATGTACCTGTAAAGGTTTTGCCCCTCTACCCACTGATTTTGCAATGTGTTCTTCTGTCTGAGCTTTGGCTTCTCTTACTGACCTCCCTGCCTCCCTTTGCTTCTCCTGGTACTTCTCCCTATCCCTCTCTGCCTGTGTCTTTTGTATTGCCTGAATGCAGTCTTTTGGCTTTCACTTTCTTTGCTACCTCTTTGGAAAACCATAATGGTCTCCTCTTCCTTTTCCTCTTGCTAACCTGCTTAATGCATAATTCTGTTGTTCTTGTAATCCCCATTTTAAATACTGCCCACTGTTCCTCAACCCCTGATTCCTGCCCCATTCCCCTTAATGCCTCTTTCAAGTATCTCCCCATTTTCCCAAAGTCTGCCCCCCTAAAATCCAGGATATATGTT
Organism: Neoceratodus forsteri; assembly: GCA_016271365.2. NCBI lineage: Eukaryota > Metazoa > Chordata > Ceratodontiformes > Ceratodontidae > Neoceratodus > Neoceratodus forsteri. The sequence continues at coordinate 245,210,540 of CM028134.1, forward strand.
TTTGTGTGGTTTGGTTCTGCTCTTTCTGTGATTTCAAACCACAATGACTGGTGGTCACTGTTCCCCAGGTGCTCCCCCACTGTTACCCCATCACACTGTCCCTGTTTGTGAGCACAAGGTCCAGTATTGCCTTCTGCCGAGTTGGTTCCATGACCAGTTGCTTGAGGAAGGCACCCTGAAGGGAGTCCAGGATAAATGTGCTCCTAGTCGATGCTGCTACTGGGATGCTCCAGTCCACGTCTGGAATATTGAAGTCTCCAACCAGTACTACCTCACTCTTGTCTGCCATCCTTTGGATGGCTATCATCAGCTCCCTATCTGTTCCTTCCTCCTGGGCTGGTGGTCTATAGACCACACCTGTGCGGATGGCTGGACCCATTTTCCTTTCCAGCTTAACCCACAGTATCTCTCCCCCATTTTGTTCCTCCTGGATCTCTGTGGCCCTTATGTCATTTTTCACATACAGTGCCACTCCTCCTCCCTTTCTACCTGCCCTGTCTCTTCTGAATATGTTGTAGCCTGGTAAAGCCATCTCCCGGTCGTGGTTATCATTACACCACGTTTCAGTGATGGCCACAATGTCCAGGTCTGACTGCACCATGGCAGCCTCCAGATCTTCCATCTTGTTGCTAAGGCTCCTGGCATTGGCACACATGGATTTCCATGATTTGACTTCCCTAGACTATATCGCTGTTCTACTCCAGCCCCTTCCTTGGTTGTCCTTTATCCCTGGTTCTCCTTGCTGTCTGCCCTTCTGCTGAATTTTGCCCCTTTTCTGCCGATCCACCTCTTGGGCGCTAATCTCCATCTTTCGCACACTGCTTTGTAGAGATAGCCACTCCTCCGGTTCACTGCTTCCACTGCTAGCTGTGGGGGGTGAGCAAGTAGGTACCCTCCTTGCTGGCCTGCCACTCCCCTTTGCTAGTTTAAATGCTTGTCAATGTAGCATTTAAACTTATTATTCAGTGCTTGGATTCCCCTCCAGGATGGATGCAAGACGTCAGGCTTGAACAAACCTCCATCCCTCCATAATGGATCCTTTACCTACCTCAAAAATCCCCACTTACATTTTAAAATTGTCATTTTTTAAGCATGTTCTGCACTAAAAACTAGAACAGTACCCTCTACCTGAAGATCAAACTGGGTTTCATATATTATGTAATGGCAGGGAATTGCTAAACCACATACAATAGCAGACAAAGGCTGAAAATAACAGTGTAGTCTAATGGTGTTATATTACTGTCATATTATCCCCCATGGAACAAAAGCTTTGATAATGGGGATATAGTGAAAGCCTCTGCATGTATATAGGTATGTACAGTACATACTACAGTATGTACACTACACAAGGACGTAGATGGAATTGAAAGGGTTCAGAGAAGGGCCACTAAGATGTGGATGGGTTGAATGGGAAGTCCTATGAAGAGAGGTTGAGGGAGTTGGATCTGTATCCACTGGAGACTAGAATGGAGAGGGGGGGCATGATATAAATGTTTAAGTATGTGAAGGGGGTTAATAAGGTGGGGGAGCTTATTCACAGGAAAAGTAGGCTTCTAGAACTAGGGGTCATAGTCTAAGGTTAGAAGGAGGAAGGTTTAGGGGCAATGCGAGGGGATGTTACTTCACTGAGAGGGTGATGGAGCCCTGGAACAGTCTGCTGGAGGAGGTGGTGGGGATTCAAGAGGTCATGGGACAGACACAAAGGTTTGACCAGGGGGCAAAGCGGGGGTGGAATCTCTGGACGAGGGAGGCAAGCAGGGAGGGGGGTAAGGGGCAGACTCGATGGGCCAAAAGGGTCCTTTTCTGCCGTCACATTTCTATGATGTATGTAAAACTTACAGTGTGTATTGTGACTGTTTCTTTAAAACCGCTTATCAGACTGCTATCAAGATTGGTACAGACATTAAGTAAGCAATAAGAAATGACAAGGTGTGGGTTATGGCCTGATATGATCATGATCTAGGTGTATAATGAGGCACAAGGCGCTTGCAGCAAGTGCCTAAAGCACCTGGTTAGTGTGCTAATCAGGCCATAACTCACACCTCGGAGTGTCTTACTATGCTTATAAAATGGGCAGAACATTTCCAAATGGTAATCTGGACACATTTTACTTAACAAGTTTTACTTCACAAAAAAATATATATATAATACTGAAAAAGCTGCCAAATAGTCCTAGTAGTCAGTACAGTAGAACCTTGATTATCCAACCCTCAGTTATGTAAGTCTCTGCATTATCCAAACTCGCACTCCGCTGTGTAGCCTTCTTTCAATTAGCACCCAGTTTAGCAGATGATTATCTCACCTTGCACTAAACATTTTGTGAATGGTATTGCACTGTAATACAATATTTACAGCTGAAAAGTAGTTACGTAAGAAATTACTGTAACAGTAGATCTTCGAGAGAGGTTCCTTCAATAGGTCATAACGTGTAGGACTAGCGCAATCTGGCATCAGGACCCAACAGTAGACTTTTCCAGCAATACCTGACAGGGGACCACCCACTGACGTCACGTGGCTGACGTCAGCGTGAGTCTATATAGTGGGCGGTCCCCAGGCCCACCCTCCAGTTCTCTCCCACCAGAGCCCCAGAAGGAGAGGAAGCAGGTCTGGAGACCGAAACAAAATTTTCTAAGGGGAAGGAGGGCGGGCAAAAACATGACCTACTGAAGGAACCTCTCTCGAAGATCTACTGTTACGGTAAGTTCTTACGTAATTGTACTATCTTACTTCGACAGGGTTCCTTCAGTAGGTCATAACATGTAGGACAGAATCCCAAGCAGTCCCTCGAAAGAGAGACCAAGAGAAACATGGGAGGAGGAACAAAAGACACAGAAAGGAGCATGCCTTAGGACAAAAGGCCCTGCAGGACAGCTAGGCCGAAACTGGCCCTTCGCCTAGAAGCAATGTTCAGACTGTAATGTTTGGTAAAGGTGTGGACGGAACTCCAGGTTCCTGCGGTGCAGATCTCCACTGCAGACACATGACGGAGGAAAGCTGCAGAAGTGGCTATGCCCCTAGTGGAATGAGCCTTGACAGGCCCCGGCAATGGCTTCTCATACTTCTGGTAACAGAAGCGGATGCAGTTGGCTAGCCATTTTGAAAGGCATTGTTTGGAAACCACCTTACCCAACGTCCTGGGTGCAAATGAAACAAAAAGCTGATTCATTTATGTGATTCCTTTGTGCGGGAGGTATAACACTTAAGGATCCGGTGTACATCCAGGGTATGGAGCAGGGCCTCACCTCTGTTAGATGGGGTCGGATAGTACACTGGTAGCTCTACCGACTGGTTAAGGGTGAGCTGCGATACCACCTTGGGAAGAAACCTAGGATGAGTACGGAGGACCGCCCGGTCCTTGTGAAAAATAAGGTAAGGCTCTTTACAAACTAGATCCTGGAGCTCAGAAATCATTCGAGCAGAAGTAATGGCAACTACGAAGAGCACCTTCCAGGAAAGGTAGCGCATATCACAGCTCATCGCTGGTTCAAAGGGAGGGAGAGTAAGTTTCTCCAACACAAAATTCAAATCCCAAGGTGGAGTAGGGCTGCGGATGGGGGGTGGGTTCAGATGGAGAATGCCCTTCGAAAGGTTTTGGCAAGATCCACCTAAGCCACGGGTTTACCATCCACCAGCACATGGTAGGCCGAGATGACCAACAAGTGAACTTTCAGAAAAGAATAAGAAAAGGCCAGAGTCCAATAAAAAGAGCAAGTATTCCATTAGCTGCGGGGCCAAACAAGTGAAGGGGTTCCAACCCTTGGAGGTTGCCCAAATGGAAAAACGTTTCCACTTCATAGCATGAGTGGATCTCGAGGAAGGTTTTCGGGCCTCCACGAGGACTTGAGCAACTCTCGAAGAGACTCCAAAGTGGGAAATCGCTATGTCTGTAGGAGCCAAGCATGAACATGCAAGGTCCTGAGCCCCAGATGCACGAGCCGTCCCTTGTCCTGGGTTAATAGGTTGTGCTGTAATGGAAGTGGAACTGGGGGTTCCCTGACAACTGCAGTAGAAATGGGAACCAGATTTGTCTGGGCCAGATGGGAGCAATTAGAATCATCTTTGCTCCCTCCAATTGGAACTTGAGGAGCACCCTCTGGAGAATGGTAAATGGAGGGAAGGCATATAAAAATGTCCCTATCCAGGAGAGAGACAATGCATCGTGCCTAAAAGCACCATGCTCTGGAATGAGCGAGCAAAAGCTGGGAGACTTTGTGTTAAATGGGGAGGCGAATAGGTCGCGTTCCGGTCGCCCCCATTTCCAGAACAGAGATTCCACCACTTCCTGATCTAGTTCCCATTCATGTTCGAGGGTAAACATTCTACTGAGGTTGGCTGCTAGAACGTTTTCCACTCCTGGAACATGTATGGCTGTGAGGAACAGACCGTGTTGAAGTGCCCAGTCCCACACTCTCATCGCTTCCCTGCAAAGGGGATACGAGCCAGTGCCACCCTGTTTGTTGAGATACTAGACAATGAAGCTGTTGTCCATCTGGATAAGCAATAGTCCCTTGGGAAGAATGGTCTGAAATGCCTGAAGGGCATACTGCACCGCTTTCATCTCCAAGACATTGATGCGTAAGGACATCTCTTGTCGGGACCAAAGTTCCTGTGTCTGATGGTCCCCCAAATGAGCTCCCCAGCCCCTGCTGGAGGAGTCCGTAGTGAGGAATGCCGAGGGAGCAGGGTTTGCGAAAGGGGCGACCTAGAGATAGGTTCATGGAATCTCTCCACCATAGAAAGTCCTTCTGCAAGGCTGTGGAGATAAGGACTGGCTGATCCAGCTGATCCTGTAGCTGATCCCACTGAACTCTGAGGGACCACTGAGAAATTCTCATGTGGAGCCTCGCCATGGGGACCATGGAGATTGAGGCTGCCATCAGACTGAGAAGACGGAGGACTTCTCAGGCTGGTAGGCACCTGGAAGAGGCCATCATGGTGGCCTGCTCCATCAGAGTATCCCTCTGGTCTGGAGAGAGGAAGGCTCTGCCCTGAACAGTATCCAGAATGGCTCCTATAAACTGGAGACACTGAGAAGGAGTCAGGGAAGATTTCGGGACATTGACCGTAATCCCCAATCTGGAAAATAGTTACAAGGTAATCCAAAGGGCCTCCGTAAGGGACTCCATGGGGGGGGCCGAGATCAGTCAGTCATCCAGATGTGGAAAAACCGCAATACCCTGGCATCTCAAGGCCGCAGCCACCAGTGCTAGGCACTTGGTAAAAACCCTGGGTGCAGAAGAAAATCCAAAGGGGAGTGCTTTGAATTGGAAGTGATCCCCCGGAAGACAAACCGCAGGAAGCAGCGGTGGTTCTGTAGTATTGTGATGTGCAGGTATGCATCCTGCATGTCCAGAGCGCACAACCAGTGGTTGTCCTGCAACAGCAGTAGCAGGCTCTGGAGCATGAGCGGCCTGAATGTTTTGTACTCAACGAACAGGTTTAGCCTGCTGAGGTTGAATATGGGTCTTAGGTTGCCTGTCTTTTTTGGAACCAGGAAAAAATGTGAGTAGAACCCCAACCCCCTCTGACGATGAGGGACTGGCTCTATTGCCTGTTTTTACAAGAGAGCCTCTACTTCCTCCCTTACTAGAAGAACCTGGTCTTTGCAGTAGGCAGACCTTTGAGGAGGAGATTCGGGTGGAACCTCCAAGAACTCTATGCTGTGCCCGACAGACACTAATTGCAAGGCCCATTTGTCGGAGGTGATACACTGCCACTCCTGCAGGTGGCAGCAACCCCTCCCACCTGTTCCTCTTCCGAGATGGAGGAGGGGTGGGGCCAAGAAGTCAGGAAGTGGTGGGTGGGCTGGGGAGGTCCTTCAGAACGACACTGGGTTCTGGAGGGGGGGGTGGTGGAAATGTTACCTGTGGCCTTATGCTTTCCCTGCTCGGGCTGGGAGCATCTATATTTCTGCCTCCAGGTCCGACTCCAAAAGGGCTGCTGTGTTTGACCCTGCTGGCTGCCCTGACAGTACATGGACCTCACAGACCTAACAGCCTGGCCTCATTCTTGAAGGTCTGTGATGATGTCCTTGGCGTCCCCACCAAAGAGCACTGAGCCCCGAAAGGGGGCATCCAATATGGCTGACTGGACCTCATTGGCGAGGCCCGTGATGCGGAACCAGGCATGCTGCCGAAGGGAGATGGCAGTCGCTGAGGTTCAAGCCACCAAGTCGACCGAGTCGTAGGTGGCCCGAAGAGCATGCCGACAAGAAATCTTAGAGAGCCGGATGTCCCGGGCGAGTTCCTCCTTGAGGTCTGAATTTGGCATATCTTGAATTCAGTCCTCCAGCCTGGCAAGAGTGGCCTTTTGGTGGGGCATCATGTGGGCTACGTAGTTCAGGAACCTTAATGCGCACATAGCGGATGAGTAAACTTTTTTCCCGAACTGGTCAAACTGCTTAAACTGCTTAGACTCTTTGTCAGGAGGAACAGAACTCAGATGTTTAGTAGCCATTGATAGATCCTGAGCAGCTGAGATAACCATAGAGTCTGCCTTAGGATGCGCAGCCAGAAATGGGGCATCCTTAGGTGCCTGGTACGTCCTGTCAGCTCTCCTTGGGACAGCCGGGATAGAATTAGGCAGTTGCTAAATGGTCGAGGTGAGGTCTTGATGAGGTGCTATCCATGGGGGAACTGGGACCGTAGCTAGGATCTCCAGATCCAGATGCTCTGCAAGCCTCTGCCGCATTGGATCTTGTTCCTCCGTCTCCCACTCATAAAAGGTTTGGATAGACCTCAGGAGATCTGTGAAGGAAGGGTCTTCCGGAGGAGATTTGGAGATACCTTCCCCGGGGTTGGAGAATCAGGAAGCAACAATTCCCCTGATGAGTCCCCTCCAGAGCCCAGATCGTCTCCCATTTGAAAATCCGGTAAAGTGATATCCGCCCTAGCGGCTCCCTGGATTTGGACAGTGTCAGAGTCCACATGGGAGTTGGACCTGGGAGAGGGAGGAGAATGTGGGAGCCTACTCTCCAGGTCCGTAACTAACTCAGCCCTTGCATCCTTCCACCAGGTTGGATGACTTCCCTAAGGTCCAGCTGTGGGGCCGGAGGAGTTGGAAGAGGAGAAGTTATAGGTGGAGGGAGGGGGATGGTAGCCACGAGGAGGATAAGGATATTCGGGGTACCCTGAAGAGTAACCCGGGAAATGTGAATAAACCAGGTAGACATGTCCCTGGGAGTGCCAATCATGCACCAGGCCAGCCAGAGTATGGCCTGCCAAGTACCCTGAAGAGTATTGAGGGACATAGTGGGGTCTACCAAAAAGCCCTGATGTCGGGGGGGGGCTGACATCGGGGACATCCATGTTGGGCCCCGCATTGTATAGATATGCGTAGGCTCTGGCGTAGGATAGGTCGACGTCCGGTCCCCTGTCAATGGAATGCGCGGGGGGTCCATGTCGGGTAGTCCGGCATCGGAGCCACTGACAACGGGATCGGCAGAGTCGACATCAGGACCACATCTGGCATCAGGTGCGCCGGCATCGGGACCTATCATAAGGAATCGGACAAGGGACCTGCTCCTGTCAAAAGATCTGACTGTGGCAAGGGAGCGGGTTCCGGCTGGGAGACTGGCATCGGAGGAGCAGAAGTCAGAGGAAGCTGCTCTGCCGAGGGAGGGTGGGCATGTTGAACAGCCAGCCGGGGGATACTCCCTAAATCAGGGACAGGAGGAACCTCCATGGGTGGTCCAGTAGGATCCTCTTGACCCGAGACCCCAGAACGGAAAGTAGGTGCAACCCTGGAGAGACCACTGCCGCGGGACCAGCGCTATCTCCAGCTGAAGAAGCGGGGTTAGGAGAAGCCGCAACCGGTGGAGAAAGAGAAGACAGAGGGGTTGTCTTCCCCGGGCTACTCTGGATATCGGTGGGCTGATGTTAGTCCTCAGTGGGACAGCCACACCCAGGCAACCCCCAGAAGGGAGCGTCTGATCAGGCGAAAGTACAGCAGGAGTTGAGGAGGGCCCCCCCGCCAACTCGGCGACAACAGCTGTGCGGAATCCCATGGAGTGGGGAACTGACTTGTTCGCAGCCGTGCGGTCCCCAGAGGAGCGACTTAGCAGCAGTTGCGGGCTTACCTTGCACTGTCACCAGGAGAAGAGTCTTGGAGGAAGACTCCCCGGACGCGGCCTGGATCTTTACTGCAGTTGGCGGGGGAGAGGCCTTGCTAGCCACGGGCCTCGAAGCCTCGGACCTACTCTCCATGGTGTGTTCCTTCTCTCGGTGTTTCTCCTTCATTTTATGTTTTGAAGGGGAAGAGGAAGAAATGGAGGCTGAATCCCGGATTTTCTCCATCTGCTTTTCTAATGAGACTAATCTATATTTTAGGAGATGAGCCTCTAAGGCCTGCTGCCTTCACTTCCACGTGGCCTGGTTAAAAGGCTGGCAGTCGGCACAGGAGGCGAATGGATGGTCTGAGCCTAGGCAGATCACACATCGTTTGTGACCATCCTTGTGCGGGATCTGCGAGCCACAAGCTTCACACTTCTTTTTTGGAGACAACATAGATCGAGTAATAAAGGAAAATAACGGTGATTTTTTGAGAAAAACAACGGCAGAAAAAATGGAATGTTCAACCGACGATCACTGAGATGAGTCTACCGAAAGGCATTGCACGAGGTGACAGCGGAAAAGAACTGGAGGGTGGGCCTGGGGACCGCCCACTATATAGGCTCACGCTGACGTCAGCCATGTGACGTCGGTGGGCGGTCCACCATCGGGTATTGCTGGAAAAGTCTGCCATTGGGTCCTGACGCCAGATGGCGCTAGTCCTACATGTTATGACCTACTGAAGGAACCCTCTCGAAGTAAGATCTATTCTTAAGAGGCTGCTTACCACACTTACCTGTTCTCTCCTTGCCTGTACACTGCTGTGATCTTTGATGACCGAACATATAAGCGCAAGGATAAATGCATGCCCAAATGCCAGCCAAAATGACCAACTAGATAGTAATGAAATGTTTTAATAACAGAAAGAGCTGCTGATGTGATGAAATGCGTTAATACTGGAAAGTCTATTGAATCTGACACGCGCAAAGTCAGAGAGTATTTCAGAGACTTCACTGCTACCATGGAAACCTAAGCTGTCCCTGAACAATAGCTGAATGGTAAACAGTAGCTGTAGCAGGCGACTGGTTGTGGGGGACCACTGGACACAAGGGAAATTATGAAACTCGTATGGCAGGGTGGTTGGGGCATGGGAGACCACTGGACACATGGAAATGTCCAAGTTGTATGACAAAGTGATTGGAGGGTGGGGAGAACACTGGACAGCAGGGACAAAGCTGAAGAGTAAACGGTAGCTGTAGTAATGAAGCTGACAGCAGTCAATTCTATAATTTAGAGTATATTTACTGGTAAATAACATATCTGCCTTACAGTATTGTATTGCATCATTCATCACCCGATAAACAGTACGATAAATAGTACTGACAGTGTCTATACGCAGCAAAGCACCGCACAATGATTTCCTATGGAACCTCGGTTATCGGAACCCCCACGATTATCCTAACTGATCGCATGTCTCCCAGTTAGTTTGGATAATCGAGGTTGTACTGTAGTTTCTAATGGAGATGGTGTTAAGGTCACTAGAGGGCAGTGGTGTCAGTGTTACGGTGATGTCACAGTGCTGCAGCTCCACCTGCTGCCATGCTCGAGATTTTCTTTACTTTTTCCCCCCTATTTCTGGTCCTCTTTGAGGTGTGCTGCCCCACTGGCTCATACTACTACATTTTGATCCTGCACGGATAGGGGAACGAACGACGGCTGACATTTACAGCCAACTGCTGACTGAGCCAACCACTGGTGAGTAACTGCCGGTTTTGCGAGCGGCTTCCTAATGTCAGCTTGCGAACTGGGGCAGGGTTTGTTATGGTACAAAAACAGAAGGCCTGATTTAATTATAAAAAAGCTTCTGGACAGAAGGTTTGTGCTTTTGCTATGGGCAGAGTTTCCGTGGAAAAGTCAGGTGAGCCACATGGCTGATGAGGGAGGTCAGGTAAGGGATAAGCAGGCAGTGGTTAGCAAATTTGGCAGCCATGGATTAGAGGCCTGAAAACACAAAAAGTGGATGAGGACATTTAAAATCAGGTTAGTTATTGCTGAAAATTGTTTTTATAAATGTGTCATGTGTATTACTTGTGGGGTACAGTGGATATTTATTAAGACGGCTATATATGTTTGCTAGTAGTTTAGGGCAAGTAGTGGATATTAGGAGTATCTCTTTTACTAACATGGCCACCAGAAATTTTCTTTTCAAAAGTGTCTGAGAGGTATGGATCTCTGGCTGTGCTACATCCATGTAGGCATAAATAGTACTGGTTGGTACATTCTGCACTCATAACAGCACAGCAAAATGTGCCTTTTAGCCAATCAGAAGCCAGGAAATTTTCTACCAATTTTGTAAGTGCTATTATTAGTTCTATAAAGTTTCAGACTATTGTGTACAGTGACCTAGTAATGCATGACGCATGACTTCTAATTGAAGTTTGTGACATGTATTGAATACATGTGTATCACACTTACATTATTAGCTATATCTTGAAAACTGCTCATCAGATTGTTCCCAAACTTGTTGCAGATTTTTCAGTATCATGAGTTCAAATGATATTACAGTTTTAGCTGTGGTTACATGTAACCCCCCTGCAAATGGGGTTCCCAAAAGTCTTCCAGGAGCTTGCTTGAATGCTCCAAGCCTGGATGGTGTTCGGCGTCTAAGCCATTTATCTGTGAGTGCTTTTAGAGCCTCTGGTACTGTCTCTTTAAGAGCTGTTTGCCTGCAGACATAATTAATTTGGATGGGGGTCTGTGTGTTTCCCTGCTTGAGTCCCACTCGAGCAGCTGCCAAATCACTCCATTTCTGCCATCACTAAGTGGGCAGAGTGAGCACTTTTCAAAGATATAACTGTTTGCCAGACATCATTTAGAGTAATAACGAAAATACAGTTTGTCTAACCTGCTTTTCTTTGCAATCAGAACTGTATTTGCCTAGTCCCCCATTCTAGTTTTGAACTGCTGAACTGGACCAATCAGTGTAGGGGGGGACCTTTGAAATGGAGCCTGCTGCTGGCAAATCAGAACTTGGACTCTCACTGTGGCGCCAGCCACCTATGTACTGTATGGCCAATGCTCCTGGGAATTGTAGTTTCGACTTCGGTGCCTTTTTTCCACCAACAGGTGGAGTTTACTGTGAGTGATAGCAAAACCAGCCAACTGACTGGGAGGAACTCAAAGGAAATGCCCGGCTCTGTCTACTGGAAAGATCAGATGAGTTGTGACTGTGAAGAGGGAAGGAGCTCTGGGCTCCTGCGCTGTTGAGTTTTCGCACGGAAGCTCATGTGGGTCCCTGAAGTTCGGCCTACAACTGTTTGTGAGTGCCAGTGTGGACTGAATCAGAGTTGTAAGGAGAAAGAAGCACTAGAAGTGAGGAAACCAGGCTCACCCTGTAGAAGACTGGAGAAATTGCTGAATCGCGCTCGGTCTGTCAGGAACTGAATTTGCTGTGTGTTCTCCCGAGTATTGTGCAGTAATTGCGATCGGGATAGAGAAGCAGCCTGCCTGGTATAGTACTTTCCTTTTACATATAAATGTGTGTAGTGCTTGTGGGGAATCGTGTTTCAAATCCCCTGTACAGTGAATAGAGTGCATGAAGCTGGAAGTAAACCCCAGCTTAATCCAGACTACATCCATTTGCTCTAAACTGCAGTGGGGTCCAGTCACAAGGACCTTGTCCACATGGTCTGCTCCTCCTGGCAATCCAGGACAATCTGCCTTCCATTCAGTTTCAGCATTGAATTTGTGAGTACAAATCAGGGTAGCTCCCTGCCATCATCTAATTGCAAGTGTTCCATCTGACTACTTTTCCTTTCTTTCTTTCTTTCTTCACGAACTGAGCCTACTGGCTCCGGATTACAAAGTGAGTATTGTGCATGCATTTTCCATCCTCAGGGCCCCAACCAGTTGTACCAAATAGGCTAGCCTCTTATTGCCTGGGTACCCAGTAAGAGTGACATTTGGGACTCTGAAATATGTGCACAGTACTGTGATTATTAATGTGACTGAATCAATTAACCTGATTTCCCCCTGTCCTTGTTCTATCCCCTAAATAAATCAGATTTGGTTGTTTAGCAAAGTTACACTGCTTGAACTGTGTGTCTATGTTGAATTACTATACAGTGGTTATTGTATAACTGCATCTTAATTTACAGGGGGTCCCCAGAGTCAAGCTGATTGAACCACTCCTGGGGGTAAGTGTATATTGCAAGGGTACTGTGATTGATTTGTGTGGGCCACTAGTGGGAAGAAAGGGGGGTTGCAGTGACCCAGAGGGCTGTGACCAAGTCATATCAGACTGTCTTAACCCCGACCTCTGGGTAGAGGCACCCGCCATCGGATCCAGGCCCCTCAACCTGTTAGTGGCAAATCAGGCAGGAGTAGTACACCTTGGGATAGCACCACCTAGGGGTTACATACATAATTATGCCCATATTCTAGCTTCCGATTGACTTTTGTGGCACACTGTATGTGTATATGCCACACTTACATTTTTAGTTAAAGCATGAGACCGACGTATTCTATTCTTACTAAATTAGTATTAGATATCTCACATCATTAGTCCCTTAAGATACTACGCTGTCCACTGTGTTGACATAATTGTCCAGGAGTTCTGCCATATGATTGGCTAGTGCATTTTTGATAATATTTTGAGATCCACTTATACAAATTTCATCAAACTTGGTATAGACAACTGTCTCCATGACACTGACTGGCAGGGGACCACTCTTGCACACTGCTGACCTGGGTTCTGTGATCCAAGCCAGGGACTCCAGGAACAGAGGCCAGCAGGGGACTATCAAGCATATAATCAGACGCTGTCCTCATCTGGGGATGGTGCATGGCAGATCCCCCTAGCCTTCCACCTGTTGGCAAAAGAAGTAGTGGTATGATGGCCTGTTAGCCTAGCAGTAACGCTACCACTTGCTAAGTCGATGACCTGGGTAGGGGAATGGACTTGGGTCACTCTAGGGCCAGCCAGATGAAGGAGGACTGAGCATCCCATGGAGAGCTGTCCTCCCTTGGGAAGGGATGACGCTGTGGTCCCGCTACCTGCCTGACACCTGACAGATGCCAAGCAGCAGCACAGCAGGCACACAACAAGAGGGAGAGGCAGCCACCAGATGTTGATAGTATGCACGTGTGTCACCGTGCACGGACATGTGCATCATTGTATGCTGGAAACCTTCAGGGATAAAAATACTGTGGAACCCCCCCCCCCAATGACTTGCAAGATGAAACCAGCTTGCTTACAGGCCCCACACCACCGACCATGGCACTTGCCCACCAGACACTGCGCCAGGGCAAGTGGTGGTACATCTTGAGGAAGCTTGGTAACAGAGCTGAAAGTTCTGAGAGATGAGAGCAGGCTGGGCAGCTAGGAGATAAATAAAGGCTTGAAAATAAAAAGTAGAGGTATGTGTAGTGTTTAGGCACTGGCATGCTGTCCATTCGTCAGGAGTGCTGCAATGCACACTGTCAAGGCAGGGGTGAAAATCAGCTGGAAAACAAGATGGAGTCTTAAGCGGGCAGAGGAAACCCTCTCCCCCCTCCTACCTCAAAGAGCCAGACCCCATATTCCTTGTTCTATAGCTTTTCCTCCCTTGGATCAGTTCCTGCTTAGACACAGCCAATCAGTGGCAGCCCTGTTTATGTGGCTAATCATGGGGCAGACAGGGCATCAGCAGCAAGAGGGAGGGTCTAACAGACTCAGTTTCGGAGATGGGCAGCAGGTGTAAGTGAGGGATGAAGGTGACCCTGCCAGACCCATCCACCGCATAGACGACATACACAATAAATGAAAAAAAAACTTGGTATAGACATTCAGTAGTAGTCATTAAGCAACATTGCCAGCCACTTTAATCTAATTACACGAGTTCCATTTGTGCCCCCCCAACCCTGATACATGATGGAGATTGTAAAGCACATTATACTGTAGAACTAGAAATATGCGCGTAAAGTTTATATCGCGCTTTGAAGACTAGTCACTTGATCGCGCCAATATAATTTTGTGATGACAGGTCTCTGATCACATCGATGCAACTCTTGCCTGCAATACCGCTCAACTTGTAGGATGTCTCTAATCAAGTGGCTTAACTCACCCAGAAGAGCTGGTATTAAGCGCAATTTCTCAGCCCTACAGCCCGACAATGTGGATGCTGATGTTCTGTCAGTCACAGCTGGCATCTCAAATCTGATGGCAGAGGCTGTTACAAAGAAGCTAGCTGCTGCCTGTCCACCTGCCAAGAAAGCTGGCCCCACTATTTGGTTTATCTGCTCGAAGTCCGATTTGGAAATCGGAAAATATTCTGCCGAACATGGAGTAATGAATCCCGTTCGCTAGTACAGTGCGAACATTTAAGAGGGATTATAAACTAAAATTGGCAGAAATAAAAGACCCTGACAAACTGATGATGCTAAAGATGGTGCTACCGAAGATGACTAAACTGGGAGAGGAGCCGCATGTGCGTTCAAGGCATTGTGTCAAATTGAGAATCAAACCTGGATTTCTTTTGTTTTTTTGTTTTTGCTTCTGCACCAAATAATTATAAATAAAGTGTTTGCTTCACCTTACTGTTTGTTTTTCTCTGTTTTACTGTATATCCAACTGGTTACTCATGAAACAAATGAACTACGAGCAAAGGGGTTTTTACCAGTGATGCGGAAGTAAAAATGATCGACCACATGGTTCTCAATGCCGAATCAAGTGGATAGTGGATGGGTTCAGCCCCTCCCATCTCGATGGCGGTGTGCATAGAACTGCATGGCAAGTTAGGGCTAAGGACAATATACAGAGCTAAGGACAATAAACAGTAAGTTTAAATTAAGTCTGTTTGGTGTGCAGTCTCGAGTGGCGTGGTGGCGTGGTGTTGTTGTGCGGCGTTAACTTGGAACACATCTCAGTATCTAGCTACACTGGACAGGTAAGCATTTCAATGTAGCACTCTAGGGTGCTTTATGATATGCAGGTGGGGTGGTGAGGTGGTGATGGTTATGGCAAAGACGAAGACGAGGGCAAAGATGAGCAAAGACAAGGCTGTTTACACACAGTAATCTTTGCTGTAAAAATAATTTAACTGGACAACAATCTCCAGCGAATACAGTGAAATTATTTTTACAGTGAAAGTTTCTAGTTCTACAGTATGTCAAGGCCATACCTGCCAATATTCACTGGTGCCATCTATTGGGCTGTCACTGAATTACACATGAAATATATATCCAATTACTGTATACAGTTACTCCTGGCCAAGTTGATCCCTTCCTAGTGGGCTGAAAAGCATGAAAGACCAAACCTTTACTTGTAGCTTAAAAGAACAGCTGCCCTGGCATTACTAGTAGAACCCTGGGTTTTGATCAGTCAGGTTCATTACATCCATCACTCACCACCATTCTGCCTAAAAGGGAGAGCAAGCTAGAAAGAAGGGTGGGTAATGACACATGGGGTTAACCAAGGGGAAGGGATGGCAGGATGCCAAACTGGGGTATTTTACTTATTTAAGGGTCAGAATACCAAGGAGGGGTGGAGGTGGAGAGGGCTAAGAGGGTGGTGTAGCCATGAGATTAGCCCTGGTCACCTGGAAAGGGAAAAAGGGTTACAACAGCAACATGGAAATTTAAGATTAGGCAGGACTCTTGGTACATCTTTTTTGTTGTTGTTATTAACTATGTTTGTTTTCTTTCAGTGCTAGTGGGTATTTACCCCTTATCTGCCCATGATCCCTCACCCTCTCCGCCCCACTCTTCCAGCATCCCCTGAGCTGCCTAAACTGGGTGGCCTGTGACTTACCCCTTGCAGCAGGGCTCCCACAAGAGAGACCAATGTCCACTATGGTCCCATACACTTGGCGTCTTTCAGATGGGTCGGGAGCAGCTTCACCAGGTGCCATGCTACTGCAGCCCCAAAGTTTTTTCCCCCCCTTTGCTTCTCCACGTAGGTGCGATGCTGCAATGATGTCACAGATGTGACCATGCATGCTCCCATGCACGGCACTCAAATGGTCGCCAACACCTCCCACCCTGTACTTGCAGAACCCGTCCACTCCACCCGGCCTCCACTAGGTGTCACCATGATGCCGAGTCCCTTTAACCCATCCCCGAAGGGAGGAGATCCGTCCATTGGATGCTCATCCTCTCCCTCCCCCACACCTGCTAGCCCTCTGACACACCAGTCTTGTTCCCAAACCTGGATCACCAGCGTCAGAAGCGGTAGTGCTACCACTGCGCCAGCAGGCTGGTTCACTCTAGGTCTGTTTGTCAACCTGTTTACTAACCTAAGCCCTTACAGAAATACAAGTGCACAGCATGCATGCCTCATGCTTATTAAGCATCATGCATACTGCCTCTCTTATACTTCTATGAGGAAGGGGACCCTTATAATGAATTTCCTGCTACATGGAATTAACGTTCTAATTTCTTTCAGTACGTTCTACTGGAAACCCCAATTTATAATTGTCCTTGATTATGAAAGGACTGAGCAGTATGAACACATATTATACTTTGTAAAGTACTTCTAAGGGGCTTTAGCCACCCATAGAATGCAATTTAGAAATGCAAAAGGTATTTTATTGTTTCTGTAGTATTTTTTTTTTATTCAATCTAGGATTACAATTACCTTTGAGCACCAGCCAGCTCATTTACAAAGGTTCCACATCAATGGGGGGGGTTACAGATCGATAAGGGAAAACAGACAAGTTTAACAATTAAGCAATAGGTATTATAATACAGAGTATGACAACAGCATTAAATCCACATTAGTTTAGCACATGACTCAAGGCAGGGAGTAAGAAGAAGAGGAATTAAGAGGGGGAGGTAAATCCAAGGAAGTGGGGAGCAGCCAGGCGGCATTATCAAAGTTAGCAGCTAGGATAGCAGGGAAGGAAAAGCATAATGAAGATGGGGGGGAGGAAAGTGTATTCCTTTACTGGTCAATTGTGTCTAGTAATGTTTTATTGATAAATGCATGTGAAACTTGTGCATTTGTTTCATATTTAGTACACAAAACATCAGCCAGTAACTCTTCTCTGATAAAGTGAATACCCTGATGAGATATTTCTTATTTCCATTTGGCTAAGACCAGTTTACTATACGAGAGCGCTGCTGTCACGTGCCTTTTGATTTTTGCTTCTCCTGAGTCTGGAGCCGCTTGCAGTAGGCAAGTCATGGAGCCTGCCACAAGAGTTTGGGGGAATAACCCATTCTGCTTTAGAAGCTTGAAGACACATGGAGGACAGCCAGAACCAGGAAGAGCTGCAAGGGAGGGATGTACTGTAGATGAAAAAAGGGGACTCGCTGTGTTTGATCATGTTTATTATATCATATAGGTATGTCTCCCTGTTGCAGCACAAGAGGAAGAACATAAGTATCGGAAATATTATCAGATATTACATCTTACTAAGAAATGTCTAAACCAGGTTTTAGTAATCAAATTTGAATGAGTGGTTCTCAAAATACTGTCCAAAATGTGCACGTCAATATCAGTTCAGAACATGTGGCAACCAATTAGGTTACCATGGTTAATATTCCAGTACCCTAAAGAAAACAGAGAGTGGAAGAAGCAGTTGCTTTAAGGATGGAAAAGTTGTTTTCAAGACAGCTAAATCAGTAAGTATGACATGCATACAGTTAGGGTGCCATATGCTTTGCAATACTATAGCAAACTAATCTAAATATGCATATCATAAACCTGGCAGATATACTAAAATAAAACACAATGGCAATAAAACAGTTGTATAACACTGTTAGAGAGCACTGTTAGTTTCCCCCATTGTCTGCAACTGTATATGGCCACGCAACTCCCTCTTAAGACATGCCATCAAAGTGAAAAATGCAGCAAGATTTACACCTAGAGGGCGCTGTTCTAATTTTTGGTGCACAAACTGCTTCAAAATAAAAGCTTTAAAATAAAATAAATGCTGCGACTTTTAAGGAGGCAAATGCGGATATGTACCATTATGTAGACAAATATTCAAAAATACACTGATTTAAGGGAGAAAAGAAAAACACTTTGAAACATCAGAAAATGTGTTTTCTAATCTATGAAAATGATGCTTAGTATTAGTTCGGCTTCACATGAGAAAGCAGGAGGAATTACTGTCAGCGCAGTTTGGGATTTTAAAGGTAGATTAGTGAAGAAGCAACATGGTTGAGGAAGGCTCAAAAGGTGCAAAAAGAAGCACTTAAGATTTGATATGTTTAAAATAACCTAAATTATTACTCTTTATGAATATGTTATCAATTACTTTTTTTCTGTTTCAGTAAATCTTTTCTCCATAATCTTCCACTTCCCAAGAAATAATGGTCCCTTTTTTCCTGAACATAATTAAGAATGCCAGGTTATAGCATAAACTTCAGAAACAAATGCTTTGCTGTCGACTCAAGATGATTTTGTTCATGTTATTCTGAAGACGGCTTTTCATACAAACAAAAATTTTAGATGACGAATGCCTCCAAGCAAAATTCTTTATGTTTCATTTAAGCAAAGACAAACCAAGACTTTCCACCAGATCGTATTGTGCCAGCCTTAGGTAGTCTGAAGAAGCAATCAATGGCATCCTGTCGTATGCTATTATGGTGCAATATTGTACAAATGCTCACGCTTGCCTCTGCTAAAATGTCACGGACACATCTACCAAGCTGTACAATGTAGCAGAAGGAATGCGGATTTCTGTGGAAGGTCTTTGTATATACGAACTATCATGCAACACATAAGACTGCCCTACATTGAAAGGTCATGTCCTGCTGCCCCCATATGTCCGCAGGATTCTGCCAGCATCCATGTATGTGGAGCAGTTCTTAATCATCAGATCAAAACGACTGATACAATTATTGTGTCAAAACTGCTAGTTTTATACGTCTTACTGTTCACATTAGAATGACATCCTTCTCTGTACCACATGCAGTAGGTGCTATCACACTACATTTTTTCCCTTTATGATCTTAATTGGCATATCTCATCAGATAAAATATTGACAATATCAGATTGTGGTTCTAAATTAGATTCCATTTCCTGCATGCATGTTTCAGAAAAGAATCAGCTGCCCCCATCTGCATGATTAGTATGGATAGATGGATGCATGGATGGCAATCTCTCTCTCAATCTCTCTCTCTCTCGTTTTATTTAATTGTTTTTTCTCCCACAGTGCCATCCACCCAGTCTGCAGGCTTCTGGGCACATGCCCAAGTCCTTTCAAACTGATACCCCTTATATTTTAATCTTTTTTTATTATAATTCAGAACTGGTAACATAATATGGCCATCTGTTCCACATTTAAAAGGTCAGTGCTGTACATTGTATTCCAGGCAGGTAGCAAGCAATGTATGTGTAATAGATAACCCACACTTAGGTGTGTGGTCGTGCTCTGAGGTACACACGAGGCTGCATGCCGAGTGCATCAACCACCCAAGACGTGCGCATATTGGGTGTGACCGCACACCGTAAGTGGGTTATCTATCTTATAAAATGACAAAATTGTTTTTTGGGGGGTAAGAAAGCGGTCGCGCTCTGATATACGCATGGTCATGTGATGGGATCCAACAAATCAGCAGACATAATTTTTCCTACCCATTTTATAAAATATGTTCAACAACTGTACTAACTGTAATTGTGTACCATCTACTGTATCATACTACAGTATAAAATGTAATTTAGGTTATACATTATGACACTTATTTAGTTTTATTTACTATGTTTTTTTCTTGCTCGGGAAAGGAAGGCTAGACAATTTAGACTGTTGTCAGCCTCAGTCAGACATCATTCATAGCCAGCCAGGGCTGTTTATTTCTAAACATTCTAAGTACTCTTATAACCATGAGAGTGTTAATAGCTCAAAACTTTGAAATTCAAAGTTTACTTAACATACTCCATTTCCACACTCAGGGGTTTCTCTAATTTTCTGCGAAGTAAGACATTATGCTTTTAAATTAAAGTTCAGTTTTGTAACAACAGAAATCTGTAACATGATTTATAGTATGCTGATATCTCGAGTGCCTGCGTTTATTATAAGAGTTCTGTCTCGAGTTTTTGTGTGCCGGCAGTACTCAGCTTCACTGCGCCGCTCTCTCACCCAGACAACTTGAGAATACACTTTTACAACCATAAGAGACACAACAACATTACATATAACCATACAGTTTGGTTGCATCTTAAGTCCCATAGCAGCAATGACTGATTTAAATTCATTTATTTTACAACTGACCCAGGATATTATGAGATGCAGTGGGGTCCTGCCTGGCAGGACTGCAACGCTGTGAAGTCAAGTGACTTGCTCAAGGCCAAATCAGGCATCTGCAGCTGTACGAGACTCAAAGATCTCATGCCAAGCAGGTCAGTGCTCTATTGACTAGATCATACTGCCAGCCAAGAAAAGAAGTGCATTCTGTTACCACAGAGGCCAATAAGTCTTCTGCAGCAAAGCTTAGGCAATCTTATTGTTAAGCAGAAAAAAGACATAACTGGATGTACATCATTTGGGGACATCAGCATGCCTCTGCTATGGTATGGGGTCTTCAATCAGCAAGCAATCATATCCTTGAATAGTGCAGCTTCTGGAGTGCCTCATTCTGATTATTGAAACTACGAACATTTTTTGGAGATTAAAATATAACTAAATAGAAGTATTCTGATGTGTAATGTTTTGTACCCTCCCCCCCAAAAAAATCTTCAGAACAACAAGCAAGACAGAGAAACTGCGAGAACAAAAGACTATTTTTCATTTTAAAATTACATTTTAAAATGGTGTAATAGGTAATGGGCTATGAAGTAAAATCAACCAGTGATATCACACCATTAAAATACTTCTGAATGCCTGCCTACATTCAGGATGGAAGAAGGAGGCAGTTTCTAAAAGCAAATAGAAAAATAAATAACGATTAAAGATAAAAACACAACAGAACTGAAAGGCAGACAAGCAAGTGTGCAAATGCAGCAAATTAGCAAAGAGTTAAAACACTACTTCCTGGCAGGATTAAAAATGTCTGATACATGCTCTGTCGTGTGTTAAGGACCTTACATCTGGCTCTGGTGCAATGGGAAGCAGGAGCATGTACATTTCAGACATGAGGTGCAGAGGTATACATTTTGGCCGAAGAAATAGGTCAGGTCTACAGTTAAACTTTTCTTAAAAGAAAAACAGGAAAGAAGGAGGCTCTTTGGCCTGCTGAGTTCCTTCCCCCTCCAGTTCAGGGAACATAATCATTCATTTCTTTTTTTCCTCTGGGTACTTCTCTAGCCTTAATTTAAAGACATGGATGCTTTAGCTGGTACCAGTTTACATGAAAGTCTATTTCACAAAGGTACCACGCATTTTAAGAAAAAAGATTTCTAAATAGTCTTAAAATCTTCCTCCCCAATTATCCCCTCTCATCTTTTATATGTTTTGTAGCTTTTTTTAAATTTCTTTAGTAGCTTTTTTTAATTTATTTTATTCTAAAACTATTTACCCATGAAGGCTCACTGAGATGGAAAAAAAAAAACTATCACAAAACACATACACACTGATGAAGTAACAATCCAGTGCACAGCGACATCAGAATGTTGATACAATACTAAAAAACAATAACACAGTAGCAGTCAAGCACTGAAAAAAAATAAACACAGTAATAGTCAAGTTCTAAACACAATTCGTGAAATTGCTAAATTAATATTTAATCAAAGTTTCTCCTTTTGATCCAGCTATATCTGATCAAACGCTGATATTTCTTTCAACAGTTTAAAGAACACCAGTATCTGTGATTTCCAACCCCTGTTGGTAGCTTACCTGCACCACAGTTTAACAGTTCCTCTTTAAAATTCCGCTGTTCGCATATTTTGTGAAGGAGAAAGGACTGTAAATGGCAGCGGGCCACCCAATCCATTCCCTTCCCTGGGCCGCCCCTGCACTCTGATGTTTTGTGACATCAGAGTTTGCAGAGCATGGAGGCGTGCTCCACTGCTATGAATGGGAACAACTTTTAAAACATATATTATTATATAGTGGTGGCCTATTGGAGCCACCCATCAATCAAGAAGGCTCTTTTTAGTAGATCAGTGGCACCGATATGTCCCTAGTGACCTTCTACAATATAAAAATGTATATATTAAAATATGCTCCCTTTCATTGCAATGGAGCACACCCCACACTCTACAAACTTCGATGTCACAAAATGTAGAAATGCAGGGTTGGCACAGTGGGCAGAGCTGGAATGCACTGGGGCCAGGAAGGGAAGAAAGGGATCAGGCAGCTAGCTCTCATTCACAATCCCTTCCCCATCACAAAATATGAACAGCAACATTTTAAGAGAGGATGTAATCTGCATCCATAACTTAATTATTAATTTGAATTGATGGGATTGTTTAATTTTTTATTTGACATATTTAATTTTCTTTCATTGTAAGGCGCTCCGAGCTTGCTGCTTACGGTGCACAGGAAATAAATGTTGCCTTACCTTACAGTAACAAACAAAACCAAAAAAAAAAGAAACTGTTGACCTCCAATGAAGGTAAGCTAAAGGGAAATTAAATTTACCTGTACTCAGAAAGAAGCTTACTGGAGACTTAGGCTGCAGAACTGATTTATTCACCACTTCATGTATCACTGCAGTTCCAATGCTCAGTGCAAACATACAGCAGGCAAATATTAAATACAGTAACCAGACGCATAACAACCTAGTATGCCCCAGCGCTTCGCTCTATGGGAACTTCATTGGGGGGGCAGGGTTTTAGAGACACAGTGTCCCTTAAATATCCTGTCGCTCCTCTCTATCAAAGTACTACTATATTTCCAGTACAACAGGTGCAATACCTTAATTCTTTGTAATTTTTTTTCCCTCCCCTCTTCCAGTCGGCTTACATTGGTCCTTGTCTTCTCCCCAGCCCTGTCACCAGCCTTCCCCGGGACTTACCCAGACATTGTAATCCTCCCGGTCTTACTTCCCCCAGGGCAGGGCCACTTGAGGGGACACCACTTTCACTGTCCAAGTTCCAAGCTCGGTGTCGATGCTGGCATCCAGTTGGTTGTGCAGAAACTGCGGAAAGAGGCAGGACAGCATGCTGCAGGTGAATGGTGTTTTCCTCTTTTTCTCTTTGCCCACAGACTTCAAAGGAGGCCCATGCCTGGTGCATGCACAGATGGTATGTAGTGCATGTCAGAGGGCGTCTACATCCCCTTTCTTGATCCTTCGCCTCCACCTGTACCACCACCTGAGGTTATCCAGGTGGCGGTAGTGCAGCAGAGAATAAGAGCCCTCCCACCCTTGAGGAGGTGAGTGTGCACTGGGACAATCCACCATCCTCCCCTGGCCGACACTCTAATGACCCTGGTTCATTTCAGAACCCCGGTCACCAGCGTCAACAGTGGTAGCACTACTACTGCAGTACCTTCATTCTTGGTAGTACTGCTACTCGAAAGATTTGTGAGACAGCTTATAGGGTTATGGGAAACATGACACATAACTGCACAATTTAAGATTAAAAGTAAATACACTATACAAAAAACACGTATCAGAATTTGCAGTTTCACTTATTTAGATAATTTTCCCAAGACAATCTTCTGTATTCATGATAGCAGATTGTGCGCTCACAGACAATCATCTGTTTCTATAGGCGCTTTTACACTACAGTTTCTGTTATGGAATTCACATTAACAGAAGTATTCTACTGGTACTTCCCTTGCATGTAAAACAAATGTTTTCCCTTTCCTCGGTGAACGCTCGCCCGAACCACATTCCCTTCTAGCCATGGTTCATTCTGATTTCTTCTGTTGTGATCCACAGTGTAAAGTGGCCATTCCGTTTTGAGACTGAGAGGAGATCATGCATCATGGTTGTCCCAGCTGACTCCTGAGGATTCCGGAATGCAAAACAGAAGCAGGACTTCTGGAACACTCGCAGAGTGTAAAGTGAGCAGTGAACGGAATGGACTGCAGCGGCGCTACACTGGTACAGAATATTTCGTTTGTAAAAGCGCCTTATGTATCCCTTGTACGATGGTTACCTGCTCATGATCATGAAGGATTCACCACAGGTTATAGAACCTAAGCATTGGAGCAAAGCCGTGAACTTAAAGCAGCACCTGGTAAAACATATCATCTCTGGTCTAATAATCTATTTATACTATCATGAATGCAAGAAATTGTTTTGAAAAAAATATCTAAATAAGCGAAACTGCAAATTCTGATGATTTTTTTATTTAGTGTATTTAAGTTTTCTTTTGTTTTTCTTAAGTTGTGCACTTATGTGTTATGCTTCCCACAACCCTATAAGCTCTCTCAAAATCCTTACGAGGGACAGTACTACCACGAATTATGGGACTGGACTTAATATCTGCCTGCTGTATTTTCGCAGTGAGCATTGGAATTGCAGGGATCCATGTAGTGGTGAACAAATTAATTGTGTAGCCCAAGTCTCCAGTAAGCTTCTTTCTGAGTACAGGTACATTTCCTTTGGTGGTTATAATAAATGTTGAACATTAAGTACTGAATTGTTTTTAAAGGGCACTAATCATGCTCATTTCAATTTATTTCCCCGAGGGCCAAAGCCCAACCCTACCTTAAAGGAAAACTACACCCAAAACTTGAAAAAATATATGTTGTGCAGAGTGTTTTAATCTGTATGTGAAGTTCTAGTGTTTCCTTCCCTCTGACTGGTATTAGGAGTTTTTCCCAAATTAGCCTGCTAGCTTTATGCTAGTTTTACGACCCCTGGGGATCTTCATACCTGATAGCGTAATTGTATTTCTTGTTCCCACAGTGCATCTTGTCTCATGTGACTATGATGTAAGAGAGACCCAACATTCACCACACACATGCCAAACAAACTAAATATCTTGGAAGCTTTACAAGCTACATAAAAATTACTAGCAGCAAAGTTTTTCAGGACAGTAAAACCTTTAGTATGAGGGTGGTCACCAAGCTGAATTCTACAGATTTTAAAATATAGCCATCTCTATTGTTGTGAACTGATTGTAATGCAATGTTTTCTGCTGGATTTATGGGCTCTGCTACATCACCATTACATGAAACAAGGTGCATTGTAGGACAGAGAAATGTAGTAAAGCTATTTGATATGGTGATCTCCAGGGGTCGTAAAACTACCCTAAAGCTAGCAGGCTAATTTAGGAAAAACTCCTAATACCAGTCAAAGGGAAGGAAACACTAGAACTTCACATACAAATTAAAACACTCTGCACAGCATATATTTTTTCAAGTTTTGGGTGTAGTTTTCCTTTAAGCTTCCCAGCAATGGAGTTCAACAGTTTTTTTTTTTTTTTAGAACTCTGTAATGTCTCTGAGGGTAAAGCTGTGCCTAACTACTCCACAGTAAGTAATCCAGTCAACTGCTAATAATAATACACAGATCTGTACTTTATATGAACACCAAACAGCACTAGGACTGGAAATGAAATTTGTTAGTAACCTTTTTCTGGTTATTAAACTACTGGCCAAAAATTAAAGTTAGGTTTGCCAACAACAGAAATGTACATTATTACATATAAAATTGCAAGAGGCAAAGAACAGATAAAAAAGTAGTTTAACACAGGGCTGGTAGCCAGCTATAAAAAGGATAACCTGAAATCAAGAAACTGAATGTTCACGCCGTTTTAATGTCCCTTTTTATTCCTAGCAGGTGCAAATGGCTAATTTCATTTGCAGTATAATGAGAATTGTTTGAATCATCATGGACTTAACAGCTACTCCTAACAGAAAGAGGAAAAGCACTTGAGATGACAGAACCAGTTACTATGGACACAGAAATACTATAGCAGAGTGAATGCAAGTAGAAAAGACAGGATAAAAATGTATTTTGCTTCATTCCTTTAGTTCATTTTTTTTGTTAATACCGACTGCCTTTGTTAAGTACATCTTGTTGCAATTCAAACACACTTGTTGAGCAAAGCAGCTGCTCAGCACAAAATAAGGGCACTGTTTCACCAGAAATGTTTGGCTAGACAAATAGCTCAGGTGATGTGTGTGAGCAGAAACGAGTATAAATTGCTTACCTTGACAGACTGACTGTAAGGGCCTATGTTAGCAGGTGCCCAGTGTGAGATACTCTGAACATGCATGACTTGCTTCTGGTGGTGGTGGGTGTCATTATTCATCATTTCACATTTGTGTATAAGACAATCAGCCTGAAGAAGCATGCAGTCAAGCAAAGGGGCCTCCACACATACTCTAAAAATAGAAGCAAAGGAGTTGGTAAAAATCATATGTCAAATAACTGGTTTTCTTTTCAAAAGCAAGTGCATACATAGCAGCAATTACTGAGAAAGCCCACAATGACGCAAAATACACCACCACCATGTTTAATATGAGGTGGGTGTTTGAGTGCATATGGGGCCTAACTAAACAGAGTTCAGGAGACTTGGGACTCTTTAAGCTGTAAACAATGGAGTCCAAGTTGGCCTTGGGTCCCAAATGAAGTGATTTTGCTGGTCATAGTGGAACAACAGCACAACAAAAATCCCAAACTACCTAGTACTATTAGTTGTCATTCTCAATGTGGACTGGAATTGTTGGAAAAACTTATTTAAAAGGTAACTTCCGCTACAGCCTTGTCCGCTTGACCCCACATAAGGATTTTCACACCTATGATTCTTTGCAGTGAGTTTCAGTCTTTAAGGTTTATGTGTCTGAGGTTTAGAAATGCACAAAACAGAAGCAAAACAGTGGGCAAGCACCAGGAAATAGCCGTGATGCTACAGAGATTCTATCAAAGAAAGCAGAAAATATCAGAGCACCCACAGCAAGGAATAGGCTCAGATGGTAGATATATATGTGTTATCATTTGTTACACTGATGTGCAAACAAATTCAGCTTTCTACATCAGCATGCCGATGGAATGAACGTGCTGGTAGTAAATCGGTGGCATAACAGCTAAGGCGACAGTGAACTTAGGGAAGCCTGAGCAAAAGGTCAGGTTCACTGTCACCTTAGCTATTACGTCATCCAGCCATCTAAGTTTGCACACAAATGTAATAAACAGTAAGACATATATTTCTGTCATTTGAGTCTGATCTTTGCTGTGGCTGCTTTGATGTTTTCTGCCTTGTTTTAGAGACGACGCATGCAGAAACCAATCAATTTGGTGCTATCAGCATTATGCAAATCTATTGCCCCAGAGCACATCAAAATTACCATGGTATTGCTGTAGATATAGGAAGAGGAGCAGTGTAAACTACATAAGAGTCCTTCCTGTTTGTTCATGCAATGTCTGGCCCATGGATAATAATTATTGCTCTTCAGCGTTAAAAATCCTGTCCTTTCATTAAATACGAACTACATCACAACCTCTGAGCAAAACTTACATAGAAACACAGAATTTGACGGCAGATTTGCTCATTTTTCCTACCTACTACAAAAGGCGCAGATCCTACTTGAACTGTAAAGTAATGGTGTACCTCCATAAATGTTGGCAAGCTTTAACTGTCTCAAAATAAAAAATAAATGCTCAAAATTCTAGAAGACCTCAGCCCAGTGCTTTGATGTAATTCGGGCTTTACCCACCAACACCTATAGTACCAATGCATGGTGTCATGTCCAGTTATATTTTCAGAGATGTCATCATTTGCATTTTAAAAGACAAGGAACTCAGTGCAAATGCACTGAAGAAAGAGTTGCCATGGAAGGGCATTGAAAATAATGCCAAGATTAAATAGAAACATTACACACACACCCCCAACCCATGTAAATTGACATAAAGTAATTTAGTATGACTTGCCTTTAAGAAGGACCATATGATGTCAAAAGGACTTACAATCTGCAAATGCTGGTAAAAACACACCTTTTCAATGGTCTATATGATATGCCCTTGATAGGACTCATCAGTGCCTCACAGCTGTAACCTCAGCCCAGGAGGAAGAACCAGCCTCATGATGTCAGTCGTATGGGTCATGGTAAGCCCAAAATAGGAAAGCAATTTAAAGAACTGGAAAGAGGCCTGGAGGTAATCATATCGGATGACCTAAAGGTGGCCAGGCAGTGTGACAAGGCAGTCGGGAAGGCTAGTGGGATGCTGGGGTGCATAGGAAGGGGTATCACCAGCTGAAAAAGGGAGGTGGTGTTGCCCCTGTATAGATTGTTAGTAAGATCCCACTGTGAGTGGTGCTATGTCCAGTTCTGGAGACTTCATCTCAGGAAGGACATAAACAGAGTGGAGGCGGTCCAGAGGAGGGCTACCAAAATGGTGCAGGGTCTGCATCAAAAGCCCTACGAGGACATGTTAAAGGAGTTCAATATGTACACCCTGGAGGAGAGAAGGGAGAGAGAGGATATGATAGAGACCTTTAATTACCTTACGGGGGTTAATGAGGTACAGGAGCAGAATATTTTTCAGAACAAAAAGGTGCTCTAGAACAAGGGGACATGATATGAAGCTGGAGGGGTTAGATTCAGGAGAGATATGAGGAAGTATTTCTGCACAGAAAGAGTGGTGGATTCCTGGAACAGCCTTTCAACTAATGTAGTGGGGACAAAAACAGGTGGGGTTCCAAAATGCCTGGGATAGGCACAAGAGAGTCGTGAGGGTAAAGGTGGGGGAGACAGTACGTAGATCAGGTAGATCTGCAGCAAACAGGAAGGTAGAAAAAAAAAATAATTGGGCAGACTGGGTGGGCCAAGCGACCCTTATCTGCTGTCAGATTTCATGTTTCTGTATTAAAAGAGAATTAACCTCAGCTTACAAGTACTAAAGCTAGGGTTTCCTTCCAAGGGCAATGATTATAAAGCCAAGTTTCAAAGATATACAGAATTATACAGAATCCCTAAGCAGAGCATCATGGGTAGTATCAGATCACCATGAGGTTATTTAGGCTGGTTCGACTTTACACAAGACTATATGGTGCGAACAGGCCTCAAATGAGGCTGTTTCCCCTACCTTCAGGACTGAGGCTACAGTTATAGCACACTGATGAGTCCTAACAAGGGTGAACTGTGTCTGTGGTCTGCTGTTTTCAGTTTTTGCAGATTGTGAGGACCTCTGGCACCAAACAGTCCTTCTTAAAGCTGGACCAGCCTAAATTACTCTCAGGTTATTAGCATATGCTACCCGAGGGTCCATCGGTCACAAGGGCCAGAGTCCAGACGCCTTCCCCCACCCCCTGAACACGAGCAGGTACGGAAACGCGGGCACAGCAAGCAAACACAGGACTGAGGCGCAGTTCCATCTAGTGCTGTTGCCCCACTGCCCCCACCACCACCCGTGGTCGACAAGCCCTTATATAGGGCTGGAAAGGAACCAATAAGAGTGAGGCTATGTTTGAACCAATCAGCCCACTTTACTATTAGCAACTTATATCACCTCACCACCGGAGGCAGCACTGTCTCCATCCCCCTTCACCGATCCCTTTTACCTTCTCCTGTATATGTCATTGGTGTCTATCCCTCCAATCTCTCCCCCACTCTCCTCCAGTAACCTTACTGCTGTCGTCCTAGCTCCCTTCCCCACTCTCCTTTAACAGCCTCCATTCTGTACCCTCAGATAGTGCCCTGCTGCCTAGCAATCTCCTGGCATCTCCACTGGCAGCAACTTGCCGGCATTACAATGCTTATCTCACTACTCACCTCTATCCTCCTCATCCTGGGACCCCCCAGTCACTCGCCTGTGGCTCACTCTGCTGGCACTCATGCATCACAACACAGGCTCCCACCTACTCTCCCTGGCACTGAAGCTCTGCTGCACCCCCCCACTCATCGCCCACCCATCTCCAGGTCCCATTGCATTCCTCTCCTACCCTACCCTCATCTCCCTGGCCACCCCCTGCTCAGGCAGTACCCAAGAAATAAAGCAGCATGCCAACATCACCAAACAGAGAACACTGGCCCTCCTCAGAATTTCCATCCTGCTGCTTCTAATGACAGCCTACCCAAAAAATTAGCACAGCTTCGATGCTGCGCGCAGCTGCATGAAACGGATGTGCTAGCCCTCACTGAGACCTGGCTATCAAAGAAGGTCCCGGACCCCTTCATAGCACTCCCTGGCCTCACCACTTATCGAGCAGACAAACTTGGCAAAGGGGGAGGGGGGTGTGCCTTCTACATGCGAGACTCCCTGCCATGCCAAAGCCTACCAGCACCCTCCCTGTGCCAAGGAGCACAGGCTCTAACTCTAAAAATCACACCAGACACTACCAGAGCCCCTGTTACCATTACTGTGGTGTACACTCCACCGTGCAACCAAACC
The DNA here is from genome assembly GCA_016271365.2 of Neoceratodus forsteri. Classification (NCBI taxonomy): domain Eukaryota; kingdom Metazoa; phylum Chordata; order Ceratodontiformes; family Ceratodontidae; genus Neoceratodus; species Neoceratodus forsteri. Next base: position 245,240,743 of record CM028134.1, read on the forward strand.
TTAGCATTTCAATCTCTGGCAGACTATATCTCCAGCTTCCCACCCAAGACTGAACACATTATAATGGGTGATTTTAATGTGAACTGGCTGTCAAGTTCGGCCTCCCCTATAAAGGACACCATTTTAGCACTAGACCTGACCCAATTAGTCAACCAGCCAACCAGGATTAACCCCAAAAATGGTACTAGCACCCTCATTGACCTCTTACTCACCAATCGCCCTAACAGAATCACAAACGTAGCGGTACTGCCAGACTCATTAAGCGACCATTCCCCCATCCTCTTTGCCTGGTCATGCTTGCTGAAACTTCCCCGACCAAGCAGTTTCCTCTGACGCCATCTCCAACCTGGAGGCCTCACTAAATTAAGGAGATATCTTGCTCAGTGTGACTGGTCCCCCATCAGACGTGCCCCCTCCATAGATGCTGCCCTTGAATACTTCATCCACACATTCAACAAGGCCTGTGATGCATTTGCCCCACTTACGAAGGTGCAAACCAAAAAATGAAATGCTCCCTGGGTTACACCTGCACTGCTCAATCAGCTGAAGAGATGTGATGATCTCTGGTACAAAGCAACCGCCTCCGGGGTACACACGGACAGGCTGGCCTATAAAATGGCTCACAACAAGTGCACCTGGGCTATTAGAATGGCCAAATCCTGCTATTACAAGTCCACCCTGGCCTCTTCCTGTGGGAATGCTAGGTTGTTTTGGGACAACCTAAAGGAACTAAACGGGAAGTCCAGGACGCCTCCCCCTGCCCAGCTATCTGTCAACAATAATATTACAACGGACTCACTCACTATCGCCAATGGTCTGAATGCAGCATTCTCTGATCTGAGCGCAGTCCTGCCAAGCAACTTTTTAGACCCTACCCCTAACTCCCCGGAACCCAACAACACCTACCCCCCTTTCTACCTCAAGGTTATTACTATGAATGAAGCAAGTTTTTACCTTAAAAAAGCACTAGGGGGCTCAGACTACTGCACAGACTCCTTTGACGTGAAAATCCTTAATTTGGTTCTTGACTTGGTACTAGCCCCCCTGACGGATCTCCTCAACCTCTCCCTGTGTCTTGGGCAGTTCCCAAGCGACTGGAAGGTGGTCACCATCACTCCAATACTGAAGAGTGGGGACCCCACATTGCCCAACAACTACAGACCCATCTCAGTACTCCCACCCCTCTCAAAAGCCCTGGAAAAAATTGGTGCAAACCAACTCAGGTTACCTACATGCGCACAACCTCCTATGCAGGGAACAACATGGTTTTAGAGCCGGACACAGCACAACCACTGCCCTTGTAGAGTTCTCCAACTCTCTGCACAGTGCAGCCTGCTCCCTCTCCTCAAGACATCGGAGCTCCCTCCCGGAGCCGAAAGTCGCGGTGGTGGGGCTTAAGAGGCCCACTGCTCCCTGGCTACCAAGCAGCCTGCTCCCTCTCCTCAAGGCATCGGAGCTCCCTCCCGGAGCCGAAAGTCGCGGTGGTGAGGCTTAAGAGCCCACTGCTCCCTGGTTACCAAGCAGCCTGCTCCCTCTCCTCAAGGCATCGGAGCTCCCTCCCGGAGCCGAAAGTCGCGGCGGTGGGGCTTAAGAGGTCATTTAATCAACCTCTTCAAGCACCTGTAAGGGGGTTTCTAAAGGCATCTGAATGTTTTTTCTCCTTTTCCACCTTTTGGGGTTACTGCTACAGGTTGCTCTGTTTGGGGAATGCTGGATTGAGCCTGCATCTGTTCTGCGTAAACATACCAGACTAGGTTTGCAGCTTGGGGGGAGTATAGTCGCTAATGTGTACCCTTAAATCGTGTATAGCTTTGTCTGAACAGTCTGTTAGCAGTGATTTCTTTATTTTACCTGGAATGAAGCCTGAATCGTGATGTGCATGGTCTGTTCTTGTTTGTATCGGGACATTGCGCTGCTTGTGAACACGAACGCTGGTCTCCCGCTGCATACTAACGAGGCTCCTTTGTTCTCCTCCTCAATATAGGCCCACTGCTCCCTGGCTACCAAGCAGCCTGCTCCCTCTCCTCAAGGCATCGGAGCTCCCTCCCGGAGCCGAAAGTCGCGGTGGTGGGGCTTAAGAGGTAATTTAATCAACCTCTTCAAGCACCTGTGAGGGGTTAGCCGTCGCCAGGCCTGCCGCGACGCCGCCCGCCCAGCCACCCTCCCACCCAGGGTCATCCCTTTGTTTATAGGCCCCACTTGATGACATCACTTCCTAAGTCCCCATTTTCCCCTTTGCAGGTTATACCTGCCTGCCACTAGAGGGACCCTCTGTTGCTGCCTCTAACTCTTCGAGTTTTGATAGCCTCCCCCCCTCTTTTCCTGGGACTCTCTTACTACCGGTCCTCTCCCAGCACTCTTGACCCACACACCTGCTCCTAAACTAGCCTATTCCTGGGCCCACTCCCCTCCACCCCCCCAGCCCATAACTGGTTTAACCCCCTATTCTGGATTTCTTCAACAACTCATCCTCTTCCTACCCTCCTGATCACATTGGGCCTGTCTGCTCCCTCCCACACCGGTGCTGTACAACATCCTGCCTGGACCTCCTCCTTTATAACTGTGCCCCTTTTTCAAGTGGCCTCTAGGAGTCGCTATTTAGCACCTCTTTCTGGTCCCAAACCTACCCTGTGTCCTGGCCTCTGAATGTGGTGCACGGCTCTTACCTAGGTCCTGTGACTGACTGCCTGGAGTTGGTCTTGAACCTGGTACCCTGGCCACCAGAGTCCATGTCACTACCACTACTCTAAAGTGGCATCCACACTTGCTGAGTGGCAAAAAAAACAACTTCAACCAACCACCCAGCTGCAACCACAAGCAATATGTTAGCCCTCTTATTACAATGCCTCCCCTTCATCCTCACACTCGCTCCACTGTCTCGCCAACCTAAAACCCCCCCTGGCACAATGGCTTCTGTTCCTACTATTCTTCTGGAGCTAGCCCAGCCACACCCTACTCTCATCGTCCGCCCCAATCATCAACACCTTCCCCCCAGTCCTCTCCCTACTACTACCTCCTCAGGTGCCCTCTGGAGACTTATCCTCCACGTTCACAGCCTGGAAAACCCTGCCCACCCGTGTGCCCAAAGCACCCCTCTCCACCGCCATATGTATCAAAGCTCACCCCTACCATCCACTGGCCAGGGCTGTGGTTATTCTACTACTTCTGACAGGCAATATTCATCCAACCTGGCCCAGCTCCTCAAAACCTCCAACAGGGACACCCGGGCTCTGCATAGCTTCTATGAATATATGCAGCCTGATGAAAAAACTAGATTCCCTTCAATGTTGGGTCACCTCACATAGGCCAGATGTCATCGTGGTGGTGGAAACCTGGCTATCAAAATCCACACCAGACTCGTTTGTCACTATTCCTGGGTACACCCTCTACAGGGAGGATCGAGTTGGTAGAAGGGGGTTGTGCAATATACACCAGGGAATCTCTCACTGGACTGACACTCCCTGCCCCAGTTCTAGCCCATAGAGCACAGGCCCTTACTCAACTGACTCGACCCTCCAGGGTCCCTCATCTCACTGCTGCTTACATTCCCCCAAAAACAAACTGGGGCACTGGCTTCGCTAACTGATTATCTTTCAACCCTACCTCACACAGCTGATCAAGTCCTTGTTGGAGACCTGAATGTTAACTGGCTCAGCTCATCCATCAACACCGTGACTCTTTTGCAGCAATTGACATGTCCCAACTAGTCTCCCAACCCACCAGGTTAAATACAAAGAAAGGTACCAGCCTCTGCTAGATGTGGTCATTACCAACCACCCACTACATATCCATGATATCCAGGTCCTTCCTGACTCTATTAGCGATCACTCCCCGATCACTTTCCACTGGGCCACCCCCACTCCCAAACCCACGGCTCATCCCACTCTTCGTCGGCGCCTCAGACCTGGCGGGCTAAAAGGCCTTAAGCTACATCTTGCCCAAATTAACTGGGCTCCCATACACCATGCCCCTGATGTTGACTCCGCCCTTACCTTCTTCACCCAAACCTTCAACAATGCTTGCGACATCTTTGCCCCCATGACAGCAGTCCGGACTAAAGCTCGTAATGCCCCCTGGATTACCCCGTCCCTGCTGCAGCTACTCAAACTCAGGGATAACCTGTGGCACCTGGCCACTGAAACAGGCCATGCTGCGGACAGACAGGCCTACAATGCTGCTAGAAATAAATGCACATGGGCTATTAGGAAAGCAAAAGCTGATCACTATCAGGCGGCGCTTACCTCCTCCTGGGGAAGGGGCAGAACGTTTTGGGACAACATTAAGCAACTAAATGGAGCACCGTTCCCCTTCCCAGATCACCACTGAAGGCTCTGTCTCCACTGACCCTGCTCACATAGCCAACTTCCTCAACACATCATTTACCGACCTTAGTTCGGTCCTCCCAGTGACTTCTTTGACCCTCCTTCAACCCTACCTGCCCTGACTTTCAATATCCTAGCTCCACCTACGATGACTTCCAGGAAGCCAGGCCCCACCTGCTTCAAGCTCTTAAGAGTAATAATATTGGCAGCGACCCTAGACCCCAGTATACTCCGCCGTCCTGGATCAGGTCCTTGCCCCTCACTACCCTGCTCAACAAGTCCCTCTGCCGGGTCAATTCCCTTCAGGCTGGAAAACTGCCTCAGTCTTGCCCATACACAAAGGTGGTGCGGGTCCTCAGCTGGGAACTACCGGCCTATCTCCATCCTTCCACCCTTTTCCAAAGCCCTTGAAAAACTAGTGGCAACCCAAATCACAGATTACCTGACTAAATACAACATCCTCTGTCTCGAACAGCACGGATTCCGTGCAGGTTACAGTACCAGCACTGCCCTTATTGAGTTCTTAAATTTTCTTCATTCCTCACTTGACTCAGGCTCACTAGCAGGGCAGTGTTTATTGACCTCTCAAAGCGTTCGACACTGTCTCCACCCTATTGTTGGATGCCCTCAGCCGCATCGGCTTGCCTTCCGACCCAGTCGCTTGGTGCTCCAGCTACCTGTCGGACCACTCCCAGCGTGTTAGAATTCATGGGACCCTCTCCAATACATGCCCCATCCAATCAGGAGTGCTCCAGGGTTCCATCCTAGACCCTCTTCTCTTCTCTCTATACCTCAATACCTTGCCCAGTGCATGCAACGGTAAAATCCTGCTGTATGCAGATGATGCCGTCCTCTTTGCCTCCAACCGAAGCTCCATCGCCCTTCAAGAATCCTTGCAACTAGCCTTCAATGATGCTGAAGCCTGGTTCAAAGAGCACAGACTTGTGGTCAATCTAAAAAAAAACCAAATCCATGCTCTTTGCCCACCCTCAAAACAAACTCAGTAATTTCACTCAGTATCCTCCTAGCTCTAAACTTCCTCTCAGAGCAAGTCCGCCTGTACAAGTACCTTGGGGTCTCCTTTGACTCTGCCCTCACTTTCCACGACCACATTGATACTCTTGCCTCAACTACAAATACTCGGCTAGGTATCCTTTATCGCCACAAACACTGCCTCCCCCCTGAGGCCCTTTGACTAGCTGTCACCTCCTCAATCTTGTCCCTTGTGGACTATGGCCTGCCTGTCTATGGTGCCTCGGATATGACTGCCCTCAATAAAATTCGACACACCTTGAACAAGGCCTGTAGATTAATCACGGAGCCACCAGATTAACCCATACCTGCCAGCTATATGACTTGGCTAAGCTGCTCAACCTGGACCAACGGCTCAGATACCAAACCTGCCTCCTAACTAAAAAACACCCTTGGTCTATCCTCCCAGTCTGACAGCCTCCATCCACCTAGCTCGACCTTAGTCCAAACTCAGAGCTCCTCCAAGGCCACCCTGTCTATCCCAAGAACCAGGACCACCCATGGTCAACGGTCCTTCTATTACAGAGCCCCCACCTGGTACAATACTCTACCCAGCTCCATCACTGATACCTGTTCAATCTCCAGCTTCAAAACCGCTCTTCGGAGTCAAATGTTTAACATGCGTAGTTGTGCTTGTCCCCGGTCATAGGTGTTGAGGCCTTGTACCAGACAAAACTCTCTGAGTAGCTTCACAATCAAAAACTGACAAAACTCACTAAGTGGCTCGCCCCCTCCTCTCATTTTCTACCCCGTCCCTTAGCCAGCTGTTTTTACTGTCTGAGCAGCCCGGCTCATGACTTGTTGTCTGCCTAACCAATGTATGCTTACCTCTCAATCCTATCTGAATCACTGTATTAACCTGTAAATACCAAAACTGTTACACTGTTATTGTAAAAAAGTAACTACAACATATATCTGCCTAAACTGTTGTCTGCTATGATGTAACAAAAAAAAAAAAATGCTGTTACCTACAATGTTGTAATGAAATGTTGTTTGTGTTTGTCCTCTTTGTGACGAGGTACCTTTGGAAATGAGCCTCTGGCTCAAAGGTTGTAAACTGATGTATAAATAAATAAATAAATAAACAAACAAACTGCTAACAGGAGCTGTATTCATAGACCTGTCGAAAGCGTTCGACACAGTCTCCCACACCCTTCTCATAAATACTCTTCGCAGCACAGGCGTGTCCCCCGGACCCATCACATGGTTCACAAGTTACCTTACAGACAGGTCCCAATGTGTGAAGATAAACAGCACCCCTCTGACCTGCTCTACCCATCCGCTCTGGGGTGCCTCAGGGCTCCATCCTTGGCCCATTGCTATTCAGCATCTTCCTGAATACCCTGCCCAAATCCTGTCCCTGTAACCTTCTACTCTATGCAGATGATGTGGTAATGTATGCCTCTAACTCAGATCCCACAATCCTTCAGTCCTCCCTACAACTTGCCTTCAACCAAGCTGAACACTGGTTCACTGACCACAGACTCATGGTCAATGTGAATAAGACTAAATCAATGCTCTTCTCCCACCGGCAGAGTAAGGACCACAATGCCCAGCTAACAATCTTCTCCAAAATCCGCTTCCCACTGGAACAGGTCTACACCTATAAATACCTGGGCATAACCTTTGATCCTAATCTCTCATTCCACCCACATATAAGTAATCTTTCCTCTGCCATAAATATATGCACCAGGCTGCTGTATCGGCACAAAGCCAGCCTACCCCCGGAGGCACTAAATATTGCTGTTACCTCCTCTGTTCTCTCCCTTGTAGACTATGGGCTAACTGTCTACTCGGCCGCTGACCACACAGCGCTAAACAAAATCCACCTATCCATTATCAAAGCCTGTAGACTCATTTCTGGAGTGGATAAGCGTACCCACAGCTGTTCCCGATATACACTAACAAAGATCCTCACACTAGATGAAAGAATACGTTATCAGACATGTCTCCTTACTAAGAAAATCCAACTAGGCCTTACCCCCACTGGAGTCTCAACCTCCCTCCGTGCTGCACATACTACAACAGAAACCCACGCAGCAGGCAAATTAATATGGACTGTTCCCAGAGTCTCAACCACACTGGCACAACGGTCCTTCTCCTACAGAGCACCTCCCTGGTACAATGAACTCCCCCTGACCGTCACCTCCATCCCCAGACTAGGCCCCTTCAAAGTAGCCCTCAAGAACCACATAATCTCCACCCGCCCCTGCCTCTGCCCCCACTAATATATAGATATCTGCCACAGACGGTAAGACCCTGGGCTAAAGATATCCCTGACCCACTTCTGCCACTGTGTATCATGACAGTGTTGGTTTTCCGACTGCTCTCATCACCTACCAGCATTTACGCCTTGCACTGAATTCTCGATTATACTACTTGCTGAAGTGCTTAAGCTCCCTACAAGACTGTATAGGTCTAGCAGCACTACTCGCTTGCCCTCTACTTATAGTACTCTGCCTATATGCAACACGTAATGTATATACCCTGTTGTTTCTGTCTTCCTCCATCCATATGTAACTATGTGTAACCCCTAGATGGCGCTATCCCAGGGGCTACTACCCCTGCCTGATTTGCCACTAACAGGTTGAGAGGCCTGGATCCAATGCCGGGTGCCTCCACCCAGAGGTCAGGGTTTGCAATAGTTAAACTTACTTGGTCACAGCCCTCTGGGACACTGCAACCCCCCTTTCTTCCCACTAGTGGCCCACACAATATATCAGAATTACCTTCACCATATACACTTACCCCCAGGACTAGTTCCGGCAATGGGACCTCCTGTGGAATAAGATACAGTGCAACAATCACAGTACAGTACTTTAACATAGACAAATACCTCAGGCAGTATAACTTTGCTGAAACAAGCAGCTCTGATTTATTTAGGGGGATATAACAAGGACAGGGGGAAATCAGGTTAATTAGCTTATCACTTTACTATCTACCTATGGCTCTGTGCACAGGCCTATCCTACCAGTTACTGTCCCTGGGTACCCAAGCCCTAGTGGCCAGTCCAAACCGTGGCAGCTGGTAGGGCCCTTTCACACAGTGAAAAGAAAAATTAGTTTAAACAGTCAGCAGTACAGTGATTCCATTTGGATTTAATGTGGCAATTCAACAGAGGCGACCCTGAATTAGTACTCACGACCTCCAAACAAGATAGGGTCCTTCAATGTCAGCAGGGCTACTCTTGAGCTCAAGAGACTCCTCACACATTTATATGAAAAAAAAAGTACTATACCAGGCAGGCTGCTTCTCTATCCCGATCGCAATTACTGCACAATACCGGGAGGAACACATAGCAGATTCAGTTCCTGACAGACCGAGCGCAATTCAACAATTTCTCCAGTCTTCTACAGGGTGAGCCTGGCTTCTACTCTTCAGAGATCCTTTGATTCTTTTCACAGGACAGTTCAGTCCTAACAAGCAGTTACACAGCTGCAGACCAGAACTCTGGGCGTTACACGTTTTTGACTGAAACTGTGCACTGAAGGAGCACAGGGTTTCTTTTCCCTTCACTGCCAGATCTAAACTGAAACTCCCAACAGACAAACCGGGCACTTCCTTTGAGTTCCTCCCAGTTCTTGACTGGATTGGCTGTCACTCACAATAGACTGCTGCTGTTGGTCCAAAAGGCAAGTCTAAACTACATCTCCCAGAGTCACTGCCCATACAATCCTCTTGTGGCTGGCTCAGATTATGAGTCAAGTTCTGATTCGTCCAAGGCACCATTTTAGAGCTAGCTTACCCCACACTGATTGGTCCAGTTCAGCAGTTCAAAACTAGAATGGGGAACTAGGCAAACACAGTTCTGACTGCAAAGAAAGCAGGTTAGACAAACTGTATTTTCATTATTACTCTAAATTATTTCTGGCAAACAGTTACATCTTTCAGATAGGTTCCTTTGCACTCCTAGTGACTGCAAAATGGAGTGAATTGGCAGCAGCTCGAGTGGTACTCAATCAAAGAAACACACAGTCCCCCATACAAACTAATTATGTCTGCAAGCAGACAGCTCTTAAAGAGACAGTACCAGAGGTTCTAAAAACACTCACTGATAAATGGCTTAAACGCCAAACACCATTCAGGCTTGGAGCATTCAAGCAAGCTCCTGGAAGTCTTTTGGGAACCCCCATTTGCAGGGGGGTTACATATGTACAATGTCTGCCTCTTGTTATGTTTTGTATTTCTGATGTGGAGCCTTTGGAAATGAGTCTCTGACTCAAAGGTTATAATTAGATTGTTCAATAAATAGATAAAATAAATAAAAAAAATAAATAAAATGATGTTTGCATTAGGAAGGTGTGTGTAATTCCGTATTATGAAACAGACAGATAAAATCTGGAAACCTGATTGGTCAACAGGTCTCTCCACCCCCTGATGATATTCAACCATATAATCACAGACTGAAAACAGGCCCTGAGAATAGTTTGTGTTTTTTTTTGTTGTTACTTAACTTTATTTATTTTTATTTATTTATTTATGTATTTGTTAACCGGGTAAATACATTGATCCAAAGGACCATTTTCAGGCATGACCCGGGCCATCTAGATGGCTCACCAAACAAATACATGATCAGCATGACATTACAATAGCAGTTTACACTTAGGTTACAGAGACATGTTTCGTGACGAGCACAGCATTTCGATATTTAGCCCAGCACAGTGTGGTAACAACTAGATTAGAAAAGAAACAGTGTCCAGGTACTACTAGTTCCATATCAAATACAAATGAATACAAAACACTCAGTGCTGATTGTAGTGCTAGTTAGTAATTACACGTCGCGCTGGATGTTAGGGCCTTCTTGAACTGCCATTTGAAGGTTAGTGGAAAATCCAATGAGTAAAGTTCAACAGGGAGAGAATTCCAGAAATTAGGGGCTGCCCAGGAGAAAGTCCTTTCATCCATAACCGTAGATGATCAGGGGCATTCAAGGATTTATTTTAGGAGGACCTCAATTGGCGAAAACCCTGTTTGGTAGTAAGCATGCCCGTAAGCGGAGACTGAGCACCGTCGTGGAGCGTTTTAAAAATGAATGCACCAAACAATAGGTCCCTGCGTATCTTCACCATTATTTTGCCCAAAGTTTGCCCACAAACATCATGGCTGTGCTAGCGTCCACTACCAACTCCTCTTCAGATAACACAGATTTATACCCCCAGACTCAGATTTTCCCATCGACGTCAACATCTGACATTCCTCTCCCCCTTTGCCCTTCTCTCCTTCACTGCTGCTGACACACAGACAACAGTAAGCCCCGGCTCCAGAAAACTAGCGGAACCAACCCCTGATCACTCCTGCTCAGCGTCACTTCACTGCTCCAGACTGCAGCATCAAGTCACCAACTGCTGACTGTGCGGTTAAAAAAACAAACAAAAAAAACAGCACCTCTGCTTAAGAAAATGAGTCGATCCAATCCCCCGATCACTCTTGCTCACTATCCTGTCGCTACTCCTAACTGCAGCATCAAATCATCTGCAACTGACTGTGCACTTTAAACTACCCGTCTTCCCCCAAGCACAAAAGTGAGTCACTAATCTCTACTCCCTTCCCCAGATGCAAATTACTGCCCCGATTGCGGCTTTTACTTCTACTGGAGCCTGTTAAATGACCACTCACCAAAGCTGTAGCTTACAATACTGCCAATCTGCATAACTCTGGTGTTTACATGCAAGTTATGCTGCTAACTGACCCTATACTCAGGCTGAGACTTGCATTACTGCAGCAGGTTTAGATTGAACAAATAACAGAAGAAACAGCTGTTTGTTTGTTTGTAGTGGAGGATGAGGGGGAGACGCACTTTTACCAGCTCCTATAACAACAGTACCACCTACTGGTCACAGAATAAATCAAAAAAATGTTTTTAAGCTGTATTACTGAACCTTAAAACGCTGCACTATTAAATATTAAAAAAAAAACCTTTTTTCTCTTACCATTTTAGTACACAAATGGAACAATTTCATAATTATATTCTTTTGTTCCAATTGTTTAACCAGGTGAGACACACTAAGCTGAAAGCTTGTTTACAGGTGCAACCTGGGGGCAGAGGGAAGTTAAGTGACTTGCTCAGGGTCACACAGTATGCAAGTGGGAGCTGTGGGATTCAAACCCAGGTCTCCAGATTTGCAGCTCAGAGCCTTAAACCACTGCCCTATACTGCTTCTGATTACAATAATTGCAATAATACACTCCCTGTGTGTTTTGTTATAGAATAGTGTCTCTTTTTAAGTGGTTAATGGCACTCTGCTGCACCTCATACCTCACAACACATTCAAAGCATGACGATATTCTATAATAAAACATGCCATGTCCTGTATTATGGTTTACTGATAAAACGGGTTTCAAAATTCGCAAAACCTGTTGCTGCTATCAATGCACAACAGCAGCAAGTAAGGATTCAGCAGCCTCTTCACAATAAAATTGATGTTAAGCACACATCCCTGATTGTTACCAAGTAGTGGGTCTTTATCCCACCACAACACACACCCTGTCATGTCTTACTGCTTAATTATTTTCCAATCATTTATATCTGTAGTTCAGTGCCTTGGACTGCTACTCATCATGAAAAGTGCATAATAAATGTACAGGATTACAGTACAGTACAATAACAGACTACGGTTTTAAGTCATAGGTATATACAGTGATGGCAGAAAAAGACCAATGGTCTGGCCAGTCTGCCCGTGGTACCCTATCTAACTCCAGGATCTAGTGTTCATCCAGGGTCCTAACCCTACCCATCCACCCCCCCCCATTCCACTCACAGGTTCTCTCATCCCAAGTAACCACTATGCCCTTCACTCTGTCCCAGCTCTACTTGAATTCATTAATGGTTTTAGCACGCACCACCTCAGCTAGTAAACTGTTCCATGGTTCCACCACCCTTTCTGTAAGATAACACTTCCTCGTGTCCCTCCTGAACCTCCCTCCTGACAGTTTCCACTCGTACCCACATGACCACAAACTGTTACTCATGCTAAATAACTCCCCACAGTCTGCCTTGTTTATTCCTTTAAGAAATTTGATGGTCTCTGTCATGTCCCCCCCTTCCCTTCCGGTCTCCACTAAGTACATGTTGAGTGTCTTGGGGCGCTCCTCAAAAGACCGGCTCTGTTTGCCCTGTATCAGCTTTGTCTCCCTTGCTGCACCATCTCCAGCTTGTCCTTATCTTTCCTGAGATGAGGACTCCAGAAACAAAAATTATATACTCACCATAATTCTTGATGTTCTAGGAATATCTGCACCATTGATTCACATTAATGGGTTGGAGCCAGAGGTGCTAGGACTCTGTGATAACTAGAACTTTTCAGAAGGCCTGGTGCTAAGGTAAGGTGCGCACATTCGTGGCACCACAAGACTGGCTCACACTGTATGGCATACCTTGGCACCAGCCCTCAACCGCCTCAGTACCTTTTTTTACCAAGAAGCTGCAATATAACCTAACTACCACTTATGCACTAAACCTAAGGGCATAAAATAGCCTTGATGACTCGTGTAACAAGAGTTAACAAACCAGTAACAGTGTCTTCACAGCACAACCCAAGAATAAGGGGTGAAGATCGACAAACTGACTGGAGTGAACCCGGAGAATGGTGGGTGGGCGTGTTACTCAGTAGTGAAGACAGTCCTAGAGGATCAAGAATTATGGTGAGTACATCATTTTCAGGTGACAATCTACCTGGAACTAATTTTCATATCTTCCAGGAATCAGTCTTTGCCACTGAGTCACACTAATGGGTCAGAGTACCAAGCTCAGACACAATCCCCCCAACTAGGGACCCAAGGGCTCACTCAGGACAGAAATGCATTAAGGACAGTCCTGCGAAGGTGACATACTGTCTAGCGGGTACTGTACATCCAAGGCATAGTGCTTACCAAAAGTGTGCACTGTGCTCCAAATTGCAGCTCTGCAAATATCACCAATAGGCAAAGAGCAAATCTCTGCCACAGATGTGGCAATTGCTCTGACAGAGTGGATGTGTACCTGACCTTCCAGCTTGACCTGTGCCATGGCATAACAGTGGTGTAGACTGCTCATAATCCAGGCAAAAATGCAATTGACTGTAACAGGCTGTCCCTTCTGACTGGGATTGAAGGAGACAAAGAGCTGTTTTGTTTGGATTGCCTGAAATTCTTAGTTCTGTCCAGGTAAAACACAATTACCCCCTTAACATCCAGAGAATGGAGAGTACATTGTCCTTCATTCTGGAAGTTAGCTACGTAGCTAGGCAGCACAAGGAGCTGGTTTAGACAGAACTCCTACACCACTTTGGGAAGGAGCTTAGCGTGGGTACAGAAACTACCGTGTCCTTGTGGAAAACAGTATATGGGTGATTTGTGACCTAAGCATGAATCTCACATACTCTGCGAGCAGAGGTGATGGCCACTGAAAAGCTGCTTTTCAAGTTAAAAACTTTAGCTCGCATGTCACAAGGGGCTCATAGGTTTTACAGGTGAGCATGTCCAGTACAAGGTTGATATCCTAGGTAGCAACCGGCTTCCTGATAGGAGGTCTTGTGACTAAAATGCTCTTAAGAAACTTCTTGGGCTGGCCTGCTGGTGCTGGAGGTTGAGGCGCTGGTTGCTACACCTTGAGCCACGCCAGTGACCCAGACTCGGGAATGAGCCTGGGCCACCGAGGGTTGGCAGGGGACAAAATCGTTTGAGCGCCTGGAGGACTGCTCTCTCTCTTGGGGGAGGGAGGAGGACTGTAATCCTGACGCTGACTGCCCTCTGGTGGTAGCTGGAGGGCAGTACGGGCTGACATGCGTGCCCATCGCCCCCACGCCGGTAGGGGAGGGGGATGCGGAGAAAAGAGGAAAAACGGGAGTTACGGGCTCCATGATGGCTCCGTGTCCCTGTGCCACCCTGGATTCTGGATTTGTGCTTGAGGGGAAGCCAGCGCTCCTCCTGGCCCCGCCATGGGGAACTACCGGAGCTGGCTGAGCGGGGCCAGAGGATGAGTCCCTCCGAGGGAGCACCATAGCTGCTCGCCAGGTTCCAGGGCATAGAAAAACAAATAATTTAAAAAGAAAAAGGAACTTCTTGACGGGTGGCCGTTGTACCAGGTAGAGGGTACCTATGGGCTTGTGTTATACAGAAATAGCACACAAGTGGACCTTGAATGTGGAATAGTGTAGGCCAGCATCAGAAAGGTGCAGCAAATACTCCAAAACCTTTTCAGGTGGGCACCCAAAAAGGTCCATGCAAGTTCTGGAACACCAGATATAAAATCTTTTCCACTTGGCTGTGTAATTCTTCCTAGTGGAAAGTTTACTGGCAGCCGAAAATATTTCAGAGACAATCTGAATACCTTTTACCAGTTCACTTCTATCTCTTCAGGAGCCAGGCCTGAAGGTGAAGGGAGTGCGGATTGAGATGGTCCAGGTGACCCTGAGTCAGTAAGTCCATCCTGAGTGAGAGAATCCTCGGTTTGCTGACTGACAGTCTGTTCAACAGAGGAAACCATATCTGTTGAGGCTAGCAGGGGACGAGCAGAATCATCTTGCCCCCAAGTGTCTCTAGTTTGAGCAGTACCTTCTGCACTAGGGGACTTGGAGGAAATGAATACAGGAAAAGATTTTGCCAATACAGTCTGAATGCATCCTGACATAAAATGCCATGTCCCGGATTTCTGGAGCAGATCAATGCAGTTTGGCACTGAGTGGGGATGCAAACAGATCGACATCTGGAGTGCCCCACTCATTGAATGGAGATCTCAAGAAGTCTGGAGCTAGTCACTACTCGTGAGGATTGGCCTCTGTTTGGCTGAGCTCGTCTGCCAGAGTGTTTTAAACTCCTGGCAAGTAAACAGCTTGGAGCCCAGCCAGCTTTTTGACACTGAGGGCTGAGGTGCTTTGAACTCCTTACCTCTCCCATGCAGGTAACCCAGATTCAGAAACAAACTCAGGCAGCCGGGAGTCAAAAGTTGGGGGGGTGGGGGCTGGGAGAGGACTGGTGGCTGCTGGGCAGCTCTCTCTCCTGGACTGGGGAGGTGAGGTCTTCCCGGCTCTTGGCTACCACTGAGTGGAGGCTCGGTGGTAGTGTCAAGCAAGTAGGGGTCTGGCGCTAGGCTGGGTGGGTGGATGGGGTCACCAGTTCCAGAGCGCATGCGTGCCTCCCCGGGACTGTGCTGCTGAGGCCCCAGGACATAAAGGGAGAAAAAAGGAAAAACACCATATCTCTCCATCACCGTATATGACGGCCCTCAGGACTCTCGGGTCCCACACCATGTGGACCCCTGTCAGTCAAACAGCAAGGGGTGCGGCAGATAGGACTGGGGGTCCTCTGAACCAGGCCCAAAGTCAGGAGTAAGGTGGTGATGGGGGCAAAAAGCTCTATAAAAAAAAATAGCTTGGAGCAAGATCTTCTCCTCCAGGCACGATTCTACACTCTCATCGCTTCCCTGCAAAGAGAGTAAGGGAGTGCTCCTCCCTGCTTGTTGATGTAATACATGACAGACTTGTAGTCTATATGGAGGAGGACTGTTTCGTGGCTGACAAGATCCACTATGGCTTGCAGGCTGTACAACACAGCTCTCATCTCTATGGAGATGAGTTTCTGATGGTTCCGAGACACCTTGTGTTTCGAGGCCCTAATAGCAGGTGCCCCATCCCAACAGAGAGGCATCTGTAGTGAAAGTCATCTGAGTTTCTGAATGGGAGAATGAAAAGTCCTGGAGGAGGCTGTCCTCCACTGACCACCATGTGAGTGACAGAACCAAGGGCTTGGTCACCTGACTGGGGGAAGTCTGAAGATGTGATGCTTGTGACCACTGCGTACTGAGTATCCACTGAATCGTTCTCATGTGTAATCATGCCAGGGGCACTGTGAGCACTGAGGAGGCTATCAGACCCAGCACGCGTTGCATGGAGTGGGCTTGCACAGATCTGCCCTCCGTTACATAACGTGCCATCTGCAGGACTGCCTGCATTCTGCTCTCTGGTAGGAATGCTCAGGCTTTGATCGTATCCAGATGAGCTCCTATGAACAGCAGCTGCTGTGAAGGGTGGAGCTGAGACTTCTCTAGATTCAGCAGAACCCCCAGGGAGGTAAGGAATTGAGAAGCTGTGACCACTGCCTGTTCCATCTCATTTGGACAATCTGGCCATCAGCAGTTGCTGAAATAAGGCTAAACTTGGATTTCTAGTTTTTTTCAAGTCTTCTGTGAGTACTGCAAAGCACTTTATAAAGACTCTAGGTGCTGAGGATAGCCCAAAGGGCAGGACCCTGAACTGATAATACTGTCCCAACATAACGAATTGGGGGTCTCTGTGGTGGCTGGGGTGCACTAGAATGTGCTGGTATGCACCCTGCATATTCAGAGAGGCTAACCAATCCTGAGGTTTCAGGAAGGGAGGCAGGAACCACACAGAAATCTTGAATTTTTCTTGATCCATGAATCTGTTCAGATTTCTGAGATCAAGAATGGGGCACATGATCCCTGATTTCTTAGCAACTAAGTAGTAGGAGAAGAACCCTGTGTTTTGCTCTAACTCTGGCACTACCTCTACTGCCCTGTTGCTCAGAAGGCCTGCCATCTCCTGTGAAAGTACTTGGTAAGGCAAGGCAAGTAAGTGGAGACCTGGGTTTGAATCTCACAGCCCCCACTCGCATATTGTGTGACCGTGAGCAAGTCACTTAACTTCCTTGTGCTCCCAGGTCGCACCTGTAAACAAGCTTTCAGCTTAGTGTGCCTCTCCTGGTTAAAAAAAAGTAGCTCTGAAATATAGGCTGATAAGAGGGGTTGCCTTCTGGGTGGATAGTCTGGAGGGATTTCTGTGAAATCTAGGGAGTATCCCTCCTGGATGATCCTGAGGATCCACTTGTCTGTCGTGATGTGACTACCACAGATGGTAAAACTGGGTCGGGTGCCCCTCTATTGGTGAGGAGAGGTCTGCCTTGGGCAGCTGAGGCCGGACTGGGGTCAGAGATGCAGAGGGAAACACTGGGTGCTTTCAGTGTTTGTGCCTTTGGCTGCACCTTCTTTTGAGACTGGGGAGGCTGAAATTTGGTTTGGGCTCTCCTACTTTTTCCTCAAACAAACTGCCTGTTCTGAAATAAACCACATCCTTTCCCCCTCTGAGGGTAGCCAGGAGCTGGTCTGGAAGGGTTCAAGGTCATTCTCACTTTCTGAGACGCCTCAAGAAACTTTACCTGCTGTCTAAAGAGGTAAGTGCCATCAAAGAAACGTTCATTACCTGCTGTAAGACATCCTGACAGCAACCAGAAGTATGAAGTCAGGAGTGCCTCCTGATGCAAATGCCTGCCACAAAAGAGTGAGAGGCAGTATCGAAGGCATCTATAATTACCTCGAGCTGATTACTCCTAGACTCAATACCATGGGTAGCAGTCTGCAAGATATTCTGTTTAGTTTCAGAATCTGGCAAGGACTCTGCCAGAGACTTAAGCAAGCTTCAAAGTGTATACTCGTACTTGGAAAAATGCCCTTGGTAGCTAGAATCTCACATGCCAAGGGTGGCAGCAGTGAAAGCTCACATGCCTAGACTGTTGATCTTGTGTGACTTCTTGTTAATAGGGTGCACAGTGACCTCCTAGGGAAGAAAGGCTTTGTCACTCACAGCGAGAATAAAAATGGCATCAGCTATCAGCTGAGAAACATACTGGTCTGTCCTCAGGGGCAGTGTATTTTCTATCTTTTCGAATACAGACGGAAGGGATAGAAGCAGGCCTATTCCAGACTACATCCAACAAAGTCTCAAATGAGGGAAGAATATGAGGAAAGTGCAGATGCATAAACTTACTGTAACAGTAGATCTTCAAGAGGATCTCCTGCAGCAGGCCACACCTATGGAACTACAGCCGCCAGGCACTAGGACCACATGGAAACTTTTTTACTAGCAGTCTTCTTAGGGATGCCCCAAAAGATGTCAGGCACTGACGTCGCTCCTTCCATATAACCATAGGTGGCCCCGCGCCCTCCTCAGTTCCCCCACCAGAGAACATAAGCAGAGACTCTCCTCCTGGGGAAACGAGTGAGAGCTAGAGGTTCCCGCCACTCAGAAAGGTGAAACAAAAGGTAAACCATCTTGGAGAGAGAAACAGGAACTGAGAAGCATTGAGACAAAGGGGAATGGAGGGTGGGACAGCATGGCCTGATGCAAGAGATCCTCTCGAAGATCTACTGTAATGGTAAGTTCTTACGTAACTATGCTATCTTCATCGAGGGTATCTCCTGCATTAGGCCACACCTCTGGAATGAGTCTCAAGCAGTACTGACAGAGAGACAGACTGGGTGGCTGGAGGCTATAGGCCAAAGACTGGAGGGCCTTGAAGCATAGCCATGCTGAAGCCTGCTCTTCCTCTGCTGGAAGAAATGTCCAGGCTGTAGTGATTAGAGAAAGTATGGAGTACTCAAAGTGGTAGCGACATAAATTTCAGCGGCAGACACATTCCTGAAACAGGCAACAGAAGTGGCTCTACCTCTGGTAGAGTGGCCACACACAAACCCAGGAAGTTCATAGAAACAGAAACACAGAATCTGATGGCAAATAAGGACCGCTTGGCCCACGTAGTCTGCCCATTTCCCTACCTAACGGATAAGCTGCAGATCCTAGTTAACCAACAGCCTACTTCCTCCTTCCCCCCACCAGAACAGCCTTATGTCTGTCCCATACATTCTTGAATTCCCCCACTGTTTTTGACTCTACGACCTCCTCAGGAAGGCTGTTCAATGCATCTACAACCCTTTCCTTTCCTTTCCTTTCCATACTTCCTGTAGCAGAAAGTAATACAGATTGCTAACCATTTGGACAGGCACTGTTTAGAAACTGGTACACCCTTTTTCCCAGAAGCGAGAGAAACAAACAGCTGCGAGGACTTCCTGCAGTCCCTCATGCGATGAACGTAATATCTAAGTATTCTATGTACTTTTAACGTATGGAGCAATACTTCCGCTGGACTGGCATGCTCTGTGTAATACACAGGCAGGTGGATGGTTTGATTCAGGGAAATCCCAGACACCACCTTTGGTAGGAACTTAAGATTAACACGAAAGACACCCTGTGTTTGTGAAAAACTAAATAAGGAGACTCGCACATTAGAGTCTGAAGCTCAGAAATCTTCTGAGCAGAAGTAATGGCAACTAAAAACAATGTTTTTAATGACAGAAAGTGTAACTTGCATGTCATAGCCAGCTCAAAAGGTGCCAAAGTAAGTGTCTCTGACACAAAATTTAAGTCCCAAGGTGGAACTGGATTGCAGACTGGAGGCTTCAGATGAAGAATACCTCTCAAAAATATGCGGGACATATCCAGTTGGACTACCGTACAGCCATCAATGGGCATATGGAAAGCCGAAATGGCAGCCAAGTGTACCTTAATGGAAGAGGATTGCAGCCCAGTGTCTGACAAGGACAGCAAGTACTCCAGAATCTGATTCACTGGACAAGTAAAGGGATTCAGGTGATGGGAAGCAGCCCACAGAGCAAAGCACTTTCACTTCATAGAATAAGTGGCCCTGGTGGAAGGTTTTCTAACAGCAACCAGCAACTCAGCCACTTTTGGGGACACTCTGAATCTAGCAATGGCTATGCCTTCAGGAGTCATGCATGAAGATGAAGTGGCTTGAGGTCCAGATGAACCAGGGTGCCATGATCCTGTGGCAGCAAGCCTTTGCACAGGGGCAGGGGTACTGGAGGTTCCACCACCAATTGTTGCAGTAAGGGGAACTAGATCTGTCGAGGCCAGAAGGGAGCAATGAGTATCAGAGTTGCCCCTTCCATCTGGAGCTTGATCAGCACCCTCTGAATTAGAGGGAAGGGAGGGGAAGGCATAGAAAAAAACTGTTTCCAGGAAAGGGACGTGTCTCACCAGAAAACTCCAGGCCCTGGATCGAGCAAGCAGAAAAGTGGCAGTTTTGCGTTGTGTGGGCACGCAAAAACGTCCAACTCTGGATAACCCCAGGGTTAGAAGTTCCCATGCATGCATTCTGGACTGTGACTTGCTAAGCTTGTCCACTAGGACATTTGGGATGCCTGGAACATGTACAGCAGACAGTTCTAGACCATGTTCTAGAGCCCAGTAACAGACCCTCATCGCTTCCCTGCACAGGGGGTATGAATGAGTCCCCCCTTGCTTGTTTATGTAGTGCACTACATTGATGTTGTCCATCTGCACCAGCAGAGGGCCCAGGGACATGTAACTCTGAAGGCCTGGAGACCATTAAGGACTGCCTGCATCTCTAGGGCATTTATGTGGAGGGAACCCTCCGCAGTAGTCCAGGTACCTTGGATCTGGTGAGGCTCCAGATGTGCTCCTCAGCCAACCCCCAACGCAACCGTGGTGATGGTCTGATGAGGGGGAAGGTATCAGGAAGGGAATCCCTTTGATAAGTTGTTGGGTTCCATCCACCATTGAAGCACCTTCTTTACTGATGAAGAGACTAGGACTCTCTGGTCTAAGTCTACTTCCGGATGTCCACATATCACACAGATCTGAACACTCTTAGATGAACCCCTTGAAGTAGTTGATACCTTTAAATACCTAGGGTTCTGACTGGATAACAAGCACAACTTTCTGTGCCACTTAAATGAAACCTCGAAGAAACTAAGACAGCGATTAGGTTTACTCTATCACATTAAACACTTACTTACGTTAGAAGCCAGAATAAGACTAGTACAAACTACATTCCTACCTATACTGGACTACGCTGACTTCCTTTACAGTCATTGCCCATCAACAATGCTAAACAAACTGGACACCCTTTACCACCGGGCTTTAAGATTTATCCTAAATCTACCCCGTGGTACACATCACTGTCGTCTATACCAGGTTTCGGGATGGACCTCACTCTCAACTAGGAGAAAAGGAATGCTCTCCTCTGTTTTTAGAGCATTATCTGATAACTTCCCATACATCTCGAACCTCTTCAAACAGGCTAAAGGTTCCTATGGCCTGAGGCAGCTTCTCCATAATCTGCTTCCAGATTCCTAGAGTGAAAACTACCCTTGGCTCGGCAGCAATCAACTTCTCACTTCCATCACTTTGGAACACTATGCAAGACTCATTCAAATTATCCTCACTTCCAAGCATTTTCACATTCAAAGCTCTATTAACGGATTATCTGAAGGAATCACGCGCCTGTTTCAGACGCCTATGACCCCTAAGCCCCGGGTGCCACTCTCAAATCCTACATCTAAGTATCTCATCCACCCCACATTCCTAACAACAGAAACCTAGGACCTACAAGCCTAGTTCCCTTAATCTAAGATGGCCCTGCCTATTCTCTACCTTTTAGCTATTCTGGCCTCCCTCTTGGCTGCCTACTCTTTCACCCCAATTTGTACCCTATTCCTTAATACCTCCTTATTTTCTATCATTTAGGGATGAGCTTTTACTTAGCAGAGACTATATGGGATTGTTGTCTCTTCTCATTCCAGTAAAGCTTATCATTATGTACCTTTGCATGTTAATTATGTTGACCGGTATGTATAGGCCCATATTGACCGGCACCTTCACAATGTTTTTTTTTTGCACCGCTGTCCACCGTAATTGTAATCTTATGAAGTGTACTGTATTGTATTAATGCCCAGGACCACCCTGAAAATGAGCTTGCTCAATGGTGTTTATGCCTGGTTAAATAAAGTGATTGATTGATTGATTAAGTCATTGGTACACTGATCCCATTGGACTCTTTAGCCATCAGGCGCTTCACCCTGTCCTGGGGCAGGAATGCTGCCCCTTGAATCATATCCAGTATAGCCCTGATGTACTGGAGATGCTGGCATGGAGTCAAGACTGAGTTGGACAGATTGACTGTAATCCCCAGTGCGTGGAACAACAGTCTGGTACGCACTAAGGTGTGGGTCAGCTGTTCCCTGGTCTGGGCCTTGAGCAGCCAGTCGTCCAGCTAAGGGAAGACGTATAGTGCCTCTCTCCTGAGGGCTGCTGCTACCACTGCTAAGCATTTGGTAAAGACCCGTGGTGCAGAAGATGCCAAAGGGCGGCTCTACAATGCCAGTTCGACAAGAAACACGTCGACTGGCATCACAGCGCCAGGATCCATGTCGACCGCAATGTGCAGTCGGCATGGAGCCGCACACATTGGTGTGTGTGTTTTTCATCGGGGTCTGCCCCCGGAACCTCCCACATGGGGTTTCCGCCCCCACACCAAAGGATTCTAACCCAGGCCTGAGTTAGTCTTCGGGAGGGGTGTAGGTCGGGAAGGGGCTGCCCGGTCCCAGCGGCACTTCTACAGCGGCATGGCGCTATTGTTGATACTGACGCGTGTCACTGCAGAAATGTCGCTGTTCAGGGGGCATACCTAAAAGGGAAAGGCCTTGAACTGGTAGAGCTCCTCCTGGAACAGGAACCTGAGGTGCTTTCTGTGGGGGCATACATCTTCATATGCAAGTATGCATCCTGCACGTCTAGGGCACATAGCCAATCCCCTTTGTTTAACAGAGGCAGCAGGCCTTGCAAGGTCACCATCCTGAATTTCTTGTACTGGATGAAGAAGTTCAGGCTGTACGGGTCCAGAATGGGCTGCAAATCTGTGGATTTGGGAACCAGAAAGAAGTGGGAATAGATTCCTGTATTCCTCTGGTCCGTGGGAACAGGTTCTATAGCCCTTTTTTGCAGTAATATGCAAATTTCCTCCAGCAGTACTGGAATGTGGTCTGGAGTGTAGCTGGAGTGAACTGGTGGTAGATCTGAAGGCCACTCTAAGAGCTCTAGTGAGTGACCCTGCTCTATGAGTTGCAGCATCCAAGCATCTGGAGTGATCTCCCGCCACTCATCCAGATGGAGGGAGAAGCAATCCCTCAGCACCTCTTCCTGCAGTGCTGATGGCTGGGGGCTGGCAAGGAGTCAGGCTGAAGCAGGACCCACTGCCAGGGCCACCTAGAGGCTTTTGAGGAGGTGGAAGTGGAGGTGGGCAGGACTGAGGCTGCTTAACTCTTACTATGCTGTCAGGTGCTCGGTTTGTGTCTGTGGGAGGCCCAACGAAAGGGCACCTTCTGTCCACTTCTTGGCTGTGTATGATAAAGGGGGTGGATGGACCGCCGAGTCCTCCTGGAGGCCTGCAGGTCCAAAAGGATATTCTGGACATCCGCCCTGAAGAGCTTATAGCTTCAGAAGGGGGCATTCAGAATGGATTGTTGCACATCAGTAGTAAAGCCAGACACCCTGAGCCAGGCATGTCTTCTGAGACAGATGCCCTAGCTGAGGCATCTGCCACATCATAGGCAGCTCTTAAAAGGTGTTTGCCTACATCTGCTCCAGAGCAGCTTGGCCCTTTTTCCATAGCGTACTCTGATACTTGACCATATGGGACATTTAGTTAGCGACCCTGATAGTCAAAGTGGACGAAGCATGGGTCTGCTTGTCAATAAGATCCAGCTGTCTGGACTCCTTACCTGGAGGGAGAGAACTGAGATTTCTTAGCCCTATCATGGGCAGCATTTATCACTACGGAATCTGCCCTGAGTTGCTCAGTGAAAAAAGGCTTGCCTGCAGGAGCCTGGTACAATTTATCAGCCTTTCTGGGTATCACAGGGATCTACCTTGCTCTACTTACCTCTATATTGCCCCTAGAGTCACTCCCTCCCTCCATCCACATACCCGAAGGAGCAGGGCATTAATTTACCACTTTGCATCATGCCAGCCCTGTCACCAACCTTTACCACTGGCCCCTGCCCCCCAACTGATCAAATGGTTGGTTGGCCCCTCAATCCTACCACCCAGTATCTATGGTGGACTCATAGCCCTAAATTCCACCGCCCAGCACCCCCCCCCCGCAGAAGCCATACAGCCAAAGCACATTACTCGCAAGCTCCAGCACTCCAAGCTAGTCACCAAGCTCTTGGCAACGCTACTATTCGTACTATCTGGGGACATTAAGCCGAACCCCGGGCCAACCACCCCATCTCCCCTTTTACCACGGGGCCTAAAATTAGTGCACCTTAATATCTGCAGCCTACTGTGTAAACTAACCGTGCTGCAACCAACTGTCTTAACCATAAGACCTAACATACTGATTATTTCTGAAACCTGGCTAAAGCCTCCTAACAAAGACGCTGAAATGGCCATCCCTGGCTACACCGTTATCCGCCACGACCACCTAGGCAACAAAAGAGGTGGTGGCCTAGCCATGTATATCTCGTCCGCCCTCCAGTTTACCCCTGTCAAACTACCTCTGCCCTCGCAGTCCATCAACACCTTGCTGATTAAACTCTCCCTCCCCCACACTAACCCAGTATTTATAGCTGGCTCTTACTGCCCCCCTGACTCCCCTATGCCCTCTATCCTGGACCATCTGAGCACTTTGAAATCTAGTGCCTTAGGGGGCGAGCTCCATATCCTGGGGGATTTCAACTTAAATTTGCTCTCCACTGCCTCATCCAAGTTCCGCAACCAGGTGGCTGCTCTAAACCTGGCACAACTGATTACTGAACCTACATGTCTGAACCCCAAATCACAGAACCACTCTCTTCTGAACTGGTCCCTTACCTCTCACCAGCACCGGATATTTGTCTCAGGCCTCCTACCTGATTCCCTAAGTGACCACCACATGATACACATGGTACGTAAGATTTTCAGGCCCAAGGCCCCCCCCCCCAAGCACCATTCTCCCCTGGTCATACAACTCCCTGGATCTTGCCTCACTCCTAGGTGATCTGGCTGCCACAGACTGGTCTTTTATCCCCCGTGCAACCTCTACTGACTCTGCTCTGGAGTACTTCAAGGACAAGTTCCTCATTGCATGGGACTACTATGCTCCAATTAGAAGGGCTCAAGTGAGGGGCACGCACCTGCCTTGGATCACAGCCAACATTGTGTCCCACATCAGAGCCAGAGATCAGGCATGGAAGACGCTCAAAGCCTCTGGCTCCCCGCAGATCACTCAAATTATCGTCCCTTACGCAATGCCTGTACTAGGCTAATCTGGCAGGCTAAAGCAAACTTCTTCAAAGCTTCCTTTCAATACAACTTAAATCACCCAGCTAAACTCTGGAAGGTGGTCAAATCCCTCTTCTCCCCACCTTCCCAACCACCCACCCCTGTCTTAAACAAAGGCAGTACCGATGTAACGGACCCTCCTGCGGTAGCCTCAGAATTCAACTCCTTCTTTACAAGTTGTACCTCAGCGCTGCTATCCACCCTCCCCCAATACCAGCAAAAAATCAGCCCCCCTGCCCACCTCTCTTCTCCTGCTCCATCCTTCTCCTTCCACCCAGTCCCCCCGTCGGAAGTTTACAATGCCTTGAGTTCCCTAAATCCATCCAAGGGCAAATGCCCCTCCAGACTTGACTTTAAGATGCTCTACCTGGCTGCACCTGCCATTGCCACCCCTGGCTGCCCTGTTCAACCTCTCTTTCTCCCTAGCATCAATCCCATCAGAATGGAAGCACACAACTGTTATCCCACTTCTGAAGAGGGGTAACCCCTCAGCCCCAGGCAACTACTGTCCAATCTTGCTCCTCCCCATACTGGCAAAACTCTAGGAACACCTTGTCCTCTCATAGCTCTCTTCCTTTCTAAACTTCTCCTCCTTCTTCTCACCCTACCAGTCTGGCTTTAGGAAGGCCCACTCCACCGCCACTTCACTTCTACGGTTCACTGACTTCATCCTTGATGGCATGGATAAAGGCCACATCACCCCAGCGATTTCTGTCGACCTGGCAAAGGCATTCGACACCATCTCCCATGCTCTTTTCCTGGACAAGCTCTCCCTTGCAGGGCTCTCTACCGCGGCCACCAGCTGGTTCCACTCATATCTGGTCGGTAGGTCCCAATCTGTTAAAATCGGTGTGTCCACTTCCACCCCCCTTCGAGTCACCTCAAGAGTCCCCCAAGGCTTGATTCTCAGTCCACTCTTGTTCTCCATCTTCCTTAATGGATATGTGAGTGCACGACTGTGGAGAGTTTTAAGAGGGCCTTGAAGACTCATTTTGCCTATCAAGAGTAATTATATTTAGACAGTTATTTATTCACTTAACTTGCTGTACGTGAATTTAGTGCTTTTATTGGATTTTATTTGTTCTTAAATCTGTACAGCACCTTGGTTGCAGAAAGGCGCTTTAAATATAAATTTATTATTATTTATTATTATTGTCGACCTGCCCACCACCTGTCCATACACATGTATGCAGACGACACATGTATGCCCCTCGACGGCCGAAGTGGCAACCAGGTTACAGCAGGACTTCAACAATGTTCAGCTCTGGTTTCGCACCAACCAGCTTTTCCTCAATGCCAATAAAATGGTCTCAATGACCTTCAGTACGAGGCAGAGGCTCTCACGGCTCCCCATCTCCCCCTCTTTCCACACCCTGGACGGTTCCACTCTGGAGGCTTGCTCCCCCTTTAGATACCTCCGGATCTGGCTTGATCAGCACCTCAACTTTTCTGTACATGTTGATGCCATCCACAAAAAACTCCACCCCAAATTGGGTGCCCTATATCGCAACTGTGGGAGCATCCCACTGCCAGCTCGCTGTGCACTTGTACAGAAAATTATCCTCCCTATATTCGACTATGGGGACATAGTCTACATTGCCGCACCAAAGTCCACCCTGGCCAGACCGGACCCCCTTTTCCACTCTTTCTGCAGTTTCACCCTGGATTGCCCACCCACCATTCACCACTGCATCCTCTACCGGACTCTCAACCTCCCCTCGCTCCAGTATCATAGACAGTCCCACTGCGCGAGGTTCACGGCCAAGTTCTGATCTCAGTCCCTGCCAGCATATCTCACCTCTGCCCTAACAGCTCATGCCCCTCCAGCATACTCTCTCAGGAATTTCGACACTCGTCTCCTGGCTGTGCCGCACATGTCCTCCTCAGCTGGGCAAGCAGCGTTCAGACATCGTATGCTCAAATTGTGGAACACTCTCCCCACGGACATAAGGCTTATGCCTCCAACACTGCACCTCAACTCCCTCATCAATGCGTATTTCTCCTCCACCTGTGCCTGCGGTTAAGAGGAATCTGTTTCCGCACTATGGCCTAATTCACTTTTTGTTAGATGTTTCACTTATCCTCACTATTACCTTGCCACTGTACTACATGTGTTGTAAAGTGCTTACTTAACTGTTCTGCCATTTTTTACTGCTGTCCTCTGTTATATTCATTGTCAGCACTAATTGTATTCTGTATCTGTGACATGTCTGTTCTCCACTGTCCCCATCCCTCAGGAGGCACCTGGAATCAAGCAGTACTCTACTCAGCATGCCTTCCTGATAAAACTTTTCAATAACTAAATAAATAAATAAATAAATGTTTGGCCTCTACCAGGCAGCCATGGTGCAGGGGAGGGATAATCAGAGAGGGGGAGAATCTGGCAGCTCTAGATATTCTGTCAGATTCCGCTTGGTAACATCCTGTTCCTCAGCATCGAACCCCAGAGCTGCCTACAGCTGTCTCATCACAGAGATGAAGGATGGGTCATCGGGGGGACCTAGGGGTATACATAGTGGAGTCCTCACCCCCTGAGGAAATAGTGGAAACCGAGCTAGAGGGCATCCTAGCCCCATTTCCACTCCTCATCTTCATCGGGGGAGGAGGTCTGGATAGTACTCATTCTCAGCCCCAGGCTCTGAGATGGGTAGAGAAGCCATTGACAAACTGGCCCTCGGGGGGAGGGTGGGGGGCGACCACATCAGAGGTTGCGGCACAGAGGTAGGCCCAGCAGGAGTCAGTGCCGATGGGCCTGGCGGGGGCATGACCCAGTGCATAAACTCCCAAAAGGAGGCAAGCATAGTCTGGATGTTGATGGATATCAGCATTGCTCTAAATTAAGTGGCGTTGACGGGGGGAGGCTGTGGCCCTGGTGTCGGCAGGAGCGGCTGCGGCAAAAAGGGTCTGAGGCCCCGGCATTGGCAGTGGTCACAATGATAGTGATGGGGAAGGCAAGGCCCCCGACACTGAAGAAGTGGCCCAAGTCGAGGGCCAGCACCCTCCGACATAGAGCCGGCTGAACTCCCTGTCTGGAGCCCATGGTCCGGGCTGTGATGGCAAGGGTTCCTCAGGTGTTGACAGGGGTGACTGAAGACCTGGCATTGACAAAGCAGACAAAGACGGCAACGAGGAGGAGGAGAACCCCGATGTTGCTGGGCCTGCACCGGTCACAGATGGTCCGACAGAGAAACCGGTCTGTTGCGCCTGGATTGAGATGGGCCTAAATGACAGGAGTTGCAACGTTGGAAAGGAGGATTAGCAGGCCCGACGTCAATGAGGCATGGTCGGAGGGACTGGCAGGAAGCACTGCCAAGGCCGACCCTGAAGTGGAATAGGTGTGGGTAATAGTGGGGGCCACCGCCAAGGTGGTGGATGACCCAGCCCTGGGCATCGCTTGGTGCGGTGACCGTGAGTGTAATGGGGAGGATATCTCCTTGCTCCTTTCCTTCTTCCAGTACTTGTGTTTGCCAAAGGACTTGTCCTGGGCCTTGGAGGAATGAGAGCCCATGGACAGAGCAGGCAAGGGGGAGGAGTTTATGGCCTGGGGCTCTTTCTCCATAGTGGTGACCTTCTGTTTCAGGAGGAAGCTTTCTAGGGCCTTCTCTTGATGCAGCCGGGTAGCCTGGTTGAATCTATGGCAAACCTCACAGGCCTTAACGTCGTGCTCGGGGCCTAGACAGCAGACACAGGCATTGTGGTCGTCAGTGTTGTAGATCTTGTTACTGCACTCACAGTATCTGAAGAGTTTCTCTGCATCATTCAGCATAAATGAATGGAGAAATCACTTTATCAAATAAAGTGATAAATGTACTAGGGTGACAAAATGAAGAAAATGAAGTTAAGTAGAATTTGGCAGTTGACTTGAAGTTGCATAGTCTCTGTGGAGTCTGACATGTGATAGTTGATGGCAGGAAAAGAACTAAGGAGGGCGCGGGGTTGCCCATGTTTATAGGGGAGGAGCAACGTCAGTGCCTGATATCGTCATGGGCGGCCCCTATAAGACCGCTAGCAACTACGTTTCTGTGTGGTCCTAGTGATTGGCGGCTATAGTTCCACAGGTGTGGCCTGATGCAACAGATACCCTCGATGATGATCTAA
The DNA here is from genome assembly GCA_016271365.2 of Neoceratodus forsteri. Classification (NCBI taxonomy): domain Eukaryota; kingdom Metazoa; phylum Chordata; order Ceratodontiformes; family Ceratodontidae; genus Neoceratodus; species Neoceratodus forsteri. The sequence continues at coordinate 245,270,108 of CM028134.1, forward strand.
ACTGACCGGCATGGTAGAAATGTCTACCAATGCAGATGGAGACACTTATCTGGGTCAGTGGCTGAAGGCTCAAAATCACGTGCAGAATGCATATTCTTAAGCAAAGCCTGGAAAGATAAGTCCTACTGAGGAACAGGAGGAGGGCCTAGATCTAAAGAGTCCAAGCCATAGAAAAAGTCTTTGTCAACACCCTCAGAAATTATGAGTTTGGGGTCTGATTCATCTCCCTCCATTTCCTCGCCCCTTCCCCCAGAGGAGGAGTTTTGGAGGGGAGTGAATTGCAGGCCCTCCAATCCAGAACGAGGTCTTGGCAACACCGGCTCCATTTTACAAGGAGCCAGTGCCAAAGGTGATGCTGTGACTGGATCCAAATCTGGTGCCAGGACAGGCACTGACCCCATCAATGACAACCCAGAGGAGGCCGGTACCATCACTGTGACACTGAATGGGGTTGTAGGCAGTGGGACAGGAGTCAGTGGTGTGGTCACTGACAAGGGCCAGTGGCTGTAGCTGGAGCCAAATGCTCTACTCAACTTGAAGGCCCCATCTGTGGCTCCAGTTCCACAGGCCCTAAAGGACCAGCGACTGGCTCCGTAGGCATGGACAAACAAGCCAGATGCTGGACCCATTGCTCCATAAGAGCTGCCCAATGATGGAAATGTACACCAGAGTCCCCACTAAGAGACAGGCAGGGACTCTGGGCTTAAGACCACCACCTCCTATCAGCAGAGGCTCCCAGTGACACTGATGGCACCATTGAAGGCCTCTGGCTCCTGGAAGACTGAGGATCTTGCAGCAGACCTTGCAGAGAGCAACCTCGAGCAGTACCGCTTCTTCCCCTTTCAACAGGAAGAGGAAGAAGTTAAGGCCAAGAGGCTCTGAGAATCTGTCTGGGATCTGAAATGGGCCCACTTCTTTTTGTGCTTCCGGGAGGACAGTCCTTCTCCCTGGGCACAGGATCATCTGTAATCAGAACCTTTCCTCAACAGGGAAAGTGGATCGAACATGGCCCCACTGCTTGCCTGAGGAGGATGCCTACTGTCGTTGTACATGGCCATTGACCATTGACTCGGCAGGGCTGAGAGAGACTGAGAAAAATATTTTTCCTTAAATAGTGCAAAACACCGTGATGTTTGTATTTCAAATATTATTATAGCTTTAAATTTTGCACTATTTAAAAAAGTCTTGTTTCACTGTAAAGCCATGCCTCCTGATGAAGCCTCGTGTCTATGAGGTGAAGCGCTGGGTTTAGTGCCGTGCTCTAGAGTCTTCAATAAATAATTTTGCCTCAGATACATTAACTGCATTGTTTGTTTTTTCTGCAAGAGTGCAGCCGCAATTGTGTTTGCTTTATCTGAGTGTTGTGTTCGGCAGATCCCAGTGGTACCCTGCTCGTGACCTCCCTCCCAACTGACCTGACCCAATTACCCAGAACTCTCTGCTGCTTCCCCCATAGCCAGTTAACTTCCCATCTTACTATGTCCCTAGTCATGCTCAGATCCTTCATCTTCTCCAGCAAGCATCTGCGAGGTACCGAGTCGAAAGCCTTGCTGAAGTCAAAGTAGAGTAAATCCACAGTGTGGACCAATCCAGTGACCTCATCACCCAATCTAAGACGTCTATCAGATTAGTTTGAAAAGATTTCTCTGCCACAAACCCATGCTGTTTATTATCCTGGAGAATATTGCTCTCTAGGCAGTCCATGAGATCCTCTTTGGCCAGTGTCTCCATCAGCTTCCCTACAACTGAGGTAAGACTGACAGGTTTGTTGTTATCCACTTGTTCCTTGTCCCCTCCTTATGGAGCGAAACTACGTCCGCCACCCTCCTGTCCTTTGCTACTACCCCTGTATATTATGAACTATTGAATAATTCTGTTTAAAATCTTGCTTCTATTGTTAATACTATATTTTTTTAACCTGTGCACATTAAAACACACACACACACACACACACTCTCTCTCTCTGATGTTACCTTGCAGGAGGATTCGTGTCAAAGTGGGACTGATAAACAGAATTAATTACTCCAAAGTCATTCATATTCTTCACGTACAGATTGACCAGAATAAGATCTTTAAATTCAAATCCTGTAGATTCCAACTTTGCTACAGAAGACAAAAAGAAAGAAGAAAAGCATGTTATTGTTTCTATTTCACAATTTATTAAACATTACTGGGGTACTTTTTAAATTCAGCATTTGTACTATCAAAATAATTGACAGACATAAGGAGTGTTTGTGGACTTTTTTCCTGCACTGTACTTTCAGGAATACAGGCACATTTATACAGCCCCAGTGGTGATAAATTCTCCCTGATAAATAAGGAATATGCCATGACCCTTTTGAAAATATCACTGATATTTTTCCTGAGTGCAGTTTGATCTTATGTCATCATGAGTGACAAAGCCACAAGTGATATCAAAAGGTCAAACTGCATGAGGGAAAATCTCAATGATATGTTCATTAGGGCCATGGCGTATTTGATTTATACCATGACTTTTTAGCATGCCATGGCAAGAAAAAGTCCTCCAGTCTGATTGTGCAGTGGCCTTCTTCAGCAGTGATGTTAGCTCAACACGACTCACTGTATGAATAAGATGCAGCTACTCACTGTACTTCCATTGCTTCTAGCAACCTAGCGTGAGAATACTGGACCTGAAGTGAGAATATCACTGATATCCTCACTCTAGGTCCATAGTGGGAAAAAATATCACTGGTATGTGCCATTGTTTATCCTCACAGACATGGCATAAATATGTTTATAAAATGGGCAAAAAACAAAACAAAAAATCTAATGAAAAACTGGGCAGGGGAGTGGGTGGTGGGGGACCAGGAGAAGACTGAACTGCTGAATAGCTGTTCAGCATTCTCAAAGGAACAAGAATGGAAGGGGGGTAACTCTCGGATAGCAGAGGCTGCAGGGGAAGGGGTAGACGTGAGCCCCTTTTGGGTAAAGGAGATCCTGAGAGAGCTTAAGGACTTGAAGGTTGACAAAGCCATGGGGCCAGATGGGGTGCACCCAAGAGTTTTGAGGGAACTGAGGGATTTATTGGCAGCTCCCTTGACCACCCTATTCAACAACTCCTTAAGATTGGGGGTGGTATCTAATGATTGGGAACGTGCGGATGTGGTACCCCTTTACGGGGCAACTACAGGCCCGTGAGTCTGATATCTGTGGTTGGCAAGCTCATGGAAAAACTGTTTAAGAACAGAATCAGCAGCTACCTGGAGGCAAATGGTCTTCGAGACCCAAAGCAATATTGGTTCACCGAGGGCAGATCCTGCCAAATGAACTTTGATAAAGTTCTTTGACTGGGTCACTGAGGTGGTGGATCAGGGGCTCAGTGGATGTGGCCTACCTTGATTTCAGAAAAGCATTTGACTTGGTGCTGCACAGGAGGCTATTGCACTAAATGAGTTACCTGGAGTTGGGGGAGGTGGTAATAAGGTGGGTGCAGAATTGGTTGGAGGGCAAAACATAGAGGATACTGGTTAATGGGGCACCCTCAGAGGAGTTCACAGTCATCAGTGGGGTTCCCCAAGGGTTGGTGTTAGGACCACTACTGTTTAATGTCTTTATAGGAGACCTAGCAGAGGGTCTAGAAGGGAGGATAAGTCTATTTGCAATGACGCAAAGGTCTGCAATATAGTGGACATGCAGGAGGGTGTGGAGATGATGCGTAGAGATCTGAAGGGGTTGGAGGAGTGGCAACTGTCATTCAATATGGCAAAGTGCAGGATCATGCACTTAGGCAGAAAAAACAGGAAAGCAGAGTACTGGATGGGAGGTAGGTCTCTGCAGGTAACAGATGAGGAAAGGGACCTAGGCATCATCATTTCACAGGACCTGAAGGTAGTAAAGCAGTGTGGAGCGGCAGTGGCAAGAGCCAGCAGGATATTAGGTTGCATAGGAAGGGGGATCTCCAGCAGGAGGAGAGAGGTCGCAGTTCCCTTGTACACCCAGCTGGTCAGGCCGCACCTGGAGTATGGGGTCCAGTTCTGGAGGCCGTACCTCAGAAAGGACGTGGAGAAGATAGAACAAGTTCAGAGGAGGGCGACAAAGATGGTGAGGGGGCTCGAACACTTACCATACGAGGGGAGACTGAATGACATAAGCATGTACTTACTGGAGCAGAGGAAGGAGAGGGGTGACATGTTAGAAATATTTAAATACTTAAAGGGTATCAATAAGGTGCCTGTGGGGAGCCTTTTCTAACTAAAGGAGCGACCTAGGGTGAAGGGACATGAATTCCAAATCAAGAGACAAAAATTTAGAGAAAACTTTAGGAAGTACTTCTTCACTGAGAGGGTGGTGGACAACTGGAATGGACTGCCGAGGGAGGTGCTGGGGGAAAGGACACTGGGAGGGTCCAAGAGGGCATGGGATAAACACAGGGGGAGGTTGGGAGTGGGGGGGGGACTACAGTAAAGGCCTAGTGGATATCTAGGCAGACTGAGTGGGCCCAGCGGTCCTTTTCTGCCATCACATTCCTATGTTTCTATGTTTCTAATAATCTCATTGGTCAACCTGTCCAGACCTGTGTGGTACATGACCAATAACCGTCATGGATCTGGAATGTGTTTTGCAAGTCTTGGAACTACATTGCTTCAGAATTCTCAGTAACTGTGACAGTTGGGGGGAGGAAAAAAGGTTCAGCTAACATCATGAGTGACTTACCTGCCAGGCGATTTGACCTCTTCAACGAGGCAAACCTAGCTGTTTGGCGTGAGAACCAATTTTCGAGTGATGAAGATTTATTTATCCTTAATTTAAGGATTTATTTAGTCTTGTGTTTTTATTATTCTGGTGGCATTTTATAAATGTAATAACTTCGCTTCACGGCTTGCAGTTATTGTGTTATTGCTAATTCCTCCCCCAACCCCATGGTTGAGGGCTTTCGGCTAATGCCTCGTGCAGCTAACCGCAGTGGGGGCATGTGTAATTACCCAATAACCGTATGTCCATTGTGTGTTATTGCTCACTTATATAATAGGGGCTGACCTATAACACATTCGATAAAAACTGCTATTAGCAATCCCAGCAAAACTGCTTTTATGATGTGTACACAGGGGAAAAGAAAGCCGGTTATCACCACTGTCATTACGTAGCGGCTGTTATCACCACTGTGTACACGTCACTGCGGAAAAAGTGCCAAACTAAATTCATTCCCCCTCCCTGCCTCCAGCCTCCCCATTCTGCCTAGCACAGAAACACAGGAAGAAAAACAAACACCCCAACACACAGGTAAAAAACTAAGCCACATAACATAAAACTATAAAAAAAATACACACTAACAGGTCAACCCCTATTGTATAAAACAGATATGTGATGGGGAGGCATACACTGGCAGTTTTATCAACACTCATGGCAAGTGAGCGCGGGGTTAAATCACTCATGGCTCCTCTTTGTGGAGCCACTCATGATAACCCCGAGCTCACTTGCCACTCGTACTGATAAAACCGCTATCGTATGCCTAGCCATCACATATCCCCTTATTATCATGCTATCTAATCTCCAGATAAACATTTAGCTAGAGGTTAGATATGTCACAAACACTTTCTTTGACCTTTGCTCAGAACAGAACCAATCAGAGAGCAGCTATCACAATGCTGATAACACCATAACAGGCCTGTGCAGCAAAGAAGCCAGCAGTTCAAATAATGGAAAAATAGTAAAATAGTCATACGCAACAAGCCGATTTAAAAACTTCTCACTGTTAAACTGATATAGAAATTGAATACATAATGACTTGACTCAAAATATACAATTTATCTCCAACCATGACAGGACAAAGACTTCCATAATTCACTTGTGGATTCAGTACTTGTCAGTTATGGTTTTGCTGCCTCATACTTGGACATAAACTGCATATTTTGAAATGCGTTCATTCACATATCGGGTCTGTAGTACAGTATGGTCTGTGATGCTCCACTGGCCCACGAGGACCAACAGACGCATACAGACAGTACCGTACGCTGTCAGCCTGGCGGGTGCATGCGGGTGGGGTGCCACCGCCCACCGCTTACTGGGGGTGCTGGATGGGGGACCCCAGTGGGTGGGTAGGAGGGGTACCACTACCACCAGGGATTACTTTTCTATATCTGCCCATGATTGGGCGCTGGGGGTGGGGTTTCACTGGACCACCAGGGATATTTAATACATATGCCTGTGATTGGGCAATGGAGGGCAGTCCACTGGACCACCAGGGATATTTCAAACATATTTTATTTATTTATTTATTAAATTTTGGTGACTGGGTAGGCCCACTGAGCCCCGAAGGTCCCTTTTTCAGAGGCGACCCGGGATAACAATACAAGTTATAAGAATGAACAAGGACATAAGGAACATTTGAGGCATTGTGAGTTACATCATGAGGTGGTTACAGTAAAGAAAAATAGTGGATACAGACATGGTTACAGGCATGGTAAAAGAAAAGCAGTGGATACAGGCATGGCTTACAGGCACGGTAAAAGAAAAGCAGTGGATGCAGGCATGGGTACAGGCATGGTTATCATCATGACATGTAAGCAACTGGTAGTACTTTGCATATAGTTTATTCGGGTATGCCTCGATTGGTGATGGGGGCACATTACTCCCGGGGCAGGGAGCTTGTGGACAGTGTTCTGGGTGGAAGGGTGGCCACCCACGGCTGGCAGCTGCCGTCTTGCGCCCTGCAATACAGTAGCTTGCCTGTGGGTGGCCAGGACTTGTTCCTGTTTTACCAGGCACAACTTTGCACCCCCTGAGCGGCGCAAGGTGGAGTTGTGCCAGCATATGCGCTGAATATCGGGATGTGCCGCATATGCATGCGCATGCCCCCCGCATTTGCGCTGCATACATTACTGATGCGCCGGAGTTGCACAGCACAACTTGCCCCTTTAAATATCACGCTGGGGCGCATTGGTGGGTTGCGCATGGTGCAACCCTTTTAAATATCCGCCCGACGGTACCAGTAGTTCAAGCAGAATATATGAATAAATACACACAATTAAAATGGAAAAGGGGCTGCTTATTGATTAAATTTGGAGATCGGGGCTGATTACATCTCTATGTACCAAGGAGACAGCAAGAAATACTATTCCACATGCACAAAGCTTCCATTCTGACAAGCTGATTCAGAGTATCCCTTACTCACAATTTCTAAGGATCCGTAGAAACTGTACAATAGATCAGGACAGCAGTAGAGAAACAGAATCAGCAAGAATGCAATTTAAAAATAGAGGATACAGTAATTCAATACTTAACTCAGGCTGAAAGATAAACAGAAGGCAGACACAGCAAGCACTACTGCAAGGTACAGGACAGACACCCGAAGTATCTAGAATGGTGTTTAGTGTCAAGAATTTATTTATTTATTTAGAATAATTATAAGATGAAAGAAATCAGATGCATTGTAAATCATCATTGGCAAATAGTTAAAAATTACCCAGGGAACCAACAGGAGTTTGGTGGACCGCCACTTGTGGCTGTAAAAAAGGTAAAAACTATTAAGTACAGACTAGTACACAGTGCACTCACAAGGGAAAAAGGAGGAGGGAGGGCAACTGTTCCTGGGGCCACTTAGTCCTGGTATGGTCCCGTGCAGACATTGTTCGGTCTGCGGGCATACAAGTAAAAAAAAAAATACTTTTAAACATCCTTATACTAACAAGGAATTTTCTATTAGACAATTTGTCACATGTGACACTGCAGGAGTTGTCTATGTCCTGCAGTGCCCATGTGACAAAATATATGTAGGTGAAACGATGTGTGCATTAAAATCAGGAATTCAGGAACATAAATCTAATATCAGAAATAGAAATCCCACACCAGTATCTGAACATTTCCAAGAGGCAGGCCACACTGGAGCCTCCCTCAGGTTCTGGGGTATAGAAGCTATATCACCCCCAGACCAAGGAGGAAATTTCAAAAAATTGATGGAATAAGCTGAAACCAAATGGATTTATCTGGTGGATGCCCTTAATCCAAATTTTGGACTAACTAGGGAATTAAAATGGAATAGTTATAGTTTAAAATGAACATTGATTCTTAGGAGTAAGGGATGAGCTGTGATTGGAGTGAACTATATAGGAACGCATAAGTGAACACCAATCTTTAAAATAAGAATAAAATGTAAAAGTATGTAGGGATTAGTAAATGGAGCAGACCGGAATAACTTTACTCCTGTGCAGGAAGTAGGAAAAGTTGAAATGAAAATAATAGAACGTTCACTTTATAATAAAATCAACTAAAACATAACACAATGTTAAACAATAATAAAACACAATTTTTTGATGTGTCATAACCATGTGCAGAATCGCTGAGATAACAGGGGGTCAGTGTTGGTGTTTCTCTCATCCACCTGGGTGTCAGGGGAGGAACCCTTTTGGCCTTTGTGGAAAGAATCTTTTTCAAAATTAGTGGAAAATCTTTTGCAAGTATCCCTAGATTCTAAGTCTTAATCCCCCTGTAGAATGAATACACGTTTTGTGTATTTTGTGGAATAATTAGGAAAGAAATAGACAAGATATTGGTTTAAGTGCATCTATGATGTTATATAACAAAAAAAATTTTAGACTATAAATACACAAGCTAGGGCATTTGAAGGGGGACAACTAGACAAGAGAATCTCAGTTGCAAATAAGAATCATGATAAGTCCGTTTTTAAGCACACTGTGCACACACGGAAGAGCCCATGTAGGCTTCCAGGGAAACATCAGACAAGTCATTAAGTTCAATCAAACAGTGATGTCATCACTTGGGGCGGCCAAGTTGTATAAAATGCAGAATGTATCAAAAAGGCATGAATCGCCTTGGGGTTGGTATCCGATTGAACAGCTAGCATCTCAGGTAAGGCGTCTTAAACAAAATTATGATCTTAGTAACAGAATGTTTATGAAGACAACAGAGTTTAAAATTGTAATATAAAAAATATCAAGTAAATTAAATTGTCACCTAAATAGGGATAAAGAAGTCATAGTTTGAGCATGAACATGAGAGAAATAAGACAGCGGCGTTTGAGTGGTTTCTCAGCTCAGAGAAGCGAGTAACTGGGACACTCCACGAGGAGAGAAGTTAGAAGATACAGCTGTAGAATGAAATTCAAATGCCGATGATTTGAAGCAGGCCATGTATGAGGGGGCGAATGCTGAAAAGTATACATATCTGTCACTCTAAAGAAATCAATTTGAGAAGACTTCTGAACATATGAATAGGGAGCTATCCAACATAAGAAAGGGTAGATAATTCTAGGGAATCTAGAGCATGAATTTGTTTACATAAATATCATACTGAACAGCTTAATTGAGAGTGTGTGGCGCTTGTGGGGAATGCCCATGTTTAAAGGTGATCTTCTGTTCCACGGAATAGCAACCATTATATGGGGCACATACCCAAGAGAACAATACACTGTAACAAGCATCTGACATCCACCCATGGTAAATGTTGCACATTATTAAATAATATTATGGATTTTAGTATTTATTATGTTGTTATTAAATGACCAATAGGTTCATATAAGTGAGAGTTTTAGAGAACAGAGGTGATGGATAAATTAAATTTTATATTTTGGTTAATTGAGGTAGAGTACATAGATGGAATTAAACTGGGTGCTATATATGATGACCAGCTGAAAGAGGTTCAATAACTAACGGACTAATAATAGAGGGTTTTAAGTGGTGAAGTAATTGATTAACTTCATGGGGTTTTCTCTGGAAACGATACACAGGAGCAGAAATTTTGGTGTTAAAGGAGTATAATTGTCACAAGAAAATGTTATATTCAAGATATTTGTTTGTGTCTTTGTCTATATAAGTAAAACATAAAGAAAGAAAAAAAATTATATAGCAGTCTCTATCACATTAGTGAGATGGTTAGCTCACCACTGAGAAAGTGAGTCAATTCTTGATCCTTGATTAAATTTAATTTCAGAGAAGATGTTTGTGGTTGGATGACTAAAAAATGTTGTTTATGGTTATATAATAGGATTAAAGGCACGCTCCTGAAGAAGCATATACATATGCGAAACATTGAGACTGTGGCCTTATAAAAAAAATGCAACAATAAAACAAATGACAACACAATTGAGAGACTGGTGTCATCCACTTTAATTATAGTGCCCACTAAGGACACAGTATGAACTGGTATTTGCACACAAAGGGTGGCTGCTAAATGAACTACAGTTCAAGGTCCTTTCCTGTGGGAACTTGGTGTGTGTTTGCACACTGAACCAGGTTGTCGCTCACAATTACCAATTTAATGTATGGAAGTCTGAGGCTTCTTCAACTTTACCCTAGGCTCATTATTCCAAAATTCTTAGGTGCAACATGCTCCCTTAGTTCATGAGTAGGGTACACAAATCTGGATGCATGCTTCAGACTTGGACCTTAGGAAGAAACTGCTGGGTCCCTGGACACAAGTCAGATCCTGGATGCCGATGTGCGCCCAATTCTGGGGAACTTGGGAAGTCACCTCCCCGTGTCCCAACCACTTGCCAAAAAACACCCCACACCTCAGACCTCCTGCCCCCGAATTATATGCACAGCATATACCTCCTGCATCCAACCACTCACTATGCCCCCCTCGATCCCTCTACCTCCAGAACTGTTTATACAGCTTCCCCTTCCATGTTCTAACCCACTGGCCATACCCATCCCGAACCCTTTGCCCCTTGAATTGTGCATACAGCATTCTTCTCCCATGTCCCACCCACTAGCACTGTCCATTCCACATCTAGGACCTCAAGAAGTGCCCATCTTTGTGCTTCGCTGTGTACAAACAGGAATCCTCATCAGGGCTAATACAGCCCTGCCACCATTGCCCCAGCCAGACTCTGACTGCTGCTTTTAGATTGTGATCAGTAGCTGCCTTGTGGCTCAGGAGCAGTATCAGATGATTCAATAGCATAATTACTACCAGATAATTCCATATTTTCAGTAATGGAATGCAACCAGGGACTATGTTTAGGCATCCATATTGATTTTTAATCTACCTATGGGGAAGGGGTAGTGAAACATGTTATAGTAGCCTGGTTGCAGTTTTATAACCCCCCTCTCATCAACTGCCCCTTTCGTTTGCTGCGTTCTACTTTCCTCTTGCCTCCTGTGCCCCTTCTCTCCCCTTGCTCTCCGGCACTTGCTCCTCCTGGCCCACCATCAGTATTTCTAAGCCCCCTCCCTCATCCCATCGGTTTAAGAAGGTTATCGACTATATGTTTTTTTCACTACTGCTGTAATTTGTTTCAGTTATCATGTACTGTGACTGCATCCTAAGATTGCCAGTTTTTGTACCCTATGTGTTTTTTGCACTGTTTGTTTCATATTTTGCCTACTGTGGCTTTCTATTTGTCTACACCTCTCGTTTTGTACCTTGTTTGGAATTGCAATCTTTGCCATTTTGTCAGTTGCTTAATTTTGCTTGTATTGCTTGATTTTGTCCCTACTTTTCTGTAACCCTTCACCAGGGTGATACCTGGAAATGAGCTTTGTCTCAGTGTGATCACCTATTTACAAACAAATACAAGAAATGCTTACAAATGTACCAAACTGTTGATAAGATTCTGTTTTCTTTTGATCTACCACATTCACTCAGGCTACATACTTCAGTATGGAGTTGTAATGCAAGTGTCATGTAGAATCAATTGAATCTACTTTCCAGGGGCATAAGTACACTCAGCCTATGGTCTCAAGCCTCACTCCACTGGGGTGTACATTAAAATCCTTTTTTTGCATGTGTGTTATTTCTTTATGGTCCCCTATGCCCTCGGTCGACCACCCCTTCCAGCAGCCTAGGGCCCTGCCACCATCCCGCTGCCTCAGTGCTGTCGTGGCCCAGTTGACCCAACATATCCTTTTCCGGGGGTGGGGCAGGGGAACCAGGAGAAGAGGCTTGTCCAAAGGCTTCCTTCTACACACAGAAAGGGTTGTCGCGGTCTTCGTGGTGAGCAGGAATCAGCCGCCGTCATCAGGTTGGCCAAGCAGCTGTATTTTCCTGCTTTTCATCCCAACCCACCCCCTTTCCATGTAGTGGCCAAACGACGGGGTGGTGTCGGAGGGCTGGCAACGCTCATAGCTCATGCCTACGAACTTCGCCTGCCACAAGCCACCACCAGCAGTCACCTGACAAGCAGTCCAAGGTCATCTCACCCTCTGGGAGGGAAGTGTCCATAGGATGCTCATAACTCCCTCCCTGCCGGACACTGCTCCTGACGTTCGGGGACGGGGCGCGAACCCAGGTCACCAGCGTGCCAAGTGAACACCTATCACTCAGCACTACGGAGCCAGATCATTAAAACCCTTTAATGCACACCCTGTTGTGGCTTATTACTTATGTACATACACACACACACAAATATATAGAAAGATATATATATATATATATATATCTCAAAAGTTTCACCAGGAAAGGCACACTGAGCAGTCATTGCTCATTTCCAGGTGCATCCCGAGGGAAAGGGGAAGGGAAGCAAACAGAATAATCAGACAGAATTAAAAGCAACAGCCAGTTATACATATAGTATTACAATAAGAGCTTACAGTTCATAAGTGCATGACATGTTGTACAGTTTTCTGCAGAGGTAACATACTGCAGGTGGGAAGCAAAACAAGGTAGTGTGACTGATGAGCAATTACTGTACAGTCACAATTTTCTGAATATAAGAATGTAAAGAGAATCAATAACACAGTCTTGGTATCAATTATTAACTAGGAAGAAGGCTGCAGAAAAGCCCCCGACACACAAACACTACCCCACCCCCCATTTTAGACAACAATATGTTGTAAGCAAATGAACCTAATAGATTCACATTTTATTTTCTCTAACACACACACACACACACACACACAACCAATAAAATAGAAGTTGGCTAGCTTTTAGTTACAGTGTTTAGGATGCCATTGTGGTAAGCCTTTGTACCACTTCAAGGTAGCCAGCTTCACAGAAGTCCATTCACACCAACACTCATGCACACATACTCAATCAGGTCACTCATATAGCTGTGGCCTCTAAGTTTTGCACCCACATATCTTCCAAAGATCATTCACAAACTCACACTGAAGCATCCAAGGATGCTGGGAAAAACAGTTCAACTACATCAGGCTGTGTTTGATTCCCTGGTTTGAGGCTCCTGTTGCCCTGTATTTGCCGGATGTTATGGTACTCACCAAAGTACACTAAGTATGCCTGCCAATGCCCATGGTTACAGTCCTAAATGTAAAACTGGGTGCGTGCATAGGGACTAGTGGAGGGACTGTCCTCTAGGAGCTGCAGGTGGGCTTGGTGCACAATGATTGTGTATGACAGTGCATAGTCGACACATCGTTGATGGGTCATTTGGTTGAGATGCCAGTTGGGGGGGGTGCAGCAGGGAGGGATTGGAGTGGAGCGGGAAGGCAAATGTGTGTGTAGTAATGGCAATTGCAAGTAGGGGAGAAGAAGTTGTGTTAAAGAGAAGAGATGGCTGAAGGGGAGGAGGCGTGACTGATGCGAGGGGGGAGGAAGTTACACAGTTTGGGGAAACGGTAAGAGAAAGCAGCCTGACCAACAGAGGAGGATCTAGGGGGGACTGCTAGGGTCTGAGTGTCGCAGGATCTAAGGGAGTAGAAGGGAGTGGAGGGGTAGATAGAGAGGAGGAGAGGTAGGAGGGAAGAGAGCCAAACCAGAATTTAGATAGAAATTTAGCACAGTGGGAATGACGTCTGTCATCAAGAGAGGGGAATAAGAGAGACTGGTACATGGTACAGTGGTGAGTGCCGGGGGAGTAGTCCAGGGCAGAGCAGCAGAAGGAGTGAAGAGGGATTCCAGTCTGGTTAGGGAAGTCTTTGGAGCAGCACTATAGACTACATCACCATAGTTGAAAACTGGGAGGATCATTTTCTGGACAAAAATTGTACTGTACTAGTGCGGTAGTGGCAGTACAGTTATGGTTGAGTAAGGTGGTTAAACACCAAGGGCCAGACATTCAGATTGCGCCAGACAGTGGTGCAAGCCTGGGCACAGCACAACGGGGCTGCGTGGGGGCCAGGACCAAGCGATAGTCAATGGTGATGCACCATGGCACAGCACCGCTTGAATACAGCACGGAGGGCACACATACTGCAGCATGGCGCAGTGGCACTGTGCCAGCGCAAGCCACAGACAGGGAGCACGGGGATGTGCCAGCACAAGTGCAGTTGCGCTAGGTGCATCACCCGCGATATTCAGCCAGGGGCATGCAAATGAGGCCATAATGCATGCAAGGTGCAAATGGGGCCATTTGCATGTCATTACGGCCCCATTTCCATGCGATGCACTGGGTCCCAGTGAATTGTGCCTGGCGCCCTGCCAAGCTGCTGCCATCGGGGGTCAGAACCCTGGTGGGCTAATGCAGCCCCACCCCGGTACACCCGATCACGGGCATCTGAATAAATAAAAGTGACCCTGGTGGTCTAGTGGTCCCCCCCCATGCCTGATTGTGGGCATCTGAATAAATAACAGTGACCCTGGTGGTCTAGCGGTCCCCCACTACGCCCGATCGCGGGCATCTGAATAAATCAAAGTGACCCTGGTGGTCTAGTGGTCCCCTGCAGCCTGATCGTGGGCAGTTGCTGCTTATATAGACGTACCTGGTGGTCCAGTGGTACCCCTCCCACCCTCCCACAGAGGACCCCGGCCACCCGGCACCCCCTCCGGTCATCGGCTGGTGGCAGCACCATCCACCGCCGATGAACAGGTACAGTATGCTCTGTAAGCCTGTTGGTCACAGGTTGGACCAATAGCTTACACAATTCACACTATACTACACAGGGCCAGATATGTGAATAGCGGCGTTTATTCATATCTAACCCTATGTCAAAATTTGATGTGGTCTCTGAAATCCATGGTCTAACCTGTGGACCAACAGGCTTACAAAGCTGCTCTACAATCTATCGGCCGGCGGTATTTGAGCGGTGCTGCCACCTGCTGATGACTGGAGGTGCTGGTGGCTGGGGTACTCTGTGGGAAGGTGGGAAGGGGGGGTACCACTGGACCACCAGGTACGTCTATGTAAGCAGCAACTGCTCACAATCAGGCTGCAGGGGGACCACTAGACCACCAGGGTCACATTTATTTATTCCGATGCCCGCGATCGGGCATTGGGGGGGGACAGCTAGACCACCAGGGTCACTTTTATTTATTCAGATGCCCAGATCGGGTATGGGGGGGACACTAGACCACCAGGGTTACTTATACAATGCTATCGGGCTTATGGGGTGGGTGGGGGTTCACTGGACCACCAGGGGTGTATGTGTGCCTGGCAACGTTCCGAGTGGCCGGGTGGCCACCCACGGCTGCTGTGTTGTGCCTTGCAATACAGCAGCCCACCTGTGGGTGGCCGGGACTTGCTCCTGCTTTTCCAGGGTCAACTTTGAGCCCCCCTGTGAGGTGCAAGGCAGGGTTGTGCCGGCATATGCCTCGCACATCCCGGGCTGAATATCGGGATGTGCCGCATATGCATGGGCATGCCCCCTGCATCGGCGCTGCATAGGCTTACATTGTGCCCTGGCACATCGGGAACTGTGCTACGCCTGGCAGCCTTTTGAATATCCCGCCAGGGAGCAATGTGGGGTTGCACCAGTGCAACTCAGTTGCACCAGGTGCAACCCCTTTGAATATCCCGGCCCAATATTTGAACCTTAATAACTTTGACACTGTCTGATAAAATATCCCAAAGTCTGGCATGCTTGGTCTGGCTGGCAGGTTCTCGAAGTAAAACGTTTTGGGACAGAATCTTGTGCGATTTCTAAGATATATGGGTCACTCTGGAGACAGGAAATGGCACCACAATCCGCATGGGGGTTGTGTACAGACCCCCATCTCAGGAGGAGGTAATGGACAAGGAAATGATAGAAGGCATCCTTAAAATAGCAGAAAAAGGGGAGATATTGTTGATGGGGACCTGAATATGCCAGATGTTAACTGGAGTACCTTTGCTGCAGGCACATCCAAGAGCAGGGTCATTCTTGATGCCCTACAGAGGGCATGCCTTAGACAGCTAGTGCTGGAACCCACTCGGGAGGGTGCAGTCTTAGACCTGGTACTCTCAAATGGGGATGGAGAAAGGAGCTCAGATTTAGAAGTGGGTATCCATCTGGGAACAAGTGACCACCAAACAGTTTTTTTCACAATAAACACAGCTATAGAGTCAAGTCATGCAAAAACAAAAGTATTGGACTTTAGGAGGGTTGACTTTGGGAAAATGAGAGAGTGCCTCAGAAAAGCACTAGCAAACGGGCAAGAAGGAGGGGTAGAGGAACAATGGGGAATAAACAAAACAGCCATCACAGAAGGCAACAAGCCTTTGTGTGACACAAATCAACAAAACAAAACGAATTAAAAAAAACACTATGGTTCTCAAAAAGAGGTGGAAGGGAAGGTTAAGGAGAAAAGGATAGCATTCAGGAAATATAAGGAAACACAGAAGGAGCAGGACAGAGAACTGTATCAGTTAAAGCAGAAGGAGGCAGGGAAGGCAGTCAGAACAGCAAAGGCACAAACTGAGGAAAAGATAGCCAACTCTGTTAAGAAGGGGGATAAAACCTTTTATAGGTGCATTAGGGAGTGAAGAAAGACCAAGGGAGGGATACAGAGACTTAATAAAGGGGAGGGAATGTGGGCAGAGGGTGACAGTGAAAAAGCAGGGATACTGAACAAATATTTCTGCTCAGTATTCACAACGGAAGAGGAGGGGGAGGTACCTAAACCAAACAACAGAAACACTCTGAATGGGGGGTCAATACCAGTCCATTCACAGAAGAAAGGGTTTTGAAAGAACTCTTGAAACTGAGGGTGGACAAAGCAATGAGGCCTGATGGGATTCAGCCCAGATTTCTAAAAGAAGGGTAGAACTAGCAACACCACTGACTACTCTCTTTAACAAATCATGGGAGGATGGGGTAGTACCTGAGGACTGGAGGAGGGCAGATGTGATTCTCCTTCACAAAGGTGGGAGCAGGGCAGAGGCAGGAAACTACAGACCAGTTAGTGTGACCTCAGTGGTAGGGGAAATTATGGAATCACTTCCGAAGGGAAGAACTGTTGAGTACCTAGAGGCCAGTGGGGCACAGGCCCAAGGCAGCATGGTTTCACAGCAGGAAGGTCATGTCAGATGAACCTAATAGATTTCTTAGATTGAGTGACCAAAGTAGTAGACCAGGGAGGGGCTGTGGATATGGCCTACCTAGATTTTAGCAAGGCATTTGACACAGTCTCACACAAAAGATTAATATGCAAGTTAGCCAGCCTTGGAGTGGGTCCCAAGGTAGTAGCCTGGATAAAAAACTGGCTGGACAACAGGATGCAAAGGGTAATAGTAAACAGAGTCCACAGTGAAGAAAGGAGGGTAACTAGCGGGGTAACGCAGGGTTTGGTACTGGGACCGGTCCTCTTTAATGTCTTTATAAGTGACATTGGAGAGCACCTGGAAGGAAAAGTATATCTCTTTGCAGACGACACAAAGATCTGCAACAGGGCTGATACACAAGGTGGGGTGGAAAGGATGAAAAGGGACTTGGCAAGATTGGTGGAATGGTCAAATACGTGGCAGCTCAGATTCAATGCAAAGAAGTGCAAGGTAATGCATTTGGGAAACAAAAAACCCAGGGGAAGAGTACACAATGTGGGGTGAAATAATACCAACAAAAATTGAAAGAGACCTGGAGTAATTACATCAGATGACCTAAAAGTGGGCAAGCAATGTGAGAAGGCAGTAAGGAGGGCTGGGGGGATACTGGGATGCATAGGGAGATGTATCAACAGCAGAAAACAGGAAGTTATCCCTCTGTACAGACAGTTGGTGAGACCCCATCTGGAGTACTGCGTGCAATTCTGGAGACCCCATCTCCGCAAAGACATAGACAGAGTGGAGGCTGTTCAGAGGAGGGCAACCAAAATGGTGCAGGGTCTGCACCTGAAGACATACGAGGAGAGACTAAAGCTGCTTAATATGTATACCCTTGAGGAAAGGAGGGAGAGGGGGGGCATGACAGAAACTTTCAAGTATCTCAAGGGAATTAACAAAGTACAAGAGGGTAGCATCTTTCAGAAAAAGAGATGTGCAAGAACAAGGGGGCGCAATTTGAAGATAGAGGGGGGACGGCTCAGAGATAATATTAGAAGTATTTTTTCACAGAGAGGGTTGTGGATGCATGGAACAGCTTTCCTGAAGATGTTGTGGAGTCAAGAACAGTGGGAGAATTCAAGAATGCATGGGACAGCCATAAGGCAATTCTAGTGGGGGGTAGGAGGAAGTAAGTTGTTGATTAACTAGAATCTGCAGCTTATCCATCAGGTAGGGAAATGGGCAGACTAGGTGGGCCAAGCGGTCCCTATCTGCCGTCCAATTCTATGTTTCTATATAGAATGTTGATGTTTAATGAAGTGCAGTGTTTTCCCCTATACTTAATACATGTTTTATTTGCTCTCACATACAGCCTAGATGGTACTAAATGTTTTACTGAAGCTTTTAGGGTAGAAGTGGCATGTGCCAATGTAGTTCTTTTGAAGGTTTCATGAAAATATATTAACTGGTTTCAAAGTTATAAGGATTTAAAATTGTTTTTTTTTGAGCATGCTCAGTAGGGTTCTGAGTTAACTGATACGAACTGAAAATTTTTGGTTTGTGAGACTGTTTTGGTTCAGATCACTCAGTTTGTGATGGCTGCCATCTTGTTTTTTTTTTTAACTAAAAAATGTGGAAAATACCTATAGATAATGTACTTAAAAAACAAACACTTGAACCTAGCTTAAGGGACTTCCGTAATTTGTTTCAATTATCATGTACTGTGACTGCAGTTTTTGTACCCTATGTATTATTGCTACATTTAGCTAGATTCTGATGGTTTTTTTTTTTTTTTTTAATTACCACCAGACATACCTTTTCTGGGCACCCCAAAGGCAGTGTTAGCCAGCAGTGAGGGAATCGCATGCTCCGTATGAGAACAGCGGGACTTTCCTCACCGCTGGAGCCACAGATGGAGACGTGCTGCCAGCTTGAGTGCCAGCAGTAAACTGGTGGTTTGCTGGCTGGATGCTCCAATGTAGCAGGCTGTATTGTTTTTTTCCTGAAAAGATCATATATGTTGATTCTGACTAAGTAATAAAGTAGGACTTCTGCCCCATCAAAGATCGCACATGCTGATTTTGAGTGAGTGAAGTGTGACTTCTGCCCCATCATCAGGATGTATTCTAGCCATGAGCTGCATCAGGGATCTGCTGCGTCTTTATTCTACCCCCCCCGCCCCCCACTGCCTTTATCCCACCTTTAAGTTGTTCTTTTATGATTATGCAGTGGACCAGGGTGCTCATTCCCAGTACCACTAGACCATCCCTCTCCCTCTAGCTCGCCTGCCCCCCCAAATACACTGCTTAAGGTGACACCGGGATGCCCACCCTGGTGCTGCCGATCAATTACTGCTGACACTGGGTGTAAAATGCCCAGTGTTGGGTCTAGTCCCCTTTATTTTAATATATTTTGAACCTGTAAATTAAAAATGGACCTCACCAATTTTTTAATTCTAAATCTAAAAGAAGAAAATGGTGCTTTGCCAATCTGAGCCACCCCACCCCGACACCAAACTTAGCACCCACCACTCCACCCACCCCAAACACCCTTACCTGAAATTGTCCCTCAAGGTAGATCCACTCTCTGATTGAAAGAACGTCCTCCGGCTGGAACCGCAATATGAGAAAATAAGGTAAGTCCTGTTAATGTATTTCAATGCATTTTGAACTTTTATTTATAACTCTGTAATTGTTCAATATTTTTGACCAGAGTTTCCACCCAGCCTTATTGGGACCCCACCTCATGAACAAGGTAGTTGAATTTTTTCAAATCAGTCCCAAAAGGTGACTTCATGGTCACGCCACAAAATATTCTTTTGGGCAGGATTTGGAAATTCTCACCTATTGAGATTGTGAGATGGGGGTCATAAGAAGACTCATCTGAAAATCTGGTGAGAAATATATGATGAAATGGCCAAGTTCACCAATTTTCAATATTTTTTCTGACAAACTTTCAATATGGCCTTTTTGGGACCCCACCTCATGAACAAGGCAGGCGGAATTTTTCAAATCCGTGCTGAAAGGTAATTTCACAGTTGCTCAGTGAAGTCACGTTTCGAGCAGGATTTGAAGATTTTCACCTACCGGGTGCATGACTTGGGGTCACAAGAACATTGTTTAAAATTTGAGTTCAAAATATTTAAAAAACAGCAAAGTTATGAATGTACATGGACATTTTTCCATGCTCGCTCATAACTTTGGTAATTATCAATATTTTGACTCCAAACATTCAACATAGCCATTTTTTCACACCACCGCATAAAGGTAACAGATAACGTTTTTTAAACCCTGGACAAGATGTGTTTTCACACTTCTGGTGTGAAATGACATTTTGGCAACTACTGTATAAATGTCACACTCATGTTTACAAGGGGGAGTAATAAAATGGCTATCTTGAAAATTTGGAGTCAAATTACAAAAAAAATTAGTAAGAAACATTGTGTGTAGTGCCAGCTTTCACCCCAGTGTGCAGTGCTTTGTGATACCGTGCCAGTGAGACGAGTTCATGTGTGAGCTCAGTGAGCCAGCTGGATAAGCCAAGTCTGGGGTGGCACTGTCATGTGGCACCGCCCCCTAGCCTGGGAAGGAAATGTGCAGGGTTGCCTGCACTGGCCCAAGTATCATATAGTGAAAATAAATCTCCTGGCATATGGCCCTGCATCTCTGCACCTGTGGGTGCCAGAGGGCACTGCTGTTTAGCTGACAGATGGTCTTTGTCCTGCATGTCTATATCTGTAGCAACATGGGCAGCATGCCAGAGAGCCCCAACAATTCTTGACATCCATTGCCACAAGGAATTGCAGGGCCCAGAGGGCCCTGCACTTCCGTAGGCAGATGGACTCTTCCCTTGGCTCAGGGTCAAAAGGGCCCTGCACATCTGCATCTGTTCACGCAGGTCCTGAAGGCACCATGCATGTATGAGGATACAATTCCACTATCTCAAAAAGAAAGGAAATTCTTGGCAAGAAACTCTGTTAATACACCAGTTATGGGTCAACTTAATTGCAGAAAAGTAGAGAAATGTGGCATTAGGTTTTCCAACCTGAACCCCCCACCCAAGCAGCAAAACGACAAGACGACACAAGCAACCAGAGAAAGCCATCATCAGGTAAGACAAACAACATACTACTATTTCCAGATGACACAAATGCAGTAGCACTAATGTGCTACCTTTGTGGGATTTCTATCTGCGGCTACGTAAAGGCCCTGTAGGATTAACGATTAACAAAATGACAGCTGTAGTGTTCATGAGGTGGGGTCCCAAAAAGGTCATGTTGAAAATCTGGTGAAAAAAATTCCAAAAGAATGGCAAAGTTATGGACATAAGTTCAAAACTCCATTGAAATACATTATACGATGCTTACCTTTATTCCTCAGTTCACAGTTTGACTTTGAAGAGTGCAGATGTGTCTCGGTCCACAGAAGGTGACAGAATTGGATGGTGGCTGGTAAGTATAGGGTAAGGGGGGTGTGGGGAGGTGGGTGCTCAGTGGGACGGTCGGGATGGGGGAGGGGGTTAGCGGCGACGACGAGGGACCTTTTTGTTTTGTTTCAGGTGAAAAAACAAAAAGACGTCAGGGGACAGTTTTTCTACTGAAGGTACCAAGAAACATATGGGGAAATGTGGGTGGCCTTCTCAGTGTCCCACACTGCTGGGGTAGGGGGGGTCTCTAAATGCTGACATGGGGACTGGGCCCCGATGTCGGCTACAGTTTAATAAAATAATGGCTTTGGGGGACAATAACACGAAATTATGGGATGGCAACTGGAGGGTGGGGTGCCCCTAGACACCAGGGATCATTACAAAAGCAATGGGGATGGTGATTGGAGGTTGGGGGTTGCCATTAGACACCAGGGATTGTTATAAAAATCATGTGGACGGTGTGCCACTAAACACCAGGGCTCATTTAAAAAAAAAAAAATGGCGACGGGGATCAGAGGGTGGGGGGTGCCACTAGACACCAGGGAAGATATTTTTTATATTGGGACAGTGTGTGTGTGTGTGTGTGTTTGGGGGGTTATCGTCCAACCAAACAACAGGAAAACACAGAAACATAGAAAACTGTCTGCAGATAAGGACCGCAAGGCCCATCCAGTCTGCCCTTAAGCCCTACAGTTGTATGCCGCCTGTGACCCTACCTGGTCAATGGCTTTATGCCTCTTCTGCCTGCTTCTAAGGTTCCCTTATGCCTGTCCCAAGCATTTTTAAATCCGTCCACTGTCATCGCTCCCACCACCTCCTGTGGAAGGCTATTCCATGCATACACCACCCTCTCAGTGAAGGAAAACGTCCTCATGTTTCCCCTCAACTTGCCCCCTTCTAATTTCATACCATGCTCCCTTGTTCTTGTACTACTCCGCTTACAGCTCTGCGACTGGCCGCTTCCACCAGCAGGAGACCGTCCATTGGCTGTCTCTCCTGGCTGCTTGTTCCCCATTGGTGTGCTTTTCCAGGCCACTACAGACACTTTTCTGCTGAATACCGGCTCCTTCCTTGGTGCTGAAAACAGCGCTTTTTTTTGCAAACCGCAAGTTTAAATTTTATTTTACTGTTTTTGGCTCTTTCTGCATATTTTATTTTTTCCTATTGGCTCTCAGTATTTAACAAATTCTACAGTATGGCTACTTTGCTGGTTTGATGATATCCCTACTAGTCAGCTACTCAATTGTTCCTGCTATTTAAATTAGTCAATTAATGTACAAGTTTTTGCATGGTACTGGGCAGGTTGTTAGATAGAGCTAATTCCCACTGGTGCTTTGCACCGGCTTCTCACCCTCTCACTCTATCTGGTCACTTTTATTTATAGCCCTAATCCATCAAGTAACCTATCAACATTTGAATAACGAAGTACCTACTATCCTTTTAGCAGGTTATATTGTTCCGCCTCTAGAGGGCACTACATAGATTACAATTATCTAGAGTCCCTTCTGCTCACTAACTAAATCACAGCACAATTCCTCCTTCTGTCCAGCCCTCTCCTCTGAACTTCCATCTTGCTAATCCTTCCCTCTCCAAACTCTATAGTTCTTAAATTTCCTACCTTCCTGAATAATGCAATTCTTACTCCCCTCTCTCCCCCTCGTTCTGCTCATATCTCTCTCTCTGTACCACCTCCATTTGTTCACTATTCACCAATACCAAATAATTTTCCTTCCCCCTCCAGTTACTATCTCCAATCCCCTACTCACATTCATGCTATTATTCCCTCCCCCCCATTTGAACTGTGGTCCCACTCTACTACTGTTCCTCATGTGGCTTTACTAACAGTGTCCACTTTCACCGCCATTCTCCACATTCTGCTTCAACTCTCTTCCGCCCCCTTTTCCTCCAAACTTCCTCACCAGCCCCTTCCAAATCCCCTAAGCTCCACTTCCTCATCCTCACTCTACTCTTGCTCTCAGCTGGGGACAACCACCCCAATCCTGGCCCCACTGCCCCCTGATCCCCTGGTGCTTCCTCCTGTACCACCACCCCCTCCACTCTTCTCTCAGTCCTCCCAAAGGATTTCAAGTTCCTACACCTAAACTTCCGAAGCTTGTTGCAAAAAACAGACCACCTTCAAACCATGGCATGCACTCTAAATCCTGACATACTAATCATTACAGAAGCCTGGCTTAAGAGCATGATCCCTGGCCACTCGATCTCCATTCCTGGCTACTCTCTTCTAAGGCAAGACAGTGCTGGCAGGGGAGGTGGTGTGGCCATATATGTCCTTGCCGCCATTTCAATATTCCATCATCAACTCATCCTCCAATCCTGAGACCCATGATGCCCTAGCTATTCAAGTAACCCTTCCCTTCACTCTCCCTATCTTCGTAGCTGGCATTTACTGCCGCCCAACTGCCCAGCCATCGGTCATGCTAGACCTCCTAATCTCCATCACTGCCCTTTCTCGCTCTGGGGAACTATTCATCCATGGTGACTTCAATTTAAATTGGTTGTCACCTAAAACTACCAAAACAAAAAATGAAATCTGAGCTTTAAACCTCTCCCAACTGATCTCGGAACCCACCTGACCTAACCACAAGACACAACAACACTCCCTACGTGACTGGGCCCTTACCTCCCACCTCCACCGTGTCATCTCCTCAGGTATCCTCCCTGCTGCTCTCGGCGACCACAACCCAATATTCTTAGTCAATAAAGTCCACAGACCTAAATCACCACACAAAGCCATGCAACTACACTCTTTCAAGTCTCTCAATCTTGAACCTCTCCTGAGTAACCTTGCCCTTGCCAACTAGTCCCCCTTAACCTCCTTCCCCTCGGTCGATAAGGCTGTTACTTACTTCAAAGAAATATTTCTTGTGAATTGGAATACCTTTGCCCCAATTAAACGAACCAGAGTCAAGGGTAACCACCTACCGTGGATTACCCCTGAACCTCTGGCCTGCCTCAGAGCTAGAGATCGTGCCTGAAAGCGTCATAAAGCAACTCAACTTCCTAGTGACCTCATAAACCACCACAAGCTCTGAAATGCTTGTACCGGGGCTACAAGTCAGAATACTTTAATTCAGCCTTCACCGCGAGCATAAATTCCCCTCAAGTTCTGGAAGGTGGTCCATGCCCTCTTACCCCCATCCCATCCCACCCCCGGTGCTTAAGGTAAATGGCTCCTAGTGACCGACCCGCCTGCCACAGCTGGAATTTAACTGCTATTATACCTCCTGCCACTGAGCTACTGAGTCCCTTCCTCCTATCCCCTCCTCTCCACCCTCTAAAAAGCGTCCCCCTGCCACCCTCCCACCTCTTCTCCTTTGCTACTGTAACCCCAAATGATGTTCTAAGAGCCCTCCTCACCATCAACCCCTCTAAAGGTGCCTCCCCGGATGGTCTCAACCCAAAACTCCTCTCTCTCTCTGCCCCAGCCATCGCCTATCCCCGCTTTATAATCCTAAATCTCTCTTTCTCAACTGCCTCTGTCCCCTTTCCATGGAAACATGCAGTGGTCCTCCCTCTACCTAAAAGGGGTGACCCCTCATCCCCTGGTAACTATCGCCCCATCTCTCTCCTCCCTATTTTAGCCAAACTACAAGAACATATAGTGCTCTCCCAGCTTGCACATTTCTAGCTGACACCTCCTTCTTTACCCCTTTCCAATCCAGATTCAGGAAAAAACACTCAACCACCACCTCTCTCTCCTACAGCTTACTGACTCCATCCTAAACAAGATGGACAATGGCCAAATCACCTCTTCCATTTTTGTCAACCTGGCCAAGGCCTTCGACATAGTCTCCCACTCCCTTCTCCTTAACTCCCTTCCACCACCTGGTCTGTCTCCCTCTGCCACTAACTGGTTCAAGGCCTACCTAACTGGCCGAACCCAATCAGTTAAGATCTCGGACGTCCTCTCTCCTCCCCTCCCGATTAGCACTGACATCCCCAGGGCTCTGTACTGGGGCTCCTTCTATTCTCCATCTTCCTAAATGACCTTCCCTCTATCTGCTCCCCCTTCTCCACCATACCCATGTATGCCGATGATACGGTCCTACATGCATCTGGCTCCGGTCCAACTAAGGTTACAAACAGCTTGCAGCAAGACTTTGACAAGGTTCAGCTCTGGTTTGCTAACCATCAACTTTTCCTCAACACCAAGAAGACTGTCTCCATGACCTTTGGCACAAGGCAGAGACTCTCTAGGCTTCCCTCCCTGACCACTTTTCACACCCTTGATAGGACTTTACTTGAGAACACTTCCTCTTTCAGGTATCTAGGTGTTTAATTGGATCAACACCTAAACTTCTCTGGACATATTGACGCCATCCAGAAAAAATTGCTCCCCAACTTAGTGCCCTGTTCAGGAACCATAGTTGCATCCCTCCTATGGCTAGGCATGAACTTGTTCAGAAGATGATCCTGCCCATTTTTGACTACTGCAACGTAGTCTACATTGCCGCTCCCAAGTCCTCCCTTGCCAGATTGGATACCCTCTTCAATTCCTTCTGCCACTTTACCCATGATGCTCCCTTTCACACCCACTACTGCGATCTTTATTATGCCCTATCCTTCCCCTCTCTTACAAACAGGTGACTCTCCAACTGTGCTAAATTCTCCTCCAAGCACTGGTTGGGTGAACTCCCTTCCTGCCTTTCTCCTCTTTTATAACACCCCCCACCCTCTCACTCCCTTAGATCAACCAACTCCCGTACACTGGTGGTTCCCCTCAGATCCACCCTCATCGGCCAATATGGATACTCTCACTGCCTCCCTAAAATTTGGAATTCCCTCCCCCCACCAAATTCAGCACTCATCCTTTTACTACTCCATCAGCTCTTCCCTCAAAAACTACCTTGCACCTAGCTGTACCTCCCATGACCCCCCAAACTCATCCCTCTAAGCCCCTGCCAAACCCTTCCCCTTTCTAAACCCTCACATCGCCCTAGATGCCCCCCCACCTCCCTCCTCACCCAAAGCCCAGAACTCCTTCCTTTGTCCCTACTCCTTCCCCTTCTGGCCTCCCCTTGCACTCTTCTATGATTTTCAGTATCCAAAGCCGTACCAAGGACTTGTCCTTACTCCTCCCTACACCCTCCACCCTACTCTCCCCCCCCATGACTCCTGCCTTCCCTGTCCCCTTGTATGGTTCTCTACATCCTGAAGGGCTACATCTGGGACTTGGCTTCTCTTCTTTCACATGTTTGCCCTCTCTTCTGGCTCCCTCTACCTCATCGGGCTACCAGCATCCTGAAGCATACCCCCCTCACTGCCTACAGCCTGCTTCCCTCCTATCGTGCTCCACCTCTGCCTTGTGCAGGAAGGGTTCTCGCTCACCTTTACCCTTTCTTTTGGCAGTCCTCGAACCTTGTTGGGCTACCAGCATCCTGTAACTTACTACCCCCTTTACTGCCTACATTCTGCTCCCCTCCTATCGTGCTCCACCTCTGCCTTGTGCAGGCAAGATACTCAGCATAATAGAGGGGTCAGGCTCCGGCAGACCCCGCTCCACCTTCATCTTCCTTCCCCTCCTCCTCCAGTGCCTGCCTCAACCTCTGACGGGAGTTCTCAGCTCCCCCAGGGTTATAGCTCTTTGAAAGCCACACCTCTCCCCCCCTTTCTCTATTACCTCCTTTCCTATTTCCCTCCACTACTACTCTCTAAAGATAGCCTTGCACCAACCCTGACCGGGTTCCCCAATCCTCCTTCCTTTCCACTCCTCTCTACTCTGTTCCCTTTACTTCCCCTACCCTGCCCATAATCTTTCCCTGGTTGGGTTCTTATTATCCTAAATGATTAATATCTGGATATGCCGCTTACCTCCCTCTCCCTGCCTCACCTCCCTCTCCCCCCTCCTCCTCTCTACCCCCCTTCCTTCCCACCATTCTCTACACATTGAATCTGGATATACCTCTCACCTCCCTCTCCCCTCCATTACGTAGCCATAGTTCTGGCTAACCCTAATCTACTGCACTTGTAGTCAAACTTTGCACTTCTGTTATACCTTAGCTAACGTGCACTGTCTATGTTATCCCCCACCAGCTTCCCCAGATCACAGTTATGTGTCAATTAGAGTTTACCTTTAAATGTAAGTTGTACAAGTGTATTTATCTAGTTCTAAACTGTTATCATTGTACCAATCTATTTTTTTATACATTTTTTTTTTTTTAATATTCTTTTTATTTTTTCACCCTACTCGGCACACTGGTGGGGCATCCAGCTACCATCCCCAGACCCAGAGGACCATAGCCTTACTTAATCTGAGGTCCTGTACAACTGTTCTAACCCACCTGAGGTCTCCCACACCTCTCCATCACGGGCTGGCCCGGACCCCCCAGCTGATTCCATGAGCGGGCCTCCTAGGCGTGGGGCGCAGCCATCAAGCTGCATGGTCGTGCCCAGCCATTTTTCCTCCAATTAGTGCCCCTGGAGCCGGCAGTGTAGTGATGCCCACTGCATACACGAGGCATCTTGCCATGCTCCACCCCTTACTGACATCGCGACTTGTGTTGACCCGGTCGTCACCAGGGGCCACTCAAGCACGGCGCAACCCCGTAGACCCACCCCAGAGGGAGGAGAGCAGCCCTGGGGAGCTCAATCCACCCTCTCCCCTGCCAACCCCCGGCAGCCGGAGTCTGTTCCCGAACCCAGATTGCTGGTGTAGCGCGAGGTGTGGCAGTCAGTGCCTCAACCCTCAGTGCTACCGGGCTGGCCATTGTACCTATCTCATTCAAAACTGTTAGCATTCCACTATTTTATTGCTTCTTTTCAGTTTACTCACTTTTATTTGAATGTAATCAAATGTATATCTTTGTTAGTGTTTCAAATCTCTATACTATCCTCATGCTCCCCTACCCCCCAGGTCACACCAGGAGACGAGCAACCTGTTGCTCACTGTGCCTTCCTGGTGAAACATTTCAATAAATAAGTAAAGAATGGAAGATGTCACCCCCTGCACCTTGTTTATGCACCTAAGGTACTTGAATGTTTCTATCATGTCACCCTGATCCCTCCTCTCCTCCAGCGAGTACATACTGAGGTCCTTTAATCTCTCCTATGTTTTTTTTGGTGCAAGCCCTGCACCATCTTTGTCGCCCTTCTTTAGACTGCCTCCACCCTGTCAATGTCCTTTCGAAGGTGCGACCTCCAGAACTGCACACAGTACTCCAGGTGAGGCCTCACCAGTGTTTTGTGCAATGGCATCACCACCTCCCACCATTCTGCTTGTGATGCCTCTGCATCCCAGCATGCCATTGGCCTTCCCTGCCACCTTTGTACTCTGCTTAGACACCTTTAGGTTGTCTGAAATAACCCCCAGGTCCCTTTCTTCCTTCGTGATAGTCAACAACTCCCCTTCCCCCCCGGGTTCCCTCTTCCCAGGTGCATTATTTTGCACTTCTTTGAACTGAACCTCAGTTGCCACACCTTGGACCAATTTTCAAGCTTCCGGAGGTAACTCCTCATTTTCTCCACCCTGTCTGGAGTATCCACCCTGTTGCAGATCTTGGTGTCATCTGCAAACAGGCAGACCTTTCCCTCCAGCCCTTCTGCAATGTCACTAATAAAGACATTAAACAAGACTGGCCCCAGGACTGATCCCTGAAGTACCCTGCTGGTCACTCCCCTCTCGCTGGATTGGATCCCATTTACCACCACCCTCTGCCTCCTGTCCGTTAGCCAGTTTCTAACCCAGTTTACCACCTTTTGCCCCATGTCTAGACTACCCATCTTGTTAACCAGCCTTTTATGTGGGACGGTGTCAAAGGCCTTGCTGAAATCGAGGTAGCGACATCCACTGCCCCGATTTACTTCCTTCATCACCCAGTCAAAAAAAATCTATCAGATTCGTCTGACACGAACTTCCTGCTGTAAATCTATGCTGTCTCCGATGGATTCTAAGTGTGTCACTATTCTTTCTTTAAGCAGTGCCTCCATGATCTTACCTACTACTGAGGTAAGGCTGACTGGTCTATAGTTCCCTGCTTCCTCCTTACTATCACTTTTGTGTAGAGGGACTACTTGTGCCATCTTTCAGTCCTCTGGTACCACAACTGTGTTGAGTGACTCTGTGAACATGGCTGCCAGAGGTGCTGCTAGCTCCCTTCGCAGCTCCTTTAATATCCTTGGGTGTATGCCATCTGGTCCCATTGCTTTGTCCACCTGTAGCTTTGTGAGCTCCTCCAGGACTCTCCCCTCTGTGAAAGGACTTGTGTTTACCTCCCCCCTCCCTTCATGTCTGTTACCCAACTGTGGTCTCTGACCCTCCCCCTCTTCAGTGAATACTGAACAGAAGTATTTGTTCAGTATTTCTGGCTTTTCCAGGTCTCCCTCCTTACAATCCCCTGTATCCCCTCTGAGCCTTACAATCCACCTCCCCCCAGTTTTCCTTCTTTCATGGATGTACCTAAAGAATGTCTTGTCCCCATTTCTTCACTGTCTGCGCTAATCTTTCCTCAGTCTGTGCCTTTGCTCTCCTAACAGCCTTCCCTGCTTCCTTTAGATTCTTTAGGTACATCTCCCTGTCTTCCTCCCTTTGAGTCTCTTTACTGTATATTTCCTGAAACTCGCCCTTTTGGCCCTAACCCTGTCTGCCACCTCTCTTGAGAACCACAGTGGTTTCCTCCTTTTCTTGCTCTTATTTACCACCCTAACACAATGGTTTGTCACCTCCTCTATGGCTTCCTTCAGGTGTTCCCACTGCTCCTCAACTCTCCCTTCTATCCCCCTCATTGACAGGACCTCTTTGATACACCTCCCAATTTTAGCAAAATCCACCCCCCTAAAAATCTAAGACCTTTGCCTTAGTGTAACTAGACGGAGTCTCTCTCCCCATATAAAAGCACACTATGTGGTGGTCGCTGGAACCCAGCTGACCTTCCACCTGGACATCTCTAATTCTGTCCCCATTGGTCAGTACTAGGTCCAGAATCACCTTGTCTCTGGTGGGATCGCTCACACTGCAGCCAGCAGCAGGAGTTCGGCTGCAGCTGCAGAAGTCAAGAAAATCCGCTGTTCTCATACAGAGAATGCAGGGGAAGGCTCCTCTCGCTAAGCTTGACACTCAGGACTTTGAGTGCCCAGACAAAGTTTTCTGGCCCTAATTTTGAAAAACAAACACCAGAATCTAGCTAAATGGGGCCCATTTAGCTAGGTTCTGGTGTTTGATTTTTAAAATGACAAAATTGTTGTGTATTTTCCACCCATTTTAGTTGCTGAAAAAAAAAACAAGACGGAGGCTCACGAAAAAGGATTTTTCCCTCATGAAAAAGGAACTGAATCCTTTTTCACGAGATCAAATCCTTTGTCGAACGTTTTATCTCTATGCTGAAAAATGAAAATTCCCATAGGAAATCATGGGAACTTAAAAACCGAATAACTTTGCAACAGGTTAATATTTTTGCGCCAAACACTGGCAGTTCTGTTACCCAAGTTCTTTTTACTATAAAAAAAAAATCACACCAAAATTCCACACCGTCTGGGCGCAAGGCTATGAGGAAAAAACAGCAAAAAAGTGGTGACTTTAAATTTATTTACACTACTCGGATCTCAGAATCCGCACATCCAACTGGAACAAAACTTGCCACGTGAAGAGACCTACCACATAGGTCATCGCATACCAAATTTTGTGCAAATCTGTTGAATGGTTGCAAAGTTATTAAAGTGCAAAATTCGAGGTTTACTGTTAAACAGGCCACTCGACCCTAACTATAGAGGCACAACTGTGTGTACTATATATATATATATATATATATACACAAACACACATATACAGATATATAGCGTAGTGTTGCTTGGATAGCATCATACAAGGTTGGATACCATCGAATACCATCTTTTTGGTCAGATATCGGATAGCCTCGGATGGCATAGACATCTGACCAAAGATCCGACTCACTAGTTTCCACAGTAAGTATCTGAGGTATCTATGGCTCCAACTAGGGATCTGGAATCTGATTTTGGTCAGATCCTAGGTAGGATAGCAGCACTATCTGACATAAGACAGTCAGATCCACAAAAGCACTATCCAAGCACCACTAATCTAGGGGATATAACATGGCCTGACCTAAGGTACTATTTTTATTTTCATAAGACAGTAATGGACTGTTGCTATCCAGTGAGTTTTGAAGCCACGAGTGAGATAGCAATAGACCAACACCCTCGAATGAAGATAAACATGATCTCTTAAGTCAGCCTACATCATATTCAATGTATGCAACACGTTTGGGTGGTTTTGTGACAGAAATGATAACAAATTACAAAAGGAAAAAGGTACAAAATGCTAACTGTGCCCCTCTGTTCAATGGCTAAACATCAGAGGATGCTCCTTACATTCAACCAAAAGCTATACGGGGAAAGGGGAAATTGTTTAACCAGGAAAGGCATACTAAGCCAGAGTTCGTGTCCAGGTGTAACTTAGGAGCACAAGGAAGTTAAGTGACTTGCTCAGGATCACTCAGTATACAAGTGGGACTGATGGGACTCAAACCCAGGTCTCCAGGTTTGCAGCTCAGTGCCCTTAACCACTATGCTATACTGCCTCTGCATGTATATGGTATCTCACATGTGAAAATAAATTTCTGGATATACTTAGTGTGACCAAAAGTTGAGATAAATTTCTAAGCATGCTCAGGGATCAACTTGCTATGTTGGATCAAGATAAGACTTTTTAATCTTGCTAATTACCAGTACATATGTGTGGTATAAACAGGGAACATTTTATGATGTAGCTTAAAATATGACTATTATTCAGCGTAGAATGCTACTGTCATTGTTCCTTTGCAATGAGTGACTGAGTAAAGTGAAGCCACAAGTACAGGGAAGCAATAACATCACAATCATATTTTAAGATACCTTATAGAACATCCGATGTATACCATAGAATTCAAATAACACAGCTACTAGCAGAATAACATAGCTACTAGTAAAATAAAACTGAAGTTACTTGTAAAATAATATGCTCTTTCAATGTTATTTTACTAGTAGCTATGCTGACAGGTAAAATAACATGTTTTATTCTGCAAATGTATTGCCTTCCCATGGTGTGTATATTAGGGTTCAATGGCCAGTTCTATGTCAAACTAAAAATCTTGAACTTTAATAACTTCACAACCGTTCAAATGATTCACATGGGATTTTACATGCGCCATCGGAGACCAAAGATCTTTTGATGTGGCAAGTTCATTCCAGTCAGATGTGTGAGTGTGGAGATATGGAATGTCATAAAATGTGAAAATTACCATGTTTTGTCAAATTGTTTGTCGTGCTGCTACGCAGAAATGGTGTGGAATTGTCTGAAATTTTCAGGGTAAAAAGGTCTTGGGTCACAGAAGTGCCGTCCGAAGATTTGGTGAAAAAACATTAATCTATTCAAAAGTTAGTACATTTCAAAGTTTCCCATTATTTCCTATTGGACCAGTTAGATGACCTGCTCGAAAAATGATTCTTTTTCACAAATGTGGAATACTTCGTCGCAAACATGAGATCTTTTGCCGCAACTTTCTCGTGCTGCCGCCATTTTGTTTTCAGTTAGCGGTGGCAACAAAAGGAAATAACTTAAAAAAATAGAGGGCCTTAGTAGACAACAACAGTTGTCTTTAATCGGGCCCCACAGAACATGATTCTGGGGTCATTTTTTTCGTAACTTAGAAATGTGCTTTTTAAACATGCAGAAAATCCTTTTTTGCAAACCACGGAAAAAAGATCTGCAAAACAGGATCCTTTTTTGCAATTTGAAAAAAAGGATATTCTTTTACCACAAACTGTGAAAAAGAATTTGCGAAACAGGATCCTTTTTCGCAATTTGCCCTGTAGAAAGAATTTTCTTTTTCTGCAAATTGCAAAACAGCAACTGTGGAAAAAGATTATTTTTTGCAATTTGCAAAAAATGAATTTTTATATAGCTGTTTCTTTGTCACTTCATAGCAAACAAATGGTTTGCAATTTTTAGCTGACATTTTCAGGGCATAAAGGGTTTCACCCACAGATGTGCCTTTTGCTGGTTTGGTGAAAATATATTACTTTGTTCTGGTGTTCTACAGATTTCAATTTTGCGTCAGTTCCCATAGGATAACATTGTAATGGAAGGTGCAGACTGTCGTTTCTTTGACACTGCTCTGTGAAGAAATGGTTTGCAATTTTGTTCTGAAATTTACAGATTTACAGAGTAGGAAGGGCTCGCCCCACTGATTTGCCTTTGATAGTTTCGTGAAAATATGTTAATTGGTGTCAAGTTACACAGGTTTGAGATTTTCTGTTTTTTGTACAGGATAACGTTGCAGTGTGAGGTGTTTCTTGGAGTGCTACACTATCCAAAAAATTATGCATGGATGGGAGCATAGGGCCCGCTCCCACATGCAAATATGGACACAATTAAGGACGGATGGGAGCGCAGGGCCTCATACCCTTACAGTAGCTCAACAATTATGGATGGATGGTACTGTACACTTCCACATGCAAATATCAATACCATTATAGAGTGACAGGACTGCAGGCCTTATGCACAAATGGTAATGCAGAGCCTGGAGGGCCCTGTGCTCCTACATGCAAATATGCAGAGGATTATGGAGTGATGGGAGCACAGGGCCCTCTGAGGCCTTTCTCCCACATTGAAATAAGGACAGCAGGGGGGAGAAGGAGGTCAAGTGCATCCCAGGAAGCGCTGCATGGAGGGATGGGAAGCAAATCCATAGAATAGCTAGGGCAATAGCCAGGAGGAAGGAGCTGGATGTCACTGTCCTCCTGGGAACCAATGACCTGGCGGAGAGAAGGGAGGAGTTAA
This sequence comes from Neoceratodus forsteri, assembly GCA_016271365.2. Lineage (NCBI taxonomy): Eukaryota > Metazoa > Chordata > Ceratodontiformes > Ceratodontidae > Neoceratodus > Neoceratodus forsteri. The sequence goes on from CM028134.1 coordinate 245,304,373, forward strand.
CCAGAGTCCAGGAGGATCTCAGGAAGCTGGTGGGGGGGACCTGAAACAGGTAACATGTTCAGTCTGATTCTCGGAGGTGCTACCTGTCCAAGGCACTGGGAAGGCTAGGGCACTCCACATTCAAGCCTTCAACACCTGGTTGAAGGATTGGTGTGGAAGGGAAGGATTTGACTTCAAAGGGGACTGGTGCCCCACCTGGGCAGATGTGAGCTTATATCAGGAGGATGGCCTGCATCTGTCCAGGAAGGGGACCTCACTCCTTGGTGAGAGGTTGGAATGCTTCAGCAGAGAGCATTTAAACTGGCCAAGGGGGGAGAGTCAGGAGGGACAGGTGGCTTAGAAACACTCCCCCATGGTAGCATGCACGAACATAAGTTGACAACAGGAATAAATGAAGCAGGCAGGCAAACCGTGTAAAAGGGGGATAATGGGGGGCAGGAGCACATGAGCAAGAAATCCGGGGTGGGGAAAACAGGCAAGGGAGAGAGAACAAGAACAGAGGGAGGGCAGGGTATAAAACATGGAAAGTCATGCTCACAAATGCCCGCTGTCTGGGAAATAAGGTTCCAGACCTGGAAGTCTTGATGACGGATGCAGACCCTGACATAGCAGCAATGACACAGACATGGTACTCTGCTAATCACAGCTGGGATGTCAATGTACTGTGCTATACACTCTTCAGAAGGGACGGGGAAGCTAAAAAGGGAGGGGGGGGTAACCCTGTACATCAGCGAAGGCATAAAGGCTACAAAAGTACAAGGAAGACAGGGGGAGGCCGAGGCAATGTGGGTCACCCTTGAACCAGGGAATGGCACAGCAATACATACCGGGGTGATCTACAGACCTCCGGCACAGAGGGAGGAAGTGGACAGGGTACTAATGGAGGAAACGCACAACATGGCAGCTAAAGGTGAAATCCTGCTGAAGGGGGATTTCAATATGCTGGATGTAGATTGGACCACCCAAGTAGCTGCTTCAGCCAGAAGCACGGCCATCCTGGAATCCCTACAGGGGGTTGGACTTAGATAGCTGGTGAATGAGCCAACCACAGACAAACCGATTCTGGACTTGGTATGGACCAATGGAGACAGAGTCGAAGGAGTTCAGGTGGAAGGGCAGCTGGGATCCAGAGACCACCACATCGTGTGGTTTGGCATGTTGACAGGGACTCAATTAAGCCACACAAGAGCAAAAGTATTAGATTTCAGGAGGGCAGATTTCAGTGAAATGAGTAGATGTTTAAGAGCAGCCCTGGAGAAGGGAGAGAGGTAAGGGAGGGAGTGGAGGAACAGTGGGGGAAACTAAAAGGAGCCATATTGGAGGTAACTAACCAATGTGTTAGGACAGTGGGCAAAGGGAATAGAAGAAAGAAACCACCATGGTTCTCTAAAGAGGTAGCAGACAAAGTAAGGGCTAAAAGAGCAAGTTTCAGGAAGTATAAGGGAACTCAAAGGGAGGAGGACAGGGAGGTGTACACTGAATGGCTAAGGGAAGCAGGGAAAGCTGTTAGGAGAGCCAAGGCACAGACAGAGGAGGGTTTAGCATGGACTGTGAAAAAAGGGGACAAGACATTCTATAGGTACATCAGCAACAGATGAAAAAACGGAGGGGGGGATTGCGAGGCTCAAAGGGGAGGAACTGGAGTGTAAGGAGGGGCTCTAGATAAAGCAGAAATGCTGAACAAATACTTCTGTTCAGTATACACTAAGGAGGGAGAGGATCAAGAACGACAGTTGGGGAGACGAGGCAATGGGGGGGGAGAGAAGTGGACACTAGTCCATTCACAGTGGAGAGAGTTCTGGAGGAACTCACAAAGCTGAAGGTGGATAAAGCCATTGGGCCAGACCACATATACCCAAGGCTATTAAGGGAGCTGAGAAGGGAACTAGCAGTGCCTCTGGCCACCCTGTTCACAGAGTCACTCAACACAGGCATGTTTCCAGAGGGCTGGAGGAGGATGCATGTAGTCACACTGCACAAAAGTGGCAATAGGGAGGAAGTAGGGAACTACAGGCTAGCCAGTCTCACCTCAGTGGTGAGGAAGATCATGGAAACACTGCTGAAAGAAAGGACAGTGACACATCTAGAATCCAATGGTGCCCAGGATCTGAGGCAACATGGATTCACAGCAGGAAGGTCTTGTCAAACAAATCTGATAGATTTTTTTGATTGGATGACTAGGGAAGCGAATCAGAGAGGGGCGACATACATAACCTACCTAAATTTCAGCAAACCCTTTGATACCGTCCCACACAGAAGGCTGGTTAACAAGATGAGTAGTCTGGACATGGGGCATAAGGTGATACACTGGGTTAGAAACTGGCTGACAGACAGAAGAAAGAGGTTGGTGGTAAATGGGATCCAATCCGGGGGGAGAGAGAGGTGACCAGTGGAGTACCACAAGGATCAGTACTGGGACCAGTCCTGTTCAATGTCTTCATTAGTGACATCGCAGAGGGGCTGGAAGGAAGGGTCTGTCTATTTGCAGATGACACCAAGATCTGTAACAGAGTGGATACTACAGAAGGGGTGCAGAAAATGAAGAGGGACCTGGAGAAGCTTGAAAGATAGTCGGAGGTGCGGCAACTGAAGTTCAGTTTGAAAAAGTGCAATATAATGCACCTGGGTAGGGGGAACCCTGGGGAGAGCTACAGAATGGGGGGAGAGGTGCTGACTGTCACCAAAGAGGAAAGGGACATAGGGTTATCATATCTGATGACCTTAAGGTATCAAAGCAGTGTGCAAAGGCTGCAGGGAGGGCCAGTGGCATGCTGGGGTGCAAAGGCAGAGGCACTACAAGCAGGAGACAGGAGGTGCTGATGCCATTGTATAAAACACTGGTAAGGCCTCACCTGGAGTACTGCATGCAGTACTAGAGGCCACACGTGCATAAGGACATAGACAAGGTGGAGGCTATCCAGAGAAGGGTGACAAAGATGGTGCATGGCTTGTATCACAAACCATATGAGGAGAGACTAAGAAACCACAATATGTGCTCACTGGAGGTGAGGAGAGAAAGGGGGGACATGATAGAAACTTTCAGGTACCTCAAGGGCATAAATAATATGCAGGTGGGAGATCTTTTCCAGTGTAGAAAAGATATCAGAATGAGGGGACACAATATGAAATTGATGGGGGGTAGATTAAGAGGTAGTGTGAGGAAGTATTTCTACACAGAGAGGATGGTGGACGCTTGGAACAGTCTGCCACAAGAGATGGTGGGGGCAAGCACAGTGGGGGGTTTAAACATGCCTGGAACAGGCACAAGGCAACATTGGGTGGGGAGGGAGTGATGAAAAGCCATTGATCACTTAGGGTCAGTGACTGCATACAAGTTTAGGGCTTATGGGCAGACTAGATGGGCCTAGTGGTCCTTATCTGTCAACAATTTCTATGTATCTATGATACAATTACAATCTCTCAAAAATTATGGATGGTTGGGAGTGCAGGGCCCAGGCTCCCACAAGCAAATAAGGCTACAATTATACTTTCCCAAAAAGTAAGGAAATTCTCAGTGAAAAACCTATTCCCTGGTGTCTAGCGGGACCCCCCCCCCCTTCTGATCACTGTCCTCATTGCTGTTACAGTGCCTGAGAAGAAGAAAACTGTCCGGATGTGCTTTTCTTTTTTACCTGCGAAAAAAGAAAATAGTCCCTCGCCGATCAGACCCCGCCCTGGTGTCTTGTGGCATCCCCAACCCTTCCGATCGCTGTCCCCATTGCTGCTACAGTGCCTGACAAGAACAAAACTGTCTGGATGTGCTTTTCTTTTTTTCTTACCTGCAAAAAAAGAAAACGGTCCCTCACCGATCAGACCCCCCTCCCTGGTGTATAGTGGCACCCCCTACCCTTCCGATTGGTGTTCCCCTTTGAAAATGATTCCCTGGTGTCTGGTGGCACCCCCCCACCCTTCTGATCACTGCCCCCATTGCTGTTACAGTGCCTGAAAGAAGAAAACTGTCCAGATGTGCTTTTCTTTTTTTTGTTTACCTGCAAAAAAAGAAAACAGCCCCTCGCAGATCAGATCCCTCCCTGGTGTGTAGTGGTCCCCCACCCTTCCAATCAGTGTCCCCTTTGAAAATCATCCCCTGGTGTCTAACGGCAACCCCACCCTTCCAATCACGGTCCCTGTTGCTGTTACAGTGCCTGAAAAGAAGAAAACTGTCCGGATGTGCTTTTCTTTCTTTGTTTTACCTGTGAAAAAAGAAAACAGACCCTCGCCCTCACCTCCCACTGTGCACCAACCACCCCACACCCCCCAGATACCCTCATTCACCTGAACAGGTCCCAGGTTCGAGATCCATTTTCTGACTGAAGGCACATCTTGCTGCTGGAACTGGCGACAGCAATATGGGAAACTAAGGTGAATGTAGTTCAATGTATTTCAATGGGGGTTTCAACTTTTATGCATAACTCAGCCATTTTTTCATATTCTGACACCAAATTCTGAACACTGCCTTTTAGGGACCCCACATCATGAACAATATGATTGTCATTACATGTCTCCTGCCCGAAAGGAGATTTTGGGATCGCTTGGTGAATTCGCCTTTCCGGCAGGATTTGAGAATTTTTCCAGATATTGTTCATGAGGTGGGGTTATAAGAAGACTATGCTGAAAATCTGAGGTCTAAATGTGTACAGTTGCCAAAAGTATGGCCATTTCTTGAAATTTTGATATGCACGCTCATAACTTTGGAAATTTTAAATATTTTAACACCAAATTTTCAACATAGCCCTCTCATTACTCCACCTCATGAATGTCACATTTATTATTTTTTAAATCCTGGTCAAAATGTGTTTTCTCACCTGTGGTGTGGAACTGCCTTGCAGTGGCATGGAATCACGTTTTGGTCTTGATTTAAAAATTTTCAGCATTGGGTGGGCTAATAAGAAGGTTATGCTGACAATTTGGTTGCTGCGGTGCTATGAATATCCATGACAACATACATATACACATCAATTGAATGATGGGCGCGCAGGACCCAGAGAGGCCTGCACTCCTACAGGCTAATAAGGAAACGATTACTTTATCTCAAAAAGTATGGATCTATGGAATCTCAGGGTACTCTGGACCCCGCACTCCCATAGGCAAATAAAATATGATTATACTATCTGAAAAAGAAAGGAAATTCATTGCAAAAAACTTTGTTAATGCATCAGTTAGGATTGTAACTAAAGCGACAAAAGTAGAGAAATGTGGCGGTAGGGTTTCCAACCCTAACCCCCCACCCCCACCCTGCAGACACCCAACAGGTGTTGAGGGTGTACCAGTCATCAGCCAACGCCTCACTCCCCATTCTCCCATACTGTACACATCTCAGCTTATTTACTTCACGGAATGCGGGAGTGCTAGGGCTGATGACCCCAAGGAACACCCTCGACTCCCCTGTCGGTGCCTGCATGATAGGGTGAGGTATTAGGTTAGAAACCCTAATGCCACATTTCCCTACTTTTTTTCACTTTAGTAACAACCCTAACTGATGCATTAACAAAGTTTTTGCAATGTATATATATATATATATATATATCATGTACACACACACATATATGTATGTTATACTGGCACTGTAGCACAAGTATAGTTAGGGTTGAGCAAACTGCTCAGTGTTAAAACACAATTTTTTCACCTTAATAACTCTGGTGGTGTTTGACAGAAATAGCCCAAACATTTGCATGCGCAGTCAGGGTGGCAGAGTCTTAAGACGTGAAAAGTTTCATGTCGGCATCTTGTGCCGTTTATGAGAACAGGAATGCAGATTTTTGGTAAAGTGAAGATTTTTTTCCCCCTATACTTAACTTTTTTTTTCTCTCAAGCACAGCCTAGATGGTACAGATGTTTTTCACAAAATGTTCAAGGTAGAAGCAGCCTGTGCCACAGTCATGCCTTTCGATGGTTACATGAAGAATTATTAAACAATTCCAGAGTTATAAGGATTTAAGGTTTTTTGCTGAGCTGCTCTGACCATGCTCAGTAGGGTTTTTGGCTAACCCTCTGATACAAAACATAAAAAACTTTGATCGTGGGGGTTTATTGATCACAAAATTAGTGATTTATTGTTCATGAGAAAAAAATATTGATCGTGATGACCGCCACCTTATTATTTTTCTAAACTAAAGAACACTGAAAATACGTAATGTATTTTCAAAAAACAAACTTCTGAACCTTTGTAAATGGGAGCTGTTTGGCTAGATTCTGATGTTTATTTTTTGAAAATTGCCCGGAAAACAAGGTTTCTAGGCATGTGAAAATCCTGGGTGCCCAGCTTAGCGAGAAGAGCCCTTCACCTGTGTTCTCTGTATGAAAACAATGAGACTTTCTTGATCTCTGCAGACACAGATGAAGACATGCTGCCAGTTTGTGACCCAACAGTGAGCCAGCGATCTTGATCTCTCTCTCTCTCTCGCTCAGTATCTATCATTTTTTTATATTTTTGTGATTTCCTCACCCTCCCAGCTCAGCCAGCCCACTCAAGTTGTTCCTCAATGCCATGAAAATATATATATATGTAATAGATAACCCACTCTTAGGTGTGCGGTCGCGCTCTGATATACACATGCCTTGGTGTGCGTTGTTAAGCATGAGGCGCCGCGGGCGAGTGTGTCAACCACCCAAGGCGTGCGTATATCGAAGTGTGACAGCTTTTTACACGTAAATGGGTTATCTATCTTATAAAATAGCAAAGATTGTTTTGGAGGGGTAAAAGTGTAGATGTGTGGTCGCACTCTGACATACACATGGTCACCTGATGGTCTTTGACCACTTGCTGATGATCTTTTCCTAACCCATGTCATATATATATATATATATATATATATATATATATATATATATATATGTATATATTTATTAACCCACAGCTAATGCTGGGATTGACCCACATTGTAGTAATGACATTGACTTGCACTTTCCTCCTGAACTGTCTCTTAGTGATATAAAGTACTTTATTTTTGAAACATGGTCTTCGTGCACCTCCAAGACATTTAATAAATATGACAATGTTCAGTTAATCAAGCACCCCCCAAAGTTCCCTTACGTCAAAGAAAACTGAAATGATCTTCAGTTATTTCAGCTGTTGAGATTGTATAATTATAATATAGCTAGAAAAAAAAAGAGTGCACTCTGTGAAGCTACAACATAGCCAAAGTTCCCAGTGCTCAGAGTCAGAACCATTTTATGACTATTGTCCTTACAATATAAAGTAGCTCAGCCTTACGGTACAGTAGTTCCCAGCTGCAATCTGCAGTACCATAGATCACCAGAGATCCCCGACTTTTCTTTACAACAAATCAGATATCAAATCACACTGGTGTCCTGCTTTGCTTAAGATCATTACATTTGCTTTGCCTATGATAGCCAGAGTTGAAAGTTCTAATAGTTGGGTTCACGCTAAAAGCACAGTCCAGAAACTCACGATACACAGTGCAGCACTGTATTCTGAGTGCTGAGATACACCATCTTATCTTGCAAAACATTCATAGATGTTGGCATCTTTAACTGCTGTATGCCCTAACAAATAACCCCATTGCCTGACCCGTTTTCAGCCTTAACAATCTAAGGCATCAAAACGAGAGGGTTCTCCAAACCAGTAATATTAGCCCACAGCTAATACTGGGATCGACTCATATTGTAGTAATAACATCGAACATTTAAATTACTCCCATTGTCCCATAAAGGAAGAGTGAGAACAGCTTGCTGTGTTGTTTTATGGGACCTACCTTGTTCTGTTTTTTATGCCACAGCTCAGTGCCGAATCACTGTGAGAAGACCAGTGAGGATTAAAAAAACACTGTCACCATCACAAAAGTGTTTACACACTTTAAGAAAAAAACTTCAGCTAACTTTTATATCACAAAGCACTGGGGCGCTCAGGTTCAACAACTGTACGCAGGACAGAATGCATAAAAAGCAGCAAGAACTGCAATTACAAAAGTTATTCTAAACCCCGATCTCCGTTTATCTTCTCCTACAGTACCTCCAAAAGGTCAGTGTACTGTACAAAATCCTTATGAGTGTCTAACAACCCTCACGTGTCAGGTGAGACGGTCTTCAGCAGAGTCGTGAAGGGGACTTTAAAGTAGTTAATTTTCAGGTATTTTTTTCCGAGTCGGATCTGATTGACTGACAGCCACCAAACATGTCAATGCAATCTGTAGTTGGTTTTACCTGCATAAGAGTAGAGAAGGAGGCTGAGGAATACGAGGAAGTCCCCAACCCTTGGCTGCTGGGTCTCTATAAACACTACTAAGGTGTCACAAGGGTAACTCCTGCAAACTGCGACCTTGTTCTGACTTAGCAGCACTTCACTGAGCTCTACTCCCAGCTGTATGGAGAATACTGATCCCTTTAGTGTTAGCTTTACCTGACGGGGAGAGTTCTTTTCTGTACTGCATAATTGTTAGATCAGACAGAAACACTTGTTAAGAGGAAGATTTGATGCAGACACACACCATTCCTGTTTTATAAGTTTATAATTCTTTGAAAACTTAATGAAATTTAGGAAGCTGACAAAACACTACCCAGTCATTTTTATATAATATGGGTTGTTTGCTGTGTTGAACAAAATATAATGCACATGTACAAATGAGGGCACCTATATTTTGAAATGGCTGGAAACTTTACCACACCTAACAGAACCTTTGAACTTAAGGCAACAGAGAGGGAAATCTGACCTGCTACTGTGGTTTTAGTGGTCAGAGGCAAAGGAGTGCATACCACTGCCTGTAAAGGTGCCACAGCCAAAGGGAAACAGTAGAAAGGAAAGGAAAAGTTGTGCACACACCAACAGGTATATTTAAAGCCTTGAAGAAGCCTCCCTGTGAGGCACTCCGTATGGTGTTAGCCTTGCTTTGATATTCTATAATAATCTAATAAATCTGTGTCTTTGAATATACCTGTTGGTGTGTGCAGCTTTTCCATACCTTTCTACTGATGCAAGTGGTACCCTGGCGGGTTAAGACTGACAGCTGAAATTTTCTGAGGTTTGTCCTATCAAAGGAAAGCAGGAGACACTTATTCCAGGAGTTCTTGTTGCCTGGTGACACTGGGAAAGGAAGGTATAAATTGGAGGATTTTTTTGTTTTAAAAGATAGTCGTTGGAGTGACTTGGATTTATAACTTAGCCAATTCTCATTTAATGACTCAGACCTACACTAAACCATCAGTTCACCTACTTGGCTAAACGTCAAATTGGAAAACAACTACTTAATAGACTGCGTCCTAGTAAGCGGAGTAGACCACCTGGTACCTTCTCTGACTACCTGAGTGACCACTCACTGACATACTGTATATTGAGAAACTGTCTCCCTAAGGTTCCTCCTAGAATAATAACTGTCAGACACTTCTCTGCTCTGAACAGCAACACCTTTCTTGATGACCTTGCCATGGTAAATTGGAAGGGCACTGATCATTTTGAAGCTGTCAACCTTGAGCTAGACTTTCTAAGTACCATTTTCACTATTGTTGTAATAAGACATACCTCCTCTGTACAGAGAAGGGTCAAAGGAGCCTGTTCCAAATGGTTACCCCCACCCAAAAAAAAAAACACCTTATGAAGCTGAGGGATTGAGCCTGGCATGCATTTAAGATTACTAGTCGCCAGCAATACTGGATAGCACACAGACAACTCAAGAACAATTGCAAGTCCTCCTTAAAAAAGACCAAAGCCTCCTACTTAAAGGGCCTGCAAATCAGTAATCTGCACAATCCAAACTGTTTTTGAATGCAAGTAAATAGGCTCCTTAAGGGGCAGACTACTGCGCTGCAGAGGGAAATCTTATGCAAAACACATCTGATTTGTGACCCCAAACAGATAGCTGAGGCATTTAATGTATACTTTACCAATCTCAGTGCTTACAAGGATCCTTCCACCATCCCCTCTCCTGACTCACCCACCCACCTCAGGAAGTTGCCCGAACTTTCACTTTCGGCTGGTCACCTACAGTACAAAGAGGTCTGAACCAACTCCTAAAATTAAAGCAGAAAAATCTGCAGACACCATTACCTACAGCCTAGACTCCTCAGACTGGCTGCCTCTATCCTGGCTTCTCCACTGGCTACCCTCTTTAATCTGTCACTGTTTCATGGCAGAGTCCCTCGAAAATGGAAGGTAGCACATGTTGACCCTGTGCACAGGGGCACAGCCAGGGAACTGACAAGGAACTATCGCCCAATCTCTATTTCATGCACCTTGGCCAAACTACAAGGGAGGTTAGTGTACAACCAACAACTGGCCTACATAGAAACCCACTCCCTACTCACGGACTTTCAGCATGGCTCAAGCAAACACCACAGCACTGACTCAGCCCTGGTACGCCTCGCAACTGATGTCCTTCTTGCCAGAGATCAAGGCAATCATACAGGGGCCATATTTGTCAACCTCACAAAGGCCTTCGACCTGGTCAGTCACAATCTTCTGTTGTTCAAGCTGAAGAGCCTGGGTCTTTACCAGCTCTCCTGTCAATGGTTCACCAGCTACCTCATAGGCACAAGCAGGCAGTCAAGTGGGGGTCATGCCTCTCCTCCCAGAGTGAGATCTCAGATGGGGTCCCTCAAGACTCTATCCTGGGGCCTATTCTGTTCTCACTCTTCATCAATGATCTCCCCTACGACTGTGGTGAAGCCAAAGTGCTGCTATATGCAGATGACATGGTCCTATACAGAATCGGTCCACACCAAAATGGTACTACTGTTGGACTAAACAAGGACTTCAAAGAATTAGAACCATGGCTTGTCAAATCATCTTATACTCAATGGGATAAAAAAACTAAGGCCATGCTGTTTGGTTCTAGAAAATCGGCCCAGGCCAAAGCAAGCTCCTACAGATCTTCACTTCCACTGTTGCCTAAATGGAAGTGGTAGATATAATACAGTACTCTGGTGTATGGCCTGAACAAGAGCTCAGTTTTAAGACTCACATTGAGCATACCACTAATCTTCTCTCCCAAATACTGGGGCTGCTCTTCTGGCTCAAATCCCACCTTACTAATGCAGCCTGCATGTCCATAGCCAACAGTGTCATCCTCCCTATGTTACTGTATGGAGCCTCCTCTTACAAAACATCCTTGCTCTGGAATGAATTCCCTGTCTATCCAGGAATGCCATACCTATCAGACCTTCAAGGGGCTACTGAAAGGGTGTCAAACTTTAAAATCTAACTGTTCCTGTTTCTGCTAAGCCTACCCCTGCCATAAATATGCCAAATAGTTGCCCCATGTGCTTACTTTCCCCAGACAGCCTTGGAATTTATCCTCTAACTTGATTCGATGCACTGTAACATTGCACACTGCACTTTGTCTTACTGATTTGTGTTTTGAACTACAGCAGCTTGTTATCTTGTCTGATCCCCACTGTTGTGCCTACTTTAACTACCATTGTCATAATATCCCCTATGTTGTTATTTCTACTAATGTGAAAACAATTAATTTGCTATATGTAACTTATCCTGGGCCACTTCTGAAACAGGGATGCAAGTCTCAGTGACCCAACTCGGTCAACAAAATCCAATAAATAAATAAAGAAAAAATACTGTATGATCGGCAGGAAAATATATCTTCTGTGGACTAAGCATTTCTTACAAAGCAGCAGTCTGCCTCTGGAGACCATTCCAGATTCTCATTTGGCATCAGTAGGACTCAGTTATCCACAATTTCCTCCAAAATGTGAATTTCGGATTCTTACATTTTTTTCTTGCTGTAGAACTGTTCATTAAATCATATTATTTTTCCTTTAGGCTTCATCTGTTTACCTGACAATCCTATTCTGAAGTCATAATCTACTGCTTCTGACAGCACAGTCCGTTGTCACAGAAATTATTCTGATGTCACATACTGTATAGAAAATTATTGCTTCAGGGTGAAAAAAAGCAGTGACTGAGGAACACAACGCCCATTTACATATACTGTTTATGTCTTCAGTTATAAAGAATGGAGTATATCCTGAATTTAGTTTTTTTTTTTTTTTAAATGTTAGGAGATTTGAGCCTTGCCAGTGCCAGCAGTCTTGGTTTTGTAGAAAACACAAACTCCTTTAAGGAGAATTGGGAGTGTGAAATCAGAGGGAACATCCAGCACAAAGAAATATTAAGTTGCAAATATGCATTAGGGGAGTGACCACTGGCCATGCAAGAAGGCAACCTATCAGAATAGTACTGATGCTGGAAGGTCCAAAGTAGTACTGTATGTTACTTCTGGCAGCCAACCATTCCAAAACTCAGAACTGCTACATCAATTACATGAGTGAGCAGTGGACGAAGACTCTAACCTCTGAGCCAGAAAGAATTTTCCCTTCGCTTGAGGAGCTCATGGATCAATGAGACAGTGGGCAATATTCACCATGGCTCCCACCAAGCAGTATTTAACTGTGCTTGCTCAGGTGTCCCTTGGACAGCCATTTCTGTTGCAACAAATGCATGGCTGATGGGCTATGGGATGCTGATTTTCACTGCTGTTTGTTGCTGTTACCATGGTACCCCACTGCTGACCTACTGGTGTCACAGGGCTGCCAGTCCAACTTTTGCTCAGTCCTTGGATCCCTCCCCGCCACATTTACTTCTGGCACCCTGTCTGCCATCTGAGTCAGGCTATTCCTGTTGCCACTTGGTTTTTCCTTCTGTAGTCACTCACACTGCTCTCCACCTTACTACCTGCTTTGGCTACTTTCTCTCTGTGCTGCCTTTCTTGTGCTGTTGCCTCCTGCACCCATTTCTTGGGTTTGGCAGGCCTCCTGTCTCTCTTTCTCCTCATGCTGGAGTTTGCCTTCTGCTGTCCTGTGTGTCTGCTTTCCTAGTTCCCAGTGCACCTTCTACTGGTGGTCTACTGTTGCTGTTGGCCTTTTTGCTTCTGTTGCTCAACTTCTTGGTGTCTCTCTTCTATCACTTTTCTGCCACCCTTGCCATCTCCAGCCTTTTGGCCCATTGCTACTTGTGCAAATAACTGCCAACCATGTTGCAGACTGTTGGACTTTTGGGCCCTGCTACCACAATGTCCATTTATGGCTCCATGTGCTCACTAGCTGGCATTACTGTGACCAGGCTGCACCTCTTGTTCCTTTTCCAGTCACTGCTGGGGATACACCCACAGTTACCAGACATTCACCAAAACAACTACCCATGTAGGATGGGGCTCTTCTCCCTTGGCATCCCTTGTCAACTTAGCCATCAGCTGGGGTGGCCATGCTCCAGCTCTTGGGCTTCTAGGCTATAGATTCCAGATTTGGGACTCTGATTCTGGATTGTGTTCTATGCTCCAGTCTTACTAACATATCCACTAGCCTAACCAGATGGTCATGCTCCTCCATTTCTTTAGGCTCAGCACTCATACTATCGACTCATACAGTGATATGCCCTCTTGCATCATACTTTCAACTGTCCCAGTACCTACTGGTCTCTTGTCCCATTACTAAATTACTCCTCAATGGCTTTGTTTTATCACCCTTATGGACTCTGTTCCACCTCAAGCTTAGCCCCCCAGGATACCTACCTATCTATCTATCTATCTATCTAGCTATCTCTCTCTCTCGCTGTCTCTCTCTCTCTATCTATCTATGTAGCTATTTATCAATCATCTATTATTTTTTCATTCCCTCTACCTCCCAGCTCAGCCAACCCTCCCTCGTTTTTCCCAGATGTCTGTGGCCAGTGACCACCAGTTATTATGATTTTATAAAAAGCAGACCAGGGTACCCACCCCTGCTACTACTTACCCACCCCTCCCCTCCAGGTCACATGCCCCCCCCATGCACAGTTGGCACCACCCGGGTGCCCACCCCAGTACCACCGTACAATAAAGCCAACACTGGGGTGCCCAATCCCAGTGTCCGATCCAGAAATGTAAAATAATACCTGAAAAAAAGAAAACAGTCTCTCGTTACCTTTTTTAAAAAAAAACTTTTTTAACCTGTAAAGAAGAAAACAGTTAATCGTCGATCTTACCTCCCCCACACTCTCACCCACCCTGTCCAACCCCACACTCAGCACCCGCAACCCCACACCCCCTCACACACACTCTCACTGACCTCAAAGTGTCCCACGTCATACATTCATTCTCTGATCAAAAACTCATCTTGCTGCTGGAACCAGAGACAGCAATATGAGAAAATAAAGTACGTACTTTTGATGTATTTTAATAGGATTAGAACTTTTACTCATAACTTTGGCATTTTTCAATATTTTTACACCAAATTTTCAACATGGCCTTTTAGGACCCACCTCATGAACAAGGGAGGTGAACTTTTTCAAATCCATCCCAACAGATGAGTTTACGGTCGCTGTGTGAAATTACCTTTTGGGCAGGATTTGAAAAATTTCACCTACTGGGTTCATGAGGTAGGATCTTAAGAAGGCTATGTTGAAAATTTGGCAGAAAATATGCTAAAATGACCAAGATATGAGTGAACGTAGAAATACTGCAATGTTCACTCATAACTTCGCTACTTTTCAATATTTATCCACCAAAATTTCAACATTGCCTTTTTGGGACCCCACCTCATGAACAAGCCAGTTAAAATTTTTCAAATATGTGCCAAAAGATGATTTTGCCATTGCTGCACCGAAATCACGTTTCAGGTGGGATTTGAACATTTTCACCTACCAAGTTCATTCATAAGAAGACTATGTTGAGAATTTGGTGTTAAAATATCATAAAATGATCAGGATATAAGTTAACATCGAAATAATGCAATGTTCACTCAGAACTTTGCTAATTTTCAATATTTTGACCCCAGTCTTTCAACATAGCCATTTTTTCACACCACATCAAAATGTGACAGGCGTTTTTCAAATCCTGGACAAGATATGTTTTCACACTTGTGGTGCGAAATAACATTTCAGCCAGTATACTATAAATGCCACATGTCCTGTTTATAAGGGGGAGTCATAAAACAACTATCTTGAAAATTTGGGGTCAAAACAAACAAAAAAATTCTTAATAAACGTTATGTGTAGTGTCAGCGTTTACCTCAGTGGGTAGTGCTTTATGATCCCTTGCCAGTGAGCTGAGTTTGGGGTGAACTCAGTGAGTTAGCTGGATGGGCCGAGGCTGATGGAACAGTGCTGTAATGTGACACCACCTCCCAGCCTGGGAAGGGAAGGTGCAGGGTCGCCCACGCAGGCTCAAGAACCATACTGTGAAGATAACTCTTCTCTTGGCATACAGTCCAGCACCTCTGCACCTGTGGGTGCCAGAGAGCCCTGTGGTTTGGCTGAAAGATGGACTCTTTGCCCTGTGCATCTGTAACTGCAGCCACATGGAAGTGCACCAGACAGTCCCATGAATTCTTGACATCCGTTGCTGTATACTTCTGTAGATGGGCAGGGTCTTCCCTTGGCAAAGAGCCCTGACAGCCCTGTGCATCACAATCTGTACATGAAGGTCCCATATGGACCTGTGTGAATGAGCCTACGATTCCATTATCTCAAAAAGAAAGGAAATCTTTGTACTACAACTTTGTTAATGTACCAGTTAAGGTTCAACTTAATGCCAGAAAAGTAGGGAAATGTGGCATTAAGGTTTCAAACCCTAACCCCACCCCACCCAAGGTAAGCCAAACAACATTAAACTGTTTCCAGATGACACAAATACAGTAGCACTAATGTACTACGTTTGTGGATTTGTATCTGTGGCTGCATAAGCACAGGTCTCACAGGGGTCTATGCTTATGCAGCCATGTGTGTGTGTGTGTTGTGTATCTGTATGTGTGTGTCGTATAGCATGCATGAGTACAAGTGATTAAAGAAGCGCTTACCCCATGGAGGCCTGTGCTCCTGCAGACTGAAGGCACCACAGGGCCTGGGCCTGTGCCTCTGCAGCCAGAGATACTCATGCGCACTGTACAAGATACCTCACTAGATAGAAAGATCCACTGCTAAATGGTTTTCTATATGCAGCTGCATAACTAAAAAGCTGCTACTGCCTTGAAATATTTCTTTTTCCACTGCTGAAACCATGACATACACTGCCCTTCTGGAGCCAGAAGTTGGTGTGTATGCCTTACACCTGTGGCTGAGACCCAGGCCCATCAAGGGCATTTCTGCAGACAGAAGTACTGTTGCAATTTTGGGATCATGGACTTAGTGGTGCCTGCACTTCTGCAGCTAGAGGTCAGTGTGTATGTCTTACACCTGAGGCTGCAGAAGTACAGGACCATCAAGTGTGCATATGTCTTATAGTGAGCACGAGTGCCGGAAGCTATAGAAGTGCTAGCTCCTATGTGCTGGCCCCATAGTGGCCTGCACTTCTGCAAACTAAAGAACTCTTGACATCTGTGTACTGTGGACTTGTATCTATGGCTGCAGAGGCCAGTACTTCTCCACACAGAAGCAGTGTTGCGATTTGAGAACCGTGGCTTGCTACCTGCAGTGACAAGTGAGTGTATATATTTTGCAGTTTGCATACTGCAGATACAAATCTACGAAGGTAGCACATTAGTGCTACTGCATTTGTGTCATCTGGAAACAGTTGTGTGTTGTCTTACCAGATGATGGCTGTCTGTGGTTGCTTGTGCGTTCTTGTCCTTTTGCTGCTTGACAGGGGTGGGGAGTTAGGGTTGGAAACACTAAGATCACATCTCCCTACTTTTTTGGCATTAAGTTAAAGCCTACCTGGAGCATTAACAAACTTTTTTGCAAATAATATCTATATATCTATCTTCTAACGTTAGGGTTGAGTAGCCTGTTTAATGTTCAACCTCAGATTTTGCACTTTAATAACTCTGCAACTGACCAATGCATTTGCACAAAATTTGCCATGCGCTGTCCCATTGGGTAGATCGCAACATGGCAAGTTTCATTCTGGTTGGATGTACGGATTCTGAGATCTGGATAGTGAAAAACCCTTAAAAGTCGCCATTTTTTGCAGTTTTTTCCTTATCGCCTTGCATCCAGATGGTGTGTAATTTTGGTGTTATTTTTTTATGGTAGATACAACTTGCATAGCAGAACTACCATGCATTTGTTTGGTGAAAAAATATTAATCTGTTGCAAAGTTATTCAATTGTTAAGTTCCCATTATTTTCAACGGGAAGATTACTTTCCAGGATAAAGGGAGAATGTTCAACAAAGGATTGATCTCATGGAAAAATATTCTTTCTCGCAAGATCCATTCCTTTTTTGGGAGAATAAAATCCTTTTTCGTGAGAGAAAAATCCTTTTTTGTGAGCCACCATCTTGTTTTTTTCCCCCACAAACTAAAATGCATGGAAAATACATAAAAATGTTGTCATTTTATAAATCAAACACCAGAACCTAGCTAAACAGGCCCCATTTAGCTAGCTTCTGGTGTTTGCTTTTCACAATTAGGGCCAGAAATACTTCTTCTAGGTACTCAAAATCCCGGGTGCCTAGCTTAGCGAGAAGAGCCTTCCGCTGCATTCTCTGTATGAGAACAGCGGATTTTCTTTAGTTCTGCAGCCGCAGCTAAACTCCTGCTGCCGGTTGCAGTGTGAGTTGTGAGCTGCAATTTCCCTGGTGTCTAGTGGCACCCCTCACTCCCCAATCACTGCCCCCCCTTAATTAAAGATATATTCCCTGGTGTCTAGTGGCACCCCAACCCTCCGATTGCCATCCCCTAGTCCCTGGTTTATTAATTTATATTTATATAATCTGACACCGGGATGCCCCCTTCACACTGTTTTATTGAAAGTGCTGACATCTGGGGGGGGCCCCCAATCCCCATGTCGGCATTACAAGCCCCCCCCAGCAGCGTGAGACACTGGGAAGCCAGCCCCCAATGTCCTGACATATTTGCTTTAAAGCTGTAAAAAGAAAACGGTCCCCCAACGTCTTTTTTTTTTAAACCTGAAAAAATAAAACAGTCCCTCGTCGTCCCTGCCAGTCCCCCTCCCTTATCCTGACCACCCCACACACAACCCCTTACCCTATACTTACCACCGGAGATCAAAGGTTGTCATCTTCTGTGGACTGAGTCACATCTGCACTCTTCAAAGCTGAACTGTGAACTGAGGAATCAAGGTAAGTGCCGTATAATGTACTTCAATGGCATTTTGAACTTCTGTACATAACTCTACCATTTTTTGGAATTCTTTCACCAAATTTTCAACACAGCATTTTTGGGACCCCACCTCAAGAACACAGGCTCTGTCATGTTGTTAATCGGGCCCGGAATATGATTTTGAGGTTGTCATGCAAAATTTCCTTTCAAGACCGAATGACAAAATTTCACCACCATTGTTCATGAGGTGGGGTAACAAAAAGGCCATGTTGAAAATTTGGTCCAAAAATTCCTAAAAGGGGCTGACTTATGAGCGTTCGTTGAAAAGTTTCAATGCGCGTGCATAACTTTAGTAATTTTTAATATTTTGAGTCCAAATTAATTCCCTAACCTTATGCAGTTCTCTCTCCTATTGGCACTTGGTTACCCCTTAGCATTCACTTCCTCATGTTATGCCTATGACAATGCCTCTTGCTGCACTCCTCCTCTATAGCTCTCTGCCCCTCTACTCTCCCTCTCTCTTGTCCTCTATCCTCTCTGCACCTCATCCACTATGTCCTTGTAACCTAGCCTCCAAAACATTTGTTTTGTTTCTCAGATGCTTTGTAACTCTGTTTAGCTTACACTTTTGTAACCTTGTCGTATGTATTGCATTTGTAATATGACTTACATGTCTTATGTTATGAATTGTAACCTGACGTGGAACCTTTGTAAAAGAGCCCTGGCTCAAAGGTACTGTAATCCTAGACCTAATAAATAAAATAAAATAAAAATTTTTAACATAGCCATTTTTTCACACCACTTCATGAACAGTTCCTGTTCGAAACGTATTTACGAACCTGTGGCGCGGAATGGCATTTTGGCATGGATTTGAACATTTTCACCTGTGAGGTTTATGAGGTGGGATCATAAGAAGACTATGTTGAAAATTTGGGGTCAAAATATGAAAAAATGCCAAAGTTATGAGCATTTGCTGCAATTTTGCTACGCCTGCTCACAACTTTGGAAATTTTAAATATTTTGACCCCATATTTTCAACTTAGCCATCTTATTACCCCACCTCATGTATATCACAGCAGCCATTTTTCAAATCTTGCTCAAAATGTGTTTTTGCACCTGTGGCATGGAATGGTGTTGCAGTTGCACAGAATTACACTTTGACAGGAATTTGAAAATTTTCTGTAACGGGTACATGAGGTGGGGTACTAAGATGATTATGCTGACAATTTGGTCACAGTTGTCCTATAAATGGAAGTGCAGTGCCTGGAGGGCCCTGTGCTTCCACAGCTACATACATATACCCATCTACGAAGGGGCTCCCACAGTAAAATAAGGATACTACTACACAATCTCAAAAAGTAAGGAAATAAGTTGCAAAAAACTTTGTTAATGCTCCAGTTAGGGTCAAAGCAACAAAAGCTGGGAAATGAGGTGTTAGGGTTTCCCTAAGACCCCATCCTCCCAAACTAGGCAGGAGAGCAGGTGTGGGTATGCCTTGGGCTTCTCAAGCCTAACACTCACCCCATTCCATCTGTAAATAAGGTCAGATGTGTAGACTTTATGAAAATGGGCTGAGCATTAGGGTTGAGAAGCCCAGGCACACACCTGCTCTCCTGCCTGGTTTGGGAGGGTGGGTGTTAGGGAAACCCTAACGCCTCATTTTCCAACTTTGTTGCTTTGACCTAACAGGAGTAATAACAACGCTTTTTTGCAATATATATATATATATATATATATATATATATGGATACATGATGGATGAGTGGAATATGGAAAATATTTTCACTCCTGCAGAGTGAGCCTAGATATTTCATGAGTGCGAGGCACGAGGATAACAGTGCTCACGAGGCAGGAGTGAAAATATTTTCATATCCACGATAATACACATCGTGTGTCCTATTTATACAATGGGGCCTCACTGTTGCAAATGTACAATTTAAGGGGTTGCACTTAGGTTTACTGGTTTATGGCATTGTGTGATTGTGTGGGTTTAGCGCAGGTTTTGGGGTGTAATAAACGGTATTTATTTTAACTCTGCTGACATCATCACAATTTATTTCACTGCAGTGAAAATAACATGTTTCATTTCACTGGAATATGTCTCACCCCCATTGTATAAATATATAAACAAACACGCACACACACACTGTGTTTATTTATTGGGACAAAGAGCCACAGGTGCTGCTCAACAGTGGTAGTAATGAAAAGGGCCTAGACAGATATACCAAGCTGGTCAGGATACATGTATACGGTGCCTTGGGACAGAGATACAGGGTGGTGTAGGGTGCCAAACAAACAGATCAGTGGCCTAGGTACAGAAACAGGAGCAGAGGTGAGCTTGCAGAGTAGGATTTCCATGGAGAAGGGTTAGGCAGAGTGAAGAATTAGAGGGAGACTGTTCCATAAGTGGGGCAGTCTATAAGAAAAGGAGGATTGTCCAGCAGAGAGTCTAAAAAGGGGATGAGTTAAACAGGTGAGGACCATGGGTCCTGAGGGAATACATAGAGGGTGTAGAGGGAGAAAGGAAGGAGGAGAGATAACAGGAGACAGCATCGAGCCAGAACTTGGATGCTATGATAGCAGAGTGGAGAAAGGTGCTGGCCTTCAAGAGAGAGAAGTGCAAATCAGTATACAGGGTGAAGTGGTCAGTGCATGGTGGTACAGAGGTGCAGTGCTGGTTCTGTGGCAGTCAGGTGAGAGCAAAGCAACAGAAGGAGTGGTACAGGGGATTCAGTCAGGCCAGGGAAGAGTCTGGGGCTACACTGTAGACCACATCTCCATAGTCGAATGCCGGACAGATAATTCTGAGAATCATTTCTCATGGACTGGGACAGGGATACAGTGTACGATCCTGTATATAATACCTAGTTTAGAGAGGAGTTTTAAACTGATGTTATCTATCTGTCCGGAGAAATCAAAGTGATGGTCGGTCTAAACACACGGACACAGCCTCCCACAGAGAGCTATCTTATATACTGAAGGACAATGGATTATGAGTCCTGGCTTGCCTCTGCCGGCTAGCAAGGACCATGAAGCCCGTCATTTTAGTTTTTAAAAAGAGCTGGTTCATGTAGAACCACTTCTGCACATTGTTAAACTTCACTGAAGATCAGTTTCTAGTTCTTGGCCAAAGAGAATATAGAGGAAGAGCACTGTGCCAGCTGCATACATGTCAATGTGTGCAGGAGAGCAGGCCTCTGGGAGATCATTGAGGGAGCTGGAGAACAGGACTGTGTAGAGAGCCCTGAGGGACTTCTGTCTGTATCATGAGAGGTGGAGAGAGGTCATCACCTACAGTACCAGGGCTGATTGATATTAATCAGACAGGTATGACTGGAATGGAACCAGATGACTACGAGGTTCAAGAGGCCTGTGTCAGCCAGCTTATGTAGAAGGAAGGGGTGTGCTGCTGTGTCAAATACCTTGGGAGATCGACAAAGATGGCAACAGTCAGTAAACCCTTATCCATTCCTTTTGGGATGATATCAGTAAATTTGAGGAGGGATGTGACTGTTGAGTAGTTTTCCTGAACCTTTACTAGAAGGGGAAAAGGAAGGATGAGTCCAGGAAGGGTGAAAGTTGGGAGAGTACTATACTGTTTTGAACTCAGCATGAATAGGTGGAACAGAGATAGGCCTCTAGATTTCTCAGGCCAAATTTTTGACATCCTTATGAAAAGGAGAGGACCCTGGTGCACTTCCAGGCTTCTGATGGCCTTGGTGCATGTGCTATGGAATTGCCGGTACCAGGATAAGTCCTCTGGGGATCCAGAGGTTTATGCAGTCACCAAGCCACATCTCTAGCATTGAGGATGTTTACCCTGACCCTCCAGAAGGGGCAATTTGTCCCAGACAGTCAATAATTTGAATTGAACACAGTCTAATGCATCATCACCATCTGTGGATGTTGATATGGGAGACCAGTTCATGGTATGAAGGTCAGTCAGTTAGGAAGGCAGGTATAACAACCTATATGTGCCAAACTGTATTATTTTAGGGGGACTTTGGGACCATGTATTATGTGCACACTGTAGATCATTTGAAGGACAGTAAGTGTATTTGGCAGTCTACCTGCTTATAGGATACAACGGTGTGGGATGTCAGAACTCAGACAATTATGGAGTGGTTGGAAATTTAGCGGTTAGGTCTGGGTGGTTCTGTGATGTTGCATGAGGTGTAGAACCTGGATTTGTTAGGTAAGTTTCCTGGAGGAAGGGCATAACCAGTTTGTGTTGAAGTCGCTCAAAACTAGGAGCTCAACAGAAGAGGCTATAGAGGATAGAGAAGGTAGCATGTCAAGGATGGTATCAGGCTTGGTGCCATGGCAAGAGTATACCCCAGCAATGAAAACTGAAGGTAAGCAAGGTTACAATGAAATGAAAGGTTACAAACTAGGAGCTCAAATGAGGAGGGAACAGAGGAATGCTTTCCCACCTTGAACTTGAAGCCAATCATCCTCCTTTCTTACCGTGGTCATGCCTGTGCACCGTGTAACCAGCAATGGAAGTGCCAGTGTCATAAAATCCATAAGGATAGTCCAGATTCAAAGCCACAACTATGTCTGACTTGGCCTGCAGCATCCACAGTCTGAGATGATTAATTTAAGGCAACAGGCTCTGGATGTTTAGTCGGTAAACACAACCTCTATGGGAAAGGGGAGGATGGGGACATTGAGTGGAGGGCCTGGGTTTTGTTCAACATCATGCACCTGCAGCAGTGGCAGGGAGATGATTAGCCTGAGAAGAAACCAAAGCCGTAGCAATGGAAACAGGCATGGTAGGCAGAAGGGGTGAGGGTGGGAGTTCAAACTATTCCAAAATAAGATGAAATTAGTAGCACCACCCCTGCACCCCCTTGGGTCATAATGCAGGAGGGTGGGAGCAGCAACATTAGAAATGTTAACTTACAACGCCATCCCACACACCCCTCCTGTTATATGGGGCAAGGGCGGAGTTGCAACACTACAGATACTGAACCTTAGTAAGCCAGCCCTGAACCCCTCGGTCATAAAGGGATGGGTGGGGTGGGATCAGAAAACTACAATGAATATACACAATAAGCCAGTCCTGAAACCCCTCAGGTCACGAGGAAATGTGGTGAAATTGGCAAACTACAGTTAGTTATAAAACCGATGATGAAATCCGAACGATTTGATTGTCCAAGAGTGTCACCTTAATGTCTAGTCATCAGAACACTTTGGGAAAGTTCAAAACAAAATGACTGTCCACACTTCAAAAAACAATTTAGGACATATTTTATAAGAAAAACACCACCCTTTGAGCTTTTCAGGCATGCTTATATATGGACTTCTCGGGTGGCTGAATTCAGCATATGCCTCATGACTCACAATGTACCTGAGGCAGCCATGTATCAGAGCACGCCTGGACACCTCAGTAGGTGTTATCCCTTAAATGTACATAATAAGCCATCCCTTGTACCCCTTGGGTCATAATGGGGGAGGGTGGAAGCAGCAACACTAGAAATATTAACTTAGTAAGTTACCCCCTACAACCTCTGAATCATAAGGGGGTGTATGGAATCAGCAGACTACAATTAAACATACACAGTAGGTCAGCCCTCCTGCCTCTCAGGTCGTAAGGGGGGGGGGGAGAGCAGTAACACTATAAATATAAATTTAGTAAACTAGCTCCTGCACCCTTCAGGTTATTGGGGGGAGGAGTGTGAGAACAGCAACAGTATAAATACTGACTTATTAAAGCCAGTCCCTCAGCCCTTGGGTCATAAAGGGAGAGGGTGCAGTCAGTAGACTATAATTAACTATACACAACAGGCCAGCCCCATGAACTCCTCAGGTCATGGGGGGAATCAGTAGAGTATAATCAAGTATACAGAATAGGCCAGCCCCAGCACCCCTCAGGGCATAAAGGTGAGGGTAGAAGCAGCAGCGTGATAAATATAAACTTGGTAAGCCAGCCCCAACATCCCTTGGGTTGTAAGGGGGAGGGTGAAACCAGCAGACTACAATAAAGTATGTACAGATGTACAGTACAATAGGACAGCCTGCGCACCCCTCGGGTCATAGGTGGGGGAAGGATGGAAGCAGTAATACTATAAATATAAACTTAGCCAGCCCCCACACCTCTGGGGTCATAGGGAGTGAGGGAGTGTTGGAGCAGTAGCACAGTACCTGTAAGTCACAACTCATACAAGATACATACAGTGAAGTCAGCAGGTAGGGATCAGATACTTACAGGGCCTATGTGAAGGGAGGTTCGACCAGAGTCTCCTGTCACCTTGGCCTCTCCCCTCAGGTGACTCACCCTGAGGACTCCCACTCTTGCTGGGCCACTACAGATTAGGACTGCTTGACAGAACCTTGTTGAAAGTATGGGAAGTTAGGAGTCCTTTTGTGCCACCTCCTCGATGCTCAGACAATCAGGAGGCCAGGAACAGACCAGTGGCAGCACAGACTGTCTGGGCCAAGTTCTTCTTTGTCCCAACTATGGAAAATCATTGGTGGGGGCATTCAGGAAGTGCTGGTGGCATGAAGACCCTCATTACGCTCACAATACTCTCCCCTCACTGTAACACTGCTGGCATCTGAGTGATGAAAGCAGCTAGCAAGGCCATGCAAAAATCGGGAGAGCAGGAGGCAGATTGGGGGCAGCAGAGACTGCAGGAAACCTTTGCTGGGGCCTTTTTGGAAGTATTAGTTGTGACACGTGGACAGCCAGTTCTAAGTATACTATGATTTGTTTTAATATAAAAATGTGTTATGGACTGTCTCTCATGAGAGATGCTGAGACAGCATGTGAAATGACACACACACACACACAGGTTTTAGATACAAGGTGTTTCCTGGAAGACGAGAAGCTAATTATAGACTAGAACAGACCTTAATCAAGAATCTCCTGTTTTTCTAAAGTTAAATATAGCTTTAACTGCTAAGAGGGAAATCAGTATCCATTTTATGACATTTCGAGGAGGAAACCAGGTTTAGCACACTGGTGCGAAATCATAAATGCTTTGATGTCTGTGTGACAGGGGATACTGCTCACAGATGAAAGGAAATTTACAGACTTGATTGGGAAAGTCACATGGGGAAAGGAGTTTCTGCTGATGTAACCTTAATTAACTTTCCTTCTAAAATGATAAAACCTCCTGGGTGTATGATTTTTAATAAACAGAGGAGGAGCTAGGTGACCTCACACAAAGGGGTTGGCAAATACAGTTTTTTAAAGAGTACTTTGTTTTCTTTCAGAGAGACTTTTATCTACACTCTGACAAAGAAACATCTTTGAGCACTTTAAGCAGGTATTTAGAGAGAGAGAGACAAATCTAAGTACTGTAGTAGGAATTGAACTGTTAAAACCTTGTTCTTTTAAAAGGTTGTATGGCTCTTTTGATATATGGTTTTTTATTTTATGTTTTACATATTTTTTATCTATTTTAGTAAAACTCTATTTTTACAGCCTACTTGGTTTGTTTTTGAATTTCTTTTCATTAACAAGAGAAGTATATATGGTTAAAGCAGAGACTGTGCATAAGCTTGAATGGTGATACCAAACTGGAAAAAGGTAAGAGTAATCTGAGGTCTTTATTAGAGTTTTTAAGGGTTCATTTTGTGCACCTGGTTAGGTGCCCGTAGGCAAAGATATCTGGCCCCCCCGATGACAGAGTCATCTGAGCCTGTGCATTGGGTACGCTAGCAAGAGGTTCACAGTTTGAATCCCTCCAGAACTGAGACCAAAGGTTGATTCGAACCCACAAAATAGACAGGAGGGTTATCCTGTTTCTGTTAACTGTTCACAAGACTGCGCTCGGAGGTTGGCACTTTGGGAGTAGAGGGCCTGACCTGCTGAGTGGGTTTGTGACATTAGTTTCTGTTCCAGTACTTATTATATGTACCTGTAAGTAAATGCTACAATTAAGATTTCAACTGAGTTCATATTCAAGAAATATTAGAAAATTGTTCTATTTGCCCCAAAGACCAATTTCAAAGAACATTTTAATTTTGAGCATGCTTTTAATGTTCCAATTGGAAATATGACTGCATATTACAATGGTAAGGCTGGTTCATTAAGTTCTGAAGATATTTAAGAACTCAAGTGCTGAAAAAGTGTGCAATACGTGGGTGGCAGAAATTTTCTGTATTGTTTTTAACGTAATATATAAATGCAGCAATGTTTTGCATTTCTACTAAAAACCTGACAAATAGTAACTGACCAAGCCAGATTTTTTTTTTTTATTATTTTAGCAAGAACTCTCACCACTGTTTGGAGTTCCAGAACTAAGCATCATTTTTATTTATGTATAAAGCATTATAACTACCATTCCAGCAACCAGATTCAATACAAAAGGAATAGTGTATGGGTAACCATACACAACAACGCTGTGTTTTTATCGAGGGGTTGAGATGACATCATAGGGACCTTGAGAGCACGGCTCGAGAGGTCCAGATGTCATCTCAACCCAGAAATGAAAATATAGCCTTGCTGTGTATGCTTGCCCATATGCTATTTTTTAAAGTATATGGTTCCCCGAGACTGAAAAAAGAAATTGCAGTTACGTAAGAACTTACCGTAACAGTAGATCTTCGAGAGAGTTTCCTGCAGTAGGTCTTCACATATGGGACTGTACCCTAGTCAGGGCAACGGCAAACCTCTAGCTAATCTAAGTGGGACCGCCCCAGTGTCATATGATGGGGCGTCTGTGTGACTGTATAAAGGGGCGGTCCCCATGCCCACCCTCCAGTTCTCCCGCCAGAGACCTCGGAAGAGAAATAGGGAGAAAGGAGTAGAAACTCCTGAAGCCTGAGCTGCTAAAAACAAAGCCCTGGGAAAGGAAGGAAAGGAAAAGAGGAAGAATACAGGAGCTGGGGAAGGTTGAATTGTTCCATTGCAGGAAACCTCTCGAAGATCTGCTGTTACAGTAAGTTCTTATGTAACTGCTATATCTTACTTTGAGAGGGTTCCTGCAGTAGGTCTTCACAGAACAGGACTGAATACCAAGCAGTCAAAGAAAAAAGGAAGTCGGAGACTAAGTTCCCAGAGGAGGAAACGTCTACCAACTAGACGTCTGCTTAGGACAGGAAGCTTTGCAGAACTACGAGGCCAAAACCAGCTCTGCGCCTAGAGGCGATGTCCAGACTGTAATGTTTGGTGAAGGTATGGATGGAAGATCAAGTGGCCACTGCGCAAATGTCTGCAGTGAACACGTTCCTCAGGAAGGCCGTCGAAGCAGCCATGCCCCGAGTCGAGTGGCCTTTCATGTCCCCCAGAAGGGGCTTCTCGTACTTGTGGTAAATGTATGAGATGCAGTTAGCCAGCCATTTAGACAAACCCTGTTGGGAAATGGCCTTGCCCTGACATGTGGATGCGAAGGCCACAAACAGCTGCTCACATTTATGATTCTCTTTGGTCCTAGAGATATAATATCTCAGAATCCTATGCATGTCTAAAGTGTGCAAGAGGTATTCCCCCCTGTTGGAATACTCTGAGTAATATACCAGCAGTTCAACATTCTGGTTCAAAGTAAATCCCGAAACTACATTCGGAAGAAAGAAAGGGTTAGTCCGCAGAACCACCTGGTCTCTGTGGAAAATCAAATATGGCTCCTTACAAACGAGGGCCTGAAGCTCTGAAATCCTTTGAGCTTAAGTAATAGCGACTAAAAAGAGCGTTTTCCAGGATAAATAATGCATGTCACAACTTGCTGCTGGCTCAAACAGGGGCAAAGTAAGTTTCTCTAAAATAAAATTCAGATCCCAGGGGGGACCTGGATTATGGACTGGAGGCTTAAGGTGGAGGATCCCCTTAAGAAAGGTTTTGGAAACCTCCAACTGAGTGAGGGTTTTGCCCTCCACAGGAAGGTGGTAGGCAGAAACCGCAGAGAGGTGGACCTTCAGAGAGGAATAGCTGAGGCCTGAATCAGACAGGTGCAAGAGGTACTCGAGAACCTGGGGAGCCGAACAAGAAAAAGGGTCCAGACCTTTGACCGTGACCCAAATAGAAAATCTCTTCCATTATATAGTATACGTGGATCTAGTGGAAGGTTTTCTGGCCTCCACTAGGACCTGAGTGACTCTGGAAGAGACGCCAAAGCGTGAGACGGCTCTGTCCAAAGATGCCACGCGTGCAGTGGAGAGACTTGAGGCTTGGATGCACCTGGCTGCCCTGTTCCTGAGACAGAAGGTCGTGGGAGAGAGGAAGAGGTACCGGGGGTTTCAACGTCAGTTGCTACAGCAGAGGGAACCAAATCTGTCGAGGCCAAAGAGAGGCTACAAAAATCATGTGGGCCCCCTCTGCCTGGAGCTTCTGCAGAACCTTCTGTAGAATAGGAAAGGGAGGGAAAGCATACAGAAATCTCCCTGTCCAAGATAGAGAGAGTGCATCTCACAAAAAAACACCATGCCTGGGAACGAGCGAGCACAAGCTGGGTAGTTTTGCGTTGGATGGGGAGGCGAAGAGATCTGTTTCTGGCTGACCTCATTGAAGGAAGAGAGCTTCCACTACTTCCTGCTTTAGCTCCCACTCGTAAGCCTGAGCAACAGTGCAGCTGAGACTGTCTGCCAGGACATTGTGAATACCTGGGACATGGACTGCTATCAATGTCAGGCCATGCTGGACTGCCCAGTACCACACCCGCATTACCTCCCTGAAAGGGGGTATGATCAGGTGCCCCTCTGCTTGTTGATGTATCAGATCGTGGCCGTGTTGTCAGTCTGGATCAGAAGTGTTACTGGAAGTAAATGGGACTGGAAAGTTTAGAGAGCGTACAGCACTGCCCTCATCTCCAGAATGCTGATATGCAGATGCCCCTCTAGGACAGACTATGTCCCCTGAGTCTGATGATCTCCCAGGTGGGCTCCTCAACCATGGCCTGAGGCGCCCGTCGTAAGGGTCATGGAGGGGGGGTTGGGGATGGAAGGGAACCCCCAGAGAAAGGCTGGATAGATCCTGCCACCAGAGGAGATCCCTCTTCAAACTATTGGAGACTAATACCCTGTGATCCATGTCGTCCATGTGTTGATCCCACTGGACCCTGAGGGACCACTGGGTCACCATCATATGCAGTCTGGCCAAAGGGACTGTGGGTATGGCAGCCACCATAAGACCCAACAAGTGGAGGATAGAGTGCACTGTGGTCCGACAGGAGGAGGACACCAATGCAGCTGGTTGAATCAGGGTTTCTGCCCTGGACCGTATCCAGCACAGTACCAATGAACTGAATGCACTGGGAGGGTGAGAGCTGAGACCTGGGATAGTTTACAGTGATGCCAAGTCTGCAGAAGAGATCCAGGGTGGTGGAAAGAGAACCCATCGGACTGTCCTGAGATGGTGCTGACAGCAGCCAGTCATTCAGGTAAGGGAACACATAAATCCCCTTGCAGCGCAAGGCTGCAGCCACCACTGTCAGGCACTTGGTGAAAATCCAAGGTGCCAAAGAGAGGCCAAAAGGAAGGGCCTTGAACTGATAATGGTTCTCCTGAAAGGAGAATCTCAGGAAATGGTGGTGGGCCAGGAGGATAGGAATGTGCAGGTAAGCATCCTGCATGTCCAGTGAGCACAGCCAGTGATTTTGTTGGAGCAGAGGTAGGAGTCCCTGGAGGGTCAGCATGTGGAACCTCTTGTATTCTATGAAGAGGCTGAGCAGACTGAGATCTAGAATTGGTCTCAGATCTCCCGTCTTTCTGGGCACTAGGAAGAACTGGGAGTAATATCCTCTTCCCATCTGCCCTGGCAGAACCAGCTTTATGGCTGACTTTGTCAATAGAGCTTGGATTTCCTGTTGAATAAGGCTTTGATGTCCTGACAGGTAGTGAGACCTTCCCGGTGGATTGTCTGGGGGTCTGTGCAGGAACTCGATGGAGTGCCCTCTTGCAATGAGCTGAAGTGCCCAAGCATCTGTGGTTACTGCTTTCCATCCTTCCAGGTGGAGAGCAAATCTTCCCCCCACTGGTTCCTCCAGAAATACAGGAGGAGGTGGAGGGGACCCCCTCGAGTCAGGATGCAGAGGGGAGAGCTGCTCTGCTGCCACCGCCGCCCTTTGGGACTTTGCCTGAGTAGCCTGGGTACCGGGACCGGTGGCACGATGCTTGCCCTGTTGTCTGCCCTGTTTCTGCCTATTCCACCTCTTTTGGGGGTGATGAAAGTTTGTTTGGGTTTTTGGCCCGAGTGGTACATGGAGTGGACATCTTTAAGGGATCTCCCGCTGTCTTGTAGCTCCGTTATTATATCTTCAGTGTCGCCCCCAAAAAGGATGGAACCCCTGAAGGGGGCGCCCAGCAGAGTGCTCTGGACATCTTGCGCCAGTCCTGCAAAACGGAGCCAGGTTAGGTGCCTCAAGCAAACTCTAGTAGAGGTGCAACAAGCCACAGAATCAATGGAATCATAAGTGGCCTGTAAGACATGGCAGCAGGAAGACTTATTAAGTCTTACCTTCTCTAGGAGCTCATTCCTGAGGTCCTCATCTGGAATGGCCTGGAGTTATTTTTCTAAGTCGGATAGAGCCAGTTTCTGAAAGGACACCATGTGGGCCACATAATTTAAAGATCGAATGGCGCAGGTAGAAGAGGCGTAGACCCTGCGGCCATATTGGTCCATTTGTTTGGATTCCTTGTCTGGTAGGGAGGCACTCGGGTATTTAGGCTGGGTCGACCTATCGTGGGCTGCTGTGATGACAATAGGGTCAGCCTTTGGTTGGGTAGACAAATGGCAAGACCCTTCGGGGGGGGGGTGTTTGATCCTGTCAGCTTTTTTGGAAACTGCAGGAATAGATGACAGCTGTTGCCATATGGTAGAGGTTAAGTCCTCATGTGGCCTCGTCCAAGGAGGGATGGGGATGGGGTCCACATCAGTGAGGTCCAGATGTTCTGCCAGCCTCTTTTTCTTGGGGTCCATCTCCTGGGACGCCCAACCGCAGGCCTGTTTAATGGACCGGAGGAGTTCCGTGAAGGACGGATCCTCCGGTGGAGACTTTGGAGACTCCTTGGGCTGAGGCTCTATTGGGGAATGATACTCCGAATGGCCCACAGAGTCAGAGTCTGAGTCTGAATCAGAATCAGAGGACTCCGGTCTGCTGGGCAAAGAAGTAACATCTGGGACCGCCTCCATGACCCTGGCACCTGAGGGAACCCCCACTGGATGCCTTCCCAAATCCCTATCGGACATCCGGTCCACAGGGGATGGACTTCTTGTTAGTGTCCTGTGGGTCAGGGTGGCAGCCATGACCAGTTGGGGATGGCCCAACTCTTGCAAAAGTTGGGACTTGGCATCCTTCCACCAAACCGGGGTAGTCTCTTGGGGTTCTGGCTGGGGCGGGAGAGGTGGAGGGGGAGGCACCAGAGGCTGGTAGCCTGGGTACCCCATAGCATAA
Organism: Neoceratodus forsteri; assembly: GCA_016271365.2. Classification (NCBI taxonomy): domain Eukaryota; kingdom Metazoa; phylum Chordata; order Ceratodontiformes; family Ceratodontidae; genus Neoceratodus; species Neoceratodus forsteri. Next base: position 245,335,652 of record CM028134.1, read on the forward strand.
GGGGGTAGCCAGGTGTCTGGTACCAGTAGTGGTACAGGTGATAGCCATGGTATACGTGACCCAGGCCCAGTGTTGGGTTCTCTGGTGTTGGCACTTGCGGCGGGTAACCTGGCGACGGCCCTCCCGGTGTTGGGTAGTAGGGGAACTGAGGTGTCGGGTAGCCTGGATAGTTGCCCGCAGGGCCCGACGGAGGAGGGGCAGAAGACCCAGAGAGTGACAGTGGAAGGGACCGCTGGGGGCAGTAGGGTCCATTGGCAGGCCTGCGGTCGGAGCAGGGACCCCTGATGGGCCAGGAGGGTGCTCCGGCATCAGAGCGAAAGGTCCCTGGTCCATGTCCAAATCTGTGAGTATGAACCGGGGAGTGGCCCGGTGTCGGGGGTCTGAAGGCACCCAATGTCCGATCTGAGACAGGCGAGGGCGGTAGGGAATAGGAACCCCATCGACAGGTCTGCTGTGGAGGCAGGAGTCTCAGTAGATAGGCCTGATGCAGAAGAGGTCTCCTGGACAGCAATGCTCAGTTCCGGAGACCCAGAGAAAATGAGACATTGGGCTGGGTCAGTGAGACCCGGGAGGGAGGACACTCGCAGGACTGAAGGGAGCCTGGAAGCTTGTTCTGCATAACATTGAGGACCACACAAGTATCCGACGGGAGAGCAACCACTGAGCGGACGTTGGGCGAGCCGACGACCGACTTATCGGTGTCAACCTGGCAGGCGTCGGAGGAGCTGACGTCCGACTTACAGATTGCAGTCGGACTGACAACAACTGGGAGGCTGAAGTCTGGCTGGTCGACCGAGGCCAAGCACCCTGCAGCAGAGCCGGAGGGAGATTTATTGGCCAAGCTTACAACAGGCCCTGAAGGAAGGTCCTCCGGAGAGGACTGCCCACTGACCAAGGTGGGGGGGGGGAGGTGTCCGATTCGCCAGAGTGGATGGAGACCTAGGAGGTGGAGTACTCACCGACGTGGAGGCCCCACCCAATGTGGCATCGGCTGTCTGGCGACGCTGAGTGGAGGGAGAATGGTCCCACTCCCAGTGCATCTCCTTCTTCTTTTTCCATTGGAAACTTTTTAGGAGCAGCTTACTGCTAACTATTAACTGCAGTATCATCGCCTGAGGATACTTTGCCCATTTGGAGGTCCAGTGGAGTGATTTGTGAAACCGAGGAGCTGTGGAGGAATGAAAGACTGAGTGGCGGGTTCTGGCCAGTGTGAGAGCCCAGCCAGGCTAATTCGCAGGAAGTTTCCAGTCATTGTTTTGGAAAGGACCAGCTGGAGGGAAGCTTTGTGTGTGGTGAGTAGAATTGGAGGGCCTCTTGTGAAATGGAGGGGGTCGGGATCCCTGGCCCAGACGGAGGGATGGTCGCTGTTGCCACTGGAGGGTGGTGGAGCGGATCCGTTCTCTTAGGCGAAACAAGGGGCCCGCCAAAGGGTGGTCCAACTTGGGTCGCCGGGGTGAAGGTCCAGGTTGAGCCCGATCCTGGAATTGAGTACGACCTGGAGAAACTGTGATTCTGCCTGCGTTGATGGCACAAAGACCCCTGCTGAGAAAAACATCAGGATTTCTGGACTATCCACTGGAACTGAATATTGGTGAAGTACAGCTTTACTATTTATTTTCGGGTGAGGTTTCTGGCAGTAAAGTGAGTGATGCGTGGGACTGTACCTCAGGATTGATTGACACTATATTCCAACCTCATGAGAGGGGGTTGGAAAACTCTAAAGTTCCTATCCCACAGAGGTGAGAGCACTGTGGGGAGGGATGAGCAGATTAAATCCTTACTTATGGAAAAGTTGAGGCTATGAGACTAGATAATAAGTTAAGAAACTGTATTTTGAGGATATCTGGACACTAAATTACAGTCTCGTGAGAGGGGGCTGAAAAGTTTTAAAGCCCCTACCCTGCAGTGGTGAGAGCACTGTTGGGGGGGGAGGAGGCAGAAAACAATTTAGAATTATTATTTAGAGACTAGAAGAGACTTTTGGACACCATAAACTGTGATTGAATTACTTGGCTGTTAAGGGCATATTATTTTGAGTAAGAAGGGTATTTATTTTTGTGAGTTGGAAAGTTTAGAGTGGTGGTGGGGATTTTTGAGTGAGTGGAGGTGTAATTAATTAAATATTGCTGTGTGTGGAGTGTCTGAGAGATGTGCTGGGGAGTCAGGAACACGGTCAGGCAGTACTCCCCCTCGAGACTAAAGGATCTTTGTCCGTTGAACATCCTCCACTCCCATTCGGCATCTTAAGGAGATGAGGGGGTGGAAGGAGTTGAGGATCCTGGAACTCTTGGGGGATGGGAAAAGGGTGGACGGATTGAGACAGTGAGAATCAGGAGATGTCTTGGGGTGAAATGGACACATGAACGTAGTTATCCTTGTCTTGTGCCCATACCCAAGGGCTCTGATACTGTCAGGCAGGAAGAGGAGCCATCCTTGGACTCCCGTCCCTTTCAGGCGGTGTTAAGCAATGCCAAGTCAATTAGGAATAAGACCGCAATAGTGGCAGATCTTGTGGCTTCCATTGACCTAGCTTGCATCACCGAGACCTGGCTGGATGGAAACGTGGGCCCGATCTTGGAGTCTGCGATTCCAGACAGGTTTGTGGTGATTCACCGCCAAGAGTGGACCGGGGTTTGTCTGTTTTAGACAGGAACTGGGTCTCAGGGAGATGCCAGTTGGAGTCACCAATTCCTTTGAGTGTATAGTGGGTGCAGGCTACAGGACCCTTCTCATTTACCGTCCACCAGGTGATGGGAGAAAGTTCCTGAAGGAAGTTGTGGACTTCATCACTGAGATGGTATTGGAGTCCCCAAGATGGTTGATTCTGGGGGACTTCAATGCCTGGGTGCACGATGAACTCTCACCATTTGGACAAAACCTCCTCCAAATAATGGATTAATTGGGCCTGACATGGGTTATTACCACTGCAACCCACGAGAAGGGGCATGCATTGGACTTGGTGTTCCACCTGGGGATGGAGATCTCCAATGTGGAGGTGGAGCCAGTCGGTTGGTCTGACCATCACGCCCTGAGATTCAGTTTCGCAGCCCCCAGAAATAGGCCTGCCCCAAAGGAGTTGGTACAGTACCATCCTTTAAGAGGAGTTACCTCAGAAGGCTTAATGATGGTGCTGGACCTCTTGGGATTTCCAAAGGATAGCACTGACCCAGGGCCCCTTGTGTTAGCCTATAATAGGGCTGTTATTGGGGCCTTGGATGTCATTGCTCCAACTCGTGTACGCCTCTTACCCTCCGCCTGGGTGCCCCCTGGTTTAATGGGGAAATCTGTGAGCTGAAGAGGCAAGGGCGAAGGTTGGAGAGGCACTGGCGGAAAAATCACCTGGAGGTGGATAAACTTAGATTGCTGGATCACTATAAGATCTACCAATCAGCAATTTCCTAGAAGAAGGCAGAGTTCCTGTCCAGGGAAATTGCTACAGCGAAGAATAGGCCAGCCCAGCTCTTCCAGACTGTGCTGTCCAGCCTGTCTTCAGTCTGGTTATGCGTTGTCACAAGTTCAGTGTGAGGAGTTTGCGCAGTTTTTTGCTGATAAGGTGTCCACCATCAGGGATGAGATCAGCCAGTGCCTTCCCACTGGACCTTGCATTAATCAATCGGATGGTACTAATGCCCAATTGACCTGGTTCACCTTTAGCCAACTGGCAGTCCTAGATATAGTGAGGATTATCCAGACTTTGCGGCCAACCTACTGTATTTTGGATCTGGGCCATACACGCCTACTAGTGGGGTGTGTAGAGGTTATCGGCCCGGTCCTTGCTGGGATAGTGGCAGTTTCATTGGAGAGAGGGACCTTCCCAGATCCCTTAAAGGAGGCGGCAATACGCCCCCTTTTGAAAAACCTCCTTTGACCCCCAACTGCCAAGCTAACTACAGACCAGTCTCTAACCTACCCTTTATAGGGAAGGTTATTGAGAAGGTGGTCGCATTGCAGCTGGAGGATCATTTAACCAACCACAATATCTATGACCCTTTCCAGTCTGTCTTCAGGAAAAGCCATAGTACCAAGACAGCCTTGGTGCAGGTACTTAATGACCTTCTGATGGCGAGAGAAAAGAGCCTGTTCCATCTTGGTTGTCCTTGATCTCTCAGCGGCATTTGACACCATGGATCATGGGGTGCTGCTCGAGCACCTGTGGTTCTTCTGTGGACTGAGGAGGCGGTCCTCAGTTGGTTTTGATCTTTCCTCGAGGGCAGATCCCAGAGAGTGATGTCAGGGGTTTATTCCTCGGCCCCTCACTGGCTGCCCTGTGGGGTTCCGCAGGGCTCGGTGTTGTTCCCCATGTTATCTGCGGTGTACATGCTTCCATTAGGGAAAATTATAATACGGTATGGGTTGAGTTTTCATTGCTATGCCGATGACTCTCAACTCTACATGTCTTTTGTGCCCGAACAAGAGTGAGATACTGTCACGGTATTTAATAACTGCCTGCTGGAGATACAGAACTGGATGAGTACTAGTTGGCTTTGGTTGAACTCGGGTAAAACAGAGGTATTAGTGGTGGACCCTGGTTATAGGACGATAGGGCCATGAGCGGGGAAACCCTCAGGTTTACATCTCGGGGGGGGGCCCCGCTTATTGCCTCAGGCCAGGTATGTAACCTGGGTGTGATATTTGATGAAAGCCTGACCCTGAGGGCCCAGGTTTCGGCTGTAGTCAAATCTTCCTTTTACCATCTAAGGAATATAGCCCAGGTGAAACACCTGGTCCCGCCCGAAGATCTTCCTACCTTGGTCCACACCTTTGTCACCAGTCATTTTGATTACTGTAATGCCCTCTACCTAGGGCTACGGGGGTGGATATTCACCGCTTGCAGCTAGTGCAGAATGTGACAGCTAAGTTGTTGACTGGAACCCCTAGATCCAGCAATATAACACCTGTGCTGCGTGAACTGCACTGGCTGCCAATACAATGGCGACTCACCTTCAAGGTCGCATTGCTGACCTATAAGGCCCTATATGAGCAGGGACCCCATTACCTGAAAGAACTGTGTGCTTACTGTCCCACTGATACACTCCGATCCTCTGGCAAGGGATTGTTGGAGAATCCCAGGGTATCCCTGAAAACATCAGGTGGAAGGTCTTTTGCCTTTATGACACCTACCCTGTGGAATTCTCTACCTTGCCAGATACAAGAAAGCCTGACCATGGAAGGATTTAAAAGATCCTTAAAAACTTGCCTATTCAATCAAGCATCTGTTGAGACACATTGAATGACTGTAAGGTTTTTATCTGTTTTTATGTGAACCGTTATGAAACGTTTCTAATGAATAATGTTAAGGCGTCCTGAGCTTTGGAAAGATGCCTATATAAATAACATTTTACTTTACTTTATTTTTCTCCGGGGTGGGTGAGGAAGAGCATTCCCTCAGCTCCTGAGGTTCTTTTTTCCATCGATGCAAGGCGTTGTTTTAGAAGGTGAGCATCAAGGGCCTTCTGGCGATGGGAGCACGTGGCCCGGTTAAAGGATTGGCAGATTTAGCAATCCACTACCTTGTGTTTGGGGCCCAGGCAGCGAACGCAGCAGGAGTGGTCGTCCCCATGCAGGATCTTAACGCAGCACTTCAAACACTTTTTCTTCAGTTTATGTGAAGACATACTACTCAATTGTAAAGGGAAAGACTTTTACTATAGTGGTAAAGATGGCAGACGACTGAAGCTGTTCACCGCAAGGTCCGATGATTCAGGTCGATAGCGGGAAAGAACTGGTGGGTGGGCGTGGGGACTGCCCCCTTTATACAGTCACACTGACATCCCACCATGTGATGCCGGGGGAAGTCCCCCACTATAGACTGCCAGCTAGAAGTTCGCTGTGCGGTTCGCACGCCAGGGGGCGCAGTCCTATATGTGAAGACCTACTGTAGGAACCCTCTCGAAGTAAGATGTGAAATTTCTGAACATTTAAACTTTCACAAGGTTTCATACCTTGTAGTGGCGCTCCCACTTGCTGTTGGCAGCTCAGTCTGCTCCAAAGTCCGTCGGTGTGGTCCGTTCCACTCCTGACTCTCCAGAGGTTCACAGAAGCAGTTGATTTAAGAAAAAAAAACCTGTCAAATTACTTTGATTTGGAAACACGGATCCAACTACAGCAGTCCATGACCAAACCGTCTTGGTGAACCGCTCCGTAAGTGGCGTCGCCACATTAGTTTTAATTTTTTTGTGAACAGCGTGTTTGGTCCAATCAGGTGGTGAATAGCAGAGCACTACTGAATATTAATTAGAGAACGAGCACTACAACTTTTGGAACATTCACAACAAGTTTTGAGTAGTTACTGATTTTTATACATAATAAGGGCAAACCATTTACTATAATACAATAATGTGCAATACAAGTACTGTATTGGTTATCCTGTTATGCATAATCAAAAGTTAAAAAGTATTCAGTATTTCATAATTATAATCAAGCTGGTCTTACAATGTATACGATTTTGACATATAAATGTAACTGTGCAAAACTGTATGCATTGTAAAAATAATAAATAAAATCTTTAAAGTGCCTTTAAAAATTTCAAGATATTGTACAATCAGTTAAGCAGAATCAGGACACATAATGATTAAGGAGTGTTAAAAGCTAGACAGAACAAATGGGTTTTAAGTTTGCTTTCAAATAGTTCTAGAGCATCACAGGCCCATATTTCCAGAGGCAGAATGTTCTACAGATGTGGGCAGCAGACTGAAAAGGCGCAGTATCCTGAAGTGGCAAGTCTGGTGGTAGAAATATTGTAGAGATATTGATCAGAAGAACGAAGTCGACAGGAAGATAAATGGACAGAATAACACAACATACATTACTGTTAGGCTGTGAGCAAAAGTGATACAAGACCATTCACCGCAATGAACCAAGGTAAACAATAGAAGTGTATATTTTAAGCTGTGTTTACTTCCTGTATTTTTTTTTTTTTGACATGATATATATTTATTTGACTTGCAAAGGGTTTTAAGCCCTGGAAAGGCACTATATAAATAAAAAATTCTATCCTATCCTAATCCTTCATTATCAGAAGGGATAATAATTCATTTTACAAACCAGTATTTCAAAATGGAAATGGCATGATCCCAACAGTGAGTTCAAGGTATTTTATCATATGATAATCATATATAACATGATGACCACACTCCCTTCCATAGGACCAGGGTAAAGATCTTCCTCTTCCCCTGGGTGCTGGAGGGTTTAGTAGCTCTAGGTACGGCCTGTGATACAGCCAAGGCCTCTCACAAGGCTTTGAGCTCCCCCACTGACCTCCTCGGCTACAGGTAACTCCAAAATGTTTGCCTGCCAAGGCAAACCACTGGAAAACCAGCTTCCAAGCTATCATAAATGGTTCATACAAATTCTGAAAGGGGATACACAGTTTCTCCCCCCCTCCATGCCCACCCCCATCTGTCACCTCCTTATTACACAATGTCGACTTTCTCTGTTCTACCACCTTGAAGTTGCTAATATTTTCAGAAAGTATTTTAGCAGCTGTGCAAAATCCCTTCTTACTCAGGAGGCAGTATAGCCAAGAGGTTAGAACACTAAGTTGCAAACCTGGAGACCAAGCAGATCTGGATTTGAAACCTACAACAACCCCTTGCATACTCTGGGACCCTAAACAAGTCAGTTAACCTCCCAGTACTCGCGTGACACATCTGGAAAAAAATAAAATTACTGATCAGCCTCAAAGCATCCCCCGATTATCCTCCTCCTTCCTCTTCCATCTCTCCCTAAGATCCTCCCTTTTTTTTATTTGCAGTTTATTCGCCTTATCTCCCCCCGGTGGCCCCCATCTAATCGACCCCCTCAGCTCTGTCACCCTTCTTCCCTGGGATGTTACCTTCATGCCATCCTAGCTCCAGGACTTGGCTTGCCCAGCCACCGGTGTGCAGCCCGCAGGGGGTCGATCTTCATCTCACCGCTGTGAGGTGTTTTCCACCATTTTCGCCCCTTCCCTCCCTCCCTGTTGCTGGGGCGTGTCACATCAGTGCACATATGTGGAGGTGTATGCTCACTGCAGAGTCCCGCAGCACCCACCCTTCATTGGCATCCCCATCCCGTTTTACCCTCAGGCCTCCATCTGGGGTAGTCATTTGGTGGGACTACCAATCCACCCTCCCTGGGAGAGGAGAGCTGTCCTCTGGATGCTCGATCCTCTCCCTTCCCGGCTGACCCCCAGTGACCCGATTGTACCGCAAATACAGGTCGTCAGCATGAGAGGAGGTAAGGCATGATGCCTCAGCCGTCCACGCCACTGGGCCAGCCCCCCCTCCCATGTTTTTTTTTACCTGTCTCTCTTACTGATACTCTTAAAGCTCTACATGCCCTGGTCTCCTCAAAAAGTTCAGACCAAATAGCCTTGACTCATCACTCTTTTTTTCTGGCTGCACATGCCACTACCTTCCTGAACCTCTTGTTTAAAGTACCCCAGGTCTGGAAGACTGTGAGAGGTAACCTCTGTATACCGTAAGTGTGTGTGTGGGGAGGGGGAGGGAGGTGCTGTCTTGCCAAGATCCACGAACACTTCATCTACCCCTTAACTCACCATATTCATATCCTCCTCCTCTTTCCACAGCCTTTTCAAGTATGGCTTCTGGCCTAAATACTGTACCATCAGCACATATGCCATGTTCATCAATTTCTCCAAAGCTTTTGGCATGGTATTTCACCCTACCTACTTAATAAGCTGGTCAGTATAGCACTACCTCATGGTTCAGCTCCTACCTTTCAAAACAAGTTCAATCTGTTTACATAGAAGGGTCTATGGCGGTTCCCTCAAGGCTCAGTCCTTTACCCTATTCTAGTCTTCATTTTTCTAAACGACTTACCCACTATCTGCATATCCTCCCATGTCCACATCTATGCAGCTGATGCAGTGCTTTATGCCATCAGTCCAGATAGCAGCTTTTTTTTTTTTATACAGACTACAGCCTAACCTGGATGCAATTCAGTGGTACTTCCACTCAAACCAACTGACCCTGCCTGCTAAGAAAACAATACCAATGACTTCTACCTTCAAACCATAACTGGCAAATTGCTCCCAATTCAGATCAAATCCAACTTTCAAGACCAGTGATGGCTCACTCTTGTATCATGTCACAAATGTAACTACCTTGGAGTGTGGCTGGACCAGTCCCTCAACATCCTGGCCCAAATCACTCCAGTTCCTCAAAACTCCACCCAAGCTCAGTGCTGCACTCTGCAACAGATCCCATCTATGAGCTGCTGCCAGACATGAGCTCTTTCAGAAAATGGTTCTCCCTGATTTTGACTATGGTGACATCATCTGTGGCACAGCCAACAAGTCCTCGCTAGCCAGACTGGCCCTCTCTTTTATACTTTCTGCAGTTTTACCCTGAACTACCTCGTACTCAACAGTGTGAGCTATGCTACACTCTAGTGTGTCCTACTCTTTATGAGCTACGGCACTTACACTGCACCCTACAGATCTTTTAAGTTCTGATCTAGCACTCACCCGACTACCTCTCCTCCCTCTTCATGTCTACTCGACCCTCTGCCTACCCCTCTATCACTTAAAATGCAGTATTTGTTAGTCACCATGTACTTTTTTTTTTTTTATCAATAATGTATTTTTGGGAAAAATATTAATATCTCTGTTTGACAGGGTAGCGAACTGGGCAGCTTCTTGAGAAATGCTCACGAAGAGAATATTCTGGACACTAGGCTAAATTAACTAGAAACTGTTCTACTTTCAGTAATACACAAAACCAAAGAGACTGCGTTCAGCTTTACAAAAAGGGTTCTTGCAGTTCAGTCCCTGGCTGTCTCCACATAACAGAAACAGAAAGCTCCTTTTCCGCTTGCTCACATCCCCCTTTCGTGAGCTCACCTGAGGGACAGCCAACAAGTGGAGCATGTAGTGCAGTGAGGTCTTAAAGGGTCAACTTTAAAGCAAGAGGGCTCTAGTTTTAATCCCCTCCCAACCCCTGTCAAAACCTGTGTGGCCTGTGTTGCAGGGTTGCAAAGAGGCTTACTGGTGAAAGGAGCCTGACGGCTATGTGTTCCATCACAGCCTACCTGTCATTTTATTTTCTTTCATTCCTGAAATGAGATACAGGATTTTGAAGTTTTTAAAAGTTCCTGCTCCCGTGCCACACCCACTATGAAAAAATTTAACATTTTGATATGGTGTTATGCTGATTAACATCCAAAACATGTGGTAGGACCATCCTTCTACATCCACAAAATGACTCTATTATGTACATTCAAAAGGTAAGCTCAATGGAAAATACCCTTTTTTTTTTTTTAATAGATTGTGAGTGGTGGCCAACTTTAATTACCTAAATCATTAATTGCAAAATTAGTTATAAAAGCTGTTTTAAAATTATCTGAAGGAATTAAAAATACACGAATTCTGAATCTAAGGATGTCAGAAATACATTTTAGCTAAATAACTATACGAGGAACTGTTTGGCGACTAACAAATACTGCTGCTTTAAATCCTTACTCCTTTCTTACTCCCAGAAGTTGCCTGTCAACTTGATAAGCAACATTCCTTCCAGAACTTACTCCACTCTCATCTCCTGTCCTCCCCTTTACGGTGGTCCCTCATGAGGCAGGCCCGGGAACTGCCCTGGCCTACCTTTGGCTGCACCCTTACCCCAGGTAGGTAGCTGACCCTGGACATGTACTGGGCACACATCAGCTTGGTGACTCTAATCTCAGCTGCGCAGTCTGTCCTCATTCATCTGACTGCTGCTTAAAAAAGTCTCAGTCTCTGCAAGGCTGTTATTAATTAAATGTTTTACTAGTTTTTATTCTCTAAATGTTTCATTTTTATTCTCTTTTTTTTAACTTTGTACCACATTGATCTGTATTTCTTTTTCTTCTCTATACAGATTTTGCTGGATTTCTGTATTGCTTATTTATTAATGTATCCAAATACTGTTACCTATGAACAGTGGATGTCCTCCCACCATTATACCTTACCCCCAGGGAAACACCTGCAGTCGAATCGGTTGCAGCTCAGTGTCTTTTTCTTGGACAATAAAAATTTCAGATAAATAAATAATTTACATGCCCTTCTACACTGTTAGAAGAATAACTATACTGGATAATTATCTGTATGATCATAGGTTTAACATTCTTTTTATCTTCATACCTGAGGTTTCTGCGTGCCCTTTATATTCACATGGCACTTTCACAGCCTGGGTAAGCAGCCCTACCAACCTAAGGGCCTCTGCGATCCTTCCTGTAAACTACCACAGTGGAGTGTTTGGTTGTTGGTTTGAGACTACAATCCGTAGGACCCTTGACTCCTCTATAAGAATTTTCCTACAAAAAGGACCACACTGCTCCACTTTGGCGCGTGCAAGTGTGTGCAAAGTCCAGGCAGGCCATGTTCACTGCCGTCCCCTGAGCTATTTCCCTGGTCACCCAGTAGTAAAAGAAAAATAAGATTCATCTGGCATGCCCCCACGGGTGAATCCGTTATGCCACTATATTCTTGCAGCCCACTGGATTCAAGATGGTCTACCAACCTTTCCTTTAACAGGATTTACATTCATTTCCCACCACTGAAGTCAGCATGACAGGCCTATAGCCGCCAGCCTACTCTGTGCTGCCGCTGTTATGTAGTGGGACCACGTCTGATCTCCTCCAGTCCTTCGGAACCACACCTGTTTCCAGACAGCTGTTGAATAAGGCTGTCAGTGGGGCAGCTTGCACCTCCCTGAGTTCCATTAGTATCCTTGGGTGTTTCCTGTCCGGCCCCATAGCCTTGTCCACTTTCAGAGCTACAAATCCCTTCAGGACGCTTTATACTGAAAATGGACTTGTGTCCACCCCCACCCCACCCGTTTCCTGTTGATCTCTAGTGGTCTGTCCTCCTTCCCCTGTGAAAACTGAGCAGAAGTACCTGTTCAGGATGTCTGCTTTTTCTTGGTCCTCTTCTGCACAGTCCCCCACTTATCTTCACTATCCTTCCCCTTGCTTTCCTCTTCCCACTTATGTACCTGAAGACAGTGTTATCCCCTTTAGCTAACCCGTTGGCCGTCCTTTCCTCTGTCTTCACCTTTGCTCTCCTCATTGCTTTCTCTTCTTCCACCTGTTTTACATGGTATACCTCCTTCCCTCACTGCCTTCCCTGCTTCCCTCTGTTTTACATGGTACACCTCCCTCACTGCCTTCCCTGCTTCCCTCTGTTTTACATGGTACACCTCCCTCACTGCCTTCCCTGCTTCCCTCTGTTTTACATGGTACACCTCCCTCACTGCCTTCCCAGCTTCCCTCTGTTTTACATGGTACACCTCCTTCACTGCCTTCCCTTCCCTCTGTTTTTACTACCTCTCACTGCCTTCCCGCTTCCCTCTGTTTACATGGTACACCTCCTCACTGCCTTCCCGCTTCCCTCTGTTTTACATGGTACACCTCCCTCACTGCCTTCCCTTCCCTCTGTTTACATGGTACACCTCCTCACTGCCTTCCCTCGCCTCTGTTTTGGTATGCACCTCACTGCCTTCCCCGCCTCTCTGTTTTACATGGTACACCTCCTCACTGCCTTCCCGCTCCCTGTTTTACATGGTACACCTCCTTCACTGCCTTCCCGCTCCTCTGTTTACATGGTACACCTCCTCACTGCCTTCCCTGCCTCTCTGTTTTACATGGTACACCTCCTCACTGCCTTCCCGCTTCCCTCTGTTTACATGGTACACTCCTCACTTTCTTTTCCTTCCTCTGTTTTACTGGTACACCTCCTCACTGCCTTCCCGCTCCTCTGTTTACATGGTACACCTCCTCACTGCTTTCCCCGCCTCTGTTTTCATGGTACACCTCCCTCACTGCTTTCCCTGCTTCCCTCTGTTTTACATGGTACACCTCCCTCACTGCCTTCCCTGCTTCCCTCTGTTTTACATGGTACACCTCCCTCACTGCCTTCCCTGCTTCCCTCTGTTTTACATGGTACACCTCCCTCACTGCCTTCCCCGCTTCCCTCTGTTTTACATGGTACACTTCCCTCACTGCCTTCCCCGCTTCCCTCTGTTTTACATGGTACACCACTCTCACTACCTTCCCTCTTCCCTCTGTTTTACTGGTACACCTCCCTCACTGTCTTCCCTGCTTCCCTCTGTTTTACATGGTACACCACTCTCACTGCCTTTCCTGCTTCCCTCTGTTTTACATGGTACACCTCTCTCACTGCCTTCCCTGCTTCCCTCTGTTTGACATGGTACACCACTCTCACTGCCTTTCATGCTTCCCTCTGTTTTACATGGTACACCTCTTCTTACTGCCTTCCCTGCTTCCCTCTGTTTTACATGGTACACCTCCCTGCCTTCCTTCCTCCCTCTGCGTTTCCTTATACCTCCTGAATGCCACCTTTTTTCCTTCACCACCATGGCCACTTCCCTCAAGAATTATAACAGTTTCCTTTTCCTTCTGCTTTTACTCACTTCCTTCATACACAGAATGGTTGCCTTAATTATGCCCTCCTTATTTTTTCCCAGTGTACTTCTACCCCTCCCTGGCACCCCCCTATGAGGCAGTTTCTGAGGCAGTGTCCCATTTCTTTAAAATCCACCCTTCTTAAGTCCAGGACCCTCGTCCTCATGTGGTTTGCCTCTGTTCCTGTGTTACATGAGAACATATGAAAACGCCAGCAGAAACAGGCCATAATGGTCTACCAAGTCTGCAGCACACAGTTCATTTTATTGTAGCTGTCTCCCCACCCAGTCCCCTATTTCCATTCCCCCAGATTTATCATTAATGTTAAACCATGCTGTATGGAGATCACTGGTACCAAGGGGATTGCCCACTGTGCCATCTGCAATACTGTCCTTGTTTGTAAGAACCAGGTCCAGCACTGCCCTGTCCCTAGTGGGTTCTTTGACTAGCTGTCTGAGAAAATCCTCTTGCAGGAAGTCAAGGATGACCCTGCTTCTTGTCAAAGCTACCGTTAGAAGGCACCAATCCACATCTGGTAGACTTAAGTCACCAGCTAGCAGCATCTCCCCCTTACCTGCAATCCTGACGATGGCTTCCCCAGGTGCATTATCCAACTCCACTCCCTGTACTAGAAGTCTGTATACCACCCCTGTATGGATCCCAGCCCCAGCACATGTATCAAGCGTCTGTATCAAGGATGACCCACAGCACCTCCAGACCTTGCTTTTTCTCTGGGTTTCCCTGTACTTCCATGGTCTTGCTTCCCTCCATTACATACAGTACAACCCCCTCTTCCCTTCCCTGTCTCTCCTTAAACAGAGAGTAGCCGGTATGGCCATGTCCCAGTTGTGACTATCAGTGCATCACAACTCCATTATTGCCACCAAATCCAGGCTAGCTTCCGCCATGATGGCCTCCAGGTCCACAGTTTTATTTCCCAGACTCCCTGTATTGGCGCACATGGCTCCCCATACCTTACTTGGGTAAAGAAGCACACCGTGGTCACTAGCTCCGCAGCAGCAGGGGCTTGTCATGTGCTACCCATGACAGGTGCTGTGCTGTGCTCCCCTGCCTTTGAGAAACCCTGCAGACAGTCGGGGAATTTTCTCTCTTAACAGGGGTGCAGCTACATGCATACAGACCCATTATGGGTGCATGAGTAGGACCATGGGAGGTGAGAGGAAGCAGGTTTAAGGAGAAAAAATGGGGAAGTAATTAAGCTGCCAGGGTGATAGAAACAGAAACACAGAATTTGCCAGCAGAAAAGGACTGCTTGACCCACCTAGTTTGCCTTTTTTTCCCTGTCTATAGTGTCACCACAGACAGTACAATCACACACTGCCTTTCAATTTCCCTAAGATTCCCTTATGCCTACCCCATGCTTTCTTGAACCCCACCACCTCCTGCAAGAAGACTGTTTCAGGAATGCACACTCTTTCTGTGAAGAAGTACTTCCTGACCTCTCTCCTGACTCTATTCCCCCCCCCCCAGCTTGGCCCTGGCACACTAAAACTTGGTCCCAGCACATTGAAAACACACAGTTGCCTGCTCCCTCATCAGTTCCAGTCCTGGTGGGTAGTAATGCCCCCCCCCCCCACAGACTAACCACAGAAGAGTCATCATGGCAGAGTGGCTCCCAACACCACAGCAGGGGCACCTGACCTACAGGAGTATAACCACCTTGATTAAAACTGTTTTTAAAAAAGCAGGGGCGTGGGACTAAGATAAGCCAAAATGGGGCAGTGCTGTTTGGACCAACTGATCTTTTCCTGCTCTCAGAATGCTCATACCCATATGTTCCGATATTTTATAAAACGTATCTTATGCTTGTGTCATTTGTTACATGTTTATAGCACTGATAAGAGCACTGTTCAGTAATTTACTGTATTAGGTAAAAATCAATCATAGGTAAGCACAAAACTCAAATGATTTCCTTCAGAATTTTCAACAGGTTTCTTTCTGGTACTATCTTAAACACAAGGACCCAACATCAGCTGTGTAAAACTGCCCCTTCATAAGTACTTTACCTCGTAAGGTGGCAAAGGCCTGCTTTACTATCTCCTGGGTGCTTTTTTTTCCCATCTGAGCAGAGGAGGCAGTTATACCACTAATCCACTGATACCCTCTTGTGGTTTTCCCAGAACAATGACACGACATGCCTAGAAAGACAAAAACAAACAATAAACACCCCCAAAAACACTACTCACGCTAGTCAGCACTTAAACCACTACGCTGACATACCGGATGGGCAAACAGACTAGTAAATGACCGAATGCCCCACCAGTCTGTAGCCAGTGCACAGACCGCACTCCACAGAGTCATCAGAAAGGCTCCTTGTCTTTCCTACATACTGTATGTAATGGCATCATATCAGAGACTACAGGGGACTGAGTTCATCGGTGGAATACATTAGAGTCCAGCATTCTGTTATCCTATTCTTTTTGTAATTTATTTATTACTAGGATTACAATACCTCTGAACCAGAGGTTCTTTTACAAAGGTTCTGCATCAAGTACAAATATAGATTGGGAGTAAAATACAGAAACAGGTAACACAGATGAACATAGAAAATAACATGAGTTAAACACTACATTAAAAGTACAATTATAGCAACTATTTACAGTTCATAATTAGGAATACATATGTTTGGGGTATTTACAAACGGATAAAGAGTATACATAAATACACATGCGGTACTAGAAGAGGGAAGAGGAGAATGAGAGAAGAGAAAAGAAAGGTGGAAGTCAAAGATATGTGGGAGGTACAGCAAGAAGCAGAAGGGTGGGGTGGGCAGCAGGGCTACGGTGTAAGGCAGTGATGAAGGGGTGGAGACAGGAAAAGAGTGAGTAGGATTGGTTGGAAAAGACAGGGAGGTATGTAGGAAAAGAAAAGGGCTGGAGTGGAGGGAAAGATGGGGAGAAGAGTGAGAGAAGGGTTGATGCAGTCTAAGGTGACAGTCAATACAGAGTAGGGGTTGAGGGGGGTGCATGCTGAGGTCAGGGAAAAAGAGGGGGAGAGTGCTCAGGACAGAGGCGCAGGTCTAGGATAATAGGAGCTAAGCTTGGGGTTACAAGAGGGCACAGAGGGGTTGATTTGTTACAGGTGGCAGTCGCAACTACTGAGAGAATTTAGGTGCTGACGAAGGCTACTTTTAAACGGACCAAGAGTAGGGTGCCTGTTGCTCTTGGGGGGAGATTATTGATATAAGAAGGGGCTTTAAATCTAAAGGATCACTGCCCCTGAGTGATACGACAGAAAGGGACCTGGTATTTTGTCAGGGTGGATTTAGACGTGTAGCGGGGGTTGGTACTGGTAGCAGAAGGGGCAGGGTAGTTGGCGGGGTTTGGCCTAGGCTAATTTTTTTTGCAAAAAGGCAAGTTTGGTAAGGGCATGAAGAGGCATGATTGAAACTTGTGACCTGAACAAGCATATTTGAAAACTAAACAAATTATAAACTAGTACTAGTTAAATTTTTTTTTTACCCATTTAGACAGAAAACATTTTAATGAGCAAATTTATTTATTTATTTAGTTCATTTTGGTAACCGGGTGGGTCCTCTGATATCATTACAGTCCCCTTTTCAGGGGTGACCCGAAATTAATTATAGAAAATAAAAGTTTTTACGAAGTCACAAAAGGTAATTGTTCACATTACAACATACACCATATGACAACTGTTCACATTACAATGCTCAACAACATGGAAAAAGAAAAATACTTCGGAAATAACAAGTAACAACTACTCTTAAATTTTTCTGCCAGCTATTCTTGGTGTTACTAGCTTTTTAAACCTTGCATATCTTTTTGCAATTAATCTGTTGTTAAATATATATCTTAAATGAGAAGAGCAAACTCTTAAAGCAGCAGTACTATGAAAAAAAAAATTGCGCTTTTTTGACCGTTTATTCCCTGTGCCCTGCTAATCATATACCTGGTACTCTTTCTTGCCGGCATTGTACTATCACAGAGTAATTTGCTCAGTTATTCTCTGCTTTTGTTTACATTTCTGCCACTAAGCATGTTGCACTGGAACCCCCTCTGCTGCCAACTGCACATGTGAATGACTTGCAGGGACATCGAGAATGGTCAGCAGAGGGTCCCCCTGCTGTTGTCAGAGGACGTGATGTGACCTGTAGAAAAAGCGCAGCTGAAAATTAATCAGCCGCCATATCTGTTGTAGCGCTACAACAATTCAAATAAATTGCAAATATCTAAGAAACTAAAGATGACTGAAAAAAAAACATTTACAGGTATGGAACCTGGAACTTTGGCCGTATGCTTACAGCCAAAAAAACAGAATTTTGATAGCTCACTTCCTGATTTCATAGTACTGCTGCTTTAACTAGTATGGATCTACTAAGATAACATGTTTAAAAAACATAGTTATTAGCAGTTATATTAAATCTTAATGCTTTCCATGTGCAGAGTTTAGACCCGTTATTTATCTTTTAGCTATCTCACATTTTGCAAGTATGTATTCCACTGTCAATTTCAAGATCTCACTGTCCCCAACTAACCTCACAGTTGTTACATCTGTGACATCACAGTCTGAGGCTATGGTTAGGCTTGCTCAGACACTCCAAGATCTGATCTGAGCTAGGGAAAGTCAGATATTAGGATAATCAATATCCGAATCCAACATCTAGTTTCACCTTCGGATGTCATCAGACGTGGGTTGTGGTATTCTAACTTCTGACTATCTTAATATCCTAAATCAGTAACCCCCCTCCCCTGCAATTAAATAAAGTCTTCCTGACCCCCACCAAAACCACCCTGTAACCCACAATCTACCCCCTCCCCCCACAGTCTGTAGTCAGGGCCAACAAGGCTCTACTAGGAGAGGTGTGCCAGGACTAAAACCAAACTGAAACTTGTGCCTGCTTTGTAAACATCAGCAGCAGGCTTCTACAGTGAATTTCTCCTCCCTCTCCCAACAGCTCCAGTCCGGAGCGTTTTGGTTCTTGTGGGCAGTGCTACAGTACTGTATTTCTAGGCTTCAGCCAAGCAGTCCTCGATTGCGGTCCTTGAGCTAAAGGGCTGTAGCTTAAGGTGTCAGTGTGAGGCTGCAGTCGGCAGCAGGCATTGCACCCCAAGCGTGACACCCTAAGCTGCCCTGTTATCTCATTTAACTCTGTATATGTAATGCAAGATGGTATTTAACTGATGAGCGCGAGAAACATCCAGCACCAAAACATCTAACACTGCAAGTACAAAAGTGGACTTAACTCATACAAATTACAGTTAAAGGGTTGGCAACTGGAGGTTCACTTTTCAAAAGGATTAATAGAGAAATCTGGAATGGTTCCTTAAACTGAGAAATTATACATATTAACTCAGTACCTCCAATAGCTTCATATGAAGTCGAAACTATCCATTGTTTACCTGACACAAAATGGCAGCCCAGGTAGTAATGAGTTGATATAAGTTTTGTAATGTGAAATGAAAGATGCATTGATGCTCAGGTGCTTAAACTAAGTAATAAGGCACGATAGGGTGTGCATTATAGAGTTTTAATGCACGTCTCAGGGGTGTAGTAAGGCATGAGGCCGAAGGCCGAGTGTCCTTGCGCCCTAGGAAGTGCATTAAAATCCTATGATGTACACCCTGAAGTGGCTTATTACACTTATAAAATGTCTGTAAGTAGTTTTTTAAGCAGGAAAATGAGATTTTGGCACCTGACTGTGATTTTATAGAGATTTAATGCACAGTCAGGTGACCTCTCTTGGTCAACAAAATTTCTAGATTTTTTTCTACCCGTTTTATAAAACAAATTAATTGAGTGTGTATGGTATATGTTATTTAATGTAAAGTAATAGGACATAACAAAGAGTAACATTTGTCAACAAGTGTGCTAGAGTAAGGAATGGGGGAGGGCCAAAAGTACTATAGTTGATAAGAATCAAACCTAGTAGGACTGCTGTAGCTATCTGGGGTAGACCTGTGGTAGAAGGATAAATTGTGAGCTGCAGCTATTCCCTATCTGGGGTACACTTGCAGTGGAAGGGTAGGGCTGAACATTTATTTAATTCCTATCTGGGGTAGGCCTACAGAAGCAAATTAACACTATATAGAGCAGGCTGATAAAGGAAATAAAGGGGTTGCAACTACAGCCTATCTGGGGAGGACCCACAAAGAGTGTGGTAGGAGGTGCCTGTTAGGTACAGAAGGGAAAAGTTACCATATACTAAAACAGAGAGACTAGAAAGGACATAGGTGGCATGTGGAGGGGAAGGAACACGCTCAGGCAGTGGGAGAACAGTAGGAGGGTGGCAAGTTGTAGGGAATGTGGGGCCGCGATGTTCTTGGGAACATTGTGGGAGGTAGGTGGTTGCCCAGTGAGCAGGAATCTAAGTCACTTTTTGGCAGAGGTGATGCTGCCTAGATGAGAGTTTAGGAGACCAGTTGGATGGGAATGGGGATGGGAGATGGGGGGGTTATGGTTGAATAGAAGGATGGGAGGGGACCTGATGTGACAAAACCATATATGCAACAGATAAGCTGCACCTCAATAGAGGGGGTTCCAAGGTACTTAATGACAGGTTGAGGGAGTACCTAACCAGGAGGATTAATTTAAACTGATTTGGGGGGGGGCGCAGACTGAGTCTTCCTGCCTAGGGTCTCTGAGAAAAGGCTGTCAGGCCCCCCTCTCTCTCTCAGTCAGAGAAAGTTGAATTGGGAGTAAGGTTTAAGACAGCAAGGGGGGCAGTAACTTGGGAGGATCAGAAGGGGTCAGGTCTTCAGGGGGAGGGAGGCCGGTTACAAGCTGTGGAAGTACAAAGGGGAAAAGATATTAGGCAAACTAAGGGAGATAAGGGGCGCAAATGACAGGGGGAAGTAGGAGGCAACAGATAGCAAGAAAGAGGACAGCTGTACTCGGGGTTGAAAAGCACAGATTCATGGTGAAGGATGGTGTCCCTAAATGCATGAGGCCTTGGTAACAAGACGGATGGCCTGCAGGCAATGTTGGAAGACTAGGGGGTAGACATTGCAGCAGTCACAGAAAAGAACAGTTATGTTAGAACTTACCGTAACAGTAGATCTTCAAGGGGATCTCAGTCATCAGGTGACACCATAGGAACCTTCACCACTTTGAAGGGGAATCCATATGGAAGATTTTCAGCAGTACAACTAAGGCTGCCCACACCGTCGATGTCCGGTGACATCATCAACCCTATACAGACGCGGGTGGCCCCACTCCCTCCTCAGTTCTTTCCCTCCGGGGATGAATGAAGCAAGGCTCATGCCCTGGAGAACTGAGGAGAGACAGAGGGACCCAGCTCTAGATAGAAAAGATGGAAACAGCAGATATCCAGGTCCTGAACAGGAGCCCCAAGAAGGGGGATGGTGGAAGGGAAATCAGACATGATGACTGAGATCCCCCTGAAGATCTGCTGTTATGGTAAGTTCTTACGTAACTGTTCTGTCTTCTTTGGCAGTATCTCAGTCAACAGCTATAACTGTAGGAATGAATACCAAGCAGTGACAGGATGAAACAGACAGTCTGGGAGGTTGGATCTCCATAAACTTAAGACAGGAGTCCTTGTAACACAGCCCTGCCAAAACCTGCAAGGGCTCTTGAGGCAATGTCCAGACTGTAATCTTGGTGAAAGTGTGGACTGTACTCCAGGTGGCAACTGCACAAATGTCAGAGACTGAGACCCCTCTGAAACAAGCCACCGAGGTAGCAATGCCTCTGGTGGAGTGAGCTTTGACAGCACCAGTCAGTTCTTTGCCATACTTATTGTAGCAGAACACAATGCAATTTGCCAACCATTTGGATAAACATTGCTTAGAAACTGATTTGTCCTCTGTACCTGGGACAAAGAAACAAACAACTGCTTAGACTTTCTGGACTCTTTAGTCTGAAGTAGATAATACTTCAAAGTTCCATGCAGATCTAACGTATGGAGCAGTGCTTCCCTTGGATTGGTACGCTCAGGAAAATAGACAGGAAGGTTGACAGACTGATTAAGTGTGAACTAAGAAACAACGTTATGTAAAAACTTAGGATTTGTGTGCAAAGATACCAGGTCTTTGTGAAAAATCAAATAAGGCTCCCTGCACGAGAGGGCCTGAAGCACTGAAATTCTTTGAGCAGAAGTAACTGCAACTAAAAACAGCGCTTTCCAAGACAGAAAGCATAAATCGCAAGTCACAACTGGCTTAAAGGGAGACACTCAACTTCTCCAAAAATAAAATGTAAGTCCCAAGCCAAGACAGGAGAACAGACTGGGGGTTTCACATGCAGGATGACCCTAAAATGTGCCAGAGACATCCAGCTCAGCAATAGTGCGGTCACCCACAGGCACGTGAAAGGCAGAAATAGCCAAAAGGTGGACCTTGAGGGAGGAATACTGGAGACCCAAGTCAGACAAAGAAATCAGGTAGTCCAGAATATGATTCACAGGACAGGTGAATGGGTCCAGGGAATGTTTGGCAGCCCA
Organism: Neoceratodus forsteri; assembly: GCA_016271365.2. NCBI lineage: Eukaryota > Metazoa > Chordata > Ceratodontiformes > Ceratodontidae > Neoceratodus > Neoceratodus forsteri. The sequence goes on from CM028134.1 coordinate 245,357,493, forward strand.
AATGGCAAACCGCTTCCACTTCATGGAATAAGTGGCACAGGTGGAAGCTTTCGGGCAGCCACCAGGATGTCCGCCACCCTGTTAGAGACCCCAGACCTGGTGATGGCTATGTCCTCAGGAGCCATACATGCAGATGGAGGGACCTGAGGTTGGGATGGACCAGGGTCCCTTGATCCTGGGTCAGTAGATTCCTGCAAAGAGGCAGAGGGACTGGAGGTTCTGCTGCCAGCTGCTGAAACAGAGGGAACCATATCTGGCGAGACCAGAATGGAGCCACCAGAATCATGTTGGCCCCACTTATTTGTAGCTTGATCAGCACCCCCTGTATTAGTGGAAACAGAGAGAATGCATACAGAAATCTCCCGCCCCAAGAGAGGGACATCGCATCTCACCAGAAAACTCCAGGCCCTGGATCTAGCAAGCAGAAACTGGGCCAGTTTTGTGTTGAGTGGGGACACAAAAAGGTCCAACACTGGATGACCCCATTTGTTGAACAGATCTTCTGCGACGGATGAGAGAAGCTCCCATTCATGCCTGCAGGACTGAGTCCCGCTGAGACTTTCTGCCAGGGTGTTTGGGATGCCTGGCACATGGACCACAGAAAGTGTCAGACTGTGCTCCAGTGCCCAACACCACACTCTCATGGTCTCCCTGCAAAGGGGGTATGAATGAGTCCCACCTTGCTTGCTGATGTAGTAGGCCACAGTCAGATTGTCCGACTGCACTAGCAGCTGGCCTGGAGCAAGGTGCTCCTGAAATGCCTGCATGGCACAGAGCACCACTCTAATCTCCAGGACACTGATATGCAGGGCAGCTTCCCACTGGACCAGGAGCCCTGGGATTGAAAGGGACACAGTGTGCTCCCCAGCCTAGACCTGAAGCATCCATGGTTAGGATCTGATGCAGAGAAGAAATTTGGAAAGGAACCCCTTCGAGAAGATTCGAGGGGTTCATCCACCACTGCAGTACCTTACGAACTGGGGAGGAGACAGGACTTGGTCCAACTCATCCATGCACAGGTCCCATTGCACCCTGAGGGTCCACTGAAGGGTGCGCATGTGAAGTCTAGCCAGTGGAATGGTGGGAATGACTGCTGCCATTAGACCCAATAGTCTTAGGCACAGTCTGGCAGGAATGTGCTGACTCTGAGCGACTTCCTGAGCCTGGGCTATAAGGCTTTCCGTCATGTTTTGGGGTAAGAAGTCCTTCCCCTGTTCTAGTCCAGGATTGCTCTTATGTATTGCAGTCTTTGGGATGATACTATAACAGACTTGGGCAGGCTGACTGATATGCCCAGAGAGTGGAAGAGTTGGAGAGTGCACTCCAGAGTCAGCAGGAGCTGTTCCCCAGATGGGGCCTTGAGGAGCCAATCATCCAGGTAAGGGAAAACATACAGTCCCTCTCTTCTGAGAGCTACTGCGACCGCTGCTAAGCATTTGCTAAAGACCTGCGGCACAGAGAATGAGCCAAAGGGCAGCACCTTGAACTGGTAATGCTTGCCCTGAAAGGCAAAATGGAGAACCTCCTGTGGGAAGTAAAGGGTGAAATGTGCAAATAAGCGTTCTGCATGTCCAGAGAGCAGAGTCAGTCCCTGGTCTTGAGGAGGCACATGAGGCCTGGCAAAGTTACCATCCAGAACTTTTTGTACTGGACAAAGAGACTGAGGTCCTTGAGGTCTAAGATGGGTCTCAGATCTCCGGTTTTCTGGGGACCATGAAGAACCTGGAATAGAACCCCAGATTTTTCTGATGCCCTAGCACCAGTTTGATGGCCTGCTTGCACAGAAGAGACTGTACTTCCTCCAGAAGAACAGACAGGTGGGCTGGGGGATAGTTTGAGGGTCGTGGAGGGGTATCTGGAGGCTGTTGGATGAGTTCTAGGGTATGATCACTCTCTATCATCTGCAGTTATGGTTCTCCATTGATTCAGATGGAGGGAGAACTGACCTCCGACCACCACCTCCTGGGTCTGAACCACAGGAGGAGGGTCTGGCAAGGAGTCAAGCTAAGGCAGCACCAGCTGTGGAGGCTGGGTCATCATTTCTGGGATGCTTGTCCGCTGCTCCAGTAGTGGAGGGGGCGGGCAAGGAAGACTGGGCTCTGCGCTTTTCCTGGGTGCGGGGTCACAAGTCTGGCTTACTGACCTGTCTACAAAAAGTAGACCAACCTCTACCATGGGTCTGAGTGTAGTAGAGAGAATGCACAGACTTGATGGCTGTGCCAGAGGCCTGCAGGTCATTAATGAGATCCTGGACATCAGGGATGAAGCACTTGGTGCTATTAAAAGGGGCATTAAGCACCTTGTTTTACACATCAGCAGCAAATCCAGAGACCCTAAGCCATGAGTAGGCATGAGTGGAAGTAACCAGAAGGGGAAAGGATCAGATCAGTTTCAGTACAGTAGCTGCTTCTTGCTGATTTTACATTGTTTCTTGAGGATTTTATTTGGTAGAAGGTTATTTCTTTTCTTTCTTACTAATTCTAAGGGGGCTAGCAGGGTATTGTTTTGGGGCTGGTTGGAATTTTAAAACCTATTTTGGTGGCTATAAGTGGGCTCATTTGTTTGATGTTTCACTGTGTAGCAGGCTGTGTTTGAGGAGGCCTACTTCTTCTGATTTAAAACCTATTTGATGCAATTTTATTGGGGCTGTTTCTTTGCATTGGAGACCTATATCTTCTAATTTCAAGCCTATTTTCACATGTTGCTGGTGAGGCTGCTTGAATTGGAGATCTGTTTCTTTTGGTAGCAAACCTATTATTTGTGCTTTGAGTGGAATTGTGATTGCTTTTTGTGGGCTTCATTAGCTGCAAAGTTTAGTGCATAGTGGGGGAAGGGTGCTAATGGTCTGACCAGTGGCCACCCTTCTTGCCCCTCACCCCACCTGCCCCCAGGTCCATGATTTCCTTTATACCAAGGGTTCTGACATCACTTTCCCAAAAGGGCAAAGGACATGCACCTGTCATAGCAGAAGCAGACATCCAGGAAAGGAACAGCAGCGAGTGAAGAGGTGACTGCTTTCTCAGTGGAAGGGAAGTAACTGCAAAACAAGGAGCTTTCATTGTTACTTCTTTGCACTGCTATTTGCATTGTGGAAAGGAGGAGTAGGAGTTTGAAGAAGGTTGTTTAATAGTTACTTAAAGTCTCTTTTTGGGTGTGGACAGGAAGGATAGGAATGTAAAAAGCAGTTGCTCAATCTATCTAGATGCGTACAACAAAGGGTGTAAGGGAAATTAAGAAAAAGAGAATAATGTTTTGCACTGATGGGGGGAGAGGGGAGACTTGGGGGAGTGTTTGGTATCCTGCATCTGGAAGGGTGGGGGGGTCGCTGGTGGGGAACTAGAGCAATGGGTAGGGTGGTAGGCTGCAACAACTGTGGTGCACCAATCTTTCTGAAAATTGCCTGGTGGCTGGGGGGATGTTTAGTGTGCAACCACATACAGAAACTTAGAAAGGAGACTGAGGGTCTACAAGAGGACCTAAGACAGGCAAGGCAGACTGGAGATGGGTTTAACCCAATACTGGAGGGAGGGAGGGAGGAGGGGAGATAAGGGAGGGCAATTTGAGCCAACAGTGGTGAGGAGAGGGTCAGAAGAAGGGAAGCGGAGACAAAGGGGCCCAGGCCAGGAAGAACGATTGCCAGGGAAACCAGGTCAGGAGACAAAAGACAAATGGAAGGAGGAGACAGGGACTTGTGAGGGGAGGAGAAGAAGTGGCAACAGTCTTGGAGTGGAAAGGAGGGAACAGGTTACTATGAAGAGAGGGGAAGCGGGCATTTGTAAAGGGTCTTCAGAAAATAGTTTTGCACTGCTAGAGGGGAAGGAGGAGGAGGAGGGAGGTGATGCAATTGAAGGAGTAACTGATAAATGCCTTGACCAAACCAGAGCGGGGGAAGTTCTGCTGGAAGAATTGCAACAGGGGCAAAAGGGGGAAATAATGTGCAGGAGGAAGCAGAGGAGCCGGGAATGAGAGATGGAGATGAATGGAAGCAAGCAGGGAGTAAGACGGGTGGAATCTTAGTGCTGGAGGACTCAATACTAAAAGGAGTCAGGTGGGGTAGCAAGGGGGAGAGGCATAGTCTCATTTGGGTGGAGGCCATGCCAGGAATGACAGCGGAAAGGGTGGGACAGTCTGTTCTGAAATATGCTAGAAGAAGTAGGGACAAGCCTCATTTAATTATACATCTTGGGACGAATGACCTGGCTGACAAGACAGTAGATATAGTCCAGAGGAGGTTTGAGGAACTGGGACAATTATGTGAGAGGGCAGTAAGATCAGTAACTTTTTCAGAGATACTTCCAGTGCCCAAGGCAAGCACAACAAGAAAGCTGAGAATAGAGGAATTTAACGGATGGCTAAGAACCTGGTGTCATGCTAAAGGGTAGGGGCTGTTGGGGGGGGGGGGACCTGGGAGGACAGTAGTCTCTATGCCAAGGACAGAGTACACTTGAGTGAGAAGGGAAAGAAAATGTTGAAACAAAGGATGGAGGAGTACATGGAGGAAGTTAGAAATTTAAACTAGGAACGGGAGGTGGTAAGTGGGCAAGAGACATGCAGAGACCACAGGTTGGGAAACCATATGAGCTAACCCCCCCCATAACAGTGACAAAGGACAAATGGCAAGTACTATTGGTGATGCTAGTAAAGGAGGGCAGGATGGGAGGGGGAGAAAAGGGTGGAAGGTGGTTACCCTTAATGCTAGGAGCCTTGGGAGGAAAACTGCAGAGTTACAGGTGCTCATGGCAGAGGAAGAGATGGACATTGCAGCCATCACAGAAACATGGTCCCCCCATACAATGACTGGGACCTGTCTGTACCAGGGTACAGGTTATTTCAAAGGGACAGGGCGATTGGGAAAGGAGGGGGGGCACTATATGTGAAGGAAGGACTGAAGTGTGTAAGGGAGGAAGGGGAGGAGGGTAGTACATAGTCACTTTGGATGCAAATCCAGGATTCCAAGAATAGGATTCTCAGAATGGGAGTGGTGTACAGGAGGAGTTAGACAGGGAACTAGCGGGACAGATCAGGAGGACTTGCGAGAAGGGTAGTGTGGTGATTGTGGGGGACTTCAACATGCCAGGAGTGGACTGGAGTAACCCAACAACCAGGAATAGAAGGGAGCAGGTACTGCTGGATGCCTTCCAGGACAGCTTCCTGTAGCAAATGGTCAGTGAACCAACCAGGGTAGGGAATACCCTTGACCTTGTGCTGGCAAATGAGGAGTTTGTGAGAGAACTTACGGTGGAAGAACCCGCTGTCAGGGAGTGATCACCACTCAGTATGGCTCACATGGGTATGGGCAAGGAAGGAGTGGAATCTGGCACAAGAGTGCTGGACTTCAGGAGGGCCAACTTTGGGAGAATGAGGGAAGTGGTAAAAGGGTACCTGGCCAGAATTCAACCTAGTAATGGCACTAACCAGAGGTGGGAGCTCATAAAGCTGGGGATAGTGGAGGCAACCAAAACCTGCTGCAAGGCCCAGAGCAAGAAGGCTAGGGCTAAGAAACTGAGCTGGTTGAGCAAGGAGGTCATGGAAAAGGTAAGGAGGAAAAGAGCTGCCTTTAGGAGGTACAAGAAAACAGGGAGGGGGGAGGACAGGGAGGAGTACCTGACAGAATCGAAGGAGGTGACACGGGCAGTAAGGGGAGCCAAGGCATCTATGGAGCTCAGGCTGGCACAAGGCATTAAGAAGGGGAGAAGGACTTCTTTAGGTACATCAGGAGAAAAGGAGCTATAAGGACCACATAGTAAGGATTCGAAGGAGGGGGTTGGGTGAAGGAGGGTACGATAAGGCAGAACGCTAAATGATTACTTCTGCTTGGTATTTACCATGAGAAGAGGGGGGTGATACCCCAAGGGGGAGGAACAGCAGAAATGGGGGGGAGGGGTGACAGATGGGGAAATCATGAAGGGCAGAGTTCGGGAGGGTTTGAAGGCACTGAGGGTAGACAAGGTGCCAAGCCCAGATGGCATCCACCTCAGGGTACTGAAGGAGCTGGCAGAGGTCCTTGTGGGACCTTTGGCAGACCTATTTAATGCCTCGCTACACTCAGGGTGTGTACCTCAAGATTGGAGGATGGCTCATGTGGTGCCCCTCCACAAGAGTGGCTCCAAGGATGAACCGGGGAACTACAGACCGGTGAGCCTCACGTCCATCGTGGGTAAACTGATGAAGACTATCCTGAAGGAGAGGCTGGTGGCCCTCCTAGAGGCCAAAGGACTACAGGACAGCAGATAGCATGGCTTCATACGTGGCACATCCTGTCAAACCAACCTGGTGGAGTTCTATGACTGGGTAACTAGGCAACTGGACAGGGGCCATGCAGTGGATGTCTTGTATCTGGACTTCAGTAAGGCATTCGACTCAGTGCCACATGGGAGGCTGGGAAGTAAGTTAGAAGGCAAGTAAGTTAGAAGGCACAGGGATGGGTGCAAAGCTGGTGAGATGGGTAGGGAACTGGCTTCAGGGAAGGCAACAGAAGGTGGTGGTGGGTGGGAGCTCTCATACCTAAGGGTAGTGATGAGCGGTGTCCCACAGGGCCTGGTGTTGGGACCAGCGTTGTTTGGGATATTCATTGCACACATATCATTGGACATCAAGAGCAAGATCAGTCTGTTTGCTGATGATACCAAGATGGGAGTGGTGGTGGATGATCTAAGGGGATGGCAGGGGTTGCAGGATAATCTGGCAAAGCTTGAAACCTGGTCAGACACCTGGGAACTGGGGTTTAATGTCAAAAAGTGCAAGGTGCTGCATTTTGCGGTGAAGAACCCAAGGAGGAGTAACCAGCTGGGGGGAGTGCAGCTAGCCCAGACAGAGGAGGAGAAGGATCTGGGGGTGCTCATTACAGGGTCAATGAACAACTCAGCACAATGTAGGAAGACAGCTGCAAAGGCCAACAAAATGCTGGGTTGCATTGCAAAGGGTATATCCCCGAGGAGGAGGAGGTGATTCTGCCACTGTGAGTCATTACTTAGACCACACCTGGAGTACTGCGTGCAGTACTAGGCATATCTGAGGAGGAACATTAAGTTACTGTAGGGGGCGCAGGGCGACAAAGATGATCAAGGGGCTGGGGGACTTATCATATGAGAGGAGGGTGAGGGAGTTGAACATGTACTCGCTGGAGGAGAGGAGGGACAGAGGGGACATGATCGAAACCTTTAAGTACATGAAAGGAATAAATAAGACAGGTACAGAGGGGCTGTTCAAAGTAAGGGGGGGGGACACCAGGGGCCATGATATGAGATTGGAGGGAGGAAGGTTCCGGAGGGAGATGAAGAGACACTTTTTACAGCTGGGTGGAATCGCTACCTGTAGAAGTGGTATCCAGTAGAACAGTGGACTGCTTCAAAAGAGGATGGGACAGGACAAGGGGGAGGGTCAATGGAGGGGAAGGGAGGGGCAGCTGCAGAATAAGGGGTGCTAGCTGCACATTTGAGCAGACTTGATAGACCTCTAGGCCTTTATCTGCTGGCAAATTTCGTATATTCGTATGAGTGCCTATGAAGGCATATGCCTGTGGCAGATGCCCTGGCCACTGTGCCGGCCATGTCATACAAGGCCCTGAGGAGATGTTTACTGACATCTTCTGCAGTTTTCAAACATTGGAGCAATTCTACTTCTGAGAACCATCTGGAAGGGCTTGAGCAGCTGCTTTGCCTTTTCTCCAGTTGGCATTCTGGAATTTAATCATATGTGACAGGTAGTTTACAATCCTTAGGCCCAAAGCAGAGGTGGCATAAACTCTTTTACCCCGAGGTCAATCCTACGGGATTCCTTGTCTGGGGGAAAGAAACTAAGGTGCTTAGGTGCCTTAGATCTGTCATGGGCTGCCTTGATGACCACCGAGTCAGTATCATCCTGGGCAGCAAAGTAAAGAAGGCCCTGAGAGGCACTGTAAAGTTTGTCCACCCTGCGTGGCATAGCTGGCACCATATCTGGCCTGTGCCAGGCTGCCGTAATAGCATTCTTCAGGGCTGGCAGCATAGGTGGAATAATCTTAGGGGGGAGATTCAGGAACCTCCAGGAAGTCCACCAGGTCTTTCCTGGTGACATCCTCTTCCTCAGTCTGGAAGCCCATAGTGGCAGACAACGGTTTCATAACATTGAAAAATGTGACATCCTCAGGAGAAGACCTTGGAGTATGCTTGACTGAGTCCTCACTGACAGAAGAGACAGTGGACTTATCAGAGATGAGGATTTCTTCCTCTTCATCCTCTATGTCATCAGGGAAAATGAGATCAGGATGATACTCCTCCTTGACGTCAACCTCTTCGTCAGGGTCAGGCAACGGAAGAGTCGTCATTGGCCCATGGCCTGTTGACAGTGGAGGGTCCAACAACCTGGAGGTTGACGGTGGCGTGCCCTGTAAGTCGGGCAGTGGAGCTGTTGGTATGGGTCTGGTAGCAGCAGAGACCTGGACAGCTGGTCTCTTCGTTGTGGCAGCCGCCATCAACAAAGAGTCCCCGAAGAAGAGGCCGATGGGGAGCGGAAGCGCCGCTGGGGGGAGCAGTCATCATCCTGGTCTTTTTTGTAACTTTTCCCTAAGGGCTTGTCTCGGACCTTGGGGGCCTGGGAGCTCGAAGATTGGGTAAGCGACTGAGTGGCCGGGGCCCTGGAAGATCCCTGCCCAAAGCTGGCTACCTGTTGTTCCATGAATTATTTTAGGGCCTTCCTGCGTTGCCTGAGGGTGGTTTGATTAAACTTCTGGCAGAGCTCACAGTCAGAGACGATGTGGTCAGGCCCAAGACAGCAGACAGAGTGTTCATCTATAAAGGCAATCTTCTTTCCACAGCAGCAACAGCAATGGAAAAGAGAAGAGGAAGGATTAACTCTCGAAATAAAGAAAAAGAAAAAATCTCTAAAAAGAGATTTAGGTAAAGGTTGCAGGAAAAAAGCAGCAGTAGGCCTAAAAAGGCGCGAACACTGCGATGAAGCTTCCGTGGAGACTGTGCTTGTAAATCGATGGTGGGAAAAAACTGAGGTGGGAGCGGGGCCGCACAGGCCTCTATAGGTTTGGTGACGTCAGCGGACATTGACGGCATGGGCGGCCCAAGTTGTATGGCTGAAAATCATCCGTGTGGATTCCCCTTCAGCGAAGGCGAAGGTTCCTATGGTGTAACCTGATGACTGAGATACCCCAAAGAAGATCTTGGGCTACACCAAACCACAACTGCACAGAAGGAATAGGGGAGTAGGGAAAGGTGGGGTAGCAGTATATGTAAGGGAAGGAATAACCTGTATGAGGGAGGATGTTGAAAAGGGGAAGGAGCTGTGGGTGCTGCTGCAGTCCACTAGGGGAAAGAAGATACGGCTGGGGATGGTTTACAGACTGCCTAACTAGGAGGAGGAAAGGGACAGGGATTTGGGGTCCTTAGTAAGGGCAGTTGAGAATAAAGGTGAGGTGGCTGTTGTGGGGGTTTGTAACCTGCCCAAGGTGGACTGGAAGATTCCTACCACAACCTCTGCCAGGAGTTAGGTAATCCTGGATGTGGTGCAGAGTGGATTACTGACCCAAGGTGTCATGGTACCCACTAGGGAGGAAGCAATCCTTGATCTGGAAAAGATGAAAGGGGACCACGGCCACAATATCCAGGCTGAGCAGCCCTTGGGAGGGAGTAACCATTGCAAGGTGTGGCTCAGGTTGGGCATAGGGAGGGAGAAGGCAAACACAAAGACCAAGGTCCTAGACTTCAAAAGGATGGACTTCAGAAAGATGGGGGAGCTGCAACAGGGTCAACTGACTGGCCTCAAGCAAAGGGATGGGGGTAGATCAGAAGTGGTCCATCATCAAGGAGGGAATAGCTGCAGCCACAAATGAGTGTGTCAGGCTAAAGGGGAAAAACTCAAAGGCCAAAGCACCCAGCTGGTTTTGCCGTGAGGTAGCCCAGGCAGTCAGGGGCAAGAGGACCATCTTCAAGAAGTTAGTAAGTAATTAAAAAGTTTATTTCTGATATCAGAAACAGGAAAAAACCCACTTTAGCATCAGCTAATTTACAATAGGGTCCTACTGTACAAAAAACATCAGTTTCATTTTAAGAAAATACAAATACATACATTATACATACATGCAACACAGTACATACATGACCAAGGAAAGAAGAAAAAAAAAATAAAAGTTACAGTAATATATCATATATACAAGTATCTCAAGTACGACAAGTTTTTAAGGACATTGCTTCCTTTAAAAGCCATGATTTTATTTCATTCCAAGATATTTTATTTGTACTTAACCTCAGATGTCCTGGCAATAAGTTCCACAAGTTCGGACCCTCATATACATAACAATGTTGGCCCCTCACTGTTCTCATAAATGGTACCCTAAATTTTACTTCCCCCTGCAGATCTCAACCCTGCCTTAACATTCCACTCCTCCAGGAACTCCGCTAAATATCCTGGGTCTTTTTTAAAATAACAGCGATAGATTAACCATTGCACATGCATATTTCGCCGTTCTGGCAAGGATATCCAATTTAAGTTCCTGTAAAGGGTGCAATGATGTGTTTTCCAAGGTACGTCCAAAACAAAGCGCGCATATCTATTATAGATAACATCAAGCTTTTCCAAGCTGCCCCTTTATATATGACATCACCATAATCAATATGTGGAATTATCATCGAATTCACAATCTTTAACCTAGCATCAAATGAAAGACAGTTTCTATGTTTATACAAAACCCCCAACTTTTTACTCAATTTTTTGTATCAAGTTATCAATATGAAAATCCCAACTACAATGGGAGTCCAACCAGACTCCCAAGTATTTACAGCAGTCCACAAAGGCCAGGCTACACCCATCCTATGTCTCAATGTCCAAATCCATAGATACTTTTTTATTTGAAAACAACATTACCTGCGACTTTTGTGGATTTAAAACCAAACCATGTTCTGAAAAATGTTTGTAATATACTGAAGTATTTCTGTAATTTTTCCTGTACATGTCCCACAGATTTCCCTTCAAAATACAAATTGTATCATCTGCATACAAATGATGCCGGACCTCATTCATCAGATGTCCGACACCATTTGTATATATATTGAAGTCCCAGAGGGACCAGAGGAATGAAAACAGGAAGGAGTATCAGAGTAAAGCCAAAGAAGCAGGGAAAGAAGTCTGGTTGATCAAAGCCGAATAGGAACCGCAGCTAGCAGAAGGGATTAAAAAAGGGGGAAAAGCCTTTCTAAGTATATCAGTGAAAAAAGGGAGAAGAAAGATGGCATAATATGGCTTAAGAGAGGGGAGAGGTGTGTGGAAGATAGTGGGGACAAGGCATAGGTACTGAATTAGTACCTCTGTTCAGTCTTTACACAAGAGGGGGATGGCTCAGTACCGCAGGGTGGGAGGAGGGGGGCAGGTGGTAGAGTGGGGGGCACAGATGAAAAGATCAGTGAGAACAGGGTGAAGAGAAGTTTGTTATCTCTCAAGAGAGATAAATCCCCAGGCCCGGATAGCATCCATCCCAGAGTGCTGAGAGAACTAGCAGAGGAACTAGCAGGCCCCTGGAAAACTTGTTCAACAGTTTGCTTGAATCAAGTGTTGTACCACTAGACTGGAGAATGGCTCATGTGGTGCTGTTCCAGAAAAGTGGACCCAGGGATATCCCAAACAACCACGGACTGCTCAGCCTGACCTCAATCATGTATAAGCTCATAGAGGCCATACTTAAGGGATGACAGGTAGGTTACCTGGAGGAAAATGGTCTGCAGGATGAGCGACAGCACAGGTTCATGGCTGGGAGATCCTGCCAAACAAACCACACTGATTTCTTTAACTGGGTCACAAAAACCATAGAAAAAGGCCAAGCTGTTGATATCCTATACTTGGACTTCAGCGAGGACTATGACTCTGTACCTTGTAGGAAACTGATCATAAAACTGGAAGATCTGAGGGTAGGCAAGAGATTCACTGGATGGGTAGCCAACTGGCTGAAAGACAGGACCCAGGAGGTGGGGGGGGGGGTACTCAGGCTCTAGGGAAGTCACCAGCAAGGTCCCATAGGGCTCCGTGCTTGAGCCGGTGCTGTATAACATCTTCATTAATGACACTGGAAGAGGCATGCAGGGCAAGATTTCTTTGTTCGCGGACAACATGAAGCTCTGTGGGAGGGTGGATAGAGCAGAAGGGATATAGGACATAAAGGAAGATCTGGACAGGCTAGAGAGGTGGTCTGGTATATGGCAACTAATGTTCAATGCTACGAACTGCAAAGTTATGCACACTGCAGCCAAGAACCTGAGGGTTGAGTACAGCCTGGGAGGGATTCTGGTAATCAGATCCATGGAGGAGAAAGAGCTGGGGGAGATGATCACTAGTGTCCTAAAATACTCCTCACACTGCAGGAAGACAACAGCAAAAAGCCAACAGAATGCTGGGCTGCACTGCCAGGGGGATCAGTAGCAGGTGGGAGGAAGTCATATTAAAACATAGAAACACAGTAATTGTCAGCAGATAAGGACCACTAGGCCCATCTAGTCTGCCCGTAGGCCCTATACATTGTATGTGGCCACTGACCCTATGTGATCAATGGCTTTTCATCACTCCCTCCCCTCTCAAGCTTCCCTTGTGCCTGTCCCAGGCATGCTTAAACCCTTCCAATGTGCTTGCCCCCATTACCTCCTGTGGCCGACTATTCCAAGCATCGACTACCCTTTCTGTGTAGAAAAACTTCCTCACATTACCTCTTAATCTACCCATTGCCATATTGCTATTATGCATATCGCTGGTACGGCCGCACCTGGAGTATAGTGTGCACTACTGGCGTCCCTACCTGAAGAAGGACATGAACCTGCAAAGACAAGGGTGACAAAGATGGTTAAGGGTCAGCAGGACATATGAGGAGAGGATGGAGAATCTGCAGGGCTCCCAGATTTACAAGGATTCCTGTATTTTACAGGAAAATTAAGCCATCTACAGGGAAACTGTTCCCATAGGCTTGCATTGGCTATACGGAAAAATGAAGCAATTTGGCTTCCATAAGTTATAATGTACTCCACAGGAAAACTGCACTAGAGTCATAATAAAAATGCCTCATCAATGGGAGCACTGGACCTGAACATGTACTTCCTGGAGGAGAGGAGGGAGATGAGGGGACATGACTGAGACCCAGAGACAGCGCTAGATAGGGCAAAAAGGGAAAAAGTTGCAGCTTGCCCAGAAATGACCCACTTTCCACAGGACAGTGGGTCCAAAGTGGTGCACCTGTCTCTAACAATAGCTGAAAGATGGAAAGCTAAACAATAGAAAAGTATTTTCATTCAACAAATTTAAGCTTCTGTACTAATAAAATTTCTACTTAAGATTAGGTTTGGACCCAGTTGTTTCTCATTTTGACTCACATTTTTTACACCTATGGGTCTAATTTGACCCATGTTTTAAAACCCCTAGCGCTGTCACTGCTGAGACCTTTAAGTACATGAAGAGCATTAACAACATGAGACACTCTCAGTTGCAATAAAACTATGAGTGGAATACTGCCTTAAACTGGGGGTAGGTTCGGGAGACAGTTCAGGAAGCATTTCTTCATAGATAGAGTAGTAGCAAGGTGGAACAAGCTCCCTGTGGAGGTGGTCTCACTGGAGACAGTAGAAGGCTTCAAAAGGGGGTGGGACAGGGCAAAGGGTAAGGTCAGGGCTAGAAAGGAGTCAGTGGAGAGGGTGGGCAGCAGTTGCGGAAGGGCTGATGGAGTTCTTAGTTGCTGCTTGGGACTCTGCAATATGAGCAGACTTGATAGACTGCTATGCCTTCTTCTACTGGCACTTTTCATATGTTCGTATAGCACTCAAAAAAGTGATTTAATATATAAATAGAAGATGGTCCCATGTCAGAGTGGCTTACACTCATCTCCCCCCTCATCGCTCCCATCCCACACTCTCACCCTCACACAATACAAACAAGACCCTTCCTGACTCAACAGGACTCCACACCCAACATGCCCACTAGGCCCCACCTTCCTGCCCATAGCACCCACAAAAGCAGTGTTTTAAATACACATCTAACAGTACAGAATATGATCCCACAGTGGAGTGGCTTTCGCTCATCTTCATTCCGGCACTGATAATGAATGAAACTGATGTCTTCCTATATAGCGACACCTGATTGGTCAACTATCAGCCAATCAGGTGTTACTACTATAAGAGGAAGTCAATTTCATTCATCATCAGTACTGGAATAAAGATGAGCATCAGCTGTTCCGCCTTGGGATAATCTATTCTGTCATGTTTGCATTTAAACTACAACAGTTTGGGGTACTATCGGGGGTCTATAAGATTGGGGGTCTTTGTTTTTGTATTGTGTGAGAATGTGTGGGAGGGGGAATGAGTGCTAGCGGCTCCAGTGTCAGACAATCTGTTTATTAAACCACATTATTTGGGTGCTATAGGGGAGGGAGGTGGGGACTAGTGGTGCTGGGTGGGGGTCCTAAGGGGCTTTTTATATTGTCTGAAAGCGTAGGGGCAGCTATGACATAGCAGGGGGAAGACAAGCGCAAGCTGCTCTGATGTGGGATTATTTATTTACATTTAAGCTAATACTGGGATTGGAGGGAGGGGGGGTTGTTGTTCATATGGTGATTTGGGCAAGTGGTTTAATCAGGTGTTGGGGGTGGGTTTGTACAGGGTGGAGAGAGTGTTTTAATTGTCAGATCAGATTAGATTTTGGTATTCAAATCTGAAGTGATCTCCTAAAATTTAGGATTTTCAGCAACTTTATTCAAAAATCTGAAATCCAAAATTTTTGCTAAAATCCAAAATATCTTTAAATGGATATCTGAGCAGCCCTGGTTATGGTAAGCACTATGATGTTATAACAAGTGCACTATTAAGTCAGCAAACCGGAATGCAAAATTTCAAAACAGACTTAATGAATAAGACGGCAAAAAAGTACTGCACAAAAGTGGGAATGACAAGTGAAACTGTACAAAGGGGCAATATAAGAACTTGTTGAACATTATACTGCTCCCTTCGGGATTGCTCCCAGCACTTCATTTGCGCTTGTACCGTAATACATTGTTTTACATTGTTATTATTTTGTGATAGCACTATCACCAGTACATTCTGACCACATAACTGATACGTATTTTACTTCTGTTTTATTTGACTGTTATTTTTATTGTGGTACATTTAATGTATATTGTACTGTACTGTACTGTATTGCCTGTCACTACTGTTCCTGCATTATTGTTTTCTTCACTTTGATATTCTTGTATTACGTTCTCCCCCATCTCCCTTCTCCCCAGGATGCGTCTGGAAACAAGCTGTCACCAGATCAGTGTGTCTTTCCTGGTAAAACCTCTGAAATACATACATGCACATATAAATAAATAATATGCAGAGGAGCCCACCAGGATGCAGTGCAATACTGCAGTATTCTATTGCAGAGCTACTGTAAGAAACAAGGCAATTTCAATGGCAGTTTTATCATGCAGTGTCCTGTGACACTGCTCTTGATTCTGGTGGGCTCCACTGTATACCACACCAGTGGTGAATAAACGGGGGTAATGTAATTTCAGGATAAATATTTATTTTCATGTACAACACACTATTACAATGAGAACACTATTTCACATAGAAATGTTATAGTGTATGGTGGAACATTGTTCTTGCTTGTTTTCCATCTGTAGCTGAAAAGCTGTTCAGCACAGATAAAAGTTATAGAATGCTGTTCTGCCCATACGTGCAGAACAGCATTCTACTATTTCAAAAGCTCACAAAAGGTACCATGCGCCCATCGCCAAACACACAAACCAAGACAA
The DNA here is from genome assembly GCA_016271365.2 of Neoceratodus forsteri. Taxonomy (NCBI): domain Eukaryota; kingdom Metazoa; phylum Chordata; order Ceratodontiformes; family Ceratodontidae; genus Neoceratodus; species Neoceratodus forsteri. The sequence continues at coordinate 245,373,241 of CM028134.1, forward strand.
CAGTCCGATCAGCAGGCACTGTAGGATCAACCAGATAGAACTGCACGATGTGGCAGATAAGGTAACAAAATACAGACTCAACCAGATATATACATACATTGAAGTACTCACGATGAATTTTATCCCAGCAGTTCATTTTTGTCTCACTTAGTGAGACATTCGCCCACCATGTCTTTTTTATTGGACATCCCTCCCACACTAGAGTGTCAACCAATCAGAGTGTACGCTGCTAACATAGGGAAGCCTAGTCCCTAGCAACCACACAACTCACAAGCCAGCAGCTCCAGAGACAACAGTTTCTTTTTAGCAATATGTACAATTAAAAAAACAGTATTTAAATACACTATAAAAAATACTGGCTGCCCGTCATCGCAGCGGTGGAATTTCTGCTTGTGACACTGGCGACCCAGGCTCAGGAACAGACTCAGGTCATTGGAGGTCTGGCTGGGGAGAAGGATGAAGCATTCCATGGACTGCTCTCCTTCTCTGGGGAGGGCTGGGAGCCCATCCGCGCTTGACAGACCCCCTGGCAGAGGCAGGGGCACCGCAGCTACTGGCACGTAGCAGCACTCCAGGGTGCGGGGCGGATGCAGGACCTCACTGCTTGTCCCCACCCCCCCAGAAAACCAGGAAACTGAGGGAGCTGCTGGCTGCCCAAGATGACGCTCGCTTGGCTTCAGTTAGCCACCCAGGCTGGCCCTCTGACCAATCCCGATGTCTGCGGTGCTAGGCCAGGGTGCTGCAGCCCTGCCATGTCCCAGGGGGCAATCCGGGAGGTATCAGAGGGTCACGGCTGTTGTGGGGGGTGGAAGTCCCGTGGTCCGTGACTGAGCAGAGGTACCGGGCAGCTGGCGGCTCGGGGCAATGAAGACAGAATACAAATAAAAAAAATACTAAATGGGCAACCCCATGCAGAACAAGTGTTTTTTGCCACTCTCGAGGTCACATGAAATCAGACCCCTCTGTGGGTCCACATCCAGTATTTACTATATTCCATCTAGAATCCTGAAATAGAATGAAGAGAACAAAGAGTTAGATAAAGAGTTTAGACAGGGAGTAGCTTCACCACTCATGAGTTACAGGTCTTACCTAGAGGCATGCCAAGTCAGTGAACTTTGCTTCACAAAAATCTTTGTGAAGTTTCCCCGACTTCGCATTATGTGAAATGCCACTTTGCATAATTCTTCGCCAGGCGATATGCTTACTTTGGCAAAGTTTCCACGAACTGGCACTTTGCCAGCTGATGTGCTACCATGTGTACTTTTTGGTGAAGAATACTGAGAAACATAACGTAAAATATAAAAACCTTTTTTTTTTATTCCAAACTCACCCCCACCCACTCTGCAAACATCACATACACCTGCCCACCTTCCAGATTATTTACACACATTTCCCCCCACCCAGCCCACCACTAACTACACCTCCTCTCCCCCCTACTCCCCGAGAAGTTCCGTTATAAAGTATAGGGGGGACTGAATGTAAAAATCCCATCCCCTCACCTGCTCCACCACATTAATCATCCTGGCCCCCATAATTCGCCATGACACCGCCCACCCCATGCTCCTGTATCAATCTCCTACTCACAAGCCCCAAAAAGTTAAAGGATGTTCGGGGCACCTAAGAAAATTTGGAAAATGCACTCCCTTGTTGGAACAGTCAGCTCTCTTTGTTATTCAGTGCATCAGTGAATGAATGATGAAGACCTGAGCAGCAATACCTGATTAGTTGACAATTCAGCCAATCAGGTGCTTCTACTCAAAACATTCATCGTTCACTCACTGATGCACTTAACAGCAAAGAGGGCTGACTACTCCTACAAGGGGGCACATTTCCGAAAGGTTCTTAAGTGCGCCAAATATCCTTTAACTTTTGGGGGGCTTAGGGAGGGATGTTGGGAGCTACGGGGGGTGGAGTGAGGGGGTGTTCTTGCTGAATAATGGGGGTAAGGATGATTGACAGCATAGGGAAGGGGCGGTTACTTGTTTGGAAGGGTGGGGAACATGAATTTGTTACCTCCAATTCTCCCCATACTTTATAATGGAACTTTGCCGGGACCATGAGGGGAGGGTGGAGGTGCTAGTGGCAGAGTGGGTGGGGGGAGATGTATGTAAATAATCTGGGAGATGGGCAGGGGGTGGGTGATATTTACACAGTGGTTGGGGTGTGTCTGGGATTTTAAAAAACTAACTTTTTTCTAATAACAAACACTGCCAAGAGAAGTTGGGGGCAAAGTCAGAAACTTTGCTAAACTGTGCGTAATGCAAAGTTCCCGACTTCGCACCAACTTCATCACCAAAGCCTTAATTTACTGCATCTCTAGTCTTACTACTCACTAGTGGAGGTTTTATTCCACGGCAATTTATTATATATTCCAGATATAAAGTATGCTTATGCAATCATATACCAAAGTGGATACTTACTCTTTAATTGTAATGACACAGCATGCAGAATAACGAAGAATACATTTTATTAAACTTACCGTACTTTCGTTTTCTATTAATTCCAATTTTGTCACTGGACATTAATTTACTGCTGGGTTATACATGATCACCAACTAGGGACCAACACATTTCAAACACAAAGATCCCAGATATAAAACTAAAGGGGACATCACATGGAAAAATGGGCATTTCCAGGCCACTATATGCAAGTGGCCTATACTATATCTATGGGGCTATTACGCAAATGATTGGAAGAGTCATGTGATGACCTCTCTAGTTTTTATATATACAATCTCTATGATTCCAAAGCTGTGACATCACTGTAGAACTCTGGCTCCTTCCTGTTCTGAGGCAACTGGCTTTGACACTTCAGTTCCATATGTTTCAGAGACGTGTAACATTGCAATACCACATTTAACTTACACATTCAAGAAGAGATGAAATGAAATCACAGCCGTACTTTGGAGATGAGTGGCAGTACTGGACTCTCTGTGATTTTCAGTGTCTGAATGAAAGAATCTGCAATAACCTGGGCAATGGCAGCTCCTCTAGATGAACTCACTCTAGAGAATACAGAAACAATACACTACAGAAATATGTGCCTGAAACAAAAACATCAATCTTAACTTACAGACAAAAACTGAATTCAGTGCAGACTTCGACTGCAGAATATTCTCTACAGAGTAACATACACTACGGTGTGTCTCAGTGACAATGTTGTGACTAACAGAAAAAGAAATTACAGTAAGTCTGATAAAATTTCTTCTTTCTGTGTCATTCCACGTTGTCATTGAGCATTCATTTACTGATTGGATTTAACAAGCAGCACCCACCAAATGTATTTTGGACGAAGAGAATCTTTGTTCAGTTATAACTGTCTATTGCCTCACAGCTGCTTCAAGTGCCTTGCATCTGACAGCCCCATCAGCAGAATGCCGGGTGTCTAATCTGTAAAGTTTTGTAAATATGAGCAAGGAAGACCAGGTACCTGCCTTGTGCAAGTCGGCCACTGAGGTCACTGCCGTTTCTACCCAGGAGGTTGCTACTGCACTGGTCAGATGCACTTTGACAAAAGCTGGCAGTTTAAATTTTGCCATCACAAAAGCTCTTGCTAAGCATGTTCTGACCCATCTAGCCAAGGTCACCTTGAAAGCTTTCTGACCCTTTTTAGCTGAACCAAACAGTACAAAAAGACTATCTGTTTTCTGAAATGACCGCATTCATAGAAGGTATGTCGTAATCATTCTGAAAACGTCTAGCTTGTGCAACTGCTTCTATTTGTCATTAACTGGCTTTGGACAAAAGGAAGGAAGGCTTATCTCTTTGTTAACATACAACTCTGCAGGTACCTTCAGGAGGAAAGAGAGCACTGTAAATAACATTACTTTATCCTGGTGGAAGTCCAAGTACAGCTCTTTCTATTAGTGCACCCACAGCTCTCCTATTTGCCTCGCTGAGCAAACTGCGACTAGAAAACATGACTTAATGAAAATGATGTCGGCTGATATTTGCGAAAGATGCTCAAAAAGAGGCCTGCTAAGTGCATTAAAAAAGGCAAGAAATTATTTGTAATTTACTGCTGTTTGAAAGGGTTCCTATTTCACAAATTATATTCACCCAGTAAACCATATTTAACTGTGCATAAGTAGAAATTCATGTGAAAGAACAGGTTACTCACCTGTAACAGTAGTTCTAGGAGTGGTATATGTTGTTCATCCACACTCTTTGGCATGTCCCCTTCCACTTTAAAATCTACCGTAAGTCTTCAAGCTGGCTCCTCCCACCCACCCAGGTGTTATATACCTTGGCTCCACCCCATGCCGCCAGATCTTAGCCCGCTGGAAGCCAGGTGTTGTGTGTTCGCAGCCGGGGAGGTCGGGTGGGTCCATGTGAATGAACAACATATACCACTCCTAGAACTACTGTTACAGGTGAGTAACCTGTTCTTCTAGGAGCGTGAATATGTTGTTCATCCACACTCTTTGGCAGACTCCTAGAAGTTCTCCGGGAGGAGGGAGGCAAGGCGCACACCCCATACTTAGGGAACAGAGATTGGAGAACTGAGGCCCCAAAACCAGCATCCTGGCGTGACTCAAGGTCGATGTGGTAATGGGTAATGAAGGTGTTTGCTGACTTCCAGGTAGCAGCCCAACAGATTTCCTGGATAGGGATATCCCTGGAAGCAGCCACTGATGCAGCAGTATGGTGGGCAGAATGAGCTCTTATCCCTCTGGGAGGCTCCTTGCCCGCCAGTTCGTAACACAGACCTATGCATGATGTAATCCATCTTGCAATGGTCCATTTTGCTGCAGGTCTGCCAGAAGCGGCTTTAGCGTAGGTGACAAACAGATGGTGAACCTCTCCCGGAATTTCCGCCGTCCTCTCCTTATAGTAGGAGAGAGCACATTTCAGGTACAAAGTATGGAGCCTGTACTCGGCGTCCGAGGTGTAGTTGGGGTAATAAACCGGCAGAGTTAACACCTGGTTAAGGTGAAACTCTGACACCACCTTCAGAAGGAATTTCGGGTGGGGGTGCAGAACAACCTTGTCACTGTGGAAGACCAGATAAGGAGAGTCCACCGAAAGTGCCTGAAGCTCTCCTGTCCTTCTGGCAGACGTGACAGCCACCAGAAAGGCCATATTCCATGACAAGTGTGACAAGGCACACTTGTGCATTGGTTCAAATGGCTTGCCCATGAGCTTTGCCAGTACCAGCAGTAGATCCCACGGAGGTGGAGGTTCACAGACCGGAGGGGATATGTGATCCAGGCCTTTGAAAAAGCGCCCTACCACTGTCTCCTGTGCCACCATCAGATGACTGGCCCACACCCAGCAAGCAGAGATGGCTGCCAGGTGCACCCTAAGGGTCGATGACCGAAGACCCCCTTTGGAGAGAGGCTAAAGGTAGTCGAGAATGTTAGCCACGGGACAGGACAAAGGGTCCAGGCCCTTGCCCTGACACCAAATGGAAAACCTTTTCCATTTGAAGGCATAACATTTCCTGGTTGATTCCTTTCTGGATGCCTCCAACACGGTATAGACTTTTCGGAAAGACCCAAAGCCTGGAACTCTAGCAGCTCAGGTAACAGGCTGTGAGGTGCAGGGACTGAAGGTCCGGATGGAAAATCTTCCCCTGATTGAGCGAGATCAGATCCAGGCATGTGCAAAGCCGCTCCGGGGACCTGCAGCTGAGGCTGAGGAGATCTGGATACCAGAACTGGTGCGGCCAGTCTGGGGCTACCAGGATCACCTTCGCCTTGTCCCTCTTCACCTTGAGGAGCACCTGGTGGATCAAGGAAAATGGAGGGCAGGCATAGAGGAGGCCTGGGGTCCATTGCCTCGAGAAGGCATCCCCCTGCAGTGAGCCCTGATGAGGGGGGCAGGCATGAAACAGCCTCAGCTTGGTGTTTTCCCTGGAGGCAAACAGGTCCACCATCGGTTTGCCCCAATGGGAGAACAGGCTGTGAGCTACCTCTGGATGGAGAGACCACTCATGGGATATCTGGCCTAGGTGGCTGAGAGCATCTGCCAGTTGGTTTGAGGCTCCTGCCACATGGATGGCTAGGAGATCTGCCTCCAATCGGCTCACGAAGGTCCAGATGCGAATCACATCCTTGCACAGCAAACGGGAGTGCATGATGCCCCGTTTGTTGAGGTAGTACATGGTTGGGGTATTGTCCGTCTGGACTTGAACCACTTGACCCCCGGAGTTGAGGAGCGAAAGTTGACAGTGCCAGTCTGACTGCTCTAAGCTCCAACAGGTTGATGTGGCATCGGGACTCCTCAGAGGTTCAGAGCCCATGGGCCCTTTTGTCCCCAATGTGGGCTCCCCAGCCCATGAGAGACGCATCGGTCGTGAGTATGACCATCGGCTCTGGGCGGACAAACGGGATCTCTGTCTGCAACCAGTCTGAGGCGGTCCACTATAGGAGAGTGTCCCACATCTTCTGGGTTACAGTGATCAGCTGGTCGAACTGACTGTGGCGCTGAGTCCACTGGACGGCCAACTCCCATTGGTGGGGGGCGCATGTGCTACCGGGCCCAATGGACCACTGAGGTGCACGCTGCGATGTAGCCCAGAAGGCGCAGAAAGTCCCGGGCAGGACACAACTGCCCAACCAGAAATGATTGGGCAAAGTAGGAAAGAACCTCCGTCTTGTCCGCTGGGGGCCGAGCCCTGGCTTGACAAGAGTTGAGCTCTGCCCCAGTGAAGCCCATCACTTGAGAAGGGACGAGCTCTGACTTGGCCTCGTTGATCAGGAGGCTGAGCTGAGAGCAAGTCTGGAGGGCCAGGTCCCTGGACCTCTTCACCTCTTGTTAGGTGGAACCTGCTATGAGCCAATCATCGAGGTAAGGGTAAATCCTGCCCCCCCCCGACACCAGAGATGGGCTGCCACCACTGCAATGCATTTGGTGAAGATCTGTGGGGTCGATGACAGCCCGAATGGCATGGCTCAGAACTCGTACAGGGTCTCTTCGACCCTGAAGCAGAGGAATCGCTGATGGGATGGACGGATTGGAACGTGAAAGAACGCGTCCTGCAGATCCAGTGAACAGAACCACATGTTTCACTCCAAGGATGGTATGATCTGAGAGAGAGAGACCATCCGAAAGGTGTGTGACCTGAGATATTGATTCAGGTCGTACAGATCTAGAATGGGGCAGCAGCCCCCCATCCACTTGGGCACCAGGAAGTACCTGGAGACAAAGCCTGGGTCTGCTGGAGGATCCGCTACTGGGGCTACTGCCTCCTTCAGGAGTAGCTGAGCAATGTCGTCTCTGAGAGCCGACTGGGTCTGAGCAGATACTCTTTCCTCCCGAGGGGCGCGGGCTCGGCTTGGAGGGTACTGCTCAAATTCCAGAGGCAGTCCCTGACCGACCACTTCGAGAACCCACCTGTCCGAAGTGACAGCGGACCAGGCAGAAAGGAAGTGGTGCAGCCAGCCCCCCACGGGAGGACCCAGTGCTGAGGTGATGGGAGAGGGGTTGACAGCCCCTGCCCCGTCACTGAGCAGGCTTCAGGAGGAGGAGACTCCAGGACCTGAACCTCTGCCTTCTTTACGGGCCTGTTGGGGTCCAGGCTTGGGCAGAGGGTGCCAAGCTTGAGCCTGCTGCTGGTGCTGCTGTCCCCCTTGGAAGGAGGACTGCTGAGCCGCAGGGGAAGAATGCCAAAAAGGCTTCTTCTTCTGCTGGTTCTTGCCCAAAGAAACCTTGGCAGAAGTAGCATCCAAGATGGCACTGGACTGCTCAATGCGCTGAAGGTGGCCGGCCACTCCTGGGCCAAACAAGTCAGTCCGGAGGAAGGGCACATCAGCTGGTTTGTGCTGAGTATCTGCTGGAAAGGAGGAGAGACTCATCTAAGCCCTGCGATGACAGACAACTGTGGCAGCCATCGAACGGGCACAGGAATCCCCAAAGTCCAGTGCCATCTGAAGCTGCTGTTTGGCAACAGCTCGGCCCTGATCCTGGACCTGCTTGACCATGGTCTGCATATCCACGGGGAGATGTGGGAGGACTTCATCCAGCGACCCGAGAAGGGCGTGGAAGAAGTGTGCCATGATGACAGCTGAACTTGCCTGATGAAGGCCCAAGAAGGAAGCCGCATAGACCTTCCTGGTTGAGTGGTCCAAAAGTTTGGACTCTTTATCAGGAGGTTGGTCAGTGTTGGCAGTACTGCCAGTACACCCGAACACAGAGGTGGTCACCAGGCTCTCAACTGAAGGGTGCTCTGTGAACCCCACTAGGGACCCCATGGGCACCACGTACATGCCGGCCATGCGGGCAGACGGAGCTGAACAAGAGGCAAGATGTTGCCAAAGTTCAAGGGCCGGACCAACAATGGCCTCAGCCACAGGAAAGGCCTCCATCGGGGTATCCCCTCTCTTAAGGATGTCCGTAAGAGGGTACTCCGCCTTTTTCTGGATAGGCTCCAGGGGCATCCCTGTAGATTCAGAGATGAGGCAAAGGATCCCTTGGAAAGACGAGGGACCTTCCTCCGTCTCTAGGCCAGCAGTCGATTCATCCTCCCCTGGATGAGAATGCAAACCAGTGACATCTGAATCTAAGGAATCCAGATACAATGGCCTACCGCCCAGGTCACCCTCAACTCGCCGGAGGCAGTCCGGGGTGACCGTGACCGACAAGCGCCGGGGAAGCCCAGTGTCTGGTCTGTCATCCTTAGAAGATGCCCCTCCCACAGGCTGTTTAGGCAGTGGTTCCACCACAATAGGTGGAGAGACCGTTTTAGGCCGAACAGGTGGTTTTGCCGGCCCTGCGGGCGGGGGTACTGAAGATGTCGGCTCCGGAGGACTCGGCTTCGGCCTAGGAGGCGGAAGCCAAGTAATGGCTGGGATAGAAGCCAGGGTAGGCTTGTGCCTGGACAAAATCAGCTGTTGCCACATGAGGTCCTCGTAGCGCTGACGGAATTTCTGCCAGAGCCTCTCCTCATCCGAAGAAGACGAGAATGACTGATGGCATTGACTCTTTTTAGACAGCTTATGGCCCTTCCTCAGCCTGTCGGTTAAGGGGGTCCTAAACATAGAAACATAGAATTTGATGGCAGATAAGGACCGCTTGGCCCACATAGTCTGCCCATTTTCCTACCTAACAGATAAGCTGCAGATCCTAGTTAACCAACAGCTTTCTTCCTCCTACCCCCCACTAGGACTGCCTTATGTCTGTCCCATGCATTCTTGAATTCCCCCACTGTTCTTGACTCCACGACCTCCTCAGAAGACCTAGACCTTGACTGAGATTGGGCAGGCTGACTCGGTCGCTCAGGGGACACCGGCGGGGCCGGTGACTTCCCGGGGTCCAGAACCGGTTCCTCGATAGGGACTCCAGAAGGCTGGGTCTCCTCATCTGGGAAAACAAGGACCGGAGTCCTCTCCAAGGAGTCGACGACTGGAGTCAGCGACAGCAGATCGATTGGGTCGATAACTATTTCGACTTCGTTGACCACAACTTTGGTCGGCTGGCTCGACAGGGGGTTCAAGAAGCCAGCGGCCGAAGAAGCGATCTCGACCGAAGTTGAGACCGCGTGCTCCTGGGACTGAGACCTCTCCCGGTCCCAAGAACATCTCCATCGGGACAAAGACGCACTCAGATCCTTCTCTCGCTTACAGGATCGAGAGGAGTGTGAGCCCGCAGGCACCTCTCCCTTGGTAGGGAGAGACTGGCACAACTCCCGGAAGGAACCCAAAAAGGTGGAGCCCAGGTTGAAGCCCAGGTTGAGTGGAACGAAGAAGCTCTGAGAAGAGTCCACAGCACGAGCCGCTTCTTCCTCGAATGCTTCCATGCGTTCTAATTGCTCGGCGGATCCCGCAGCTGCAGAAACAACCCACCGAGCTTCCTTGGATTTCACCGGTGGGTTCCTCTTCTCTGGTCTCCCCAGTTTTAGGCGTGCGAGATGGTCGTCCAGGACGTTGGGATGGAAGACCAAGCAGAAAATGCAGGACGAGGTGTCATGGCCGACACCGAGGTAGTAGACGCACGCGTTATGGGGATCAGTATTCGACATCTTTTGGCCACATGAACACCTGCGAAACCCGGGGGAAGATTTATCTTCAATGATTGAAGATGCGGAATTGCGATCGCTATCTCGAACAATTTGAAGTTTCGGTAAAACCAAAGATTTGAAAGCCAGGGCCTAAAAAATGCGTGAGCACGAGGAAGGCAACCTGAATCTTCCAGTAGAAAGGAAGATCTGGCATCATGGGGCGGAGCCGAGGTATATACCACCCGAGTGGGTGGGAGAAGCCAGTTTAAAGACTTCCAGTAGATTCTAAAGTGAAAGGGGACATGCCAAAGAGTGTGGATGAACAACATATCCACGCTCCTAGAAACAGTGTTTTTCTACTGTTTTCTTTGCGTGATCAACATTCTTTACAGTCCTGTTCATGGAACCAGTAATTTGGAGTTTTTACTACTGTATGTCACAGTTCATGTACAGAACTCTGAATGCTGTTCTGACAGGTCAACAGCTCATGTTTAGCATTTCTTACACAAACTATGACACAGTGAGAACTCGACATTACTGGTTCCATGAGGAAAACTCTAAAGAATGTTGTCCATGGAAACAAACAACAGAAAGCTCAGTTTTTCACATCAGCTGTTTTTCAGGTAAAGTTTAATACAGAAACAGACTTTGATGGCAGATAAGGACCGCTTGGCTCACCTAGTCTGCCCATTATGTCTGTCCCATGCATTCTTGAATTCTCCCACTGTTCTTTACTCCACAACCTCCTCAGGAAGGCTGTTCCATGCATCCAGAACCCTCTCCGTGAAAAAATACTTTCTAGCATTACCTCTGAGCCATCCCCCCCCCCCCCAATCTTCAAATTGTGCCCCCTTGTTCTTGCACATCTCTTTTTCTGAAATATGCTACCTCTTGGACTTTAATTCCTTGAGGTACTTGAAAGTTTCTATCATGCCCCCTCTCCCTCCTTTCCTCGAGGGTATACATATTAAGCTGCTTTAGTCTCTCTTCATATGTCTTCTGGTGTAGACCCTGTACCATCTTGGTTGCCGTCCTCTGAACAGCTTCCACTCTATGTCTTTGCAGAGATGGGGTCTCCAGAACTGCACGCAGTACTCCAGATGGGGTCTCACCAACTGTCTGTGCAGAGGGATAACAACTTCCTGTTTTCTACTGTTGATGCCACTCCCTGTGCATCCAAATATCCCCCCAGCCCTCCTTACTGCCCTCTTACATTGCATGCCCAGCTTTAGGTCATCTGATATAATTACTCCCAGGTCCCTTTTGATTTTTGTTTTTGTTAGTATCTCACCCCCCATTGTATACTCTTCCCGTGGGTTTTTGTTTCCCAGGTGCATTACCTTGCGCTTCTTTGCACTGAATCTGAGCTGCCATACATTTGACCATTCCTCCAACCTTGCCAAGTCCCTTTTCATCCTTTCCACCCCACCTTGTGTATCAACCCTGTTGCAGATCTTTGTGTCGTTTGCAGAGAGACATATTTTTCCTTTCAGGTGCTCTCCAATGTCACTTATAAAGACATTAAAGAGGACCGGTCCCAGTACTGAACCCTGCGGTACCCCACTAGTTACCCTCCTTTCTTCACTGTGGACTCCATTTACTATTACCCTTTGTGTCCTGTTGTCCAGCCAATTTTTTATCCAGGCTACCACCTTGGGACACACTTCAAGACTGGCTAACTTGTATATTAATCTCTTGTGTGGGACTGTGTCAATGCCTTGCTAAAATCTAGGTAGGCCATATCCATAGCCCCTCCCTGGTCTACTACTTTGGTCACCCAGTCAAGGAACTCTATTAGATTCGTCTGACATGACCTTCCCCTGTGAATCCATGCTGCCTTGGGTCCTGTGCCCCACAGGCCTCTAGGTACTCAACAATTCTTTCCTTCAGAAGTTATTACATCATTTTCCCTACCACTGAGGTCAAACTAACTAGTCTGTAGTTTCCTGCCTCTGCCTTGCTCCCACTTTTGTGAAGTGGAATAACATCCGCCCTCCTCCAGTCCTCGGGTACCACCCCATCCTCCCATGATTTGTTAAAGAGAGTAGTCAGTGGTGTCACTAGTTCTACCCTTAGTTCTTTTAGAATTCTGGGGTGAATCCCATCAGGCCCCATTGCTTTGTCCACCCTCAGTTTCAAGAGTTCTTTCAAAATCCTTTCTTCTGTGAATGGACTGGTATCGACCCCCCCTATCCAGAGTGTTTCTCTTATTTGGTTTAGGTACCTCCCCATACTCTTCTGTTGTGAATAATGAGCAGAAATATTCGTTCAGTGTCCCTGCTTTTTCACTATCACACTCTGCCCACATTCCCTCCTCTTTATTAAGTTTCCGTATCCCTCCCTTGGTCTTTCTTCATTCCCTAATGTACCTGTACAAGGTTTTATCCCCCTTTGTAACAGAACTGGCTATCTTTTCCTCAGTTTGGGCCTTTGCTATCCTGACTGCCTTCCCTGCCTCCTTCTGCTTTAACTGATAAAGTTCTCTGTCCTGCTCCTTCTGTGTTTCCTTATATTTCCTGAATGCTATCCTTTTCTCCTGAACCTTCCCTGCCACCTCTTTTGAGAACCATAGTGTTTTTTTCCTTCATTTTGTTTTATTGCTTCACTTCACACAAAGGCTCGTTGCCTCTGTGATGGCTGTTTTGATTATTCCCCATTGTTCCTCCACCCCTCCTTCTTGCCCATTTGCTAATGCTTTTCTGAGGCACTCTCTCATTTTCCCAAAGTCAGCCCTCCTAAAGTCCAATACTCTTTGTTTTGTATGGCCTGACTCTATGGCTGTGTTTATTGTGAACCACACTGTTTGGTGGTTGCTTGTTTCCAGATGGCTACCCACTTCTAAATCCAAGAACCTGTCTCCATCCCCATTTGAGAGTACCAGGTCTAAGACTGCTCCCTCCCGAGTGGGTTCAAATACTGGCTGTCTGAGGCATACCCCTTGTAGGGCATCAAGAATGACCCTGCTCCTGGATGTGCCTGCAGCAAAGATGCTCCAGTTAACGTCTGGCATATACAGGTCCCCCATCAACAAATATCTCCCCTTTCTCTGCCATCCTAAGGATGCCTTCTATCATTTCCTTGACCATTCCCTCCCCCTGAGATGGGGGTCTGTACACAACTCCCGTGCGGATTGTGGTGCCATTTCCTGTCTCCAGGGTGACCCATAGTGACTCATCTACCTAATGTTTACTCTTTAGTTCTGTTGCTTTAATCCCTTCCCTTACATAGAGAGCTACTCCTCCTCCTCTTTTACCCTCCTGTAGGTTGTATATCCTGGTATGTTGACATCCCAGTCATGGTTCTCTTTATACCATGTTTCAGTGACTGCCACAACATCCAGGCATCTCTCTTCCATGAAGGCCACTAGTTCAGGGAGCTTGTTACACAGACTATGGGCATTGGTACTCATCACCCTCTATTTTTTGATGGCCTTACCCCTTTTAGCCCCATCCCTATCCTTACTGCCTTTGCCTCGTTTTGCATTTACCCCTGTCCTGTTCCCGAATGACTTCTCTATCTTGGTGTTTACCTCGCTAATTACCGTGTTTTGTGGGGGAAGGCTGGGATTTCCCTACTCCTTTTCAGTGCCTCCTCCCTTGGCTAGTTAAAATGCTTGCCAATGAAGCATTTAAACCTATCACCTAGGATCCTGGTTCCTCCCCTGGACAGATGCAGACCATCGTGCCTGTATAGGCCTGCATCCCTCCAGTTAGCTCCCCAGTCCCCAGTGAAGCCAAAACCCTGAGTTCTACACCAGTTTTTCAACCATTCATTGAATCCCATGGTGCGGAGTACCCTAGCATCATCCTTGCCATAGACAGGAAGCACCTCCAAGAAGGTTACCGTATGTGCTACTTCACTAAGATCCCTCCCCAACTCTATAAATTTCTCTTGTACTGCTCTGATCCCCATTCTCAGCCAGGTCATTTGTCCCTAGGTGGACAATGACATCGAGCTCCCTCCCTCGTGCAGCTGCCCCCATGATTCTGAGGATTCGCTTCCTGTCCCTCTGAGCCGTGGTGCCAGGCAGGCACCTTACCTCCCTCTCCCCTTCCTCCCCCACTTCTACCCCCCTAATGACTGAGTCCCCCACCAGGAGTTGTTTCCTTCCCCTGTGGGGTCTCGTGCCACCCTCCTGTGGGTCTTCTTTGTGGAAGTTCCCAGCATCCTCCTTGGTCTCCACTGCAGGTGCCTCCATAGAGGAACCACTCTTCGCCAGAACAGCATATGAATTGTGGAGAGGTACAGCTGGAGGGATACACCTCTGTTCCACCATCCTCTTCCCCTCTCTGAGTCCACCTTGGTCCAACCACTCCTCTTTTCTGGCAACCTCTGAGGAAGTGGCGGTGGCCCTGGTGGTCCCTGGGTGGGGAAGAGGTTTCACAAATCCTAGCCAGGTCAGCCTGGAGACAGGCACCTCCTCCCTCAGACCAGAGAGGTGCCTGCAAATAGGGCAGCATTGCAGCCTCCAGAATGTCTCCCGGAACACTGCCGCCCCACAGCCATTGCACGGCACCACGCCCATCATGACTTATTTTGTGTCCCTTCTCCTGTTACTTTGTATGCTTACTCTCTCCTCCCTCTACGTATTTTTCCACATACTTTCTTACTGCCTATGTACCCTTACAACTCCCGCCCTTCCTGTTCTGGGACAGGAACTTCCTGTAGTCTTCAGTAGTCTCCTTCCCCCTTACTTGGACTCCAACCTTCAGCAGCCAGGGAGGGAGGGAGGGAGAAAGAGCTATTTTTTTTCCTTCAAGGTTGATGAAACTAATGTGTCTCAGTGATTCTTCCCATCCTACTACCAAACAGAAAGTTCTTGCTGTCAGTCAAATCCAGTGGCTATAAAAGTAGAACTAGCTTAGGGTGGGAGGGTGGAGGGGTGGGAAGGAGGGCAATTAGTAAGAAAATCTGTAGCTTTTTCAGTCAGTTGCTTGCTCTCAAAGCAAGATTCCCTCTGCTAGAAACTAGCAGCAGGAAGCTATAATTGGAGACAGCTGCTTTTCTACTGCTCAAGCCACACCCCCAATTAACTCCTCTACTCCTGATTTAGCAAACTAAGTTGATACAGCCCCCTTCCCCAAACAAAGAAACACACAGTGACTTTCTTTCTTTTTTTTACTTAAATGAGACCCCCTGCTTCTAATAAAGTATCTGTTTGCTTAATCCCAACAGGCAATGACTCCTGCTGAGATAGAAGTGATTTATCAGTAAGAAAATCTGTAGCTTTTTTAGTCAGCTGCTTGCTGTCAAAGCAAGATCCCCTCTGCCAGAAACTAGCGGCAAGAAGTTATAATTGGAGACAGCTGGTTTTCTACTGCTCAAACCAGACCCTCAATTAACTCCTCTTCTCTTGATTTAGCAAACTAAGTTGATTCTGCATCACACTGCCAGAAGCAGCTTACTATAGGGTTGTGGTGGTGCTGTGAGGCACCAGAAGGCCTCCAGGATCCCCCTTCCCGTTCTGCATCATGCTGCCAGAAGCAGCTTACAACAGGTTCGCAGTGGTGCTGTGAGGTGCCAGAAGGCCTCCAGGATCCCCCCTCCCCATTCTGCATCACACTGCCAGAAGCAGCTTACAACAGGGTTGCGGTGGTGTTGTGAGGCACCAGAAGGCCTCCAGGATCCCCCTTCCCCATTCTGCATCATGCTGCCAGAAGCAGCTTACAACAGGGTTGCGGTGGTGCTGTGAGGCGCCAGAAGGCCTCCAGGATCCCCCTTCCCCATTCTGCATCATGCTGCCAGAAGCAGCTTACAACAGGGTCACGGTAGTGCTGTGAGATGCCAGAAGGTAATGGAAGACCTCCCTCCTGCACAGCTTTTGTCAGGGGTGTTCTACAGCTTTCAGCACTGCATTTTTTGACCTCCAATTTTGACTATTTCTGGGCCTGCATTCCTACCTGGGCTGCATAGGGTTTTATTTGGATTGCTGCTGTTACTTTAAAGGGCTTAAGGGGATTGACTGAGCTTACTGTGGGGCTTGTGTGTGTCGCTAGCTAAGAATTCAAGTCTACATTGTTCTGAACTGCTTTACCTGCATTGTAGTGCCTGTTCCAGCTATCTGGGTCCTGTTAGAGCATCCCGTGTGTGGTGGCATCTCTTCCACGAGTCCTCAGGCTCCACCTTGGCCTCCCACCCAGCTCTCGATCATGACAGGGGTTGTGTGCCTCTGGTAGTTGGCGCATGCGCAGTAGAGTGCTGCCTGGTGGCTGTAGGGCTACCAGTTCACACATGTGCAGTGTGTTCAAGGCCTTTCCAGCTGTATCCTAATGTAGTCTTTTGTTCTCGCCCTTGTTATAGGCCTCCAGGATCCCCCCTCCCCATTCTGCATCATGCTGCCAGAAGCAGCTTACAACAGGGTTGTGGTGGTGCTGTGAGGCACCCGAAGGTAATGGAAGACCTCCCTCCTGCACAGCTTTTGTCAGGGGCATTATCCTCAATTTATTGTTGTTTTTCTGTCACGTGACTTCCTGCTACTACTGAAACTAAGTCCCCACTTCTCCATTTGCAGCTTATACTCATCTCACACTAGAGGGAGTTTCCCTCTTGTGTGCCAAGCCACTCCTTACCTCCCTACTCCTCTTGGACACTCATGCATACTCTGCAACTTAGCTGCTCAGCTCCCCCCCGTCTAGAAAACCACACTGCACATCCCTCTGCTACCCTACTCTGTCCTGCTCACCACCTCCTAACCCCATCTCCAGCCTGCCAAACCCCCATACCTGCTTCCCAAGCCCCCACCTACTCCCTTTGTGACCACTAGGAGTCGCTATCTCTCCCTCTTTTCCCACTCCAAACCCAGCCTCAGCCAGCCCCCCCTGGCATCCTCAAACAACCTCTCCGCAAGGATCTAAGACACCCCACGGGGTATCTGAACCCGGTACCTTCTGCATCGAAGTTGGTAACACTACCACTACTCCACAGTGGCAGTCACCCTCGCTGAAGGTTGGCTCGTGCCCTTATCTTTAGTATAAGCAAAGAACCATGGGCATCAGCACTCTGCTATTAAGTCTTCTCACTTTTACCCTCCTGGTTCAGTCTTCCCCCTAACTTGTGCCTCCGCCCACCACGTCAGGCAATTCACCCCTAGGCCACTCCTTAGGGACCCAGCCCCCCCACCTTGGCCGCGCCATGCCGAACTCCCCAGCAACCCCGCCTGCACCCGTTCCCCCTGCCCTCCCGGGCCTGCCCTGGACCCACCTCTTCCTTGCCATACTCACCCTTGTGCTCTATCCATCCCTCCCTCCCCTCACTATCAGGTCCTCGTCTGGGCACCGAACCATGGGCCCCTGTTGCCACCGTCCCATACTTAGAATAATCACATTGCTATTGCTACTGTCCGGGAATGTACACCCCAACCCAGGACCTATAACTGCCAGCCCTCTGAAATCCTGTACCGCAAACGGTCTCCGCTTTGCATCCCTGAACATATGCAGCCTCCTAAAGAAAACCGCTGCTCTCTAGTGCTGGGTCATTCAGCATCAACCCAACATTATAGTACTGGTAGAGACTTGGCTCTCAAAATCCACCCCCGACTCCGCTATTTCCTTCCTGGGTTATACACTTTTCAGGGAAAACCGAATAGGCAAATGCGGTGGTGGGTGTGCAATATTCATTTGGGACACCACAATAGGTCATGCACTCCCTGTTCCCAAGCCTGACCACGGTGCCCAAGCCCTTACGCTAAAAATTACTCCTGACCCAGCCAGAGGCCCACTCCTCATCACAGTCTCCTACATACCCCCGAGGAACCAGAACCAAGCGATACAGCCCCTCACCGACTACCTTGCATCCCTACCGCACAAAGTTGAGCATATCATACTAGGTGATCTTAATGTTAATTGGCTTGCCCCCACCACCTCCCAAACCAGGGACTCTTTCGCTGTTCTGGACATGTCCTAGTTAGTCTCACAGCCAACCAGATTCAACCGATCAAGTGGCACTAGCACCTTCCTAGATGTTGTATTATTAAACCGCCCCTATAAAATCTGGGATATCATGGTCCTCCCCGACTCGCTTAGTGACCACTCTCCAGTCATCTGTCTCTGGTCATCCTCCATCCCGAAACCAGTGTCCCAGGCCACAATGCACCGGTGCCTACGCCCTGGTGGCCTTAGAAAACAAACAGCATCTAGCCCAGCTAGACTGATCCCATATCCGTCATGCTCCAGATAGCGACTCAGCTCTAGACTTCTTCACAAGTGCCTTCTGCAAGGCTTGTGACCTCTTGGCCCCCCCCAAACCAGGACCCGCACTAAAAAACACAATGCTTCCTGGATCACCCCTACCAGGCCACCCTCACTTCCACCTGGGGCTCGTCATGTACCTTCTGGGATAGCAAGAAAGAATTAAATGGGAAGACCCGCTCCCCATCGATGGCACTGCCACCACAGATCTGCTACATTATAGCTGACTGCCTCAACACTACCTTCTCCGATCTAAGCTCTGTCCTCCCCAGCAGTTTTTTTGATCCAATCCTCCCCTCCCCTGTCCTGCATCACCCCCCTTTCTACCTGCGCACCCTATCCCCTCTTGAAGCCAGGCCATACTTGCTAAGAGCCCTTGGTAGCAATAACCCCAGCAGTGACCTCCTTGACTCCAGGATCCTCCGCCTGGTCCTAGACATTGTCCTAGTTCCCCCCGACGGACCTACTTAACCAGTCCCACTGCCTCGGTCAGTTCCCCAGTGCTTGGAAAACTGCAGAAATCACTCCTATACACAAGAGCGGAGATCAATCCACCCCTAACAACTATCGACCAATCTCCATCCTCCCCCCACTCTCCAAAGCCCTTGAAAAAGTGGTGTCCATCCAACTATCTGAGTACCTAGCCAAGTATGACATTATGTGCCCAGAGCAGCACGGCTTCCGCCCAGGACACAGCACAACCTCAGCTCTCCTGGAGTTCTCTCAATACCTGCACTCTGCTCTTGACTCCAGCAACCTCACCAGTGCAGTGTTCATAGACCTTTCCAAAGCATTCGACACTGTCTGTCACCCCCTCCTACTAGACTCTCTTCAACAACTTGTTTTTTTCTGCTGGTCCTCTTGCATGGTTTTCCAGCTACCTCTCGGCTACATCCCAGCGTGTGAAGATCAACGGCTCCCTCTCCAACACTCGTCCCGTTCGCTCCGGGGTCCCTCTGGGCTCCATCCTGGGTCCCGTACTTTTCAGCCTCTGCCTCAACACTCTCCCCAGCTCCTGCTCTGGCAAAATGCTCCTCTGTGCTGATGATGCAGTTCTCTTTGCCTCACACCCTGATCCCTCCACCCTCCAATCATCCCTCCAGCACGCATACAATCAAAATGAAAGGTGGTTCCTTGATCACAGATTAGTCATAAACCTAAAGAAGACCAAGTCAATGCTCTTCTCTCACCACCAAAATAAGGCTAAAAGTGCCCCCTTCCTGATTATCCCCAGCACTCTCCACCCGTTAGAGCAAGTGTCCACATACAAGTACCTAGGCATCACCTTCGATACTGCCTTCAACTTCCATACCCACATCAACACCCTCTCCTCCGCCATAAACTCTCGGATTGACTTACTCTACCGCCATAGGGATTGCCTGCCCCAAGTTGCCCTCCGCCTGGCCATCATCTCCTCCATCCTGTCCCTAGTGGACTACGGCCTGCCCATCTATGCTGCGGCAGATAACACCGCCCTCTCTAAAATCCAACGCTCCATCAATAAGGCCTGCAGGCTCCTGACCGGAGCCTCCAGCCACACTCACACCTGTCTGCTCTACTCCTCCACCAACTTGCTCAACTTCGAGGAGCATCTGCAGTACCAGACCTGCCTATTCGCTAAGAAATCTCTGCTCGGACTATCCCCCCTGGTGTCTCTGCCTCCCTACGGCATGCATCCCTGTCTGTCGCCACATACAACTCTGTTAAAGCCACCTTCATGGTGCCCAGAACCAAGACCTCCCTTGATCAGAGGTCTTTGTTCTACCGAGCCCCCGCCTGGTTCAACTCCCTCCCAATCTGCATCTCCAGCACCGACAAAATCGGCCCCTTCAAAACCGCCCTTAGGAACCATCTCCTTAATGTCCACTGCTGTAGATGCAACTAACCCTGCCCTCCCCACCCCCGCGGGACCTTCCCGCATAGCACTACCTGACTTGACAATGTCCCTGGACAGCCTATTACACCTCCTCCACTTTTTCCTCCCCCTCTAGGTTCACGTAAGGATGTACCCCTCTGTATCACCTGTGGATTTTAGTACATCTATGACTGTAACCTGCAATATATGATACTGTGTAACTAAGTGCTTTCTATGTTCAATGTTTTTCTTGCACCTGTAATGTATCTTGCACAATGTACTACGTGTGCCCTCCCTGCGACAAGGTGCCTTTGTAGATGAGTTTCTGACTCAAAGGTTGTAAATCCAACTTGTACAAATAAATAAATAAATAAAAATAAATACAGCCCCCTTCCCCAAACAAAGAAATATGGATCATTTGGAAGGGTGTAAGTATATTGTTTCTGTAAACGAGAACAATATAAGCTGCTGCCAACTAGCACACATTTTCTGTCCCCTTAAAGAACTGTATTAAGATCCCAAGGTTGAACAGAGAATCTATAGACCTAAGGTATGCCCTCACAAGGACCAATCGTTGCACCTAATGCTGAAACTTGCACTTACAAAGTGCTGAAGGACAGACTATTGTTTGCCCTGTACAGATAAAAATCCCAGATCTGAGTCACAGATGTCTTCCTCTACTTAACCCCTGCCTGTCTCACCCAGTTTGAGACAGTTGCCCAGGCTCTATCAAAAGCCACAGACACAGACTACTTCCCCAAGGACATGAGTATCGACAATGTTTTCCAGATAACCTGGTCTGTTGAGCCTCTGCCTCTCAGGAGCCAAGCTGCTAGCTGGAGCCGAGCCAGACATGGCTGATGCATCACAGCTTGAAGCAACAGACCATGCTGCTGAGAGAGCTGGAAGGGTTCTTGAACCATGAAAGTGACAAGATCTGAGAACCACAGCCTTCTTGGTCATTCCGGCACCAACAGGATGGACTGACCATATCATCAATGGGATTTTTCTAAGAACCACCTTAAGCAAGGGAAATGGAGCAAGTAGATATGCCCTTTTGAAGGGCTACGGCTGAGAAAAAGCATCCATTGCCTCTGCTACTGGACATATGTACTGATTGTAATCTGCCATAAAAGTTAATGTTTCTATGTTGCCATGTTAAGAACTTAATTTTTCTGTATTATTGTTATGCTCGCTAGTGTTTAATATTCATGTGTCGGCATGCATTGTTAATGTTCTTGTATTTTGTCTGTATATTGGACGTGGAACCTTTGTAAATGAGCTTCTAGCTCAAAGGTATTATTCCGAGACTTCAATAAATAAATAAATAAAACCTTGCCCCCAAAGAGTTGTTTTAGGAGGCAAAGAGGTCTGTCTCCAGGGACCCAAACCTGTGACACAGACACTGAAACACTTCCAAACACAGGTAGCAGAAGCACTGTGATGAAGGACCCTCAGCATCATTCTAGGTTAGATAATTAATTTTGTGAAAAATGACGCATGAAAATTGAAATTTAATGCGCACAATTAATTATTGGTGTTACATCCTTTTTTTTACTGTTTTTGATTGACTGTTAGGTAATATTATAAGTTTTAAAGATGGGATGAACCTGACTGTAATAATTGCCATGCTGTTTACCCTTATTTAAGGACTGGAGTGTAAAAGGTATTTGGTAATTGTGTTCACCTGCAACAGCATACTGTCTGTAAAGAAAAAAGAAAACGTTTTAATAAAAACATTATATAAAAAAAAAAAAAACACTTCCAAGTATAGACACCATTCTCGCAAATGAACCTGACTGGCAAGTGAGCCAGACCACTTAAGAGCTGAGCAGCCCTGCCAGATGACTTGCTGACAAGAACTCCTGATGGGCTTCTGCCCAATGTCAAAGCAAGTACACTGTAATCAACATCCTCTCACTTCTTGTGCTGCTTTGTTTGTTTATGTAAGCGACAGTCACCAAATTGTCGGTTTGGACCTTTACCAACTTTTATTGAACTCTGTCCCAGATGTTCCTCTGCTAGTAAGACAGTTCTCATCTCAAGAATGCTAATTTGAAGGCTTGCTCCTTCAAGAAGCATACCTCCCAGACCATAATCTGGTTTAGAACTGCTCCTCAGCCCATCAGACTGGCAGTGGTCAGAATGATCTATTCTGGAGAGGCATATGGAGAACCTTTCTTAAGATTCGGAGGTTTCTCCCACCACTCTAGTGACCGACTCACTGACCTTGGGAGCCAGATCAGTATCTAGTACTGTTCTGGCACTGGTGACCAGTGAGACAGGATGAAGATCTGATAAAGTTTCATGTACAGTCTTGCCCAAGCAACCATCTGTATGGTGGCTGCCAATAGGTCTAAAATCTAGAGGCATCTGTGGGCTGATACGATCTTGTGAACTCTGACCTGGTGAATCTTTCTGAGGATGTTGTCCACTCTGCTCTGTGAAAGAAACACTCTTTCCAGGTCCATCTGAAGCATGCATCTAAGTGCTCCAGAGACTGAGTGGGCTGTAGGGAACTCTCCTCCTGTTTTAGTGTATAGCCATGTTCTTCTAATATCTGTAAGGTCCTGCAGACTAAATGGTGAGCCAACTGTTCTGAGTCTTCTTGGATAAGGAGACTGTCCAAACAGAGGTAAATGTGGTGTCCCTTCTGGTGAAGAAGAGCTACCATGACTATTAGGACTTTTGTAAACACCCTCATGGCAGAGGCTATCCCAAAGGGGACAGCCCGGTACTGAAAGTGTTGCTCTCATATTGTAAATCTTAGAAATTTCTGCTGTGATTGCCACACTGGAATGTGTAGACATGTATCTGAGAGGTCTATCAAAGCAAGAAAGTCATCCAGATGAATTGCCACAGTGATGACCTCAGGGACTCCATGTTGAATCTGATGGGTCCCACAAACTGCTTCAGTTTGGAGGGATCCAGGATCGGACAGAATCTTCGTGGTTTCCTGGAAAACACAATGTAAATGGAGCAGAACCCGTGTTAATTTTCCATGTAAGGAACTGGAATCACTGCTCCTATGTAGAGCAGATGACCAAATGTCTGGTCTACCGCTTCACGTTTCCTGAGATTTGTAAAGATCAGGGACTGGAAGAAATGTCCTTTGCAAGGCACAGAAGAAAACTCTATCATATAGTACTACAAAATTATTTTCAGCACCTGCTCATCTAACTTGGTCCAGGCCCATTTGTCAGAAAAACCTCTGAAGCCGCCTGCCCAGAGCTTGTGGACAAGTATGGACCTGCAAATTCTCATGCAGAGTATATGCCTCCAGAGTTGACTCCCCCAAAGCAGTTACCAGAAAAGTAGCCTCTATTCTGCTGGGATGTGAGGCCCAAAAATACACCTCTACTGTGCCCGTTACCTCCTCAAAATGAATGAAAAAAGCCATGAGAGTTGCAACCCTGGCTGAAACCCCAACCTTTAAAACCACTACTGGAGGTTTGCTGACTCTAGGAGCTTGGCATGGAACCTTTCTGTTCTTTAAGAACATTAAGGATCTCCTCTAACAGTGGGGAGAACAACATACCACCTGTAAAGGGCCTACTGAGCAAGCCAGACTTGGAGGCAGGGTCTGCCAACCAATATCTCAGTCAACTCACCCTAAGGGATGCCAAAGTGGCAGCACAACCTCTTAGTATAATATACAGAATAGCATATGGGGCGAGTGTATAACAAGAATTTTACACACACCCGAGGTGTTGGATGCCACAAAAACCCCGAAAGCGAAGCTCGAGGGGTTTATAATGGCATCCAACACCAAAGCTGTGTGTAAAAAGTACAGTTATGTAAGAACTTACTGTAACAGTAGATCTTCGAGAGAGGCTCTTGCAGTAGGTATTCACATATAGGACTGACCCACCAAGCATCAGGACCCCACGGAAAAATTTCTAGCCAGCAGTCTCTGCCGGGGGACTGCCCCCACGTCAAGTGACCGGCGTCATACGACGTCAGTATAAAGGGGCGGCTCCCCCATGACCGCCTTCCAGTTCTTTCCCACCAAGGGGCAAAAGAGGCAAGATGAGAGAGAAGAGGATATTTCCCCCATGGAAATGGAGCCAAAAAAGCTTAGGGGGATGGAGGGCGGGAAGGCAATACCTACTGCAAAAGCCTCTCTCGAAGATCTACTGTTACGGTAAGTTCTTATGTAACTGTACTATCTTACTTCGAGATGGCTCTTGCAGTAGGTATTCACATATAGAACTGAGTCCCAGGCAGACTGGAACAAGGAAAAAGCACTCTGGAGGAGGACTGTCATCCATAGCATGGAACTTCAGGCTGAAACGGGTCTCATGAGAGGAGACCTTGAAGCACAGCCAACCTGAAGTCTGCTCTGTGGTGAGAGGCAATGTCCAAACTGTAGTGTTTCATAAAGGTATGGACAGAAGTCCAAGTTGCGGCTGCACAGATGTCTGCCGTTGACACATTCTTGAAACAAGCCACAGAGGCGGCTACTTCTCTGGTGGAGTGTCCTCTGACTTGACCCGACAGGGTCTTGTTGTACTTGTCATAACAGAAAGTGATACAACGAGCCAACCATTTTGATAGGCATTACCTAGAAACAGTGTTGCCTTCTCTTTTGTGAGCAAAAGAGACAAAAAGCTGATCAGTTTTCCTGAGATCCTTAGTCCGAGTGGTGTAGTATCTCAGTATTCTGTGAACATCCAAAGTATGCAAGAGGTACTCCCCTTGACTGGAGTGTTGTGTAAAGAAAGCAGGTAGCTCAATGGATTGATTCAGCGTAGCCTCAGCCACCACCTTAGGGAGAAACTTAGGGTTGGTGCGTAGAGCCACACGTTCCTTGTGGAAAATCAAGTATGGGATTTTGCACATCAAGGCCTGAAGCTTGGAAATGCACCGAGCAGAAGTAATGGCCACTAGGAAGAGTGTCTTCCAAGAAAGGAACTTTAAATCTGCTGTAGCTGCCAGCTCAAAGGGAGGCAGGGTAGCTTCTCCAGAATGAATTTCAAGTCCCAAGGAGGGGCAGGAATGCGGATGGGGGGTCTCAAATGGAGAACTTCTCTGAGGAAGGTCTTGGAGACTTCCAACTGAGCAAAAGTCCTGTTCCCAAAGGGAATCTGGTAGGCTGAGATAGCGGCCATGTGGACCTTTAATGAGGAATAGCTGAGACCCAGATCAAAGAGGTGACGCATGTAATCCAGGACTATATTGGCTGGTTATGAGAAAGATTTGAAGTCTTTCGAAACAGCCCAAATAGAAAATCGTTTCCACTTCATGGTGTAGGTGGACCTGGTGGAAGGCTTTCTGGACTCTACCAAGATGTCCGCTACAAGCAAAGAAACTCCAAATCGGTCTTTTGCTATGTCTGAAAGAGCCACGCATGTAAATGAAGGGATTTGAGACCTGGATGAACAAGGGTCCCCTGATCCTGGGTCAACAATTGTTGCGACAGAGGAACAGGAAGTGGAGGTTCCTCTGAAAACTGTTGCAGAAGAGAGAACCAAACCTGCCTGGGCCAGAAGGGAGCG
The DNA here is from genome assembly GCA_016271365.2 of Neoceratodus forsteri. Lineage (NCBI taxonomy): Eukaryota > Metazoa > Chordata > Ceratodontiformes > Ceratodontidae > Neoceratodus > Neoceratodus forsteri. The sequence goes on from CM028134.1 coordinate 245,398,719, forward strand.
ATAAGAATCATTTGAGCTCCCTCCGATCTGAGTTTGTTCAGGACCTTCAGAATTAAGGGAATAGGAGGGAAGGCATAAATGAATCTGTCCCTCCAAGCGAGAGACGGAACGTCCCGCCAAAACATGTCTCGCCCTGGAGCGAGCGAGCAAAAGGCGGGAAGTTTTGTGTTTTGGGGAGAAGCGAAGAGGTCTAATCTGAGGTGTTCCCCATCACTGAAAGATGTCATTTATGACTTCTTGATCCAATTCCCATTCATGGAACCTGGCTGAGGACCGACTGAGTTGATCCTCCAGCGTATTTTCCACTCCCAGAATGTGAACCACAGTCAAGTGAAGGTGATGCTGGGTTGCCCAAAGCCAGACTCTCATCGCTTCCCGGCACAGAGGGTAGGAACGTGTTCCTCCCTGTTTGTTGCGATACCAGACTACGCACATGTTGTCTGATTGTATGAGGAGTTGACCGGGAAGGATAAGGGAGTGTAGAGCCTGAAGGGCAAAAAGGACTGCTCTCAGTTTGAGCACATTTATGTGCAGATTTTCTTTGAACTTGGACCAGCTGCCCTGAGTCCTGTGAAACATAGAAACATAGAAGTTGACGGCAGATAAGGACCGCAAGGCCCATCCAGTCTGCCCATTTCTTTTTCTACCTTATAAATGTGCCATCGGCCTTTGCTCTGTCAGTGACCTATCTATTCATAGTCATTTGTATTGCTCCCTTATGCCTATCCCATGCCTGTTTGAAGCCCTGCACTGTATTCATAGCCACCACTTCTTGTGGTAAGCCATTCCATGCATCTACCACCCTTTCTGTGAAAAAGAATTTCCTCACATTCCCCCTTAATCGGCCTCCCTCTAATCTCATGCTGTGTCCTCTTGTCCTGCTATTTTTCTTATATTTAAACATGTTAGACTCTTTCACCTTGTTTATGCCCTTAAGGTGTTTAAATGTCTCGATCATATCACCTTAGGTGGGCACCCCAGCCTTCTCCTGATGCATCTGTCGTCAACGTCTGGGAGGGAGGTTCGATGCTGAAGTTAATTCCCAGGCATAGGTTCTCCTGAACCATCCACCATTGCAAGTCCCTGATCATGGGATCGGAAACTAGTACCTCTTGGTCTAGATTGTCCAGGGTCTGGTCCCATTGTTACCGAAGCATCCACTGGGAGATCTTCATATGGAGCTGAGCAAGTGGAACTGTTGGAATGGCAGCCACCACTAGCCCAAGGAGGCAAAGGACTGACCTGGCTCTGACTCTTCTGCGACTGGACAGAAGACAGGCCTGAGTCTGGAGGGTGTCTACCCTGTCCAGAGGCAAAAAGGCTTTGCCGATGGTCATGTCCAGAATTGCCCCTATAAATTGGAGGCGTTGGCAAGGGACCAAACGGGACTTTGCCCAGTTGATGGTGATACCCAGGCTGGTGAAAACCTGCAGGGTAAGGGAAAGGGAGTGGCTGAGTTCTTCCCTAGACGGGCTGCCAGGAGCCAACTGTCAAGGTACGAGAATACATGAACTTCCTGGGTACGCAGGTGGGCTGCTACCACAGACAGGCATTTGGTAAGACCAAATGGGAGGGCCTTGAATTGGTAGTGGTCCCCCTGAAATCAAAAACGAAGGAATTTGTGGTGGGAAGGGCATATGGAGAGATGCAGGTAGGCAAACAAGTGGTAGAAGGCTCTGCAAGGAGAGCATTCTGAAGCATTTGTACTCCACGAACATGTTCAGGGAGCTGAGGTCTAGGATAGGCCTCACATCTCCCGTCTTCTTTTGAACTAGGAAGAAATGGGAATAGTAGTCTGTCCCCTGAAGATGGTTGGGAACTGGTTCTATCACCGCCTTCGAGAGAATGGAGATGATTTCCTCTAGGACCAGAGGAAGATGTTGCGGGGAGTAAGAAGACGGGCCGGGGGGTGGTCTTCGGGTGGTTTCTGTAGAAACTCTATTGAGTGTCCTGCTGATATCAACTGAAGCACCCAAGCATCTGACGTTATCCTCTCCAAACCCGGCAGATGGGAGGAGAATCTCCCCCCTACCGGTTCCTCTGGAGCCTGGAGAGGCAGGGAGTCAGGAGGTGTGGGACAGCACAGCAGCCGAGGCTCCCCTGGCCCATTGGCCCTGTGGTTTTTTTCTTTGTTGCTTTTGTCTACGAAAAGGACGCCGCTGCCATTGAGGGGGCCTGCACATAGAGATGACAGACTTGAGGGCAGTGCCCTTCTCCTGCAGTTCGGTAATCGTGTCCTTGACATCACCCCCAAGCAGCACCAAACCTCTGAAGGAAGCATCCTGGATAGCGGATTGAACTTCAGGGACCAAACTTGACACGCAGAGCCAAGCATGACACCGTAGGCCTACGGTGAAAGCCAAGCTCCTTTCAGCTATGTCAACTGTATCGTAAGTGGCATGAAGCATGTGACAACTGACCGAACAACAGAACAGACAAGATCCGCCACTTCCTGCTTAGTCTGTGACTCAGGAAGAGAGTCCAATTTAGATTCCACCTGACTAAGGATGGTCTTCTGAAAATCCCCCATATGTGCCACATAGTTCAGGGCCCTAATACCAAGGGTAGAAGAGGAACAGATCTTCTTCCCATATTGGTCCAGAAGCCGGGATTCCTTATCAGGTGGAGACGAGCTGAGGTGTTTGGGATTTGAGGAGTGGCCGTGAGTGGCGCTGATGACGACTGAGTCCGCCTTTGAGTGTAGGTTAAGGAAATCTACACCCTCAGGAGCCTGCTATAGCCTGTCTGCCTTCCTCGGAAGGGGGGCTAACGCAGAAGGTTGTTTCCAAATGGTGGAAACAAGATCCGCATGAGGCTCTATCCAGGGTGGAATCAGCGTGGGAGCGGTCTCGGGCAGATCCAGATGAGCAGTGAGTTTCTTAAGCTGTTGGTCTGGCTCCAGTGATTGCCACTGATGGACTTCCTGGATTTTCCTCAATAACTCCAGAAAGGAGGGATCTTCCGGAGGAGACTTCAGATGAATCCTCGGCCTGGGGTGATCTGGAGTATGCGGCTCGTCTTCGGGGTCAGAGCGTCCTGTCTCTGAGTCCGAGTCAGATGTATCTGATGAAGAAGAAGATGACTCCTCCCTACGAGGGGGAGGAACGGCCCCTTTGGGGAGTTCCTTGGGGCGCGTATCCTCCCCTCCTCAGGCACCAGAAGGCTCTCCTCTGGTGTCAGGAGTCTCCTGTCTCCGACGTAGGGGATCCTGTACAGAATCCGGTGTCAGTAGATGACTCTCTACCTCACGAGTGAGCTGAGCCTTGGCCTCTGCCCACCAGGAGGCCAGGGTCTCCTTCAGATCTGCCAGTGGCTGGGGAGTGGGCGGTGGAAGAGGAGGGGGATACAGATATTGAGGATATCCATAGAAGGAGTATCCATAACCCGACGGCGGGTAGCCTGGCGTCGGGTACTGGGGTGCCGGGCACTGAGGCGATGGATACTGCCGAGTCGGGTATTGTGGCACTGGATATTTTGGTGTCGAATACCCGGGTGCCAGGGGCTCTGATGGAACAGAGGGACCTGGCAAAGGCCCTGCTGGTGGGCCAGGCAGTGGTAATGCTGGCCCCGCAGGTGACGGGCCCAGCGTGGGTATGCCTTCAACAGGGTCCAAAGGACCTTCAGAGGAAGGGGACGCCTGCCTGACTTTCTTTAGCTCCTTCTCCATGGAGGCCATTTTCTTCTTTTAGGTATGGGCTTCTTTTGCAGGTAGCAGAGTTCAATTTCTGGCAGTGCTGACACTTCTCCATGGGGTGGTCTGGGCCCAGACAGAAGAGGCACAAGGAGTGGCAGTCCTTGTGTGGAAGTTGGGAACCACACAAGTCACACTTATTCTTATGCGATTTGGAGGGCATTGGGGATGACATACACAGCGAATCATAAATAACGGCTTAAAGACAGAGAAAAAATGTCGAAAAGTTCAAAGACTTAAGGACCAACGAATGACTGACGTAGCGTTGTTCAACTGCGAGGAACTTTCACAAGCCGATGGTGGGAAAGAACAGGAAGGCGGGTGTGGGGGACTGCCCCTTTATACTGACGTCATATGACGCCAGTCATCTGACGTGGGGGCGGTCCCCCACCAAAGACTGCTAGCTAGAAATTTTTCCGTGGGGTCCTGACACCTGGCAGGTCAGTCCTATATGTGAGTACCTACTGCAAGAGCCCTCTCGAAGTAAGATTTCAAGTTTACACACTCACCCCAATTTTTTATATAAATATAATTGCTGGGTCATGTGTTTTAGACACAGCAATTACATAAATTACAGCATCATTTTCAGTCACTACAATCAAACGCTAATGACGACTGTCACTGTGTAAATTTAAAGTTTATTAGCTGAGAGCACTGCAACAAGGAGAAGTTATGCCATCAAGGAGAAAACACCATTTTAAACTGTTGTACTTCAAAAGTGTAACTAATGCAGCAGAGTCTAAGAAAGTTAAAAAATGAATCTGTGATCATGGCAGCCATGTTGTCTGTGGAGCGGCTTACTACGTGAACAGCGGTGAGATTGGGAAGACAATACAGAGAAATGGATGGTGGAAAACCTAACATACTGACGTTGAACATCCTAAAACTACTGAACAACTGACAGAAACTCAGTTAATATACAAAGAAAAATCTGTTTTCATATGGCAGGTGGTGTCTGTGAAGACAGTACCCATGTGACCTACAGAGGGAGCGGCAGGAGAGTGAGAGAGAGGGAGAGGGAGTGACAGAAAAGACAGAGGTTAGGGATCAGCTGCAAAGAAGTTTCCTGATCAATTCTGTTACATCTAACATTTTAAATTTTTTCACAGTCTTAAGTATTTTTTAAAATCACTGTGAATTCACTCTAATTGGACTCGTCTAAGTCATACAGCACTTGTACTGTTCTTCTATTCCCCGGCACCAGGCAGTTGAAGAAGTTGACATTTACATCCTTATGGAAAATACATCCTATCCCAAAGCTGATCTGTAAGAAGTTACTGTATCTGGTTGACCTCTCGATGGTGTTGCCCGTAGTTGGTTCTGAATAAACAGCATGACTTCTTGACTCTGTGGATTTCCTTACGCGAGGAATCAGTCAGGATCCCACTGATTCGTTTTTGCTTACTTTCAGACAAAACTGAATAACTGTGTATGGACTGTACCTTTCTATGCTCAGAAATCTGTTGCACTTCAGTGGGTGAGATGTTGGAATCAATTAACCACTGGATACTGGTCTTTCTCGTTGAGTGATTAGTTATACTGTACGTTTAGACTCTGGCAGGCCACAGTCCAACTTCCTTTGGATCATTATTTTTCTTAATTTATTCAGCCCTTTATTCATGTTTCTGTACCAAAGGGAGTCCTCATTTTTGTTAGTATTTGGGGCAATACAGAACTGTGCATCAGGGTGTAACATTTGAGGAGGTCTTTCTGCTTTGTAAACGTGATAGCCTGCAATAGTGTCTCTTTGTGGATCTTCCCTATTTTGATAGATTGTGGGCTTAACAGGCCTAGCATCTCTGGGGTTGTCGCCAGTCCTGGTCTTCATCTGGCATTCATTGTACTCCAGGTAAGTGTTACCCTCACAATCTACGCCTTCAGCTCTGACATCACACAGCATGTCATAATGCCCCTTGGTCTTAATGCAAATTGGACTCCTATGTGGAAAAGAAGGAAGTTCAATAATCCCAATGGTGTCCCCATGTTCAGTGTGCCTGAAGTGTACAGGAGGTCAATGTCTTGCTCTGACAGGGGCTGTGCTCTTTGCAGCTGTTTGCCTTTACCTAGCTTTTTAAGGTGTTTTTGTTTACCAGCTAGTGTGCGCTTTGTTCCAAAAAAATCCATTTGCAGTCCTTTAAATATTGTATGACGATACTTACTCTAAACAAGGAAATGATCTATGCTGGCCACGATACTGCGGACTGTACCTGGCTCATACTCCGTGCCACCATGCCTTTCTAGCGAGAATACAAAATTTGCAGTCTTGCTATCCGAATCTATAACTATAGAGGGAAATGCTGAAAATTTATGTCACTTCCTGACTCTATAAGAAAGGTTTTAAATAATCTGAGGTCACTTTCTGCCTTATGATGTGTGTTTCTATCCCGCTGGTCTTCCACAAATGATTCCCTGTCACCAATGTTGCCGAGATTGAAATGGGTTGACATTCTTATTTTATTCTATTTTTTTTTTCTGTAGATGCAGTGCTAGGATTATGATGAGTGGCTGGATGTGATCCTTGGTGACGCAGTTGTTTGTTTGAAGGTAGGTGCTTTTAAAATAGTGGAGGAGCTGCCGAACGTTATAGAGCGAGGGATACTTGGCGTTTCGAGCTTTCAGCTCACTGATAGCAGGACGTGTTTGCCGTTATAACCTGCTGGTTATAACGGCAAACTACAGCCTAATTTTTACTAGGGAAAAGTGCGACCCAATTATTGTAATAAGAATAATAAATAAATTTAAATAACCCTTTCAATATTTCAAGGCACTGTACAGGGTGAAAATGCAAGAATAATCAAAGAGTAATGAATGCTAGTTGAGTATCAGCACAGCCCAGGATTTAAAATTGCAGTCCATTTCAGAGATGAAGGCCACGAACTGAAAAGACTCAATCGCCAAATGTAGCTAGCCTGGTGATATACATATTATAGAGGTGTGCGTCAGAGGAATTAAGTGATGAGCTCATAGGCAGTAGTGCAGTAGTTCTGATATGCAGAAGACAGCAAGTCAACTGCTGCATTTAAATATGAGCAGAAGCATTCTGTAACTGATCCTGTATATGACAGGAAGCCACTGGAGTTTGGCCTACAGTGTAGGGGCATGATCAAACTTCCTAGAGCCTGTAGGGACTTGGACCGATGCGTTTTAAACTAACTAGAGGCAAAACAAAGTTTGTGTTGATGGACCAGATAAGAGGGAATGTGGTAATCCAGATGAGAGAAAATAAAACAATGGACCAGGGTAGCAGCAGACTCAGAACTTAAATAAAAATGGATTTTTGCTGTATTATGAAGGTGATAAAATGCAGAGCTGACAATACTATTGACATGTGATTCCAGGTGTGATGGTTGATCAAGAAGCACTCCAAGATTATGAGCAACAGCAGTAGTATGAATAAAGGAGAAGAAATGGTGCAGACCCAGATTGGGTAGGCTGAGGGATTTCATCTTTGCTCTTGTGTTGCACATAAGAAGTTCCATTTTGTTAACATTTAGATGCCAATGTATGGAGTAGATCCACCATGGAAACACCTAAAATGGAGGCTGCCATATGTACTAGAAGAAGGAGATCCCTGACCACAGAATCTTCAGTGACCTCATCCGCTACTGCCATTGACCATTCACACAGTGCTTGAGCTACTATGACTGTGGCCAATGAGAGAAGCAAACCAAAACCTAAAGCTGAATAGGCTTGCTTGCAGGCTGTTTCCAGACACTTATCATTAGGGCTGAAAGGGTAGCTTCATCTTTCACCAGAATAACGGTTTGCTTAATTATAAAAGAGATGTCTGCGTCCGTGACAGGAGGAACCTCCCATTCGTCTCCCCATAAAGGTTTTTATCTTCCAGGGCTGACCGGGCGTCTGTTCAGCCCTGTCCCCAGGTGCCATCAGCCATCCTTCAGCCTCTCTCCTTTGGGCTTTTGGGTAGGGTAGATGGCAAGTCTAGGAGGGGGAGGGCTTTACCCCCCGTGACTCTCATTCAGAAGTTTCCTCCTCTCATTGGAGTGGCAGAGCGGGCCGGCCAGGGCTTCATGCAGCCCAGTCTCCTCCATTTTCCACATACTTTTTTCTCCTGTCCTGGAACCACAGCACATAATGCCATTCTTCTTTAAAGAACAGCTAAACAGACTCTAATGCACGTGTTAAGTGCCGATTAGCATGCTGGCGTGCTACATAAGTTACAAATTACAATCAGAAATAGAGCAGCGCATAGGGCTTCTATGCTTCTTAAGTATGTCTCTCTCTCTTCGATGGCGTCATCATGTCAGCCATCAGCGCCATCTTATGACAGGATTGTGGTGCCGATTATTAAAGCAGAAGTTTGTTTACTTTTTTAAAACATGCAAAACCAGTTAAAATTGTGACAGACAAGGTAAGGAACACTATATCTTAAAATGTCAGCTCCTGCTCTAAGTCTTTACAATTTCTGATTTTTGAGACAGTGACTCCAAAAAACAAGGCTTAGGTGTCCTTGACCTATCTACACAAACTGTTCAAATTCAGAGTCGGCATTTAGGTGCACTCCCCATTGTGGACAGAATGGAATTACCTTTCAGCACAGCAGTAGACTGAGGCTCCAGTAGCTGCAAGATCCTATAGGTCTCCTAGACTAGGAAGGAAATATGCTGTGGATTGAACAGAGGTGGGATAAAGGAAGACTGAGGTTCCTCCAGCCATTCATCTTTCTCTTCATCGTCTCTAGAATCCCGTGTATTGTGAGGGTCAGTGGGATTATTACTGCCTTGGGAGTCAGATTCCTGCTTTACATTTCTTATTAATAGAAAAAGGTCTGCAGAATGCCATTATACCTTTCTCTAGCATGTCAAAAATGATAAAAAAATAGGGGCCTACATCACTTTCACTTACTTGCATCACGTCTATGCATCTGTGTCACTTTGTGAACACCTGCGTCAACCTTTTTGTGTACCTGTTTCAAATTCTGCACACAAGGTAAATTTATGCATGCAAGCATCATATTGTTTTCACACTCTCTGCCAGACATTTGTGTACTTGTGTAGAGTTTGGCAAAAATGACACAACCTGTCAAAATGACATAAAGCAAGAAAATCCTGCAGTTGTCATCAAAACACAGCAACAATGATTAAAGGATAAATATTTGTCAAAAAACAAATTCAAATCTCAAAACATTCAAAAACCCCTTGGACAGGTACAGAAGCACTCAGGGTGAGATAAAAGGAGCAGCCTGTGCTGAGGAAAAAAATTAGCAGACAACACGGAGCAGGAAGGGAAACCTGTTCTGAGAGAAATTTTTTTTAAAGGCTTACCTAGGCATTGGTCAAAACTCAGACCACAACAGCGTGACCTCTGATACTTCCCTACAGAGGTGGGCAAAGGTGAGAAACTTCACTTCATGAGCATCTTCATGAAGTTTCCAACATCACATAGTAGGAATACAGATAAAGCAACACACAAAATAGCTAACGCTGACACTGTGATGCCAGAACCCCCAGCACTACGCACCTCGAGCTTCCTCAGGGGGCCTGAGTGGTTTCTAATTGTCTTCAGTTTTCAGTGACGTGGTGCCCATCACACCAGACCTGCACCCAGTCCCACACCAATGAGCGCTGTGATTTTGTTCTTGCAAAAGTGCAAGTGCCACTATGTGTAGTTTTCACAAAAGAACTATGCATAGTGTGCCCTGAAAGAAAAAAACATTTGTTTAAATCCCAAATCCGCCCCACCCACTGTGCAAGCATCAACCACCCTTCCCCCACCTCCAGGCTAAGTTCTACACATCTCCCCCCACCCAGCCCCCTCTATAGCACCCACCTCCTTCCTCTCCCTCCTATAGTTCCAGCAACGTAATAGGTATTTTAGTCAACTACTACCAAGCTGTTAGAAATCCTGTCTCCCCTCTCCAAACAAGTAACAGAAATCCTGTCTCCCCTCTCCAAACAAGTAACCACCCCCCACTCAGACTCATGACCCTCATAAATCATTAAATCAACCACCACCACCACCACCACCCACTCTACCCCCAGTGGCACCTAACCTCCCTCCCAACCAAGCCCCCACAAAGTTAAAAGGATATCCAGAAGACTGGTGAAAAGTTCAGAAATGTGCTCCCTTGTACTGCAGGAGTGGTCAGCTTTCTTCGCTATTGCATCAGTGAATGAAATGAAGCCCTGAACAATAACACCTGATTTGCTGACAATTCAGCCAGTCAGGAGTTACTACCCAGAATGTCATTTCATTCACTGAGCAATAGTGAAGAGAGAGCTGACAGCTCCTATGAAGACACATTTCTGAACTTTTGCCAGTCCTCCAAATATCCTTTAACATTTTCTGGGCTTGTGACGAGGAGGAAGGAGGGTTTGGGGGAGGGTTCATGAATTATGGGGCTGGGGTCTGGATGGAATGGAGGAAGGATTTTTTACAACTGGCAGTGGCTACCTTTAATGTCTATTAATTTGCCAGGATGGGGGGAGGGCAAGGGGAAGGTGGGTGTTAGCCTGGCACCTGGGGGGTGGGATGAGTCTTACTGATCTGGGAGGGGGTTGGTGTTGGCTGCATAGCGTGTGGGGTGGGGTGAGTTTGGAAGTAAAAAAAAAACAAAAAACACCTATGCTAATGAAAGCTGAGGGCAAAGTTGGGAACTTACATGTAGCATGTAGTTGCCAAGTTCACACCAACTTCACTGGAGAAGCTTTTAATTTGCAACATCTTTACTTATTTGACACCGTTTGAGAAATTTCGGCATAATGACAGAACATCAAGCCTTCAACAGGACTTTGGGATTAAAGCTAGAGCAAATTAACAATTTAGAAATTCATTCTGTTAAACCAACCAGGACTCTGCTGAGAGTTTCTACAGTGGGAAAAAATTTAAAGTTTTAAGAACATCTTCAAGCAGGACCAACACACAACTGAGGATTCAAAGCCTACTGCCTTAAAATGGGGAGGAGCCAGGGTTCTATGAAGATGTTACAGTTTTGGTGTGTATTAATTCCTGGTTGGTATGTGTCACCCAACAGTAAATGAATGCCCAGTGACAATGTAAAGGAAGTCTTCAAGTAGGAGAGCTCCCAGCTATGCCGACAGTCTCTCTGACCAACACACAAAAACTGAGGATTCAAAGGCTATTGCCTCAGATAGTGAAGAGCCAGGGTTCTATGATGATGTCATAGCTTTGGTGTGTGTTGGTTCCTAGATGGTGAGTATGTATAACCCAGCAATAAATGAACTGCCCAGTGACAATCAATGTGGAATGACACAGAAACAGAGAACGGTCAAAAAAACAAAAAACAAAGTAGGTCATCAGACAAAACTCACTGGTATCAAGACAATCATCCTTTAATCTCCAGTCAACCTGTGGAGAACTGCAACCACTGAAGTCTTCCACATTCTCAAAATGAATGTCTGTATCACAGCTTGAAATGCAGGAGCAGCTATTAGCTGGAAGTGTAGATGAAATACCATCCTATGTGAAAAAAAAAACAATTATACATGCCAGGAAAATTAAGAGGATGTTGAACAGTTCACATATTATTTCTATGTATGGAGTGTTCTTATATAATCCTTATAGTAAGATACATCCAAATGTTAAATATTGCACTAATTGGTGAAAAAACAAAATAAAACTGACTACACTTACTGGAAAGCTAGCACTGAAAGACTTTTGTTCTTAGGCTCTTCAACACATGTATGTTCCATGTGGCCCAGATTTATTTGTATTAAAAATAGTTGTATCATTATGTTTGCTTGCGCACATGCACAAGAAACATTATGCGGCAGCAGCTTAGGAGAGAAGCGGGTTGTGGAGGTGCGGCACTGTGGCAGCCAACGGCAGCACTGCATTTATGGGCTTGGCACTGGTGGACCAATACAGGCACACTCTGCTGATGACACTGGTTTCCAAAAGTGCCACCAAGTTGAAACGATTTTGCCACTGCAATGAGGGGTCGCCTCGTCATTGCAGCGTCAACCATTCTGCTGCAATGATGGAGTGACCTGTCATTGCAGGGTGGTACCTTGCCCAATGTAACAATTTTTGTAAACATGGCAGCGGCTTGCCGCTGCCTCACAGCCCCATAAAAGCCAATGGGGGTTGCCAAACCCCCTATCAGCATGCCCCAACCCAGTTCATTTGCCAATGGGGGAGCCCACTCCCTGTCAGCATAATGTAACCCCAACCCCCATTTGTTGTGTGCCGAGGGAGTGCCCAATCCCCCCTCGGCTTCATGCCCCTCCCAAACAGTCGTTCTTTGCAGACGGGGGGCCCAATCCCCATCGGCTTAAGTCCCCCCACCCCAAAAAAGGCAGGTGGTACACTGGGAGCTCACCCCAGTGTGCTGAAAGCAAACCTTAAAAAAAAAAAAACCTTCCCACGACGTCTTTTTTTTTTTTTCCTCCCTAAAAGAAAGGAAACAGTCCCATGCCGGTTACGAGCATGTGTTGTGCAGGTTCCACGCACGCTTATAACTTCCCGAATTTGTAATATTTTCACTCCAGATTTTCAACATTGCCATTTTTACACACCTCCTTATGAACAGTATAGCTGTCATTTTTCACATCCTGGCCAAAATCTGTTTTCGCGCTTCCGGTGCAGAATAGCGTGGTCGCTGTAGAAGTCAGTGTTCGGGACAGATTAAAAAAAATCACAGTGACACTGTTCATGAGCAGAGGTGCTAAAATGCCTATGTTGAAAATTTAATGACAAAAGTCCATGAAATGACTGTGTTACGAGCATAACGTTGCACAGTTTCCACGCACCCTCGTAATTTCGCGCATTTGTAATATTTTCACTCCAGATTTTCAACATTGGCATTTATTCACACCTCCTTATGAACAGTACAGCTGTCATTTTTCTTACCCTGCCCGAAATATGCATTTACACATCTGGCGCAGAATAGCGCGGTCGCTGTGGGAAATCAATGTTCGGGGCAGATTAGGAAAATCATAGTGACACTGTTCATGAGCAGAGGTCACAAAATGCCTAGGTTGAAAATTTGGTGGAAAAATTCCACTAAATGACTGTGTTACGCGTATGCGTTGCACAGTTTCCACGTAAGCCCAGAAGTTCAAGTATTTTTAATATTTTCACTACAGATTTTCAACATTGCCATCTCTTCACACACCTCCCTATGAATGGTACAGCTGTCATTCTTCGCATCCTGCCCGATCTGTGTTTTCGTACATCTGGCACAGAATGGCACGGTCGCTGTGGGAACTCAAAGTTCGGGACATATTAACATATAGGATAGTGTATGGTTACCCATACACTACAAGGCTATTCTTCCACCGAGTGGATACAATGCCGACTGATGACCTCGAGAGTGAAGCTTGAGAGGTCTCAAAGTTGGCATCGTATCTACAAGGTGAAAGAATAGCCAAGTAATGTTTGGGTAACCACACCACTATTCTTTATAGTGTATGGTGCCCGAAAAAAAGACTCACTTTTCCATATTTTCACTCGGTTCTGCCGAGGCCCTTGATTCACAACTGCCGCTGCCCAGCACACTAGTGCGCCCCTCTCACACAGCAAGGGATGAATCAGGATGTCTGCTGTAGCCCCTTGTATTATGTCATCCTCACTACTGCAGCAGAACAACTTTTTGCGGTGTATGGATTTCCATACACAACCGCATTCCACCATATACTATAAAATCACAGTGCCACTGTTCATGAGAAGAGATCCCAAATGCTTTCATGAGGTGGGGGTCACAAAAAGGCCATGCTGAAAATGTGTAGTGCAAATACCAACCAACACCCGGGGCATTAGGGTTTCTAACCATGACATCCCACCCTGTACAGACTGACAGGAATCAGGGATGTGCCTTTGGATTGCCGACTGTAATGCTGATGCCATTCCACCCCAACCCCACCACCCTGCAGCCAGTGACAGGCATCAAGGTGTGCCTTGGACGGTTCGGCCCCAGAGTTCACCCCATTTTCCTATACTGCACCCATTTCAGCGTATGTCCTTATGGAATGGGATGACTGTAAAGCCGAACATCCCAAGGCACACCTCAACACGTGTTGGTGTCTGCAGGATAGGGTGAAGTGAAATGGCATGAATGTTATGGGTGACGACCCAAACGCATACCCCAATGCCTATCCATCTCTGCCGGGTGGAGGTGGGGTTAGCGTGAAGTTCAATACTTCACTGCCATTCCTATCCTGCATCTCTCTAACGCCTGCATTTCCAATGCTAATACCAGCAAGCAAACATTCGGCATTGACAAATGTTTGTTTTTAAAATGATTTTTTATCTCTTTTCTTAAATTTCTGTTTTGCTTGCTTCACTGCCACATCAACTACTTACTTAAATTTAAGGTCAATTAATAAAAATTCAGATGACATTCCTCCATCATTTCAGTGGCAACGTAGAACATTACTTAAAGCAGTAGTATTTATTAGTGGTAATAAAATGTCATCATACAGTTCTTTTTAGTAATAGGCTATTTCTAGAAAAAACACTGATGCATCTGTTTTTCTTTTCATTGTGCTGTATTTCACTTCTGAACTTAGATATGGAGTTTTAAAGTTGTTAAAAGTCACTGCTCTCTGGCAGTGCCCACTATAAATAAATTAAATATTTTAGTGTGGTGCTGTGCTGTTTTCCATATGAAATGTGTAACACCCTCCTAATACATCCACAGATTGAATCCAGTATATCAAATCAAAAAGCAACCTTAAAGGAAGGGATTTTTAAAAATGGCTAGTAGCTGCCATATTTAATGACTCAAGTCATTAATGATAAATGCAATTATAGAAGCTGTTTTAAAAGCAGCTTAGAGAAATACAAAATATACCCATGATAAATCTAATTATGTCATAAAAATATTAATGCGCAAATAAAAAACTGTGTGATGAATTTTTGGTCTGACAATCAAATACTGATGCCACAACCGTAACATGTCATAATGAGGTGTGCTTGTGTTAATAAGAAATACATTTTTATAGACCTTCTGTGTTATCGAAGGTATAAAGAGGGTGTGTTCTAAGATGGTGTATAAAATAAGAAAGTATTTCCATTTTAGACTGTGCAAATGGTAAATGCTTCTATTTTAATTTCTTCTACTTTAACAAGCTTCTTGAAAGGAAACACAGAGCAAAAAAAAGCTATTTTCTTATTATCATAGGAATGCTTTAAGTAAAACTTAAGAAGTTATTGTTTTAACACATAACATGTCTAACTGATATTCTGTGAGCAGCAAGATTCACTGAATGAACAGAATTTGTACTAAATGTGTAAATTCACACAAACCACTCTTTCCTTTTATTTCTATTCCACCTTTACATGTGCACGTGCAAATGCCCTTTCCGGTTACTGTGCAAAACTGTGTGCTGGAGTTACACAGCATTGCTGCACCAAAGCTAAACAATTTGGCCCGGATATTCAAACTGCGCCAGGCTATGGCGCAAGCCTGGGCGCAGCTCAACTTTGTTGCGCATGGGTGTGGCCTGGGCAATATTCAACGGAGCTGCGCTATGGCGCAGCAGCTTTGAATATCGCACCCTGGCCACCCCCACTGTGCATGGCGCAGTGGTACTGCGCCAGCGCAAGTGGCCAGAGTGGAGCATGGAGATGCGCTGGTGCAAGTGCCATTGCGCCATGCACAGCACCTGCGATATTCAAAAGGGGACATGCAAATGGGGTCATAATTTGTGCAAAGGTGCACAGGGGCTGTTGCATCTCATTCTGACCCCATTTGCATGCAGGTCTGCGCCGATCCCGAGGACTTGCGCCTGGCGCCCTGCCAGAGCAGCAGCCGTCGAGACCGGCGCCTGCCGCCCGATCGCGGGCATTCATGTAAAAAAAAATGTCCAATATCCCTGGTGGTCCAGTGGACCGCACTTGAGCCTGATCGCGGGCATCTGTACCTCATCAAATACCCTAAGACCCTGGTGGTCTAGTGTACCCCACCCACCGCCCACTGAGCCCCACTGCCCCTCTCCCCCGTCAGCCGGCAGCACCCACCGCCTGCTGCCCGCTGCCTGACAGCTTAGTAGGGCATGCAGCCCATACCGTACTACTCAGTCAGATATGTGAATGAATTCATTCACACATCTGGACTGAAATGTCTGGTATGTTCTACGCCGATCAGCTCACGCTGTGAACCAATGGGCATGCAGCCCTACCGAGCTATCAGTTGGAGGCGGCAGGCAGGTAGTGCTGCTGCTCCCGCCGGCTGATGGGGAGCAGAGGCAGTGTGACTCAGTGGGCGGGTGGGGTGGGGTACACTAGACCACCAGGGTCTTAGGGGTATTTGATGAGGTACAGATGCCCGCGATCAGGCAGCAATCGGGTCCACTGGACCACCAGGGATATTGGACTTGGGGGTTCTATAACTGATGCCCGCGATCGGGCTCAGTGCAGTCCACTGGACCACCAGGGATATTGGACATGGGGGAGTTCGCTATATGGATACCCGATGGGGCATGGGCGCCGCCAGGTATGGCAGGAACTTGGTGGCCACCCACAGGTGGCAGCTGCATGTGGCGCCCTGCAATCGGCAGCTCACCTGTGGTGGCCATCACTTGTTTTTGGCTTAACTTTGTGCAGGCGCGGGTAGGGGTTGCGCATGACTCTGCATCCGGGCTGAATGTTGGGCTGTGCAGGTTGTGCATGGGCACGCCCCCTACCTGTGCCTGCACTCCCGTACTGATAAGCTCCGGCGCATCGGGATTTGTGCGGTGCACTTTTCCCTTTTGAATATCGCGCCAGGGCGCATTGCACCATGCTCAACCCTTTTGAATATCTGGGCCTTTGAGTACAATGTTATTGTCCCTCAGGCACACGCACCCTATGTATTGTACTGAAAAGCCAAAAACAATTTATAACACATTTCCGCATACTCTTCTAAACTCTGAAACATCTTTAGCAAATGTGTTGTGCAAAAGCAAAATGAATAAAAAAGCTTCTGAGAATATAGACAGGAAAAAAAAATCTGAAAGTCAATGGAGAAAAATGTATAGCACTGACATTTTTTATACTGATTCAAAAATCAGCAGAAAACTGCAATAAGTATAGCAGAAAACACCAAATCTTTAGACAGACAGATGTTGGGGGTATGCAGCTAGTAATCACTGGCACTGGAATAACCACAAAAGTGCTGGTGATGGTTGTGGGAAAGGGCATACACACTTTTGCACGCCCCAAGTTTTATAATAGTGCACCCCATAGAAAAAGCCATACAAGCTAAGATTTCTTGAGCATATGCAATCATCTGTCACTCACTGCCCGTGATTTATTCTAGGGATTGATGGAAACTGTATTACTTATGACTGACAAGTTAGGAAGCTCTTGATGATAAGTGGGAATTGATTACAAAGTATGAGATGGAAGAATTAAATTTTCTGTTTTTATCATGATTTTTTTTTCTTTTAATCTTTTGATTACTGGCGGTAAAGTCCTTTTGGACGGATGAGGGAAAAAAAAACACCCAGTAGCTACAAACCACCTAAAACACTGCCACTGGCCACCTGCAGATTTAAAATAACTCTATGACCAATATGGACTGAGTGTCACATGTATTTTGGTTTAATAATATCACTGTATACTCATTTTTATTAACCAATTATTAAGCCTATTTTGGATTTGAATTGATTTTTTGACGCCTTTATTGGGTGGATTAGTCAGTTTAGTAGAAGGAGAACAGCAGAGGTAATGTAATGTAATGTACCGTCTGTTCAGTAAAAGCCACACTCTCATGCTGCAGTCTCGTCAGCTTGCAGTGAGTTTCGGGAGGTCACTGGTTTTTCCATTTATTTTCAAATATTCATTAAAGAAGTCTTGAATGAATAAAGGAAGTACAAACTTTCCAGTAAGGTAGCTGACGTAGTGGCTTTGATAATCTGCAGTCTTTCTGTACGTTATTGGTATCTGCAGCTTCTGCAGGCAAAGCCTGCGAAAGCAAGGAAGAGAAGGGGTTGGTTATGAGAGAGAGATTAAATATTTGTAACACAATTAAAGGTGTAAAATTAAATTATATGTAGATGAAACTTTGCTGGATATTTATCAACCTGTCAAACAGGCCCCAAATTAAGAAACATATAAAAAGCACTTAAAAATTTCCCCATGCAATCTATCCATTTCCCCAGTAAAACATGTATAAACACCTCACAGAAAGAAACCAAGTGCAAGCGGATGAAATTTTCCAAAGAAAAAAGTGCTCAAGAACTAGAGGCCACAACATGAAACTAGAGGAAGGGGAGGCTCAGAAGAAACATAAGGAAGCACTTTTACACAGAGAGGGTGGTGGATAGATGGAACAGTATGCCAGCTGAGGTGATGGGACCGAACCGGTTCAGGCTTCAAGAAGGCACTGGACAGGCACATAGGAAGCCTGAGGACACTAAGGGAGTAACCATTAGGCTAATCTGAGATTCACTAGATACAAAACAGGGCAGACATGATGGGCCTGCGGCCCTCATCTGCCATCAATGTTTATGTTTCTGTGTTATATTTGCCTTTGTAGTTTTTAAAGTGAACTGCACTATATCGTGTGCACACTCTACATTCCACCATACACTATACCATGTTATCATAAGAATAAACACATGATGTGTTCTAAACCGTTCTTTTGGTGGTACTGATCACCACAAATTATGCACTTTGGGATGTCATGATAGTAACATAAAAACTGCACAGTGAGTGGGGACAGATTAGAAAATTTCTGTTTGGGTATCCCATCCCCTAGGTACTTTCTTCCTTAGTAAAACAGTCTTTCATTTGAAGTAGCTCCAGCAAGTAGATTTTAAGGCATCTAACACATTGATGGGAAATTCCGAGCATTTGGTGCCATTATGGCCATTTATATTTGCCACCATATGTGAAATTCCTGCTTACATACCTGCTCATTTGTGAAAAGCATCCAAATACATATAAATACAAAAAAAGTTAGAACCCTGACCCCCATATTCAAAGGAGGTGCACAGCACATCTCGGAGGAAAAGGGAGTTGTGCCGTGCAACTCCAACAATGCGCCGTAGTGTGATATTCATAGAGGGGAGATGGGCCACCCAAAAGCAAATGGGCCATGGCCCAAACATAATGTATTTGGCCCATGCAGAGGGGGCATTCCCATGAACATGTTGCGCATCAGCATATTCAGTGGGAATATACCCCTCAATGGCTGAAAATGTGCCGCGCAGAGATGGGCTGCAAAAAGCTGGCCTAAATCGGCCAGCCACCCACAGGCAGGCTGCTGAAGTGCAGGCAGGTGCACAGCAGCCTGCCCGCCCTAGCAGTCTAGTAGTACACCCTCCCCATCCCTATATATATCACACTGCCCACCCTAACCCTGTGCCATAGTGTAGGCCCCCCGTGCCCAAACTCTGATCGATGTTGAGGAATCCCCCGACCCCTGTTCCATAGCGTAGGGACCCCCCACCCATGCCTGATCACAGCAGACATAATTCCCGACCCCTCTACCATTGTGTAGTGGCCCCCCGGCCCCAATCCCCATCGGTATGTGAAGGTAACCCACCCAGTCCCAATCTCGATTGTAAGGGACACAAACACTCCACCATGCCCCGACCCCGATGACTGAAGTAAAACAGAGAGCACACCCCGTATTTCCATAGTGTGGCAGCCCCCCACTGCGTCAGGACAGGACCCCCGATCCCCGTGCCCACCACCCTACCGCAGCCGGTGACTGGCTCAGCCTTCCACACACCACCACGGCCAGCCGCCGACTGAACTGACATCGACCGTGACCTGCACATAGTACACGCTCATTACGAGCACGTATTCTATACAGTGATGGTCCAGAACTGTTCAGTCAGCAGCTGACTGTGGTGGTGAGCGGAGGGCTGTGCCAGTCGCCAGCATGGGTGGTGCGGGGAGGTGTCCTTCATCCCGGAGTGGGGGTGTGAGGGGCCACTACACTATGGAAACTCTTATGAATGGGATGTTTGGATTACACAGGGTTTGGGGGGTCCAAACATTATGGAAAATGTTGTATTCGAATGGCATTTATGGATCGAACCAGGGATGGGGTGGGATGGTCCCTACATTTCAGAAATATGTTCTATTCAAAATACAATTATAGATCGAACTTGGGGGGAGGGATCCCTACATTATGAAACACTGTGTAAACGGATTCCAATTCTGGATCGGATGGAGGACGGGGTGGGGAGGGACATTACAATAAGGACGGGGGGACTCTACAGTAGGGACAATACTGTGGCCATTACAATGGCTCTGCGGGGGATTGGGCTGGGAAGGGGGGCAGGCTGGCCTGGCGCAACTTGCCAGGTGCAGCCCTGTTAATGGGATGCAAATGGGGCCATAATGGGCAAGCAAATGGCCCCTTTGCTCCTTGCATGCCTGATGGCCCCATCTGCATAACTGGGCTTAATATCAGGAATTTGGGACTAGCACATCCCCATTCCCGATATTTGGTCCATCCCCTGGGATGCGCTGTGCATTGTCGACTGCCACCATTTGCGCTGCCCGCACTGGTGGCTATATTCAGACAGGATGCGCGATCTGTTGGGATCATGCATCTTGTCTGAATATCTGTTTTTTGCACAGGTGCATTTATTTGGGCTGAGCATCCCAGGACTTTTGAATATCCTGGCCCTTGAGTTTTAAATCTTATACTTACTTTGTCCTCCAGGTGTAGCTTTGAAAGGTTAAGGTAAGCCACAGGGGCAAAGGCATCTGCTGAATGGACAACCACTTCAGATGAATCCCTGGAACACACATTTGACAAATTTTATCACAGCTCATCTTAAATGATTAACACTTTGAAATATGCACTATAAATATCTTGCAAAAAAAGAAAACTTTAAATAAATAAGGGGCTATCATTTTTTGCAAGGATGCCAAAGGTGTAGGAAAGAGACTCCCTTATGGCAATTCCAAATCCAGGGCATGATTCAGAGTGGCAGTCAGTTGTGGCACAACATGTGCAGAGTATGCCTGGAGATTTGCATCACATACTGAAACTGTTACACTCAGCGACAGGTACACTCAGTGGGAAAGGGTGGTGTGTCCCCTTTATGCATGGGTTGCAATTCAAATTGTTGCTGTATATGAGAGTAGCTGCAAATGGGGATTGCACCTGTTAACACGCTGGCCTGTATACTCCCACATGGAATAATGCAGTACTGCAATATACACTCAAAACATGTCATCATGCTTAAATGTTGCACTGCGATTTCCTCCCACCCTCACTATAGTCAAATGTTCTCCTACGGGTCCCGTGGTTCCCCAACCCCACATATATCCCAATTGGTCAACTGCTCCTGCTCCCTCCTCCTATTTCCCCTATGATAAGAAAGCCTGGTAGTTCAGCACTTCCCCTTTCCTCACCCATGTTTTCCATTCGTTCCCTGGTGTTTTGTTGGTTAACTCGTCTTGAAACACACACACACACTGAATCCATGGGTAGACAGCTATTACTTAAATTTAATTACGTGCCTGTATTTCCATTACATCTTGCTTTTAGCAGGCAGTAAATGGAGCAGTTACAGCAATGTGCAAGAAGGCCCAAGAGGGCCAATGTGTACTGAGCATGGCCTTGCAGGACTTTTTTTACATAGCGGCTCCTACCACCATTCCGATGTGCCCATCATTCCCTTTGGCTTGTGACCCAGTTCAGCATGGCTCAATGTGGTCACAAAATGCCAACCAATTCAAAGTGGTTACTGGGACCATTTAATAATGAAGTCAGTTGTTCATGCTTTTGATTCTTCCTCTGGGCTAGCCGAAGAAATAACCACTCATTACAGTAATGATGCTTCTTCTAAGGGATCTGACAATAAGTCATATAAAACTACATCACTTTCATCCAGCGGTGTTGCCCTGGAGATAGAACTGAATGCTAACAGAAGTTAGAAATGGCGCAAGTTAAATACTGTATTCTAATTGGCTGTTACCATGCTGTGCTAATTCCCCTGTAAAGAAAATGGTCAAATATATGATCAAGAATTCAAACAAATTACATACAGAATTCATGAGCCACTGCACTCCTTCTTGATTTCTATCACAAACATGGCTGGCACCTTTACTCTTACATAAAAACCTAGAACTAGGCCTTAAAAATAAAACTATCAAATTAAAAAAATAGATAATTGAATGTTCTTTCTATTCATACCTTTCTTATACACATAAATTAGGAAAGAATCAAGCACCATTCAGATTTGTTTTATGTTTGATGTTTCTTTGATGACAATGAAAAATGCCCCATATAGCCTAATCAGCTTCACAGAGCAACCTCTGCTGCCAACCCTGCCCTGGATAAAATTGAGCATCTGGTTCCATAAGGCATGTGTGTGTCTGCATGACTGTGTATCAGTGTGATTTTGCAGAATTTTGAATTCATAAATTAAGAGTGAACATAATGCTTGGGGTGGGGGGGGTGTGGGAGCACTCTGTTAGAAAGATTGCTACAGAATTTTTTCATTCTTATGTCCCATGGTAAACAAACCTTCTATTGCATGTGCAGAAAGACAAATGACAGGCAGGTAGAAACCATCTGCAGAGGGGCTATTTGACATTTTCTAAGCAGTATTTTAATCAATTTTTTGTGTCTTTATCTTTAGGAGATTTTTTATTTTATTTGCCCTATTTTCTAAACACAAAAAGACCCTTCAGACCCTTCAGGGTGTGGGGTGTTGGTGCATATCTGCACTTCCAGGGGCTGTAAGGCCCTCCACCTGCAGCACTGGGCAGAATGCCCTGCGGCAACAACAGTGGGTATTGAGGCCCCACTGTTGTTGAATGGGAGCAGGTTGAGCCTCCAAATGGTGTACCTGCATTCCCAACATCATAGGGACGGTCAGGGGTGTCAATGGGGAGTGCAAAACGCACATCGATGAATGGCCACCACTGGCTATCAGAGGCTTGGCAGTGCTCCCTGACTGTGCCCCCTGGGATGGTGGAGGGGTGTTCAGCAGGGGCGGATGCATCGAAGGGGGAAGAGGAGGGAACCCCAATGATGAAAGGTCAACGTTGGTGGAGCCGATGGACCACACTGCCAAAGACCCCCCTGTGGCAGACAGGTAAGGGAGGCAGTGGGAATCATCGGCAGGAGGGAGCCCGTCAAGGAAGCGCTACCGCCAGAGATTGGCAATCTGGTGGAGCAGGCTGCCAAGGCCAACCCTGTAGCAGAGAAGGTGTGGGTGACAGCGGGGGTTGTTGCTGGCCTGGCAGATGACCCCCGAAACAGTCGGCGCTGGGAGAGGTGACCAAGAAAGCTTCCGGGAGAAGCAATCCTAATCCTGGTGATGGTGCTTCTCCAAATGACTTGTCCTGGGCCTTGGTAGGGTGTGAGCCCAAGTATGGAGCCAGGAAGTAGAGGAGCTCCTGGCCTGAAGCTCCTTCTCCAGGATGGTGACCTTCCGATCCTTGAGGAAGGACTTGAGATCCTGAAGACTTCATCCCCAGGTGGCTTGATTGAAGCCGCTGCAGATCTAGCAAGCTTGGACATCGTGGTTGGCACCAAGACAACGGACACAGACTTCATGAGAGTCCTTATGGTAAATCTTCTGGCCACATCTACAGCGATGGAAGTGGTCCGATGCAGTCAAAAACAGAAATAAAAGGGGAAAACCACTTTAGAGAGAAAGTGATTACAAAACTAGGGTGAGAAAAAAAACAAAGCATAGAAGGATCTAGAAGACTGTGACTTTAGGAGGCAGTATAGAGTAGTGGTTTAAGGCTCTGAGCTGCAAACCTGGAGACCTGGGTTTGAATCCCACAGCCCCCACTTGCATACTATGTGACCCTGAGCAAGTCACTTAACTTCCTTGTGCTCCCAGGTTGCATCTGTAAACAAGCTTTCAGCTTAGTGTGTCTTTGCTGGTAAAACAAAGGTAAATAAAAACAATAAAAAAACTGTTGGTCGACTGAAGCGATGAAGCTCTGCTGAGTCCGAGGTGTGATGTTGATGGCAGGAAAGTACTGAGGAGGGAGTGGGGCCATTCACAGCTATATAGGGAGACATCAACATGGTGATGTCACCGTGGGTGGCCCTGGGAAGACTGGTGGCAAAATGTTTCCGTGTGGTCCTGGTGCCTGGAAGCTATAGTACCTAAGGTATGATCTGCTGCAAGAGATATCCTAAAAGAAGATCAGTTTGCTTCCCTTTGGACTTGAGTCCTGGTGGGTATAGCCCCCACAGAAAAAAATTTACATCCCTAGGAGGTGGTATGCTAGATCACCCCAATGGCTGCTGCTATGTCGTTGCAGTAAGAGGTAATTTTCAGGTAGCTCAAAAAAATATATTCATGATTTTCCCTCAGTGTGCACAAACTCCAACATTTCTCAGAGCTTCCCTGACCGACTCAGGCTGTAATGACAAGAGTCCTGATAAAACAATTTTAAACTTGGACACTGGTTTTAAACATCACTTTGTTTCTTTGCACCAAGTACAATATATACAGTATTTTTTGCACTATTCGGCACACTGCACTTTAAGCTGGGAGCGCTCTGGGGTCAGCACTCCCTCTCCTTTGCACATCCCTACTGGGTATAAAAGAGGTGTGGATGAGTGAGATACTCAGCTCTGAAGAAGGCATGTCTGAAACATCAGCTGCTTGCACCACTGTTCTGTTGCCTGAGCGAGTCCATCGTTAAGATGTACTAAATGGTACAGGATGGCTTTACATTATTTAACAGCTTTTCTCCTGCTGATCCTAGATTCATCTGCATTGTACTGTACTACCAAGTGCTTTTCATCTTTGAAGCAAGTTGAATAAATTATGGACGGGGATACCAGTAAGCAACCAAGTGAACTAGTGCTATAAGTGTCTGCCAAGTGTGTTGATTTGTGTAATGCTACCACATTATTTTGACTGCTGCCATATTGGTTGCTGTTCACTGAATCTGCGCAGGACAAGTTGAGATTGGAGTCAAAACCCGACTGCATGCTTCAGAGCAGTAGGGCCCCATCTGTTCTGTCTGCCTCGCATACACCCTGCCCAGACTGTAGCCTGCATTGAGTGTGCACTAGACCGCATTTGCAAGTGTCACTTGGGGGACTGGAGGAAAGTGCAGGCTTGCTGTTGCCTCTTGTTTGGACTCTTCTTTCCCCGTAAGCAGCAGAGAAATGCTGGAAACATTATGGCAGGAGCTTGATAAACTAGACAGCAGGTACAAACAAGAGAGGGACAGGGAGTGACCTACTTAATGCAACACTATAGATCTCTACACGATCCACAGGAGTGAATTAAGCCTGCTATGGGGTCAGCACCCCACTGAGACATTCCTTTAGTGTCAACAAATTGGGTAATTCACCTTTTCCCATTTTACCCATACCCATAACTATCCCTAACAAAATGACTGCTATTTCCTATAGAGGGCAAATCAAACTATAAACATAAAGTCATGACATATATCTGTAAGTTGCAAAAAAACTTCATTAATGCTCCAGCTAGGGTCAAAGTGACAAAAGGTGGGAAATGAGGCATTAGGGGTTCTAACCCTAATATCCCACCCTCTCAAACCAGGCAGAAGAGCAGGTGTGGGGTGTGCTTCTCAAGCCAACGCCCACCCCATTCTCATAAAGTCTATACATCTGACCTTATTTACAGATGGAATGGGGTGGGTGTTAGGCTTGAGAAGCCCAAGGCACACCCACGGCCTGCCCTCCTGCCTGGTTTGGGAGGGTGAGGTGGTAAGGAAACCCTAATGCCTCATTTCCTAACTTTTGTCACTTTGACCCTAACTGGATTATTAAACTTTTTTGCAATTTATTTCCTTACTTTCTGAGATAGTATAATAGTATCCTTATTTTACTGTGGGCGTGCAGGGTCCCATCCTTCCGTGGATGCGTATATATATGTGGCGGTGGAAGCACAGGGCCCTCTGGGCCCTGCGCTTCCATTAATAGGACAACAGTGATCAAATCGTCAGCACAGACATCTTATTACCCCACCTCGGTAGAGAAAATTTCCAAATCCCCGCCAAAACGTAATTCTGTGCAACTGCAACACCATTCCACACCACAGGTGAGTAAATACATTTTGGGCAGGATTTGAAAAATGACAGCTGTGACATACATGAGGTGGGGTCTTGGCAGTTTTTCATATTCTGACCCCAAATTTTCAAGATAGTCTTCTTATGACCCCACCTCATAAACCCTGTAGGTGAAAATTTGGGACAGGATGTGAAAAATGACAGCTGTACTGTTCATAAGGTGCTGTGAAAAAATGGCTATGTTGAAACTTTGGAGTCAAAATATTGAAAATTACTAAAGCTATGTGTGTGCATAGGAATATTTTAAGGAACGCTCATATCTTGGCCATTTTAAGGATTTTTTTCACCAAATTTTCAACATGCCTTTTTTGGGACCCCACCTCATTAACACTGGTAGTGAAATTCCGTTATTCAGTCCAGAAAGGTGATTTTGTGCAGCAACCGCAAAATCACCTTCTGGGCCAGATTAACGAAATGACATTGCCAGTGTTCATGTGGTGGGGTCCCAAAAAGGCCATGTTGAAAATTTGGTGAAAAAATTCTTAAAAATGACAGGGTTATGAACATAAGTTCAAAATGCCATTGAAAAGCATTATATGGCACTTACCTTTATTCCTCAGTTGCCCGCCCAGCTTTGAAGAGTGCAGACATGTCTCGGTCCACACAGATGACAGAATTTGACATTGGTTGGTAAGTATAGGGTGGAGGGGTGGGGAGGTGGATGCTCAGTGGGAGGGTTGGGATGGGGGAGGGGTCAGTGGCGATGACAAGGGACCGTTTTGTTTCAGGTTAAAAAAAAAAAAGACGTTGGAGTATGGTTTTCCTATTGCAGGTACCAATAACATTAATAAACCATCTTGGGACACTGGGGGTGGGCTCCTCAGTGTCCCACATTGCTGGAGGGGGGGTCTCTAAATACCGACACAGGGATTGAGCCCCCCTGATGTTGGCTACAGTTAATAAAACAACAGGCTGTGGAGGGGGGCATCTGACAATGGGGGTGGGCATCCTGGTGTCAGATTATATAAATAAAAAAACAGGGAGTGAGGGGGCGCTGTGGAGCCTGAGCAGTGTACAGCATTTGGTGAGAGCTCCTCGTTTGTTCCCCTTTCAAGAGCCCTAAAGTACCTTTTTGAGGCTCCAAAACCGGTTTTTGGTTGAACCATAAAACAGAGGGACCCTAAACTAGTCAGAATGGGCGACCCAAAGAAGGAGAGAGAGAGAGACAGACCAGTGGCAGTGTGAAAGTAAAGGAACTGTTGGGGCCTTGCATCCAGATGACACCTCGCAACCTCCTGTAGCTACTAGCTCAAGTGAAGCAATCGAGACTTTGGGACATAAATTACAACAGCTGTTGCAATCGGTTACGATCTTGAATTTCAAAGTGGATGATTTCAGTGGCAGAGTAGTTCTTGAGAACTTTGTAGATGGTCTCAAAGGAGAAATGCAGGATGTAAAGAAACAAGTGGATGCCTCTGCTGGAGCTACAGCACTGATGGTGAAGGAGAATCAGCACTTACGCGCTAGGTTAGAGATGTTAGAGAATCAGTCATGGGCTGCTAATATCCAGATTGTTGGCCTTCCTGAAGGCATGGAGGGGGATAACCCCTTAATGCTGTTTAAAGAATGGCTCACTGAGAAGCTTCTTCCTGAGGGTACTGAAGAAATGTGGGACATACAGAAAAGTTACAGGATCACACCGTGTGGGAGGGCCACAAATTCATCTGAACCCCGGACGCTTATGCTGCTGACTTCGGGAGTGGGGGAAAGGGATAAAATCCTAAAATACGCAAGACAAGCTGCCCCGCTATTTCAGGACAGTATGCCAATATACTTCTTTCCTGACATTAGTTATGCCACTTGGCAATGCCGAAAGGGTTTCGACAGAGTTTGGTGGCAGCTCCGTTAGCTTGAGATTCCTCACACAATGATTTTCCCCGTCAAACTCTGGATTGCTTTTCAGAGCAAAATCTACATTTTCTCCGATCCTGCAGAAGCAGGTAAATGGACTGACTGAAGGGCCATTGAACAAAGGACACAATCGGAAGACTCAAACACTGAGGAGGAGCCTTCAACCCTTACCTGATTCCTCTAAGGGACCTGGGGACTGATACTTCTTTCACTATACGACACCTTGAATTTAATTAACACTCTGTCTGTATCTATTTATTTATTTATTCAAGCATTTAACCAGGAAGGCATACTGAGCATGCTAAATGCTCAATTCCAGATGTGTCCTGGGGAAGGGGGAACAATAGACAATAGTTGAAAACAGCATATATACAGGTGAAAATACATAGTGTGGTAGTGTGGATTCACTAACATTTGGTCCAGGTGGCTAGGCCTAGAGGTCAGAAAAACAGTAGACTATACAATAGTTTGACAGCATGGTGTGGACAACGTGAAAAGAGAGAACAGTAGTTACAGTCATAGATAAGTTACAGTACCATGTGCAGTACCATGAGCAGAACTGTCTAGGCACATGTGCAGGTAGGGGCGAAACGAGCTTGGAGCAAGGAGTTAAGGTGCCGGGGGGAGGAGAAGTGACGAATGTTTGCAGGGAGGGAGTTCCACAACATTGGTATGTGGAAGCTGAATGCTGCCTGACCAGCAGTAGTGGACCTATGCAGGACAGGCAGGGAACGAGAGTCCAAGTTTTGGAGCGAGTATGCTGGGGTGCGGGGGTTGGCCAAGGCAGCGGTGAGGTAGAAGGTGAGATGCTGGGAGCAATACTTGGCTGGGATTTTGGCGCAGTGGGACTGTCTGCGATTATATAGAGAGGGGAGGTCCATAGCTTGGTAAAGGGCACAATGGTGTGTGGAGTAGGGACAGTTCAGTGCGAAGCGGCAGAAGGAATGGAAAAGAGGGTCCAGTCTGGCTAAGGTAGACTTAGGGCCGGCACTGTAGACTACATCCCTGTAGCCGAAGACAGGGAGTGTCATTTTCAGCACAATGGCCCTCCGAGCAGGTGCAGGGATGCTGTCACGATTCCAGTAGAGTACACCAAGCCTGGGGTGTAGCTTCTTGAGTATGGAGTCAATGTGTGTGGAAAAGTTGAGGTGCTGGTCCAGCCATGCTCTGAGGTATCTGAAGGAGGTACAGACTTCCAGTGGTGTCCCTTCTAGAGTGTGGAATGTGATTGGAGAAAGGAGCCTAAAAAACCTCTGCCTAGTGCCAAAGGTTAGGGAGACTGTTTTATTGGCATTGAGGAGGAGATGATTTGAGCGAAGCCAGTGCTGGACTGAGATAAAATCCTGCTGCAGTCGGGTCTTGACCTCTGAGGTCAGGGGGCCGGATGCACACAGCACAGTGTCGTCCGCATACATTTGGATTGAGGTGTGTGGGCAGGCAGAGGGCAGGTCATTCAGGAAGATCAAGAACAGGAGTGGGCCTAGGATAGAACCTTGCGGTACTCCTGAGGTGACCAGGAGAGGTGCCGAGGTGGAGGAACTGATACTTATGGATTGAGACCTGCCAACAAGGTACGACTGGAACCAGGAAGTGGCTCTACTGGACAGACCGGCATTGGTAAGTTTGGCCAGGAGTAGGGAGTGGGCGACTGTGTCAAATGCCTTGGCCAGGTCGATGAAGATGGCAGCTGTGATGTGGCCAGCATCCATCCCTGAGAGGATGGAGTCAGTAAGCCTGAGAAGGGAGATAGTGGTGGAGTGGGATTTCCTAAAGCCGGACTGGTAGTGGGAGAAAAAAAGAGGAGGAATCCAGAAAGGGAGATAGGTGAGAGAGTACCAGGCGTTCCTGTAGTTTTGCGAGGATTGGTAGGAGGGAGATGGGCCAGTAATTGTTTGGGTTTGAGGGATCCCCACCCTTAGGAAGTGGAATTACAGTGGCATGTTTCCATTCAGAGGGGATTTCAGCACGGGAGAAGGAGAGGTTGAAAAGGGAGGCCAGGGGTTTGGCTATGGCGGGGGCCGATAGGTGGAGCATTTTGGAGTCCAACCCAGTGGGGCATTTGTCCTTACTTGGATTAAGGGCAACCAGTGCATTATATACCTCTTCTGGGGGACCTGCAGGAAACAGAAAGACTGAGCTGGGGTGCTACTACCTGGGGGAGGGGTTGGTGATGAGCGTGGGAGGTGTGGGCAGGGAGTAGCGTGGCTGTTTGTGAAGTGAGAGTTAAACAGATTGGCCACTGCTGGGGGTCGGAGATAGTGAGTCCGCCAACCTGCAGGGACGGAGTGGGAGGCTGCAAAGGGGGGGGGGCTGATGAGTGATTTGACCACTTTCCAGAATTTGGTCGGGAGATGGGAGGTGGAGTTGAAAGCGCCTTTGAAATAGTTAGCTTTTGCTTGGTGGATTTTCCTAGTACCAGCATTACGAAGCTCATGGTAATGCTGGCGGTCAAGTGGACAGCTGGGCATCTTATAGGTTTTCCAGGCCTTGTCTCTGGCTCTAAGAAGTGCTAGGATTTCGAGAGTTATCCATGGGAGGTGAGTACCTCTGACCCTTGTTCTTCAGAGGGGGGTGTAACGGTCCCAGATGGCGGTGAATTTGGATTTAAAGGTCAGCAGGGTCTCGTCTATAATAGTGGATTGACTAATGTGTGACCAGTCAGTTTTGTCTAAATCGTTTAGTAGTAAGTGGAGGTCCAGGGATTTGAAGGATCTGGTCAAAATGATTCTGGGAGGGGGAGCTTTTGGACTGAAGATTTTGAGTACCGAGTAGATTCCATGGTGGTCACTAAGGGCATCCGGAATGAGGCCAGAGGCTAGGATCCTGTGGGGGTGCGAGGTGAGGGACCAATCTAGGAGGGTGTGATTCTGTGTTTTGTGGTTTTAATTGCATCTCAGAAATTAGTTGTTTTAGATTTAGGGCTGTCACCTTATCCCGAGCTTGGAATTAACCCCAAGCAAGCCAGTTCAGGTTGAAATCCCAGTATGCTAGCTCCTCCAGCTGCCAGGGTTTAGTGAGCCCAGGTGATCCAATAGTGTAGATGTGTTGGTGTCAGGAGCGCAGTAGGTACCTGCTATGAAGATTGGCATTGAATGGGGGATGCAGAGTTTTACCATCAGGGTATCAATGGACTCTGAGTGCTGGGATAGGGTAACTGGGGAGAATTGAATGGCGGAGGCAATGTACATGGCTAAGCCACCCCCTTTTTTGCCCATCCGGTCATGCCGTATGAGTATACAGCTGGGTACAGCGAATTCATTGTCAGGGTTGTGTGGTTTTAGCCAGGTTTCGGAGATAATCAGGATATCTGGGCTAAGGGACATAGCGAGAGGTTGAAGTAGGCTCATGTTACGTAGAAGGCTACATATATTTAGGTGAATCAGTTTAAGGCCTGAGGGGAGTTGGGGTGGAATGGAAGGGTTTCGGGTGTGGTGGAGGGTAGGTCTGGGGTTAGGCTCAATGTCACCTGCAAGGAGTAGTAGTAGAGAGAGATCAGGAGTTTGATGTTTTGTGCAACCCACTGAAGCTTTCTCGGGGTGGTATGAGGCTTGGTTGTAGAAGCTGTTGTCCTCCAATCATGGGGCAGAAGGGCTAAGTGGCTAGTTTGGAAGGTGGATGGGAGGACACCCGAGAGTTGCCATTTCTAGTTTATTACTACTATAAGACGAGGGTTGGCTCACATTTTACACAGTACAGGGTTAAGTGAGTATAAAACCTACTGTTTCTCCTTAAAAAGTTAACAGTTTTATTGATGAAAATGGGTCACTGTTCTTTAATCTGTTCAGAACTAGGATCTTGAGAGGTATTTTATGTTCAAGCTGTACTTAGTATACTCTCACACAGTTTAATGCTGCAAATATTTTTCTTGGGATATTTCATCATGCTTTAGACATGGCACCATTTTATCCCCTTGGGGGGATGATTGGCAACTTTGGACTGGAATTGCTGGGCAGTCCTCTTTCATTTGTACTTGCCATGTGACTCATGGACTTCCATAATCAGCACCTATTAGGTTTCTAATTTAAGATATTAAAATGGTTTCCCCTGATTGTTGTATCACTATATGGCATATGCATAAATAACCTGTGTCTCAGAGAATAGTTCCTCAATGGTTAAAATCTAATATGGTCTGTATGCTGTATGTATTATGATTTTATGTCATGATTATGATAGAAGAAAAAAATAAAGTATAAAAAAAAATGGAGTAACATAAAAATATGAGGGATGATGATCAGAGGTGGGGGGTGCCACTAGACACCAAGGACTAAAATAAAAATGAAGGGGACGGCGATTGGAGGGTGGGGGTTGCCGCTAGATGCCAGGGATTATATCTGTTTTACTTAGGGGACAGTGATCGGGGGTGAAGGGTGCCACTAGATACCAGGTCAAGGAGGCTCAAAGCTCATGCTATAGCCATCAGCATGAGTTCAGCTGCGGCTGCAGAAGTCACAAAAATCTGTGGTTCTCATACAGAGAATGTGGGGGAAGCGCTCCTCTCGCAAAGCTGGGCACCCAGGATTTTGGCAATGGGGAAAAAACTGCAAAATCACAGAATCCACATATCCAATTGGAATGAAACTTGCTACATTAAGAGATCTACCCCACGGGACAGCGCATGCCAAATTTTGTGCAAATCCATTGATCAGTTGCAAAGTTATTAAAGTGCAAAATTTGAGATTTAACATTAAACATGTTACTCAACCCTAACTATAGGGGCACGGCTGTGCCCCTATAATAAGTTGCAAAAAACTTGGTTAATGCTCCATTTAGGGTCAAAGTGACAAAAGTTGGGAAATGTGGCATTAGGGTTTTCAACCCTAACACACCACCCCCCAAACCAGGCAGCTGACCAGGTGTGGGGTGTGCCTTGGGCTTCTCAAGCCTAATGCTCATCCCATTCTGTCTATAAATAAGGTGAGATGTGTAGACTTTGTAGAATGGGGTGAGCGTTAGGCCGGCACAGCACAATACCTGCTCTCCACTCTATATAATCCTTCCCATTGGTTGCTACCCGTTAGTATTCTAGCCAAGCTGCTTCCTCTCGCTCTTTGCCCTTAGCCCTCTTCTTCAGCCAAACTGCAGTTCATGCTATACTCCTTTCTGGTCTGCAGTTACTCCTACACACAGCTTCCCGGCCTCCCCCACTGCGGTTCATTCTAAACTCCTGTCCAGGTCAGAGCTTAGGAGTTGGTGAATCAGCAAAAAATATGGTTCTGTGATTATTTGAAAGCATTTGCTCAAATTTTTGGGCTTCTTACAGAGCTTTGGCTGGTCTAGGAAAGCTAAATTTTCTCCCGCCTGCCCCTATCACTCTTAATACGCTAACTGAACTTGGGGCTCCACCCAGGACAGCAACTTCAACCTCTAGACTCATATATACATTCTCCCACTCAGAGCAAATTCATTCCATCTCCCTGTGGGCTGCATCCAGTACATTGCACCCAGTCCTTTGCTTACTGTGTTTAAGGACATTAACTGCTGCTTTTCTGTCCAGCCTCCCACATACTGTTTTCCTACTATTTTAGTACATTTCTCCACTTTGCTTTTTTAGCTATCTCAGCATAATTTCGCCACTGACAAAAATCAAAGTTTGCTAAGCACCCCAACCTCCTGCTTAGCAAGTTACTCCTACTTACTCCGATCTGTGTCCTCTCTCCTACCTCTGTAAATTCCCTTCTCTACCTAATCCACTGTCTAATTCTCTCTTACATGTCACCCATGTTCCCCCTCCTCCTTGCCTTCCTCCCCCTGCTTTTCACCCTGTTTTCCCTTCCCCCTTCTTCACTTCCATCCTCTCTGCCCATACGCCCCCTCTGCTACCCCTCCCTCTCTGCCACCCTACTCTCCTCCTGTCAGCCTTCCTTTTTACACTTCCCCTGGCACGCTGTGGTGGGTATCCTCTATCAAACTGGATCCCACTTTGCCTCCCTTTGTACCCTTGTTTCTCATTCCAGTAGCACTAACACTAAGACCTACACAGCCTCCTGCCATTTACGCGCCCCATCTAAATAATGGCTGGTTATCCTTACAAGATCACTTATAACACTTCTGCTCATCGCGGCAGGAGACATCAAACCAAATGCCAGCCCCTCTGACTTCATTTCTCCAGAATTGCCAAAAGGACTTAGACTCCTTCACCTTAACATAAGAAGCCTTCTCCCCAAAGTTGATCTTCTATAGCCGCTCATGTTATGTCTTAAGCCCTCTGTTCTCACTTTGTCTGAGTCGTGGCTCAGCTCTAAAATTCTCAACTCGGCCATCTCCATCCCTGGTTACTCCCTCATCCACCAGGACCGTAAGTCCAGGGGCAGGGGAGCTGCCATGTACATATCTACATCTATCAACTACTCTGTCTGCCTCTCCGTAACCTCTCCCTCTGCCTACGAACTGCTTCTAGTAAACATTTCGCTCCCCTTCTCCCTTCCTATCTTTGTAGGTGGTGCTTACTGCTGCCCTAACCTCCCAGTCTCCTCCCTGTCCTCTTTTGCTGATCTCCTCTCCTCCATTTCCACCCTTGCTGCCCCTAGGGAGCTTTTCCTCCTAGGGGATTTCAACATAAATTGGCTGTCCAGTACTCAGTCCAAAGTCTGCACCCCTGCACCCACGTCTCCTCACTCAACCTAAAACAACTTATTACACACCCAACGTGCCTTAATCACAAGTCAGATAAACACACACTAATCGACTGGATACTGACCTCGCATCCACACCGAGTCATAAATTCTGGTATACTCCCCGACGCACATCAACCATCATATGGTCTTCTGTGTACAGAAAATCCTCCATGTTAAGTCCCCTCCAGTCATCCTCAACTTTCGTTCTTTTCACTCCCTGGACCTAGTCTCCCTCCATTACGATCTGTCTAATATTGATTGGTCACCAATCACCTCTGCCTCCTCCGTCAATACTGCCTTGAACTACTTCAGCTCACAGTTCCTTAAAGTTTGGGACCAGCATGTGCCATTTAGAAATGCAAGGGTCCATGGCAACCACCTCCCCTGGGTCTCTGCTGAACTCATCACAGGTTAATGTGCCAGGGACCAAGCCTGGGCTGCATTCAAAACTTCTGGTACCCCCCAAGGTCAACAACACTACCACATGCTCCACAATGCATGCACCAGAGCCCTCCGTCTCACCAAGGCAGAGTACTTCCAAGCCTCCTTCCATGAAAACATCAACAATCCTTCCAAATTCTGGAAGGTTATCCATGCTCCATTTTCACCCCCTGCCCACTTCCCCTCTCTCATCCTAAACGTAGGTGCCCACACATTGGATGGCCCCCTGTACCGTGGCTGCTGAATACAACTATTTTGTTTCTTGTGTCTCCTCCCTCCTCACCTCTCTTCCCCCATTGCTTCTGGCGATCCCACTAGTCCCATCTATGCCACCCCATACATCCATTCACCCCCTGCCTCATGCTTCTCTTTTAAACCTGTACTCCCTGAGGACACACTGTGCGTATTGCTAACCCTGAATCCCTGTAAGGGAAAAAGCCCTGATGGCCTCGACCCTAAACTACCCCACCTTAAAGCTTATTCCATTGCTCTTCCCTTGACTTATCTATTGAACCTCTCCTTTTTACATGCAACTGTACATGATGGCTGGAAGTCTGCCACCGTAGTCCCTCTTCCTAAAGATGGGGACCCCTCCAACTCTGGCAGCTTCCGTTCCATCTCTCTACTTCCCACACTGGCCAAGCTCCAAGAGCACCTGGCTCTGGAGCAACTCTTCTCTTTCCTTGACACCTCCTCCTTTTTCACCTCCTTCCAGTCTGGGTTTCATAAAGACCACTCCACCACCACCTCCCTCTTTTGGCTCACTGACACTATTCTCACAGGCATGGATCAGGGACGCATCACCTCTGCCATTTTTGTCGATCTGGCCAAAGCCTTGACACTGTCTCCCACTCCCTTCTCCTGAGTAAGCTAACCATGGCTGGCCTCTCTGAATCGGCCACCAACTGGTTCCAGTCCTACCTTATAGGCCGGTCTCAGTCTGTCAGAATTGGTAACTCCACCTCCCTTCCCCTCCCTATCAACACAGGTGTCCTCCAAGACTCAGTACTTGGACCAATAATATTCTCCATTTTTTTGAATGACCTCCCTACTGCCTGCTCATCTTCATGTATCCACATATATGCAGACAACACTGTGTCATTCTCATCTGGGAATTCGCCCGCTGAAGTAGCGTTCAACCTTCAGCAGGACTTCAACAACATCCAGCGCTGGTTTAACGCAAACCAACTCTCAATGAACATCAAAAAAATGGTCTCTATGACCTTTGGCTCCAGACAAAAACTGTCAAGACTTGATTCCACCCCTACCTTTACCACCCTCACTGGTACAACATACAAACATACGAAGAAGCCACCAGAGGAAGGCCATTTGGTCCATCAAGTCTGCTCATACTGCAACAATGGAGAATGTCCCCTCTTTTAAATACCTCGGACTATGGCTAGACAAGCATCTGGACTTTGGGATCCACATCGACACTATCCACAACAAATTACTCCCCAAACTCGGTGCTCTGTACAGACATCGCAGCTGCCTGCCACTGCAACCCAGGAGAGAAATCGTCCAAAAGATGATTCTCCCTGTCCTCGATTTTGGGGTATATAGTTTACAGTTCTGCCCCAAAAACCACCTTCTCCAGACTGGACACCCTCTTCAACTCCTTCTGTCACTTTGTACTTGGCTGCCCTCCACTTACTTACCACTGTGATCTTTATATCTCGCTCTCCTTTTCCTCCTTCAACGCCAGGTGCCTATCACACAGTGCTAATTTAATTGAAAAGTTCTGGCTTGGTTCTCTACCTCTACATCTATCCTCAGACTTATCAAGCCCACCCCCTTCCCGCTATTCCCTCTGCACATCCACTTATAGAACTCTTGCACTGCCTTCTCGACGCACTTCCTCTGGTCGTGCTGCGTTCTCGTACAAGTTCTCTAGTATCTGGAATTCCCTCCCACTAGATACTGTATTCGCTCAGCTAATTTCTGTCACTCACTATCGCTCCTCCTCTGGAAGCACACAGTTCACTGTTGCACCTGCTCCTAACTTCCCTGCCTGCCAAACTCCCTCTCCCCAGCATCACCTCTCTACTCCCCCCCCAAATTCAAGGATTACCAATGACTGCTGCTTCCCCCTACCTCCCACCAACTCTCCCTTTCTTTTTTTTAAATTGTAATTTTTTATTTTGTATAAAAGATATAAAAACAGCAAATAGAGTGCAGTACATATGTATCAATAAAAGAACATGAGATTCAAACATACAGTATGTGTCCATTATTTTGCAGATCCATGGCAAACAATCAATGATCAAGTTAATCCACAGTGTAGCTAAGTGGAGATAGATATAGAACATCCATACAATGATATAAGAGCTTCTTATGCCCTGCAAGGTAGCGTTCCCTGGGGGGA
Organism: Neoceratodus forsteri; assembly: GCA_016271365.2. Classification (NCBI taxonomy): domain Eukaryota; kingdom Metazoa; phylum Chordata; order Ceratodontiformes; family Ceratodontidae; genus Neoceratodus; species Neoceratodus forsteri. Next base: position 245,435,635 of record CM028134.1, read on the forward strand.
AGTCGGGGTAAATTACTGGCCCCCTGTCATCTAGAGAGAGTGCGTTGGCACTTTCAGTAATTAGAAATCCTATCATGGTACAAAATCTTGATAGCTGTCCAAACTGGTACTGAGTCCAACTCCTCCACCTATCATCAAACGTGGCCATCTGATTATTCATTTTGGCCAATATCCGTTCTAAATTATAAACCTCATAAGTGAATGTTCTCCAGGCCTCCTTCGTCGGGGTCCTGTCAGTAAGCCATAGCTTGGTGAGCACCTTTTTGGCAATAAGAATAAGGAGTACAACGAGTTTGTGCGTGCCCCATCTAAGTTTAACTGTTGGAGGAGGGACAGGTGCCAAGATGAAGACTGGTGTTAAAAGCTCAAAACAATCAAATATGTTATTGATCGCCCCCATGATCTCCTGCCAAAAATGTTGGATAAGTGGGCAGGACCAAAAAATATGCCCATTCCCCACTGAAAGTCCCCCACAACCCCATCAACATTCCCCAAACCCTGTACCCCGATACTGAGCTGTAATATCTGGGGTTTGAATGAACCGGGACCTGACCTTCCAGCCATATTCCCTCCAGTAGGTGGTGGAGGAGCATTTAGAATAATGTGGGGCAGCCTTATCCCAGGACTCCTTGGTGATCTCAAAACCTAGCTCTTTACTCCATCTTACCCATATATAATCCACTGAGTCTGTGCTATACTGGCATAACACCGTATATAGATGGCTAATGATGTGTTCTTGAACGATCCCCTGCAGATGATGCATAATTATTTGAACCATAATAGATGGAATCTCAGCCAAGTTAGACAAAGTTTCCTTGAATGGGAGAAGTCTATCACGGAGGGCTAAATAGGTAGAGAATTGGTCCATAGGCAGCTTATAAATAGAGTGCAGGTAGGAGAAGGAGTATATCCCCATGGGGCCCATTACTTGAAAAATATAGCAAAGTTGGAAAGCCTCCCATTGTAACAAAGAGGAGGTCAGTTCTGCTGTAAATAGATTAACTCATTGCCCCCACAGGAACTCTCTGAAGTTGCAGCACATGTCCCCTGTATACTGTTAACAGCGAATCCTGGGCCTTTCTAAGCAAAATCAAGCCATAATCGCCATGCCACAAACAAATGCTAATAGCACAAAAAATGCAAGTGCTAGACACAAAGTGGCAAACTTGCTTAGCATAAAATTACCTTTCCAATGGTGGTATGCAAGTAATAATAGATAATTTAGTTTTTGTCCTATGCTGACTGAAACAGCAAAACAAATATTTTTTCCACTACAAAATGCACCATAAGCCTTTTTTTGTTGGGAAATATATAACATAACAACACCAAATTAAGCATCCAGACATTAGATGTAGTCTTAATAATTTGTTTGTAAACAAAACAGCTATTTCTGTAGTATTAAACATAATTTTTCCCGGTTTTAGTCAAGGGTGTGTTGGTGAGGTTTGAGGGACAAATCTGAACCATACACACCATACCATAAACAAATGCATATAACTCCTAAAGTGTACATGATAAACAAACGTATCAGCAGCAAAGTTGTTCCACACAAAATTGCCTTTCCAACGGTGCTATGCAATTAACTGTGCTCAATTCGGTTTTTGTTTTACACTGGCTGAGATACCCAGAATGTGTGTTTCCTTCAAAGTGCTTAGGTGGTTCTTGATGGACAAAATATCTGCCATACACACCATGTCATAAACAAATGTGAATAACTCCTAAAGTGAACATGATACACACAAAGTGTCAGTGGCAAAGTTGTTCAACACAACATTACCTTTCCAATGGTGCTATGCAGTCAGTTCTAATCAATTCTGGCTGTCAAGCAATATTAAAATAGGTGAGTGACGTCTCCAGACATTACAAGGGCAAACGGGAAGTTTGTAGGTGACTTCTGTAGTCATTCTGAGACACACTGCAGTACATTTGCTGCCGCCTACAGGTGTATTCTAGGAGGCAATGAGTTAACCTGCCCGGTTAAGGTAGACAAGTATTGTCACTCAGCCGAGGACAGTGAATAGCGGCAGGTTCGCACCCAGCTGCCTAAAAATACAGTGGTGTAACCCTGAAAGTAGTGTAAAGGGAGGCATTGCAGGGGATCTCCTAGGATAAGTGTGGGGAACCTGTCAAATCCATTGAGGGTAGATTCTATGTCCTTCCAATGGACCATGTATGTGTGTGCCAGGTGGAGCAAAGCTAGGTGGAGCTGAGCCACCTGGGTGTGCCATTTCATATTGGGGAGGCCAAATCCCCCCCCCGACCCTTCGGAAGTTGTAGAGAGGTATATTTTATATGTGGCTGGGTGCCTCCCAAAGAAATTGGGAGAATAATTTATCCTACGCTTGAAAATATATATTGGAGGGTAAAATGGGTAGAGTTTGTATGAAGAAAAGAAGAGGGGGAGTAGATTTTGCTGTATGGTTTCTGCTCGGTTGAAAATTCCCATTGGAAGTTGGGCCCACCTAGCAATGTCAGCCACAATTTGCTGAGTGAGTGGTTCAAAATTCACCAGTTCAAGGTGTATCAAATTTGCAGGTATCTTAATGCCCAAGTATCTCATCTCCTGTCTAGTCTGACGGAAGGGAAACCGGGCTCTCAGAAGACTGGAGGAATGGAATGAATAGGTCAACACCTCTGTCTTAAAACTGTTTATTTTATAACCAGCCAATTGACTGAAGAGATCCAGTTGTTCCCAAACCGCTGGGATAGAGGTTTCAGGGGAAGTAAGAGTCAACAGGATATCATTTGCAAATAATGTAAGTTTGTGAGCTGGCCCAGTGGCACTTAGGCGCTCTTCGCCTGACCTCGCGCAACGCTGGCGACCCGTGTTTGGGAACGAGCATGGACCACTGGGGGTCGGCAGGGCCGGGGAAGGATTGAGCATCTGATGGACTGCTCTCCTTCTCCAGGGAGGGGGGGGTTTCAGCTGTTGGCACCTGGTTGCCCCCTAGCGGAGGCTGGGGGACACAGCTGCTACATTGCAGACAAGGGAGGAGTCAGGGCAGACGCTTGGAGGGGAGTGCGTGCGGACGAGTGCGCGCTTCACTCCGCAGGTGTCATTGCATGCCCCAACCCCTAGGGGAAGGAAAAAGGAAAAACACTTGCCGCAGCAGTGTGATGGAGGGCGCCTCGCAGGCTCTGCTCCCAGCCAGCCACAGCACTGGCCCCTTGAATTCGGTCTCCGGCAGGGGTTGGGGAACCCTGCCGGCCCCGCTGGGGGGGCAAGCCCTGGGGCCGGGTCAGTGCCGGATGGTGGACCTCGGGAGATGGGGCTGGGGTTGCCCTCTGGATGTAAAGCCGGCAGCAAAACTATTAGCTGCAAAAAAAAAAAAATATATGTAAGTCTGTGGGATCTCTCAGCTAGTGGGACCCCCCTCAACATTGTCCTGGGCATGCAGATTTGCCACTAGGGGTTCTAAGTAAAAGGCAAACAGAAGCGGGGATAATAGCGGGAAAGGTGATGAGAGGGGCCCGTCCAGTTTAAGGTAAGCTGTTGAGGACTGATACATAGCTTTGAGTTGAGACATAAATTTATCAGGGAAGGCGAAATGTTGTAGGGTGGCCCAAAGGAAGGGCCAAGAGACCTGATCTAAAGCCTTCTCAGCATCAAGGCTGGGAAGGGTCAATGGTATCTGCCTCTGTGTTACATGTTCAATAAGCAGCAGAACCCATCTTATGGCATCATGGGCTTGCCGCTTTCAAATGAATCCCACCTGATCCTCATTAATAAGCTGTGGTAGCAAGGTTTCTACCCGATGTGCTAAAATAGACATAAAAAGTTTATAGTCGCAGTTTAATTTGGAGATTGGGCAGTAGGAAGCTATCTGGGTGGGGTCCTTTCTGGGCTTGGGTATAGCAACTACCTCCGTGTATCTCCAGGAGGGCGGCAGTGGATTGCCATCCTGTATATCCCTAAATGCCGTTCTCAGTGTTGGGGTTAGCAGGTGATGAATGTTTTATAGAACTCGGACGAATATCCATCTGGTCCGGGAGCCTTTTGGGACTTAGTCAGCTTAAGGACCTCCCAGAGTTCCTCATTGGTCATAGGACAGAGAAGATGGGCAGCTTGGGTTGATGAAAGTTTAGGGAGGGAGGAGTTTTGCAGATAGGTGGACACCTGATGAGGAGTGCAGTGAATTTCCTCATTATACAGCTTTCTATAAAAGTCTGCCGTCGCCTGTCGGATATCCATTGGATGGGATGGAATACGTCCACTCATAGGGTCCTGTATCCTAGTGACCATATCCTGTTATTTTGCTCCCTGTAGGCGCCTAACTAAGTTCCTGGCACCACGGGTTCCCCCTCTTTATGTGTAAGTTTCAGGTATAGTAAATGTTGCTCAATTTTTAAATCAATTAGTTTTTGAAGCTTTTGTTTAGTCTGGGCAAGCTGAGCTTTGACTGATAAGGTCCCCTGATTAAATTTATTTTGTAAGCTCACCAATTCTGTTTGTAGGGTGCTCTGGAGAGACTCTTGAAGTTTCTTTTGGTGTGTGGAGTATCTTATGATTTCTCCATGTAATACCGTCTTAAAGGTATCCCAGTTAACAGCAGGGAAAGTTTCTGATGAAGTGCTGTCCACCAATATTCTGGGGACAGAATCCTTAATTAGCTGCACAAACAGCGGGTCGCACAGATGCAGCAGGTTAAGTCGCCAAAATGTTTTTCTCTTAGCTTTATCCATATCAATCTTAAGATAAAGAGGGGTATGGTCGAATAGTACAGAGGCTCCCACAGTGATATCGCAGATCCACTCTAGATGTTCCACGGAGAAAATGAAATAATCTAGTCTTGCGGAAGTATGCGTCTTAGAGGAGTAATAGGAGAATGACCCCAGTGTTTGGGAAATAATGGCGCCACATGTCCACCATTCCCATATCAGGGAGGGCCACTTTAAGGTATCTCTGTAGGGGGGAGGCTCTATGTTTAGAAGGGCGAAACGTGTCAAGCAGGGTATGCAAGGTGGTATTGAAAGCACCTCCTATGATATACATACCTTTGGCGTGCGTGGAAATGTCATTAAAAAATCTCTTTGCGACCTGAGCTGGGGAACCTGGAGGAATGTAGACCGAGGCCAGGGTAACTAATGTGGAGTTCAATGTTCCAACAGCTATTGCATAGCGGCCTTCCCCATCCACTATTTCTTTCTGTAAGGTAAAATGTACCCCCCAGGGAATCAATATCGCCGCACCTCTCCGCCTGCCTGAGGGGTGTGCCGAGGAAACTACCACTGGAAATCCCATAGATTTGAATTTGGAGTGTTCAAGCTGGGAAAGGTGGGTTTCCTGTAAGAGGATAACCTCAAGGTTGTCTTGTTTAAAAAAGCATAGCAAACGTTTCCTCTTTATGGGATTATTAATGCTGTTAACATTGAACGACAGTATCAAAGAGGTGCTAGCCACTGTGAGGATCTCTAGGAGGCAGCAGCAGAAAATGAGCACTCTTCCTAGGGTAAAAGAGTGTGTCGTGTAAAACCCCTAATGAAGGGGAGTCACGTGATGCAGAGTGGCTGAGAGCAGCTCCCTATCTGGCTCCCTTCCTCCACCTTCAAAAACAACCTTCTTTTTCTAAATAATCAACACCTAACTTCATTTTAGCGACCCTAAAGGCTTGCTGACTTCATCCAGTATCTCTAAGCTAATTTTTAGGGCGCTTGAAGCTGATTTAGGGCTGCTGCAGCGATGGAAGCTGACATGAAGTCAGCTAGTGTGAGACACACACCACCAACGACGCCTGAGAAGGCCTCCAAAAAAGCTAAGAACATCAACTCTTCAGCTCCCTCTAAACAAGCAGCTTCAGCCCCTCCAACTGCCCTGCTGACTGAGGATCGCTTCTTGCAAGAAATCCTGCCCTTCAGAGATACTTTGCAGGAGATTTCCACGGAAATTAAATCTATCCGAAAAGACTCTCCGAGCTATTGCGCAAGTAGGGATCTGAAGCTAGCGTTACATCTTTGACCGCTGGGAAAACAAAACTGATCCAGAGATGACTAAATTAAAACAGCAAATCCAGCGACTCCAAGCTAAAACGGAAGATCTAGAGGGACGAAGCAGACGAAATAACATATTGATTCTGGGGCTCTCGGAAGCCGAAGAAGGCAACGATGCAGTCAAGTTCACCCAACATTTTTTGAATAAAGTCATCGGTCCCTCTCCGATCAATCAGTCTTACCATATAGAGCGGGCCCATAGATCTCTGAAGCCCAGACCACCACCGAATTTGCCTCCTCGCCCACTCATAATTAAATTTCTGAGCTACCTTGAGCGGCAACATGTCCTGGCCAAAGCTAAAGAAATCGACTCTTTCCACTGGAACCAAGCTAAACTGAGGATATCCCAGGACCTACCATATGAAGTTCAGTAAAAGAGGGCCGCCTGTCACCCGGTAGTCAAAAACTCATTGCCGCTGGTATTCGTTTCGGATGATCTACCCAGCAAAATTAGTGGTCTCTCTGGATGGTATGGGGCAATCGTACGAAGATTCCGATCAGGCCCTGGCTGACCTCACTAAGAGACTCCCCAGTCTGTTCAAAGGACCCTGATGTAGTTATTAATTACTAGCCTTTGCAACCTGTTTTGATGGGGGTTCCTGTCCTTAATTTCACCTCTAATCACCTAACGCTTGAATCCCGCCAAGGTTGGTCTTACCTGGCCTGACGGGGTCTCGCCTGATTGGGGAGGGTAGACGTTGGATCCCGATGGTGGCCGCGAGGCCTAGAAGGCTGCATAGGCCTGACTCCCTGAGGCTCCTCGTGTACTGAATCAATGCGGTGTGCCGGAACTCTAATGCTGGGTGCTGTTTCTGGGGGGAAGGATTAATTTTCGGACCATTTAGGTCCGTCCCGCTGATTCTGACCTCCGCTTCCTTCCTTTTCAGCTCCACTCAATGCCGGTGCCTCACGAAGAGTCTCCTTTGGGCCACTGCATCCCCAGGATCACCCCTTAAGGTAATTCCACCTTTTCTGCCCATTTTATACTCGGTCTTGCTTACGCCGGCCTAGTGATTAGTTACGGGTGTTACTAATATTACTCCAGCAGATCTTCCTTCTCTTCCCAATCGCCTGCTGTTTTCACTGTTAATCTGCTGGGGATAGATGTTTATGGTTGTTTTGGGGGCCGGAGGTGAAAACTGCTGTCTGATCCTGCCTCACGACTGTTTCGAGGGAGGGTGTGCCATGGTTTTCCTCCTTTTATGGTCGAATTGTCAGTGTCCCTGGTTAATTAAGTTGTTTATTTTGGGGCTGCACACAGCTTTTTGGTATTGGTTTAATTCACCAAGGAGAAAGCCATGGTATGGTTGGGGAGGTTTTCAATCCTTATGGCAAATCTAAATGTTGTACTCTATTACCTGTTGTTGAGGTTATTTGTACATAGTTATAAGGGTTCTATATTGGGGTTTGGGGAGGGAGGATTTGGAGTTTATAAATCGGCAAATGTTACTCTAGTGTTATGGTCACCCCGACCTAAGTTTATGCCGATTCGGAGTTTGATTGATTGGTTACATATTCCTTTATGTGCTGAATCTGGTGGGAGTACTATGTTCACATATTTTAGGCGGGTCGGGGTTGATGTTTTTTTTGGGGGGGGGATTGCCGCCACTAACCGATTTCCTGGTGGATGTCATTCCTGGTTGCTTCTCTCGTACTCACTTTTTTCTAGGGTTAATGACACTAAATTATGTTAAATTCGCCACCTGGAATGTGAGGGGGCTGAGGGAGGCGTCCAAGAGGGGCCAAATTCTTTTGAATAGTTCTTTAATGGAAGTGGATATTCTTTTCCTCCAAGAAACCCATATCACGGTACAGGAATCTAAATTACTGAAAGTTAAAGGCTTCTCACGGGTTTTTGCGGCCGGTCAATCCACTAACAGCAAGGGGGTCGCTATCTTAATTAAACGTAATATCCCCTTTATGCTGAAGAAAAGCATTCAGGATACCAATGGCAGGTACGTTTTTGTTTGGGGTCTGCTCTACAGTGTTGAAGTTGTCCTAGGGTCTATTTATGGTCCAGTGGGAGGAGATGCCGTATTCTTGATGGGTCTGACGGATCTACTGACCACTTACCTTCCATCTAACTTTGTGTTGGGAGGGGACTGGAACATCCCTCCAAGTCCAACCCTAGATCGGTCGAATAAAGATCCCCAAATACGTCAGCTCAGCTTGCTTTAACAGAATTTTGTTCTTTGCTGGTTTGGTTGACCTGTGGAGACTCTTCTCAACCTCCATTAAATCCTATACCTTCTATTCCCCAGCCCACAACTCTTGGTCACGCTTGGACTACATTTTAGTGAGCTCTAATCTTCTAGCTAACGTCTCCGCCACTAATATTGAGCCAGTAGTCATTTCTGACCATGCCATATCCTGGGTTAAACTTGCTCCAGGACCTCTGGGTCATGGGACACTATCTGGAAACTTAATAACCAGATCTTGAAAGATGATCGGTTGGTCTTGCTTTTCAAGACCTTGATTTCATCTTTTCTAGAGGTTAATCAAGATTCAGTTTCCAGATTTGATTTGGTGTGGTGTTCCCTAAAATGTTTTCTAAGGGGTGAATTTATCAAAGAATCATCTAGAAGGAAAAAAGTAAGGTTGGAAAGAACCAATTTCCTAGCTAAACAAATCAAGTCAGCTGAGGAGAAACTTTCAACCTCGTTCTCCCAAGATAATTTAAAAAATCTCTATAAGCTAAAAGATGAGTATGAAGGTTTAATTAGGGAGAAAACGGAATACTCCATTCTGAAAACTAAATCGAAATACCTGGACCAGGGAGATAAACCTGGTAGACTGCTGGCCCTTAAACTAAAAGAAATCGAAAGTTCAAGACTAGTCCCAGGGATCTTTGCGGAAGATGGCTCTATCAAAACTAATCCGAGGGACATAGCTGGGGTTTTTGAATCCTTCTACAGGAACCTATACGGTTCTACTACCTCCTCCTCTAAACTCCCCAGTATAACGGCTTTCCTTGAGCACACCTCTCTGCCTAAGCTTCAACCTAGTCAGTGTAAGGTTCTTACTACTCCCATTACCCTGGAGGAAATTACAGATGCTATTCACGGTCTCCCCCTGGACAAAGCCCCTGGTCCTGACGGGTTCTCCCAAATTTCTACAAAGCTTTCGTAGTGAACTCATTCCTGTTTTGCTTAAACTGTTTAATTATATTCTCACTTTAGGGCCCTTAGACCCCTCACTTCTGGAAGCAGTTATAATTCTATTACCCAAACCTAATAAATCAACTCTAGATCCCGCCAACTATAGACCGATTTCGTTGCTTAACTATGACATTAAGATCCTGTCCAAAATTCTGTCTTTATGACTTAAACGGGTTTGGCAACCACTCCTAAGTGCAGAACAGGTAGGCTTTGTCCAGGGGAGATCAGCATCTGACCACTTAAGAACCCTTTCGCACATTTTTTGTACAGCCCAAAACTCTCAATCGCCCATGGCCCTTGTAGCCTTAGATGCCGAAAAGGCATTCGATCGCGAGTTAGCAAGGAATTTTTATGGGCCACTTTGAATACATATGGGTTTCCAACTAATTTATCCAGTGGATCAAGGCGATGTATAGCTCTCCAACTTAAAGTGTACTGTAATGGGGTGTTCTCTTCTAGATTCCTTTATTTTCCGGTACTCGTCCAGGATGCCCTCTCACCCTACTTATTTAATCTTTATTTGGAGCCCTTACTAGCTTGTATTAGATCTTCGCCTGCCATCACTGGTTGTGTCATGGCTATCAGGCACTCACTATGTCAGTGTTTGCAGACGACATTCTGTTACACTTATCAGATCCAGTCCACTCTATTCAGGAAGTCCTAAAATTATCAACCAATTCGGAGAAGTTTCCAATTATAAGCTGAATCTGACTAAATCGACATTTTCCGTTGAACTCCTCTTATTTCATGCGGATGTAGCCCAGTTTGGAATGAAATGGGCACCCAATCACCTTAAATATCTGGGCATCTACCTAGCCCTCGATATTTCCATAACTAGGAAACTTAATCTAGATGATCTACTAGACCAGATCCAAGGTGACCTCAACAGATGGACCCACCTTCCCTTGTCCCTAACTAGCCGTATAAATATAATTAAGATGAACATACTTCCACGTATTTTCTACCCTTTAAATTTACTTAATATCTGGTTACCTGACCTTTTTCCGGAAAATACATTCCTTAGTTACCAAGTTTATCTGGAAAGATAAACAGCCAAGGAGAGCTTTTTCCAAGTTATGTCTACCCAAGACCATGGGTGGTCTTCGTTTGCCCAATTCCGAATTCTATTATTGGGCTAGCCACCTGTCAAAAATGGGCAAATGGCTCTCCCCTTCCCCAAATACTTATCGGCCCTTTTGGTTGCAACTTGAGGTCAATTTGCTGAAGGCCCACAATATAGATCCCCACTCTGCATTTTACTGCAACCTCTCATCTCTTCCCATTACAATACGCGAGTCAGTAGTCGGGACCTCAATAAAGGTTTTCAACCAGTTCTGCTCCTCGATAAAGCGTAAAATACCAAAGACTTTGCCCAACCGCTAGATCTTTAACCGGTGATAGTTAAGATAGGGGGCACAATGGTTGCTCCTCCTGGCTACCGCAAATTCGAGACTGTGTAGTTGATGATCTCTTTCTTCTGATTCTACTGGCTCCTCTCGGAGCTGATGTCCAAGTTTCATATTCCTTCACAGGCCATATTCAAAGTATTTCAGCTGAGGCACCTCATAGTTAGTTATTTTGGTCTGGTGAGAAAGACATCTAATATATGTCCTTTAATAGAGCTGCTTAAGTCTCGAGTCAGTGAACCCCATCCTGTGGCTAATCTCTACTCACACCTTCTTCTTAGCAAAACTCCGGACACTTTGCCTGGTTCCAAAGTTTGGGATAAGCTGCTTGGCTGTACCCCCCATTCTTGGGCTCAGGTTTGGTCTGATCTACACTGTTTTTTCTCTTTAGATAGGAATAAGCTTATACAGTTCTATATAGTTAATAACATGTACTATACCCCAGTAAACTTAGTCAAGTTTGGGAAAATTAACTCCCCTAACTGTACCAGATGTGGTACTGGCCAGGGAAATATCTTACATTTTTTGGGCCTGTGACAAAGTTGCTCCCTTGTGGCAATTTATTCGAGATAACCTAAGTCCACTTTTGGGTCTACAAAACCTATTCACGCCCAAGATTTGTATCTTAGGTATCTTCTCCTCTATTAAGGTCAACGAAAGGAAATATCACATGGCCCTTATTTCGATGGCTGTTAAAAGGCTGGTCCTCCGTCACTGGGTTGACCAATCCGAAATTACCTATCAGGAATGGGTGGCAGAAATGTCATATAGTTTTAAAATTGAAAATTGATTGCCAATATTAGGTATGACTTCCTCATGCTTCACAAAAATGGGTAAATCTTACGTGTACCTTTCCGGGTGATAGGACCTTGGGTTTTGGCTCACCTTGGATGCTTCTCTCTTCCCTCCTTCCCTCCCTTATCTCCTTTGCTTCCTTTCTTTTCCTTCCTTTTAGTGGCGGCATCCTCCAGGGGTGGGGGGAGGGGTGAGGATAAGGGTAGAGGTTTGAGGTTGTTAATCCTTATCTCTGTATGTTGTACCATGTTTTTACCATGTTATACTGTGTTATGTTTGTTAAAATGAATAAAGTTTAAATTAAAAAAAAAAAATAAAACCCCTAATGAAGTGGGAGGTGTGGGAGAGACCATATTTCTATCTCCTTTTGTATGCAGGGTGTAGTAAGTTAACCTGGGTTCATTGACTAGGAGTAATTCACGAGGAACGGGCTTCATCCCCCAGGATCTATCTATCCATCCGATAGGGGAGATCCTTCACCCCCCCAAGGAGCAGGATATGCACAGATTAGAGCACATCATACTGCAGCAGTTAAACATAATAGAAAAAATCTGTATTGCCAACAGGGCAAACCACAATTTACATAAACCAATTAAGAAACCAGCTGTATAAAGAATAGTAGCATAATTCGTAATCAAACACAGTCGCCTAACAACATTACAGGCATGACGCTGATTCAAAAGGGCTTCCAAGGCAGGGGAAACTTTTTTCTGTCTCCCTGTACAGTCTGGAGATGCCAAAATGGAAATGCGCTTCGATCCAAGTATGGGGGTACAGCCGAAGTTCGATGTGCCTCGGGCCCCCTGTGGACCACATGGGTCCCAAACATAAAACATTATAGGAGGGAAAAACCAAAACAGGGGAAAAGGGAAAAAAAAGTGCTCTTAGCATGTCACATGGCAGCATAGTAAGAAAACAAGCTGTGTTCATACGCAACAACCCCCCCCACCCCCGAGTTGCTTATTGTATCTTCCAGCTTCCATTCAGGAGTGTCAGAAAAATGATACACAAATTAAAGGCTAATCTACTAACATACAGAATAGGAATCAGAGACCAGCTGTCTTGAGTCCAGATGAGAGAGAGTAAACCCCCCAGATACAGCCTCACTGCATCCCCTCTGCCCCAAATCTGTCCAATACATCTGAAAAGTCAGGATGGGACTGTGTATTAATAGTAGGAAAGCATTTCAAAAAATGTCAGCGTCCCATACTAAAGGCGAGTCTTCAAAGTTCTGGGGCCACAGACAGTCCAGGGGCTGCAGCGAGGGGAGTTATAGTATGCAGTCCCTCCTGGCGGAGTGGAGGAGGAGGCAGGAGGAGGTATGACTCCCCGAGAGGATCACAACAAATGACCGCAGGCATGCCAAATAAGTAGAGGGTAACTACCTGCAAGCTAGAGTCAGGCCCACCATAGGAGTCCTGGGCAGGTAAAATTCCCTGTGCCAACTGCCTCCCCCCCCCCCCTTTTTGTGTATGGGGCCCACCACCCGTTACCTCATTATTCTTTGACGAGTTCATCAGGCAGTATGGCAAAAATGGAGAATGGACTTAATGTTCCTCAGCCTTCAGGTCTGTTTGGCATTGCTATTTTCTCTGCAGAATTCAGCTAGTCGTTGTTTAGTATCAACTGCTGGGTTCTGGATATCGGCCTTGGTCTGGTGAGCCTTCCCTTGCGTCTGCCATCGTGGCGGCTTGGTGGCTGGCATGTTAGCGGGTCCAGCGTGATCAGAAAAAGTGAGCTCATGTTTAGACAGTTCCTCCCATGTCTCTTCAGCAGAAGAAAATTCTCTCCGACCTGTCAATAGCATAACAACAAGCTTCGCAGGATAGGGGGGTGATGAATTTAAGTCCTTGTGCTTTTAGGACCGGCAGCAATGGAAGATATGCCCGGCGGAGCTGCATAGTTTTGGGGGCATAGTTGTGATCCATGTAGAACCTTTTTTGTCCCAAATAAACTTTTTGTTTGTGCCAGGCTGTGAGCAAAACTTGTTCCTTTATCGAGTAACTACTGAAACAGACAATTATGGATCTTGGGCTGGCAGTAGGCGAGGTGGGTTTAGGGGCCAATGCTTGGTGAACCCGTTCCAAGTTGAGTGGCATATCTTGAGGGAGATATAGAGCTGTGCACAGTAAGTCCATGATAAACTCTTTAATTTGTGAGCCCTCAGCCCCCTCCGGTATACAATAAAGGTGTATATTTTTTCGTCTTGCATGATTTTCCGCATCTTCTTGGCGGGCCGAGATAAGTTCTTGCTGATCCTCAATCTGCTGCAGGAGGCCTTCTAGGTCATCCACCCTGTTTTCAGTAGCTGTGACCTGCCTCTTGGTGTTGTCGGCTCGCTGTTCGAGCTGAGTAATATCTCGGAGCATTTCACTGCAGAGCTGCTTAATGTCCACTCGAAAAGCACACAACTCATTGTAGATGGTATCTAATTTAATTTTCTTATTTTTGAGCTTTGGAGTCAGAGAGGCTGCCACAGATGTTTTAAGGGAAGCAGATTCAGCCTGGGAGAGCGCAGTTCCAGTGTCTGAGGTCTTGGAGTCCTACTCCTCATGGTCCATCGTACTGCTGTCCAGCTTTCGATTCAAAGAAGAATCAATACCTTTGTTTCCCCTCTTATTCATGGTAGCAGGTAAATTATCTTTCTATCAAAATTAGTATGCTAGAGGGGAGAATGCTAGGGGAGTGACCAGAGCAACTTCTGTAAGCGGCCATCAGCTGCAGAAGCGGAACTGGAAGTCACCAACTCTCCCCTTCTGACCCTCCTTTACTCCCCCTCCCCCCCACCTCCCTCCTCCATCATTGCTGGGTCCTTGTCCCTTGCAGGGTTCTCTGCATCCTGAGGGGCGTTGTTCTCGCATGTCTCTCTTCCCTCCCACCCTCCCTCCCTCCACCATCTTTGCCGGGTCCTCGTACCCTTGCAGGGTTCTCAGCATCCTGAAGGCATGCTGTTCACAGCATGTCTCTTTTCCCCCTTTCCACCCCGCCACCAACTTTGCCAGGTCCCTGTCCTCTTTCAGAGCTCTCAGCATCCTGACGGGGTGTTGTTCTTGGCATTTCTTTCTCTTCTCCTTCCCCTACCCCTTCCCTTGCCCCCACTGCTTCTCTGCCTTCTATTAGGCAACCTATGCACTTGTCATCCCCTGTACTCAGTCTGTCCCTCCTAGCACTTTTAAGGTGTACTCCTGCTGCTGTTCAAATACCTAATCTAGTTACTTGTTATTACTATATGTTTGTGCTCATGGTGTTGATGCCCTGTATAGAATATCTCTATGTACTGTATGCTTCAGCAACTGTCTGGGATTGTAATGCATTGTACTGTGTATTGCACTTTATGTATTCTTGCCTGTATAACAGTCTATATATTAGCCTGGTGGTATATTGCCAGGATATGTTTTTACTTGTTCTCCCCACTTATGTAACCCCTCCCCCAGGACACTTATGGAAATGAGCTGTTTATAGCTCATGTTGTCTTTCCTGGTGAAACCTTTTCAGATAAATAAATAAATAAAACTGGAGCATTAACTAACTTTTTTGCAACTGATTTCCTTACTTTTTGAGATAGTATAATCGTATCCTTATTTTACAGCGGGAGCATAGGGCTAGGCATACATAATTTTGTCAGCTTTTATTTTTCTGACATTTTTCAGTTCCCTGGTATTCACTGTCCCTCCATCGTACATTTGTGCCCAGTCCCCGTTACTGTTAATAGCCCATGGTGTGTAGTGGCACCCCTCCTCCCCGACAATCCAATTTCAGTACATATTGTATATTATTTTTTCATTGGTGTTCAGTAGTACCCCCCCCCCAACTCCAACTGTGCCCCGGTCCAACAGTCCTGGTGTCTAGCGGCACCCCCACCCTCCCAATTCAATATATTTTATTTAATATATTCATTGGTGTTCAGTGGCACCCCTCATCCTCCCATGTTACTTATTCTATATCCCGTGTCTAGTGGCACCCCCCACCCTCTAGTCCCCATATTTACTATATTTTTAATCCCCATTGGAAATAGTGCACCTCTCATCCCACGCCCCATTGTTATCTCAGGTTCAGTGGCACTCATCATCCTCCAATCCCCATATTTATCATTTATAACCCCATTGGTGGTTAGTGGCACCCCCACCCTCTTGTGTCCCTACTGTACATCGCTGGTGCCTAGTGGCACCCTCTAATCCTCATATTTATTATAATTTATTACCCCATTGTTGGTGAGTGGTACTCCCCACCCTCCCATGTGCCAGTGAACCTGCAAATAAGAAAACCATCCCTTGATGTCATGCTTTTTTATTTTACAACCCTGTAAAAAAAAAAAAAAGTTCACCGCTGATCACATCCGCACCACCCACCCAACCTCCCACTGTGCACCCACCTCCCCACACCCCCTCCACTGCCCTCACTCACCTGAACTGCCAACAGACTGAAGATCCACTCTCTAATCGAAGACGTGTCTTGCTGCTGGAACCGGAGGCTGCTGTCTAACAAGTAAGGTAACTGCGGTCGGAAAATACATTCAACCACAGTTGTCTTACTTCTTAGGCAGCAGTCGCAAGTTGCAGCAGCAAGACGTGTCTTTGATCGGAGGGTGTATCTTAAGTGTGTTGGCAGTTTAGGTGAGTGAGGGCATGTGGGAGGCCGAGGGGGGGTGCGAGGAGGTGGGTGCACAGTGGGAGGTTGGGTGGGTGGTACGGATGCGCTCGGCGGTGGACTTTTTTTTTTACAGTGTGTAAAAAAAACATCATCGAGGGACAGTTTTCTTATTTGCAGGTTGACTGGGACATGGGAGGGTGGGGGTGCCACTAACCACCAATACGGTAGTAAATTATAATAAATATGGGTATCAGAGGTTGGGGGGTGCTATTAGA
This sequence comes from Neoceratodus forsteri, assembly GCA_016271365.2. NCBI lineage: Eukaryota > Metazoa > Chordata > Ceratodontiformes > Ceratodontidae > Neoceratodus > Neoceratodus forsteri. The sequence continues at coordinate 245,451,847 of CM028134.1, forward strand.
CACCAGGGCTATACAATAAGGACATGAGAGGGTGGGGGGGTGCCACTAACCACCAACGGGAATTTTAAATATTATAAAATATAGGAATCAGAGGGTGGGGGAGCCACTAGACACAAGGGTTATATAATAGTAACATGGAAGGGTGGGGGGTTGACACCAAACACCAATGTGCCACACTAATAAAGACAGGGAAATCCTTTTTTGTGAGAAGAAATCTTTTTCCACGAATACTTTGCCATGTTCCTGGAAAGGAAATCCTTTTCCACTAATCCTTTACCATGGTCGCGAAAAAGGATTTGGGACTTAGTTGTTTCTTTTTAATCCTTTTTCGTAAGACGATTCCTTTATAGCGAATCCTTTTCGTGGTCGCGGAAAAGGATTCTGTCTCGTGAAATAGGATTTCAGACTTAGTTTTTTTTTTTTACAAATCCTTTTTCGCGAGACGATTCCCTTTTTGTTCTCATTGGAAAAGATACAGCTCACAAAAAGGGATTGAACAGTTTTCAAAATCTTTTCATGAGCCGATCATGAAAAAAGGAACTTAGCGAGTTGCAAAAAAGGATTTAAATACTGTTAAAAAAACATTCCAGGGCCATGGAAGCGAAGCTCATCAACTCCCGATGAGTAAGATACATGTTTTGATGTCTATAGAAGACATCCCTGTGCAGAGTTATGACAGCTTGTTGTGTGGAAAAATACAAAACAAGATGGCAGCTCATGAAAAAGGATTTTTTTCTCATGAAAAAGGATAGAGCCCTCAAGAAAAAGATTCCTTTTTCATGAGGCCAAATTCCTTTGTCGTTCCAGGAATCTATTCAAAAGACTGTACTGAGCATGCTCAGAACCCAAAATGTTAAATTTAAATAACTTTGGAACAGAGTAATATTTTTTCACCAAACAAGTGAAATAAATACATTTCTGTGGATCACAACCTTTGTATCCTGAAATTTTCAGACCAAAATTCCATACTATCTGGGCACAGCATGATGACAAACAAAACGCAAAAAAATGCGAATGTTAACGTTTTTGAATTATGAACAGCTCCAAATCCACAAATCTGACCACAACAAAACTTGGCACATCAAGTGATCTGCCACACAAGACTGCGCAAGCAAAATGCCGTGCAAATCCGTTGAATGGTTGCAAAGATATTAAAGTGCAAAATTTAAGGTTTAACATTAAACTGCCTACTCAACTCCTAACTACAGGGGCATGACCATGCCCTATGATTATATACACATGCACACACACACACATATATATATATATATATATATATATATATATATATATTCATTGCAAGAAACTCCATTAATGCAACAGTTAGGGTTGGTATTACAGTGACACAAGTTTGGAAATTCGGTGTTAGGGTTACCAATCCTACCACCCCACCCCCACCCTCTTTGGGTGCCAGATGGGTTTCTTGTAACTTGGCCACCTCTTTCCCCTTCTTTCGAAGCGCAGCCAGAATTTGCTTCTCTTGGCTGGGGATGTAAACCCTTTGACATTCCAAGATATTATTGTGCTAGTTAAGTTTTGCAGCGACCCTGTATCAGCCATTGTGCTTGAAGAGTATTTCTTTTTTTTGCAGCATTGATTCACTGTCAATAGTTTCCATGTGGTTAAACAGAATATAAAAAACAGTAACTTTTGAACAGTAACTCGAAATAAAAACCCCATCCCCCCTCCTTCCCAACATTTCTTTATCAATTTCCTCACTTTCTTACATTCTCTCAACAAAATTTCTCCATCCCTACCTTTAAGAATTGAAGAAGGAGGGGAAAGAAAATTGTAAAGTAAAAATAGTACTTACTACTTGTTAGTTTTCTCTTGATCTGCTACGCCCCTCCCCCCCGCACTCTACTTTATCATTCCTAAACTCTTGTGTCTTGATTGATATTCTAGTTCTCCAAATACAACAGGAGCCCCTTTTCCCTTTTATTCCAGTCTTTCTTCAGCCTTCATACAAAGTTATTGGGTTATGGGGCCTCTTGTGTCTTCCTCCTCCACCCCCGAGACCGATTCTCACTCAGTCGAGTAGCCACTTGGAGACAAGGATCACATATCTGGGTATTTTTATCTTTTCTTTTATAGCTATTACCCCTATGTTCCCCCACTTTATATTGCTTTTGCCCCCGTCTCCCCCACCTCTGTCTCGTACATTACTCTACTGCCCTCTTATTTCATCTGTTCTTTCTGCCTTTTTCTTATAATACATTTAGCCACACATTTCTTATTTCTCCACACAAATATCCAATATAGTAACAAACAGCAAGAGTCCCTTGAGTTAGGGTCACTGGCGAAAGAGGCGCGAGGCCCGCGCCCACTCTCACGTGCCAGGCCTTCCACCCCTCCCAGCCCCAAACTGTTCCTCAAAATATCCATTATGTTGCTCAGCCAAGTTCCTGTGTGATGTAATCAAAGGCATTGATTTCCCAGCGTATCATATTTGCATTAGGAGTGGATAAAGGGCCTTGAAAAACAGTTCTCACCTCTAGTTCTTATAGTGAGCTAACTCAAGGCCCAGATTTGATTCTCTGCATAGGCTCCCAATAGACCTCCCGGTCCCCAAAACGAAAGCGCACCCAGGGTTACAGGCGAAAAAGGAACAACAAAATGAAGATCTAGCCCACCTTTTATAATAAGTCCTCAGGTCCTCTTATTTTTCTTGTCTCACTCATCCAGGAATAGTTGTAGTTTTTCTGACTCCAAGAAGGAGTACGTGGCTCCTTCTGATCGCTCTTTCACCTTGGATGGATATACCATAAAGAATTCCAGACATCTCTCTCAGTCGATCCATGTGTGGGTTAAATTGCTGTCGCTTCTTCTGTATTTCAGACAACATGTCCTGGTGGAGCATTAGCTTATTTCCTTCATATTGTGGGTCCCTCTTATTTCTATAGGCCACTAACAGGGCCTGCCTGTCTGGGAAGTGGTGCAGGCGAAAGACTACCTGGCAAGGTGACTGGTCATTAGGTGTGCGTGGTGCAAGGGCCCTATGCATTCGCTCCACTTTAAATCTTCCTTTCTGCATTTCAACCCCTAGTAGCTTGGGCAAAGTCTCAGAGCAGAAACTCATCAGATTTCCTCTTCTGCTCCCTCTGGTAAGCCTTGTATGCACAGATTGTTTCGTCTGCTGTAATTTTCTTGATAGTCTAGTGCATCTTTTAACTCCTTGACTTCTTCTTCTACCCTTGCCAACTTCTCTGGGGTCACTCTCGTGGTATCCTCCAAGTCTGAAATTCTCTGTTCAGCTTCAGTGATTTATTTAGCATGTGGCTCAATTTCTTTTGTGATACCCAAAATTGATTGTTTAAAGTGATCCCATCTAGGTTTTAAATCTGCAAGGACTTGTTCCGAGACTGCTCTGCTGATGACTGCTATTTCGGCTGCCGAAAACGATATTGGACCTGGTCCACTCACTGTTATGCCGTCTCCGGCCACCATTTTCTTCATGTTCTTGTTCGCCTATCGGGATGATTTCCCCATATGTAAGAATTCATCCATTCTTCCATGTTTTAAGGGCTTCAGTTCTTTAGTTAGCTTGTTATTTTAGCAAAAAAGACACTCTTACGCCACACTGTAGTGCGGAACAATGGAGGAGTGCGTCTGGTTCCTTCAGCTGCTCATTGGTGACCCCCAGTGTATAGATATTTTAATGATCTCGCATCACCCTGTAGGAGCCCAGCACTGCATAATGTAGGGCCCTGTGCTCCCAGTATTGCATATTGGTATTCATATGTGGGAGCATAGGGCCCACCCATCTACCCATAAGTATAGAGACATAGCACAGGCCTAGAGATATTCCAAGTAACCCTTGTGCTGCAAATGTGGCAATATCTCAGTAACCATAGGAACTCCGGAAAAAATTCCACCGCAGTTGTAATCATGACCTGGCAATCTGCACGCATGCTTAGTACACCTCCACAGCTCCACAACCTAAAGGTGTACTAAGCTGTACTTAGTGAAAACTCCATATCTCAAACCATGTTCAAGATATAGCTGCTGAAAGGTGGTGTGGCTGCCACAGTATTATCCTATGAGAAATTACAAAACTTCGGAATGTTATAACTATGGCACCATTGTATATTTTTTCACCAAACCAGCAAAAGGCACATCTGCAAATTTCAGCCCAAAAGTCCTAACCACTTTTTTTGCAATAAAGTGGCAAATAAACTATTTTTTGGGTTGGGCACTTTTGCAAAATTTGTGAAAGTTTCACAAGATTTTGCAAAAGTTTCACGAAAGCTTTCACACAAGTATCAATGGAACAATTGAGAAAATATCTTATTACCCCACCTCATATAACCCAGTACAGAGAAATTGTGAAATGCAAGGCAAAACATAATTATGCACAACTGCAACGCCATTCTGCGCCACGGGTGCGAAAACACAATTTCGGCAGGATGTGAAAAATGACAACTGTACTGTTCATGAGGTGGTGTGAAAAAATGGCTATGTTAAAAATGTGGCGTCAAAAGATTGAAAAGTGCCAGTTATACGCGTGAGTAGAAAAAATTCAATGGCTACACATAACTCGGGCATTTTTAGGAATTTTTTCACCAAGTTTTCAACATGGTCTTTTGGGGATCCCACCTCATGAACATTGGCACTATCATTTTGTTAATCAGTCCCGAAAGGTGATTTTACGCAGCCACAGCGCCACTCTGCGCCGCAGGTGCAAAAACTCATTTTGGGCAGGCCGTAAAAATAGACAGCTGTACTGTTCATGAGGCTGTGTGAAAAAATCGCAACGTTGTAAATCCGGAGTGAAAATATTCAAAATTGGTGAAGTTATGAGCATGTGCAGAAAAATTTTAACGACCACGCGTAAGTCAGGCGTTTTTTGGTATTTTTGCACCAAATTTTCAATATGGGCTTTTTGGGACACCATCTCATGAACACTGGAACTGTCATTTCATTAATTGGTCCCGAAAGGTGATTTCACACAGCAATCACGAACTCACCTTACAGGCCTGATTAACGAATAAACAGGTTACTCACCTGTAACAGTAGCTCTAGGAGTGGTATATGTTGTTCATCCACACTGTTTGGCATGTCCCTTTCCCCTTTAAATCTTGCCGGAAGTCTTCAAGCTGGCTCCTCCCACCCACCCGGGTGGTATATACCTCGGCTCTGCCCATGACGCCAGATCTTAGCCCACTGGAAGCCAGGTTGTGTGCGTCTGCAGTCGGGGAGGTCGGGTGAGTCCGTGTGGCTGAACAACATATGCCACTCCTAGAACTACTGCTACAGGTGAGTAACCTGTTTTTCTAGGATTGTGGCTATGTTGTTCATCTACACTGTTTGGTAGACTCCTAGCAGTTCTCCGGGAGGAGAGAGGCAAGGTGCACACCCCCTACTTAGGGAACAGAGATTAAAAAACCGAGGCCCCAAAACCAGCATCCCGGCATGACTCAAGGTCCAGACCCTTACCCTGACACCAAATGGAAAACCTTTTCCATTAGAAGGCATAACATTTCCTGGTCGATTCCTTTCTAGATGCCTCCACCATGGTGTAGACATCTTCAGAAAGACCCAAAGCCTGGAAATCTAGCTGCTCAGGTAATAGGATGTGAGGTGCAGGGATTGAAGGTCCGGATGGAAGACCTTCCCCTGGTTCAGAGATATCAGGTCCGGGCATGTACAAAGCCGCTCCCGGGGCCCTGCAGCCGAGGCTGAGGAGATATGGATACCAGAACTGGTGCGGCCAGTCTGGGGCTACCAGAATCTCCTTCACCTTGTCCCTCCTCACCTTGAGTAACACCTTGTGAATTAAGGGAAATGGAGGGAAGGTGTAGAGGAGACCTGGGGTCCATGGCCTCAACAAGAAATCCCCCCGCAGCGAGCCCTGCTGAGGGGGGTGGGCATGAAACAGCCTCAGCTTGATGTTTTCCCTGGAGGCAAACAGGTCCACCACTGGTTTGCCCCAATGGGAGAACAGGCTGTAAGCTACCTCTGGATGGAGAGACAACTTGTGGGATGTCTGGCCTAAGCGGCTGAGAGTATCCACCAGCTGGTTCGAGGCTCCTGCCACATGGATGGCGAGGAGACCTGCCTCCAGCCGGCCTACGAGGGTCCAGATGCGGAGCGCCTCCTTGCATAACAGACGGGAGTGTGTGCCACCCTGTTTGTTGAGGTAGTACATGGTCGTGGTATTGTCCAGCTGGACTTGAACCACTTGACCCCGGTGCTGAGGAGCGAAAGCTGACAGTGCCAGTCTGACTGTTCTGAGCTCCAACAGGTTGATGTGGCATCGGGACTCCTCGGGGGGGGGGGCCCTGTTGTCCCTCATGTGGGCTCCCCAGCCCATGAGAGAGGCATCGGTTTTAAGAACGATTGTCGGCTCGGGCAGAAAAACGGGATCCCTTCCTGCAAACGGTCTAGGGCGGTCCACCATTGGAGAGCGTCCCGCATCTTCTGGGTTACAGTGATCAGCTGGTTGAAATGACCATGATGCTGAGTCCACTGGGCGGCCAGCTCCCATTGGAGGGGGAACATGTGCAACCGGGCTCAATGGACCACTGAGGTGCATGCTGCCATGTAACCCAGAAGGCGCAGAAAGTCCCGGGCAGGGCACAAGTGCCCAACCAGGAATGATTGGGCAAAGGAGGAGAGAGCCTCCACCCTGTCCGCCGGGAGCCGAGCTCTGGCTTGACAAGAGTCGAGCTCTGCCCTGATGAAGCCCATCACCTGAGAAGGTATGAGTTCCGACTTGGCCTCGTTGATCAGGAGGCCGAGCTGGAAGCAGGTTTGGAGGGCCAGATCCCGGGACCTCTCCACCTCCTGTTGGGTGGAACTTGCCAGGAGCCAATCGTCGATGTAGGGGTAAATTCTGACCCCCCCCCCGACGCCAGAGGTGGGCCACCATCACTGCAATGCATTTGGTGAAGACCCATGGGGCCGATGACAGGCCGAACGGCATGGCTCAAAACTTGTACAGGGTCCCTTCAACCCTGAAGCGGAGGAACCGCTGATGGGACAGACAGATTGGGATGTGAAAGAACACGTCCTGCAGATCCAGTGAACAGAACCACATGTTTCGGTCCGAGGATCGTATGCTCTGGGACACAGTGACCATCCGAAAGGTGCATGACCTGAGGTATTGAGTCAGGTCGTGGAGATCTAGAATGGGGCACCAGCCCCCCCCCCCCGTCTGCTTGGGTACCAGGAAGTACCTGGAGACAAAGCCTGGGTCTGCAGACGGATCTGCCACGAGAGCTACTGCCTCCTTGAGGAGGAGCTCAGCAATGTTGTCTTGAAGAGCAGATTGGGTGAATGTGGAAATCTGTTCTTCCCGAGGGTGGGCTCAGCTAGGAGGGTACTGTTCGAATTCTAGAGGCAGTCCCTGACCGACCACTTCGAGAACCCACCTGTTCGTAATGATAGCGGACCAGGCGGAAAGGAAGTGGCGGAGTCGGCTCCCCACAGGAAGACCCAGAGCCGTCATCATGGGAATAAGGGTGGCAACCCCCACCCCGTCACTGAGCAGGCTTGGAGGAGGAGGAGGCTCCAGGACCTATGCCTCGGCCTACTCTGCGGGCCTGTTGGCGTCCAGGCTTGGGCTGAGGGCGCCAAGCTTGATCCTGCTGCTGATGCTGCTGTCCTCCCTGGTAGAAGGACTGCTGAACCGCAAAGGAAGAGTGCCAAAAGGGCTTCTTCTTTTTCTTCTGCTGGTTCTTGCCTGAAGAATTCTTGCAGAAGTAGCATCCAAGGTGGCACTGGACTGCTCTATGCGCTGTAGGTGACCGGCCACTCCTGGACCGAACAAGTCGATCCCAAGGAAAGGCACATCAGCTAACTTGTGCTGAGTATCCACCGGGAAGGAGGAGAGCCTCAGTCAAGCCCTGTGGCGAGAGGCAACTGCAGTGGCCGTCGAGTGGGCTCAAGAGTCCCCGATGTCCAGGGCCATCTGGAGCTGCTGTTTGGCAACAGCACGGTCCTGATCTCGGACCTGCTTAACCGTGGTCTGCATGTCCGCGAGGAGATGAGGGAGGACTTTGTCCAATGACCCGAGAAGGGCATGGTAGAAGTGTGCCATGATGACGGCTGAACTTGCCTGACGAAGGCCCAAGGAAGATGCCGTGTAGACCTTCCGCCCCGAATGGTCCAAATACTTAAAACTCCTTGTCAGGAGGTTGGTCAGTGTCAGCAGAACTACCAGTATGCCTGAACACAGAGGTGGTCACCAGGTTCTTGGCTGAAAGGTGCTCTGTGAACCCCGCAAGGGACCCCATGGGCACCGCATACTTGTGGGCCATGCAGGCAGATGGTGCTGGACACGAGGTAGGACATTGCCACAGTTCAAAAGCCGGACCAACAATGGCCTCGGTCACAGGAAAGGCCTCCGTCGGGGTATTCCCCCTCTTGAGGATGTCCGTGAGAGGGTACTCTGCCTTTTTCTGAATGGGTTCCGGGGGCATTCCTGTAGAAACAAAGATGAGATGAAGGATCCCTTGGAAGGAGGAAGGACCTTCCTCCATCCCTGTACCAACGGATGACTTATCTTCAGGATGAGAGTGGTGCCCGGCGACATCCGAGTCTGAAGAGTCGGGGTACAACAGCCTGCCACCCAAATCACCCTCGATCCAGGGTGACCGTGACTGACAGACATCGGGGAAGCCCGGTATCTGGTTGGCCCTCTTTGGAAGGAGCCCCTCCCTCAGGCTGCTCAGGCGGCGGCTCCACCACTATCGGTGGAGAGACCAGTATAGGCCGAACCAAAGAATGGGCCAGCCCCGCAGGCGGAGGAACCAAAGGCTTTGGTTCCGAGGGGGTCGGCTTCAGCCTAGGAGTCGAAAGCCAAGTAATGGCCGGGGTAGGAGTCAAAGTCGACTTGTGCCCGGACAAAATCAGCTGTTGCCACATGAGGTCCTCGTAGCACTGACAGAGTTTCCGTTGGAGCCTCTCCTCATCTGAGGAGGACGAGGACGACTGGTGGCATCACCTCTTTTTGGAGCGCTTGTAGCTCTTCCTTGGCCGTCCGGATGAGGGGGTTCTAGACCTTGACCGAGATCAGGCGGGTCAACTCGGTTGCTCGGGAGACACCGCCGGGACTGGTGATACCTGGGGATCCGGAACCAGGTCCTCAATGGGGACAACAGAAGGCTGGGTTTCCTCATCGGGGAAGACAAGAACCGGAGTCCTTTCCAAAGAGTCATCGACCGGGGCCGGCGACAGCGGGTCAATTAGATCGAGAACAATCTCGATCTCATCAGCCACATCCTTGGTCGTCTGGCCAGATGGAAGATCCGTGAAGCCTGCGGCCGAGGAAGCGATCTTGACCGAGGTCGATAATGCATGCTCCTGGGACTGAGACCTTGCTCGGTCCCAGGAGCGCCTTTGCCGAGACGAAGATGAACATTGTTTCTTATTTCTTTTACGAGATCAAGAGGAGTGCGAGCCCACGGGCGCCTCTCCCCGGGTGGGGAGAGACTGGCACAACTCCTAGAAGAAACCTGTGAAGGTGGAGCCCAGGTTGAGTGGAACGAAAAAGCTTCGATCGTCCAAAGTGCGGGTGGCTTCTTCTTCCTTCGAATGCTTTCATGCATTCCAGCTGCTCGGCAGAACCCGCAGCCCCAGAAACCGCCCACCTAGCCTCCTTGGACTTCACCAGAGGATTCCTTTTCTCCGGTCTCCCCAACTTCAAACGTGCAAGGTGGTCATCCAGGACGTTGGGATGGAAGGCCAAGCAATAGCTGCAGGATGAGGTGTCATGGCCAACACCTAGGCAGTAGACGCACGTGAGATGGGGATCGGTGCACAACATCTTCTGGCAGAAGGACACCGACGAAATCCGGAGAAGATTTCTTCCATGATCTAGGGCGCTAAAGCACTATCGCTAACTCGGACGAGTTTTAATTTCGGTAAAACTGAAGTTTTGAAAGCCAGGGCCTACGAAATGCTAGAGCACGAGGGAGGCAACTTGTATCTTCCAGTGGAAAGGAAGATCTGGCGTCATGGGGCGGAGCCGAGGTATATACCACCTGGGTGGGTGGGAGAAGCCAGCTTGAAGACTTCCGGCAAGATTTAAAGGGGAAAGGGATATGCCAAACAGTGTGGATGAACAACATATCCATGATCCTAGAATGACAGTGCCAGTGTTCACGAGGTGGGGTCCCAAAAAGCCCATGCTGAAAATTTGGTGTAAAAATTCCAAAAAATGTCTGAGATCTCAACATAAGTTCAAAAAGCTATAGACAGCCATTATACGACACTTACCTTGATTCTTCAGTTCCCAGTTCGGCCCATGGAAGTACTGTTGCATGGCACATATATTTTTTCCCATAGGCCATAATGGGAAACTAAATATTTTATAACTTTTGAACAGATTAATATTTTTTCACCAAACCTTCAAAAGTCACATCAGTGACCCAGACTCCATAAACCCTAATAATTTCAGACCAGACACCCAAACCGTTTTGGCCATAGCCCCGAGCAAAGAATTTGCCCCAAAATGGTAAATTTAAGTTTTTTGGGCACTCCACAGCTCCTCAACCGCACATCCGACAAGATTGGGGGGTACCAGGCAATGCATGGTCACCCATTTCACCACCAACAGAACCACCACCACCATGCCACTCCTTATTTTATTTTTTTTATTTAGTATACTTTTTGTCCTGCTTGACAGTCTGCCATCAGCCCGAGCTCCAGCCACCCACCCATCCCCCAGGACATACCTCTTACCCCCCAGAGTGAAGCCACTGGGGAGACCCCCACAACTCCCCGACAAAAGCCTGATCTTGATCTGGGAGGGCAAGAGCCTCAGACAGCTCTGTGGGCACGGCAGAGCAGAAGTCCTCCACTGCTCAGCTTGACGGAGTTTTCGGGCTGGATTATCCCAGGGGCGTTGTGTACAATGATGTGAGGCACATGGCTGAATCTCTGGCACGTCCCCATATGAAACCAAGCTCTAGATGTCAGTCAACCCTAACCTCTGCTAGAGGGCACTGAAGCACCGGGTGCTTACCCCCCCCCCCGAGGAGGAGAGCCATCCGTAGGGCGCTCAATCCTCCTCCCCCCCCCCGGCCGGCTCTCCGGCTCACTTCTGAACCCAGGTCATTGTCACACGCAGTAGTGCTACTGCTGCACCAGTGGGCTGACCCACCATGCCACTCCTAGGTGTCACTCCAAGAGTGAGTAGCACTGCTACTCAGACCTGGGAGGAGAGCATCCTGATAGATGCTGTGAGCCCTCCCTGCTGGTCTCCGCTGTCTGTCTGATTTCCATTCGTGGCAAATCTGAAAAAAAAAAAAAACTGCAGTAGCACAGAGAAGAAAACCAAAACATTGAAAACAACCTGCACAACATAAAAAAAGCAGCTGAGAATCCAGAAGCCAAAATCAGTATATGTATCGATAATTATCTTGTGTATCAGACTCTGATACACAAGATAATTATCGATACATATACTGATACGCTGTTATATTACCAATATAAAGCATTATAAAGCAGTGCCCATGTGTTTCAATGTAAGCATCGGAGCGGACTCGCTCAGATGACATCATCACGTCCTTACGTTGTGGCCATTTTGTGAGCCGAGCGGCGGCTCATCCTTGGAGCTAATCGGCTGTTTGTTTACATTTCGGGAGATTTTTTTTTTAAATAGCGACTGCATGAAAACAATGAAAACTACAGCTCACAGTGCCATAAGGTAAATAAAAAAGCCTGATTCTACTAGTATGTAGCAGCATTTTACATTTGGTGCACCCCCAATTCGGGCTTGTTTAATTGTCATTTAAGGATAAAATAGGGGAAAATGAGTACCGGAACAGTAGGGCATGTAGTGATGAGAATAGGTAGGGAAGATTGGGGAAAAATAGGGAAGGGGGGGCGAAAGTAGAAGAGGAGAGGAGAGCAGGTAGTGAAAAGAGGGCAAGGGTGAAAGTAGAGGAAGAATTAGCAAGGCAGAAGATAGGGAGGGGTAGGGAGGATCGGCTGCAGTTACAGGAGGAAGATGTATAATGATGAAGGAGGTGGGATAGTGAACTGGAAGACAAGGCTGAGCAAATATCTAAAGGTAGGTAATTCCAGGTACTGGGGAAGTGATAAGAGAAAGCAGGGCATCCAGAAGTGGAAGACTGGGAGGGAAGGGCAAAGGTCCTGTGGGTGGAATTACGGAAAGTGTAGAGGGGAGTAGGAGGGAGTGAGAGGAGAGAAAGGTAGGGTGGCAAAGAGCCAAGTCAGTACCTTCCAATCAGAGAAGCGCTGTTAGCAAGGTGTTTGGCACTAAGAGAAGGGAAGGTGAGAGAGGTGTAAAGGTCACAGTGGTGTGGACAGTCAAGGGCAAAATAGCAGGAGATGACGAGAGTATTCAGTCTGGTGAGAGTGGATTTAGGGGCAGTACTGTAGACTATGTCTCCAAAATCAAAAATAGGGAGAATCATCTTTTGGACAATCTCCCAGTGGACAGGAAGGGGAAGGCAGTTGAGGTGTCTGTACAGAGCACCGAGTTTCGGGAGTAGCTTTGTGTGGATGGCGTCCACATGCACAGCAAAGTCAAGGTTCTTGTCTAGTCAGAGGCTGAGGTATTTGAAGGAGGAGACATCTTCAAGTGAGGAACCATCTAGGGTGTGGAAGGAGGGGTGGCAGTAAGCCTGGCAAGCCTTTGCCTGGTGCCAAAGGTCATTGAGACAGATCCTCCAGCTGATCCATGAAACAGCACCACCAGCAGCAGCACCCCCAACAGAAAGACAAAATGGCCCTCAGACTGACACACACATTCGGACCGCTCAACACATACATGCACATGGTTCCACCAGACATTGGCACACGCATGGACCCACCAGACAAACAGGCCTCCAGGCTGACACACACAGACCCCAGGACTGACTCATATAGACTCCTAGATAGAGACATATATGCCCCCCCCCCCAAATAAACACACGGATCCAGAGATACACACACACTGACCTGGTACCTGCAATCTCTCCCCTAAACAAAATACCAGAAAACAGGGTCTGGAGCTGCTTGACACAGGCAGTTTGGTGTCTTCTGTTTCAAGGTGGGTAAGGAGATAGTTGCAACTGGCAGCTTTTGAAATGATGTTGCCCACTTTGGATGGGGACCCAGAGACATTTGTGCTACAGCCCAAGACTCTTGTAGTGATGCTCCCCCCCCCCCCAAGAAGAGACCAAGGAGACAATCACACTACAGCTAGCGGCTTCTATAGTTAAATTCCCTCACTGGGGGGGGGGGAGGATCTGGAGACAGTCATGCCATAGCTGGCATCTCTTACAGTGATGTCCTCCTCTCCAGAGGGAGACCTGAGAATAGCAACACCACAGCCAGCAGCTTTTGAAGCAATGTTACCCTCTCCAGAGGGGGATCTGGAGACAGTCATGCCACAGTTAGCACCTCCTGCGGTGATGCCCCTCCCCTCTCTGAACAGGGACCAGGAGACAGTCACACCACAGTTGGTGGCTTTTGTAGTGATGTCCCCCTCTTTGGAGAAGGACACAAAGACAGTAATGCTGCAGTCAGAGGCTTTTTCAGTGACATCTCCCACTCTACAGGGGGACCCAAAAACAGCCACGCCAAAGCCAGCAGATTTTGTAGTGATGCTTGTGTTCGGAGGGGGACCCAGAAACAACCACACCACAGTCACTTTTGTAGTTATGTTCCCCTCTCTGGAGGGGACCTGGAGCCAGTCACACCTTCTCCGGTCTTGTGCAGCAGCAAATGGGGGATCAGTAGGGAGTAGCATGGGATCAGCAGCAGCTGGTGGGTGTTTTTGTTTTGTGACATGACTGGGGGATCAATATGGATAATGATGGGACTGGTAGCAGCAGATGGGTTAATTTTGCTTGGTGGCTGCTTGGGAATCAGCAGTAGTGGGTTGGTTTGTTTAGTGAAATGGCCATGGGATCACTGGATGCCCCACTGGGGAGATAAACTACAACTGTTGACCATAAGCACTACTTTTAAGCAGAGGAGAGGGGGAGTCAACAGCTGTTATGCAACAGTATAAATCCCTAGGCAATTTACACCACTGCATTTCAGATGTGCTGCAGTCGGCACTCAGCTGAAATTCAACCTGCACATGTCAACCACTGCATATTCACCTTATTCTGGTTTAGACCATACCACCAACTCCAACTAAAAACAAAAAGCTTGCTGTAGCTCTCATTACAGGTATATAACCTTTTCATCTAAGTGCCCTTATTCAGTTCACTTATCCACACTTCAGCAGATTCTGAGCAGTCCTCCGGAAGGAGGGAGCTAGGTACCCACGCCTTTAGGCAAATGGAGACTAGAGCATAGAGGTTATAAAGACAATATTGAGACAACTCAGCAAATCGATTTTGTAATGGATGATGAATGTTTGCATATTAGATCAGGAATTAGCCTGGCAGATCTGTGCAATGGTAATGCCCCTCACAGCAGCAACAGAGGCATCAATCTGGTAGTGTGAGCATGCAGACCCATGGCTGACTCCTTACCAGCCAATGTTTAATAGAGGGCAATGTAAGTTATGATGCACCTGCTAGTTGTTTATTTGACAGCTGGTCTACCCTGAGCGGCTTCAGTGTATGTCACAAACAGCTGGTGTTTGTCTCCACAAAGTTCCACAGTGTGTTTCATGTGAAAGGGCAAAGCTCTGTGTACATCCAGGGAATGGACAGCTTCACAATCTGAGCCATGTGGTCTTGGAAAAAAACACAAGCAGACCAAGGACAGCTTTAGATGGTATTTAGAAACTACCTTCGGTAGGAACTCCAAATGGGGACAGAGGTCAAACCTGTCCTAATGAAAGACTAAATATGAAGACTCCAGAGAGAGTGTTTAAGGATCACTCACATGTCTAGCCAAGGTGATGGCAACAAAGAATGCGGTCTTCCACCACAGATGAGACAAATTACACTTGTCCAATGGCTCAAATGTTTTTAATTTTTTTAATGAGCTGGGAGAGTAACAGTGAAAGGTCGCTTGCTGGTTGAGGTTCACACACTGGAGAGAACAGATACTCTAAACCCTTGAAAAACTAGATGCCCCCTTCCCCTGGACCACTGTTGGAATGCTGGCTTTTGCACAGTATGCTGAAATGACCACCAGATGCACCTTGAGAGATATAACTCACAGATCAGACTACATAAGGACAGAACGTGCCTCATGAAGCAAGAACGAGGTGGCAAAGACAATTCCTGGCATCATCTGGAGATCATCTTCCACATGAAACCATAGGCTCTTGGGAGTTGAATCCTTCTGAGAGGCTTCAAGCATGGACCAACTTGGAAAGCCCTAAGGCCTGGAACTCTAGCCACTCAGCAAACAGGCTGTCAGGTGAAGGGACCTCAGGTTTAACTGCAAAACTGCCCCTTGGACTTCATCAGGAGGTACAGCAAAAGTGATGCAACTAAGTTGATATGCTGCTGAGACTGCGAAGATCCTGGGACCAGGACTGCCATGGCCAGTCCAGGGGTTATCAGAATCGAGACTACATGATCTCACAAAACCTCAAGGAGCACCTTGAGAATCAGAGGGAATGAAGCAAAGGCCTACAGAAGGCCCACTGTCCATTTACAGGCAAAGGCATTCCCCCAGCTGGGTCTCCCAGATATGAAGATGGGTAAAAACTGTCCCATTTTCCTGACTTCCCAGGAAGCAAACAGGTACACCCGTGGAATTCACCACACAGAGAAAACCTGGGATGCCACCTGAAGATGCATTTGTGGTATGCTATTGATGGAGATAGTTAAACAACGCTGTTGTGCGAAAGGTAAATATAAGCAATTTGCACCTCATGAGGGAATGAAAGAGTCAAATTGCTGGTACTGGTTTTACTGCAGGCAATAATCAGCAAGCAAAGTAAAAAGAATCCTTTCTAAGAGGTTTACAGCTATCTTTGAAGGCACTGTCTTGTCACGTATTGATTTCAGCATTCAGAAGACTTTGCCAGTGTTAAAACAAAGTGTGTATTTGTGTGTAGAGGAAGTGTTCAACTTCTGCCAGCAAAATGTGCCCAGAGATAAATACCATTTTTTTCTCTCCAAATGAAGCAAATTCAGGATAACAGACAAGAACATTTAGAAGGAATAACTTACACAACTATTCTCTTCTGAAATAAAGGGCAGTCCAAGGTGAATGTTTCATATTCGCCACCTTCTCCACAAATGTGAACTCCATATTTCTTAGAGAGCTGAAAGAGATTATTAAAAGAGCATCACATTTAATATTAACATAATAAAATATTGAAAACATTATATAAAAAACATTCAAAATATGTTAACAATTGAGGGTTCCTTGATGAAGCACTGGATTTAAAGTAGTAATCCATATTAAAAAATGTATTTACTTAATAATGCACCCATTTTACCCCCAGTGTTAGGTTTATTTTATTTAGCTTTTGCTGACCGGGTAAGCACACTAGACAACAATGCCTATTTTCATGTGCGACCTTTCCAAATACATTTATAATGGTGTCACACTTCATTTGATTTTTCTTACATCATCACCAAGCTAGGTCTTTGACGTTTGGATTGGATTTAGTCCCATCACCTCAGCAACCGATAAGGTCAGGGGTTACTGTTAGTTGTGTAACCCCCAGGGGGCGCTATCCTAAGGGCTACTACCCCTGTCTGCCTCAGCGGTAACAGGGTGAGGGGCCCAGATCCATTGACAGGTGCCTCCACCCAGAGGTTGGGGTCAGAACAGTCAAGGTTGACTCGGTCACAGCCCTCTGGGTTGCTGCAACCCCCCTTCTTCCAACTAGTGGCTTACACAGTTTAGGTATAATGTTCTCACCCAGCACGCTTACCCCCCGTTTCGAACCACTCAGCTCACTCTGAGGACCCCCTGAAAAATAAGGTACAGTTATCCAATATTCACTGTGCAGTATATCATCAGTAAGACACAACCCAGCCAGGATACTTTTGCAAAACGAACAATCTGGTTTATTTAAGGGGAGACTATAAGGACAGGGGGAAATCAGGGTGATTGGTTTATCACTGTAAAATATATTTGACTACCTAGGGCTCTGTGCACAGGCCTAAACCTATCAGTTGCTGTCTATGGGTACCCAAGCCCTAATGGCTAGTTCCTCGATGCAGCTGGTTGGGGCCCTAACACAAAGGAGCATTCAATTCCTGAGCAGATCTGATGGAGCCAGACAGCTCAATTAGTGCAGTCTGCAATACAACAAACGTCTTTGTCTTGGTTTGAAAGCATTAACAGGGAACTGCCCTGATCCAGTACTCACAACTCCAACAGAGGACCACTCCTTCACCACTTGCAGGGCTGAGCCTGAGTTCCAAAGGCCTCCTCACACATTTATATGGAAAACAACAGAGGGGTACCATACCAAGCAGCTGCTCTCAGGACCCGTGCGAACTCACAGCAATTTTGGGCATTAACTGCAGCTTCAAATGTCCTGACAGACCAAGTGTGATTCAGCAGATTCTCCAGTCCTCTTCAGGTGAAGCCTGGTAGGTAGCTGTACTCCTTCACAGCCTCCTCTGACCGCTGCCCTGCGGATTTTAGTCTGAAGCTTTCTGGCTATGCAAAGCGGGCGACTCAGGCCTTTCATGCGCTGCAGAAGCAAGCGGCTCCCTCCTCGCTCACAGCCACAACGTCTCTGCCGTTCAGGCAGTTGGACCCAGCCTTCTCAGGCGCACGCCACCTGATCCCATAGGTGGGCTGCAGACACCAGGCTATATAATCTGTCTCAATTGGTGCAAAAAGGCGCCCTTGTTCAGACTTTACTTACAGGATTACTAGCTAAGTCCCCATTGGTCAGCCGGCTCCATCTAGAGTCCCAGTCCTGATTGGTCGCTTAGTCCTTCACATTAACTGCCCCTGACACCTTATTGGACCCTTCAGAACGTCCTGGTCCAACATGGAGGGGCCCAGACACACAGAGTCCCATCTGTAACAAAAGCAGGCTAGACAAAGCTGCATCTTCGTTATCACTCTAAATAATTTCAGGCAAACAGGTACACCTGTTGAGGGGGCGCCCCTTGCGCTTTTCAGCGACCACCAAGGGGGGAATTAGAGTACAGCTCAAGCGGAACTCAAGCAAGGAAACACACAGTCCCCCTCGCAAACAAGGACTTTGCCTGCAAGCAGATGGCTC
The DNA here is from genome assembly GCA_016271365.2 of Neoceratodus forsteri. Taxonomy (NCBI): domain Eukaryota; kingdom Metazoa; phylum Chordata; order Ceratodontiformes; family Ceratodontidae; genus Neoceratodus; species Neoceratodus forsteri. The sequence continues at coordinate 245,469,917 of CM028134.1, forward strand.
TTAAAGGGACAGCGCGGGGAGGCATCAAAAGCACTCATAAACCCCACATTTAGCGGCCTCACGCCGAACACCAGCCAGGCATAGAGCATCCAAGCAAGCTCCGGGAAGGCCTTCAGGAACCCCCATTTGTAGAGGGGTTACAGTTGCTAGTCTGTCAGTTGCTTAATGGTCATGTTAAACAATGGGCATTCCAAAATAATTGAGAAAGCTGCTGAAAACCCATGGGTAGCCATATTCAGTTTTTTTTTTTTTTTTTTTTTCATTTCGTTTTCATTTTGTTTTACCAGGAAAAGCTACACTGAGCAAAGCTCATTTGCAAAAAGGTCCTGGTTAGGAGAGTACAGTACAGAAAAAAAAAACAGTATAAGTGTACACATTGAGGAATAACATAAATTACAATAGCATATTGTATCCTATCTCTACTGCCAGCTCCATTGACTTGGCCCTAAATTTCTTCAGATCACATTTCCTGTTAATTTGGGATCACCATGCCCCACTTAGGAAAACTAGGATTCAAGGTTCTCATCTCCCTTGGGCCTCAGCCGAACTGCTAGTCTGCCTGCGTGCTCAAGAACTGGCAAGGAAAGCCCACAAGACCTCTGGCTCCACTGCTGACTACCATAAATATCATACTTTACGTAATGCCTGCACAAGGGCTACAAAACATGCTAAGGCAGAGTACTTTTCCACCACCTTTCAAAACAATATTAACCACCCCTCAAAGTTTTGGAAAGTCATCCACTCCCTCTTCGCCCCCCCCCACCCAGTCCTCTGCCCCAGTCCTCAAGATGAGAGGTGCCACCATCTCTGACCCCACTGCTGTCGCTGCTGAATTTAATGACTACTTTACCTCCAGTGCCTCTTCCCTCCTCTCAGCCTTATGCACCCCCACCCTTCCTATCCTCCCCTTTCTCCTTCTCCCTAGTCTCAACAGCTGACACTCTCAAGGCCCTCCTGCCTCTAAATCCTCTTAAGGGGAAGAGTCCAGATGGGATGGACTCAAAACTCCTTCAATCTCTCTGCCCCGCCATCTCCCTCCCTCTTGCGTCCCTCCTTAACCTCTCTGGCCTCCATCCCAGTTTTGTGGAAGCATGCCACAGTCATTCCCCTCTCTAAAGGTGGTGACTCCTCTGTTCCTGGAAACTACTGCCCTATCTCTCTACATAGAAACAAAGAATTTGACGGCAGATAAGGACCGCTTGGCCCTCCTAGTCTGCCCATTTCCCTACCTATTGGATAAGCTGCAGATTCTAGTTACCCAACAGCCTACTTCCTCCTACCCCTTACTACAATTGCCTTATGTCTGTCCCATGCATTCTTGAATTCCCCCACTGTTTTTGACCCCATGCTACCCTTGCTAAACTTCAAGAACATGTGGTTCTTTCTCGACTTTCTCCTTTTCTTGACTCATCCTCTTACCTCACCCCTTTCCATTCAGGATTTAACAAATTCCACTCCACCTCTGCCTCCCTGCTCAGGCTGACTGACTCCATTCTGTCCAGCATGGATCAGGGCCTGATCACCTCTGCAATTTTTGTTGACCTGGCCAAAGCCTTTGACAATGTAGCCAACCCACTCCTAGTTGCAAAGCTTTCGGTTGCAGGACTTTCCCCCAAGCTACTGAATGATTCCGTTCATACATTCTGGGCAGAACTCAATCAGTTAAAATTGGCAACTCCTGCCCCCCAATATCAGCACTGGCATCCCCAAGGATCGATGCTAGGTCCCATCCTCTTCTCCATTTTTCTAAATAGCTTCCCCTCTGCCTGTACATCAGCATCCATACATATGTATGCAGATGATACTGTCATATTTGCCTCTGGCTCCTCCCCTGTTGATCTGATGACCTGCCTACAGCTTGATTTCGACAACATCCAGCTCTGGTTCCACTCTATTCAGCTGTCCCTTAATGCAAAAAAAAAAAGTCTCTATGACCTTTGGAACCAGGCAAAAGCTCTTTAGACTTCCAGCCCTCCCATCATGCCACACCCTAGATGGGTTCATCCTTGAAGACATCCTTTCCTTCAATTACCTTGGTGTTTGACCTGACCGGCACCTAGATTTCTCTGTTCAAGTGGACTCTAGCCACAAAAAGCTCCACCCAAACCTAGGTGCCTTGTACCAGAACAGAGGATGTATATCCCTGCTGGCGCGCAGTCTCATTTTACAGAGAATGATTCTCCCCATATTCCACTATGGAGCCACCATCTATGGCAGTACCCAAAGTCCACCCTAGCCAGACTGGACCCCTTCTATCACTCCTTCTGTCAGTTTGCTCTTGACTTCCCTCCTCTGACTCACCACTGCTCCCTCTACACCTCATTCAGTCTTCCCTATCTTGAAGCCAGATGGCTTTCACATGCCTCCACCCATATTGCCAAGTCCTGCTGGAGCTCACTCCCCTCCTACCTCACATCTCTACTCCCCGCTCCCACTCAGTCCTCCTATTCCCTTCATAGTGTTGGCTGTCGGACCCTAGCACTCCCGTCTAGGTTGTCATCTTCCAGTCAAGCTGCGTTCTCCTTCCACTTCCCCAAACTCTGGAATGCCCTCCTCCTCCCCATCTGCACTGCCACCTCCTTCCGCTCCTGCTCTTTTTTTTTTTATTCCTTTTAGTAAGAGAAGCATAGTTATGAATGTTACACACATGGTCATACGGTCAGTAATACATCAAGCCAGCGTTATCAAATGCATGTTAACGTATTAGTAATACACATGTATGCAGAGAGATTTTATTTATTTATTTACTGAAGTCTTGGAATTACAACCCTGTGAGTCAAAAAACTCTTTTGCAAAGGCTCCACTTCAGATTTACAGACAGGCAGGTTACAAAAAAATTACAGAAGATTAATACAGTACATTATACATAAGATACAAGTATACAAATAATACAGTTCATTATACACAAGTGCATCATAAATGAGGGTGGAGTGACGTGATGCCTAGGCTTGGATAGCAGCTCGGTGTGTGAGCCTCCTCCTCTACCTTCACTAATCGGATTCTCCAAGTCAATCTAAGCTTCATCGCCACACAGTTTTGACACAGAGCCTCTGTGGAACTCATCTAGCTTCTAATTCTAATTCTAGCTTCTAATGCCACTGTCATGACACTTAAAGCTCCTAAGGTACTCCCCTCCTCTCCAACTCCCGTCTCCTAGCTTAACCTTCTTACTACCTGCCTTATACAGACTGCTCGCCAGAGGCCACGTGTAACCCCTGAATAAACTATATGCAAAGTACTACCAACTGATTACAGGACATGATGATAACCATGCCTGTACCCATGCCTGCATCTACTGCTTTTCTTTTACCGTGCCTGTAAGCCATGCCTGTATCCACTGCTTTTCTTTTACCATGCCTGTAACCATGCCTGTATCCACTATTTTTTTTTACTGTAACCACCTCATGATGGGGATTACAAGAGCAACAGAATTATGTATTAAGCAGGTTAGCAAGAGGAAAAGGAAGAGAAGACCATTATAGTTTTCCAAAGAGGTAGCAAAGAAAGTGAAAGCCAAAAAGATTGCATTCAGGCAATACAAAAAGACACAGGCAGAAGGGGATAGGGAGAAGTACCAGGAGAAGCAAATGGAGGTAGGGAGGTCAGTAAGGGAAGCCAAAGCTCAGACAGAAGAACACATTGCAAAATCAGTGGGTAGAGGGGACAAAACCTTTTACAGGTACATAAGTGAAAAAAGAAAGGCAAAGGGAGGGATAGTGAGACTGAAGGGGGAGGATGGGGGCTGTGTGGAGGATGACAACAGTAAAGCTGACATATTGAACAGGTATTTCTGCTCAGTCTGTACTGAGGAAGAGGAGGGTAATGGGTCTGAACGGAGTACAAGGGGTGAGAATGGTGCAGAAATGGACACAAGTCCCTTTACACGAGAAAGGGTCCTGAAGGAACTGGAAGTAATGAGTTGATAAAGCAATGGGGCCAGATGGGGTGCACCCCAGGGTCCTTAAAGAACTAAGAGAGGTGGTGGCTGAACCTCTGGCTATCCTGTTTAGCTGATCACTAGAAACAGAGAAGGTACCCAAAGACTGGAGGATAGCAGATGTAGTCCCCTTATACAAAAGTGGGAACAAAGAGGAAGCGGGGAACTGCAGACCAGTCAGCCTCACCTCGGTAGTGGGGAAGATCATGGAAGCACTACTGAAGGAGAGCTTGGTGGAACATCTGGTTGTCAATGGACTACAGGATCCAAGGCAGCATGGTTTCACTAGGGAAGGTCATGTCAGACCAACCTCATTGAATTTTGACTGGGTGACTAGGGAGGTGGATCAGGGAGGCAGTGGACATGGCCTATCTGGACTTAAGCAAGGCCTTGACACTGTGCCACATAGAAGACTATTGCACAAACTGGGAATATGGGTGTGGGCAGGACAGCAGTGTGGTGGGTAGGTAACTGGCTGGGTGGCAGGACACAGAGGGTGGTGGTAAATGGCTGTCACTCCACAGAGGGAAGAGTGACCAGTGGGGTACCACAAGGATCAGTGCTGGGACCGGTCCTATTTAATATCTTCATCAGTGACATTGCTTGGGACCTAGAAGGCAGAATTTCACTGTTCGCTGATGACACAAAGCTCTGTAACAGAGTAGACACACCAGAGGGTGTAGACAGAATGAGAAGGGACCTGTAGAAACTTGAAGAATGGTCAGGGGTTGGCAGTTGAAATTCAATGCAAGGAAGTGCAAGATAATGCATATGGGGAACAAAAGCCCTGGCACAATATATCAGTTGGGGTGAGGATATAGCATGCACCAAGCAGGAAAGGGATCTTGGGGTTATCATCTCTGATGACCTCAAGGCAGGGAAACAGTGTGACAAGGCAGCAGGTAAAGCAAATAGGATGCTGGGATGCATAGGCAGGGGCATCACCAGCAGGAAAAGGGAGGTCATAGTTCCACTATACAAGACACTAGTGAGGCCTCACCTGGAGTACACTGTACAGTTCTGGAGACCTTACCTACGTAAGGACATAGACAGGGTAGAGAAGGTTCAGAGGAGGGCAACAAAGATGGTGCATGGATTGCATCACAAGTCCTATGAGGACAGGTTGAAGGAACTGAACATGTACTCCTGGAGGAGAGGAGGAGAGAGGGATATGATAGAGACATACAAGTATCTTACAGGGAGGAACAGGTGCAGGAATACACTATTTTAAGCTAAAAAGATGTTCCAGGACTAGAGGACATGGGATGAAGTTGAAGGGAGGACGATCAGAGGAAACGTGAGAAAGAATTTCTTCATAGAACGGGTGGTGGACAAGTGGAACACCCTGCCAGAGGAAGTGGTGGGGCTGAAACAATCATAGGATTTAAGAATGCATGGGATAGACATAAAGGAATTCTGGAGGTCAGGGGTAAGGGGCAACAGACTTCTTGGAAAACATAAACTGAACTTACAAGCTCAAATGGGCAGACTGGGTGGGCCATAGGCCCTTATCTGCCGACACTGTCTATGTATCTATGTAACTCACAATGCCTCAAATGTTCCTTATGTCCTTGTTCATTCTTATAACTTGTATTTTTATCTCGGGTCGCCCCTGAAAAAGGGACCTTCGGGGCTCAGTGGGCCTACCCGGTCACCAAAATTTAATAAATAAATAAAATAATAATAATTATCTTGCCGGTTCAGTTCTGAAGCCGAATAATTCCTCAAGATGGAAGTGGATATGCGGCTGGCCCAGCCACGCCACACTCCACCTACTACTCCAGAAAGGCCCCTAAGAAGGCCAAAGCTCAAGCCCAGCAATCAATCCGCCAACCCTCTCCCCCTACTATGGCTATTCCTCTCACAGAGGACTGTTTTTTGCAAGAACTTCAGCCATTTAAAGAAGCTCTGCAAATTATTACCACGGAGTTTAAATCCCTGCGTCTTGGTCTAGGGGAGTTGGGCCATCGAGTCAGCGACAATGAAGCTTGTACTAGCTTTTTAGAGCGTTGGAAAGAGCAGACAGAGCCTGAAATCATATGCCTAAGACAACAAGTTAAAAAGTTACAAAATAAAGCAGAAGACCTCGAAGGGAGAAGTCGCAGAAATAATCTCCTAATCTTTGGGCTTCCCGAAACAGCTGAAGGCCCCTCTCCTGTCTTATTCACCCAGAAATTCCTGGCTAAAGTTGTTGGGCCTTCCCCTTACAAACCCTTGCTAACTCATAGAGAGGGTGCATCGTTCATTACGTCCACGGCCTCTGGAGGGATCACCCCCACGTCCCTTCATCTTCAGACTCCTTAATTACCTCGAAAAGCAATACATCCTACAGCAATATAGAGAACTGCAGAGCGTTATGTGGGAAGGTCACCCCATAAGAACTGCACAGGATTTAACCCAGGTAAACCAGACAGAAGAGAGGGTCTTTCCACCCTCTGGTTACTAAATTAATTGTGGCCAGCATCAAATTTCGTATGCAGTATCCGGGCAGGCTACAAGTAAATATCGAAGGGCAATGACGATCCTACGACACCACAGAACAAGCTTCACAAGACCTGGCAAAATGTTTCCCAGATCTGTTCAAAAATACCTGAATGGAGGAATCCGGTGTACCTGAGGTGAGATCGCTGGTCTGTTCCTGGGATCGTGGTTTGCTGTGTGTGTGGTTATTCCCTGCTGCTGGTTTTGGCAACACATTTGTGCAACGTTTCATGATTGTGCTCAGATCCTCCCTCGGAATGGTTTGGCGGGCAGTATCCTGAGTGGAGTCATTTGTTTCAGCAAGGAACTTCAATTTTAGGAAGTTGGGACTCTATTAGGTTGGGACTGTTTTTGCGCAGCAGCTGATTCCTCCCTACCAGAAACAACATCAAGCTGCCAAAGTCCTGTGGAGTCTCACCTTGGACTTTCAACCTGCATAGCTATTCCTCTCTTCACTTCCTATAATAGGACTCGTTTAAGGACCGCTAACCTGGTAAAACATTGCTTTTGTATGTACCATCGGATTAATATACTGCCCATTCTGTCTTTAAATTTAAGTTTTTTTTTTTTAATGGAGGTTTTTCCCCTCCTTTTCTTTAACCGGTACAGCTTAAGTTAATAGTACTACTTATTTTGGCCTCTCCAGTTAATGTATCCCCCCTGTGTGTGGTAGTCCTCTAATGGGACATTTGTCCCCTGGGCTTGGAGACCGGGGCTGGGATGGAGAATAGTTCAGACTCCTGCAATCTCTGAGCCGGAGTGCATTGCAATTAGATTGCTGTGGGAGTGCGCCTTACCTATCCAGCTGTGGGGGCTAGGGTTCGCATATTTAATATCTGACTTATCACTGGTATATTTCATAGTACCGCACCCTTTCAATTCTGGCATTAGGCGCACTGGGGAATTAAAGGATTTGATTTTTTCAGGGTTTTGCCTATGGGGGGTGGGATCGATGGCTCGGTACAGTTACTGTATTAGAAATAGGAGTCAGGGGGTAGGGGATGGGGTATTGTTATGGCATTCTGGAATTATGCTTACGATTGGGTGGGGGGGTCCTGGGACATGCTTAAAATTGGTATTTGTTCACAAATTCTTGTTTGGACATACTGTTGTACATTTCTGGTTTGTTGTTTCTTTGAGTATTGTTGTAAAGTTCTCGAGACAAAAAGGACAGGGACTTGGGGTGGAAGGGTGGGTGCGGAGTGTGCTTAGGGAGTACTGTTTATCTGATTACAAAGTTTAAATGTTATGACTATGGCTAGTAGACTAACTAAGTGTCTAACCTGGAATGTCAGAGGTGTCCGGGAACAACTCAAAAAATACCAAGTGCTGAAACATAACTCTTTGCTACATGCTCAGATTACGTTCATTCAAGAGACTCATCTCCTTCCTCATGAGGCACTCGGGCTCCGCAGGTAAGATATCAGTCAGGTTTTTGCCTCTGGAACCTCAACCTCGAGTAAGGGTGTAGCTATTCTGGTGAACCGTTCGGTCCCTCTACAGGTAGATCAAGTTATTGCAGACCCGCAGGGACGATACATTCTCATAAAGGGCCTACTCGACTGCAAAGAACTTATATTGGGTAGTATATATGGGCCAGTAGGAGGCAACCCGACCTTTTTTTACAGAGTTACCCGTTAAATTAACCCCCTTCCTCTCACTTCCACTGATACTGGGAGGTGATTGGAACCTCCCCCCCACTCAAGATTTGGATCGGTCTAATTACCCCCTTAGGCCTCCCTCGGCAGCACAAAGAGCCTTACAGGAATTTATGGATCTTTTAGGCCTTTGTGACTCCTGGAGAATTTTAAATCCGTTGTCCCACATGTATTCCTTTTATTCAATCGTCCATCATACTTCTTCTAGGCTGGATTATGTTCTTATTAGCTGTTCTTTTCTTCCTGGTCTCTGTAATGCTGGAATAGAGCCTATTATCCTCTCTGACCACGCAGTGGCTTGGGCAACACTTGCCCTGGACGCCAACTTCCAACATGATACAACCAGGAAGTTAAATACTCAGCTCCTTAAGGATGAATATGTGATTTCCAGAATCCCTTCTCTCATCCAGTCATTTACTACATCTAATCAGAATACGGTACTGAGGGTAGATCATGAATGGTGTGCCTTAAAATGTTTTTTAAGAGGGGAATTTATCTGTCTAGCTTCTACATGAAAACGTCGTTGGGAATCAGAAGCCCTTTCTTTGCTTGCTCAAATTTGTACCCTAGAACAGTCTCTCTCACCCACCTCTTCTTCAGACTCTTTACAGACACTGCTCTCTCTCAGAAATAAATATGCTATCCTACTGCAGGAAAAGGCAGAATTCTTAATATTAAAAACCCAGACTAAATATATAGAACAAGAGGAAAAGGAGGGCTGCCTGCTCGCTCTCCGGCTCAGGAAGCTGGAAGCATCAAGACTCATATCCTCTATTAAAGCCCCAGACGGCTCCATCAAAACACATCCTAGGGACATAGCACTAGTCTTTGAGCAATTCTATTCCACCCTATATAGCCAACGCTCATCTCCACCAACTAAGGAGGAATTATCTGCCTACTTGGACTCCTCTGCATTGCCACATCTGCTAGAACATCACCAGATCCTTCTCTCTACTCCCATCTCTTTAGATGAAGTGGAATTCACCATAAACAAACTAGCACTTGATAAAGCCCCGGGACCCGATGGTTTCCCTTCAAATTTCTATAAACTCTTTATTAAAGATCTTGCCCTCATTTTACTCCGTCTATATCACTTCATGCTTTCTTGAGACTCCCTAGATCCTTCGGTTCTAGAAGCCACTGTTGTTCTCCTTCTCAAGCCAGATAAACCACCTACTTGTCCAGCCAGCTATCGTCCTATCTCTTTATTAAACTGTGACATTAAATTTATTACTAAGATCTTAACCTCTAGAATAGAGAAGGTCTGGTCTTGTCTTCTCAGTCCCGAACAAGTAGGTTTCGTCTCTGGTAGGTCTTCTGCTGACCACCTCTGCAAGATAGCCCATATCTTCAATGCAGCAAGTTCCTCTTCCTTCCCTATGGCTTTAATCTCTCTTGGCATGGAAAAAGCCTTCGACAGGGTAGACTGGTCATTCCTGTGGTCAACCCTGCAAAAGATGGGCTTCCCTCCTTCATTCCTACAGTGGCTTCAGGTGATTTATTCCTCTCCAATGGCCAAAATATACTGTAACAGCGTGTCTTCTTCTCCTTTTCCTTTATACACGGGTACGTGTCAAGGATGTCCCCTCTCCCCATTTCTGTTTAACCTATACTTTGAACCGCTTATCAGGCACTTAAAATCCTCCCCTAACACAATGGGCACCCCCATCGGCAATCTTACACCATCTCTTTCAGTTTATGCTGATGACATCCTCTTTCATCTGTCAAAACCCATCTCCTCTCTCTTACTGAAGTTTTAAAGATAATTGACAATTTTGGTAAGTACTCTAATTATAAATTAAATCTCAATGAGACAGAGATATACCCTCTCAATCATTCAACATACAAATAGGATTTCGTCCCATTCGGCATGAGGTGGTCTCTGCGTTGCCTTAAGTACCTTGGCATATATTTAATCACTGACCCCTCTTTAATACGGAAACTGAATCTAGAAGACCTTATGGGTACTATTCAGCAAGACTTAATTCGCTGGAAGAGCCTCCCTCTCTCATTATGGGGTAAAATCAACATTATTAAGATGAATGTCCTTCTTAGGCTCTTTTACCCCTTAAATATGCTTAACACCTGGCTTCCCATATCCTTTTTTAAACATATCCATTCTGATATTACTTCATTTATCTGGCTGGACAAGGCTCCCAGATGTTCATATCTTAAACTGGGGCTTCCCAAGGAAGCTGGGTGTCTGCGACTACCTAACTTCATGCTATATTACTGGGCCAGCCACCTCTATAAATGTGGAAAATGGCTCTCTATTTCTCAACCAGCATCAGCAAATGAATATGTCCCCATCTGGCTGCAAACAAAAACTGATCTAATCATTAACTACAATCTGAACCCTACTGCTATTCTCTTTTCTTCATTGAAATCTCTTCTGAAGATGTTAGGTTCCTCCCCAATCGGTATCTCTATTAAGGTCCTCTCGCAGCTCAGCGCCTACCTAAAGATGTCCCCTTCCAAAGACTTTTCTCAGCCTATCTTTTCCAACTTAAATATCAAGATAGGAGGACACCCATTATCTCCCACTTGGCTTCCGGTACCTCCTGAACTTAAAGTATCAGACTTCTATTCTCAGACATCCATACTCACCTCTCCTGAGCTATTAACCAAATTTCGGCTGGCACCAACTAACATATTTAAGACCTATCAATTAAGGCACATCTTAGTGCAACAATTTGGTCTCTCCTTAAAACAGTCTCTATTTGGGGACTTTCTTCAGCAGACTCAGGATTTTGCCTCTAAACCCCATGGTGTTTCCTTTCTATACATGTACTTGCTTACTAACTCCCAACCCTCTTTTCTGGCAGGATCTAAGATATGGTAATCTCTTATACCAGATCTTGAGAGTAACTGGACCCGCCTCTGGAAAGATCAATATACCTATCTATCTCAGGACCGGTTTAGACTTACCCAATATCATATATTAAATAATATGTATTATATCCCTGTCAAATTAGCCAAAATGGGTTGTCTCCCCTTTTCTACTTGCACTAGATGTGGCAAAGCAGAAGGTACCCTAGCACTTGTCCTTTGGTCTTGTGAGAAGTTGTCTTCCCTGTGGGCACAAATTGAGGATGACTGGACCCCCTTTTAGTCCTACAAGGTCTCTTCTCCCCCGGAATATGTATTGTAGGTGATTATTCACAGATTCAGGTTAAGGAAAAGAGATATCACATGGCCCTTATAGCTCTCTTTCTCTCTACGAACAGAACAATTAATTGCCAGTATACAACACCGTAAGCCTCTATTTTATAAAAAATGGGGCAAATTATATGCCCTTTAAACTAGCTCTCCTTTGTGTGTTCCAGACACCTCATTGGTGGTGGACAGATCATATATAATTTTAACTTGGATATTATTTTATGATGTATTTACTCCTGGACCTATAGTACACTCGGCGTGGGGGTGATGAGGTATGGGGAGAGGATTTTCTCCCGTTTCATGTTTCCGATATAATGTATAGTTGCTGTTTGTTATTTATATAAAATTCAATAAAGCTTTTTGAATTTAAAAATAAATTAATAAGGGCGGAGTGCATGGCAAAGAAACAACATGGCGAATAGATTTAAAACAGACAGGATATGGAATATTACAGGAAATTAATACAGTACATAATACATTGGATAAGAGTATACAAGTAATGCAGTGCATTATACATAAGTGCATCATAACTGGGGGCTGAGTACATGATAATGAAATGAACATGGTGCAGGCAGTGCTAGCCAACTGTGTAAACAGATAGGAAATTAAGGAAAAGAAAGGGAGACCAGAAGGAAGTCAGTTAAGGAGAGTCGTGAGACAGCTATGGGGGAGGTAGGGAGAAAAGTTGAGTAAGGTGTGTAAGGTGTAGAGAAGGAGGAATAGGAAAGAGTGCAGGTAAAGGATGAGTAAAGGGCAGGAGGGGAACAGAGTGTGGAGGGAGAAATTAGACCAAGATAAGGTGGGGAGGAGCAGGGGGAAATTGAGGGACAAGCCAAGAGCAGTCCCAGATTGACCAGTAAAAGCTAGGAGCAGTCACAACTATTCACAGAGAGTAGGTGCTGGTGAAGTTTAGTTTTAAAGGGGCCCAATTTAACTGCGGAGGAAACCAGAGGAGGCAGGCCATTGAGCAGGAATGGGGCCCTGTGGAAGAACACTCGCTGCCCTAGGGATGTCTTACAGAAAGGGACTAGGTAAAGGGCCTTATCAAAGCTCCTAGTAGAATGAGGGGTAGGGTGGGGAGATGAGCTGCTGGACTGAGGGAGGGGAGAGTGAGGTGGTAAGCTTCTTGGCCAGCAGGCAGGTGTGACAGTCAAGCCTAACTGATTCATCTGATAAATAATACGTTTCCTAGGTAAGCCCCGACTTCTCATGAGATAAATAAATCCTCGCAGAAGGAATGTATCCACCAATCAAGAAACAACTGTACTCCAAACCTCCTCTTCAGATTGAAAGATTGAAGAAAAGGGAGAGGACACTCTGGGATAAATAAGTCCACCCATTTTCATGTCTGGACACTCACTAACACCCCAGATGGTAAATTCTGGACCATGTTGTGCCATGTAAAATATCCATTTTGCCATTTCTCCCTGAAGGATGTGTGTTTACTATGTAACTCAGCCGTGAGACCTCTAGCCTATATATATCCAAAACAATGTATCGCCATTCAGAGACTGTAGGAATTCTGATGAACATCCATCTACGAGTTATGGCTTTTTTTGCTGCTAAAAAGTAGAGGGGGAGTAAAGTACGATGCCATAAAGGTCTGCGAGGTGGATAAATCGACAACACAACCATTTTGGCTGTAAGCTCTACCTGTTCTCCCAGACAGTCCCGTAGCTCTTCCTGAAGGGTACACCAAAATGGCATTAATTTAGGGCAAAACCATAAAACATGGACTAAATCACCTAGTTTACAGTTGCAGTCCCTCCAGCACTTACCATATGAAGCAGGAAGATATTTAACTAAAACTGCAGGACAGTGAAAAAAATCTGGTGCAGCACTTCCAAGCAAATTCCCTCCAAACATGAAGAGGTGATTTTGATGGCATTTAAAGATGAGTCACGCCACAGTGCTGGAGGAATCTGCAAGTCCAAATCTTTATTCCAGCCTTCTATCACCAGTTGAGAAGTGTTCCCCAAATAGTCCCTTAAGATTTTATATAGGTGTCCAATTAGTTTTTCCCCGGGATGACCCTCCAATGTATCTTTAAATAAGACTCATAGTACAGGTAAGGGAGCAAGTAGTTTACAGTCTATTTCCCTTTGCCACAACATATAGTTTCTTATCTGGGTACAGCAGAAGACATCCCTGTCAGGAAGACCATATTTCCTCTGTAATTCAGCAAAAGGAATATTTCCTGAATTTGTGAGAAACTGGTGAAAGTAATTAAGCCCCACTCTCCTCCAAGACGTGAAGTTCTTCTGCTCCCTTTCTTGTCTTCTCTAAGGCTTCACCTCTCCTTCCTGTAACTGCACCTGCGTTCTCCACCCCTACTCCACTACTCTGTCTACTTCCTTCCTTCTTCCTCTCCCTCCTTTTCTTCCATTACCTCAACTGTTACCTCCTGGTCTCCTCCTGTAAACCCCACCTCAATCCCTACCTACTATATTCCTCTCCCTTCTTCACTGCATATCTTTACAAAATAATGGAATAATATATTAAGGGTTATCTACAGCATCATATCCTGACAAATGCACATATACTGTAGATATTACACAGCATGGGTTTGTGTGGGTGAGATCATGCCAGACTAATCTCTTGAGTTTCTCTGAGATGGTGAGCAAGGCTCTTTAGGATAGATTACCGGTGGATGTCATCTACCTCGATTTTCTAAGACCTTTGATCTGGTCCCACATAATGGTCTACCTAAGAGTATACAGAATATGGGTGTATCATCCCAAATCATCTAATGGGTTAGAACATGGTTGGGTATGAGAAGGCACAGGGTGAACATAAAGGGATTCGTGTCAGACTTGGGGAACGTCACAAGCGGAGTGCCCCAGGGCTCGATACTGGGCCCTGTATTAATATCTTCGTTTCCTCCCTCAAAACATCGAGGAATGCATGGATGGCAACGTTTGCTGATGACAGCAAGGTTGGTGCCATTATAAGAAAGTATGAAGACGTACTGAAATTCCAAGCAGAATCAGATGTAATTGGAAACTGGGCTACAACACATAAGATGAAATTTAACACGGTGAGGTGCTGTTATGCACTTTGGTCATAATAATATTCAGGGGACATATAAGCTATGCAGATATGCTCTAAAAAGTGTTGATTATGAGAGGGACCTTGGTGTATTGGTTACCAACAACATTATTTAGACAACATGCCTCTGCACAGTCCACAGAGCCAACAGAATGTTCCAATGCATCCTGCATAAGAAGCAGAGACATATCTGTGCTACTGCCCCTGTACACAGCACTGGTTAGGCCTATAATGGAGTGCAATTCTGGAGCCCCATCACAAATCTGACGTATGTAACCTTGAGAAGGTTCAGAGGAGAGCAACTAAGAAAATATGTGCTACAGTTTCATTATCCTATGAGGACAGGTTGGGAGAGCTAGACATGTATACTTTGAAACATCGGAGGTTTAGAGGGGACCTTTGCTTAGTATATTCAGCACACAGGAACAGGGACTTGTAGGAGTGTATGGGTCTTGATAGTAGACATCCTCCTAGATGGACACAAACACATGGGTAGCAGCTGAAAGGGGAATTGTACAGTACTAATAAGAGAGGGGCTTGGGTAAACCAGAGAGTGGTGTCCCCTTGGAATAGACTCCCATCCGAAGTAGTAGAAAGCGATACCATGCCTAGCTTTAAGACCAGATTAGACAATTACTATAGAAGCCTAGGGAAAATTTAAGGGTACATAAAATGCAACATACTAGTTATGGGACTCTTTGGCGAAAGCTATTGTCCCTCTACAAACTTATGAAACTTATTGTCTTCGCCTTTTGGCTGGCCCTATCGTGTCTTGGATATGCTGAATCTAGGTATACATACTATAATACTGCTGCTGCTTAGCTCTGCCTACTATGCACAGTAATGCTCTACGTCACTTCATTGTACAATCTATCTGACTATGTACTGTAAATACTGTGTTTATTTCATTGCAAAGCTTATCCTATTATGTCCTGTAAATACTATGTACAGTATATGTAAATACTTTGTAAATGTATATTCCTCCCATGACCCCTCCCCCAGGACGCATCTGGAAACGAGCTGTTACTCAACTCAGTATGTCTTTCCTGGTGAAACTTTTGAAATAAATAAATAAATCATGTAGTCTGCTAGGTCATAGAAAAAATAACAGGTACAGAACAGAGGCAAAAACATATAATTTCAGGCATAATATATTCAGCAATAATATAAAAAAAAATAAAGCAGCACACCAAAAGTAAATAATGAATCCCTTTTTTCTTCATTTGAAACTCATAAAATAATGAAGCAGAATTGAAAGAGAAAAAAACATTTGCGATAGAGTAAGAGGTATGAAGCCTGTGGCTCACCTAGTAGCGCAGCAGTACTACTTCCGTTCACTATGCCAGTGACCTGGGTTCATGAATGATCTTGGGTTGGTTGGAAGCTGGCTGAGAAGGCAGGATCGAGCATCCTTTGGACAGCTCTCCTGCCTTGACGATGGATGACATACAGGTCTGCTATTAATTCACAGGTGATAGTCGACTGCAGGGTTTTAAATAACTGATTAGCAGTTTTTTCTTGGGACAATGCCAACTGTACAGAAAGTATTTATATAGGTTTGCTAGAAGTGTTATGTTTGTTAAACACAGTGAGGCAAGTGCTATGCATTTTCACAATGTTTTAGCACTTTCATGAGCAAAACGCTAATCAATTTTTGGAGTTAAATAAATCCCTGGACTGGCAGTCGGATCAAGAAGCAGCTGCACGCTGATCTGCTAAGGGGGAGCAGGCACAGCCGGAGATTGAAAGGCTTGTTTTACACTTATGAAAGGGAAACTACTGTTGCCTGAATTTGACAGTGTTTTTAACTTAAGTCTCTTTCCAGACCTTCTTGTGCTGTTGTAAAAATTGTGTTTTCTGTGTTCCCTTGCTCTGTTTTTCCACAGCAGGGTGCTAGGAGTCTGCCTCTGTGGTAAAGAAAGACAGCGAACCCTGCAGAGGGACATTTTGGTGGGGAAACAGCACACTGCATAGAAGAAATTAAAAAATAATTTGGTGTAAGACAAAAAAAAAAAAATCAAACTTTCCAGCAGTTCCAGCAGACATCCACCAGCCAAGGGTGTCAACACAGACACTGCTGGACTTGCTTACCTGTAAACACTACTTCAAACAACATGAAGTCTTGCTATATTATGACTATTGCAGTTTGCCCCAGCCCTAGAACTGCTCCGGAGGTGAAAGAGCCAACCTCCATGCAGAGCATGGAGCTTAGAGTGCGAGCTCGGCTCAGAAGCTCTGTCTGGCTGGTTTCAAACCGAAACCGTCAGATTCTTTACTCCGCCTCACTGAACAGTCGCTCCGGAGATTCCTCCTGTTGCTCGGTTCATTTCTTCGGTTTAAAGCGCTATTTCTCGGTTTAATTTAACCGCGATTTCATTATTTTAACTGCAAAACCGATCGGTTCAGGCTCTGTCTATGGTAATCGTAAGTAATAGATAGGGTTTTTTCTGTGTGGAACTTGTAAAGTATTATCGGTTCGGTTGAACCGATCGAGTTGTATTTAAATATAAGTTTAAAGCCTTTTAAGGCTTTTTAGAGTGCGGTTCACGGTTCTTATCGGTTCTAAAAAAAGATTTCATTACGTTTTTTTCCACGACCCGTGACACAGTTTGGAACCGATAAGGGTGTCTTGCCTGGCACTGCCATCAAAAGGGCAAGTTGGTTGGTTAGGCTGGCATCATGTCTGAGAAACCCAAAAGAAAAACCAGGCCCACTGGGTTTCAACACTGTAGTGTCTGTGGGGAAGCCTTTGCCAAGGCTGACCCACACACTACATGTGTCTATTGTCTGGGGTTTGACCACCTCAATTCAGACTACCAGATTTGTAAAAATTTCCCTGCAGCCACCCTGGACAAGAGAGTGGGCAGGCTCAGGGAATGAGAGGCCAAAAAGTCCGCTGACCCGGATGGCCAGCCCGGTTCGGTGCCAACCGAACCGGAGGGAGTGCCCTCTGACCAGGGCGAGACTTCCTCGGGCAAACGAAAAGCTGGCTCTGAGGAGCCAGTTCCAGCAAAGAAATCTAAAAAATCAGCAGGTTTGGAGTCCAAAATTCCTTCTCCAACTGCTGCTGAGATAGCCAGGGCAATACAGATTGTCCAGTCCCTGTTCCCGGTTCCCTCCGAACCGCCACTGTCTGGCAAAAGGTCGGTTCGGTCGGTTCCAGTGGTTCAGGATTACGATATAGAAGAGTTCTATGAACCAGAGGAGGGGATGAGGATTATGATCAGTGTGAATGTGACTTTGAAAGTCTGGATGTGCCCATTGAACGGACATCTCCCCAGACAGACCTTCAGGTGAGTCTCCCCCTAGGCTTTCTGAGTCCCCTTCTCATTTTTTGTTTTATAAAAAAGTTGCTGAGATCCTCCAGCTTCCCTTAGAGGAGGCTTTGGATGAGCAAGAGGAGCCTGACTATGTGGAGATGATGGATATCCCAGAGTCAAGGAGGTTGTCCATCCCTTTACATAAATCCTTCAGAAAACAAACAATAAAAATTTTAAAAGCTCCTAATTCTGTGCCTCCTGTGGATAAAAAGATGGACAGGAGGTACACTTTGTCAGGTCCTGATACAGATTTTCTTTCACAGCAATGCAGTCATGTTGGGGTAGTTCAGGCTGCAGCCTGTGATAAAGCTAATATTCCACTGGCTTCACATCCTCCTGACAAGGATTCCAGGAAGATTGATGCCATGGCCAAAAAACAATACATGGCAGCATCCTTGGGACTCAGACAAGCTAACTATATGGCTTATGTTGCAAGATACCAGAAATCTAGATGGGATACTGTCATGGCCTTAGCCAAACAGGTCCCTGGCCAGCTCGCAAAGGAGCTGGAGCAGGTGGCTCTTGATGGTATTGAGGCATCTAAGGTGCAATTTCATGCTGCAGTGGATTCTAATGATGTATCCTCTAGAGTCATGGCTACATCTGTGGCTTTTCGCAGATTGGCCTGGCTCAGGTGTACTACTTTGTCACAGGATACCCAGTCTAAGGCTATGGATTTTCCTGTGGTGGGAAATTCTCTGTTTGGGGAGCAGACAGAGAATTATATGAAGAAAATGGATGAATATAGAACCACTTACAGGAGTGCACAAGCCAAGGAACGGCAAGCCACTCCTCAGAGGCAGCCCCCAGGGGTAGGGGTAGAGCCTTTTCACGGGCCTTTTTACCAGACTCAGGCCCCTCCTCTTCAGCCTATGTACAGAGGGGGTTCTTCAGAGGGAGAGGCAGATGGGGTTCGAGCAGGCCTGCTCCCACCCCTCAGCCTAAAGCCCCTGCCAAACAGGCACCCTGATGGGATGCCCAGGGTCAGCTCTCCACTACCTGTAGGGGGCAGGTTGGCTCACTTCATCCAGGACTGGCAGTCTTTAACTTCAGACAGGTGGGTCCTGGAAGTAGTGAGCCAGGGTCTGGTTCTCAGCTTCAAGAAATTTCCAAAGATGAGAGCCAGATCTTTTTCCACCTACAAACCCTTTAGAGACTCTTGCTTTGGAAACAGAAGTCTCAACCCTCCTGGCTCTCAGAGCTGTAGAAAAGGTTTCTCCCCTTCACCAGGGCAAGGGTCTGTACTCCAGGTACTTCCTTACCCCAAAAAAGACAGGAGAGTGGCGGCCTATCCTGGATCTAAGATATCTAAACAAGCACCTTTTAAAGCCAAAGTTCAAAATGGTGACACTGGGAATGATTTTACCCTCCCTAAGGCCAGGGACTGGCTAGCCTCCCTGGACCTCAAAGATGCCTACTTCCATGTTCTTATCAGAAGCTCCCATGAAAGTACCTCAGATTCGAACTGCCCTCAGGCCATTATCAGTTCAGAGCAATGCCCTTGACCTCACTTCTGCCCAAGGGTGTTCACAAAGTGTCTGGCAGTAGCAGTCGCTCACCTAAGAAGGCAAAAGATTGCCATTTTTCCCTACCTGGACGACTGGCTCATTGTGGGTCAGTCTCCAGACCAGGTCAAGTCACACCTGTTAGTTACCCAGCAGCTGCTTACCTCTCTGGGATTTCTTCTCAGTCTTCCAAAGTCAGTTTTGGAACCTGTCCAGGTACTCACCTTTATAGGCGCAGAACTGGATACAAAGCAGGCCAGAGCCTTCCTTCCCTTGGAAAGGGTAAGGACCTTAGTGGCCCTGGCCGCCTCCTTCACTCTGCAGGTTTCTCAACCAGCAAGGCATTTCCTGCAGCTCCTAGGGCACATGGCTGCCTCCACAGCTGTGGTGCAAGGAGCAAGATTTCAGATGAGGGACATTCAGTTCCATTTGAGAGCTTTCTGGTCTCAAAGAGAGATCCTCTATCCAAGTTAATCCCAGTGACTCGAACCCTGATCCAGGCCCTTCAGTGGTGGCAGGATCAGAGCAATCTGAGACAGGGGGTGCCTTTCATCCCTCTGTCCCATTCCTTGACCCTTACTACAGATGCATCCCTTTTGGGATGGGGAGCTCACATGGGCGACCTCTCCACCCAGGGATTATGGTCCCCTCAGGAATCTCTGCTCCACATCAATCTGTTGGAACTCAGAGCTGTTTTTCTAGCACTTCAGGTTTTCTCTGCATCTGTTCAGAACAAAGTGGTACAGGTCAGAACAGACAACACCACTACAATGTGGTACATCGACAAACAAGGGGGCACTCAGTCTTCGGCCTTGTGCACTGAGGCGATAAAGTTGTGGTCTCTGGCTTACTCCCTGAACACTTCCCTCATAGCAGTTCACCTCCCAGGCAAGGACAATGTCCTGGCAGATGCCCTCAGCAGGATTTCCCAGGGCCATCACGAATGGTCACTGGATCCCCTAGTACTGGGGATAGTGTTTGCCAGATGGGGCACTCCTCAGATAGATCTTTTCGCAGCCCTAGACAATTATCAACTTCCACTGTTTTGTTGCAGGCCCCCAGTGTTGGGCTCAGTTCCCCTGGATGCCTTTCTCCTCGATTGGGAAGGGAAGTTTCTTTATGCCTTCCCCCTTCCCTCTCCTGTTCAAAGTACTAGTCAAAATCAGGTCTCAGCCCTGCAAAATGATCCTGATTGCTCCAGACTGGGCCAGGCAGCCCTGGTACCCACTCCTTCTGTCCTTAGCAGTCCATCTTCCCCTGTGTCTCCCCAGGAACCACAATCTGTTAACCTGTGCTCAGGGGAGAGTTTGGTATCCGAATCTCAAATCCCTCAACCTCAAGGCTTGGCTCTTGAGCAGTTAGAGTTTGCTGATTTGCAACTTTCTCAAAGTGTTCTCGAAATCCTGAAGGCTGCTAGGAAGCCTTCCACCAGGGCTACCTATAACTCCAAGTGGAAACGGTTTTCCATATGGTGTTCTGGGAAGCATGTTTCCCCAGAATCTGCTGATCTACCTACTGTATTGGACTACATGGTCCATCTTAATTCTTTGGGACTGAGACCAGCCACCCTGAAAGTGCACTTGGCTGCTGTCTCTGCCTTCATTTCAGCAGGGAAGCCCTCTTCTCTCTCTGCTCATCCTGTATTTTCCAAGTTTTTTAAAGGATTGCTTCACACCAATCCTCCATTCAGGGACCCTGCCCCCCGGCTTGGGATCTTAATGTATGCATTGCTCAGCTAATGCAACCCTCCTTTGAGCCTCTGTCTTCGGCAGAGCTTAAGTATTTGACTTGGAGAACTGTATTTCTGGTAGCCATCACTTCTGCCAGGCGTGTAAGTGAGTTACAGGCTTTATCAGTAGAAACTGACTTTATTTCCTTTCACAGGGATAAAGTGGTCCTCAGGACTAACAGGTAGTTTTTGCCTAAGGTGGTTTCAGATTTCCACCTTAACCAATCTATTTCACTTCCAGTGTTCTTCACTGACCATTCCTCCTCTGGTGAGAGGAGGCTGCACAGCTTAGATGTTAAGAGGGTCCTAAGTTACTACATAGAGCGTACCAAGGGTCACAGGTTTGACTCCCTCCAACTGTTTCTCACTTATGGTGAGGCTGGGAAAGAGACCTGCCACTAAAAGATCCATTGCCAGGTGGATCGTTTCTTGTATCAATTTTGCTATCAAAAGCTGGGTAAGGTTCCCCCTCAGGCCTGAGGGCTCACTCTACCAGAGGTACAGCTGCATCTCTAGCTGCTGCTAGAACATCCCTATCTTGGAGATATGTCAGGCAGCTACTTGGAAGACAGTACACACTTTCACCAAGCATTACTCCCTGGATATTCAGGCCAGGAGGGATGCTCGATTTGGCACAGCCATGCTTCACAGCCTATTCCCTAAGTAGGTTCTGTCCCTCCTCCAGTGGAGGTACTGCTGTGTAGTCTGCAATAGTCATAATATAGCAAGACTTCATGTTGTTTGAAGAAAAATTACTCACCTTAGTAATGTTGTTTCTTCTAATGGAGTCTTGCTATATTATGACCTCCCCAAGCCTGCCCTCTCTCAGAACTCCTACTTTGGGGTATGGGGTGGGTAGTCCTCTGTTGGCATTTATTGATGCCCTCTTTCATGTTTGGGTGTTGTGTTTATTTAGTTATTTTATCTTAATTTTCTGGTCCACTGACTTGAGTCTTTGTGTTGGGACCAGTAAAAATGTGTTAATATATTAGTAGCCAGTTGGCTAGTGTAGGTTACAGCTTCCACACAGAACCTTAGTGAGTTTTTGCTCGTAAAGATCTGACAGTTTCGGTTTGAAACCAGCCAGACAGAGCTTCTGAGCCGAGCTCACACTCTAAGCTCCATGCTCTGCATGGAGGTTGGCTCATTCTCCTCCGGAGCAGTTCTAGGGCTGGGGCAAACTGCAATAGTCATAATATAGCAAGACTCCATTAGAAGAAACAACATTACTAAGGTGAGTAATTTTTTCTTCTTTCTGTTGTTCTCAACCCTAGCTTTTGAGGAGGTACAGGAAAGTTCTCAATTTTATTCCATATTCACTCCATTATTTATATTAAAATTAATACTAACACCTATACCTTTAATTTTGACAAGGATTTTATAAAGAAAAAGGGCTGTTTGTTTACTGCAGTGCGCACTGTAGTTTTTAGTGCATGCATCTCTCTGGACTGCGGGATGAGGTAGCCAGACTCAGAGCGGAAGTAAACTGGGTCAGGAGTACCATCACCCCTATCCAGAGACCACCCAGTCCAATGCAACTGCCTCAAAAGATGCTGAGAACGACGAGCACTTGGATGACAGTGGGCTCAGGGAGGGTTAGAGCGGTCAGGCAGAGGCACATCCCAGATCCTATTCCACTCAAGAACTCATATGCCACACTGGCAACCGGGGACAACCAAATAGAGGTACCCAGAGAAGTGGAAGGAAAGGATGTGGAGGTTAGCCAAGGAAGTGACCTCAGCGGGGAAAGCAGTGGACCCCAGAGGAGAAGGAAGTGAATCCTGGTGGGGGACTCCATCATAAGAGGGATCCAGCTAGGAACACAGGAGGGGGAGGACAGGGAGGTGAGGTGCCTACCAGGTGCCATGGCATGGAGGGATGGAAGGAAGATCCTGGGGATCACTGGGAAGGCAAGACGGAATGGTGAGCTGGATGTCATTATCCACCTAGGTACTAATGACCTGGCAAATGGGGAGCCAAAGGAAGTTCAGGAAGAGTTTAGGAAATTGGGGAGGGGTCTCAAGCAAGTAGCTACTTCTGTCACTTTCTCAGAAGTACTACCTGTGAGAGGCAAGGGAGAGCATGAGGTGCATGCACCAGGAACTTTAACTCATGGTTGAAGAACTGGTGCTGTGAGGAAGGTTTGGATTCATTGGTGACTGGGGACCCACCTGGAGGGATGGAGGTTTGTTCAAGCCTGATGGCCTGCATCCATCCTGGAGGGGAATCCAAGCACTCAATGATAAGTTTAAATGCTACATTGACAAGCATTTAAACTAGCAAAGGGGGTGGCAGGCCAGCAATGAGGGTACCTACTTGCTCAGCCCCCACAGCTAGCAGTGGAACCAGTGAACCAGAGGAGTTGCTGTTTCTACAAAGCAGTGTGCAAAAGATGGAGATTAGCACCCAAGAGGTGGATAGGCAGAAAAGGGGCAAAATTCAGCAGAAGGGCAGACAGCAAGGAGAACCAGGGATAAAGGACAACCAAGGAAGGGGCTGGAGTAGAACAGCAAAACAGTCTAGGGAGGTCAAATAATGGAAAGCCAGGTGTGCAAATGCCAGGAGCCTTAGCAACAAGATGGAAGATCTGGAGGCTGTCATGGTGTAGTCAGACCTGGACATTGTGGCCATCACTGAAACCTGGTATAATGATAACCACGACTGGGAGATTGCCATACCTGGCTACAACATATTCAGAAGAGACAGGGCAGGCAGGAAGGGAGGAGGAGTGGCACTGTATGTGAAAAATGACACAAGGGCCACAGAGATCCAGGAGGAACAAAATGGGGGAGAGATACTGTGGGTTAAGCTGGAAAGGAAAATGAGGCCAGCCATCCGCACAGGTGTGGTCTATAGACCACCAGCCCAGGAGGAAGAAACAGATAGGGAGCTGATGCTAGCCATCCAAAGGATCGCAGTCAAGGGTGAGGTAGTACTGGTTGGAGACTTCAATATTCCAGCCGTGGACTGGAGCATCCCAGCAGCAGCATCAACTAGGAGCAGATTTATCCTGTACTCCCTTCAGGGTGCCTTCCTCAAGCAACTGGTCATGGAACCAACTCGGCAGAAGGCAATACTGGACCTTGTGCTCACAAACAGGGACAGTGTGATGGGGTAACAGTGGGGGAGCACCTGGGGAACAGTGACCACCAGTCACTGTGGTTTGAAATCACAACAAGAGCAGAACCAAACCACACAAAAACATGTATCCTGGATTTTAGGGGCAGACTTTGGGAAAATGGGGAGATACTTGAAAGAGGCATTAAGGGGAATGGGGCGGGAATCAGGGGTTGAGGAACAGTGGGCAGTATTTAAAATGGGGATTACAAGAGCAACAGAATTATGTATTAAGCAGGTTAGCAAGAGGAAAAGGAAGAGGAGACCATTATGGTTTTCCAAAGAGGTAGCAAAGAAAGTGAAAGCCAAAAGATTGCATTCAGGCAATACAAAAAGATACAGGCAGAAGGGATAGGAGAAGTACCAGGAGAAGCAAATGGAGGCAGGAGGTCAGTAAGGAAAGCCAAAGCTCAGACAGAAGAACACATTGCAAAATCAGTGGGTATGGGGACAAAACCTTTACAGGTACATAGATGAAAAAAGAAAGGCAAAGGGAGGATAGTGAGACTGAAGGGGAGGATGGGGGCTGTGTGGAGGATGACAACAGTAAAGCTGACATATTGAACAGGTATTTCTGCTCAGTCTTTACTGAGGAAGAGGAGGGTAATGGGTCTGAACAGAGTACAAGGGTGAGAATGGTGCAGAAATGGACACAAGTCCCTTTACACGAGAAAGGGTCCTGAAGAAACTGGAGTAATAAGAGTTGATAAAGCAATGGGGCCAGATGGGTGCACCCAGGGTCCTTAAAGAACTAAGAGAGGTGGTGGCTGAACCTCTGGCTATACTGTTTAGTGATCACTGGAAACAGGGAGGTACCCAAAGACTGGAGGATAGCAGATGTAGTCTCCTTATACAAAAGTGTGAACAAAGAGGAAGCGGGGAACTACAGACCAGTCAGCCTCACCTCGGTAGTGGGGAAGATCATGGAAGCACTACTGAAGGAGAGATTGGTGGAACATCTGGTTGTCAATAGACTACAGGACCCAAGGCAGCATGGTTTCACCAGGGGGAGATCATGTCAGACCAACCTCATTGAATTTTTTGACTGGGTGACTAGGGAGGTGGATCAGGGGAGGGCTGTGGACATGGCCTATCTGGACTTCAGCAAGGCCTTTGACACTGTGCCACATAGAAGACTATTGCACAAACTGGGGAATATGGGTATGGGCAGGACAGTAGTGTGGTGGGTAGGTAACTGGCTGGGCGGCAGGACACAGATTGGTGGTAAATGGCTGTCACTCCACAGAGGGAAGAGTGACCAGTGGGGTACCACAGGGATCAGTGCTGGGACCGGTCCTATTCAACATCTTCATCAGTGACATTGCACAGGACCTAGAAGGCAGAATTTCACTGTTCGCTGATGACACAAAGCTCTGTAACAGAGTAGACACACCAGAGGGTGTAGACAGAATGAGAAGGGACCTGTAGAAACTTGAAGAATGGTCAGGGTTTGGCAGTTGAAATTCAATGCAAGAAAGTGCAAGATAATGCATATGGGGCACAAAACCCTGGCACAATATATCAGTTGGGGGTGAGGATATAGCATGCACCAAGCAGGAAAGGGATCTTGGAGTTATCATCTCTGATGACCTCAAGGCAGGAAACAGTGTGACAAGGCAGCAGGTAAAGCAAATAGGATGCTGGGATGCATAGGCAGGGCATCACCAGCAGGAAAGGAGGTCATAATTCAACTATACAAGACACTAGTGAGGCCCCACCTGGAGTACACTGTACAGTTCTGGAGACCTTACCTACGTAAGGACATAGACAGGGTAGAGAAGGTTCAGAGGAGGGCAACAAAGATGGTGCATGGATTGCATCACAAGTCCTATGAGGACAGGTTGAAGGAACTGAACATGTACTCCTGGAGGAGAGGAGGAGAGAGGGATATGATAGAGACATACAAGTATCTTACAGGGAGGAACAGGGTGCAGGAATACACTATTTTTAAGCGAAAAAGATGTTCCAGGACTAGAGGACATGGGATGAAGTTGGAGGGAGGATGATTCAGAGGAAACGTGAGGAAGAATTTCATCACAGAACTGGTGGTGGACAAGTGGAACACCCCGCCAGAGGAAGTGGTGGGGGCTGAAACAATCACGGGATTTAAGAATGCATGGGATAGACATAAAGGAATTCTGGAGGTCAGGGCTAAGGGGCAACAGACTTCTTGGAAAACATAAACTGAACTTACAAGCTCAAATGGGCAGACTGGGTGGGCCATAGGCCCTTATCTGCCGACACTGTCTATGTATCTATGTACTCCAGAGAGGTATATCACAGAAGACAGCGGCACAGAGTTTGCAGTGTAGGAGATAGTTGAGAATAGCTAACTGCAAGAGAGCCTTGGTAACGGATGGTAACTGGATTTTTTATATAAAGTAATTGAATATAATATTTAGAACAGAGTAGAATATTTTAATAGTAAAATAATTTAAATTTGCTTGCCATTATGTCACATGACCCAGCCCTGCAAAGTGGATGTGTGGCACTCTGTTGCCACTATCGCCATTTCTCATTTAGGAGTTGCTACAGACGGACTGTGCATGAAATCTACCACGTCACTTTACCAGAAGCCGACAACAGCTAAGTTAGCAGCTAAGTTAAAATTACTGAAAGCCCACTGTTCTCCTGTAGGGTTAAACATATGTTGGAGGACTTTTATCTGAGGAAACTCCAAGAAAGATAGAAAGCAACCACGTGTCATCGGGAGGAAAAAAGGCACAGATTACAGCATACAACTTGTAGTTTGCAGCCCTCAGCAGTATTTGGCTTTTAACAATTATAAAGACTGACCGTGGAAAGTAAGTGCTTTCAGCTTAATTTTTATTAGAGTTTTTCAGGTTGTAGAATTGAAGAGTTTTTTTTTATTATTAGAGATCTGCAAATTACGAATACTAAGAGTTGGGGGTTAAAGTTCTAAGGGAGTACAAATTAGTCTACCTGAAGGAAAGAAACAGCGAGAGCATAAAAGCGCTATTAGCATACCTCAAGTGAACAATATTTATTAATGCACGCTTAGATTGTCAAACCTAGATCAATGGTTCTCTGTCTCTCAGTTGCCCAAGATAAATCACAAACGTATTAGACATAAAAAGCATTTTTACACTTCCTCCTTTATTCTCTATGCTTTCCTTTTATCTCTCATTTTAAGTGGTCATCATAATCTTCTGTAAGCCGGGAGGCCGTCAGACTCTTAATCAGTCATCCAGCCAAGATCCAGCAGGTGCAGGAACAGAGAAAATGTCTAAGTGGAGAAGAAAAAGCAAGGGAGAAACTATATTACGGCCTGAAAACATATAGTCTGCATGATATTTGGAGCTGAATGAAACAGTGGTCCACGGTCCTCATTCGGTCAAAGCCATTGCTAAACTGAAAATAAGTACCAAGAACTGTAGTCCGCGGCATCCTTATTGTAGGTTTGAAAAAATAAGTCTCACCTCAACGAGCTGTCTTTGTCAACCCAAAGAACTGCCTTGGGAGATAAGTATTTCAGATGTGCAAGATATTAAGTGTCCTGGTCTGTGCACACAGCATTTAAGGATCAGCCCTCTATGTAACTTTTTCAATTAATCTGTGCCCTGGCACTTTAGCGGATTTGCGTTTTTGCTGATCTTGATTCTGTATATGCTAGAACCTCATTTTACCAGTACTGACTTGTATCAATATTTACTTATTTTTAGTAAATCAGCACTAAAGGGTGTACAGGATAAGTCAGACAGTGTTATATATAACTCTATATTTGCATGCTGCAATTTGTTTCTAGCCTTGCTGAACTATCTCTACCATTTAAGGGAACTGCATTTACAGTATTATTAGCTATTATTAAGCAACATTATTATGGTTAGTACACATATACAACGGAAAAATAAAAGAAAATGCTCCCCTTACTTAGCGATTCCCTGCAAAATATTAAAAGGAAAAGAACAAAAAATACTTCTTGTAGAACAAAACAGACAAAAATGACTGATCTTATAATGTTAATTAATGTATTAGATACAGATACAACCTCTGTCCTGAAACTAAAAACTAGCAGCTCACTGCCAATTTTGTTTAATATTGATATAATGAATGGAAGCAACTTAGAAAAATACCCTAATTTGTATTTTTCCCCTAATTCATTAGTGACAAATGTGGAAAGGGAGGAAGTTGCCATAGCTAGGTACGATAAATTAATGCTTCACTTTATAGACCTCCACATGAAGTCACTGTATGTATCATCAGCATACTCTATTAAATGGCAAAAACAAGTTACCTTAGCTAACAAAGCAAAGAAAAATGATTGCCCAACATGTTGTGTTCACTGAAACACACCTTGGTGGTCCTCTATACACACTTGCGTATCGACCAGTGTGTCATCTTTAGAGAGCTCTGGAGCATGTGAATATGCTTGAGGGTACTGTAACGAAGGGTATTGAACAAAGTGCAAACCATCAGTATTTCCCCTCATATTTGAGTTGGGAGTTGATTAGCTTATTGAAAAAACAATATATTGCCAATTTGATGTTAATGGAGCAGTTGGTTATTATTAGAAATGACATCAAGACCATGAGGGAGGACATAGTTGTTAATGGGGCAAGACTAGATATCATCAGTACGAAACATGATATTTTGGTACCCATAAAAGAATCCTCTTCAAGGTCCCTTGGTATTACTAACTTATCATCTGCTGATATCAGACCTGATTTTAGCCTTGTTAATATTCCAGGAAGTCCAATACCCGCTAAAAAAAGGTTGGTAATTCCAGAAAGAAAAATAGGGAAAAAACAGGGAAACCAAAGCAAGACATAAAAAGGGGTAGTAATAAGTAATTTGAATAACCGGGACAGTCCTGACCATCCACTTTTAGCACAGTTAATTACCAAAGATAAAAGCACTGACTGCAAGAGTCTCATTCAGGACAAGCAAGTTCTAACTGATGAGCTTAGATTGCAATTTACTAAATTAGAGAATGAAATTAAACTATTAAATAAACAGTGTGGGGAATCTCTCCAAATGTCTTGCCCTCTGAATGAGCTAAAAGACTGAAATGCAGCATCTCAAAATGCTTTGATAACTGTTCCAGAGATGATGAGAGGAAAAACAGAGAGTAAATTTGGATATGCCTTGGATGAGACTAATAAAGCAGCAGATGTTGGAGTTATTACTGGCTGTTCTGAGGAGAATGTGACTAGTTCGTTCCCCCTTGTGAGGTTTACAGACCATAACAATTGGCTTAATTTTTCTGAGGCCAACCTTAAACAGCTTATGAAATTAATCAGGATAGATGTGGATATGGAAATTTATAATGATGATATAAAGGAGGTTAGGAAAGCTGTGCAGGACTCTGTTAATATAGTAGATGTGTATTTCTTTTCCCCAGAAATTGCCGATTATGTTTGGTACAGTGGTGCTACTTTACAGAGTATGGGTATCTTTATTTCTTTCCCAAACAGAAATGTTTTTAATAGGCTAACCAATACTGACAGTGGGGACTCTGAGGCACCAGTGTACTTCAGTTTATTTGGTATGCCACAGATGGCTAGAGAAAATAAATTCAGGTTGACTGGCTCCTTAGGCAATTTTTTTCAAAATTTTTTCAAATACACTTGGGCAGAGTTGGTATTTTGAATGCTTAGCAAAGGGAACACAGCAGCCAAATTGTTATACTAGTTAAAAATAAATTTCTGGCAGATAGAACATTCCAAAAATGTGACAGTATGGATACTATGGGGATTTTATTTGGTTGATTTGTGCACAGATGACTCGTCTTAGACTCCTATTGCTTTGGAGCCCAATGAGAAACAGGATAAGCACGGTAGGCATTTGGCCCCATTCCCCCTGTCAAACAAATTCATGGCCCTGGCAGGCTATGGAGATTGACTCCATTCCCCTATGAAAGCCAAACTAGAGAACAGCACGTATATGGTTAGAGAGACTATAAATGATATAGGAATACGGGAGGGCTTCTTATTTATTTCATGGAACATCACGGGGTATGATCATAAATTTGCAGACTCTGACTGGATACTGTTTGTGTCCATGTGTAATGTTATCTGTCTTCAGGAGACCTGGCACAGTATAGATAGCAATATTCTAATGAATGGGTATGAGGTATTTAATCAGCCTGGGACTAAGGACCGTAACTTTGGGAGATGTTCTGGGGGCTTGACTACCTATATTAAAACAGGCTCATTTACAAAAACTCAGAACTATTATGTTTTGGCTAACTTTATCATTACTCTTTTGGAGAAACAAGAATATAACATTTTAATAGGTAATAGCTAAGTCCTCCGGTAGGCTCCAAGTTTTTTTCAGCAACGTATATGAGAATCTCTCAGAGTGTTATTACAAGATATCAATTTTAATTTCCCTGACAGAAATATTCTGATAATGGGTGACTTGAATGCCAGAACTGGTGAATTTGATGGCTTGCTGGACAATTCAGTACTTGGGTACACTAATATTTTAACATCAATGTCCCCTAGAAACTCAAAAGACAAGAGGCAGAACAAAGAAGGATTAGCCTTGATTGACTTCTTAACACAATTTAATTCATACCCATTAAATGGCAGACTGGCAGGAAATTGTGAGGATAATTGTACTTTTATAAAATCGATGGGCATGTCACTGCTTGATTTAGCTATCTGGCCAGGACAGATAACGGTATGGAGTAGTTTACATATTCTTATAAGACTAGAGATAACCATCTGCTTGTACTCATGAGAGGTCTAGTTAGAAAAGAAGTCCCAAAAGTAGGCTCAGAAGTTCCTTTTCTGGACTTTGAATGAACAAGAGGTTAACTTGGGACTGTAATTTAGAAGAACAATTAGTAACATGATATGGGATTCACTTGTAACAAAGGATTGGGAAGTTCCTTAAAATCTGAGTGTGAATCTCCTTTGGGAGAAAATTTCCCACCTCTTTGAAATAATAAGAAGAAAATTATACCAAGAGGTTACATTTCAGGGTACGTATGGGAAAAAGAACAGGTGGTTTGACTCAGATTGCAACAGACATAAAGCTCGTTTAAGAGTAATGATTAAAAACTCTAAAAATAGCAAGGACAGGAAAATATTTAAAACCTTAAACCAGGAAAGGAAGAAATATATTTGTTTCTTGAAGTAGAAAAAATTACAATATTATCACTCCCAGTGGGAAAAGATGTATAAGGTTATAAATGAGGGCGATATAAGGGACTTCTGGTCACTAGTTGCAAGAGAAACTGCTAATTATAAAGAGAGTATAGACACATATATATCTGAAAACCAGTGGGTACATTTTTTCTTGGATATTTTCCGTGATCCTGGTGCTGTGAACTTTACTCCCGGAGAAGGTCATGTACAGTAAGGGATAGGAGTGGATTTCCCCTGATTAATAGAAAAGAGGTTTATTTGGCAATTAAGTCTCTAAAACCAAATAAAGCCCCAAGACCGGACAAAATCCCAGCCGAGGTATATCTCTGTAACACACCACTGTGGTGTAAACCTCTTGCAACCTTCTGTAATAAATATATTATGGAAGACTATGTTCCATCTTCCTGGAAAGGAGCTGAAATAATCTCAATCCATAAAAAGGGTAATATAGCCAATCCAGCTATGTATAGACCTATTAGTTTACTGGACATGAATTTGAAGATTTTTTCCAAAATCGTACTGGAAAGACTGAGGCATCAAACTGATATAATAGGTGGGTTCAGCGAATTACAAGCTGGCTTCAAGAGTGGCTATTCTGTCATGGATAATTGTATTATCCTATGCCATTTAATAGAAAATTACGTCTGCCTGAGGAAACAGAAACTATATGTAGTCCTTGTGGATTTTTCCTCACTGTTTGATACAGTTTCCAGGGGTATACTGTTGTCACTCATGTTAAAATGAAGTATTGAGCACTGGCTGGCTCAAACAATACACAATTTATATAAGGACACCTGGGCTCGGATAAGACTCGAAGTCAGAGGCCAACTCTCCAATGTTATCCCTACAAACAGAGGAATGAGGCAGGGATGTGTCCTGCCCCCTACCCTGTTTTATTTATATACTGACCAGTTGTTAAGAGACTTTGTAAACCTTGTATCAGGTTCCCCCCAAATAAATGACTGTTTATGCCCAGCATTGGCCTATGCTGATGATCTGATTTTACTAGCTCTGTCCAAAAAAGCCCTTAAAAAAATTTGATCTGCTGGATATAAAAGTAAAAGAATTAAAACTAAAAATAGGGGGGCACTAATGAGCAGCTAAAGGAAGCAGATGCACCACTCCAGAGCTCCGCACCATAACAAAATATAAAGTGCCTTTTCACCTAAATATACCAAGTTTGAGCGATATCTGGAGTCACTTACTTGCAGGAGAATGGATGAATTCCTGAATACCGGAAAATCAGCCCAACAACAGAACAAAAACGCAAAGAAAACGGCTGCACAAAATAGAGGTGGAGGAGTAGGCCCAGGCCCGATTTTGCTGTCCACCGCAGAGATAGCGGTAAGCAGAAGGGCGACATCTGAACAAGTTCTGGCAGATCTGAAACCCCACTGGGATAGTTTTGAGCAGACGCTTGTGGGCATTACCAAGCATATTAAACAGCATATTCAGTGAATTAAAGCAGTGGAACAGAGAGTATCCGATTTAGAGGGTGCTACGGAAGCAACTCCTGAAAAATTAGCAAAATTAGAGAAAGAGGTAGAAGAGCTTAAGGAAGCACTGGACTATCAAGAAAACTACAGTAGACAGAACAACCTCAGCATACGAGGCTTACCAGAGGGGGCTGAGCGGGGAAACCTAATGGAATTTTGTGCAGAGACTCTCCCGAAGTTACTGGGACTTGAGATCAGAAAGGGGAAATTAAAGGTTGAAAGGGCACACAGGGCCCTTGCTCCGCGCCCGCCAAATGATCGTCTGCCTCGCCAAGTTATTTTTCGGCTGCACCACTATCCTGACAGGCAAGCCCTCATGGTGGCATACAGGAACAAGAAAGATCTAATTTATGAGGGGCACAAGTTAACGCTACACCAAGATATGTCAACCAGTACGCTAGACGGACCAGGACCGTTAGTGATCAGACATGAGCCGCAGTTCATACCCTCCTGCTTAGACAGAGGAAATGAAGATTGGGCCACTAAGAAACCGGTGAGAGTCACACAGTGTTTAGACACAAATAGCATACTGTCATCTGCCCAGATGAAAGAAAATTTCCCTAGGCTGGGTTGACCAATATGGATATCAGCAAATCAGACATTTTTTATCAGACCCAGTGGTTCTTCGAGGGGTACTACATGAGCGGACAGAGTTAGAATCTTTTTTTTATCTTGCAATCACACTTAGGGACAACTCCCACGCCCTTTCACAACTCTATAAGAGTATCGCACTTTTGTCCTCCACTACGGTAGACAGGGTGAAGGAAAGGTGGGAAGGAGAGCTAGGAATTGTTATACATCCCGACCACTGGAATAAGAGGTTTGCCAGGAGATGGGGAGTCACAAGTTCCCTCATATGGAGGGAATTTAATTGGAAGATTATAATGCGTTTTTTCCTTAGTCCAACAGCCACTCAGTATTATAATTCCTCTAGGTCAGACAGGTGCTGGAGGGGCTGTAGTGACAGTGAAACACAGGCCCATATTTTTTGGACATGTCCCGGGATTCAGGGCTTTTGGTAACTGGTACACTGTTGAATCCAACAATTAACAGGGGTGCAACTACTGTTTACAGGAGAAGATCTAGTATTAGGTCTCCCTACCTTACTGACTGGGAGCCGGGAAATAAATTGGTGCAGACTTTGAGGGTGGCAGCCTTAAAATGCATTATGGCCAGATTGCTGTCCCCAGTCCCTCCTACGATACAAGACTGGAGCTCTAGGGTTGCAGGGCTAGAGAGAATGGAGCGAATCACCAGTAATATCAGATTACAAGAAGAGAAATTCTGCCAGATTTGGTCCCCTTGGCATCGAGAGATGGAGAACCCATGATAGACTCAAAGTGATTTTAACAGGAGCAGTAGGTTTGGAGATTAACTGAAGTTGTATGTTTGCCTTATGCACTTTTAGTTTAGTGAAAATACAACTTATGTTTTAAATTGAAGTTCGTATTAAACTATACTGGTTTTGTGGATCAGTTAGTAATACCTAACAGAAAAGTATGATACTGCAATATGGAACCTGTTTTCAATTCAAGAAAGTTGTAATATTGTAAAGCATTGCAGTTTGGTTGTAAAGAATTAACTGAATAAACTTGAAGTTACAAAAAAGAACATGTCAACCAGAATCCAAAGGAAAAGGCAGCAGTTTAACTCACAAAGGGATTGCCTAAGGAAGAGAGGCCCGAATGTCTTTATGGTGTACCCAGCAACAGTGACAGTGTGGTCAGAGGGGGCTACATACTCCTTCTGGGAACCTGATAAACTACAATCTTTCATAGATGAGTGGGATAAGAAGAATGGGAAGACCTGATGATACAAAGCCCTAAGTGGTAGCTGTTACTGGTTTTCTGTCCAATACCCTGGTTTTCGGCACGCTTTTTTGGATGAGAAACAATCAAAGTTAAAAATGAGACCTTTGAGTGGGTTTGTTGTTTTCCCCATGAGTTATGTTCCCTTAAAGACTAGAGACAGAACTGTTTGTGAAGCCCCTCACGTTAAATGAGGGACTTTGTATACAAACGAAAGGTATGGATGGGACGGTACCCAGGAAGACAATGTGGAGACTGAGTTTCCGAGGGGGAAAATACAGAGGGAGGATTGGGGGGGCCCTGTGCGTGTGAATGGGCACGGGCTTCTCACTTCTCCTCAAGCAGGATACCTCTGAATTAAGAGAATCCACCCCAAATACAGTATACTTACTTTAAATGTAAGCTCTATATCTAGAACTGTTGGAGGGGGGGGGGAGAGAGAAGATAAGAGATGGATGTGTGAAAGAGAGGGGATGTTCACAGCAAAAAAAAAAAAGCAGTGGATGTGGGAGAGGGATAATTTTACACAGGGATCTCTTGCATTATCCTGCATCGAAGCTAATATTTTGAAGGAAAAATTAGGTTTGTTAGGGATCTGGGGAACGTGGGGAAGGGGGACAGCCTGTTTGGGTCCCAGGAATCCTGCAAAGTAAAGAAACCCAGATGGAAACTCATTAACAAACAATAAAATAAAGCACACACATTAAAGGGCAATAATGAGGCGTGCGGAGGAAGGGGGCCTTATTGGATGGGGAAGGAGACACTTTACAGGAAATTTATATATCATGGGAGTTCGGAGTTTAATTGTTCTAATAGGAGGAGGAAAGGTGAGGAAAGTGGGAGAATTTGGTGTTTCGAGGGGGGAGGAGTGGGGGGATGTTCATAGTTTTGAGTTTATTGTTCTTTTTAATAGTTGTTTCGATTATTACATATAACCACATGGAAAATGTTGCATGGAATATAGGGCTGCATAGGAATAATATTGAGGAAAATGTTTAATGCAAATACAGTACAAAATCAGGCTAGCAAAATCACTTCCTGGAACGTAAAGGGGTTTACTTCCCTGGCTAAGAGGGCCAAGATCTTGGCGGCACTTCATAGGAGAGGAGCGGATGTAGCTATGTTGCAAGAAACCCACTTAATGCCTAAGGAACACAATAAAGTGGTGGGGAACTGGGTCGGGACCTGCCACGCATCATCTTACAGCTCTCATAAAAGAGAAGTAGCCATTTTGATGCATAACAATGTTCACTTTGTGGCTCACCACATAAAGAAAGACCCCACGGAAGGTCGTTATAGTGTTGTAATAGGGGATGTAAAAGGCCAGTTGGTAACTTTTGGCAACGTTTATGCACCATCGGTAATGGACCCAACCTTTTACCAGAAGATCCTAGATATAATTATACAGGAGCAGTTCCCTAACTTGATACTAGGAGGGGACTTTAACTGTGTGGCAGATCCCAGGATGGACTATTCAGGAGCTAGGGTTAGAGCAGTTAAGGCAGTGCAACAGTGGCAACTGGGTTTGGCTGACCTTAATATGCTAGATGCGTGGAGGGCTGCCAGCCCTGGAGCCTGGGAGTACATCTTTTTTTCGAACCCACATGGCTCATGGTCTAGGTTGGATTATATATACATATTCCAAGGAACCTATACCTAAGATGCAAAAAGCGGAACACAGCCCTATCTTTCTGTCTGACCATGCTATGGTCCAGATAGAGTTACATCTGGTTCCGAGAAGGGCTGGAAGGAGGGTGGAGGTTCCCTAATTATCTGTTAGCCAGAAAGGAGTTTCAGGATTTTCTACAGGAACAATGGAAGTTTTTTGAGGAAATGAACCGAGGCACTGTGGATTTGGAGGGAGTTTACTGGGAGGCAAGTAAGGTCTACATGGGGGGGGGGCCATTATTGGCTACACTGCCAGAATGAAGAGAGAAAACGTCAAAAACAGAAGGAATTAGAACAAAGGATCTGGGACTTGGAAAGATAAGTGTCTCGGGGGGACTGCGAGAACTCCAGATAGCTAGGAGAGCGTTAAACTCGAACCTGACAGAAGAGATTACAAGTAGAGGTATTTTATTCCAGACAGAAGATATATGAGTGGGAAAATAAGCCCGGACCCTTATTGGTCCATCTTATGAAAGGAGGGAAAACTAATAAAAGAATAGTACAATTAGAGACAGAAAGGGGTATTTGCTGAGAGAGGAGGATGCTATCAGGGAATGCTTCAAAGAGAGTTATGGTGCTCTATATCAGGCAGAATGCCAGGGGTCAGAACATGAGGGCATGAGTATCCCCAAACTCAGTTCAGAGCAGAAAAAACCCTAGGATCAAAAATAACAATAGGGGAAATTAACCTAGCTATAGGCCAGTTAAAGAAAGGTAAAGCAGCAGGCCCTGACAGCTTCGGAGCCGAATATTACCAAGTGCTGAGAGAGCATTTGCTGAACCCCTAAGAAATATAATAGAGGAGGCTAGAGAGGAGGGGGGTTGCCCAAAACATGCTGCGAAGCACTAATTACAGTAATCCCTAAGCCTGGTAAAGATATGGAAGACTGCGTCTTACAGACCAATTTCCCTCCTGAACTATGACTGTAAAATTATGGAAAAAGTTCTGGTCATGTGTTTGGAGAGTCTGCTCCCCATGCTGGTTCATTTGGATCAGACAGGCTTTGTGCAGGGCAGACAGTCCTATCATAATATGCAAAGACTACTGAATGTAGTGTGGTGGGACTCTCGACGTCCTGGCAGAGCCTGTGTCCTGTCTTTGGACGCCGAGAATGCCTTCAACAGAATAGAATGGAATTACCTAATGAAAACACTGGAAGGATTTGGGTTGGGGCGAAAATGTTTACAATTAGTTGGGGTGTTCTATAAGACTCCCACAGCAAGGGTTATAGTAAATGGCATCACGTCTGCGGAATTCAGACTGGGAAGGGGAACAAGACAAGGGTGCCCCCTTCCCCTCTATTATTTGCCATAGCAATAGAGCCACTGGCCATTAAACTACGTAGTGACCCAAGGATCTCAGGGGTGGAGGGGATGAAAGGAGGAAGACACATCATCCCCTTGTATGTAGATGACATTTTGCTATTTCTGACAAATCCAGGACAGACAATTCCAGTAATGTTAAGCCTAGTGGAGCAATTTGCTAAGTTCTCAGGGTTTAAACTAAATGTTCATAAATCAGAAATAATGTTCCTGGGGGGAGATAAGGGAAATGGGTCAGAAGCATGGGGGCTTAAAATAGTGAATAAGGCATTTACATATCTGGGCATCAAGGAGGGGATGATTTTAAACTATATACCCTAATTCAAAACTATCATGAATGACTTAAGTAGGTGGAAAGCCTTACCAATTTCATGGATGGGCAGGATTAATCTTATTAAGATGAACATGCTGCCCAGAATACTATATGTAATGTAGATGCTGCCATTCTGCCCTATGCACGGGGATATTAAAAGGCTAGAGAGGGGCTTCACAAGGTAAGGTAAAAAAATGAGAATAAGCCTCCATTGACTTAAGGCACCTGTAGAATGAGGCGGTCTAAATTTCCCCGATATCAAAGGGTATTACCTGGCCACCCAGTACAGGTAACTTCAGAGCTGGATCAACAGAGGTAAAGAGGCTCGATGGTTAGACCTGGGGGGGGGGTACCGGGGAGGGTCTCGGTGTACTTGGGGCAGGAGGGCTTGAGGGCCTATAGGAGATTGGAGGATGCTAATCCCATGGTGGTCGATAGCTTGGAAGCTTGAGGCTCCATCAAAAAAAACAAGGGGCAGCACTTGAGAACACCCTCCTGTTTCCAATAGTGGATAATCCAGAATTTTTGCCAGGGCTCAAGGATGAAGGGTTCAAAGTATGGCAAGAAAAAGGTATAAGGTGCATGGGAGACCTGTTTACAAGAGCAGAGATGCGTTCATTCCAGGACATTCGACAGGAATGGGTATCCCAGTCACACACCTTTTCAGATACTTCCAGGTTAGGGATTACTGCAAACGTCTAAAAAGGGTACAGAGAGGCAACACTCCGATCCTGGAGGTGAAAAAGAATTACTAGGAGCAGCCAGACAGGAAAAGGGACTGATAGGCAGAGCGGTGCGATTAGATAGGCAGGCCTTTCAAGAGGAAACACATACGGTTAAAAGATGGTGGGAACAGGATTTAAGGATGGAGATAAAAAACTAACTGGGAGACACTGCTGGGTCTCACATATGGGACTGCTAATATGCAATAAGCATAAAGAGGCACAATATAAATTCCTACATCGATTGTATTATTCCCCTAGCATGGTCCATAAGTTTTGTCCAGAGGTTTCACCAATATGCAACAAATGTGGAGTGGCGTAGGGCACATTTCTGCACTACTACTGGGAATGCTCACAGCTGGGAAAACATTGCAAGGGAGTGGTGCACGAAATCTCAGGAATGCTGGAACACCCAGTGGAAGCTTCCCCAGGTCAATGCTATTAGGGGTGGAAGGGGAGGTTAATGGAGACTGGATGTTGTACTCTAGATGGATTAGGATCTT
This sequence comes from Neoceratodus forsteri, assembly GCA_016271365.2. Lineage (NCBI taxonomy): Eukaryota > Metazoa > Chordata > Ceratodontiformes > Ceratodontidae > Neoceratodus > Neoceratodus forsteri. Next base: position 245,508,819 of record CM028134.1, read on the forward strand.
ACTGGTAGTGGCGAGGCAAGGGATCCAAAACCTGTGGCCCACCAATGCGGTGCTAACAGTGGAACAATGGAAAAGCCTTGTTATTAAAGCTTTGGTGGTGGACAGGCTGACATATATAGCACACGTGAAGCTTTTAAATATCAGGCTCAAAAATATCTGCATGTGTAATCTGGTTAGTAATGCAATATTTAAAACACTGTTTTGGAATCAAAAATGACTGTCCAGCATATCCCAGGACATCATCATACACAGAAGGTGACGGCAGTGTGTCCCACCTAGTCTGCCCCTTTTCCCTACCTAATGCATATCATATGGTGCAACTACTGTGAATTCTGGTGATATCCCCAGAGATTCTAGGAAGGAGTTTTGCAGCCAAAAAGTGTTTTAAGATTGACCAGAGCAACCAAACTGGACATATAATTGTTTAGAATATTTTGCCCATAGACCCCAAACTTCTGACACTAACATGTATTGATGCTTTAACCAGCATTTTGTTTTGAGTGCTTAATAAGTTATAAACTCTGGAAAAGATTTTGGGTCCACATTTGTCAGGCAAGTAAAACTCAACATCCTATTATGAAAGTTAATCTCTAAAGTTCTTAGCTATGACAGAACCAAGAAATAAAAATTCTCATGCATATCATTATATTATCTACATTTTAGAAAACAGAAGACTTCTGACATGGCACAGAATTTTTATGAGGCTACAGCACTGTGCCTATGAAACGACTGGCATTAATGTGCAGAAGAAAAATGTTCTTGAGCCAAAAATGTGGAATTCTCTTTGTAGGTCTATATTAATTCAAACAGAAAAACGTCGAGAGCTACAGACTTCATTTCTCTTTCAAGATCACCATAGTCCTAATTTTCAAACAGCTGAAGCCCATCAAAACACAGCATGAACTGTTTGAGACAGGATTCTGACTTTAAAACAGTCTTCTATGCAATTAAGAAAAATTATACTCATGCAGAAAGGTCTTGCATGCTATACTTTTTAAAAGGCTTGCTTAAAGTGTAGGCTTATACAGTCTGAACAAATGGCTCCACAACAAAACTGCTAGGGCAGCAGATCATGGAAGGTGCTTTGTTTTTATTGTCTAAAGCAGTGTCCATTAAGCATTAGCTAACTCCTCAGAAAACCGATGGAACCCTCTAACCCCTCCTTATCCAACAGTCCCCATCCCTCCAGGCCCCTGAAAAGACACTGATAGGAAATCAAATTCCAAGAGTGATATTAGTCCGGCTCAGTGGTGACAGTGGGTTATGTTCCTACATGTAAACGTGCTCCACCACTCTGGTCTGACTGATCCTTGGGAGTGCTGCAGAGGTAGTGTTTTTAGACTCCAGGGGGAGGACGACAGTGTGCTGCAGCGCAGGGCTCATGGCAGCATGTGACAGAATAGGCACTGCAGAATGTGGGTAGGGAGGTGGGTTGGCAGAAAAAGGAGCTGCTGCTTGCACCAATGATGCCTCAGGGTGCCCCCCATGCCATCAGCTTCAGGATCCTCCTCGTATCCACCCAGTAATAGAGGCAAACCTGAATAAGCACAGAGATTGCCCCCACCTCTGGGGCCTACCACAGGTCAGTGACTTTCCTCACAGAATGCCCACTGACAGCAGTACTGTATCAGAATCGGAAGGATGTTTTGTGAGAGCAGCACGGACGGAGACCAGTGAAGGCAGGGGTCACCCAGCGTAAGCAGGTTGGCAGTGAAGTAAAAAAATAAATTAATAACTAAAGAGCCACTTTAATGTAGGGAAAACATAACACAGAAACACAGAACTTGCCGAAAGATAAGGACAGCTTGCCCCAGATAGTCTGCCCATTTTCCCTGCCTATAGAGTCACTGCAGATCTTACTTCATCTCCAGCCCAGTCACAGCCCCCCATAAGATTCCCTTATGCCTGTTCCATGCGTTCTTGAACCTCGCCACTGTTTTTCACCCCCACTACCTCCACTGGAAGACTGTTGCAGGAATCCACCACTCTTTCTGTGAAGAAGTACTTCCTCACATCTCTCCTACATCTACCCCCCTCCAGCTTCCCCCTTGTCCTTGGACACCTCTTTTACTGAAAAATACTTCTCTTCTGTACCTCATTTACCCCTGTGAGGAATTAAAAGTCTCCATCATAACCCCCCTCTCTCTCCTCTCTTCCAGAGTGTACATACGTGCTGTGTGAAAAGAGAACCAGTGGCAGAACTACAGTTTCAAGTAAGTACAGTAACTTAGTCTTCTAACTAGCTACCTAGATTCATTCAACTTGTTCATACTGATGCACACTCTGAGCAGTGCTTAGAAGGGGGCTAAACCCTCTATTCATGGAAAAAAAAAAGACTTTAGGGCCCCTCAGGAACCAAATGTAATCTCCCTGCATGCTTGCAGGTCTGTGCTGCAATGGGTAGTGAAACTATGTGCTGAGGCCTAGACCGCAACCTTGTAGAGGAATATTCCTGGTTATGGTAACCAAATGAGCTATATGGGCTGGCAGTATAGCCTAGAGGTTAGAGTAATGAGCTGTGAATGAGCTTAGTACATTCAGCAGACAGACCTGGGTTTGATGCCCAAAACCTCTACTTGCATATACTGTGTGACTCTGAGCAAGTCACTTAACCTCCCCAGTGCTCCCGGGTCACCCATGAAAACAGGCACCTGTGCCTAGTGGGCCTTACCCAGTTACCAAAGACTAAAATATACTGGTTGACTGAGCTCTTAAGCCTTGGGTGGATTACAAGCCAAGATGTTGCAAAACACTATCCATCTGGTAAGGTCTACTTGGAGGCAAGCTGAGCTCAGGAGAATTCTGCATTGGTCACACAAGCAATAAGACATGACAGGCTGGGCCTTATACTGAGATAACCACCCCCCCAGAAACATAATAAGACCTGACACTACAGGCCAAAGGCCTTATAGCCCCTGGAAGGGTAGTTATCTCATTAGAAGGCCCACCGTGGAGTGTTTTATTGCACTTCTAAAATGGGTAATAGGTATTTTTATTTAAAGAATAAAACAATAAATAAACAAGAAAAGCCATATAACACTGTTTAATGCATCAGTTAGGGTTGTTCCACAGCGACAAAAGTGAGGACATTCGGTGTTAGGGTTGACACCCCTTGCACCCCAAGCCCACCCGTCCCCTCCAACAGGCATCGGGGTGTGCGTTGGGGTTGTTGGTCCTAACTCTCACCCCATCCCATGTGTAAACAAGCTGAGGTGGTGCAGTATAGGAGAATGGGGTGAGAGGACCGACGACCCCAACACACACCCCAATGCCTGTTGGTGGGGATGGGGTGGGCTTGGGGTGCAAGGGGTGGCAACCCTAACACCGAATTTCCTCGCTTTTGTCACTGTGGAACAACCCTAACTGATGCATGAAACGGAGTTGTTTTGCCATGAATTTCCCTTCTTTTTGAGAATAAGCACTATAAATAGTGAATGGAATGTGATTTTTTGTCACATAGTAGCAGCTAATATTGATATGCAAACACAAGCGCCAAATGGTAGCATACATGGTGGCCTTAAGCGGTAAGAAGCATGAAGCACAAACATTAATGAAAACAGAAATGGTAATGCAATGCTAATGGCAACAGAAGCATAAACATTAACTAAAACAGTAATGTAAATGGTAACACCAGCAGAAGCATGACGGTAAGAAAATGAAATGGTAACACAAGCGCCCAAATAAATGCACAAGCGGTTAAAAGCAGTGGCACATGAAAGAGCAATATTAATACATAGCGAATGCAACTGAAAATGCAAACACTAAGGGCAACAGAAATGCAAACGGTGACAAAGACACAAATAGCAACGGTAACACAACTGGAAATGCAAACAGTTACAGTAACAGCAACGATGATGCCAAAGCGAACAGTAACGCAGACACAAATGCAAAAGCAAGCGCGTACAGACACACAAATGGTAATGCGCACAGTCACAGTACCACAATTGGAAATGCAAATGCTAATGGTAACAGCAACAATGACGCCAAAGGAAACACAAACGCAAATGGAAGCGCGTACACAAACGCAAATGGTAATGCACATGGTGACACAAAATGAAATGCAAACAGAAACAATGTGAGCATGTAAATGATTTACAGTAGCATAGCGCAAATGGAAATGCAAAGGGTAATGCCACACAGTGGCGTGAGCCAGAACGCTAGCATAAAGGTTGCAGAAGCATAAACTGTGACAGTAACGGAAGCACACACCCTTTTTTTCCCCAAAAGCTGCATAGAGAAACACAGTGAATACAAAGAATGTATGCATAATAATGGGCCTCGGAGCAGAAAATGAGCACTTGGAATACTAAATTGCTTATATTTCAGGAACCGTACGACGTAGAAAAAAAATTATAATTTTATATAATTTAAGACTTTCCTGGCTAGTTTTGTACTTAGCCCCCTAGTGGGGGGCTAAGTTTTTTTCTGACGAAAAGTCCGTATCTCGAAGCATTTCCGAGATATGGGCCCAAAAAGGCGCAGCGGACACCGTAATGTTAGTCTATGGGAAAAATAGTCAACTTCGGAGTACCGTAACATTGCAGCCCTCTAATATTTTGTCACCAAACCACCAAAGGACACATCTGTGAGATCTTGGCTTTCTTCCCTCCAAATTTCAGCCCAGAAGACCAAACCGTTCTTTTGCAGCAGGATGGCACAGATTTCCTATTCTTTTGGGCATAGTGTTGCAAAGCAGTGTCGCAAATCACAGCACTTTCGCAAAAAAAAAAATCACGAAAGTGTCGCAAGTGCGACACTATTTTGCGACACAACAGTTTACAAAAAATTGAAAAACATATTTCTTGGGTGTTTAACCCCCCCAAAAAAACATGGCTAGCAACCTCAGGGCTCGACTAGGTCAACACAAAAAGAATTGTGTCCCTAGCGGGTCCCAAATTTAAATGCCAAGCATTTCTGTGACCAGTAACTGAAAAAAAAATGGCTGACTCACGACACTACAGAGGTCATTTGTGACACTGTCGAACTTTTTGTTAACTTTTCCCATTGACTATAATGGGAAACTTGTTTTTTGAATAACTTTTGAACCGCCTAATATTTTTTCACGAAATCTTATATATATTATAGTGGCATGGTAGTGCCACTATAGTTAGGGTTGAGTACCCCATTTAAGGTTAAAGTGTGAAATTTTGCAGTTTAATAACTTTGCCACTGTATGACAGATTTGCCTGAAATTCAGCAGGCACGGAGTGGTACCATAGATATCTGGATCTGCCGAGTTTCATAATGGTCGGATATACGGTTGCAGAGCTATAAAGCACAATAGAAAGTCGTATTTATGCTTTTTTGCGCATTCTTTGCTTGTGCCTACAGGTTGCATGACTTACGCGACAGTCCGAAAACTTCAGGGAAGATGCGGCCGGGGTCTCCGATGTGCCTTTCGAAGATTTCTTGAAAAACTATTAAACGGCTCAAAAGTTATTCAGAAAACAAGTTTCCCATTATAGTCAATGGGAAAATTTAACAAAAAGATTGACAGTGTCGCAAATGCAGTTTTTAGTGTCACAATAACCACTGTAGTGTCGCAAATCCACCATTTTGTTTTCAGTTGCTGGTCACAGAAATGCTTGGCATTTAAATTTGGGACCCTCTAGGGACACAATTCTTTTTGTGTTCACCTAGTCGAGCCCTGAGGATGCTAACCACGTCTTTTTTGGGGGTTTAAACACCCAAGAATATATTTTAAAATGTTTGTAGAACTGTAGTGTAGAAAGTAGTGTCGCACTGCGCATTACTGTGTTTTTTTTTTTTTTGCGTAGTGTCGATATATTACATTACTTCGCAACACTATGCCCAAAAGAATAGGATAACTTTGCCACCCTGCTGCAAAAGAACAGTTTGGTCTTTTGGGCTGAAATTTGAAGGGAAGAAAGCCAAGATTCCACAGATAGCGGTAACAAAATATTAGAGGGCTGCAAAGTTACGGTATTCCGAAGTTGACTATTTTTCCCATAGATTAACATTACAGCGTCCGCCGCACATTTCGGGGCCCGTATCTCGGAAACGCTTCGAGATATGGACTTTTCATTGGAAAAGGCTTAGCCCCCCACTAGAGGGCTAAGTATAAAACTAGCCAGGAAAGTCATAAATTATATGAAATTTAAATTTTTTTTCTGAGTCGTACGGTTTCTGAGATATAAGCAATTTAGTATTCCAAGTGCTCATTTTCTGCTCCGAGGCCCATTATTATGCATACATTCTTTGTATTCACTGTGTTTCTCTATGCAGCTTTTGGGGGAAAAAAAGGGTGTGCGCTTCCGTTACTGTTACAGTTAGTGTTTCCACTTGCGTTTCTGTAACCATTTGCGTTAGCGTTCCCGTTTACGCCACCATGTGCGTTACCCTTTGCGTTTTTGTTTGCATTGCTGTTAACATTTGCATTTCCATTACTGTTTTTGTTTGCGTTTCCTTTTGTGTCACCGTGTGCATTTCTATTTGTATTTGCATATGTGCATCGATTTGTGTTTCTGTTTGCGTTTCCTTTGGCGTATTCGTTGCTGTTACCGTAAGTGTCTGCATTTCCAACTGCATTACCATGACCCTGCACGTTATGGTCTGCGTTTCCATACATGCTTGCATTTGCGTTTCTGTTACCGTTTGTGTTATTGTTTATGTTTGAGTCACCTTGTGCGTTAGCGTTTGCACTTGCGTTGTCATTACTTCACTATTTATAGTGCACATTCTCAAAAAGAAGGGAAATTCATGGCAAAAAACTCCGTTTAATGCATCAGTTAGGGTTGTTCCACAGCGACAAAAGCAAAGAAATTCGATGTTAGGGTTCCCACCCCCCTTGCACCCCACCCCCACCACGCCACCACCAACAGGCATCGGGGTGCTCGTTGGGGTCGTCAGTCCTAACTCTCACCCCATTGTCCTATACTGCACCACCTCATCTTGTTTACACATAGGATGGGGTGAGAGTTAGACGAAGACTAACACACACCCCGATGCCTGTTGGTGGGTTCGTGGTGGGGTGTGGGGTGCAAGGGGTGTGGAACCCTAACATCAAATTTCTCACTTTTTGTCGCTGAAAAACCTTAACTGATGCATTAAACAGAGTTTTTTGCTATGAATATATATATATATATATATATATATATATATATATATAGTGGCACGGTAGTGCCACTATAGTTAGGGCTGAGTAATCCCATTTAAGGTAAAATTTAAAATTTTGCACCTTAATAACTTTGGCACCGTATGACGGATTTGCCTGAAATTTGGATGCACGGTCTGGAACCACAGATCTCTGGACCTGCCAAGTTTCGTTATGGTCGGCTTTCGACACGGTCTTGCATGCCCTGTTACTGTCTAAACTCGCTCAAGCTGGACTGACAGTGTCTGCCACCAACTGGTTCCAATCGTACCTGGCAGGTAGGTCCCAGTCTGTCCGTATTGGCTCGGCTAGTTCCACCTCACTCCCAGTCACCAGCGGAGTCCCCCAAGGATCTGTACTAGGCCCTCTGCTATTCTCTATATTTCTCAATGATCTGCCTGCTGCCTGCCCACATACTGCTATCCACATGTATGCAGACGACACAGTGCTGTTTGCCTCTGGTTCATCCCCCAGTGCCGTGGCAGCCTGTTTGCAGGAGGACTTTGACTCCATCCAATGTTGGTTCCACTCAAATCAACTATTTTTAAACCCCCAAAAAACTGTCTCCCTCACCTTCGGCTCTCGGGCCAAACTGTCCCCCCTTCCTGCCCCCCCCATGTTCTACACTCTAGATGGCTCCCCCCTGGAGGTCTGCACTTCCTACAGATACCTCGGTGTCTGGCTAGACCAGTACCTTGATTTCTTGGCACATATGGATGCTATGTACAAGAAGCTGCATCCCATGCTGGGCACTTTATACCGCAACAAAAGTTGCATCCCCCTACCAACGCGACTAGCTATCGTTCAAAAGATGATCCTCCCGATAATGGACTACGGCGATGTAGTCTACTGTGCAGCCCCTCAAACCTCCCTGTCCAGGCTAGACCCCCTCTTCAACTCCTTCTGCCGGTTCTCCCTGGACTGCCCTCCTAGTACACATCACTGTGACCTCTACCAGTCCTTGGACCTCCCCTCTCTCCACAATCGGAGATTGCTACACTGTGCTAGAACTGCTGCTAAATTCTGGTTGCAGTCACTCCCCTCCTACCTGTCGTCGTCCCTAAATGCTCTTCCCCCCACCGGCATACACACTCAGGAACATTGATTCTCAGCTTCTTCATATCCCACACAGATCCACCCGGTCTGGCCAGGCTGCCTTCAGCTTCAGGTTGCCCAAATTATGAAACTCCCTGACGGCCGATATTAGACACGCCACAGGCGCTCCACACCGGAATGCCCTTCTTAAGACTCATTTCTCTACCACCTGCTCTTGCATCCTGCCCGGTTGAATCCCTCACAACCTAACTGCCAGCTGATTACTACCACTGCTGTTTTCTTCCCACTGTTGCCAACCACTGCTTACTATTTGCAGCTAGGTATTTCCGTACATCAGTGCATGCCACTCCCCTCTGTTACCACCTGTCTGTTTACTTCTATTTGTACATTTGATTTTGTCAGCTCTAAATTTGTACTGTACTGAACATGTATATAAATGCTATACCCTGCCTATCCCTATGCCCCCAGGGCACATCATACCACCTGTCTGTAAACTTGCTATTTGTATATATGTCTTGTCTGCTCTAAATTGTATTGTACTGCACATGTTTATGTATGCAATCATCTTTATTACTGTATCCTGTATATCCCCATTCCCCCAGGGCGCATCTGGAATCGAGCAGTACACTGCTCAGTATGCCTTCCTGGTGAAACTCTTAAATAAATAAATAAATGTACGGCTGCAGAGCTACAGAGCACCAAAAAATGCACAAATTACGGGTTTTTGAGCGTTTCTTTGCTTGTGCCTACAGCCCGCACATTTTGTGCAGTCAGTCCGAAAACTTCAGGGAACATGCAGCCAGGGTCCCCAATGTGCCTTTCAAAGATTTTGTGAAAAAATATTAAACGGTTCAAAAGTTATTCAAAAAACACTGAATCCCATTATAGTTTATGGGGAAAGTTAAAATATTCAAACATGTTGCAAATGCAGTTTTTACTGTCACAAATGACCCCTTTACTTTCGTGATTCAGCCATTTGTTTTTCAGTTGGTGGTCAGAGAAATGCTTGGCATTTAAATTTGGGACCCTCTAGGGACACAATTCTTGCTGTATTCACCTAGTCAAGCCCTGAGGATGCTAACCATGTCTTTTCTGGGGGGTAAAACACCCCAGAGATATGTTTTTAAAATTTTTGTAAAATGTAGTGTCGCAAAGTACTTTCAACTATGCGACACTTTCATGATTTAGTGTCATGATGTGCGAAAGTACTTTGCGGCACTATGCTCAAAACAATAAGGAATCTTTGCCACCCTGCTGCAAAAGAACGGTTTTGTCTTTTGGGCTGGAATTTGCAGGGAAGAAAGCCAAGATCCCACAGATGTGACTTTTGGTGGTTCAGTGACAAAATATTAGAGGGCTGTAAAGTTACGGCATTCCGAAGTTGACAATATGTCCCATAGGATAACATTACGGCATCTGCCACACCTTTTATGGCCCATATCTCGAAAACGGTTCGAGATACGGACTTTTCATCAGAAAAATGCTTAGTCCCCCACTAGGGGTCTAAGTACAAAACTAGCCTGGGAAGTCATTAATAATACGAGATTTTAATTTTTTTCTACATCGTACGGTTCCTGAGATATAAGGAATTTAGTGATCCAAGTGCTCATTTTCTGGTACGAGGGCCATTATTATGCATACATTCTTTGTATTCACTGTGCTTCTGAATGCAACTTTTTGGGGAAAAAAAGGGTTTGCATTACTGTTACCGTTAGCGTTTCCGCAACCATTTGTGTTAGCGTTTCCATTTACGTCACTGTGTGCGTTACCCTTTGCGTTTGCATTACTGTTACCATTTGCATTTCCGTTACTGGTTTTGTTTGCATTTACTTTTGCATCACCATGTACGTTACCATATGCGCTTGCGTACGCGCTTGCATTTGCGTTTTCGCTTGTGTTACTGTTACCGTAACCATTTGCGTTTCCAATTGCATTACCGTTTGCGTGTTCACTACCGTATGCATTTGCGTTTCCATTGGCCTTAGCGTTTGCATTTTCGGTAGCGTTTCTGTTGTCGAGCACATTACTGTTTCCTTTTGCGTCGACGTTGCCGTTACCATTTGCATTTCTGTTTGCATTACCATTTGCATTTTCATTTCCATTTGTTTCTGTTGCCGTTAGCTTTTTCATTACCATTTGCATTTCTGTTGCCTTTAGTGTGTGCGTTACCATTTGCATTACCATTTCTGTTTTCATTTACGTTTGCGCTTGCGTTTCTCTTATCATTTGCGGTATCGTTTATGTTTGCGTCACTGTGTGTGTTACCGTTTGCGCTTGCGTTACCGTTAGCATTACTATTTTCTTTTACCTCACTGTTTACATCACCATTTGCGTTAACGTTGCCGTTTGTGTAGTGCAATGCAAAACATGTTTTTGTTATTTTTCTGCACTGTCTTCTGCGACGCATAGCACTGCCAGTGTGTAGTTGATTGGTCTGAAACTTGGCACGTGGAAAGACGTTTGTTCAAGAAATATGCCAGTTTTTGTTTGGTGAAAATTGGTGCTCCACTCCAGAGTTATTGCTGTTTGAAGTTGGCCCGCTTCGCAGTTACTGATTTTTTGGCCACCAGGTCCACCATTTTAGCGCATTTTTGGCTACGATTTCAGCCATTTTGGGGTGGAAGACTTCTTAAAGGTGCAGAAATATAAACATTGAATATCTCTGGAATGGTTTGGTCTTTTCACATGAAATTTGGAGGGTGTTGAGTGGATGTCCTGGATATGTTAATGATGCTGTTTACATGTTGGGAAAATCCTTTGCTGTGGAGATACTGTGTGGCACAGTTAACATTTTTCGCATAGTGTTCTGCATGATGCTACTGGCTTGAAATTTATAGCGTAGGTAGCCGTAGTGGTACGGAGGCGCCTTCCAGGGGTTTGGTGTGTAAAACATTAACAGGTGTGGAAATATGACACTCCAGTGAATTAAAATTTGCTTCATTCTGCTTCAGTAACTTTTGAACCGTGTGTCCTATTTGCCTGGCGTTTGGAATGTACAAAGATTTATAATACATCATTGACTGTGACAATTTTCGGATCGCTGGCTCTTACGGTTGCTGAACTGTGCATGTTATGTTGTTTGCTTGTGGCACTGTGTGACCATTAAATGGATGTACACACAATTCTGGACACACAGTGTGCTATGGTACATGTCTTTATTTACCAATTTTCATTTCAGTTGGGCCCCGCGCTCCCACCACCACATTCCATTCACTATTTATAGTGCACATTCTCAAAAAGAAGGAAATTCATGGCAAAAAACTCTGTGTAATGCATCAGTTAGGGCTGTTCCACAGCGACAAAAGTAAGGAAATTCAGTGTTATGGTTGCCACCTCTTGCACCCCATGCCCACACCGCCCCCAGCAACAGGCAAGTGTCGTCGGTCCTAACTCTCACCCCATTCTCCTATACTGCACCACCTCAGCTTATTTACACATGGAATGGGGTGAGAGTTAGGGCTGATGACCCCAACACACACCCCGATGCCTGTTGGTGGGGGCGGTGTGGGCGTGGGGTGCAAGGGGTGGCAACCTGAACACCGAATTTCCTCACTTTTGTCGCTGTGGAACAACCCTAACTGATGCATTAAATATATTATTTTGCTATGAATATATATATATATACACACATATATATGTATCTATATATCTAGACACATATAACATTGCCTTTGAAAGTAAAATAGTTCCTCCCTTGGCCATCACTACTGGGAACTGTAATGTACTTGATTTATCAATGTATGGCTGACTCCCAGTCCTTGTTGCTTGCTTGCTTGTTGTTTTTTTTTTCCCCTTTTTTTAATGGTTCATCCCTTGTTGTGGTCTCTAGACCTGCCTCCAGATGTTTTATGTAGGTAATTCCTGGTCCATGCTGCCTGTCCTGAGGAACGGAAGTGCTTTTTTTGTTATTATTAACTTTGTCCTCATTGTGGCTTCTGGCTGTTCACTCTTGCTTTTTTACTGGTCCTTGCTGACTTTACCGAAGACCAGGAGAGAGTGCGAGTACTGTTTGCCATTTATGGCCCTCCTTGCAGCTTCTGGCCATTCTTGGTTGCTGTTTCCTGGTCCTCGCTGCCTACACAGAGGACTGGGGGAGTGAGCACTGTTTACCATTTTTGTCCCTCATTGCAACTTTTGGCAGTTCTTGGTTGCTTTTTGCCAGTACTCACTGCCTGCTCTGAGGACTATGAGTTATTGAACTGTGCCACTGTTTCGTCCTCGTTGCCAGCTCCAGGGACGAGTGAGTACTGTTTCAACAACCAGAGTTTAATATGGCCACGGTTGGTGCACTACAGAACTTGCAAATTTCACTTGATTCCTTATCTCACTGTTCAGTTTAAGGGCATGGGGTGAAGAGGTCATGATACTGTGTGGTGTCAAGCCACTTGGGATTTTTGAGGGAAGCCCACAATTTTAAAAAAAGGATTTCCAGGTTTTTCAAATTCGGCTGGTGAGATAAACAAAATGGCATCCACTGAAAAATAAAATCATATTGAAGGGGTCACAGTGATACTGCTGGTAATGGGGCAGGCTGGCACCGGTACTATTTCATACCTAGGCATTACGCTAATATAAATACCGTGGTGCCAGCCTGTCTCAGCCAATTAGAAGAACAGATTTTCTCTACCCATTTTATAAAAAACAGTTATTTGATAGCCTCCTGGAGACTTTTGTCCTTGGATGGCAAAACAGAAGCACACTTTTGATATGCAGGTGATGTAAGAATGCTTCATCTTTACTAGCATACATCCAAGGAAAGAGCACAGTCAATGACAGAGTTTGGTTCATATGGAAATCTGAAGACACTTTGGGCAAAGGCATATTACGTGTGACAAGGACAACCACGTCCTTGGGGAATACCAAACTGAAAGACAGGAGTGTTTGCAGCTCACTGTCGTATCTGGTCAAGTAACAGCAACGAAAAAAGACTACTTTCTCAGAGAATGAGGTCCCTCACCGTGAGCTCAGAAACTTAAATGGCTTTTCAAGGACTGGGGAACAACTTGAGGTCCCATGAAAAGAAAGTTTGGGGAAGGGGGGAGAGAGAACATGACCAATAACCCTTTGAAAAAACAACTAATCACTGTCTCTGAAGCAACCATTAGGAATCCAGCATTCACCCCTACAAGCTGAAATACAGTTGTGAACTTTCAAAGAGGCAGAGTTAACATCAGATGAGGCCAGAGACAACACATGCCTGGTCCATGGCCAGATGAACATTGTGTATCTCACTCTCAGATTGAAGATATCATTCCTATGATCCTGAGAGACCATGCCCATGATCTCCAACCCCCCCCCCCCGCAATGAAGATAGGGAATACTGGGCCTTAGAAAACCACAGCAAGGGCCTCTTTTTATGCTAAAGGTGATAGGAAACAATTTTAAAACTCTGCAGACATCTGTCTGTATCATCCATTAAGTGACTGTTCTGACATACTCTGGATATAATTATAAAACAATGGTCGGAAAGAAAAAATGACTCACCATAGTAATGTTGTTTCTTCTAATGGAGTCTTGCTGTATTCTGACTATATACAGTTAGCCCCAGCATGTGAACTGCTCCGGAGAGTAAAGGGTTAACTCTATGCCAAGGCATAGAACATTGAGCTCGAGCTCAGTTTTCAAACCTCTGTCTGTGGTATTCTGAAGTGTAACCGTCAGATTCTTACACGCACTATACTAATAAACTAATAAAGTAAAAATAGTTTTTTAACATTTGTTGTGCCAAAGGGCAAACAAATGGATCTTAGGGTCAAAAGACTCAAGTCGAGAACCCCAAAAAGGATCTAAGCAGGTAGTGAAACAACCAAAATATTCATAATAAAAACCAGAAAACCCTGAACAAGATAAGGTTTGCCAAGTATACCTCTGGGGTGCACTACTGTGCCTGCCAAGCCACATCCCAAAACTACTAGGTTCCAGGAGGGGAGGCAGGGAGGGTGGTCAGAATACAGCAAGACTCCATTAAAAGAAACATTACTATGGTGAGTAATTTTTCTTCAAACAACATGAAGTCTTGCTGTACTCTGACTATATGTAGACTACCAAGCAGTACCCCCTTGGAGGAGGGAGTCAGAGAACCTGTTTTGGGAAAAAGCTCTGCAGCACTGCTGTGCCAAACCTAGCATCACTTCTTGACTGGATGTCAAGAGAGTAGTGTTTGGTAAATGTGTGAACAGCTTTCCAGGTGGCTTCTTTACAGATTTTCACTAATGGTATATCTCTAGCTACTGCGACTGAAGCAGCTGTACCTGTGGTGGAGTGAGCCCTCAGGCCTGAGGGAGGCTCTTTCCCAAACTTTGAATAGCAGCACTGGATACAAGAGATGATCCACCTGGCAGTGGTTCTCTTGGTGGCAGGTTTACCATTTCCCACTTCTCCATTAGTGAGAAACAACTAAGAACAGTCATTTCTGTGGGCCTTAGTGTGTTCCACATAGTAACTAAGAGCCCTTTTCACATCAAGACTGTGTAATCTTCTCTCCCCAGAGGAAGACTGGTCAGTGAAAAATACAGGCAATGACATAGACTGATTCAAATGAAAGTCTGATATCACCTTGGGAAGAAACTTTCTGTTAGTTCAAAGGACCACCTTATGCCTGTGAAATGAAATGAAGTCAGGTTCCACTAATAAAGCCTGTAATTCACTGATTCTCCTGGCAGAGGTAATGGCTACCAGGAATACAGTTTTCCAAGTCAAGTACTTCAGCTCAGCTGAGGATAGAGGTTCAAAGGGAGGCTGCATAAGCTGTGCAATACAGATACTCAGATCCCAAGAAGGAGTAGGTTCCCGAAAGGGAGGATTAATATGTACTAGACCTTTGAAAAATTTCTTGAAAACTGGATGAAATGCAATGGAAGAGCCCTTCCCAGCAGAAAGGAAGGCAGAAATAGCTGCCAAATGTACCTTGAGTGTAGTAGGCCTGAAGCCTAAACTGTTAAGATGCACTAAATAATCTAAAGCAGTTGAAATATCAGCCATCTTTGGCTGGATATGCCTCTGAGAACACAAAAACCCAAATCTCTTCCATTTAGAGTTGTAAGTCTTTCTAGTAGCAGGTTTCCTACTAACTTTTAAAATGACCAAGACTCACTGGGAAAGATGCAGGCTTGCATATTCTAGCTCTTCTAGAGCCAGGCTTTGAGCCTGAGAGTCTGAAGGTTGGGATACAGAATCCTCCCCTGTGAGGAGGTAAGAAGATTGAACTGTCTGGGAAGACACAGTGGCATTGTCACTGACAGTGACAAGAGTAGAGGGTACCAAGGCTGTCTGGCCCAGTCTGGAGCCACCAGAATCACCTTGCAAGGCTGAGATCTGACCTTGATCAGGACCCTGAATATCAGAGGAAAAGGAGGAAATGCATACAGAAACCTGCTTGTCCAGTTCAATAAGAGAGCATCCTGAGGGACAGAGCCCAGAAGAGGTGGTCTGCAGCAAAAGAGAGGAAGCTGGTGATTGTCCAGGGCTGCAAAGAGCTATATCTCCGGAGTGCCCCACCTCTTAAAAATGACCTGAAGAATTAGAGGGTTCAGGGTCCATTCGTGGTGACCCTGGGAAATCCTGCTGAGAGCATCTGCTAAAATGTTGTCCTTCCCTGGAAGATGCAAAGCCGTCAGAGAAGCCTGAAGGGATTAAGCTAGAGACCATATTTTCATGGCCTCTGTGCACAAGGCTGAGGACCGAGTGCCTCCCTGCTTGTTGATGTGCCACATGGTTGTGATATTGTCTGTCCCGATCTGCACCACTTTCCCTTGAACAGAAGTTGAGAATATCTGAAGAGCTAGAAAGACAACTCTGAGTTCTAGGAGGTTTATGTGTAGAAGAGACTCCTGATGAGACCAGGTTCCCTGAGCTGTAATCTGGTCTAGGTGGGCACCCCAACCCAGTAGAGAGGCATCTGTGGTGAGAATCACTGAAGGAGTCTGACTGAGAAAGGGAATACCTTGATGAAGGTTGTACTCCTCCAGCCACCACTGGAGGGCCTGAACTAGAGTTTGAGACACTGGAACCAATTTGGAGAGAGGGTCTTTTTTCTGAGACCAATAGGATCTGAGATGAAACTGAATATCTCTCATCTGAAACCTTGCTCCTTGGACCACTGCTGTGTAGGCTGCCATGTGTCCCAGCAACTGCAGAAAGAGTCTGGCTGGACGAGATACTAGAGGACAAAAAGAGGAAGCCAGAGTGATAAGGGACTGTACCCTTGGAAGAGGGAGAAATGCCCTTGCCTGGATAGTGTCTAGCATCACCCCATGAAGGTGAGGAGCTGAGCTGGTTCCAGAACAGACTTTTCTAGATTCAGAATGAATCCCAAGGAGTCTAGAAGCTGTTGAGTGACCTCTAGGGCTGACTTGACTTGGTCTGAGGACTGACCCACAATGAGCCAGTCGTCCAGGTGTGGGAACAGAAGAATACCCTGTCTCCTGAGGAATGCCACCACTACTGCTAGACATTTGGTGAACACCCTTGGAGCAGATATTAGGCCGAAAGGCATAGCTCTGAATTGGTAATGACCTGAGGGCAACTGGAACCTGAGGTACTTTCTATGGGAATGTCTGATAGGTATGTGGAAGTAAGTATCCTTGAGATCCAGGGAGGCTGGCCAGTCTCCTGGTCTCAGAGAGGGAAGAATTACTCTCAGAGTCACCATCTTGAATTTTGTTTTTGTTTAAGTGTTTGTTCAGGTATCTTAAATCTAGGATGGGTCGCCACTCCCCTGTCTTTTTGGGGGGTAAGGAAGTATCTGGAGTACAGTCCTTTTCCTCTGTGACAAGTAGGCACCTTCTCTACTGCCTGAAAGAGGAGTACAGAGGAGACTTCTGCCTCTAGAGTCCTTGTTTCCAAGGGAGAGGGAGGACTGAAAGACTTTGCTCTCATTTTTGGGAACTTTTTGAAACTGAGAGCAAGTCCCTGGCTCACTACTTCCAGGACCCATTTGTCTGAAGTAATAGACTTCCAGGCCTGGAAGTAGTGAGCCAGCCTGCCCCCTACTGGAACTGGGGAGGCGACCCTGACTGACACCTCAGGGTGTCTGTTTGGCAGGGGGCTTAGACTGCATGGATGATGGGATCCTAGTCATCCCACATCTGCCTCTTCCCCTAAAGAACCCCCTCTGTTGGAAAGAGGAGGAGGAGGACACCTGAGCTTGGTAGAAAGGCCTGTGAAAAGGCCTGCCCCTGCCAGCCCTAAATTGCTGCCTTTAAGGAGTGGCCTGCTTTTCTTTGGCAGCAGCACTCCTGTAGGTGGTCCTATATTCATCCATTTTCTTCATGAAATTTTCTGTTTGTTCCCCAAACAGAGAATTACTAGTTACAGGAAAAGCCATGGCCTTAGTCTGGGTATCCTGTGAAAGATTGGTACACCTAAGCCAAGCAAACCTCCTCATAGAGATAGATGTAGTCATTACCCTGGAATGTACATATTCAAGTCTACAGCAGCATGGAATTGCACTTTGGATGCCTCTATACCATCTACAGCCACCTGCTCCAGCTCCTTGGCTAGCTGGGAAGGGGCATTCTTAGCCAGCTCCAGAACCATATCCCACGTAGATTTATGGTACCTGGCTGTATATGCCATGTAATTTGATTGCCTAAGCCCCAAAGAGGGTGCCAAGTACTGTTTCTTTGCCATGGCATCCACTTTCCTGGAATCCTTATCTGGGGCGAGATGCCAGGGGATGTAAGCCTTGTCACAGGCTGCATCTTGCACTACCCCAACATGGCTGCAATGAGTTGAAAGGAATTCCGTACCAGGACCTGATAAAGCATACTCCTGTCCATTCTCTTATCTACAGGAGTGATGGATGTGGGAAACTGCATAATTTTTTGTGTCCGTTTTCCCAGGGATTTATGTAAAGGGATAGACACTCTGACTCTGGAACATCCATCATCTCCACATAATCAGGCTCCTCCTGATCCTGCTCAGTCTCTTTCATAGGAAGCAGAAGAGTCTCAGCCACTTTCTTGTAAAACAAGAAATGGGAAGGGGACTCAGAAAGTCTGGGAAGAGAAACATTGGAAGGCCTGTCTGGGGAGATGTCAGGCTCTACTGGCTCATCTAGGCCTTCAAACTCACCTTCATCATAATCTTCTTCCTCCTCCCAATCGCCCTCATAGAATGCTTCAGGATCTATATCAGAAGCAACTACTTCCGACCGAATCGATCACCTTTGAACCGATGTCGGTTCGGTTGGAACCGGGCAAAGCAACTGGACTATTGTAATCACTTTCGCTATTTCTTCAGCGGTCGGAACATGGGAAGTAGGATCTGAACCAGCTGACTTGTGTTTTCTTTTTGATGGAACCGACTCCACAGAGTCGGCTCTCCTTTTGCCCAAAGAGGTATCGCCCAGGTCAGTGGGCACCTCTTCAGGTTCGGTTGCAAATGAACTGGGCTGGCCATCCGGGTCAGCGGACTTCTTGGCCTCCCTTTCCTTTAGCCTACTTGAACATTTTTCCAAAGTGGCTTTGGGAAAGTTTTACAAATTTGGCAGTCTTTCTTGAGGTGGTCAAACCCCAGACAATACACACAGATGAAGTGGGGATCAGCCTTAGCAAAGGCCTCCCCACACTCGGTACAGTGCTGAAACCCAGTGGGACTGGTTTTCTTTTTGGGTTTCTCAGACATGCTGGATTCAAAAAGTTACCCTTCACAGCATTAAGCCAGGTAACACACACTTATCGGTTCCAACTGTGTCACGGGTCAGTTAAAAAAATCCTATTAAATACCGGATTTTTTTAGGAACCGATAAGTACCGGAAACCACTAAAGAATTACAGAAAATACACAAAAAATAAACAGCTAGTAATCGATTTAGGTTCCCAACCGGACCGACTGGGAAAGAACCAAAGAAAAACTATTTCTATCAATAGAACAACACTACCTACTAAACTACCACTTACTGTACTGTGACAGAGGTAAGAATAGCGAAAAAATAAGAAAGCGGTTGAATAAACTGACTGTTTCAAACTTGTACTGAACCAAAGTGCAGGAGGGATCTCCGGAGCAACTTCACAGTTAGGCAGAGTAAGAAATCTGACGGTTACACTTCAGAGTACCACAGACAGAGGTTTGAAAACCGAGCTCGAGCTCAATGTTCTATGCCTTAGCATAGAGTTAACCCTTTACTATCCGGAGCAGTTTAAGTGCTGGGGCTAACTGCATATAATCAGAATACAGCAAGACCTTATGTTGTTTGAATTATCTGATAGCATTCTAAAAGGGTTAGGTTAAAGGATGGAAACTGTCACGTACAATACAGCAATTTTTTATTTATTTTTTATTTATTTAGCTTTTGTTGACCGGGTAAGTGCACTAGACAAATCCTGCCTATTTTCAGGCACGACCCGGGGGAAGGGGATACAGATGAATGACAACTGACCTTGAACCAGATTAAGCTGTTGGTGGTATTTTTAGTGAATGAGGAAATTTGGCTAGGACACCGGGAAATTCCCTACTCTTTTCGATAAGTGCCATGGGATCTTTAACATCCACCTGAACTACCACCAATCCAGGCAGATGGGACCTCGGTTTAACGTCTCATCCGAAAGACGGCACCTCAGAAATGCAGCACCCCTCTCATGCTGCATTACAGTGTCAGTACTGGGATATTAACCCAAGTGCCAGATGTGGGAACTGAACCCACAGCCCTCTGATCTCCCGGCCTCAGAGGCGAGTGTGCTACCTACTGAGCCACTGACACTGCAATGAAAATGTAGTTGTTAAAACATTAGTTTATGAAACAGATTAACTTTCGGATTATTAATATCATTGAAACTCTTGGCATCACACGTTTTGAGGGGGCAGAGTTTTGATTTCCAGATCTCAAATCACTTGGCTATGCCTCGAGCCTTTTGAACCCCTTAGGTTTAGATTAACAAAACAGTAATGCAACCTCTGGTCATGCCTTAATGCCTAATTATTTTTTTGAAACCATTGTATGTAATGTAGACTTGCACTATTTACTAGTTTAGAACTTTCTGTTCCCAGTGTTTCTGTAATGTCAGCTCCCTGGGTTCCATACAGATTGGTTAACATTGCAAAAGTATAAACTGCTGTCATAGAATGCCCCAGAAACCAAGAAACAGACCGTATAAACTCAGAAGAGGCGAGATGTAAAGCATATTCCGTACTGTAGCAGTAGATAAAAATGACAGAAATCACCTCTGAAGGGTAAAACAGCAAAAGAGTTAACTAAAAATTGAATAGGATTAAAACAGAAACAAGGACTCATATGACTCTGCAGATATTTAAAAGTATTTTCTATTACTTTTAAAAGTATATCTGATGGATGAAGGACTTCTGAAAAGCCTCCACAACCTCAAAAACCTCTTCTGAGAGAAACAGAGATCAAAATTGTAACCTCTCAAAACAGATGTCATCCAATGCAGGATGCTAGGTCCAGGAGTGGCATTATTCTGCAAGACCTAGTAAGGCAGTTCAGCCTGTCAAGACTTAGGCTGAAAATGTCCTGATACCAATGCTAATTTAGCAGTCGGCACAACTGGTATTAAAGCGGCAGTATTTATTAGTCACCATGTAGATTTTTTTCAGCAATAATGTTGCCCAGACAAAAACATCAATGTACATGTTTTTCTTTTTTCTTTCATTTTTGAAGTTTTTAAAGTTCCTGTAGCCATGCCATGCCCTCTGAGAAACAACATGCATTTCTTGGTACGGTGCTGTGCTCTTTACCATCAGAAACACATGGCAGCACCATCCAAATGCATTCACAGTACGAATCTAATATTTACATTCAACAAGTAATATCAACAGAAGAGAGTTTTAAAAATGTTGCATGGTGGCCATCTTTAATGACGTGAGTCATTAATTATAAAATCAGCTATAAAAGCTGTTTAAACATATCTGATAAAAGTACACTGAGAATGAACCTCGGGATGTTAGGAATACATTTGTGGTAATGAACTACAGTATGAATTTTCTGGCCAACTAGTAAAAACTGCGGCTTTAAGAGTCTGCTCATGGATGGTTTGGGGTATGTTCTTGTGCTCCAAGAACTTGGGAAGGAAAGTATATGAGAACATCCTGCTCCTATCTTGAGCAGTGGACTCTCACAGGAGGATGCGCATAGAATAGTGGCAATTAGTGGTTTTGCCCAGAAGACAACAGATCAACCAGTGGCTTTCACCATCAATCCAATTAAATGTCTCATTGTGTCCTAAAACTGTCTGTTGATTTGTTGTCAAAAGTCGCAATATGCATGGAAATATGAAAAGGCCCAATCCCTCATCTCTAGAGCTTCCTTTCACAGGCTGGTGGAATATGAACTCCCCCCACCCCCTAATTTGTTTAGGCAGAACGTCTATTTTCTTGTCCGTGTTCACTTGAACTATCTGACTTACTATCACTGGGGCAAGTATTTGCATTGACATCCGGATTACCCACAGCTTGGGCATATTTATATGCAGCTCTTTTCCTATGGAGATGTATTGCTAGTGCACCAGTCATTTGGTCAGGTGAGCTACCCCAACCCAAATAGGAGGCATTAGTGGTCTGAATGAGCGATAGGGACAGCTGGATGAAAGTGACCCCCCTCTCAAAAATTTTTCTTCTTCGGCCAATATGATAAGGCATGTGTCGCTTGAAAAGTGTTGATTCCCACATGATCCAGATTCTCAGGTGCTTAATTGCAATAGAGCTCCATTTAAATCCACAACTGATAAAGCTGTGCTGTGGGCAACACTTGTAATACAAGATGTGGAATGCCTCCAACTGTGTCCAATTCGCTTTCTATCATGAAAGGGCTGATAATTCTGAGATAATATGCATAATGGTTGTTCAGGATTGGTTACAATCAAAAATATGTTGTCAGCATATACAATTAGCTCTGGTGTCTGTCTGACTTATTTCTGTTCCCCGGGATCTGTGATGTGTTCCAGAGCTTTCATGTCAGCACTCCTCAAATGAGGGTGGATCTAAAATCAGGGAGAACAGGAAGATTTTCACAAGGTCTTAATGTACGTGCCTAACTGGCTCTAAGGTGCTTGAAATGCACTGCTAAAGTCATTTACAGGCAGGAGGAACCGCATGTTCTTTGTTTCTGATGATTTTAGTGACATAGACTAGTGCCATAAAAAATGGGGAATGCCAAAAAAGGGTAAAATCAGAGAGACTCCCTGAAAATAGGGAGGTTTGGAAGGTATGGTTTTCTGATTTTAATTGCTAGGGGTTCCAGTGCCAGCACAAAAAGTATGGAAGACAAGGGGGGTCTGGTCCCTCAATGCAACTGTAATTGGGTAGAGATTTTTTTTTATTAGGGATCACTGTAGCTCTTGGATTGGTATATAACAGTCTAATCCATGAGCAAGTGAGAGGCCAAAGTCAAATTTTTGTAGTGCTGCAAAGTGGTGTGCCCAGTCCACCCAGCTGAAGGCGCTCTCTGTCTGTCTCTGCCAAGGGACAAGGCCCCAACAAAAAAAAGACTATCCTTCAGTGGGTGCATACTGGTCAAAATGTTACTCATATTGCCAGCTGAGTGCTGACCTTTGATAAACGCCAACTGGCCCGGATGTATAAGTGCAGGTAGCACATTCTCCATCCTGGGTGGCAGCACTTCAGCAAAGATTTTGCTATTACAGCAAATACGCAAGATCACTGTGTAATTTTTGCATAATACACCAGACTTTCTGGATTTGTACATCACTGTTGTGACTGCCTCTTTCATGGTCCCTGGAAAAACTTCTTTATTTTTGACTTATTTTAGCATGGCCAGCAGCACTGGTAGAATCAACTTTTTGTTGGCCTTACAAAAGACCAGGAGAAACCTGTCAGGGCCTAGGGCTTCCCCTAACTCCGTTCTGTTACTAACTCCCGTTTTATTCTTGCAGCCTCCAGATACTGCTTTATGTTTTCTGGTAGTGTGGGTAGGGGACTGCTTCACAGTTCCTCTATTTTTGCTGGGGTCAGATTATTCTTTGATTCATACAATTTTTGGTAGAAGTACTTAAATTATGAATTAATGCCTTCCTTCCTTGTGATCATCTTCCCTACCGCCCTTGAAGGTTTCTGATTAATGTTTTGCTTTATGTCTGCTTCAGTCTGAAGGCCGAACATGTTCTGGCTCTCTCACATGCTTCAAAATATTTCTGTCCAGTTTGAAAAAGTGCAATTGCTGTTTTTTAACTATATAGTCTGTTTAAATTGTGGTTGGGTGCTACAACTTTCTCTAATGACTTGTCTTCACTGGATCTCATGCGTTAACTGTTCTAGGCTTTTTCACCCTCTACTCTAGAGCTTTAAAGGAACTCTGGAAAACACAGAAAGTGTAGCAGATGCTATATAAATGCCTAGTTAGGGCTTTTAGCAATAAAAGAACATTTTTAAATACCTGTTCCATTTGTTATTTAAGTCAAAGTTGCTTATATAGGGAATACATAATGGACTGCAGTGGAATAACACATGTATCTCCACTAGTGAGTGGTAAGACCCATAACTCACGAGTGGAGAAGCCACAAGTTAGTTTTAAAGGTCTTACCACTCATGTGTGGAGATAAATGTGTTGTTCTACTGCAATCTATTATGTATTTGATATATACCACACCATTTGTAGTGTTTTTATTGGTGTTTTACTTTGTTTTAGCTTAAAACTGCCTTTCTTGCCATTGAAAGTTCCCTATCTGGCCCATTGTTCTCTGTATTCCATTTCAAGATTCTAAGTGGAAATAACATGTTCTAAGCAAGCAATATATAGAATAGTGGATGGGTGACCATCCACAACCAGGCTGTGTGTTTCCATCGAGGTTGTTGATGACATCATAGAGACCTCAAGAGTGAAGCTCGAGAGGTCTCCATGATGTCTTCAACAACTGAGATGAAACACAGCCATAGTTATGGATGGTTAACCATCCACTATTTTATATAGTATATGGTTCCTTGCTTTTTTTTTTTTTTTCGCTTTTTACCTTAGTTATGTCTTGCTGCTCCCCGGGCCCTGCTCTCTCCCGCTTGTCTCGCTGGACTTAGTTCGCTTCACCCCGCCCAGCCAGCTCGCCGCCCATTTAGGCTTAAAAACACAAAATGACCGGCATTCACTTTTGTGAGACGGAGCCTGTGAGGCTCTCCTGTCAAAACGAGGAGGCTCCTCCGACCAGCGCCTAAGTCACGCCGCCATGTTGTACAGTTTTTCTGTCCTCACAGCGCTGTTCAATGAGCCAATCAGATGGTAGTAGTAAAGTTGTTGTACTATCGATGTGACATCAGAGCGATAGTACAACAACTTTTTTGACCTTTGAACTGTCCTACAACAAGATTTTGAAAACCACGGCTTTCTAGTCACAATAAGCCCTTACCATATACTATAATGGTATTGGGCAATACTGGACTGGCCAGGGGCGTAATGAGGCCCAACGCTGCAGGCGGAGGGCCTTATAGCCCTTGGCCAGTCCAGTATTGCCCATACCGCCTACCCTGGAGGGCATTATTGCACTTAGAAAATGGGCATCTTTGTAAATTTTAATTAAGTAGTAAGAAAAAATAAGAATTTACTTTGTAAATAAACACAAAGAGTAAAAAAATACATATTTTTGATGAAATAGCCCTCAGATGTTGTGCTGTTCCATCTGCAGTTGCAACCTCCCCCCAGCCATTCCCTTCTAGTTATCCTCTCCCCCTTCCAGTACCACATCAAGAGATGGAGTTCGTTGTGAACTTTAATAGTTTTGTTGGTTGCCATGGGTTTTCGTGCTTAGCTTGAAGAACGGCAGTTTTGTTTCCTGTAAGCTTTTTTTCTCCCCGTCGGTAGCTCGGGTTGGAAGGCTGTTCGTGTTTGTCACATAACCTTGCATGACCCACAAAACCAGGAAGTACAGATTCGGAAAATGACCGACCGAGGATGAAAGCCGTGGGAGTTAGAGCGAGACAAAAAACATTGCAGGGGAGAGCGAGGGACAGTGGATTCAAGTAAGAAACATTTTTAATTACTTTTGAACGTTTAGACTGGCACGGCAGGTGGGGGAAGGTGGCGCAATACATCTCGGTCAGTTAGCGAGGGCAAAAAATGGCGGCTCGACAGTATGCCAACTCGGGGTGACCAAAGATATTTTTAGGTAATGGGGCATCTCGAATTGGCATGTCTTTCGAAGCGGGCGTCTATCATAACTTAATGTACCCTCCCCCCCCGCTATAGCTCTCAGCCAATCAGAAAACTGATAGTGTCTGTCCCATTTTCTAAGTTAAATAAATGGTGTTCTAAATTATATAAATGGTGTTCTAAGTGAAGATAAATATTTATCCAAAAATAACATGATTTATTTACCAAATTTATTCACCATTGGTGGGGTATATAATGGACTAGTCTGTGTATCCCCCATTTATCCATTATAAGCGGCTGTCCAGGATATCCAAAGGTCTGTTTTTGGCAGTTTTTTTTAAATGCTGATGCTTCTGTCTGCCATCCCACTGCGGCTCAGGGCTTACTACCAAGCGGCGGGGGGGGGGAGGGAGTTTACAATAATGTGCTCATTACTTAACTGTAATCATTGTATTTTTTTTTTCATTTTACAGCTCAGTTTATCTCATTTATTGTGAATGTAGATAAAATGCAGACACTACTAGCACCATGAGTACTTTAATGTTACTGCCGCTCAGTCACTCAGCAAGCCGCACACCAGACATGGTTTAGGATTTTACAATACAGTACATCCAGTGTAAACTGCAAGAGAAACTGAATTGGTATAATCTGGATTCCAGATTGGGAACAGGAACAGATACAGCATGGCAATCATCATCCTTCCATCTCTTTCATTCCTCGAGTTCCTCCTTTTGTTTGCTTCCCCAGTGCGCAGAGCCTGTTCCAATTTTTTTTTTAATTTTACATTTGGTTTAATTTACATTGCTTACATTATACTGATTATCCAAAAGTAAAAACAAACATGCCATTCATGGGCTAGAAAGCTTGGGCTCTTTCACTATCAGGAATGATTTTTTTTTTATTTCCGCAGCCAGGAAAAACAGACAGATTCACCCCCATGGCTAGCTAACAAGACAGATGGAACTCAGGGCTGACACAGTCATGGATGCGGTCATGAAGCATGGGCTACAGTATCAGGAACTTTACAGAGAGATGGACACAATCAGCATGTAGTTTGTTTACTGTCCATCGGATCTCCATGCCACACTAAGACTACACTGAAGGACATGCTCAACAAGAAACTGAATTGCTTAAGTACTGGGGACATCTAATAGTGAGAGTGAGTAGCGGCTGTCTGCTAAAGATGGCCCAATAAAATCTGCTTTCTCAGGCATGTTTTATGTGGCACACAATAAGGAATGGTTTGGGAAATCTGAATTTTCCCGCTATACCTGACTGTCTACATTAAGCGGGTCTGGTATAAGTGGAGTCAGCAGTAGCATATGTCAAAGAACTGCACCAATCGTCATGTCAGCAGACTCACCTGTCACCATCATGCACACACCAGGCAACTTCCAGAATACAGGTTATGCTAAGGAGGGCTACCAATGCTGCCATTAGTTGGATACCCTCATCAGCATGACCCACATGCCAGAAGCCGCTCCACTTAGGGATTTAGATAGTTTTAGGTTAAGTTTTCCTGTGTGATCTCTGTCTTTTTCAAATGTGTTTATTTTTATCCCTGTAGAAATACTGTATTCCCCATAGTCTTTCGTGTGTATTATCTTGTAAAATATGTAAATATCATGGACTATTAAATGTTATTTTTATATACTTCATGCTTTCTGTGACTGAGTCATTTCAGGTATAGATAACCAGTGGTAAACTGGCAAGTCTGTGATCCATTCCCAAAGAGACAGGCTAAAACATTACTATATTTAAAGCAAAGTGTTCTCAGCAGTGATAAAAGGGGTGGGTCTTCGGCCCTAATGCTCACCCCATTCCATGAGGACATAAGCTGAGATGGGTACAGTATAGGAGAATGGGGTGAGCGATAGGGTCAAAGACACCAAGGCACACCCCGACGCCTGTCACTGTCTGCAGGTTGGGAGTGAGGGTGAAATGGCGTAAGCATTACGGCTGACAACCCCAAGATTCCTGTCAGTCTCTGTGAGTGGGGGGGCATTAGGATTGGAAACCATAGCGCCTCATTTCCCTCCTTTTGTCGCTATAGTACGCACCCTAACTGATGCATTAATTAAGTTTTTTGCAATTAATTTCTTTACTTTTTGAGACAGTATAATAGTATCTTTATTTTACTGTGGGAGCGCAGGGTCCTTCAAACCCTGCACTCCTATCCCTCCACAGATGCGCAAGACGCGCATATATATCTAGCTGTAGAAGTGTCTTTAGGGGTGGGAGCACAGGATCCACAGTATATCAGGCACCAGCACAGTGGCCCACAGACCTGAGCTTCAATGACTTTAGGGGTGGGAGCGAAAACCCTGCACTGCCACAGTATCTGAGGCACCAGCACAGTGGGCCACATCCTTTGCACTACAATGTCTTTAGGAGTGAGAGCACAGGGTCCTTCAGACCCTCCACTCCCTCAGTATCACAAGCAGCAGCACAGTACCCCACAGACCCTGAGCTACAACATCTTTAGCGGTGGGACCTGCGCTTCAATCTCTCTGTAGATGCGTATATGTATCTAGCTGTGGAAATGCAGGGGAAAGTTATGAGCAGGCGTAGCAAAATTGCAACAAATAGTCATAACTGTGCCATCTTAAATAATGTTCACCCCAAATATTCAACATAACCTTCTTGTAATCTCACTGCATGTACCCAGTAGAGAAAATTTTCAAATCCCCGCCAAAACAATAGACCTCTAGGCCTTTATCTGCTGGCAAATTTCGTATGTTCGTATTTTAGGGGAAGGGCGGAAAGGAGGGGCAGCTGCAGAATAAGGGGTGCTAGCTGCACATTCGAGCAGACTTGATAGACCTCAAGGCCTTTATCTGCTGGCAAATTTCATATGTTCGTAAAACATAATTCTACACAACCACAACACCATTCTATGCCACAGGTGTGAAACCATTTTTGGCCAGGATTTGAAAAATGATAGTTGTGGCATACATGATATAGGGTACTAAGAAGACTATGTTCAAAATATGGGGTGAAAATATTAGAAATTTCCAACATTACGAGCCTGCGTAGTGAGATGGCAACAAATGGCCATAACACAGCCATTTTTCAAAATTTTGACCCCAAATTTTCAACATGGCCTTTTAGGGACCCCGTCTCATGAATACTGGTACTGTAATTTTGTTACTCAGTCCTGAAAGGTGATTTTGCCCAGTGACCACGCCATTCTACGCCAAAGGTGCGAAAACACATTTTGAGCAAGATGTGAAAAATGACAGCTGTACTGCTTATGGGGTGATGTGAAAATATGACTGTTGAAAATCTGGAGTGAAAACATTAAAAAATTACCAAAGTTACGAGCATGCATAGCAAAATTTCAACGACCGTGCATAACTTGGTTGTTTTTGCACCAAATTTTCAACATGGGCTTTTTGGGACCCCACCTCATGAACACTGGCACTGTCATTTAGTTACTCTGTCCCGAAAAGTGATTTCGCGCAGCGACTGCAAAATCACCTTTTGGGACCGAGTAACGAAATGACAGTGCCAGTGTTCATGAGGTAGATTCCCAAAAAGCCCATGTTGAATGTTTTGTACAAAAATACCAAAAAATGGCCAAGATATCAACATAACTTCAAAACACCATTGACAGCCATTATACGGCACTTACCTTGATTCTTCAGTTTGCGGTTCGGCTATGAAGAGTGCAGACATGTCCCAGTCCACAAAAGATGACAGCCCAGAACCTCTGGTGGTAAGGATAGGGTAAGGGGGGGTGTGGGGTGGCGGGTCCTCAGTGGGAGGGTCGGGGTTGGGGGAGGGGAGATGCGAGGACAGTTTTCTTCTTTGCAGATGAAAATGAAATCCATCTGGGGACACTGGGAGTGGGCTCCCCAGTGTCCCTTCAAGCAAGGGGGTGTCAGTAATGAAACTCTCAGGACACTTGGAGTGGGCTGCCCAGAGTCCCATGCTGCTGGGAGTGGGAACGTAATGGGGACTGGGGACACTGGGAGTGGGCTCCCCAGTGTCCCACGCTGCTCTGGAGCAGGTTCGGGAAACATTACTGGGGACACCGGGAGTGGGCCCCCCAGTGTCACATTCTGCAAGGGGGGGCTAATAAGGGGACACTGGGAATGGGCTCCCCAGGTCCCACACTGCTGGGGGTGTGCTTAATCTCTCAGGACACTGGGAGTGCGCTCCCCAGTGTCCCACACTGCCGGGGAGGGGGCAGACAGCAGGCAAAAGGAGCAGCTCCAACTTGACTCTGCAGCCAGCAGCACGAGTTCCAGCTGTGGCTGCAGAAGTCAAGAAAATACCACTCTTCTCATGCACAGAATGGGGGTAGAAGTGGTCCTCTCACTAAGCTAGCACCCAAGATTCAGGTGCTCTGGAAACTTGTTTCAGGCCAGTTTAAAGGAAAAAAAACATTGGAATACAGCTAAACAGGTCCCCTTTAGCTAAGGTCTGATATTTTTTTTTTATTACTCTTATTTACACGTTTTCTTCACTGTCTCAAGCTCACTAACAGCAAAACAAGATGGCGGACACAACAGAGCTCTGCCATCGCAAAGCCATATACTTTGTGAAAAGATTGAATTACTTTGTGCAAAAAATGCAGTGTTTTGTGTACAAAGTAAGTACTTTTGCAAAAAATACTTTCTTTCATGCCTGACATAGAGGATAAAGAATGGACATTGATGAATAACCACACTATGCTAGTTTTGAGTGGTTCCCTTGTGACTCAGGTAAACTTCGAAAGCGCAGCTCGAGAGGTGTACCAAAGTTGCCAAGGGAACCATGAGAAGCTAGCTTAGCATGGTTATTCATCGATGCCCATACTTTGTCTTTTATAGTGTATGGGCATTGGTATCACCAGAGTAGTGAAAAACAATGGCTGTTGTGGTTTGTTGTGCTTACAAAAATAAGCCCTGAGAACACCGTGTGAATACATAAAAAATTTCTCTTACCTTGTGCTGATAAAAACAAAATACAATTGATCGATTTGCATACATTCTTTCTCCAGTTCTGCTCCCCACAGACCTGAGCCCCCTGACCGGGCGTGCTACCTCTGGCACGGTTATTACCTCAGACGCCGCCCGCCTCGTCCTCCGTTGCCGCAAGGAAAGAATCAGGTAAGGTCCCTTAGAGGAATCCAGAGACTTTTTGCAATTCTTGGCGCCTATTGTCCTCTGCTCAGTGATTGGCCACTTCCAAGGAGAACTCCTCGTGATTGGCTTCCAGAAAAAGCTGAAAGGACTTCAGCTCAAAATACTTTCTAGCCTGGCTTTCGGCTATCCAGCTGCTTTTCTGCATCTGATTTTTCAGTCCACCCCTGGCGCTCTTTAAATGCTCTAGAGTCACCTCAGACTCCACCCTGCTGTGCAGCTCGTCCAACTGAAATCCAGCACACTACTCCCCTGAGTCTTGTGTCATTCCTCCCCCTGCATTCACCTTCTTCTGTGGCTGCCTGCCAATATACTTAACAGCTCGGTCAACTGATAATTTCCTGCAGCCAGGCCTCATTTCTCTACCGCTGTTTCTTCTTTCTAAATGTTTTTAATATTCTTTCTTCTCACTGCTTCCCTCATTTCCCATTTTCTTCTTGCCTGCGGTACTCTCTCTCCCAATCATGTCCTCCTCCTCCTCCTCTTCCCTCCACCTCCAAATCCCACTACTGATACTCTCATTAGCTCACCTTCCCTTACTAGCTCACCTTCCCCCCGCTACCCCTCCTTCCTGTACCCCCCAGTTTCCCCATCCCTGTCTCGCCCCTCCTGTTCACCCTCTCCTCGACCCCCCTATCAGCTGCCCCCAACCTGCCATCCCCATCGGCACACTCCAGCACTATCCTATCTCCTCCTTCTTCCCTTCTCCCATCCTGTGTCCTACCCCTTCCCCCTCTCTTCCCTCTTTCCTCATTGATCCACCCCTCCCTGCTCCCCTCCCACCTCCTAAACCTTGAGGCCCTATATCGCTGTTTAAACTTCTCCACCCTATCCTCCAAGTGCAGTTCTGGTAGATCCAAACACCACCCTCACCTTACCCTCTCCCTCCTCCTCCTGCTCCTTTCCGGTGACATCCAACCCAACCCTGCCCCCCTGTCCAAACCCATCGTCACCATGTCTTCCACCCTTCCTGGGTCATCCTCATCTCAGACCTTGTCTTCTCTACCAAAGGGTCTCCGAATTTTTTGCCTCAACACCAAGAGCCTCCTCCTCAAAACTGATGCCCTCAATGTATGGCTTACCCAGTACCACCCTGATATACTCTGTATCTCCGAAACCTGGCTATCCACCAAAATCCCTAACTCCTCTCTTAACATCCCTGATTTTAACCTGTTCTGCAAAGACAGAGGTAAGCGTGATGGGGGGGGGGTGCCTTGTACATCAGGCAATCCATCTTCTGCTCTATTATCTTCAATGAATCCTGCCCCATCTCCCACAAACTCATCATTGCCCACCTATTCCTTCCCTCCTCTGCTCCCCTATATATTGGTGACCTCTACGCCCCGCCCAAGGCCTCATCTGACTCCCTTATCAAGGCCATCTCTTCGATCTCCTCCCTCACCTCCAGTGGTGGACTCCTGCTCTTAGGAGACTTTACTCTTGACTGGCTCTCTACATCTGCCAAGCCCACCACCTTAATGATAGAGGCCCTTAACCTCTCACAACTTATACAGGAAACGACATGTCTAAACCCTCGGTCACAAAATCACTCCCTTATAGATTGGATATTATCCTCCCACCCCCACCGTATCTCAGCATCGGGCATCCTTTCTAACACACTAAGTGATCGCTGTATTACCTATTGCATTCACAAAATCCATACTCCCCACCCAAATTCATATTGTCCCGCCCCCTACATTCCCTCGATGAAACCACCCTGCAGCAAGATCTCCTACACACTGACTGGCAACCTGTCTTCTCTGTCATAGATGTGGACTTTTCCTTATCTCACTTCTACAACATCCTTAACTGCATCTGGGATTTTCATGCACCCCTTAGAAAAGTCAAGGTAAAAAGATTCCACCACCCCAGGATTACTCCCGATCTTATTGCCACGTGTTGCACCAGGGACAAAGCCTGGAGGCTTTTCAAAACTTCCCTTGCCCCACATGACCTCCTTTCTTATAAACATCTTAGAAATAGGTGCACCAAGGCTATTCGCATGTCCAAGTCTTCATATTTCGAATCACAACTCGAGCAGAGCCAAAATTTCTCAGCCTCTTTCTGGAAGGTGATACATGGCCTCCTGGATCCCCCTTCCCAGAAATCTTGCCCGATTCTTAAAATCGAAGGCGTTACTATCTCCGACCCTACCTCTGTAGCTGAGGCTTTCAACAAGTTCTTTGTCTCTTGCGCCCTGCCTGATTCCGCCCCTTCACCTGGCTCTCTTCCCTGTCCTCCTGAATCTCCCTCCCCTCCCACTGGTTTCCTCTTTCCTCCTTTCTCTCCCCATGAAGTTTTAGTCAGCACTCATTTCTCTCAATCCCTCCAAATTCAGTCCTGACGGTCTCCACTCTAGTTTGCGCCACATCTTCGCACCCGCTATAACCGCCCCTTTGACATATATACTTAATCTCTCTCTCCACAGCTACTGTACCCAATGCCTGGAAATCCAACAAGGTTCTTCCTCTTCATAAGGGTGGTGACCCATCATTCCCTGGAAACTATCGATCCATATTGCTCCTCCCCTCCCTCGCTAAAGTCCAGAAATCCCTTATTCTAGCTAAATTTTCTGACTTTCTCTCCTCAGATAACTCCCTGTCATCTGTGCAATCAGGTTTTCGGAAACAACACTCCACAATCACCTCTCTGCTGTGTGTCACGGACTCTATCTTCACCGCAATGGACCAAAGCTAAATCACTGCAGCTATCTTTATAGATTTGGCTAAAGCCTTTGACTCAGTCTCCTACCCACTCCTTCTTCTAAAATGAAATTCCTTTGGCCTTGCAAAACCCACAGTAGACTGGTTCCACTCATACCTTCAAAACAGACAACAGTCAGTCCAAGTAGGCAATGTACTCTGTACTCCTCAAGGCTCCATCCTTGGTCCCGTCCTCTTCTCTCTCTTTATAAATGATCTTCTCTCAGCCTGTCGCTCATCCAACATTCACTTGTATGCTGACTACACCATCACCGATGTCTCTGGCCCATCCTACAACTACGTCCTCCCTATCTCCAAAACGATTTCAACAGGGTACAAACCCAGTTCCAATATAATCAACCAAAACTCAATGCCAAAAAGACAGTCACTATGATTTTTGGTTCCAGACAGAAGGTGGCATCCCTCCCAGTCCCCTCAGCAATCACCACCCCGGACAGCTCACCTCTTGGGATGGTCTCTGCCTTCAAATACCTGGGCGTCTGGCTGGATAGTCACCTCAACTTCTCTACTCACATCAAGGCCATCTGCACCAAACTCCAGCCCAAACTGGCAGTCCTTTACTGCCACAAAGCCTGCCTCCCTCTCCCCACTCGTCGTGAACTAGTACTGAGAACAATTTTGCCATTACTGGACTACACAAATGTAGTCTATGGCACTGCCCCAGCCACCTCCCTCTCCAAACTGGACACGCTCCTTAATTCCTTCTGCCATTTTGCCACTGCCTCCCCACCTCTTACCCATCACTGCCTCCTTTATACTTCACTCTCCCTCACTGTGCTATCTCACAGGCATGATGTCCACTGCGTCTCTTTAACAGCTAAGTATTGGTTTGGCTCCCTTCCCCACTATCTCTCATCCTGCCTTACATCTGCCAAACCCACTACCTACTCTCTTCACCACAGAGACTCGCGTTCCTTCTCCATCCCTCGCCCTCACTCCACTGCAGGCCAGTACACCTTCTCGTACTGTCTCCCTCTTCTCTGGAACAATCTATCCTCTGACCTTTGCCTTGCATCTCCGTTCTCATCCCTCAAAAGATTCATCAGACTCCTTCCTTCCCCTCACTGCCCCCAGTGCTCCTACCCACCCCCCACTCTACAGAGTTTTACTCATAACCCTCCTGCCCTGGGAAATTAGGACTTGGTTGGCCCGAACTGGT
This sequence comes from Neoceratodus forsteri, assembly GCA_016271365.2. Taxonomy (NCBI): domain Eukaryota; kingdom Metazoa; phylum Chordata; order Ceratodontiformes; family Ceratodontidae; genus Neoceratodus; species Neoceratodus forsteri. The sequence goes on from CM028134.1 coordinate 245,543,046, forward strand.
TCTCTCCCTCCTGAGTACAAACTCAGCCCCTACCTGCTCCTGCTCCCATGCCTAAGGGCCTACAATGTGTCCCAAAACTTAAATGTTGTTACAATAATGGACTCTTGCCTTAATACATTGTGCCTTACCTTTGTATATATTGTGCTGTAGCATATAACTCCCCTGTATATATTTGTATAATATGTTTACTGTAATCATACTCATCTACTGTACTTGCTTTGTACCTGGGTTGCGCCTGGAAATGAGCCTCGGCTCAGTGTGCCTTTCCCAATCACCGATTTTAAATAAATAAGTAAAATTAATATTTCTAACACAACAACAACAACAACAAAAGACTAAATATTCTGAGACAGAGCTGAAGAATAACACAATTAATTCAGACTCTTGCACACTTATGAGTAACAGCTAATGGAAATTAGAGATATAAAAACAAACATGTGACTTAAAAAGTCCGATCGGAATTGCCGTAAAATGGGAGACAGGGTAGGGTCGTGACTCGCTGCAAATGCTGTACTTTCCAGAGCTTTGGGTAACAGATATAAAAAGAAGCACATGAGAGAAACAAAAAAAGGACAGGTTTATTATGCAAGCTGGGAAAGGAATCTCATTCTGTCTAGCACCAGAGAGGGTGAGTGACAGCGTGTCTGAAGGGATTCCCTCTTGAGGTCAGAGGGAATCAGAACCCCTCTGTGGCAGAACACACTGGTTATGCATTAAGTTGCTCATCCTGTATTTTTTATAGTGTATATTATTATGTGAAATGTGTGCAATTTTATTTTCTCTTTTACAATGAAGCTGACTTGTGAAGTCTCTAGAGGTTCTAGAATGCTGTTCTACCATAGAATTGGATAGAGGAAAGCAACTATGTGGCAGCATTCCAAGTTGTTCTGCTGCAGTAGCGACATCACTAATGCAGCAGAACCATATAATGATGTCACTACTGCAGCAGAACAAGTACATTCCCGGCATGGAATTCCATGCAAAACAGCATTCCACCATACTCTATAAGGTTTTTGAGCTGCTTAATTTCAGTGCACAATAAACCATAACCATATACTACATACACATTTTTCCATAGGAAACAGTGGGAAATTAAAAGCTTAATAACTTTTGAACGGATTAATATTTTTTCACTAAACCTTCAAGGCACATCTGTGAGGCAAAGCCTTTCTACCCTGAATATTTCAGACCACGACCTAAAGCCATTTCTGAGATCCAGGTTGACAAAGAAATAGCAAAAAACATGTATTTTTCAGTTTTTTCAATACTCTGTATCTCAGCAACCACACAATGGATTTGCATGAAATTTGATAAGTCAAGAGACCTACCCCTAGACAGTAAGCATGCCAAATTTCCAAAGTTACTAAGGTTCACAAATTTGGGTTTAACACAGATGTTAGGTCTCACCCTACCTATACTGGCGCTATTGCACCAGTATTATATATATATATATGACAGTAGATATATATATATATATAGAGAGAGGGAGGATATGACATCGGTGAGAGTAAAATAGCAGAAATATCTTCATGAGCTATAACTGACTTTCTAATCTTATGGGTGGCAAAGCAACGAGTGAGGTCAGAAGAGGTCAAGTATACCGAGTGAAGATATTTCTACAATCTCACTCTTACCCACATTATATTTAATTTGTTTAGCAGCTGTTTAGGTGGCTTTGTGATAGAAGTGACAAAAAGTTACAGAAGGAAAAAAGTATAAAATGTAAAGTGTGCCCCTTTAATCAATGGCTCAGCATTAATGAAGCAAATCAGCACTGTACAAATCAATACAATCAATATAGCAAAATCAAAACAATCAACGCAGTACAAATCAATACAATCAATATAGTAAAATCAAAACAATCAATACAGTAAAATCAAAACAATCAATACAGTACAAATCAATGTAATCAATATAGTAAAATCAATACAATCAATATAGTAAAATCAAAACAATCAATGCAGTACAAATTAATACAATCAATATAGTAAAATCAAAACAATCGCTATAGTAAAATCAAAACAATCAACGCAGTACAAATCAATACAATCCATATAGTAAAATCAAAACAATCGACGTGGTATAAATCAAAACAATCAATATAGTAAAATCAAAACAATCAATGCAGTACAAATCAATACTATCAAAATAGTAAAATCAAAACAATCAACGCAGTACAAATCAATACAATCCATATAGTAAAATCAAAACAATCAATATAGTAAAATCAATACAATCAATATAGTAAAATCAAAACAATCAATGCAGTACAAATCAATACTATCAAAATAGTAAAATCAAAACAATCAACGCAGTACAAATCAATACAATCCATATAGTAAAATCAAAACAATCAATAGAGTAAAATCAAAACAATCAGTATACTACAAATCAATGCAATCAATATAGTAAAATCAAAACAATGCAGTACAAATCAATACAATCAATATAATAAAATCAAAACAGTCAACGCAGTACACATCAATATAGTAAAATCAAAATACTCAATATAGTAAAATCAGTACAAATCAGTACAATCACTATAGTAAAATCAAAACAATCAATACGGTACAAATCAATGCAATCAATATAGTAAAGACAAAAGAATCAATATAGTGCAATCAATGTAGTACAAATCAATGCAATCAATATAGTAAAATCAAAACAATCAATACAGTAAAATCAAAACAATCAATACCGTACAAATCAATGTAATCAATATAGAAAAATCAAAGCAATCAGTACAGTACAAATCAATGTACTCAATATAGTAAAATCAAAACAATCGATATAGTAAAATCAAAACAATCAACGCAGTACAAATCAATACAATCAATATAGTAAAATCAAAACAATCGACGTGGTATACATCAAAACAATCAATATAGTAAAATCAAAACAATCAGTATAGTAAAATCAAAAACAATCAGTATAGCACAAATCAATACAATCACTATAGTAAAATCAAAACAATCCATATAGTAAAATCAAAACAATCAAAGCGGTACACATCAAAACAATCAAAGCGGTACACATCAAAACAATCAATATAGTAAAATCAAAACAATCAATACAGTACAAATCAACGTAATCAATATAGAAAAATCAAAACAATCAGTACAGTACAAATCAATGTAATCAATATAGTAAAATCAATACAATCAATATAATAAAATCAAAACAATCAATGCAGTACAAATCAATACAATCAATATAGTAAAATCAAAACAATCAACACAGTACAAATCAAAACAATCAATATAGTAAAATCAAAACAATCAATATAGTAAAATCAAAACAATCAATATAGTAAAATCAAAACAATCAATATAGTATAAATCAATGCAATCAATATAGTAAAATCAAAACAATCAATGCAGTACAAATCAATACAATCAATATAGTAAAATCAAAGCAATCAATACGGTACAAATCAATGCAATCAATATAGTAAAATCAAAACAATCAATGCAGTACAAATCAATACAATCAATATAGTAGAATCAAAGCAATCAATATGGTACAAATCAATGCAATCAATATAGTAACATCAAAACAATCAATATAGTAAAATCAAAACAACACAGTACAAATCAATACAATCAATATAATAAAATCAAAACAGTCAACGTAGTACACATCAATATAGTAAAATCAAAATAATCAATATAGTAAAATCAGAACAACGCAGTACAAATCAGTGCAATCAATATAGTAAAATCAAAACAATCAATAAGGTACAAATCAATGCAATCAATATAGTAAAGGCAAAAGAATCAATGTAGTACAAATCAATGTAATCAATATAGTAAAATCAAAACAATCAATATAGTACAAATCAATGCAATCAATACAGTAAAATCAAAACAATCAATATAGTACAAATCAATATAGTAAAATCAAAACAATCAATGTAGTACATATCAATGCAATCAATATAGTAAAATCAAAACAATCAATATGGTAAAATCAAAACAATCAATGCTGTACAAATCAATATAGTAAAATTGAAACAATCAATATAGTAAAATCAAAACAATCAATACAGTAAAATCAAAACAATCAACGCAGTACAAATCAGTACAATCAATATAGTGAAATCAAAACAATCAATATAGTAAAATCAAAACAATCAATATGGTACAAATCAATGCAATCAATACAGATGCAAACTAGAAAGCAACTAAGTGTGCAAAGTATCACATCTGCTGGCTTCAGTGCTGGACATGGCTGCTGTATTGTGATGTCACCATTCTGACTAGCTCAGTATTCCACTGTGACATTCCCAGGTTTGCAAGATAGTTGCACTACATTGGAACATGTGAGATAGCAGTACTATCTTGCAAGTTGGTCACAAGATACAAGTTTTATCTTGGCTAATTTGGACCCGGATATATATACTTGTATAAATGTACAGCCAGGTAGTACCCAGCCCTTGCTGCTATAGTAACATAGTAGTTGATGGCAGATAAGGACTGCTAGGCCCACCTAATCTCCCCGTATTCCCTGCCTACATCAGTGGCCGCTGACCCTACTTGGTAATTTGCTTTTACCTCTCTTCCCCGCATCTAGGGTTCCCTTATGTTTATCCCATGCATGTCTGAATCACCCCATTGTGTTAGCACCCACCACTTCCTGGCATAGCCTATTCCAAGCATCCACCACCTTCTCTGTCAAGAAAAACTTCCTCAAATTTCCCCTTATCCTGCCCCCTCATCCTTGTACAACTCTTGTACTGAAAGATGCCACCCACCTGCACTTTGTTCAAGCCTTTAAGATACTTGAAGGTCTCTCTCATATCCCCCCGTTCCCTCCTCTCTTTAAGTATATAGATGTTGTAGGGTTACCACCTGTCCCGCTTTTCGCAGGACAGCGATGATGAGAACAAAGGTCTCAAGCGGGGCTCGGAAAAAAATGCTACAGATCAAACCATAAGACCAAAATAAGCAAAAAGGTGTACAATAAAGTAACCAAAGCCAAAAGTGTATGCTGAGTGCCAAGGGTTTAATATAAGTGCAAAAAACAACAGAACCTTTTTGCTTATTGTTTTCGCCGGATAGTCCTGATTTGGCAGCTGTGTCCTGCAAAAAAACATGAAAAATACCACACGTCCTGACACTGCAGTAGAAAAAATACTTTCTGACTTTCCTCTAAATGTTACAAACAACTATAATACCCAAACTAAAATACCTTAAAATGATAAAACACACTAGAAACAACTAAAAAAACTAAAACATTTAGTCTAATTCTGATTATTTAGAGAAAACAAGTCTGTTGCATTGGTCAAGGTTACACATTGTCCTGCGAAAAATCAGGTTTCAATAAGAAATGTGCCACTTTGGGCTTCATAAAAGGTGGTAACCGTAACATACTGAGGTCTTTTAATCTGTCCTCATATGTTGTCTGGTGCAAGCTCTGCACCATCTTTGTCGCCCTTCTCTGGACCGCCTCCACCCTGTCTATGTCTTTGCGAAGATACAGCCTCCAGAACTGAACACAGTATTCTAGATGAGGCCACACCAGTGTTTTGTACAATGGCATCACCACCTCCCTTCTTTTGCTAGTGATACCCCTTCCTGTGCACCCCAACATCCCACTGGCTCTTTCCACAGCCTTGTTACACTGTCTGGCCATCCTTAGGTCATCTGAGATGATTATCCTTAAATCCCTCTCTTCCCTGGTGACTGTCAGCAATCTCACCCTCCCATTCTGTAGCTCTCCATAGGGTTTCTTCACCCTAGTTGTATGATTTTGCACTTTTTTTGCATTAAATTTCAGCTGCCACATCTTGGACCATTTTTCCAGCTTTCCCAGATCCCTCCTCATTCTTTCAATCCCCTCTGGGGTGTCTGCACTGTTGCAGATCTTGGTATCATTTGCAAATAGGCAAACCTTCCCCTCCAGCCCTTCATCAATGTCACTGATGAAGACATTGAACAGGACTGGCCCCAGGACTGGTCCCTGAGGCACTTCACTGGTTACCCTCTTTTCCTCGGTTTTGATCCCATTTACTACCAACCTCTGCTTCCTGTCCCTCAACCACTTTCTAACCCAGTTTTCCACTTTCTTGGACCCCTCCAGGCTTCCTAGCTTGTTCACCAGTCTTCTGTGCAGTACGGTGTTGAAGGCCTTACTGAAATCGAGGTAAGCGATATCCACCACTCCTCCCGGATCCACCTCCTTCATCACGCAGTCAAAAAAATCAATCAGATTTGTTTGACATGACCTTCCTGCTATAAAACCATGCTGCCTTGGATCTGTGCTCCCATGGTTTCCAAGTGTTCCACAATCCTTTCCTTAAGCAGTGCCTCCATAATCTTACCCACTACTGAGGTGAGGCTGACCAGCCTATAGTTTCCTGCCTCCTCCCTGCTACCACTTGTGAGGAGAGGTAAATTTGCCCCTTCCAGTCCTCTGGAACCACCCCTGTGTCAAGTAACTCACTAAAGAGGGCCACCAGTGGTGCTGCTAGCACTGTCCATAATTTCTTTAATATCCTGGGGTGTATATCATCTGGCCCCATCACCTTTGTCCACCCTCAATTTTGTGAGTTCTTCCAGGACCCTGTCTGCTGTAGAAGGACTGGTGTTTACCCCCCCCCCCCCAAATCATTTCTGCTGCCTAGCTGTGGTCCCTGTCACTCCCCCCACCATGAATACTGAACAGAAGTATTCATTCAGTATCAATGCTTTTTCTAGGTCACCCTTTATGCACACCCCTTCCTCCCCTTTAAGCCTTACAATCCCTCCACTGGCCTTCCTTCTATCGCTAATGTATCTATAAAATGTCTTGCCCCCCCCCCACCTTTACCATCTGTGCTTATCTCTCCTCTGTTTGCGCGTTCACACTCCTAACGTCTTTCCCTGCCTCCCTCTGTCTCTCAAGGTACACCGCCCTAACCTCATCCTTCTGAGTCTCTAGCCCCCTTTCTGTCCCTCACTTTCTCTGCCACCTCCTTTGTGAACCATGGTGGTTTGTTCCTTCTTTTTCCCTTGTTACTCAGCCTAATGCACTGATTTGTAACCTCCACTATGGCTTCTTTTAGGTGTTCCCAACAATCCTCAACCCCTCCCCCTGGATCTCTTCCTACCAGGGCTTTTCTGATCCCCCCTCTCCATCCTAGCGAAGCCTGCCTTCCTGAAATCCAGGATCCTTGTCTTTGTGTGGCTCTCCTGTGATGCTGTACTGATGCTGAACCACACTGTATGGTGGTCACTGGACCCTAGGTGCCTGACTTCCTTTATCCTATCTCCATTGGTCAGCACAAGGTCTAAGATCGCCTTGCCACTGGTGGGCTCCTGAACCAACTGCCTGAGGTCTGCCCCCTGCAAGGATTCCATGATGTCTCGGCTCCTGGCTGAGGCAGCTGCCAAGATGGTCCAGTCCACATCTGGCACCTTAAAATCACCCAGCAGCAGTACCTCCCCCTTTGCTGCCATCCCATGTATTTCATCCACTATTGCCCCATCTACCTCCTCCCTCTGTGCCAGAGGCCTGTAGATCACTCCTGTGCGAACTGCTATGCCATTTCCTGGCTCGAATGTGACCTTTAGCCTCTGGGTCCTGGGTTCAATCAGCTTTTTGTAACAGAACAGTTTATAAATCAGGAAAAAACAAAACCAAACAGCTGCAACCCCAGTGAAATCCCTGAAACAGCCAGACGCTTACCAGCAAACAGAAGCCCCTACTCCTATCCAAACAAAATGGCTAAGGCCACTGAATTCCAGTTAAGCAAACACACAGCAATTTAAAAGAAGTGAATCCCCTGAAACCTGATCTTCCTGCTGCTTAAGGTACAGATTCACCCTATTAGAAACAGCCAGAAACTTACCAGCAAACAGAACCCCTTACACCTGCCCAAACACAAATTATTTTGTAAACTACCTAACCATTTTCTTTTCCCTGAGTATAGAACACTGTTCTCACTACCCATAATAACAAAGTACTCTGGTCAGGAAAAACATAAGTAGTTGAAAGGCTGAGATTATATTACCCCTATACAGGGTGTATGTAAGACCACAACTGGACTATGAAAGTCAACTTTGATGCCCATACAAAAAGGTGGAAATTAATAAGAGTGGAGAGAGTACCGCATAGGGCTACTAAAATCATAACAGAACTCAAAAATAAATCCTATGAGGAAAGGTTACTGGAATAAAATATGTCCCTACGAACCAGACATACCAGGATAGATACAGTAGTTTATTAATGTAGGACATAATTAAGAGCCCATACTTGCTATGTGAAATGAACATCGAATTTAAAACATCAAGAATAGATACAAGGGGACATCTCTTGCAAGTCAAAAAATGAAAATTACATACCTACTGTAATTCTTGATGTTCCTGTATATCTTCGCCATTCATCACTGGTGGGTACAAGCCGGAGGCGCAAGACCCCGCAGGAGCATTTTTTCTAAAAAGGGGAGGAGCTGGCACCGGGGGTGGCACCGCTCTAAAGGCCGACACACTGTGTGGCACTCAAGGGTTGGCCAGTAACCAATGCTGACTCCTCCTCCACCTCAATTCTGCATGCCGGAGAGTGAAAGCAAAAACAGGGAAAAGAAAGAAGGTGGGGCAAGGGAGCCCGAGAGATACGAAAAGTAAAAGATATAAACAGAAAAAAAAAATAAGGCCAAGAGGACAGAAAGAAGGACCTAGGGGGTCTGGGACAGGGGGCCCCAAACCCCGTGCAGGCAAAGGAGGGACAGAGTAAGGGAGGGAGAGTAAGAAAGGATAGAAAAGAACAGAGACATAGACAGGAGATGGGAGACCCCTCGACCCCCATCAGAGGTCCAGAGGACCCTCTGGGGACCAAGGGAGAGGAGCACCACTGTCCAATGCTACACTTCCAACTTCTGTGGGTTTTTTTTTTTTTTTGTTGCTGTTTTTTTCCTTTTATTGGCTCCATGGAAGAAGAAGCAAAAAACACAACACCCTCAGGATTGAAAGAAGACTAAGGAAGGGCCAACCGGACATTGGTCCAGTAGGACAGCAGGCAAGCCAGGGCACGGGCTTGAAGTCACCCTCTCTCCCAACCCAAGGGAGATGGAAGGGGTGGCAAGGGTCTTCCACTCCTGTTCTTAAAATACTCCAGGGTGGGGACAGAACCCACCCCAGGGCAGAGTCCCCTTGCAACAAAAACTCCTCCACAGAAGGTCTTAAGGAAGAGACATCATACCCTCCAAGCCAGACCGCAAGAGGGGCAAGAGGATGCCTGGAGTAGGTCCCTCTCTTCACAGATATATATATTATATTGTTTTAGAAGGGGAACCCTGCCCAGGAAAGACCCAGCTGGAAAAAAGAGCAGAAAAAAAGGAAGCACAACTCCAGAAAAGAAGGGTACTGGAGGTCCCCAGGGCCCTCCCAATTTCCCCTTAATCCCAATGAGGACCCCACAGGTCAAGTTGACCAGAACTGGAAACCTGGACCCACAATAGGAATGGTACAGACAATCAGCTGGAGGTAAAGGAGTCCCCATCAGGATCGTGAGAGGAGGGCCCAAGGGATCCCCTATCATTAGAGGGCAAGCGCCCCTGCTTGCCCTCCCCCAACAGTGGGCCTGTGTCACTTCAGCAGAAGGAGCAGAGAGCCTGGAGATACCAGCAGGACTAGGGCCTCAATTGGGAGAAGGCAAGCAGGGAGAATGCACTGCCCAGAAGCTGAGGCTCAAGAGGGAATGGAGGGTGGGAAGCAGTGATGAATGGTAAAGATATACAGGAAGATCAAGAATTACGGTAGGTACATCATTTTCATATCTTCCCTGTATAAGTCCTCACCATTCATCACTGGTGGGTGATTACCAATCCCCGCAAAGGGAACCTGGTACCTCTCTGAGGGAAAAGTTTTCCCTCATCCCCCTGTGGGGAAAAACACAGGGAGAGAAAACCCTCGCTGGTCAGGCTAGGCCCGTGACTGGTCAGGGTGAGACGGGGGCTCCTTTTGCCTGGGAGAAGGAAGTCGACCCTCAAGTTCCCGCCCCACCCTGCGGGAGAAGAGGTGAGTCCCCGGGAAAGTAGAGGCAAGCACCCTTCTCCAGGCCAGGGGTGTCAACCTAGAAAGACGAAGCCACGCTATCTGCCTAATGCAGATCGCTGTCCCCACCAGCCTGGACACCACCTCACTGGTGTAGTATGATGCCCTTGCTTGGTGCCTCGCAAGCTCAAGGCCATGGGAAGAGAGAGAGAGATGGCTTGCCTGGTCACCTCCGAATCAGGCATTGATGCTAACAACTGGCTAAGCATTGACCATAAGTGCCTGTTGTAGGCAGCATGATGGGCCTGATGCGATGCGACACAGAGCATAAGGCGCGCCAAGAAGAAGACTCTCCTTCCCCAATGGTCAAACTCCGCAGAGTCAGCCTCTGGGGGTCGGCAGTGCCTTGGACCTCTGTGCCTGGTAGGGGTGTCCAGGAGACTCAGTCCTGAGGTGGGGTGAGGTAAAGCTCTTGGAGATCCCTGTAGTGCGCAATACCTGCACTGGCGGTCCATCGGGACTGGAGATGGAGATGATGGACGCTGCCAGGTGTGGTACGATACCTCCTGAAAAGGAAATGGCCAGGCAGGCACCACGCGTGGTCTGCACTATATTTGATTTGATTTCATTTTTTTATTTTATACTTGTAAGCAAAATGAGCATATCTGCCCATTTTCATATGCAACAAATACAGACAGAAATATACATTAACAAATATAACAATGATACATTAAACAACACATTAAGAACAGTCAATGCTCACCATAAAATGACTATTTCACAAAACGATTTGATAAAAGTTTGTTTTTATACAGGATACAAATTGTTGGGGTTTTATCCCCATTTACAACAATGGCCTGTGTTACGAATATAATACAAAACTTAATACACAATACTTACAAACATACAATAAAAAAAAAGTGTATCTAAAACATTGACAATTTGTATCCAGGTGTGATCCCAGCATTTTTTTAAACATGTTCACATTACGGACCGTTTTTAACTCATATGGAAGTTTGTTCCAATAAGTAGCTAGACTATTTTGCAAAGTGAGGTCTCCAAATCTATTATGTGTTCTTTGTAGGTGCATCACCTGCTCAGGATTGCATCTTGCCACCCTGGATACATGGAGCTCATCAACCAGCCTCAATAGGAAACACTGATAGAAGGTCTGGTCAGCGTCAGAGGACAGGTGGATGGATGGATCCTCTTCCTCAGGGGAGGAAGACAAGGAGGCAGAGTCCGAAGAGTCAGAGGCAGGCTGCTCCTGCGGAGACAGGTGAAAGACAGCAGCCGTGGCGGTGAACTGCTCCCAGGTCAAGGGCCCTGAGGGACCCACATGGCCCAGGAAAGAGGGAGGAGGAGACAGAGGGAGGAAACAAAGCAGTCTCATTAGTTGAGAACACCCTCTGCCAGGGCTACGAGACCCTGCAAACAATCCTACACAAGGCAAGGATCCACTGGTCTCCTCAGTCAGTGGCCACTCAACCAGCCTGAAATGCTAAGGTCTGAGCCCAGAAGGGGATTCCCCCTGTGAGGTGACTGGGCCACGTAGGTCCAGAAGGGCATTCCCTAGCCCCACTTACAGAGGTCTCACCTGAAGATGATGAAGGGGAGAAGGTAGGTTCAGTGCTGCGGCTCTTCCCTGAGCCCCGTTGGGCTCAAAGGGAAGGCAGCAGCACCTCACCTGGCCCCCTCACCCCACCGACTCTGAGAGGGACCTCTTCCTCATCACCAGTCACAGGGGCTCCACCACTCCCCCCATGCCCACCAGGGAATCGGCTAGTGTGGGAGTTCCCTTTCTGGCACCGGAGGACAGAGCAGCACCAGAAATGGTGCCTGCTCTAGACTCAGAGCTGGAAGACTCATGTTCTACTGGGGCACAACCACTCTCAACACAAGGCACAGAGCCCCCCCCCCCATGGTACCGCTGGCGGCTCCGGAGAGGCTCCCGGGGCTGGGGCTGGGGTTGGTGCTGGGGCCTGCACAGATTGTAATTACTGGCCCTGAAGAAAGAGTGGCTTGGGAGAGCGCTGTAGTGCTGGGAGAAAGAGAACCCTGGGACTCTGAGAAGTCGGGCTGCCAATCCAGATCTGCATCCTGATCCTTCTCCTCTGAAGTGGAGGAGATTAGGGAGACTGCCAGAAAGGTCACCACCAAGGCCCTTCCTCGGCACTGTGGACCCAGCACCGACCGCAGCATCACTTCGCTCACTGGAGCCACAAACGGCCCTAGGATCACAAGTGGTTCCAACAAGTGGCGCTGAGGAAGCTACCAGGCCAGGCCTAGCAAGCATAGGCCACAACACTGGGAGAGCCTGCACCTCCGAGGAGGTGACAGCCAAGATGGTGCCCCCAGCCAGGCCCCTGGAGTGGCCTGACTGTTTCTCTGGCACTGTGGAAGAGACCTCCGCCCTGGCAAGGCTCAAAGAGACGAAGGCCCCCTCCTCCGTGGCCCGGATAGAGCAGGGAGGGGACCCGGAGGAAGGGTTCGAGAGACCCGCATCTGGTGTCCCGAGCACAACGCCACCCCTTGAATGTTGGCGGAGCACGTCTGACCTTAACCGCGTGGTTTTCAAGCACTCTACAGCCCATAGAGAAGCAGGTGTCGCAACATTCTAAATCATGGTTCGGACCCAGGCAGGTCAGGCAACGGTCATACCGATCCGTCACGGAAATCTGCCAGCCACAGGGACACCGACGCATTGAGGGGCAGCACTCTTTAGATGATTTCTTTTTTCCCCCAAACCTGGCATGACTTACGGTTAAATAAATACAAACCTACAGCAAAAGATCTGGCAGAGAAAGAAAATGAAAAGATCTTACCGGAATCCAGTGAATCGGAAGAACTGGAGGTGAATTCGGTGCCGGGTTAACGGTGGCGGCAGCAGAAAGAACAGTTACGTAAGAACTTACCGTAACAGTAGATCTTCGAAGGGATCTCAGTCATCAGGTTATACAGCAAGAACTTCACCGTAGGTGAATGGGGAAGCCACATGGAAGATTTTCAGCAGTAGAACTGGGCCTGCCCACGCCATCGACGTCAGTCGATGTCGCCAACCCTATAAAGGCTCAGGCGGGCCCGCACCCTCCTCAGTTCTTTCCCTCCACAGATGAAGGGAGCAAAGCAGATGCCGTGGGGACAAGAAAACAGCGAGGGACCCGGCTCTCATAAAAATGATGGAAACAGCAGACAGCCAGGTCCTGAATAGGATCCCCCAAAAAAGGGATGGTGGGAGGGAAAAGACCTGATGACTGAGATCCCCTCGAAGATCTACAGTACTGTTATGGTAAGTTCTTATGTAACTCTTCTATCTTCTTCGGGGGTATCTCAGTCATCAGGTTACACCGTAAGAATGAGTCCCAAGCAGTGACAAGAGAAGTGGACAGTCTGGGAGGCTGGATCTCCATAAACTTAAGACAGGAGAGGTGGAACAACCTACCCAGTCAAGGAGCTTCTTAAACTTAAGACAGAAGATCTTGAAAACTGAACCGATCAAGGAACTCCATAAACTTAATACAAGAGTCCTTGCAGAATAGCCCTGCCAAATCCTGCATGGGCTCTAGTAGCGATGTTCAGACCGTAATGCTTAGTGAAGGTGTGGACTGTACTCCAGGTGGCAGAAACACAAATGTCAGTGGCTGAGACCCCTTTGAAACAAACCACAGAGGTGGTCATGCCTCTGGTGGTGTGAGCTTTGACAGCACCAGGTAATTCTTTGCCGTACTTACTGTAGCAGAACACAATGCAATTTGCCAACCATTTGAATAAACATTGCTTAGGAACTGAAGCGCCCTCTCTACCTGGGGTGAAAGAAACAAACAATTGCTTAGACTTTCTGGACTCCTTAGTTCTGAGCAGGTAATACTTCAAAGTTCTGTGCACATCTAGTGTATGGAGCAGTACTTCCACTGGATTGGCATGCTCCGGAAAATAAGTAGGAAGGTGGATTGACTGATTGAGTGTAAATTCAGAAACCACCATAGAAAGAAACTTAGGATTTGTGCGTAAAGACACTCCATCTTTGTGAAAAATCAAATAGGGCTCCTCACACTAGAGGGCCTGAAGCTCTGAAATTCTTCGAGCAGAAGTAATGGCAACTTAAAAGAGCGCTTTCCAAGGAAAAAAGCACAAATCCTAAGTTGCAATTGGCTCAAAAGAAGACAGGGTCAACTTTTCCAAAATAAAATTCAAGCCCCAAGACCAGACAGGAGAACAGATTGGGGGTTTCAGATGTAGGATGCCCCGGAGGAAGAGAAGGGAGACATCCAGTTGAGCAATAGTTTGGTCACTCACAGGCTCATGGAAGGCAGAAATAGCTGAAAGGTGGACCATGAGACAGGAATACTGGAGGCCTGAGTCAGACGAAGAGATCAGGTAGTCCAGGACATGCTTCACCAGGCAGGTGAAGGGGTCAAGGGAACATTTGGCAGCCCAGATGGCAAACTGTTTCCACTTCATGGCATAAGTGGCACGAGTGGAGGGCTTGCGAGCGGCCACTAAGACATCTGCCACCCTGCTGAAGACACCAAACTTGGTGATGGCTATGTCCTCAGGAGCCACGCATGCAGATGGAGGGACCTCGGACTGGGATGGACCAGGGTCCCCAGATCCTAGATCAGCAGATTCCTGCAGAGGGACCGGAGGATCCTCTGCCAGCTGCTGAAGCAGAGGGAACCATATCTGGTGAGGCCAGAATGAAGTCACCAGGATCATGCTGGCCCCTTCCATCTGCAATTTGATCAGCACCCTCCGTATTAGTGGGAATGGAGGGAATCCGTAAATAAATCTACCACTCCAAGAGAGGGACAACGTGTCTTGCCAGAAAACTCCAGGCCATGGATCTAGCAAGCAGAAATTGGGCAGTTATGCGTTGTGTGGGGACGCAAAAAGGTCCAACTCTGGATGTCCCCATCTGTCAAACAGATCTTCTGCAATGGATGAGAGAAGCTCCCATTCTTGCATGCAGGACTGAGTCCAGCTGAGGCTGTCCGTCAGGGTGTTTAGGACACCTGGCACGTGAACAGCAGA
This sequence comes from Neoceratodus forsteri, assembly GCA_016271365.2. Classification (NCBI taxonomy): domain Eukaryota; kingdom Metazoa; phylum Chordata; order Ceratodontiformes; family Ceratodontidae; genus Neoceratodus; species Neoceratodus forsteri. The sequence continues at coordinate 245,558,051 of CM028134.1, forward strand.
TAGTGTCAGACTGTGGTCCAGTGCCTACTACCACACTCGCATGGTCTCCCTGCAAAGGGGGTACAAGTGAGTCCTGCCCTGCTAGTTGATATAGTAGACAACACTGAGAATGGCTAACTGCACAAACAGCTGGCCTGGGGCCAGATGATTCTGGAAGGCCTGTAGGGCCTAGAGCACCACTTTCATCTCCAGGACATTGATATGCAGGGCGGCTTCCCACTGGGACCAGGATCTCTGAGTTTGGAAGGGACCCAGGTGAGCTCCCCAACCTAGACCCGATGCAGCCATGGTTAGGATCTGACTCAGGGAGGAAAGCTGGAAAGGGACCCCTTGAAGGAGGTTTGAGGGAACTATCCACCACTGAAGTACCTTGAGTACTAGGGAGGAGATCAGGAGTAGTTGGTCCAACTCGTCTGTCTGCTGGTCCCACTGCACCCCGAGGGTCCACTGCAGGGTGCGCATGTGGAGTATGGCTAGTGGGACTGTAGGAATGGCTGCAGCCATGAGTCCTAGGAGCCGTAGATACAGACTGGCAGGGATGTATAGACTCTGGGTGACCTCCTGTGCTTGGGATATGAGGCATTCTGCCCTGCTCAGGGGTAGGAAGGCCTTCCCCTGCCTGGAATCCAGGACCACCCCAATGTACTGTAGCCTTTGGGATAGAACTAGCACATATTTGGGCAGATTTAGTGTTATGCCCAGAGAAAAGCTGAAGAGTATGCTCCAGAGTGGACAACAGCTGCTCTCTGGATGAGGCCTTGAGAAGCCAGTTGTCCAGGTATGGAAAGACATACAGTCCCTCTCTTCTGAGAGCTGCTGCAAATGCTGCTAAGCATTTGGTAAAGACATGTGGCACAGAAGAGAAGCCAAAGGGCAATACCTTGAACTGGTAAGGCAAATTGGAGAAACCTTCTGTGAGGAGATATGCAAGTAGGCATCCTGCATGTCCAGAAAGCAGAGCCAGTCCCCAGACGTGAAGGGGGAAACAGACTTGGTAAGGTTACCATTCAGAACTTTTTGTACTGGACATAAAGATTGAGGTCTTTCAAATCCAAAATTGGCCTCAGATCTCTGATCTTTTTGGGAACCAGGAAGAATCTTGAATAGAACACCAGGTTTCTCTGCCTCTTTGGCACCAGTTCCATCGCCTGCTTGCACAGGAGAGACTACACATCCTCCCAAAGAGCAGAGAGATGAGTGGGTGGGGAGGGTGTAATCTGCAGGAGGTGGGGTGGCATCTGGAGGCTGCTGGATGAGCTCCAGAGTATGACCGCACTCTATGATCTGCAGAATCCAGGTATCTGATGTTACAGTTTTCCATAGATTCAAATGGAGGGAGAACCAACCTCTGACCACCACCTTCTGGGCCTGGATTAGAGGAAGGGGGTCCGGCAAGGAGTCATGCTAAGGCAGGGCCAGCGATGGAGGCTGAATTCCCAGTCCTGGGACACTTGGCTGCTGCACCAGCATGGGAAGAGGCAGACAAGGAAGGCTGAGCTCTGCGTTTGCCCTGAGCACAGGAGCCACAGCCTGGTCTGTTAACTTGCTTACAAAAAGTAGGGTGCCCCCTACCACCCTGTTGAGTGTGGTAGAGGGAATGGACGGACTTAATGGCCGTACCTGAGGCCTACAGATCATTAATGTCCTGGACATCTAGGCCAAAGAGATTAGTGCTATTAAAAGGGGCATTCAACACCTTGTTTTGCACATCAGCGGCAAACCCAGAAGCCCTGAGCCCTGAATACTTATGGAGGCAGATGCCAGTGGCTGCTGCCCTGGTAAAAGTATCAAATAAATTGTAAATGGATCTTAGAAGATGCCTCCCAACATCATCTGCAGTTTGGAAGCATTGGAGCAACTCCTGTTTCTGGGCACCATCAGGAAGGACTTGGGCAGCCGTCTTGCCCTTTCTGGCATTGGTGTTCTGGAATTTCATCATGTGAGACAGGTAATTTGCTATCCTCAGGCAAGGGTAGAGGAAGCATATGATCTTTTGTCCCAAAGATCTATCCTGTGGGACTCTTTGTCCAGGGGCAAGGAACTAAGATGCTTGGGCACCTTAGACCTGTCATGTGCCACCTTGATGACCACTGAGTCAGTTTCAGCCCAGGCAGCCAAGTAAGGAATGCAATGAGGGGCATTGTAGAGCTTATCAGCTCTGCAGGACATAGCTGACACCATATCTGGTCTGTGCCAGGCTGCCGTGGTAGCATTTCTGAAGGCTGGAAGCATGGGAAGAATAATCTTTGGGGGAGATTCAGGGATCTCCATGTAGTCCGACAAGTCCTTCCTGGTGGCATCCTCTTCCTCTATCTCAAACCCCATTGTGGAAGACAGCTGCTTCATACTGTTAAAGAAAGAAGCATCCTCAGGTGGAGACCTAGGGGCATGCTTAACAGATTCTGCACTGACAGAAGAGGCAGTGGACTTATCTGAAGTATAATACTGCTCTTCCTCGCCTACCTCCTCTACTTCATCAGGAAGTATAAGGTCAGGGTGGTACTTCTCCTCAACGTTGACCTCTTCATTGGGGTTTGGTGCTGGATATGCCATCGACGGACCTCGGGCTGGCTCCCAGGGCCGACGAACAGGAGTCGATGAGGTCATCGGTGAAGGTGCTGGCAATAAAGGCCTGTTAAAGGCCGCAAACTGCTCCACAATCACATTAGTGAAGCGGACTAGAACTTTGTCTAAGTCCATGGTCATTGTCCGAGGGTTCAACGGCACTGGCATTGTTGCACCTGACTGCATGCCCGATGAGTTCATAGCCTTCAACTGGGAAGGGTCGGATCTCAAGGAGGCCATTGACGACGAGCCCCTCATCGATAGAGATGGGGCCGTCAACCCACAGGTTGACAGCAAAGCGCCCTGAGAGTCAGGCGGAGAGGCTGTCAGTATGGGTCTGGAGTGAACCAGGATGTGGACAGCAGGTCTGTTCGTTGGGGCAGCCGCCAAGATGAAGAGCCCTCTGAAGGAGAGGCCGATGGGGGAAAGGACGGTTCCAAGGGGGGCTGGGCATCCCGGTCTTTCATGACCCCCAAGGACCTGTCTTGGCCTAGGAAGCCTTGAAGCTCTTGGACCCAGAGGGTGACTGGCTGGCTGGCACCCTGGAGGACTCCGGCTCGGAGCTGGCTACCTGCTGTTCCATGAAGGTACCGATAGCCTTTCTGCATCGCCTAAGGGTGGTTTGGTTACACTGTTGGCAGAGCTCACAGTCCAAGGCTTCATGATCAGACCCAAGACAGCAAACATACACACAGAGTGCTCGTCATTGGGAGGCAATCTTCTTTCCACAGCAGCAGCAACAGAAGAGAGAAGCTGAAGGTTTAACTCTCGACATAAAAGAAAAAACAGAATAAATCTCTGAAAAGAGATTTGAGGGGGCTGTGGAGAGAAAAAAGGCCGTAGACTGCAAAAAGGCATGAACACTGCGATGGCTATTCCATGGAGACTGTGTTAGTAAGTCAACGGCAGGAAAGAACTGAGGAGGACGCAGGCCCACCTGCGCCTTTTTAGGGTTGGCGACGTCGTTTGACGTCAACGGCATGGGCGAGCCCAGTTGTACTGCTGAAAATCTTCCTTGTGGCTTCCCCATTCACCGAAGGGGAAGTTCCTATGGTGTAACTTGATGACTGAGATACCCCCTCAAAGACCTTTGAGGCATCAAGTGAAGCAAGTAGGCTGTGATAGCATAGTTCTCTTCAGAGCTCCCTTATGAGGTTGTGCGCACTCAACGACGGGAGAAGCAGAACTGAGGTGGAGGAGGAGTCGGCGTCGGTTACTGGCCAACTCTCGAGTACCACATAGTGTGTCAGCTTTGAGGGCAATGCCATCCCCGACATGAGCTCCTCCCCCTTTTAGAAAAAAATACTCCTGCAGAGTACTACGCCTCCAGCTTGTACCTATCAGTGATGAATGGTGGAGATTGATACAGGGGAAGATCTCAAAATTCCATACATATACAGTAACAGAAAATATTACTATACACAAAGAATCGTGAATCCATGGAATTGACTACCAACTGAAATTATTATAAGCATGAAAAAGAACCAAATTCAAATCTAATTTAGACAAACATATACTTAAAGGAGCAGTGCTGGATTATTACCTGTGAACCACAGGAGCCATCAATGGGATCACACCTTCTAAGCTCCTTATGACCTTAGTAATAAAGGCCTTGTTATTTGTGCATATTTACTGTGTGTGTGTGTGTGTGTGTGTGTGTGTGTGTGTGTATGCATATTATTAAGTTGATTGCATTTTGGGGAAACTGTTGTTGCATGGTGTGTGTCCATGTGTGGGGCGATCCTGCAGGGAGGTACTGTATTCCAGTGGCCAGTACTATACTTACACCAGGCCCAGTGAAATATTCTCTGGGTGAAGATACCACACAGTTTATGTTAATCTTGGATATGAACCCACAAATCAGGAGCCTAATGACCCAGGCCCCTCCTGGCTGGGGTTTGTGATACAAGGTACAATGTGCCTATCCAATTTCAGTTCCGTCTGGGGGCATGTTGAAGATCTCTGAGATGGCATGCTGCAAAACTGTCACCATGATTCTTCCCTCTGCCCCATCTGTGATCCTGAACACTCTTTTTCTGACAGGTATGATTCTCCAGGATCATTGTCGGGGGTATCTCAGTCATTCGGTCACACCATAGGAATTTCACCGTCGGTGAAGCAGGATCCACACAGAAGATTTTCCAGCAGTACAACTGGGGCCACCCACACCAACGTCACCTGCCAACATTATTAAACCTGTAAAGGTATGAGAGTGGCCCCGCTCCCTCCTCAGTTCTTTTTTGCCATCAACTCTGTTCACGTGGGTCTTAGTGGAAGCTCTGACGGAGTTCGCACCATTTTTTGCCTATGAATTTTTCTGTTACCCTAGTTTTTAAAATCTGTTTTAAGCAAGAGATTCGTTTACCTCACTTACATTGAGAGTTAATCCTTCTACTTCTCCCTTCTGTCACCGCCAGTGTGGAAAGAAGATAGTTTCTTCAGATGACCATAACCTCTGTGTCTGCTGTCTTGAGCCTGACCACAACGTTTCTGACTGTGAGCTCTGCCAGAAGTTTAACCTTACAACCCTCAGGTGATGCAAAAAGGCTTTGAAAAAATTCCACATGGAACAGCAGGTAGCCAGTTCTGGGAAGGGGGTCCTCCCTTCTCAGTCGCCAGTGGGTTCATCGAGCTCCCAGGCCAGTCCGCGAGGAAAAGTCATAAAAAAGACCACAAACAGAACCACTCCCTCCGGTGAAGTTCCCGATTCCTGATGGCATCTTCTTCTTCCTCTAGGGGTACTCCGTCGACTGCAGCTGCATCGATGCACTCTGTTATCCAGGCCTCTGCTTCTTTCAGACCCCTACAGACAGCACCCCCTCCCACTTCTCAGGGAGGCTGGCCATGGACCCTCACGTTGTCGGCCCCTCGCTCGTCGACCCTCAGGCCATCGACGACATCACTTCCATCACTGCCTGATACTTCTCCAGGCTCTCGGACGTTGGGGCCTTCGGCTCTCAAGACCTGACAGACTGCTTGTCGCGCCCTGTGCCAGCGACTCCTCCACCGTTGATGCACTCTTCTCCTACCATCGATCTTAGTGATATTTTAGCCAGGATAACCACAGCCCTGGTACACCAGTTGAACTCTTACAGGCCTGGCTCCCCAGTGTCGTTGACAACCTCATCGTCATGACACAGTTTAGGCACGTTGAACCCCATTGGCTGCTGGTAGCCCTCGATCCTCGGACCTTAAGCTAGAACAGGTAGATGTCGAAGAGAAGTAACACCCTGGCCTCATCCTCCCTGAGAAAGAGGAGGCGGAAGAACTTCTTTTCTCTGATAGGTCTACACACTCTTCAGTGAGCGAGGATTCTGTCAGGCACACTCCCAGGTCCCCTCCTGAGGATCCTGCCTTTTTCAATGTTATGAAGCAGCTGTCTACAGCTATGGGCTTCCATACTGAGGAAAAGGATGCCACCAGGAGAGATGTGGTGCACTTCTTGGAGATCCCAGAATTTCCTCCTAAGGTCATTCCTCCTATTCTTCCTGCCCTGAGGAATGCCACCACTGCTTCTTGGCACCGCCCAGACATGGTTCCTGCCATGCCTCACAGGGCAGATAAACTCTATTCTGGCCCTCAGGGCCTGCATTATTATGCAGCCTAAACTGACACCAATTCTGTGGTCATCAAAGCAACCCATGACAGGTCCAAGGTGCCCAAGCACCTTAGCTCTCTGCACCCTGACAGGGAATCCAGAAGGATGGACCTTTGGGGTAAGAGGGTTTATGCATTCTCCACACTAGGACTTCGGACTGCCAATTATGTTTCTCACATGGTTAAATACCAAAACTCTAACTGGAAAAAGGGCAAGGCTGCTGCCCAAGCCCTCACAGACTGGTCCCCAAAACAGGAGGTCCTCAAATCTTTGTAGGCTGCCGAGGACATCAGTAAACTCCTCTTTAAGGCCTTGTACGACCTTTCTGATACTGGTGTCAGGGCTGCTGCCACAGGCATTTGTCTTCGTAGGCACCCCTGGCTCTGGGTCTCAGGCTTTGCAGCAGATGTACAGCAGAAGGTGCTCAATTCCCCCTTCAACAGCTCAAAATTATTTGGGCCAGATGTCCAGGAAATCATTAACGATCTGCAGGCATCTGGCAGGGTTATTAAGTCTGACCATTCGCTCTACCATACCCAGTGTAGGAGCAGACAACGCCCGTTCTTTTGCAAGGTGTTCCACAAGTCCAGAGTGGGCTCCCGTCCCTAGGGCATAAAGAAAGCCTCCTTGGCCTTGCCTATCCCCTGCTCCTCGGGCCCAGCCACCAAGCGCCCCAGAGGCAACAGATCATTCCCAGTGGCTGGATCCGCCTCTGCCTGATTTCTTGCCAAACCTCCCTCTTCCTGTCCCCAACCAAGAGGTGGTGGTTGGAGGTCATTTCTCCCTCCATCTCAATCAATGGAGAATCATAACTTCAGACACCTGGATTCTTTAGATCATAGAACGGGGTCACACTCTGGAGCTTACAGAGCAGCCTCCAGAGCCCCCCCCCCATTCCCTCCACTTATCCTCAGGTCCACGTGATGGTTCTTTGGGAAGAGGTACAGTCTTTTATGTGGAAAAAGGCAATAGAGCCAGTCCTCAGACAGCAGCAGAACAGGGGGTTTTACTCCAGGAGGGGAAGGGAGGGTAGCTGTCTATGTAAGGGAAGGGATCAAAGCGACTGAACTAAAGAGTAAACAGGGAGGAGAGGAGGCACTTTGGGTCACCCTGGAGACTGGAAATGGCACCACAATCCGCACAGGGGTTATACACAGACCCCGTCTTAGGGGGAGGAAATGGACAAGGAAATGACAGAAGGCATCCTTAGGATGGCAGAGAAAGGGGAGATATTGCTGATGGGGGGACCTGAATATGCCAGATGTTAACTGGAGCACCTTTGCTGCAGCCACATCCAAGAGCAGGGCCATTCTCATTGGCCTGCAGGGGGCATGCCTAAGACAGCTAGTGTTCGAACCCACTCGGAAGGGAGCAATCTTAGACCTGGTACTCTCAAATGGGGACAGAGAGAGGATCTCAGATCTACAAGTGGATAGCCATCTGGGAACAAGTGACCACCAAACAGTGTGGTTCATGGTAAACTCAGTTGTAGAGCCAAGCCATACAAAAGTGAAGGTACTGGACTTCAGGAGGGCTGATTTTGTCAAAATGGGAAAGCGCCTCAGAAAAGCACTAGCAGACAGACAAGGAGGAGGGGTGGAGCAACAATAAGGAAACATCAAAACTGCCATCACAAAGGCAACAAGCCTTTGTGTGAAGCAAATAAATCAAAATGAAAGAAAAAAACACAATGGTTCTCAAAAGAAGTGGCAGGAAAGGTTAGGGAGAAAAAGACAGTATTCAGGAAGTATCAGGAAACACAAAAGGAGTAGGACAGAGAACTGTACCAGTTAAAGCAGAAGGAAGCAGGGAAGGCAGTCAAACTAGCTAAGGCCCAAACTGAGGAAAAAATAGCCAACTCAGTTAAGAAGGAGGTTAAAACCTTTTTTAGGTACATTAAGGAGTATAGAAAGACAGAGGAAGGGATACTGAGGCTGAATAAAGAGGAGGGTGGGTGGGCAGAGAGGGACAGTGAAAAAACAGGGATACTGAACGAATACTTCTGCTCAGTATTCACAAAGGAAGAAGAGGGGGCGGTACCTAATCCAGTCAATAGAAGCACTCTGGATAGGGGGATTTTATATATGTCCTTTCACAGAAGAAAGGGTTCTGAAAGAACTCCTAAAACTGAAAGTGGACAAAGCAATGGGGCCTGATGGGATTCACCCCAGAATTCTAACAAATCATGGGAGGATGGTGTGGTACCTGAGGACTGAAGGAGGTTGGATGTGATTCCCCTTCACAAAGGTGGGAGCAAGACAGAGGCAGGACACTACAGACCTGTTAGTTTGACCTCAGTGGTTGGGAAAATGATGGAATCACTTCTGAAGGAAAGAACTGTTGATTACCTAGATGCCAGTGGGGCACAGGACCCAAGGCAGAATGGATTCACAGTGGGAAGTTCATGTTAGACGAATCTAATCGATTTCTTTGACTGGGCGACCAAAGTAGTAGACCAGGGAGAGGCTGTGGACATGGCCTACCTGGACTTTGGCAAGGCAGTTGATACAGTCCTGCACAAAAGATTAATAAACAAATTAGCCAGCCTGGGAGTGGGTCCCAGGGTGGTAGCCTGGGTAAAACATTGGCTGGACAACAGAACACAGAAGGTAATAGTAAATGGAGTCCACAGTGAAGAAAGGAGGGTTACTAGTGGGGTACACCACAAGGTTCAGTACTGGGTCCGATCCTTTTTAATGTCTTTTTAAGTGACATTGTAGAGGAACTGGAAGGAAAAGTATGTCTCTTTGCAGATGACACAAAGATCTGCAATAGGGTTGATACACAAGGTGGGGTGGAAAGGATGAGAATGGACTTGACAAGGTTGGAGGAATGGTCAAATGTATGGCAGCTTAGATTCAATGCAAAGAAGTGCAAAGTAACACACCTGGGAAACAAAAACCCAAGGGAAGAGTACACAATGAGGGGTGAGATACTGACAACAACAAAAATGGAAAAGGACCTGGGAGTAGTTGTATCAGATGACCTAAAGGTGGGCAAGCAATGTGAGAAGGCAGTAAGGAGGGCTGGCGGAATACTGGGATGCATAGGTAGAGGCATCACTAGTAGAAAACAGGAAGTTGTTATCCCTCTGTACAGACAGTTGGTGAGACGCCATCTGGAGTACTGCGTGCAGTTCTAGAGACCCCATCTTCACAATGACATAGACAGGGTGGAGGCTGTCCAGAGGAGGGCAACCAAAATGGTGCAGGGTCTGCACCAGAAGACATACAAAGAGAGACTAAAGGAGCTTAATATGTATACCCTCAAGGAAAGGAGGGAGAGGGGGGACATGACAGAAACGTTCAAGTACCTCAAGGGAATCAACAAAGTCCAAGAGGATAGCATCTTTCAGAAAAAGAGGTGCAAGAACAAGGGGGAACAATTTGAAGATGGGGGGGATGGCTCAGAGGTAATGTGAGGAAGTATTTTTTCATGGAGAGGGTTGTGGATGCATGGAACAGTCTTCCTGAGGTCGTGTAGTCAAAATCTGTGGGGAAATTCAAGAATGCACGAGAGAGACATAAGGCAATTCTAGTGGGGTGTAGGAGGAAGGCTGTTGGTTAACTAGGATCTGCAGCTTATCCATTAGGTAGGGAAATGGGCAGACTAGGTGGGCCATACGGCCCTTATCTGTCATCAAATTCTGTGTTTCTATGTTTCCAGGTTCTTTCTGGTCCCGAAAAAGACTGGAGATTTGAGGCCCATTCTAGATCACAAGGACCTCAATCTTCATATCCAGTAAAAAAAAGTTCTGCATGGTTACACTGCCGGGCCTGCTGGCCCTACTTAAGCAGGGTGATTGGCTGTATTCTCTGGATATGCAAGATGTTTACTTGCACATCTCGGTTTGTCCTCCGCACAGGCGGTTTCTCCGGTTTCTTTTTCAGGGTGAACGCTATCAATTCAAAGTATTGCCCTTTGGCTTATCCTCTGCGCCTCAGGTCTTTACAAAATGGTTAGCAGTGGTAGCTGTGGCCCTCTGGAGGGAAGATCTGCATGTCTACCCCATACAGAGATCTGCTCCTCCAGACCATGGAGAGAACTCTCCAGTTGTTCCACTCCCTGGGCATCACTGTCAACCTGCCCAAGTCCATCTTGATCCCATCCCAGAGACTGCAGTATATAGAAGCAGTACTGGACTCGGTGCAGGGCAGGGCTTCCTGCCCCAAAACAGAGAAAAGTGCCTCATTTTCCAGGCTCAGGAGGTTGCCCAGATTCATTACATTCCCACAAGGGTGTACTTTAGACTGTTAGGCCTCATGGCTACAGCAGTTGCCATGGTTCCCTTGGCCAGACTGCAGATGTGGGTGCTCCAGTGGACCCTCTGGGTGCTGTGGGACCAACGCACAAATGACCTGGAACAGCCAGTGCTGGTCTCCTCTCCAGTCTGCAATGTGCTCCTGTGGTGGACGAACCTCCAGAACTTGTTACAAGGAATCCCATTCCTGATCTCCTCCCCACAGCAGATTCTCTCTACGGATGCTTCTGGTTCGGGCTGTGGGGCACACTTGGGTCCTTTCCATACTCGGGGATCATAGTCCCAGATCGAGACATCTCTGCACATCAATGTCCTCAAGATGCAGGGGTCCTATATGCCATGCAGGACCTTCAGAACCATCTCCTTCCCAGCCAGTTGATGATTCCATCAGACAACCTCAGTGTTGCCTACTACATCAACAAGCGGGGGGAACACACTAGCCCCTGTGCTGGAAGGCCATGAGAGTCTGTTACTAGGCGCTGGACCACGACCTCATCCTCTCAAAAGTCCATGTCCTAGGCATGCTGCACATGCTAGTGGGCAGTCTCAGTCCACCACGCACGAATGGGAACTTCTCTCATCCATCACAGAAGATCTGTTCGACAGATGGGGTCATCCAAAGTTGGATCTTTTTGCGTTCCCACTCAAAGTAAAACTGCTCAATTTCTGCTCACTAGATCCAGGGCCTGGAGTTTTCAGGGGAGACATGTTGTCCTTCTCCTGGAGTGGGAGGTTCCATTATGCCTTCCCTCCATTTCCTCTGATTCCGAGGGTGCTAATCAAACTGCAGATGGAGGGGGCCAGCATGATCCTGATCACACCATATTGGCCACGGCAGATATGGTTTCCATTACTGCAACAGTTAGTGGAAGATCCTCTGGTTCCCCTGCCCCTTGGGAGGGATCTGCTGAAGCTGACTCAGGGGACCCTGGTCCATCTGAACCTCAAGTCCTTCAGCTGCATGACTGGCTCCTGAGGACATAGCCATTGCCCGGTTCGGAGTATCTCAACGAGTGGCTGGTGTCCTTGTGGCAGCTTGGAAGCCCTTCACTAGAGCCATGTATGCAATGAAATGGAAGAGGTTTGCCATCTGGGCTGCCGAACATCAACTGGACCCTTTTCACTTGTCTGGTGAACCAGATTCTGGACTGCCTGATCTTGCTCTCGGACTCAGGTCTCCAGTACTTCTCCCTCAGGGTGCACCTTTTGGCTATTTCTGCCTTTCACAAGCTCATGGGCTACCGTACCGTGGCTCAGCTAGATGTGTCCAATACTTTTTCTAGGGGCATCTTGTACTTGAAACCTCCAATCAGTTCCTCACTCCCAGCTTGGGATTTAAATTTTGTTTTGGAGAAACTGACCCTGTTTCCGTTTGAGCCAGCCGCGACTTGCGAGATACACTTTCTTTCCTGGAAAGCATTGTATTTGGCTGCTTTTACTTCTGCTCGAAGGATTTCCAAGCTTCAGGCTCTCTGGTGTGAAGAGCCTTATTTAATTTTTCACAAAGACAGGGTGACGTCGCACATGAATCCTAAGTTTCTCCCCAAGGTGGTGTCTGAATTTACCCTGAACCAATTATCACCTACCTGTTTATTTTCCAGAGCGTGCCAATCCGGGGGAAGCACTGCTCCATACATTAGACATATGCAGAATTTTGAAATATCTGCTCCATACCAAGCACTGCAGAAAGTCTAAGCAGCTTTTTGTTTCTTTCGCCCCAGGAAGAGAGGGCAATCAGGTTTCCAAATTATGTTTGTCCAAATGGTTGGCACATTGTATTACATTCTGTTTCAACAAGCATGGGAAAGAGCTGCCAGGGGCGGTGAAAGACCATTCCACAAGGGGCATGGCTACTTCTGTGGCCTGTTTCAAACGGGTCTCAGCCACTGACATTTGCGCTACTGCCATCTGGAGTATTGTCCATACTTTTACCAAGCACTGCAGTCCGGACATTGCTTCTAGAGCCCGTGCAGGTTTTGGCAGGGCTGCTCTGCAGGGCTGCTTGTCCTAAGCCTTGGTTGGCCTTCCTCCCAAACTGTTCTGTTGCATCTGTAACTGCTTGGTACTCATTCCTATGGTGTGACCTGATGATTGAGATACCCCTGATGAAGACAGAACAGTTATGTAAGAACTTACCGTAACAATAGATCTTCGAGGGGATCTCAGTCATCAGGTCTGCCTTCCCTCCCACCATCCTCCTTTGTGGGGTTCTCATCTCAGAACTGGTTAACTGCTGTATCCAGCCTTTTATTTTGGCCTGGGCACCTCTCTTTCTCTTCTTGGTCCTCCATGGTATATGTATGCTCCCTTAATCTCCAGGAGAAAGAACTGAGGAGGGAGCAGGGCCAGTCGCACCTTTATCAGGTTGATGATGTCGGCAGGTGATGTTGGTACGGGCGGCCCCAGCTGTACTGCTGGAAAATCTTCTGTATGGCTCCTACTTCACCAACAGTGAAGTTGCTATTCTGTGACCTGATGACAGAGATCCCATTGAAGATCTACTGTTACGTTAAGTTGTTACGTAACTGTTCTCTATTTATATTCTCAGTTAAGTACTTCACCTGTATGAGCAAGTTCAAGGTTTGCAGGCTGTCAACTGCTGTCTGGTCTTCCAACCTTGATATCCAGGTCTCCAACTCAGTGTGGCAGGACCAAAAAGATGATACAAAAGTTTGGACTGCCCCCCAAGGATTGCGTCATCGCAACACTGTCTGGGGATACTGATGTCACCAGGCTTAAATCTGTGCATCAGGCTGCTCCAGTGTGTGTGTGTGTGTGTGTGTGTGTAAGGATCTGCCATGTTTGAGTCTTGTAGCTGGGTCCATCAGCCATCCTGTTATTGCTTTTAAGAGACTGGCTGCTGCATCAGTGGGTTCTCTCCTTGACTGGCATGTTCTTTAAGGCTAAGTATCAGCTGATATACCTTCAAAATCCATAAAAGGCACATTTTCATACCAGCAATGATCACAATTCCTCAGGCTGGAGTGAAGCCCACTTCTGAAGTGACTATCACCCTCAGGCACATCACCTGGCTCAAGACTGTGTCTAATTTTTCACAGCTGAAATGACGTTTGCATTGTCTGCAATAAATATTTTTGGTGAAAATAGAATGTGCTGCTAAAAATTAACTCACTATTTTGATGCAGCAGTGCAACAAAATTGGGCAAACCTTTAATCCTACCTTTTCTCACTATAAAATATTCCAGGCATCTCCCAGTTTTATTCAATGGTAACATTTTCTAGTTCCACCAAAACCTGAGTTTTTATGAATGTTTCAATTTTAGAAATAGCATTGTAGTCCTAGCAAGAGACAGGATCAAGCAAATAAGAAAAAACTTATGGTATGCCGCATAGGAAGTACAGTGCAAGCCACTTAGTACGTCCTCTGCTATTGCGGACAATCAGCTTATACAGACGTTTCTCCTGTACTTGATTCAAAACCTATGTTCCCAATTCAAACATATGTGTTTAATGCAGACCTTGTACACCTGTTTTTTCGAATGCCAGTGGCTTAACTGCTGCTATCACCTCCACCTGGCAGTTATCGATTAAGCCCTACTATGCGTTTAAGTCCCAGACACCAATTAACATCAATAACTAACACCTGCTGGGGCCTTCTATGGCATAAGTACAGCAATTAGTGCCTACATTTCAGATGTTCTGCCTCCTGCATTGTGTAAACCTTACCTGTTCATGATGGTGACTCAGCGAGTGGCTATTCTGTTGTCCCGGAAGGTGGAACTGCTCCAGCAGATTGAGTCCCTGCCCAAGATGAGCATAAGGGACTTAGCAGTTCACCTTTCCCTCCCTAAGTCCACAGTGTCAGACTTAATCCACGGGAAAGAAAAGATTCTAGGTGAATGGCACTCTAATCAAAATCCTTCTTGCAAATGAAAGCGAGAAGGGAAGGACGCAGAGGTCGAGGAAGCACTGCTGTATTGGTTCTGCAGCATGCGGGAGACATTGTGTGGATTAGTGGCCCCCTTTTTCTCCAGAAGGTGAAGCAACTCACTGAAGGTTTGGGAGAAACATGACTTTAACCCAACAGAGGGGTGGCTGCACAGGTGGAAGGGTATGCACAATATTTGTTATAGACGTGCCCATGGGAAAAAGTTAAGGGCGGATAGTTCAGGGATTAGTGGCTGGATTGAGGATGTGCTTCCTGGACTTCTGGCTGGATGTGCACTGTCTAACATTTTTAATGCAGATGAGATGGGTGTCTTTTTCCGCTGTGTGGGGTATGGGACTTTAACTTTTAAAGATGAGCTGCCACAGAGTCAGAAAAAAGCCAAAGAACGGCTTTCCATGTTAGCATGTGCTAACATGAGTGGGACGGAGAAGCTTGATTTCATGGTTATAGGAAAATCTGCTAACCCCTGGTGCTTTAAGAATGTGCACCACCTTCCCGTCATCTACAAAAATAACCATAGTGCTTGGATGACCAGGGACATTTTTACAGAATGGGTCAGGAACTGGGACCGTAAACTCCGAGGGAGAAAAATAGCTCTGCTACTGGACAATTTTAGTGGCCACCTGGACATTGCTGGCCTATGAAACATTGAGTTAAATAACATAGGCACTGCATCCCAGCCCAGTCACTATCCGCATACAGTATCCTATCCCCTGCCCGCATCCAAAACACTTACACTGCTGTACTGTAATGTTTTTTTTTTAAATGTTTAACAATAAAGTTTTAAGTTTTAAACTACAGCACAGCAAGCAGTACAGCAGATGCCGTGGTGCTTCAAGAACAAAACAGCATCCCAACAGCATCAAAAGACCTTCGAAAAACACATTCAGTTTTTGAGCGAATACCGAGCACACAACCGCATGTAAAAAAAAAAAAAAATGTTTCATGCAATTGTTCAGCTAACTCGGATAAGCGATATGATGGACAAAACACCCCAGGCCGAATCAGTCCATTACAAGTGGCTTTGACTGCACCTAGAAAAGTACATTTGATGTGGATGAAATAAATGCGTCTATGCTATGCATTTGCCTCCCCTGTTCCCTTCCCCCGGGTCGCAGCTGGACATGAACCTTGGCTCAGTGTACCTTTCCTGGTCACCAATTTTCAAATAACAAAATAAATAATAAAATTGACAGGTTAGCTAATATTTTAATTCTCTGTAGCTAAAACTTGATTTTTGGAAAAACAATGTTTCATTGCACCGCTGCTTTAACTTAAAAAAAAAAAAAAAAAAAAAAAAAATCATAACACATTGCTTAGATGATTCATCATGACAGCGAACCAGACTACTAACCTAGCAGCCAGCATTGCATCATAATTACAATTTATTGTCCCTATTAACAGCCTCTCCTGTAATTCACATCTGTAATTATATGCCAGCAATGTGTCAATGGAGTTAGTACATTCTGACTTGTTATGGTCCTAATACTGGCTACATTGAAGTGCATTAACACAAAATAAAATATTTTATTTTTACAGGGCCTTGTGGAGAAAGCTGTTTTATAACAGCCTTTACAAACCTTTTACTTCCTTTAGTAAGCATGTCTGTTTGAACTTTATGTAATGCTTACCTCATGAAGATATGGTTCCATTTGATCCAGTGTTTTCCCAAGATGTTTATCCGGATCTAAACCTGCCAAGCAAAGTAACATAATTTTTTTAAAGTGGAAAAAGTATTACATGACCTGCCTAAAATTAATTTGCAAACATTTTCTCTGTCTCTTTCTTTCATAAGCCAAGCTTCAGCCTTCTACTCACAAAATACATTTTCTCAAAGCCCAAGTCTTTTATTTATTCAACCTTCTCCTAAAACTACAACCACAAAAAAATGTTTTTCCTCAATGCAGTAATTTTCAAAGCAGCTGGAAATCACATCTAATTTGGCTTGCAGTGAGCAAAAACTGAAAGCATGTTACTTTGTTTTTTACTGTATCTTGTAACAAACATCAGCTTGCATAGGGCAGAGACTCAAGAGACCACAGAGGTTTACAGTAATAACATTTCCGATGTGGTTGCTATGAGGTATTGGGCTTCACAGCCCAATACCTTACAGCAGTGTGAGCTCACCGCTACAAAAATTTTAGTTTTTAACTTAGTAGTTTTAGCAGAGGAAGAGTTTGTAACTGGCACTGAACCCTGGCCAGCCAATTCCTTCCAACTTCCTCTGAGCCGCTCCACCCCAACTCTGCCCTCACCTCGACGAGACGTGTACAGAAAGAGGCAGGAGTTTCACAGTCTGTGGGGGTCTGTTTTAATGACGGGTTTTAGTAATTTTTTAATGCTACAGGAGGGCTCACAGTCACTTAACTAGTAGGGACCCTATTAGTTAAGCAACTGCTGTAATTTTCCTTTAGGACTGTTTAAAATTACTAAAATCCAGTATTTAAAACATCCCCCATAGACTTGTATGGGGCTCGCCCCTATGCTCTCCCTGGCCACACATCACAAATTGTGAGAGTGCGGGGATGGAGTTAGGGCAGAGTAGGCTCATGAGGAAGTTGGAAGGGATCAGGTGGCCGAGGGTTCGGCGCCGGTTACGATCCCTTCCTCTGCTAAAACTACTAAGTTAAAAATTTACATTTTTGTAGCGGTGAACTCATGACGATATAAGGTATTGGGCTATGAAGCCCAATACCTTATATCAGAAACTTCCTATAATCACCAAAGAAGGGGAACTTGACTTGTCTGCGGGGTTGACTTATCTGCAGGATTTACAATGGTAAACCATCTCTGCAACAGTGTAACCTGCTTTTGTGACTAATTCTGTACCTGAAGTTGGCCACAAAATAGATTCTTCCCATTCAATTTAGACAGCAAAATAATATCTATAAATTTTCTAAAATTTACATGGTAAAGTAGGGTCAACTTGTATACGAGGTCGACCTTTAGGTAAGTACATACATCATCCGTACCAGTGACATCCTGTTTCAACAGCAGCTGAAAGACAACAGCTCTTTAAAAGCAAATTTGGGCTTTTGGACCAACATAAAATTATTTTTCTGATCCTGTACTGGACTGACCCTCCCTTAGCACTGTGATCCTAAAAATGTTATTGAAAGAATTGCAGTGCATGGCCTTAGAGAAGTCTGTTTATGTTCAGATGGACAAACAAGCAGTTTTTACAATGATTTGGCAATCTTGGATGAATTATCACCTGCAAGTAAATCCAAACTTTGTTCCTTAGTTATAAAGTTGTGCTGTAATTGTTGACAGTAGGGGGTGGGTATTATATCATTTTGGGGTTTTAATGTTAGATTAATATCTGCCTTGTCTTTTAGTTTAGATGCTGCGTACTTTTTTGGATTTAAAAGGACTGCTGCATGTCTTTGTTAATTTCCTATTTTCTGAAAAGAGTCACTGACTGTGAGTGTTGTTCAAGACCTATTCTTCTGTAAAATTATCTATCCTTTGTTATCTTGGATTTTTTTGACTTGTTGATTGTGCACATTGTTATAATATTTACTTAATAAAGTTTAATTATAAAAAAGAATGAATTGCAGTGCACGGCAAGCAAGAGCCTATAGTGCAAGAATGCAAGAAGCTAGTGAGAAGGAGAGAGGGTACAGAGAGGCAGTCAGGAAGTGGGTTGGACTCATGGGAGATGTTGAAAGAATGTGCAGTAAACTGGTGAAAAGGCACAGCGGGTGCACAGAGGAAGTCAGAAGGTAGAGTGCTGCACAGAAGGTGGTCTGAATGTCGAGTGAATATGCAGTAGGCTGACAGAAGGTGTAGCAGGCAGAGGCAATCAAGAGCGGATACGCAGGACACGGCCAGGAGGTGAAGTGGTACACAGAAGGCAGTCAGTATGCAGACTGGGTACATGAAAGGAAGTACAGGAAGCAAAGCAAGAGGAGGAGTTGACTTCACAGGAGGCAGCACTACTGTTAAAAACAGACATGACATGCACAGCACACAATATGGGAGCAGAGAAACACATCAGGATGGGTCAACCAGGAGAGGGGTTATTCTAATTACCAAAGTGAAAAGTAAAATATTACACTGGGTTAATAATTAGTTGACCAATAGGTCCCGTAAGTGAAAATTAAAGGCATGATATCAGAAAAGGGGAGAGTTGGTAGTGGGGTCCCCTAGGGCTCGGTGCTAGGACTAGTATTATTCTCCTTGTTTATAAGTGACATAAAGATGTATAAGGGAGCACAGCCAAGTTTACAGATTGCATGAAGCTTGAAGGGAGAGCTGACACAGTAGAAAATAGAAAATTAATTAGTATAGACCTGGAGGAAATAGAAAAGTGGATTATAAACACTAAAATGCACTTCAATATTGGCAAATGTGCAGCTATTCCCCATGGAGAAATCAAGCATGCATCACTCATATATGTTGGATAGAAAGGAAATCAAAAAGACTGACTCTGAAACAGACTTGGGCATCTGTATAAAAATAAAGTCCAATATCCCTGGTGGTCCAGTGGACCGCTCGCAGCACAATCACGGGCATTTGTATTAAAAATAAAGTCCAATATCCCTGGTGGTCAAGTGGACCGCTCGCAGCCCGATCACGGGCATTTGTATTAAAAATAAAATCCAATATCCCTGGTGGTCAGTGACCGCCGCAGCCCGATCACGGGCATTTGTAAGAGCAGTCCATGTCCCTGGCGGTCCAGTGGACTCCCGCAGCCCGATCGTGGGTGTTTGTTACATATAAGTTCATATCCCTGGTGGTCCAGCAGTATCCCTCCTCACTCATTCACCCACCGGAGCCCCACCTGCCAACTGACACTGCACGGTAGGGCTGTACCTCCATTGGTCCACATCATGAGCCAATGGGCGTGCAGCCCTGCATCAGAGCTAAGTCCAGATATGTGAATGGATTCACATATTCTGACTATATAGTATGAGAATGGAAGGTACGCCCATTGGCTCACGCTGTGGACCAATGGGCGACAGCCCTACCATACACTGTCAGTCGGTGGGCGGCGGGGCAGCAGGTGGTGGGGTACTGCTGCCTGCTGTGACCCGGGGCGGGCGGGGCCAGGTGTGGGTGGGGAGGGGGACCGCTGACCACCAGGATATTGAACTCTCATTATTCATATGCCCGTGATCTGGTTGTGCGGTCCACCGACCACCAGGAGATTGACTTTATATTTAATACAAATGCCTGCAATTGGCATGAGTGTCCACTGACCACCAGGGATATTGGACTTTATTTTTAATACAAAGGCCCGCAATCAGGCTGTGAGCGGTCCACTGGACCACCATGGATATTGGACTTTACTTTTAATACACATGCCCGCAATCGGGCTTCGAGCAGTCCACTGGACCACCAGGGATATTGGACTTTATTTTTAATACAAATGCCCATGATTGGACTGAGAGCGGTCCACTGGACCACCAGGGATATTGGACGATTAGTTTTAATACAAATGCCCGCGATCGGCAGGCGGGGCACATTGCCGATGTGCAGGGGCGCCGTGACAAGGGCCCCATTTGCATGTGCACTTTGAATATCGCAGTTGCTGTGCCCAGCGCACTGGAACTTGCACCAGCGCATCCCCCTGCTCCACTCTGGCCACTTTGCTGGCGCGAGCCACTGCTTACGCACGCACCGCGGTGGCCAGGGTGCGGAGTCCATGATGCTGTGCCATGGCACAGCACCGTTGAATATTACCCTGTCAACGCCCCTGCTCAGCCAAGCTGCGCTGCGCTCAGGCTTGTGCCACAGCCTGGCACAGTCTGAATATCCGGGCCAGAATGTTTATCTCAAAGAATGAACAGTGTATCTTCCTAGTCTATAAAACCTATGTCAGACCCCACTCAGATTACTGTTCATGACTATGGAACCCATACAAGGATGAAGTTCAACAACTGAAAGGGTGCACAGGAGGGCAATGGAAATGGCACCAAGACTAAGAAAATTAACATACGAGGACAGACTAAAAAAACTGAATCTGTTTGCACTTGAAGAGAGAAGGATGTGGGGAGATCTACTGCAGATGTATAGAGTTATGAAAGAGCCAGAACTGAAGAAATAAATGCAGTTAGAAATACAACATATATTAATCTTGGGTCGCATAAGCAACAAATTCAGTGGATACAAATAAACAAAATAATAGGAGGGGTTCATATACATAAGGAGCAGGTAGACAGTGGAACAGTCTCCCGAAGGAAATAGTAGATACAGAAACACTAATAGGTTTTAAGAAAAAAAATTGGATAACTACATCATAAAATTAAAGGGCATTACGTGGTCCCACTAAAAAGTGGGGGACAAGTTTGATGGGCATAACAAAACTCCTGTATAACTACTCAGCATAGAACACTCTCAGTATAGGAGATAGAGCTATGACTGTGGTGGGCAGCGTGCTTATTTCTATGTAAGTGTAACTGCACTGGGCAGTGTAATTGAGCTTTGGCAGTGGTGGCCCCCATCCTTTGGAACTTGCTGCCCTTGGATGCCAGACTCTGTCTCGTTAACATCTTTAAAATGAATAAGCAAATTTATTTACAGTATGTGAGAAATTTGCACAGAATAAGCAGTAGCACAGTACAGTAATTTACACAGCAGAAAACTGCATGCTGATTTTCATTTTGTTACTTGTACTGTAATTTTCCCGGTTTGTTATTGTTTTGATATTGAATTTTGTCTTGTCTGCTTCCTTACCCCATTCCTCATCTTTCATTCATGAACTTACATTTCTGTGCTTTTAGCTCTGGAAGGACATGTTATCGACTAAAACACTACTACTACTACTACTACTACTACTGCTGCTGCTGCTTCTACTTCTACTTCAACTACTACTTTTACTACAGTAGTAGCAGCCAATTTAGCAAGTTATCTCCCAAAACTTTCTGCAGATACTGTGCAGCAGGAAATCTCGTGAAAATCTTTACTGACCTCGAGAGGTATTAGGAAATAACTTGCCAGAGCAACTGCTATTACTGTACTACTACTTGTACTACTACTACTGCTACTTACTACTACTACTTTTGCTGCTGTTACTAATACTGCTGCTGCTACTTCTATTACTACTTTAACAGCTACTACTTCTGCTACTACTGCTGCTACCACTACAGTTACTGCTTCTGTACAACTCCCCCCCCCACCCCAAACAACACTAGAATCCTTGGCTTCTCCTTTCTTATTTCAGGTATAATAGCATACAAAAGACAAATGAAATCGCAGTGTGCTACAGCTATTATTACTGTTTTGTTTTCTTGGAAGGAAAGTTCAGTTTGTTTCTGGACCAGTACTGCTGTAGAAGAGGTTATATTTGATGTAAAATAATTATAGCTATATTCACTTAAGTGATAATTGCGCTAAAATATAATGGTGCTAATTTGCCAAAGTTGCATATTTTCAACGGACACTAATTAGGGGCTAACTTTAGAGTGTGAAGTTAAATTTGCGCAATTGTGGCTGATTAGTGCTGTGCGCTAAATATAACTTGCGCAATAATAAACAGCTCTACAGTATTAGTAACTAGTTCATCAGCACTCTAAACAACTCTTGAACTTTCAGAATGTGAATGCTTTTCCTGTTGACAAGTAAAGGGCTGATAAATGTCAATTATGATGACTACAACTCATTTTATTTATAAATGAGTCTTACCGTTTAAAAAGGAATGTATCCCTTAGATAAAAATTCACCATTCAATTGTCTTTTTGTGTTATTTTTTTGGTACACAGGAACCACTTTTTATTATTTATTTATTCAATCTAGAATTGCAAGTACCTTTGAGCGCCAAGCAGCTCATTTACAAAGGTTCCACGTGAATAGGGGGGTACAGATCCATAATGCAAAACATACTGGTTGGTTTCACAAACAGTTAAGCAATTTGTATTACAAAATACAGAATAAGAGAACAGCAAATAATTACACCTTAGTTTAGCATGTGATTCAAGGCAGGGAGTGAGAAGAGGAGGGAATTAGGAGGGAGCCAGATCAAGGAAGGGGAGAGCAACAAGGCGGCATTGTCAGGTAGCAGCGAGGATAGTAAGGGACAAAAAGCAAGGAAGACAGTGTGGGGGGGGGAGAGGGAAGGGCAGGAAGGGAGAGGAGAGTGAGAGGGCAAGACAAGTAGAGAGAACAGTGGAAGAACGGTGGGTGGGGGAGGTCCCAGGAAGAGGGACAAGAATGTTAAGTGGTGCAATCACAGGAGTTTTCAGTTAGGATGTGCTGATTAAGTTTGAGTTTGAATTCACCGAGACTAGTAAGGTTAGCCAAACCATTGTGAAGGCCATTTAACCAGTATGGCACTTTGATATAAAAGGAGTGTTGGTATTGGGTGGTCCGGCACATCAGGACTAGTAGGAGTGCAGAAGATGAGGTGCGTGTATGTTGGGTCTTGGGGGATTTGCGAAGTAAGCATCCTAATCCCGAACACATGAGTACAAGGAGAATCTTTTTGGCAAGTAAACAGGTGTGGTATTTAATACTCCCATGCAAGTTGAGCCACCCAACCTGCATATAGACATCGCAAGTGTGGGTGAGGCATGGTGCACCAATTAGGAGTCTACAGGCCTTGTTTAGTGCCACAGTGAGCGTTTTGAGTGCAGTGGTGGAAGCAGTTCTGTAAATGACAAGGCCATAGCGATTAAGGAGAGCACTGAGCTGTGAACAGCAAGATTTACGGCTTCAGGTGTTAGAGACTTTCTCAGTCGATAGAGGAACCCAGTCCTGGTATTGACGGCTCTGGCAATATTTTCGATCTGCAGTGAATAGGTGAGGTGTCTATCAAGGGTAACCCCTAGGTACTTGAAGTGCTCTATTTGTTCAAGGGGGTCACCTTGGGAACTTTGGGTGGTAAGAGCATGCTCTTTATGTCGAATGCGGGCTGAGGAGAACAACAGGACTTTAGTCTTCTTGTAGTTTAGTACTAGTTTATGCTTACGGAACCAGTGCTCAACTTCCGTGAAGCCCTTTTGAAGGTTACTTTCAAGGAGGCAAGGGCCAGGGTGGCTTGCAAAACTGACAGCATCATCTGCGTAGAGCAGTGATCGTTGGTGGCAGGCAGTCGGTAGATTGTTAAGGAAGATGCTGAAAAGCAGTGGACCCAGGATTGAGCCCTGGGGTACCCCGGACTGAACAGGCTTCTGGTCAGAGATAGCATTGGAAATCTTCACGCGTTGAGATCTGTCCCCAAGATAGCTTCTAAACCAGGGCAGTGTATCAGGGGAGAGACCAGTCTGTGAGAGTTGTTTAAGGAGGAGTCGGTGATTAACCGTGTCGAAGGCCTTGGTTAAGTTTATAAAGACTGCACCCACAAGACTGCCTTGGTCAATAGATTGCTGGACGAAGCTGGTGAATTCTAAGAGTGCAGTGGTGGTGCTGTGCCTTTCCAAAAGCCATGCTGTTGTTCACACAGTAGGGAGTATCTATCTAGGCAGTCCACAAGTTGGTTGGCAACAATACGTACGAGTATTTTAGAGAGGGGTGGGAGGATTGATATAGGCCTATAGTTGCTGTGTAGTGCACAGTCTCCAGATTTGTGAACTGGAGTAACAATGGCTGTTTTCCATACCTGTGGGAACTGCAAGAGGGTTAGAGAGAGGTTAAGTCATTTAGTAATAGGTGAAAATATTTCCTCCGTGGTGAGTGTGATTAGCTTGAGGTCTAAAGAGTCACCACTGTGCCTGGACTTGACCAGCACATTGTTTAGTAGTTTCCTGACCTGGGTCACTGAGACACGTTTAAAGTAGAATGGGGGATGATGATTTGTCTTGGTCTCAGGATGATGTGCTGCCATTAAGGTGGTATTGTCAAAGAAGTCTTGTGGTAGCACACTACTTAGGTCAGCGAAGGCATCATTAAAGGTATTTGCTATTGTGAGTGGGTCAAGTATGGGGGTACCATCAAGGTTTAACATCGCAGGAGCCTTTTTGGAGTCTTTCCCCAGAACATCATTGAGATTTGCCCAGAATTTCCTGCTGTCACCCCAGGTATTGGTAAGTTGCTCCTTGTGGTGATTGCTTCTTGCTTTACGGATTTCCTGAGTGCAGGAGTTTCTTGCAGCTTTATAGGCTTGCCAGTCCTGTAGCTTGCCAGAAGATTTAGCATAGTACCAGAGGTGGTCCCTCCATTTCATGCTGTCTATCAGCCCAGGAATAATCCAGGGATGAACAGTGCCGCGCACCTTCATTTTCTTGAGGGGTGCGTGAACATCACAGGCAGCATTGAACATAGTGATAAAATGTTGCAGTGATACATTAATGTCTGTAGAGGAGTCAAGTAGCAACCAGTCCTGACAGCGCAAGAGTTGTTTTAGGAGTTCCAGGTGGCCACGTCTTAGCAGTCTGTTGTAGATAGTTAGAGGTGGTGGGGCATGGAATTTGTTGGTCCAATTGCGAGTAACAGGGGAGTGGTCAATGAGTAAGTCAAGGTGCACACTTATGTTGGCGACACGGTCAGGACGATTAGAGATTACCCAGTCAAAAATGGTGCTTGTCACACTCTTATAGTTAATTCTAGTGGGAGAGCTGACCAGCTGAGTAAAGTGCAGAACTGCCAGTGCATCCTTTATGGGGCCACTGGAGGCAGACAGCCAGTTTATGTTGAAGTCACCAAGTAATATTGTCTCAGAGATGTGATTTTGGGCTCTCAAGAAGTCCAGGACTTTATGAAGACTAGTGGTAGGGTCGGTGGGAGGTATGTAAACTGATAGGATTGTGAGAGTCTTGTGGTGGGCCCCCAGTAGCACTTTAATCGCTAGTACCTGGGTGGGGCACCCAAGGTCAGCAACAGGCAATACCAGTCCTTTTAGAGTGTCTTAGATAGATAGCACAAACACCACCACGCTTAGTCGATCTGTCCAATCTGAAGATAGTGTAGTCAGATATTTTAAAGAGCCAGTACTGCCAAAACACAGCAGAACCATACGATACTACTTTTTCTTTTGCTCACTGAAAGGTTTTCTACCTGTTAGTAAAAGCAGCACTTTAGGTGGAGGCAGGTATATCTAGTTCTATCCCCCTCCCCCTTCATATTTCAGCTAATATTGCCAGGTATAAAACCTTCTAATCAGTAAAAGGGAAAAGAAAAAGTACTTCAGACATTAAAAGTTAACAGCTACTTTTAAAAATCAATATTATCAGGCCACCCATCCCCAGCCGGTCGTTAATCCCTCTGAAATGACTGCTGTTGCTTAAATATAGAGAATAATGCCTGATGTACAGGTGATAACCATCGTGTAATCACCTCGAGTGGTTGCTAGAGCATCAGTAAACCTCAGGAGCGCAGCTCGAGAGGTGCACAATTGCCCTAGCAACCACGAGAGATAGATAATTACACCATGGTTATCACCTGTATATCAGGCATTGTCATTTATAGTGTATGGGACTTGACATGAGAAGTTACTCCCCCCCCCCGAACACAAGTAATTTAGCCTTACCTTATTAATGAATCTGCACTACAGCCACATGATGGTGTAGGAAAACAATTTATTAGGATACATGGACTGAATGACAGTGGGCCAAAATAGCACCAGAGTTAAAACCTCTATCAGACATAGAGATTGCTAGACTCAGTAACAGTAAACTGAGACAACTGGAATGTTATTTGAATACTGTACTGCGGCTAACAATCACATTCTGGGTGTATAGAATACTGAATAACACTGTCATTCCATTTTGTAAACCCACTGCTATGACATAGATGAGATAGGTTTATAAGGTTCTGACATCACAACAGTGGGATTACAAGGTTGTAATCTGCTTGATTTCAGTGGATAATAAGGGCTACCCATACATTATATAGAGGATAATGTATGGGTCGCTATCGGTAACCAGCTCGTTAACTGTCGAGAGGTTGCCATGGCGACCTTGTAAACCTCGAGAGCAAAGCTCGATAAGTTTATTTAGCCATGGCAACCTCAAGATGGTTAAACCAGCTGGTTGCCGATAGCAAACCATACATTATATTTTATAGTGTATGGTTCACATAACAAATTAAAAAAATACAGCAGGAACCTTACAACTGCTGTTAGATCCGTCACCGCCACTAATTTCGGGTCATGCTCACCACCTCGGCCATTTCGGGAAGGTCGTAGATTTCTGTAGCAGGCATGCGCAGACTGTTCCCAGTTGTTAACCCACTGATGTGACGTACCATCGATGGGTTAACAACATGGTGACGTCATATCGATGGTAAAATGTTATAAAAGGTAGATTTCTTCCTATAACAGCGTTCTACCATACATTATATAAGGATAATGGCTAGGGATCAGGTGATAACCAAGCTGTAATCACCTCGAGTGGTTGCTAGGGCAACATGGTAAACCTCGAGAGCGCAGCTCGAGAGGTCTACTGTAGCCCTAGCAACCACGAGAGGTGATTTCAGCGTGGTTGTCACCCGATCTCCAGCCATCATCTTTTATAGTGTATGGTCAAAAAACACTGTTTGCATTCTATGTGTGAGAATTATGGAACTCTGGTGCATTCTTTTTTGTTATGCCACTGTTTGAAAGTAGCATTATGGTTTAACAGTCTGAGCACCTAATTTTTTTTATCTGATCCCTTCCCTTCCTTTTTCTTCTTCTTCTTTCACTACAACTCCCTGTTCCCCCACTCTCCTCCCTCTTTTTTCACTCATTTCTGTTTTACCCTTTTTTCACTAATCTTTGCAAGCTCTCTGTAGTTTAGTCTATATTCAGTACCACACATACCAGTCTTGGCCACATGTATGAATAATAGGTAGGCTTTTTGGTGAGTTGTTTGACTCCCACTTGGCTGGTTAATCAGTTGTGACACTGAATACTTTATCTTGCAATGTTTGTAATTCGCACAGCAACAGCCTTCTGAAATAATGTTTTAAGAAAATGGCAAAGTTTAGGGGTCTTTACATTAACTTACAGGCTATATATAAATTGGACATATGCAGGATTCTTGTTTTGGAGTTTTGTGAATGAGATTCTTTTTGTACTAGATTTCTGTCACTGGAATTTGTGATTTTTAATATGCACTGATCACTTTAAGCACTTTTTGCACCCACTATTAGCAAGACAGCAATGGGTTAATGATTTTCAGAATGGGTCAAGGGACAGTGCCAACGCGCACCAAGAGGGCATAAGTTGCATCTTCTCCAGAAATGACCCCTCTTTGCCAGTGGGTCCAAATTTACATACCTACTCCATAACAATAACTGAAGGAAGGGAACGTGAACTGTTTAAAATCTGCCACTGATTATGTTCTGACCAAGTAGGTTCCTCTTCTGACCCGCAGGTTTCACATTTATGGGTCCAATTTGACCCATGTTATAAATCTCCCAGCACCGTGACTGAATGGGTCATGAATATGTAAATTCATTTACTTAAATTCACTGTCTTGTGAGCTACCCAACACTCCCTACAGAGGCCCTGTATGAAGGGCACTACATAGGGATGATAGCACCACGTTGTACACGTCTGGCAAAATAAAAGTTTTCAATGCTCCTTCGGTGTGCGTGCTGCTTTTTTATTTTGGTTAGCGCCTAGTTTGCTTGAGGGCTCCAGATGGTGGAAAGCAGCAGCAAAGGTTAAAAGTACTGCAGGTTTTGCAAACACAGACAGTACAAAGAAAACAGCGTACACCAAAATTAGGAACAACAAAGTCCATCAAGTCTGAGTGCAAACATAACTAAAATACAGCAGTGCCAACCAGGATGCAATGCAATACCTTGCAGTTCTACTGCACAGTGCTGCAGTATACTGCACAGAACAGTGTAACTCAATGGCAAACATGCTCCTTTGTCATGCAGTATTTTGTCACATGTCATTTACTGCAATGTACTGCAGTGCATCCTGGCTTTCGCCGCTGTACATCACTGTTTCACTGAAAGTGACGTTTGTCAAGTACAGCAATGAACAATATGCATCATGATTACCTAGTCCCATGCAGCAAATAAAAATATATATCACACTGACTGGAGGATTGGGAAGTTGAAGGTGGTAAATCTGGCAACTGTCTTAGTCGTTAAAGCACCTGGATGGAATTTAAAGTAAAAGTAAATAACTAGGCTTCAATCCTTTGTTAGGTCACCTTATTTCTTTTTCCCCCATTTGAATTTTGAACACTGGCAGGTGGTGCAACACTGCACCAGGACGGTACCAACAGCTTCTTTCCAACTTACATCAAAGAATGTTGCTGCAAGAATGCTGTGAATTGTGATTGTCAACTAAAATCATCTCAGGACAGTAATAAAAGAAACCTATCAGTAACATTTGATCTTCTAGAGTATTTCCTGTATATAACCACACTCTTTGGTCATAGGTACCAGGACTTCATAGAAGCTTTTGAATTTTGAGCTCTGCTATAATGTTACATCAGCTACGTGTCCATGCACTACTGTGTGCTGCATAACTGAAACATTCAGAGCACTGAGGTTCCTTGCCCTAAGAGTTCCAAAATGAGCCCTTTCCAAAGAAATTATAATCCAAAAGGGCTAACTTTGGAACCATTATTATTAGAAATTTAACTTTTTATGCATAAAAGCTTGGAATCAGGTCAATATGTATGAGTTTTCTTGTCAAGGAATACAAATGATGGATGCAACACATGATCCATTCTGCCAGAAGCTGCTTGGGCACTATGGCATACATGAGGAACAAATGAGTCAATGCCCATCAGTGAAGAAATTAAGCAACCTTCTCATGTCTCGAGTACGGAGAAGAACTTCCTCCCTTGATTTTCAGGCTCAGCTAAGAAAGCCAGCAGTACCAGGGATATGTCTATAGGAAATTCTCAGAAGACATTTGTGAAACATTTGGTGTCTTCAGCACCACCTTGTCCTTGTGAAACACCAAGTAATATGGGTATTCCGCTGGTGTCTGCAGTTCTGAAAATCTGCTGGCTGAAGTGATGGCACCATGAAAGCCATCTACCATGTGAATTGTTGGTCATAGGTGGCAGCTGACTCAAAAGGTGCCCCCATGAGCGAAGAACCAATTTTAAATGCAAGGAAAAAACTGGATACTTCACCGGAAGCCTGACATGCAATATTATTTTGAGGGATCTTTTCATAATAGGGTGTTGAGCCAACATGAGACTCTGAACCATTTTGTGATGGGCCAACATGGCTGAGGAGAAAACTTTTACGAAGGAAAAAAACCTAAGACCCCCTTCTGACAAATCTAGCAAGTAATCAAGAAATTGTAAAGAGGGCATGAAAATGGGTCAAGACCTCTCCTTTCACAGCAAAAGCAAATATTTTCCATTTGAACCTTTCTTGTGGATGGTTTCTGCTAAGGGGACTTCTCAGACCCTGTTTAATACGCTAAAGCATTTCAGCTCCATTTGTTCAGCAGTCAAACAGAAGGATAAAGGGTCACAGGTCCACGAGCAATATTGTACCTGACGTTGAGAAATAAGGTTGGGCACCTAGGAGAAGCACCATGCAGTCTCTGGAGAGACAGAGAGAGAGAGAGAGAGAGAGAGTCACAAATTCGCTTTATTGATATACCTGCAGGTATACTGATACCAAAGTTGTGAGACGTCTCTGATAAATCATTGTCTTGGTGATAGTATGAACTGGTTGCTAGAGCAGCCGCTTTTTGTTTTCCCTGCTTGCTCTTTCAGCATGCACAGCACTCTCTGGATGCTGTCCGTTTACTTTTCTACTCTTAATTTGCAAATACTCACAAGCAGCTGGCTGAATTAAACTGTCTGGACATCAGTGTATGTACACGTATTCAGAGCCTTCCCAAGGCATTAGATACAGTACCTCTTTTCTACCTTTATAGCAACTACAGTAGCAAAGGCTGGCAATTGTGAAATCTTTTTACTCAATTCTCTCACAACAATCAAGAATAGGGACAGAAACTCTTTTTGTTGAAGTCAGACCTAACTTACCCATAAAAAACTGCTTTCACCTAAATTACTTCAGACTCAGTGGTACATAAATGTAACACATTCCGCCATTCTTCTTAGGAAGGAGAAGCATGATTAGTAATCCTCTAACATTCTAGGGAGAAGCATGATTAACAATCCTTGAACATTCTAGGGAGAAGCATGATTAACAATCCTTGAACATTCTAGGGGGAGAACCAATTTCCTCATCCCCAGTGATATCAGCAGTTATTGCCTCCTCGTCGATTTCTTTACAAATGTCATCCCAGTCTACAGGTGGTTGGAATGGGGCATCTGGAGGTTTTTGTTTGCTCATTCTATTTCATGGGCTAGAAAACCGGCAACGTTTGTTTTATGTCTTCCAAGGATGGCAAGTCCTTACTCACAGGATTCGACTGTTCATTCGTTTTTAGCTGGCGGAGGCACAGATACAACGTATTTCTTTTTGTTTCTTCATGCAGATTTTCTGGCCTTATCCTCAGCTGACCTTTTGTGTCTATGTTCTGAGGTATCAGGTTGTCCACCAGAGTCCTGTGCTCTTTCCCACTTGCTGACGGCTTTGCAACTTCACCAGTCTCTGTCCTATTTTGAAACTGTGCTTTGGAGAAGAGGCACCACTAGCAGATCTTTTCCCCATTTAGTCTGGGGCAAACAGTGCAGACTGTTTACAGGGGAACAGTATAGTGAGGCACAGACTGATGCAGGACCAGAAAAATATTCTCTTTTGCCCTTTCTCCTTATCTTAGTATTTGGATTAAAAACCTTAAAGCAATTACAAGTGTCAGGGTTGTGATCTGGAGCCAAACAATCAAACCTCTGAGAACGCCCAGAACCCAGTGACTGCAGGGCACACAGCACTTATTTTCCTCAGTGCCCATGATTTGTGAAATGTGCACACAGCACTTAAAACATGTTGTGCCTTATTTTCCTGGGCTTACCTTACTTAACCTGAAGAAAAAAAAACCTTTTGGTGAAATATATTTAGAATGTGTTTTACGTTTGCTGCAGCAGCACAATTAAGCTTATTTTCATCAACAAATATTAATTTTAAATCAAAATGGATCTAACAGTGCTGGCCCAGTGCTGTGGAAGGCTAAAGCACTGAACACCTTACCTCTGGCCGTGCAGGCAACCCGTGTTCAGGAACGAGCATGGGTTGTCAGGGGTCGTCAGGGTGGGAGAGGACTGAGCATCCCAAGGACTGCTCTCTTCTCCCGTGGAGGGGTGGCCAGTTGACTCGGCCTTTGCCTGCCACCAGGTGGAGGCCACTGGTAGTGCAGGCACAAAGTGACTCAAAGGGAGGAGCCATGGTTTTGCAGTCCTATGCACATACCCTGATGTGCTGCTGCTGCAGCAGGGGCTCATGGGAGAAAATGTAAAAAGGGATCCAAAGGTGAACCACTGTACTGCGCAACTCCACACACTCGCACTGCCACCTGGACACAGGAAGCAACTCTGGGAGTTGGCCCTCCCCTCTGGCCCTTTTACAGGGGGCAATCTACGGGAGACTAGGTCTGGGGGAGGTAGGTGTCAGGCAGTGGGAGGCAGACAGGTGCAGGGTTTCACCAGTGGAGTAAAAGAGGTGGATTTTAAAAAAAGGAAAAAAAACTGGATCCTACAGCCCAAGAATAAAATAAAAATACAAACCACAACTCCCTAGAACTGACTGGGTAACTGAATAAAATGGCATAAAATGTTTAAGATAAACAGAGATAGCGTGAGAACTGAGAAATGAAGTGCACTAAAAACTAAATGATCAAGTTCTTGTTGGATGCCAATGTGTCAACATACAGCGTTTTCTGCTTCTTCTGTCTATCACTGCTTTTCAATTGGTCAGTTTCTCTCCTTGCTCATTTCACTTCCTTCTCCTGGGTAGCTGTTTTGCCAACTTAAGTATCATGTTTTGTACTGAAGGTATGCATAAAGGCAAAAAGGTCATGTATAGAAGTATTAATGTCTTTGAAGTTTTTTCTTTTTTTAATGTGTTTTTTGGCTGGTCCCATTCTACCAAACCATGCAAAGTAAGCAATTCTGCCACTGGCTTGGTGTCCTCAGATGCCTCCAGAGCTCTAGACAGCATTCTTGCACCTGCACACAATGCCATTGCTGTGGCCTTGCCCTAGTTAGATTGAAAAAAGTAAACAAAAACAATTAAAGGGGCCCTCTTTTATTGCAGTATCCCCTACAGTAGAGTAAGAATTTTTTTCTGTTGTTTCTTCAAGCTTGTGGAAGATCTCACCATTATTCATTTATTTTGTGGGCACTTCCTCAAGAAAGCTCTCTTAAACAGGCTTCTGTCTTGTGCTTGTGGTCATCTTGCCCCCCCCCCAGTTGAAACTTAACTGATGCCATCTAAACAAGTAATGACAACCTCAACTATGTGTGGGCAGCCTCAATGATGCAGTGGAAGAGACACCCCTTAACACTGTCATCATCACCGGAGGACAGCTTCCATGCAACTGGATTTGGAGGTTAGCAGTAGGGATTTGATCCTGGGTATGGAGATACACCTACTGATGCCATTCATAAGCCCTTAATGATGCCTGAGGGACGATCACGAGGAACAGCAACCATGGGACCAATTCTTTGTCTTTTTATGATGCCCAGATGAACACGACACTGTCAAGTCATGGGTCAAAGCCAGGGGCTTACTTGAACATTAACCTAGAATGGTGACTCTTCTTTTCCTTTTCTACAGAGGAAAGAAGGAGCTTGTCGGTCCTGGCCCATAATCTTTTTGGACATGGCCTCACAGTCCAGACACAACTGGGTTATGTTTCACACCCAGCCATTCTATGGATCCTTTCATGAAACCGCCCAGCCATATTTACATGGCCTACAAAGTGATGGAACTGAAAGGTTGGGCTCAACCCCCACTGGTTAGGTAGCACTGCATACGTGCACAACACTAATGTGACATCGTCGTTGACCTCAGCGTTCTAAAGTTCCACAGGGTCCTGGAGCCACTGAGCTAAAACCAAACAGTGTGGCTCTATGGAGGAAATAACCTCCTGGAATTTACCGTAGAGTTCAAAATACACTGGAGAAATGTGGACTGCTTTCTTACAGTAAGCAAGGGGTTAAATGAAAACCAGCTGTGGAAAATACTGCCTTTGTCAAGTAAAATCAAGGCACTAGTGCTTTGCCAAAAGTTCCATTATAACATTTTCTTGCCAGAAATATACTTCTTAAATCAAAATAAAGCTATTATTTTATGAAATCCAAAACCAATCTGAGAAACATGATACTGCGTAAAACTAGAAAAGACAGCTTCCTTACTGAGACATTTTGAGTTAAAGTTGACTGTACCAGTCTTTTAATGAAATAACTCTGCAACCCTGGCAGAAAATCAAAACATATAATTAAATGGGGATAACGTAATGCACAAAAGAGTACAACTATCAGGATTTCTTGATGAGAAGGTAATGAGTTGTGTGATAAAGCCCATATTTTGACTCAGAAAGTTGAGAGTAATTCCAAGTTGCAAAAAAAAAAAAAATTTTATTCAACACTGAACTACAGAACATAAAGATTGCAAGAAACAGAATCTTTACATTGTATTTTTAATTTTTTTTGCTTTCACCTTACATCAAGGAGTTACTCCTCTGGGAATTACCAAGCCCCTTTCTACCACCTGGGGACTGCTGCAGGAGGGCATCCTCCCCCTCAACACCATTAGAGACACGTATTCTGTTGTGGGTCTGACCTCTGTCTTGGTGGGAGGGTACCCTTCCCTGCTAGACTTATGAAGAAAAAGCATGCTTTGTGGTTTAAGAAGAAGAGGAATTGGGGGAAGACAGCCACTGCAGACAGGATCTGTAGGTGCAGCCATCATCCAATCTCTGGGGAAGTGTTTTCCAGGTTTTCTTTCTCATTCACTGAAACATCGGGATAGACAGAGACATCATCCACTCCTCCAAGCACAATATATCTGCAGCATCTCCTCTATCCAAGAGTGGGAATGTCATCCTGGCTACTTCTGCCTGATACTGGGAGGCAGCCCAGCAGCAGGAGAAGCTGACATACCCAGCCCAAGGACAGTAGATGAGTATACATACACTAAATCCTCCTCTACTGGTTTCAGTTCATGGCATCCCATATATGGGGCATGAACCCGGGCTGCCAGTGTTGTTTCTGCAGAGTTCCAAGCTGGTATTTTCTAGAACTACAATTCCCAGAATCTCCTGCAGCAGACATCAAAGGAGGGCTACAGCAGTGGAAGACTCAACAGCCTGCAGTGCGCATGTTAACGTTTTTATAAGCTCTGATCTTTTGTTTGCTGGTCTGCTGCCCTCCCAGGGCTATGTACAGTCACAGAGGACTTTACTTAGCCCCGGGAGAACAGTGGGACTGGCAAACATCTGATCAGAGATTATAAAAGCTCTAATATGCACAACAGCCTACTGAATCTCCCACTACTGCATTCTCGTTGGTTGGAAGTGTGCCTTATCATCATATTCAGTTATGGTGACACCACTACCACTGACACTGTCTCCACCTGCCTGCACAGCACTATCTACGCTTGCAATGCCATCTGATTTTGCACATGTGGTTCACGGAAACACTGAGAGGTACTGCCTCTGGCCATCACTGTAGGGCCCACTGGCCCAAACCAAGTTATCCCCCTCTCCTCATAGGTACTCCCCAAATGATGAGTTGGCCCAATCTACCCCCCACCCCCCAAAAAAACAAGCAAACATGAAGTTCATGCTCATGGTGCAGGGCCTGTGGTGCTTGCCTCAATAGCCAGCCCATGTTTCTATGTTTCAAATTCTAAACGGGAACACCCAAAACTGGCAGCACTCAAACCTGCTACGTGTCACAGGAAGCTCAACAAAAGACTGCATGTATCGCCAGTCATTTGACGTAGTAAGTTTATTACAAGTATATATTAGGACAATACTGTACTGGAATTTGTAGAACAGTTAAAGACATAATGCCCATCTAGCTTGTCCCCTACTCCTCAGTGGTTAGTAGCCATTTATACTTCTATCAGCTAGACAGCTGTCCAGTTTTATTTTGAACATATGTTCTTTTCCTGAAGTAACAACATCAACAAGCTGACATTTTAATTTGTAATGCTAAAGTGCTCAGTGTCCCAGTGCATACAGATAATTAAACAAAGGAAAATTCCATCAGAGCCTCCTGGATCCAACATGCCCCCCCCCCCCCAAGATAGACACTTCCCAAAGGGCCAGGCAGCCCTGTCTTCATCTAAACTTTGAAAGGGACCAAACAACTGATATACTCCCCCACTCTCATCAGCAGAAACATCTCCAGAAGGCTCCCACCCGCTCTCCCCTTTGGTACTGGTGCTGGACTGTCCATCCCATCAGGGTCAAGTGACCTGCAGTACTTCTGCTGACCAGTTCGCTGAGAGTTGTCCCACAATGTCCCAGTTAATAGTTCCACAAGGACTCCATAAGACTCTTGCCAGTTTTCTGCCACACTTACCTAAAGATAATGCACCATTCACTGATTCTTAGTCCACAGTGGGATGTGGACCACTACGTACTAAAATGACAGCTCAAAATACTTATTTGAAAAATTGTCTTTGAAGTAAAAATGTTCCTTACCCAGAAAATGATCTGAATTGGTCTCAACAGTACAAGCTCATCCACCTTTTGTCCATCTCGCCCACTTTTTGTCCATCTTTATTACTGTTAAGTCCCTTCACTCTATCTCTGTCTCTCTCCCCACACTCACTCTCTTTCTCTCTCTCTCTCCTCTTTCCTCTGAACTGTCTATGGATTGTTCTAAAACAGAGGAATAAATTTGTAGACACTGCTTTTATTTATAGTGTGTACATTCACTAAGCAGTATACATAAAATAAAGTAGAGAAGGCTGTGCACGTTTGTAAACCCACGTGAGGTTTGTAATGGCCAAACAAACCTAGAGTGGTTTCAAAGGTCATCACAAGTCAAGAGTGTGTAAAACATGTCACACTGTACCCCAAGTCTTATTCTGAATAATAACTAGTTAAAAAAACTTTCCCACTGGCTGCTCCCCAGGAAATCAAAAAATACCACCCCATTGCTCCTGATCAGTTCTGTTTTGAAAACATGATTTAAGTAAACCTACCTGGTGAGCCTGTCATTCCCCTTGCCCTCAAAGCTTCAGTTACCTAGATAGCATCTGACCTCACTCTCAGCTACTGATTATCACTGAGAGAAAAAAGGCTGATCTGCTGATCACTCAGTGGCGGGCAGCAGTGGAGTGAAGAGTAAGGCACATAGGCTGCATTTATAGAAACTGAAGGTGAGGAGGACTAGCGGGGTCACCAGATAAGTTTATTAAATAAAATTTTCTGAACGGAACTGGTCAGGGGGCCATAGCTGGGAAGGAGGATTGGGCTATGGGATGTATATTATAGTTAAAACCCAACTACTACTGTGGCTTTTTCAGATGCACCAGCGATCACCATAATACATGGGTATGATGTCCTAACTATGTATTTCGGTGATCGCTTCTGAAATCTGTTTCTAATCATGACTAATCAATTATTATATTCAGATCTTACCAATTTTTAATACTTTCAGGCCGTATCTACAGGGTATGTTTAGTTGAAGAATGAGGAGGTGAGGAATTGACCAGAAAGTGCAGCTA
Organism: Neoceratodus forsteri; assembly: GCA_016271365.2. Taxonomy (NCBI): domain Eukaryota; kingdom Metazoa; phylum Chordata; order Ceratodontiformes; family Ceratodontidae; genus Neoceratodus; species Neoceratodus forsteri. The sequence goes on from CM028134.1 coordinate 245,594,828, forward strand.
CAGTAACATTTTCATTGTGAATCCCTTCTCTAAGTAAACAAGGACTGTGTTGGCCTAAAAAGCCCCAGAGTTCCATCCAGTCTGTCATTTTCCTGTTTAGCTCCATGCTTGGCCTAGCACAAGCCTGGATTTAGAGATCCGATAGCCTTCGTGGCTGATCAGCGCCCCCTTACATAGCTGTCCCTGCCACTCTGCTGCCCGTGGGTTCTAATACTCCCTCATATCTGTCAAACACAAGTTTCAACAGGGTAACAATCTTGGCTTCAACCACCTCTCTAAGCAGTCTATTCCATTCATCCACCACCTGCTCCATGAACAACTTCCTCAAGTCTCTCCTGACTATCACCGCCCCCATCTTTATCCATTTCAATTAATTACTGTGCCCTTGCTTCTTGTGAATGAGTTCTTACAATCCATGTTGCTGCCTCCTTGCAAGAACTTGGGTGTCTCAGTCATATCCCTCCTTTCCCTACTGGCCTCCAGTGTATACATATTAAGGTCTGCCGATCTTTCCTCATAGCACCTGCCCTGGAACATCCGCATCATCTTTGTGACCCTCCCTTGTGTGGTCTCCTATGCGATCCCTGTCCTTTCTAAGGTATGGACTCAAGAACTGCACACAGCACTCCAGGTGCATATCAGGGAACCTGCGCAAGGGGGATTATCACTTTCTTCCTCCTACTGTCAAATTTTATTTATTTATTTTAAAAGTTTCACCTGGAAAGACAATTGGAGCTGCCAACAGCTCATTTCCAGATTTATCCTGGAGTGAGGGGGTGTGGAGATAGATCAAGCAGTGGAAAAACTAAGCTGTAATAACAACATTACATTACACAGAAGTCAAACCGGTCCGTTGACGCAGTGGTTGGATTTCTGCTTGAGGCGCAGGCGACCCGGGTTTGGTAATGGATCCAGATCGCTGGGGGGAGATGGCTTGAGCATCCCACGACTGCTCGCCATCTTCCGGGAGGGAGGAAGAGGGGCTGCAACCCGGTGTTGGGCGACTGCTGACGGAGGAGAGAGGTAGGCAACACATTAGGACATTGCTAGGGAGTGTGACGGACATTGGCTTTTGCCCAGACGTCCCGGACGTCATGCTCCCAGGGGGAGAAAACAGGAGACACAGCTCACTGCCACCGGATGATGGCTGCCCGGTCTCCGGCACCACCAAAAGCCTCCAGTGAGCCATCCCCCCACCTCAGCAGCCTCCTGGGACCTAATGTGAGTGTGCCAGGTAACCTCCCACTGGTGTCTTCCCTCTCGGAGGAGGGGGACCCACCCGGTGAAGGGTTACACAGGGATACCCCAGGGGCAGCTGCAATGTGAGGTTGGGGGTGGAGGGACTCGAGTGAGGTCAGTAGGGGTTAGCCGGAGCCCCAGAGAGTGCCTGAAGGAATGGGGGCACTGGAGATGAAGGGCTCAAAAAAACAAAACAAAAAACAGAGAAGTCATATACAGCAATACATCAGAGGAGCATAATCAGAAACATTGAAGGCAAATCAGTACATCAGATACATGTAATGGAGAAAACTGAGGTACAATCGACAGGGGGAAACTACTAATACAGTTTAGCCTGGGGATGAGTGGAGCAAACTGGCCTGGGCAAAACTCGTGGGTTGGGAGTAGGGGAAGACAAGAGGTAAAGGGTCATGGACAGTTGCAGGTGGGAGCAGAAGACATGAAAAAGACACTTAAGGGGGAAAGCAGAAGAGGCAGAGTGGACTGACAGGGGAAAGGAGAACCAGAGTTTAGGAAAGCAATATAAGAAAGCAGACTAACCAACAGCAGACTTCCTAGAAGGAACGGAGAGGGAATGGGAAATATTACTGCAGAGAGGGTAGGAGGAAGAAGGGGGAGAGAATGATAGGGATGTAAGGTATGAGGGGAGGGAACCAAATCAGAATTTTGATATAAAGGAGGCACAATGGACTGACCAGCTGGCACAAGTGGTAGCGCTACCACTTGCAACATCGATGACCCGGGTTTAGGAACAAGTCCATAGCATCTGCCAGGGGTAGGAGTTTTGAGCATTCAGTGGACAGCTCTCCTCTTCCAGGGCAGATAGGTTGCGGCACTCTGCAATAGTCCAACCCCTAGCATTGGCCGGGGGTCAGTAAGCCAGAGACTGCAGGAACAAGGGGATTAAAGGAGAGGCAGATGTCAGTGCGTCAGGCATGGGAGCACGTCCAAGGTCACCAGGACATCACTGCACATCCTCTCCTCCAGGGCAGAAATCTGGATAGAAAATGGCTGTTGGATGAGAGGGTGCTGCCCTCCACATCCTCCACCTGATGCAACCTCCTCTGGGATGGCTGCCCCTGGCCTTCACCTCTACCTGTTGCCAAACTGGTATGGGAGTTCTCTGAAGCGCTGAAGGTAATCCAGCCTTGGGAGGGGGGGCAAGCTGAGGGGTCTGGCCACCAGGTGTGTCGCGGATAGACCAGGGGAGTCCAGTACCATAAGCAGGAGAGTCTCGGCGGGATAGGATACAGGCATTGAACATGGCTGAAAGACTTATCCAACAAAAAAAAAGGACGCACAATTGGAAAGGCACCTGGCATCAAGAGAGTTGAGTGAAAGGGCACAGTAGAGTGAGCAGTGGTGGGTACCAGGGGATAGTCTAAGGCAAAACAACAAAAAGAGTGTAAGAGACAGTCCAGTCTGGCGAGGGAATATTGGGCCCTCTACTACAGACAAAGTCACCACAATCAAAAATAGGGAGAATCCTCTTTAAAACAATCTCTCACAGGAAGCATGATACTCACTTTGTTCCTGTACAGTGCACCAAGCTTGGGGTGGAGCTTATGCTGTATGGCATCGACATGCACCGAGACATCAAGATGTCTGTCCAGCCAAATCCCGAGGTACTTAGAGGAGGATACATCCTCAATCATAGCACCATCAAGGGTGTGAAATAAAGGGATGGAGGCGAGTCTAGTAAGCCTGTCAGGTGCCAAAAGTCATGAAAACAGTTTGTTTGGCACTGGGGACAGTTGGTTAGACTAGAACCCATGGTGAATGTTGTCAAAATCCAGCTGTAGCTGTGAGGTAAGGTCGTGGGAAGAGAAACCAGATACTAAAAGAACTGCATCATCACTGTACATGTGAATGGATGCAGAAGAACAGAAGGGAGATCATTCAAGAAGATGAGAGAGAGAATAAGGCCCAAGACAGACCCTTGAGGAGCACCTGAGCAGATGTGGAGTGGTGATGAAACTGAGCTTGCTATCCAGACAGCTTGAGACCTTCCCCCAAGATAAGAATGAAACCAACTGACTTCAGGGTCAGAGAGACCTGCTGTTTTCAGTTTGTCCAGGAGGAGATGATAGGCCACAGTGCAAAATGCTTTCACAAGATCAACAATTACGGTGGTGACCAGTCCCTGATTCATAAATGAGAAGACAGAATCAGTGAGCTAGAGGAGGGAGGTAGAAGTGGAGTTGTATTTCCGAAAACCAGACTGGAAGGGGGTGAAGAAGAAGGAGTCAAGGAAAGAAAAGAGTTGAGAAAGTACAAGATGTTCCTGTAGTTTCTTCAAGAAGTCTCATCAGCCTCTTGAAGGAGGAGCAACATGGGGATGTTTGGTGTCCCGGTGAGTCTGGAATAAAACAAATGGTGTTTTTTATAGACTGTGTGTGCACCCTTTTATTGCTTTTTGTACATTTTCGATTGTGGCCGAGAAGGGTTGAACCTTTAGCTGCAGTGGTGTCCACAGGTTTTTGTTTTTGTTCCTGTAACTTAGCCAGGGTGGGAAGGAGAGAGATAGGATAGAAGTTACCAGAAGAAGAAGGATCACCACCTTTAGGGAGAGGTGTGACAGTAGCCTGCTTCCAGGCTTCAGAGAAAGTTGCAGAGGAAAAAGAAAGGTTGAGAAGTAGGGTAATAGGCAGCACAGTAGCAGGGGCTGAGAGAAGCAGAAGCTTAGGATTCAGGCCATCAGGGCTACCTCCCTTGCAAGGATTAAGGACAAGAGTGCATTAAAAGAAGCACAGGGAGTGGTAGAAGAGAAAGAATAAGGGGGGGCAGAGTGAAGGAAGAAAATTGGGAGAGCAAGGAAGGGGTGGCAGAGGTAGGTTCTGAAGTAGAATTTAAAGGAAGAGGTAACAGCAGTCAGGTCAGAGATGAGGGCGTCACCAACCTTGAGAATAGGGAGGGAAGGGGAGGGGAGAAAAGGGAATGTACAGTATAACCTTTCAGAATTTGGAGGGGTGGTTAATGTTGTTCTGGAGCTTGGATGCAAAATACTCAGACTTTGCAAATCTGATGGCTTTGGTACAGGTATTACAAAGGTGCTAATAGCTGGCCAAAGCAAACGGGGGGGGGGGAGAAGAGTGATCTTAAATGATTGCCAGGCAAGGTCTCTGGTACAGAGGCAAGCCATCACCTCAACTGTTATCCAGGGAAGATGAAAACCCTGTACTCTGGTTTTCCTCAGGGGTGCATGATGATCCCATACAGCCAAAGGTTTAGACTGAAAGTATGGCACAGCAGCATTTATATCACTGGCTGCAGAGATGGGAGACCAAACAGATGCCCTCAGATCAGCAGGGAGGGAGGGAGGGAGGAGAAGTCCAGTGATCTAAAGCACCTGAGACAGATTTTTTTTTGGGGGGGAGGGGGGCTTTAGGACACTGTATCTTGCACACACAGTAAACCATGTGATGGTCACTGAGGGCATCAGGAAGGACTCCTGCATCTGCAGTATGGTGGGGATGGGATGAGAGAACCCAGTCTAACAAACAGTGATTTAAATATTTAAAATTTAAATGAGTGGGATCAGAAATCAATTGGAGTGCCTACACTTTGGGAAAATGTATTTATACTTGGGTAGAGCCAATTTATATTAAAGTCAATCACATTGAATAAGTAGCTCACATCAGGAAGAGTTAGAACAGATAGAGGAAAGAAGCTCCGTAACTAAAGCAGGGGACATACTAAGGTAACAGCAAACACCAGCAAAAAAATGGAAATAGACAAGGGAAGGGGGAGTTCAAGAAAGAGCAGCTCATAGGAAGAGGGAGAATAGATAGCAAGCAAAGTGCATCACAAACTGGATTCTGGTGGATATGTAACATAGAAACATAGACTTTGACGGCAGACAAGGACAGCCTGGTCCACCCAGTCTGCCCATTTCCCTACCTACTGGATAAGCTGCAGATCCCAGTTAACCAACAGCCTACTTATTTATTTATTAATAAGTTTTACCAGGAAAGCATGCTGAGCAGAGTGCTGCTCGATTCCAGGTGTGTCCTGGGGGATGTGGGCAGTAGAGAACCTCCTGCCTACCAGAATTACCTTATGTCTGTCCCATGCATTCTTGAATTCCCCCACTGTTTTTGACCCTACAACCTCTTCAGGAAGGCCGATCCATGCATCCACCACCCTCTCTGTGAAAAAATACTTCCTCACGTTGCCCCTGAGCCTTCCTCCCTCTATCTTCAAATTGTGCCCACTTGTTCTTGCACATTTCTTTTTCTGAAATATACTACCCTCTTGGATGTTGTTGATTCCCTTGAGGTACTTGAAGATCTCTATCATGTCCCCCTCTCCCTCCTTTCCTCAAGGGTATACATATTAAGCTCCTTTAGTCTCTCCTCATATGGCTTATGGTGCAGACCCTGCACCATTTTAGTTGCCCTCCTCTGGACTGCCTCCATTCTGTCTATGTCTTTGCGGAGATGGAGTATCCAGACTTGCACACAGTACTCCAGATGGGGTATCACCAACTGTCTGTACAGAGGGATAACAACCTCCTGTTTTCTACTACTGATGCCTCTCCCTATGCATCCCAGTATCTTTCCCCAGCCCTCCTTACTGCCTTCTCACATTGCTTGCCTACTTTTAGGTCATCTGATATGACTACCCCCTGGTCTCTTTCCAGTTTAGTTGTCATTAGTACAACACCCCCCACTGTGTACTCTTCCCTTGGGTTTTTGTTTCCCAGGTGCAATACTTTGCACTTCCTTGCATTGAATCTAAGCTGCCATACTTTTGACCAGTCCTCCAACCTTGCCAAGTCCCTTTTCATCCTTTCCACCCCCTCTTGTGTATGGACCATGTTACAGATCTTTGTGTTGTCTGTAAAGAGGCATACTTTTCCTTCCAGTCCCTCTGCAATGTCACTTATAAAGACATTAAATAGGACTGGTCCTGGTGCTAAACCCTGCAGTACTCCACTAGTAACCCCCCTTTCTTCGGAGTGGACTCCGTTTACTATTACCCTCTGTGTCCTGTTCTCCAGCCAATTTTTTACCCAGGCTACAACCCTGGGACCCACTCCCAGGTTGGCTAATTTGTTTATTAATCTTTTGTGTGGGACTGTGTCAAATGCCTTGCTAAAATCTAGGTGGGCCACATCCACAGCCCCTCCCTGGCCTACTACCTTGGTCACCCAATCAAAGAAATCTATTAGATTCATCTGACATGACTTCCCGCTGTGAATCCAAGCTGCCTTGGGTCCTGTGCCCCTCTGACCTCTAGGTACTCAACAATTCTTTCTTTCAGAAGTGATTCCATCATTTCCCCTACCACTGAGGTCAAACTAACAGGTCTGTAGTTTCCTGCCTCTGCCTTGTTCCCACTTTTGTGTAGGGGAACAACATCCACCTTCCTCCAGTGCTCCGGTACCATACCATCCTCCCAAGATTTGTTAAAAAGGTTAGTCAGTGGTGTCATTAGTTCTCCCCTTAGTTCTTTTAGAATTCTGGGGAGCATTCCACCAGGCCCCATTGCTTTGTCCACCTTTAGTTTCAGGAGTTCTTTCAGGACCCTTTCTTCTGTGAAAGGACTGGTATCGACCCCGCTATCCAGAGTGTTTCTTTTGCTTGGTTTATGTATCTCTCCCTCTTCTTTTGTGAACACTTAGCAAAAGTATTAATTCGGTATCTCTGCCTTTTCACTGTCATCCTCTGCCCCCGCCCCTCCCCTTTATTAAGCCTCATTATCCCTCCCTTGGTCTTTTTTTGTTCCCTAATATACCTACAAAAGGTTTTATCCCCCTTATTAACCAAGCTAGCTATCTTTTCCTCTGCTTGGGCCTTTGCTCTTCTGACTGCCTTCCCTGCTTCCTTCTGCTTTAACTGATACAGTTCCCTGTCCTGCTCCTTCTGTGGGTCCTTATACTTCCCGAAGGCTATCTTTTCCTCCCTAACCTTCCCTGCCACATATTTTAAGAACCATAGTGGTAAACTGCAACACTAGAACCCCTCTTTGTGAGATCCTGCCTGGCTAAGGTATAGGCATGGATAGACAGAGCAGAGTCCTGGACCTTAGAAGAGAGCCAGGATTCAGATACAACTGGTGTATCCAGCTGTTGGTTAAGCATGATAAGTTGTAGTTGGTCAGTTTGTGGGAGGAGGCTTCAGATGGGCAACCCTCAGTCCTTTGGGAAGTTGTAAGGGTGGAGTTGTGATGGAGCCAGGATTAAGCTCAATGTCACCTGCTACAAAAAGCAGTGAGGTAACGCAGAGCTTTAAGGAACCAGTATGCTGCATGGAAGAGGGGACGGGGGGAGTGTGATGAGGGAAATAAGGGGCAAAAAGGGACAGAAAGTGCCAGAGAGCTTCAAAGTGAAGCCACAGAGTAGGAAAAATTTGACACTTGGGATGCCAGGAGGAATGGAGCAGGGAGAGGAGAGAGGAATAGGGGAGAGTAGGGGATGAGGAGGGGAAAAGGCTAATAGAGGGGGGATGGGGAAAGAACAGTAGATTGTGAAAGAGAGAAGAAAGGAAAGAAGAGAGTGAGAACAGCCAGAGAAGTTAACAGCAAAGTGGAGAAGAAGTGCAAAAAATGCAAACAACCTAGATAATATGTAAAAGAAGGAAGACAGATTAGGTAAAATGTGGTAGCTAAACAGATAAGGAGAGGAAATTAAATGGGCCTTACATGATCCCCTTAAATTATAAAAATGATGCAAATCCCCTTCCTATATATCCCAGCATCCAGCTTTCCATCTCATATTCTTTGCTGGACTATGCAATGGACTTCAGGTCATCACTAATGATAAACCCCAGATCTCTCTCCTCAGCTGTCTGTATCACACTTACTCCACCTCTTCAAGTAGTTCCTTTTAGAGTTCTTGGGGGGGGGATAAAATGAAGTGGGATCTAAGAAAGCTTGAAGAATGGTGAAGAGTGCGGCAACTAAGTTTCAATGCAAAGAAGTGCAAAATCACACACTTAGGACACAGAAATCCAAGGGCAGAGTACAAAATGGGGGGAGTGGTACTGGTGACCACTAAACAGGAAAGAGACCTGGTGGTAATTGTATCTGATGACCTAAAGGTGGCCAAACAATGTGATAGGGCAGTGGGATGCTAGGATGCAGAGGGCAGGGTATCACCAGCAGAAAGAGGGAGGTGGCAATACCTTTGTATAAATCATTAGTAAGACTTCATCTCGAGTACTGTGTCCAGTTCTGTAGACCACATCTCCAGAAGGACACAGACAGTGTAGAGCCGGTCCTAAGGAGGGCAACTAAAATGGTGCTGGGTCTGCACCAGAGACCTTATGAGGAGACACTAAAGGACCTCAATATATACACGCTGGAAGAAAGGAGGGAAAGGGGATATGATAGAGACTTTCAAATGCCTCACGGCTTTAAATAAGGTACAAGAGAGGAGCATTTCTTAGAAAAAAAGATGCTCAAGAACAAGAGAGCATGCTATGAAGTTGGAGGGGGGGGAAGGCTCAGGGGAAACAGGATGAAGTATTTCTTCACAGAAAGAGTAGTGGATGCCTGGAACAGCCTCCTAGCAGAGGTGGTAGGGGCAAAAAGTGCAACAGGATTCAAGAAAGCATGGAACAGGCAAAAGAGAACCTTAATGGTTAGGGAAGGGAGGGCTATGCCGGAGATCAAGTAGGATAAGCGGTATTGCAATCCCCAAGACCAGAACATGCTTTGGAAGGGCAGCAATAAGTCATGCCCTTCCGGTTATTTGGAACAATGTTCAGAAATCTTTAAGGCTCATTGCCCCATGAAACTCTCTTTTTTTCAAAATCCTGTTCTGACGGTCCCTTTCGGAGTCCTGTAATTGCTTCAGCTAAGGGTTTCATGCCCCTACCTTACTATCCCTAGCTGTTCTCATTGCTGCCATTTGCAGTCCCTCCTATGCCATCCCTATAAACCCATTTTCGCTGCCCCAGCCCTAGCATTAATAGTCCCCTGGTCGCCTTTTCCTTTTAGGGTCTAGGGTTCATATCTGGCTGCCACCACCCTAACCTTAGCACCAATAATCTTCGCTGCCCCTTCCTTCTCCCCTGTGACCGCCCCCTAGCTGCTCTACCCCTACACCCATGGGCCGTCTCTCCCTCTTCTCTCATTTACTTACCACCCTGTTTACCTTTTCACCTTCCTCTCCTCCATGATTGTCCTATACAACTGTATAGTCAATCTGAATACCCTGCTCCTTCTCACTTCCCTTGCTCACTTCAGTTAAATATCATGTAAACTTTGCCTATGGCTTATGAATTATCAATATATATACCACTGCATTATTCATGTATACCTTGTCTGTAAACTCAATAATATTTAGCATATAAACTGTTGTACATCCTTCTGGTTAAGTAACAGTGCACTTATACACATGTATTAGGGCACTATGCGATTACTTGTAGTTGTATTTATGTGATCTATTGATCATGAGTGGTTGTGATTGTGCAATGGCACTGTTTCTTACATGGCCATCTGGTAGTTATGTGCTGCTATGTATTATGAACTATCTGTTAGTTATGTGCTGCTATGTATTATGAACTATCTGTTGTGTGTCTGATCCCAGGTCTAACTTGTGTATGAGTTCCCCTCAACAGTGTCTCACCTGGCAAAATAAAGGATTGATTACAGTAGGTAGGGAAAATGGGCAGACAAGGTGGGCCGAGAGTTCCTTATCTGCTGTCAATTTCTATGTTTCTATGTATCCTGAAGGTATTATTACTTTCAAATCATTTGCTGTATATTTTGAACAGTAAGATATTGCTGTTTAGCACACTAACTACGACAGCCTGAGTCAACTCGCATATACACATGAACGCAGACACAGTCATCTTCATCTCCTACATTCCCTCTACATCGTCAGTGGAAAACCTGCTCCAACCAGATTTTAACAATGTTCTGCACTGGTTCCACTCAAACCATTTCAAGGTCAACACTACAAAACAGTTTCTATGACCTTTGGTACAAGACGAAAATTGACCAGGCTCTCGAGACTCCCGGTCTTCACCACTCTGGATGGCTCCATTCTTAAAGCAACGTCATCCTTCAAGTACCTTGGCATGTGGCTTGACAGTAAGTTTGATTTCTCAGCTCACATCTCTGCTATCCATGTGAAACTCCGCCCTAAGCTTGGTGCCTTGTACCGTAACAAAGACTGTCTACCCCTGCTGGTCCACCATGAGCCGGTCACCAAAATGGTACTACCAGTCTTTTGACTATACAGAAGTGGTCTATGAAACAGCCCCCTCCACTTCCTTACCCAGACTGGACACCCTTTGCAATGCCTTTTGTCACTCTGTGACTAACTTCCCTCCACATACGCACAACAGCTCCCTCTACAATTGCCTGTCCATCCTCCCCCTACCTTCATGTTGCCAGTCGCACAGCACTTCCTTATCTCTAAGCACTGGTTTGTCTTCCTACCATTTTAGTTCTCATCACTCCTCTTTCCAGTCCCCCCACATCATGCTCCCTCTACTCAAAAGACCAGTGAATCTTTGCCACTCCTCACCCCTGTTCGACTGATGGGCAATCTGCCTTCTCCTATCGCTTGCCATCACTCTGGAACCAGCTCCCTCTTTCCATTTGTTATTCCTCCTCATTAGGGTCCCTCAGGCGTCAGCTGAAACTCCTCCCTGAACCCACATGCACCTGTTTCCTGTAGGAGAGCCCCCATTTTGGTATTTGAGGTTTTTGATTCCCCTCGACACAACTGTTCTCCAGTGCACTGTTTTGACTGCTGTTGTACTACTTTGATGCTGATCTCAGTTTTCCACTTGCACAACATATTTGCACTTTATCAAGTTCCATATTTGTACCAGTTAACTATTCTTAATGCTAAATTGTTTGCACCGTATCTGCATCACGTAATGTACTGTATTATATGTCACTGTTTTTCTCCTGTAACCCTTCCTGCGGGTCGCACCTGGAAACAAGCTTTGGCTCAGTGTGCCTTTCCTGGTTACCAAAATAAATAAATAAATAAAACTACCAAAGGCCCATAAGGAACTTACTGCAGTATGTCTTGTACTGAAGTACTAAATATTAATAATAAGACCACTGCAGATTATCCAGACGTCCTTAGATGCACATAAATCAGCAGATCAGACAACTGTTTCTCATTCTGAGTGAGTCTCATTCAGCTTCCACAAGCCATCCAAATATTTTTAAATGTCTACTTTTTAGAGGCAACTGTCTTGAATGTGTCATTATTAACAATGTACTGTTTGACCTTCACTAAAATGTCTTTCACTCTAGTTGAAATGTATATAGTAAACATTGCACCTTAACAAATGCAGCCTGACCCTTGGCCATTTCAGAAAGCAGTAATTCACTACACCGGAAATCCTAGCTAATGGGTAAAAGAAGCAAACAGAAAATTACCTGGATTAGCTGCTCACAACTGGAACACTGCTGATAAATTCTAGACAGCCACTTTACATGTTTATATAGACAGAGTTTAAGAGGCTTAATTCACTGGTTGAATTACAAAATTTTTCCAAGGCGCTATATAATTTTATGAAAGTGTTTTCTGTTAAACTTTGATTACACCTATAGAGTACACCAACATCAGATAAAAGGGATGCCCCAACTGGAGGTCTGTTCTGTATTTATTTGTAGGTATGAATGCCCAGGAGTCAAGTACAGATATTATATAATACGCTTTCCTGATTTACTGAAAGCTAGACAAGCCTACAGTACTGGGACCCTTCATTTTTCTTCAAAATAATTTTTTTTATTTTAAAGTTTTACTGCACCCATCAGACATAGTTCAGAAAAAGCTACAACATAAGGAAGGTGAGGACAGATTAAGCCTACTGTATATGCCATTCTGGTTTTCTAGGCATAGGAAAAATAGCAGTACTATAGTGACAGCACCATACTGATGGTACATGTGGTATAGTGACAGTAGTGATGGACACAGTGAGGTGACAAGGCTCTGAGTCCCACATAACAACCCCTCTTCAGAGAAACACACAATAGGAGTAGAAACAAGACAAAGATACGAGGAAAAATACATGTATACATTCAGGGCAGCAGTATATAGGTTAACAGCAAACCAAGAACTAACTAGAATACTCCGTGAGGCAAGATGGCCTAGACTGGAGGTAAAGCAGGAGAGCTGCCACAGCCTCTGATAGGTACCTAGATGGGCTCTACCTGTTCCTAATCGGCGAGCGAACATTAAAATGAGGAAATGGACAACCCTCAAAACTCAAAGAAATCTGGAACAGTGGCAAAAGAGAAAGCTGTTTTCTTTTTTCAGTGATGGTCACGATGTCTGGTGCATAGAAAAACACTATGGCAGAGCAGGCCTTGGAGGAGACACTGCAAATCTTGGGGGCCAAGATGAAAATGCTTATTGCTTCTGTGACTGTCATCAGTGATAAACTAGATAATATGGGAGGGAGGCTGACCATGCTGGAGGGAGTGGTAGATGCGTACCCGACAAAACTAAATAAGACAAACAAAAAAATGAATGAATCTAACACGTTACTGGACAGTACTGATAAGAAAATCAATACCTGCACACTCAACTTGAAACTCTGGAGAATCAGGCTACAGCAGGTAATGTCCAGATTCTGGGATTGATGGAAAATGCAGAAGAACAACACCCACTAATGTTTCTGGCTGACTGGTGTCAGAAGTGTTTTTTTTTTTTCTTTGCAGTTTGTGGAATGATAGCCTCCTTTCCTACTGAAAAGGCCTACCAAATAACTCCACAGAAACGGCCCAGAGATGACACCTGCCCTCATACCCTGTTGGTGGTGATGGATGACATTAGAACCTGCAATCAACTACTCCAAGCCATTAAAGGCAGAGCACCACTACTCATTGATGGCTAAGAGATAAAATGCTTCCCTGATGTAAGCTACGTCATGCGTCAGCTTCGTAAACGGCGTTGCTGATGAGACCCCATAAAACTGAAATTTTATCCCTTGGGTAACCCTCCTGTAAAACCAGAGGTTTTGGTTTGTCCCCTCCTCTTCAGCTGGGTCAGAGTCTATAATCGGTGGCACTTTAGTGACCTCCTCCCCAAAGTTGTGTTCTTTTTCCTTGCTGTACTGCTGCAGAGATATCTTGAGTTCCTTACTGCCCCATTAAGATACATCACTAGGTGACAGACATGACAATTGTCTCATTGCTAATACTCCAAAGGCAAACATTATGTTGCTGTCATTTACTGGGAACCTGATTTTTTTAATTTTCAATGAGCTTTTCAATAAAACTTCTTTTGACTGTATTAATGTTTAAATCTCCCCTGCACAACAGGATCCCTTTTGAATGTTTGTTTTTCATCATCCACTATTCTGAGGTCTTCTCCTAGCTTCTCCAAGTGGGTTTGCAGGCCTGCCCTCAAGTGATTTTCCCAATTTTTTATTTGTTCTAAGGGTAGCCATGCAGCTCTTTACTGCTACTTGCACAATTTCTAAGTCGAGATCTTTTTTTTTTAAACAAATATAAATAGAATAATAGATACATAAGTGTGTATTATAAGGCATAGAAACATAGACTTTGATGGCAGATAAGGCCCGCTTGGCCCACCTACTCTGCCCATTTCCCTACCTACTGGATAAGCTGCAGATCCTAGTTAACCAACAGCCTATTTCTTCCTACCCCCTACAAGAATTGCCTTATGTCTGTCCCATGCATTCTTGAATTCTCCCACAGTTTTAGACCCCACAACCTCCTTAAGAAGGTGGTTCCATGCATCCACCACCCTCTCTGTGAAAAGAATACTTTCTCACATTGCCCTGAGCTGTCCCCCCTCTACCTTCAAATTGTGTCCCCTTGTTCTGGCACATCTCTTTTCCTGAAAGATGCTACCCTCTTGGACTTTGTGATTCCACTGAGGCACTTAAAAGTTTCTATCATGTCCCCCCCTCCCTCCTTTACCCAAGGGTATACATATTAAGCTCCTTTAGTCTCTCCTCATATGGCTTCTCTTGCAGACCCTGCACCCTTTCAGTTGCCCTCCTCTGGAGTGCCTCTATCCTGTCTATGTCCTTGCAGAGATGGGGTCTCCAGAACTCCAGATGGGGTCTCACCAACTGTCTGTACCTAAGGATAACAACTTCTTGTTTTCTGCTGGTGATGCCTCTCACTATACATCCCAGTATCCCCAGCCCCCCCTACTGCCTTCTCACATTGCTTGCCAACCCTAAGGTCATCTGATATGATTACCCCAGGTCCCTTCCATTTCTGTTGTTGTTACTACCCCCCAATTGTGTACTCTTCCCCGGGTTTTGTTTCCAGGTGCCTTAATTTGTACTTCTTTCCATTGAATCCAAGCTCCATACATCTGACCATTTCTGGAACCTTGCCAAGTCCCTTCTCATCCTTTCCACACACCCCCCTTATGTATCAACCCTGTTGCAGATCTTTGTGTCATCTGCAAAGAGGCATACTTTTCCTTTCAGTCCCTCTGCAATGTCACTTATAGAGACATTAAGAAGCACTGGACCCAGTACTGAACCCTGCGGTACCCCACTAGTAACCCCCCTTTCCTCAGAGTGGACTCTGTTTACTACTACCCTCTGTGTCCTGTTGTCCAGCCAATGTTTTACCCAGGCTACCACACTGGGACACACTCCCAGGCTGGTTAATTTGTTTATTAATCTTTTGAGTGGGACTGTGTCAAATGCCTTGCTAAAGTCTAGGTAGGCCATGTCCACAGCCCCACTCTGGTCTACTACTTTGGTCACCCAGTCAAAGAAATTGATTAGATTCGTCTGACATGACCTTCCTGCCTTGGGTCCTGTGCCCCATTGGTCTCTAGGTACTCAACAATTCTTTCCTTCAGAGGTGATTCCATCATTTTCCCTACCACAGAGATCAAGCTGACAGGTCTATAGTTTTCTGCCTCTGTCTTGCTCCCACTTTTGTGAAGGGGAATCACATCCTGCCCTACTCCAGTCCTCAGGTACCACACCATCCTCCCATGATCTGTTAAAAGGGGTAGTCAGTGGTGTCACTAGTTCTCCCCTTAATTCCTTTAGAATTCTGGGGTGAATCCCATCAGGCCCCATTGCTTTGTCCACCTTAAGTTTTGGGAGTTTTTTCAGAACCCTTTCTTCTGTGAAAGGACTGGGATCAACCCCCCCCCATCCAGAGTGCTTCTGTTAATTGGATTAGGTACCTCCCCCTCCTTCTCTTTTGTGAATACTGTGCAGAAGTATTCGTTCAGTATCCCTGCTTTTTCACTGTCCCTCTCTGCCCACCCACCATCCATTCTGTTCAGCCTCACTATCACTCCCTTTGTCTTTCTACGCTCCCTAATGTACCTATAAAAGGTTTTATCCCCTTTCTTAACTGAGTTGGCTATCTTTTCCTCAGTTTGGGCCTTTGCTATTCTGACTGCCTTCCCTGCTTCCTTCTGCCTTAACTGGTACAGTTTTCTGTCCTGCTCCTTAACTGGTACAGTTAGCCAGCCTGGGAGTGGGTCCTAGGGTGGTAGCCTGGTTAAAACACTGGCTGGACAACAGGACACAGCGGGTAATAGTAAATGGAGTCCACAGTGAAGAAAGGAGGGTTACTAGTGGGGTACCGCAGGGTTCAGTACTGGGGCCAGTCCTTTTTAATGTCTTTATAAGTGACATTGCAGAGGGACCGGAAGGGAAAGTATGTCTCTTTGCAGATGACACAAAGATCTGCAACAGGGTTGATACGCAAGGTTGGGTGGAAAGGATGAAAAGGGACTTGGCAAGGTTGGAGGAATGGTCAAATGTATGGCAGCTTAGATTCAATGCAAAGAAGTGCAAAGTAATACACCTGGGAAACAAAAACCCAGGGGAAGAGTACACAATGGGGGTGAGATACTGACAACAACAAAATGGAAAGGACCCGTGTAGTCATATCAGACACCTAAAGGTGGGCCAGCAATGTGAGAGGGCAGTAAGGGGGCTGTGGGATACTGGGATGCGTAGGAGAGGTATCACCAGTAGAAAACAGGAAGTTGTTTGCCCTCTGTACAGACAGTTGGTAAGACCACATCTGAGTACTGTGTACAGCTCTGGAGACCCCATCTCTGCAAAGACATAAAATGGTGGAGGCTGTCCAGAGGAGGGCAACCAAATGATGCAGGGTCTGTATCAGAAAACATATGAAGAAAGACTAAAGGAACTAAAGATGTATAGCCTCGAGGAAAGGAGGGGGGGACATGATAGAAACTTTCAAATATCTCAAGGGAATCAACAAAGTCCAAGAGGGTAGCATCTTTCAGAAAAGAGATGTGCAAGACAAGGGGCACAATTTAGTTAGAGGGGGACAGCTCAGAGGTAATGTGAGGAAGTATTTTTTACAGAGAGGGTTGTGAATACATGGAACAGCCTTCCTGAGGAGGTCGAGAGTCAAAAACAGTGGGGGAATTCAAGAATGCATGGGACAGACATAAAGCAATTCTAGTGGGGGGTAGGAGGAAGTAGGCTGTTGGTTAACTAGGATCTGCAGCTTATCCGTTAGGTAGAGAAATGGGCAGACTAGGTGGGCCAAGCGGTCCTTATCTGCCGTCAAATTCTATGTTTCTATGTTTCTGTGTGTGTCATGAGTGAGTTGAGGGTTCTATAAACAGTCTGTACTGCACTCTGAACTGCAAGCCAGCGCACACCGTGAACTTCTTTCACTGTCAGCGAGGGCTCGTTAAGTATCTCATGAATCTTTTGTAATTTGTCACAATGATTTGTAGATGCTTTAAAATAGTAAAATAGGTCCGTCAACACCTCCTGGTGCTGCTGCAAATAAGGCACTGATTCTGCAGCTTGTGATTTGACAAGTGCCAGTTGATAAACTATATAGTAGTAGTTCAAGAGCACTGGATTTTCCTTAACCAATGCCCTGTTACTCCCTCTCCTATTCCTGTCATAACTTTAGCGCCATCACTTCCTAAAGCCATAATATTAGACACTGACACATTACGCTCACTTAGAAAATTTAGCAAAGTAGCAGCAATGTGTTTGCTAGTCCCTGAGGTTATTTGAAGGTTTGCTACATAATGAGCGCTGGGTTCAAAGGTCACTGGGTAAAGGACATGAACACAGATGGTAAGTTTTTTTGCATACTTACACCGGTGGTCTCATCAGCAAGGATGCTTATATAAAGAGATGCCTGTATTTTCAGATCTATTTTTTTTTTCTGATGACCCAGGCTAATGATTCTAGCATGCCACTGGCCATGGTTTCTGAATTGTAGGAGGCTTCGTGTCCACCTTGCATGGTGGATTTCTCAACATTTGGGCACTGAAGTTCTGACAGGAAGGACATGAGAGATTCACACTTGTGCATAGGAAGGTTCTCCTTGCACAGCCAGCAAGCCATCTTTAGTTGAACAAGTATGGCGCTTTCACTTTCCTTTTCACTTAGTGCTTTGCTCACTGCACGTACAAAGTCATTTTTCATACCGTCTGGTACAACCACAGTCTTATGGTCACCTGAGTCTGCATGCCTTTGCAGAGTACTGGTTCAGAAGTTGCCAGTGCCCTTACCAGGTAAGGAATTATTTTTCCCATGTTTAGAACATAAAGAGCAAGTCATTTTGTTTTCAGTGGCATCATACTGCAGCCAACTCTAGTCCCGTAGCCACTGAGTATCGAAACTTCTTTTTATTACAGACTTTCCTTGCCCTTCTTCATCTGGTGTGGCAGATGGCAGGTGGCAGATGGATCAGAGGATGTGCTAGTCATGGGTTGTGATTTAGAGCTTGTAGAAGCTATGGATTCTTCACTATACCGCTCTGCAGTTGCTGCAGCCAAACTGGTTGCTCTGTCTTTTTTGTCTTGTAGCAACAGACTTTGACCAGGAAGAACATAAGCCTTTCATCTTTTGCAGGCCATGACCGTTATTTGATGGCAGGTGGTACAGTTAGTGGTTATGCTAGTTAAAATTTTAGGGTTATCCTAACTTCTATAAAAATCAGGTTGTACCAAATGGAGAACACAATAATTACTATGCCAATGAGACTGTGGGTGTACTACACCATGCACTCACAAGCACTAAAGGTGCAGAAGTATTATTAAGAAAGGTATGGGTTCAGGTTAGTGTCTATGATACTTAAAGTGTTCTGCCTATGAGCCGGCCCGGTGGTGCTGAGGGTTGAGGCACTGGACGCCACACCTCGTGCCACGCCGGTGACCCGGGTTCAGGAACAAGCCTGGGTCATTGGGGGTTGGCAGGGGAGGACTGGGATTGAGCATCCGTAGACTGCTGTCCTGGTCCTGGGTGGGTTGGGGAATCCCGCCGTGCTGTAGCGGCCCATGGGGATACTGGAGGGAGAACGTGGCAGATGTCGGCACGCTGTGTCTGGATGTCATTGCATGTCTACATTCTGGGGGACCAATCAGGAGGAAAATGGCTGTGTGCAACCGTGCAGCTTGATGACCGTGCTCCGGGCCGCCTGGAGGACTCTGTCAGAGTCCTGTCGGGGAGGCTCCGGGGCTATCCTAACTGGCTGAGGCAGAGGGAAGCCCTCCAGCGGGATGGCAAGATGGCCGTCCCGGATCCTCCTGGGTGCAGTTTGAGCTACCTAGTTCTCCAGGTAGGCGAAGCCGGCAGCTGGATGCCCCAAGCCAGAGTGCGCCACAGCGGGCGACAAAATTTTAAATGATAAAATCACACTGTACTCTGGGTCTGTCTTCCTGCGTCACACGCTAAAGGGTTCAATGAAAAATGTTTAGTTCAGGTTCCAGTTAAATTAAAAACTCAGACCATCTGATGGTGGCTGTATCATAGAGTATAAAAGTGACTGTTTTTAATTTTAAATTGACAGGTTCTTGGTTATTTAACTGTAAATCGTTAGGACGGGCTGGCTACGACACATGTAAAGTGTTCTGTTTCTCCAGGGTTGTCCACCTGTCTCACACACAGTCAGTGTTCAAAGAAAAATATTTTGTCATGGTTCAGATTATGTCAGTCTAAATCTCAGGTAATTTCAGTTTAAATCTCAGAGAGGCAAGATGCTACGCCACATAAAGTGTGCTGACTCTAAGAGAATGGGGCCCCCCGTCACACACACTAGGTGGTCAAAGAAAAATATTCTGTGCAGGTTCCAGTAATTTCAGGTTAAATCTCGGCAAACCAGAAAGACAAGCTGCTATGCCATGTAAAGTATACTGACTCTCACACGCACTCTCAGTGGTCAAAGAAAAATGTTTTGTTCAGGTTCGGGTAATTATATCTGTGATATGCTAGATACTGCTAGACAAGTTACAGTGTACTGACTCTCACAGAATGAGGTCCACCTCTCTCGCACACACTAGGAGGTCAAAGTAAAATATTTTCTTCAGGTAATTTCAGTTTAAATCTCAGCCAGAAAGGCAAGCTGATAACGCCACATAAAGGGGGCACACGTTCAGTGGTCAAAGAAAAATAATCTGCTCAGGTACTTAAATCTGTAAAAAGCTAGATACTAGACATGTTACAGTGTACTGTCTCTCATAGAACACCCCCTGTCCTCTCTCATACACACTCAGTGGTCAAAGAAAAATATTTTGTTCGAGGACTAAGTGTAGTGGCTCTTACAGGACTGGGTTCTCCTCTAATCACACATAGACTCAGGTCAAAGAAAAATATTTTGTTCAGGAAATTTCAGTTTAAATTCAAAGGAAATTAATTGAATTTTGTTCTGTTTTTTCAAGTAATTTCCACTTTAAATCTCAGTCCAGAAAGGCAGTACAACAAATTGTCATACAGCCTCACAGGGTGTTTTTAGTTACCCCAATTCCCCCAGTGTCGAAAAATTAACTGAGGTTAGCTTAGACAGTACGCAGATGAGTTTATCTTTCAAAACAGCTGTTAACTGTGGAGGATTTTATAACAGCCCTCACAACCTGCCTGCCTGCCTGCCCCAATTCCCCCTGTAGCAAAAATGAGGGTTAGCTTAGGCAGTAGTATGTAAGGAAAGCAGATGTTTGTTTAGCTTTTAAAAAAAACTGATACTTGATTTTTCAAATAGCCCCTCACAGGCTGAGCTTGCTTGCCACAAACCCCTGTCTCAGAAACTATGGTAATACACTTAGAGAATGCTGGTATTTCTTTGAGCTCCAGCTGTTTCTCAGTATGACAGTCCTGTGATTTTAATTATTCATCACTGAGGTTAAGTCTAATTGACTGAAGAGTTATTGCAGAACAGAAGCACAACCATAGACACCGTCCTACTCTTCCGGCGAGTGCCAAACAACTGCATCAACCTTTCACTTTGCACAGCCTTTTGGACAATCAGCAGTGTACCACGTGTATGTCTGAAAAACACACCATTTGTACATTGATTGGTTGTACAATGCTTGTTGGCAAGCAGAAAGGCGGTCATCCCCCCGTCAATCACTCAGTTTCCCTTCCCGCAAGGCAGATGAAAGTACAGTTACATAAGAACTTACCATAACAGTAGATCTTCAAGAGGATTTCGCATCAGGTCATACATATGGAACTACAGCCACCAGACACTAGGACTACATGGAAACTTTTTAGCTAGCAGTGTACTTAGGGCTGCCCACGATGACGTCAGACGACGACATCCTCCTGCCCTATGCACTCCTCAGTTCCCCCACCAAACAGCATATGTGGAGGACCTCCTCCTGGGGAACCAAGGAAGAGTTAGAGGTTCCCGCCACTAAGGAATGTGAAACAGATGATAAACCATTCTGGGGAGGGGGAGAGAGAGAAAGAGAGGAATTAGGAAGCCCAAATGCCAAGGGCGATGGGGAATGGGACAGCATGGCCTGATGAAAGAGATCCTCTTGAAGATCTACTGTTACGGTAAGTTCTTATGTAATGGTACTATCTTCATCGAGGGTATCTCTTGCATCAGGCCACACCTATGGAATGAGTCCCAAGAAGTACTGAAAGAGAGACACTCTGGGTGGCTGGAGGCTTTAGCCTAAGACAGGAGGCCTTGAAGCATAGCCAGACCAAAGTTTGCCCTTCTCCTAGAAGCAATGTCCAGACTGCAGTGTTTAGTGAAAGTGTGGATAGTACTCCAAGTGGCTGTGGCACAGATTTTAGTGGCTGACACATTCCTGAAACAGGCAACAGAAGTGGCCATACCTCTGGTAGAGTGGCCATGCACAACCCCAGGAAGTTCCTTACCGTACTTCCTATAACAGAATATAATACAGTTGGCCAACCATTTGAACATGCACTGTTTAGAAACCTGTATGCCTTCTTTCCCGGGGCAAAAGAAAAAACAGCTGTGAGGACTTTCTGAAATCCCACGTGCGATGAACATATTATCTGAATATTCTATGCACATCTAAAGTATGCAGCAATGCTTCCCTTGGAATGGCATGCTCCGGATAATACACAGGCAGATGGATGGCTTGATTCGTGGTAAATTCAGACACCACCTTTGGCAAGAACTTAGGGCTGGTATGCAAAGACACCCTGTCTTTGTGGAAAACCAAACAAGGAGACTCGCACATCAGAGCCTGAAGCTCAGAAATCTTACGAGCAGAAGTGATAGCAACTAAAAACAACGTTTTCCATGACAGAAAGTATAGCTTGCGTGTCATGGCTGGCTCAAAAGGAGCCAAAGTAAGTTTCCCTAACACAAAATTTAAGTCCCAAGGCGGGACTGGATTGCAGATGAGAAGATTCATATAAAGAATGCGTCTCAAAAATGTATGGGACACCTCCAGTTGTGCCACCATATGGCCATCAACTAGCACACAGAAGGCTGAAATAGCGGCCAGGTGCACTTTAATGGAGGAGTATTGCAGGCCAGAATCTGAGAGAGACAGCAAGTACTCCAGAATCTGATTCACTGGACAAGTGAAAGGATCTAAATGATGGAAAGCCACCCACAGAGCAAAGCGCTTCCACTTCATGGAATACGTGCCCCTGGTGGAAGGCTTCCTAGCAGCCACCAGGACATTGGCCACCTTTTGGGATACCCCAAATCTAGCCATGGCTAGGTCTTCAGGAGCCATGCATGAAGGTGTAGTGACTTGAGATCCAGATGGACCAGGGTGTCCAGCTGCTGGGAGAGCAAGCTTTTGCACAAGGGAAATGGAGGTTCCACCACCAACTGCTGCAGTAAGGGAACCAAATCTGATGAGGCCAGAAGGGAGCAACAAGGATCATAGCAGCTCTTTCCATCTGAAGTTTGAGCAGCACCCTCTGAATTAGCAGGAAGGGAGGGAAGGCACAGACCCAAGAGAGTGACAACGTGTCTTGCCAGAACACTCCAGGCCCTGGAGCGAGCTAGCAGAAAAACAGCAGTTTTGTGTTAAGTGGGGACACAAAAAGGTCCAACTCTGGATTACCCCACCTGTTGAACAGGTCTTCCATGACCGAGGTCAGCAGTTCCCACTCATGCATTCAGGACTGCAACCTGCTTAGCCTGTCTGCCAAGACATTTTGGGCACCTGGAACATGGACTGCCAACAGTTCTAGATCATGTTCTAGAGCCCACTACCAGACCCTTATTGCTTGTCTGCACAGAGATATTAAAGGGTCACCCCTTGCTTGTTGACAAAGTGCACTATACCGATGTTCATTTGCACTAGCGCAGGCCCTGGAGACAGGTAGTCCTGGATGGCTTGCAGGCCATAAAGAATGGCCCTTATCTCTAAGACATTTATGTGGAGGGAACTCTCCACTGCGGTCCAAGTACCCTGGGTCTGGTGAGGACCCAGATGTTCTCCCCAGCCGATCCCCGAGGCATCTGCAGTGAGGATCTGATGAGTGGAGGTAATCAGGTAAGGAACCCCTTTGAGTAAATTGCTGGGTTCCATCCACCACAGGAGCACTTTCTTTACTGGAGAAGTTACTAGAACCTTATGTTCTAGGTCATCAGTACATAGATCCCATAGAACTAAGAGTCCATTGGGGAATTCGCATGAGCAACCTCGCCAGGGGGCCTATGACAATGGCTGCAGCCATCAAGCCCAGCAGCCTCAGGAATGTCCTGGCTGTGACATACTGGGTGCAGTAAAGCAACTGGGCCTGTTCCATCAAGCATTCTGCCCTGTCTTGGGGCAAGAAGGTAGCACCCTGGGCAGTGTCCAGTATGGCCCCTATGTACCGAAGGTGCTGACAGGGGGTCAATACTGACCTGCGCAGGTTGACCTTGATCCCTCATGCATGGAAAAGATGTCTGGTATGTGCTAGGGTGTGGAGCAGTTACTCCTGGGACTGGGCTTTGAGCAACCAGTCAGCCAGGTAAGGGAAGACGTACAGTCCCTCCCCTCCTGAGGGCTGCTGCTACCACTGCCAAGCATTTGGTAGAGACCCGTGGTGCAGAAGATAAACCAAAGGGCAAGGTCCTGAACTGATAATGCTATTCCTGGAACAGGAACCTGTCGGGGGGGGGGGGCGCAAATCTTTATGTACAACTATGCATCTTGCATGTCTGGACAGTATATCCAGTCTCTCCTGTTTATCAGAGGCAGCAGGCCTTGTAGGGTCACCAAGAAAAGCAAGGGCCCCTGCACACAGAAAAACTTTACCAGAACACAACATTTTCAATTTAAAAACACAAAATAACTTTATTTAGAAAAGTGCAGATCAAATGTGATGATGGAGCATACAGTAGCTAGTTACACCAGTCGCCCAGGCGCTTTGACATAGGTCTTCATCAGGGGGTGGGCGTCTGGTGATGTCCGCTGCCTTAAATACCTGGATGCCATGGTTTCAACCACTCGTGGACCATTTACAACTGAATGGAATTCCAGGAAGTGGCAGGATTCAAACCTGTAACTTCACCCATTACAATACAAGTGAATGTGAAAGCACAAACTACAGGATAAAATAACTAACTCATAAACTTTATAAAAAATTACAGAGTATCAAAATTACAATTAATTTCTGCTCTTTAAAGAGCGAAATGTTCGAGTCATGAACTCATTATACATACTAGTAAGCAGCATCTAGCCAGCAACCCTAGCTACCCTCTCAAATGCTGCCTCAACACCCCAAGCTAGCACTTTACTACCCTTACCCTTGACTTTCTCCTCCCCACATCCCCTTCCCCACACCACCACCCCCTCTGACTCCGCCTCCTGCACTTCTCCATGTTCTGCGACAATGCCCCTGGCAGCTCATATCCCTCTTCTTGTCCTACCCTTGTCTTGTAATGCTGTTGCAAACCCTCATTCGCCCTTTACCTGTGTTACCAATATAGTTTTGCATCTTCATCTGGGAATTGTTTGTAACTTACTTTCTCCTGTTTATAATGCATTAATTCCTGTATATTGCTGTATAATCGTGCATTGCCTAGTTTTGTTGTACTGCCTTCAAACTGACGTGGAACCTTTGTAAAAGAGCCTTGGCTCAAAGGTACTTGTAATCTTAGATATAAATAAATAAAAAATAAATAAATACACAAATCCACAGAGGACAATTAGCTCATACATGTTCAACTTTCATAAGTGCAGAAATGCTAAAACATAGAAGGATTACTACAAATTTAACATTAGATACAGCGTCATAAAAATAGTTAAGTTGACAGAAATTGTAGCTGTAAGGTTTCATTCATCAATTTTAGAATTTTTTACAAATAGGGTTTTAAATCCCATTCACGACTGAGACCTTTAGGTTTTTTTACAAAGAGAATTTCCTTGTAGGGTCACCATCCTGAATTTCTTGTATTGGATGTAGAAGTTCAGGTTTCTCAGGTCCAGGATGGGTCACAAATCCCCTGTGGATTTGGTGACTAGAAAGAAGTGGGAATAGAACCCTTTGTTCCTCTGATCCTCAGGAACTGTTTCTATGGCCTTTTTTTCTGCAGCAGCATGCGAATTTCCTCCAGCAGTAATGGAATGCGAGCTGCAGGGAAGCTGGAATGAACTGGAAGTAGATCTGGAGGCCACTCCAGAAGCTCTAGTGAGTGGTCTTGCTCGATGAGCTGCAGGACCCAAAAATCTGTGGTGATCTCCCATCACCTGTCCAGGTGGAGGGCACTGCTCCTGCAATACTGGTGGGAGGGGGTCTAGCAAAGAGTCATGCTGAGGTTGGACCAGCAGCTGGTGCCACACCTCCACCTCTGGGGGCCTTCCTGGTGGTGGAGGTAGGGGTAGGCAGGGCTGTGACTGCTCAGTGCTTGCCTGGCTGTCGGGCACCTAGCTTGGGTTTGTGGAAGGCCCAATGAAAAGGCACCTTCTGTCACCTTTTCTCCACATTTTGGCTGTGTATGCTAAAGTGAGTGGACTGACTGCAGGGTCCTCCCAGAGGCTTGCAGGTCCAGAAGGATGTCCTGTACATCCACCCCAAAGAGCTTGTAGCTTCTGAAGGGGACATTCAGGATGGACTGTTGTACATCAGTAGCAAAACCAGACACCTGGAGCCAAGAAAGTCTTCTTAGGCAGATGCCAACTGCAGCTACTCTAGCAGAGGCATCTGAGATGTCACAGGCAGCCCTCAAAAGGTGCTTGCTTACATCTGTCCCAGATTGGAGGACTTTAAGCAGCTCCTGCCTCTGGGGACCTTTGGAAAGGGCCTGAGCTGCAGCTCTGGCCTTTTTCCAAAGAGTATTTTGGAACTTGACCGTATAAGCAATGTAATTAATAATTCTATTTTTTTTTAATCACAATATTATGTTCTCTCCTACCTTCTGTGGAGCGGGCAGCGAGTTGTCCGGCTGCCAGCACCTGCACCCCTGGACCTGGTCTGGCCAGTGACACGTTCTCCTCCACTCATGTCAGCACGCAGAGCCCCTTCCCCCAGGGACCTGGATCCTGATACCTGGGGGCTGCATCTCTCGTGTCCGGGGATGCGGCGCACGGCCATCAGCCGCCATGACCACCCCACAATTTTCCACCTGGATTTTTCTCCCTCAGAGCCGGACATGCAATGGCATCTGTGCACAATGTGCTGACACCCGCTGCACTCCAGCCTTCCACTACATGCACTACTAGCAGTGCCCCTGGCTTCCGCCAGTTGCCACTGCAGAGCGACAGGAACCCCTACCCCACCCCAGAGGGAGGACAGCTGTCACGGGACACTCAATCCTCCCTCTTCCCTGCCAACCCTCAATGGCCCGAGTCTGTTCCTGAACCCGGGTCGCCAGCGTGCCGCGAGGTGTGGCGTCTAGCACCTCAACCCTGAGCGCCACCGGGCCAGCAAAGTAATTAATAATTCTGAGGGCCAGCATGGCAGAGGTATACACCCTCTTGCCCATAAGATCTAGCTTTCTGGACTCCTTATCCGGAGGGAGAGACCTGAGGTGCTGAGGTCTCTTGGACCTATTGTGGGCAGCATTTATTACCACTGAATCTGCCCTAGGTTGCTCTGCAAAAAAAGGCTTCCCTGAGGGAGCCTGGTGCAATTTCTCTGCCTTTCTGGGCATTACTGGGATCATATTTGGCCTATACCAGGCAGCCATGGTGGCATCCTCAAATGCAGCCAGCAGAGGAGGAATATCAGAGGGGGCGTATCTGACAATTCAAAATATTCTGCCAGATTTCTCCTGCTAGCATCCTGTTCTTCAGCATCAAACCCCACAGCTGTTTGCAGCTGCCTCATCACAGAGATGAAAGAGGGGTCTTGGGGGACCACGGGGTGTACTTGGAGGAGTCCTCACCCCCTGAGGAAACAGTGGAGACTGAGCTGGAGGGGCTTCCCAGCCCCCTCTTTCTCCTCTTCCTCATCTGGTGGGAGGAGGTCAAGATGGTACTCATCCTTGGCCCCAGGCTCTGAAAGGGGTACAGACAACGTTGACAACCACAAGTGTGCAGGGCATGTCATGAGAGGTTGCAGCACAGAGCAGGCCTAACAGGCCCTGACATCAATAGGCCCGGAGGAGGGGAAAGGCAGTGCATAAACTCCCAGAAGGAGGAAAGCATAGTCTGGACATCAGTGGTCACTGTTGTCGCTGGAGCACCTGGTGGTGCCAACGGGGCGGCTGGTTCCCCAGCATCAGCAGTACAGCCTGAAGCACTCATGAAAGGGGCTGAATTCCTCGTGTCAGCGGGGGGGGAGCCAGAGACATCGATGGGTGAGGCTTGGTCACCAATGTCGATGAAATGGCCCAAGTAGGCAACAGGGGAGGCAGACAGCCCGACACTGATGGACCAGAACCTGCCAAAGTAGGCCTGGCAAAACTCCCTGACTTGCTGCTGAGCAAGAAGGGGGTTGAATGGCAGGGGTTCCTGATGCGTCTACGGGGGAGGCTGGATCCCCAGCATCAACGGGAAAGCCAAAGGCTTCGATGGGAGAGACAGAAATCCTGAAGCTGATGGGCCAGTAACGGCCAAAGCAGGGCCGGCAAAGCACCTTGCCTGTTGCCCATGAGCCAGAAGGGGTCTAAACAACAGGTTGAAGTGCTGGCAGGGGCATCAAGAGGCCCACCATCGATAAGCCATCACGGCTAAGGAAGAACTGGTGGGAAGCACTGCGAAGGCTGACCCTGTAGAAGAGAGAGTGTGGGCAGCAGTGGGGGTTGCCCCCAAGGCAGTTGATGATCCAGCTACGGTCGGCACTGGAAGTGGCGACCGAGAGCACACTGCAGAGGATTTCTCCTTACTCTGCTCCCTCTCCCAGTGGTTATGTTTGCCAGACAACTTGTCCCGGGCCTTGGAGGAGTGGAAGCCCATGGACGGAGCTGGGGAACTGGAGGAGCTTCTTGACTGGAGCTCCTTTTCCATTTGGGGTGACCTTATGTTCCAAGAGGAAGGGTTCTTAGGTCTTCTGATGGTGCCGCTGGGTAGCCTGATTGAATCTGCAGCAAACCTCGTAGGCCTTAAACTCATGGTCAGCGTAGAGGCAGCGGTTGCAGGCATCATGTTCGTCCTTATCATACTATAGATCTTCTTACCACACCCATAGTATATGAAGAGTTTCTTGGGGTTGGGTGACATAAACAGTTACAGGAATCACTTTAAAAAATAAAGTGATTTACTAACTAGGGTGAGAAATAAAAAATAAGAGCTTTGGCAGTCAACTGAAGTGGCGTTGTCTCCGTGGAGTCTGACATGCGATGGTCGACAGCAGGAAAAGAACTGAGGAGGGTGCGTGGCCATCCATGTTTATATAGGGAGGATGTCAGCATCTGATGTCATCACATGTGGCCTCAACTAGACTGCTAGCTAAAAAGTTTCTGTGTGGGCCTAGTGCCTGTCAGCTATAGTTCCATAGGAGTGGCCTGCACAAGACACACCCTCGACGATCATCGGATCCCACCCCTCACACTGAGCCGAGTGCGTCTTTTCACGTAACCCAATCCCTGGTGCTGTCAATTAACTCACCTCGGGAGCTCCCATTTCACTGTAGCAGCCTATCATGCAGCCATAGTCAGCAGTACTGCTTGAGTGACTCCTCCCCTTCTCTGCCCCTTGCTTAATTCTGCCTTGCCTTCTGCTTGCTACCTTGTAGCAATCCCTGTATCAAACTCTCCCAATCTTCGTTGGACCCTTCCCCCAGCCATCTGCCCACTCATGAGTGCTTGTGAAGTCCAACGGAGTAAAACGAAAGTGCGCTCCATGCGGTGGTACTTTGCACTGCGTCACTATGTCCCACTGAAAAAAAAGAGGGACATTTTAAAAAAACGGAGCGATACTGGTGTAATCCCGCAGCCAAAATGAGCCCTGATGAACTCTATAACACTTTTTGCTGCCCTGAAGTTCACTTGGCTTCCGCAGTGACTCCATACCTAACAAAATGTCACCCCACCTCCTTTGCTGTCAGGCCCAGCCCTTTGTAATAGTCTGTATCCCTCTAATGTAGTATCCCAGTGATTTTCCCCTCACCAGATCTGACTGCCACTAAATCCTGGCCATCAAAGTTCATACGGTCCTTGAGCTCACTCATTTTGCTGGGTGCAGTCCTCATACTGGCCTGCATGCAAGTGAGGATCGTTGGCCCTCAATGGTTCCTCCACCCTCCCCAGGTGCCTCCTCTCCCAACACTCCACTGCTCTGCTGTCCTTCCTTGTGTGTTTCCCAGCATCTGCCGCCTATCCTTGTCTTCTCCTGCACCAACGTTTTGCCTCCTATCCTCCAGTGTGAATCCTCTGATGGCCCAGTCCATTCTCCTTGCCAGTGGCCCCACTCCATCCTGGTAAAGGTGCAGCCCATCTGGAGAATACAGGTGTCATTGTTCCCCAAAAGGCCCTTCAGTCTGCCAGATAAACAAAACCCTCCCTGCCTTCCTTTCTCTTGCACCAAACCCTTATCCAAACATTAGCCTGTCTAATGCCTGCTGATGCTCAATATTCCTCAGGACTGAGAGGATCTCAGATAAGACCACTCTGGATACCTTTCCCTTCAGGAACATACCCAAGTCCATGAATTAAATATTCCTGTCTTTGGGACTTGTGCTTCTTAAGCCATTTGTGCCAGCACAGACAACGGATGTCTGATCTTCACTCCAGCTATGCAGCTTGCCCAGGAAAACCCTCATTCGACCAGTACTCCAGGCAGGCAAACCAGCTCACCTGAGCTTCTTTCCCAGATATATTTTTACAAAAACATTCTGATCTGTAACCAGAGGTGAAAATAACCAAAAGTCTGTATGCAAGATGACATGCTGGTGCATACTGAGCTGATAAGTACACAAGCTCTAGTACACAGCTCGCAGCAGTAGTGTGTTACTCCTCCTCGCAGCTGTAATGGAGGGTGATGTCAGTAGCAGAAGTGAGTACGAAGTTGTTCATGAAGGAATCAGCTGAATGTTGTTATAGAATGGTCAAGACCGTCAGTGACAGTTTTATGAATGCTGAGGAATGGGGCGTGATTTGTGAAAATGTACACAGAGACCAGATTAATCCTGCAGCTAACTATACCGAAGGGTAGTGTGATACTAATGACAGCAGTATACATTACTAGACTGGGGATTCATTTTCTCCAAATGTGCAGTAGGAGGTTATTTATTTAACAGGATAAGTAAGGTCTAAGGGACGTGAAATCCCTGAGTGGAAACATTTTTTTGCTGCTCTATTTTTGGCTGCTTGCTGCCACTTTATTAATGCCCCTCTGTAAGTCAGTACCTGCCTATAGGATGTGACTGACCTACTATGAAACCATCTAAACTAGTGGCTTAATGTGCTAGAACCATAATCTTGATATAAAACCAAAAAATGTCTGCTAAGTAAACAAAATATGAAACTCTGAAATAGTGTTTAATAACATTATAAAAGCATCAAATTCAAATGGAACTAAAACGAATATAATGTGAAAGAATATGAAATCAGAGAATTATTTAATTATGACACATTCACTGAATGAAATATACGCTAGTATTACAAAGTAGAGCCTTACTGTATCAATCTCCATGATTTCACCTTACAGCTAGCCATCAGATTTTCATTCACACCACTAACAAACATTAGGACTCTGACCTTCTTTCTGGAATGGTAATATTTGTACTAGTAGCCACATACAGTATATAGTAACACAGTAATTTAAGGCTGGAAGGGACACAAAGGCCACCATATTCATCCCCATGCCTTGAAAGAAAAAAGAAGTACAGTATTTTGTGCAAACAGGTACTAATTCATAAGGATTTCCCTCCCACTCTACTATGCAGGATACCTTCCCGATGAATCCCTTGGTAAGCAGAAATTTGTCCAGGCTTACCTTGAAGGCCAGTGCTGTCTACATATCCTGTGTCTCCACTGGTAGGCTGTTCCACAGGTCTACCCTCTAGGAGAAAAAGTGCCTCCTAACGCTACCCCTGAATTTACCACCTCTGAGTTTTAGGATGCATGTCCCCACACACTGTTGAGAAAACCAGAGCAAGCATTTCCATATGTTCCATCTTATTGATACCCTAGAGTATGAAGATCATGTTCCCTCCCAGCATCTCTTTCTTTAGGCTGAACATATGAAGGGTCTAGTCTCTCCTCACAGCTCCCCCCCCCCAATAACAATTATTATTTTGGTGACCCTGCAGTTCATCCTGTCGACAGCCTGAATGTTTTTTCTTTAGAGAGCTTTTTGGCCCCGACTGCCTCCTGCTCCTGCCACAGGGCTCTTCCACCACTCTCCAGTCCCATTGCCGCTCACCCGATTGTCAAGTTGGCAAGAATCCACACGGTGCAGGACACGAGGACCGTGGGGGCTGCAATATATGGCAGCCGTGCACATAGTTTTTTTCCTTTATGTCCCCTTAGTCCTGCCCTCCACACCAGATGTCTGGTATAGCCTCTGTCAGCCTCGGACACAGTAGCGCACACTGGGCATGTGCCACCAATCTTCCCAGATCACTGTGAAGGGCCACTGCTGTGCCGGGTCCAGGCTGTCTCCAACCCCAGTTGGCTCGCGTTCCGATTGGGAGCACTCTAGGGCCTGGTTGCCTGACCTGTGCAGACCAGGCTTGCTCCCGAACCTGGGTCGCTGGTACAGAAGTGCGTAATGTTACTGCTGAGCCATTGAGCGGCCCTCTAAATGTCTTTTTTACACTCAGAAGCCCAATACTGCACAACAGTACTCCGGGGGGCTGACCTGGGCCTTGTAAAATGGCAGGATTACTTCCCCTGCTCTGCTGGTCTCCCCCCGCCCCTTGATGCACCCAAGCATTCTGCCAGCCCTCTTCACATCAGCCACACACTACTTGTCATGCTTCAGCCCCTTGCCTGTTGAGACCCCAGATCCTTTTTCCCACTCCACTGCAGCAACCTTAAAATAAAAATCGGACTGGGGCCTGATAACACTGATATGAAGCTCCTGAAATATGGACTTAGGGAAGTCACCTACTCTCTGCAGCAAATCTATGACCTGTCACTGAGCACAGTGAAGTGTAGGATTTACTTTACACAATTTTTATCCCATACTGAAATACCTTTATGCAGTCCTAGTAGGGTATCTTCCATTCAATAACTTTCTGACTTTTACTAGCAGTACCCTTCAAGTATAGCACAACTTCCTAAAACACCCTCTTCTTCAAACCCTGCAAATCTGGACCCTGACACTCCCTTATATTCGGGAATGTTCTCTAAATAATCTGGACAACACACTTCATAGATGGCAAAGCCAAGGTCTGACACATGTATATCAGATATTAGATAAACATGGTACTGCTCCATTTGCTACCCTGCAACAGGCCTACTCGTCACTGTCCAGGGACCATGTTAAATATCTACAACTCCACTCACATTTACAACACACGTATAAAGTAGATGCTATACTACCAGATACACAGGGAACCCTACATGCCATTATATTTGATGCATTAGGGTGGTATGGCAACACCTTACTGGGAACTTCTATAAGGGGCTTACAGATACCTCAAGTTTCCATTGTCTAGACACTCCACAAATGAAACACTGGTTTGAATACAGATCATTCCTTTGAGATTTGATGAAAATTTTCATTACCCTCTCTTAAAATCTCACCAATTCCCTACTTCCGGAAGTTCTCCTAGGAATGTAGGACCAGGTATTTCAGGACCCCAACGGTGCTAAAACACTAGATGGGGGTTACACACGGCTTCTGCTGGAGAAATTGTGGAGTCCAGCATGCTAACGAAACTCACGTATTCTGCAGTTGCCCAATTATATTATCCTACTAGCAGGGGATTGCTCAAGCCTTGGAACAGATTTCTGACTTGCCAAATCTGGTTACACCAGCCCTTGTAATGCGTAATATCTCAGCACCAGAACATAAACTCAGATGAAGGTCTCTTAAATTGGTACTTTCATTAGTCAATCTGGCACAAAGGGTTCCTACACATCTATGGATGAAATGCACTATACCAACACTACAAATGTGGTGTAATGTTACAAGGCAGGTGTACACACTGGAATGTCAAACTGCCACCTATACAAACACACAAGGCTCCTTTGATGACCTGTGGTGTGGCCGGGTATTGTTTTACATGGAGCCGGACTTTACTGTTGTACCTTAACTGGCACACCTGATACTGGGCCATATGCCCCTCTTCTTCTCCACATATCAGCTCAAGCTAAGTGCATAAATGAAAGAAGATCAATGCATGAACTACCATTTTTACTGTATATACTGGCTGTATTGTTACACATCTACTTATGTACTGAAAAAGAAGTACATCAGCACCTGGTCAACAGCCAAAGAATGGAGTACACACTTGGCCTCCGAAGTGTGCAGCTTCGTAAAGAAGGTTGGGAGAATCTGCACCTGGTTAAAGTGAAACTCTGGCACTGCCTTTTGCATGAACTTCACATGGGGTGTAGGACAGCTTTATCCTTGTGGAAAACCAGATATGAAGACTCCATAGAAAGTGCCTAAAGCTCACTCATCAATCTGGCCAAGGTGACTACAAGCAAAACAGGGTCTTCCATGACAAATACAAGATCTCGCATTTGTCTATGGGCTCGAACTGTTTACCCATTAGATTTGACAGCTCCAGCAATAGGTCATACAATGGAGCAGGCTCTCGCCCAAGCGGCCTTTGAAAAAGCACCACAGCACTTTATCCTCAGCCACCACTGGCATATCACTGGCAGTACACAAAGAAAACAGCACACTTACAGACCACCACTTAAGATGCCACCACTATGATTAGTGCAAAGAAAAACTAAAAAGAAACAGCACACTCCGCAACTGGGTAAAGGCTAACTGTGAGCAGATCTGACTGCAGGGATGACACCATGGAGCAAGTCTAGAGCATCCCCGACAAAGCAGACGGGAATGTGTCCAACAATGTTTCTTTAGGTAGAACAAAGGTGGTCGAGGGACATTCTGGTGGTTTTGAGGTAGAGCTACCATCTGCCATGCCAATCACCTTTGTTGGAGAGTTTACTTGGGTCTCATGGGGGGTCAGCTGGGGGATTAAATGTCCCACGAACTGCTCTGCTGTTGCTGGGGGATGGGGTTCAGGTCACATTGCTCTTTGCCTGCCATCTAGCATAGGACAGGTGGCAGTACAGCAGGAGTGGCACAGAAGGGGAGGGCTTGCCATCAGATGCCAATACGAGTATGTGCATCCACAGACACATGACATGTCACTGTTTGACAGGCAGCCAAGGGGAGAAAAAAAATTAAGAAAAACCCCTACCACCTATTGGCCACTGGAAGCACCACACTCCCCCTTTCTCTGACCCTGCCCACTGGATTTTCCAGAGGACTTGGTTGGCCGGTATTGATGGGTGACTACTACTGCTGCTGCTACTCACATCTCTGAAAGGAACCCCGAAAGAAGTCCAGATGCTTGGGATTGGACTGCTGTCTGGACTGTGTGGCCAAAGTCACTGAGTCCAGGGTGATATTGGAATTCTCAGTGCATGTAAGATGGCCACCACCCCCGAGCCAAAACATCAGTGCCCAAGAAAGGCTTGTCCACCAGCTCTCTGGAGTGAGAGGCGAGATCCACCAACAGGCCACCTGGTGGATGACTACCACCACTGCTATGGCCAATCCAAGATTTTGGCTATGTCCAGTGCCACCTGCAACTACTGTCTGAATAACACCAGAGTGGGTCCGACCAGGGGCATGATTAAGCCCAATCCCTTACTCTAAAGAGCCTCAGGCAACACCTGCATCCAGATGAGGGACAAATTTTCATCCTCCCCCTACTCTGGGTTAACAGGGTCCTTGACAGGATCATTAACCTTTGACAGCTGCGCAGGATGCACAGTCAGTTCCTCAACTGGAACTACCTCAACCAGGGACTACCAATCTCCAGAACTTATCAACCGGGGACAGCGAGAAAGATCCCTCTCCCATGATCAATGGTGCTTTTCATCTTGTGCATCCGACAATAAGGGGGGACTCGTATCCCTGAAGGACTGATGAAACAAGAAAAACTTTAAAAACTCCGTATGATCCCAGAGTCACCGGCTCCAAGGTGCCCTCTTCAGCTGCTAGAAGATCCAGTACTGGGACATACCAGGCCACCACCACCACTTCTTCCTCCATATCCCACAACTGTGCAGCTGCTCCCACAGCTACAGAGGCTTAATGTTTCTTGGCCTACCCCAGTAAAAGCATACCCTGTGTTTGCTGGACAAAGAAGGGGGCATGCCCTGGCACAACAAACTGTGACCGACGTTATGGTTCAGGCCTAGTCAGTTCACAGAGGCACTGTGTCTGTTAGTGATGGACATCTTCTGCCAGCACAACAGGCATCTCTTGAACCCTGTTTTTTTGAATTCCATGGCAAAATCTTTCAACAGAGCAGGAACCAAAGAAACAGAACAGGAAGATGAGTTTAAAACAGACTGATAAAAAAAATAACTTGTGAAAATCCCTTGAAAACTACCAAATCCTCTTTCACTAGCAGAAGCTGTGAGGGAGCATACCTGCTCCTTCCAACAAAAGAAGAGATCTGATGGCAGAGGAGGCAGAGCCGGAGGACCACCCATTGGGTGGTTGGCAGAGTCAAGCATGAAGTCAGTTCCAGTGACTAAGCATGCTTAGTGAAAGACTGCCCAAGTGTGCATAGTGAACAGGATCTAGGTAGAGAGAAGCTCATTTTCAGTTCTCTAAACATTTGTTGTAATGAAAATGTTTTCTAATTAACATTCCTTTTTCAGTTTAATAGCTATAGGTTGGGAGTTAAACTCAGTAATAACCGTATCTTGGACTTCATATGTTTATGCAGTCCAGATACAGTCATCTCGTAAACTCCACCACTACATGATTCATTAGTTGAATCCATCTATATTACTGTTGTACTTGGGCAAGTGAAGAAACTACTTATTGGTTGTATCTATATCCCTCCTAGTGCTCCCGCCTCATCTCTCATTATATTCTGGTCCAGTTTCCCATCCACAGACTTGGTACTATGTGGAGACTTCAATAACAATTGGCAAGGTCCAGGATTGGAGTCGTTTCACAACGCTCTGGTTGATGTTCATCTATCACAGCTCATCAGCGAATCTACCAGGCACAATAACAAATTTGGTCACCACACCCTCCTTGACTGGGTCCTCACTAACAACCCCCCCCCCCCATTAAAGCATCTGGTGTATTTCCTGATGCTTTGAGTGATCACTCCCCCACCTTCTGTGTATGTAGGAACAATTTTCCTAACCCACCCACTAAAATCATGTCTTCCAGGGATGACTTAGTTTTGCCCACAAGCCTTTTTAACATCCCTATCACAGGTTGACTGGTCTCTGATCCACCGCCTACCTGATGTTGACACGGCTTTGGAATACTTCACCAACACCTTTAACACCATAGTCAACCTCCATGCTACCATGGTCAAGCAGACAGCTAAGGGCACTCAAGCCCCATGGCTCTCTAAGGAACTCAGAGGCCTCATGGCAATGTGGGATGCTGCCTGGAAGTTATTTAAGAGCTCTGGTCTGTCTGCCGACTGGCAAGCTTACAGACACCTGCATAATCTATGTGAGAGCAAGCTGCACTCAGCTAAATGCTCTTTCCTCTGAACCCTTCAAACTAACAATCTCTCTAACCCTAAAGAATTCTGGGGACAGATAAACTCCCTACTAAAAGGCAAATCCTCCTTCATACCCAACACTACACACCCAAAGGCTCTATGGTCACCGACCCGGCCGCTATGGCTTCCAAGTTTAAACAAGCCTTCACTGACCTGGTAAAACATAAGACCTCTATCCCCTCCCATGATCCTCCCCCTCTGCCACTCTTAACAGCCCCCGCCTTCCACCTCAAACTGGCCAACCGGAAGGAGGTCCTGTGTCACCTTAGGTGCATCAAGGATACTTACTCACATGGGTTTGACTCCCTGGAACCCTGCTTCTTAAAATTAGGCATGCATGCCATTGCCTCTCCAATGCACGACCTATTCAACAAATCCTTCTGCTCAAGCACTGTGCCTTGCAAGTGGAAAGCCGCAATAGTAGTTCCTATTGACAAGAGTGACCCAAACTCTGCGTTCAAGAATTATCGGCCCATCTCTAGCCTTTGCCCCCTTGCTAAAATCCAGGAAACAATTATTCACACTCAACTTCACTCTCATCTAGAACATTATACTGTAGCTCTCTCTCCACATACCAGCATGGCTTCCGTAAATCCCATAGCACTCACACTGCCCTCATAAAGGTAACATCTGGCATCCTCAGTTCTATGGACAAGTATGGCCTAGTCACTGGTGCAATATTTGTTGACCTAACCAAGGCTTTTGGCCTTGTCAATCATAAACTTTTGCTCCAAACCCTACTATTCACTGGCCTCGACTGCCTCTCGAGCTACCTCATTGGCCGCACTCAATGCGTGAAGTGGGCTGGCCATACTTCCCCTTTTAGTGCCATAATGGATGGGGTCCCTCAGAGGTCTATCCTAGGCCCCCTTCCTGTTCTCATTATTTATTAATGAGCTTCCGCAGCACTGTGGTGGTGCGTCAGTACAGATGTAAGCTGACGACACCATCCTGTACAGGTCCTCCTCTGACCTGGCTTCGCTAAACCTCCAACTACAAAAGGATTTCTGGAATCTCGAGGCATGGTTTCTCAACAATCTCCTTGTCCTCAACACCAAGAAAACTAAATCTATGCTCTTCAATCACCAGACCCCTAAGTCAACCTCTCTGCCCCACCTGGTGACCCTCTTGAACTGGTGCAATCCTTTAAATATCTGGGTATCACCTTAGATTCCAACCTCACTTTTGATACCCTCTCCAAATATAACCTTCAGTGCCCACAACAGCATGGTTTTAGAAGGACGCACAGTATCACCACTGCCCTGCTTTCCTACACTGATTACATCCAAAAAGCTCTGGA
Organism: Neoceratodus forsteri; assembly: GCA_016271365.2. Taxonomy (NCBI): domain Eukaryota; kingdom Metazoa; phylum Chordata; order Ceratodontiformes; family Ceratodontidae; genus Neoceratodus; species Neoceratodus forsteri. The sequence continues at coordinate 245,632,580 of CM028134.1, forward strand.
CAATGGCCACCTAGTTGGGTCCATCTACATCGACCTAACTAAGGCCTTTGATACAGTTAACCACTCCCTACTTCTCTGAACCGAACCTTCCCCTCCCTTGGGCTCTCCCCCCACACCACTTGCTGGTTCAGTAGTTACCTTAGCAGCTTCACCCAGCAAGTTAAAATCTCCAACACTTTCTCTTACAGTCTCCCCATCTGGTCTGGTGTCCCACAAGGTCCCATAAGGTAGATGTCATAAGCCAGCTAGTCCTCTCGTACAGGTCGCAGGTATGCATCCTCTTGTCAGATCCAGAGACTAGCCTGCAAGTCTTATTCAGTGCAAGAGTAATTCTCTCCTCATAAGGTAGAAAAAAATCGGCAGACTGGATGGGCCTTGCGGTTCTTATCTGCCGTCAACTTCTATGTTTCTATGGCTCCATACTCGGCCCCTACTTTTTAGCTTATCGATAATCTTCCATCCGCATGCAAAAGTAACATAGTCCTCTATGCGGATGATGCAGTCCTTTTCTCCCACAGCCCAGACCCACTCTCACCCACCGCTGATCTACAGTCCAATTTCACATTGGTAGAAACCTGGTTTGAGCAACATAAACTGCTTTTAAACTACAAGAAGACCAAGGTCATGCTCTTCTCTAACCCTCACAATCCACACAAAACTGCCAGCCTGATTATCAGCAACAACTTAAACCAACCCCTTGAGCAAGTTCAAGCCTTCAAATACCTTGGCATAACACTTGCTACTGCCCTCTCTTTCAATCTCCACATAAACCAAATTGCCAAAGTCATCGACTCCAGGATTGGGGTCCTTTATCGTTATCGCCACTTCATGACAACAGAGGCTCTTAAACTCGCAGTTACTGACACAATCCTCTTACTTGTTGACTACAGTATAGTTTTTTATGGTGCTGCCTCGGACACCTTGCTAAAGAGAACTGCGCTTGCACTGAATAAGACTTGAAGGCTAGTCTCCGGATCTGACAAGAGGATGCATACCAGTGACCTCTACGAGAGGACTAGCTGGCTCCCACTCAAGGCTAGAGTCTCATACCACACTTGCCTGCTAGCAAAAAAGATTAACCTTGGCCTTATGCCTCCTTTCACCAAAACACTAATCTCACTGGCGCTCACAACCCGGCATATGAGGCACTCCTCTAAACCATCCTTCCATGTTCCCTTCTACAGGACCTCCCAGGCCCAGCATACTTTTGCCTTCAAAGCACCCTCCCTCCTCAACTGTCTTCTCCCTGATGTCACTTATAGAAACATAGACTTTGACGGCAGATAAGAGCCGCTTGGCCCACCTAGTCTGCCCATTTCCCTACCTACAGGATACGCTGCAGATCCTAGTTAACCAACAGCCTATTTCTTCCTACCCCCCCACAAGAATTGCCTTATGTCTGTCCCATGCATTCTTGAATTCTCCCACAGTTTTAGACCCCACAACCTCCTCAGGAAGGCTGTTCCATGCGTCCACCATCCTCTCTGTGAAAAAATACTTCCTCATATTGCCCCTGAGCCGTCCCCCCCTCTATCTTCAAATTGTGTCCCCTTGTTCTTGCACATCTCTTTTTCTGAAAGATGCTACCCTCTTGGACTTTGTTGATTCCACTGAGGTACTTAAAAGTTTCTATCATGTCCCCTCTCCCTCCTTTCCTCAAGGGTATACATAGTAAGCTCCTTTAGTCTCTCCTCATATGGCTTCCCTTGCAGACCCTGCACCATTTTAGTTGCCCTCCAATGGCCTGCCCTGCCGAAACTGAGTGCCTTCAAACTAAGGCTACGTCAACACCTCCTTACACTAAATTGCTGTGACTGCTTTGTCTAGCTCAAGACTCCTCTTCACCTGTCATCCTGCTTCTTCTTCTCTATCTCCTATCCCTCCCCTACTACCCACTCACCCCTTCCCTTTACTATTTCACTCTCCCTCCACCTCCTCCTCCTAAGCCTCGACTGCACCTCCCCACACTTATTTCGGTCCTACTGCTTTGTCTATTTCCCGGTTTCCTCTCACCTGACATCCTGCCTTTCTCCATCTCCTCTCCCCTCCTCTCCTGCACCGCGCCCACCCCCTTCACTTGTCACTTTTCCTTACACCTCCTCCTCCTTTCTCCACTCCTCATAAACTTTGTTCATCCTGGTTTTCAGTCTCCCCTCTACCCCTCTCCTCCTTCCTCCCACTCTCACCTTTCCTGTCCCGCCCACCCCACCACCCTTTCCCTCCTCCTACTCCTGCCCCCCTTCCACACACACCCTGCTTCGACTTTACATCCCCTCCTGGGTCCTGTGGTTTCCCCTCCTCCCCTTCCTTTCCCATCATATCACTCTTCCCAGTTTTCCTCAACCTTCCCCTTCCCTCTCTAAGATTTCCCTATGCTGTCTCGGCTCCCCCCTTCTCCCCTTCCCTGACCCACTCTTACCTTACCCCTTTTCTCCCCCATCCCCTCAATCCCTAGCCTCTTACATACCCTCCAGCACTTACTGAACTGAATCAGCACTTTCGACAGGTCCTGTGCGGACTGCTATACTGTAACTGTAACCATGATCCATGTCTGTTACTACTATCGATTGTAATTATATTGTATTGCAATTTCTTTAGTCTGTTTCTCCACCTTCTTGTATATCCAAATGTTGTTGTACCCTTTTCAATGCAGAACCTTTGTAAAAGAACCACTGGTTCAAAGGTTGTAATCCTAGAACTCAATAAATAAATAAATGTTACAACTGTGGTCAAGACCCTTCACCAGAAACTAGGACTGTTGTACCGCCTTCAGCCCTACCTAACTCGCTCTGCCCATCTGGCCATAGCTTCCTCCTTCCTTCTTCCTCTTATCTCCTGTGGAGCTCCTATTCTCCACTCCTCCCAGGTCTCCCCTCTTGCCAGGCTCAAACAAACTTACCACAGGATAGCTCACTTCTTCCTTGGCGCTAACACTAGGGAGCACCACTGTTCAGTCCTTGACTCATGTGGCTGGCCTTCCCTTGAAGCTAGATTGCAATACTCCACCCTATGTTTGAACATCAAATTAGTTTACACATTCACACCTCCCTGCCTTGAGCATATTGTTCAATAAAAAACTGTGACAAGGTCCTTAAGGATGGCCGGCCTGCCACTGCTCACAATCCCCAAACCTCGCTTTACGGTGGGTCAGCGTACCTTTGCCTTTTCTGGGTCCTCCCTCTGGAATTCGCTTCCATCTGCTGTCTTAACTTGCCCTTTTATAGGTATGTTAAAGCATTCCCTTAAATCCCACCTTGCCTCCTCACAGCTCTGCACCTGCCCCTGAGTCTTCCAGCCCTTAGCCTCCTGCTCACTCCTCTCCTCTCCTACCCTCTTTCATGTGCTACTCGTGCTCCTGAATCCTTCAGATCACTACATCTGTTCACACATCCCCATCCTTTCCCTTGTGCAGCTCCCTCCTTACCTCTTCACACCTGCAACTTGCCGCTGCCCTATTTTCTTCCATTTGCCTCACCCCTATTGACTCTGCCTTCCTTTACCCTGCTCAGACTTCCTTGCCAACTGCCTTTATGTCTCCCTATGCAACTCGTTTCCCTTAGGCTATTCCTTAATGATCCCTAAAGTATGCTTTGTTGTGGTTATTCGCACTACATTTCTGTTGTACCTACTTTTGTGCCTGTATACACTGCATCATTTGTATCTGCTGCCTATGTATATTGTGCATATCCTGTTCATTGCTATTATATTTTGTTTTGCATTTTTACGCTGTGATTTGTTACTTAATTTCCCTATGTTCTATTTTTACTGTCATAGTAGGAATTATTGTAAAAGTGTTATATCCAACTTGTCTTATGCTGTTATCATTGTACTGCTGTATCTCCCTTTGTACCCTCCCCCGGGTTGCGTCTGAAAATGGGATATTCTGTCTCAGTGGGCTTACCCGGTTACCAAAATTCAAATAAATAAATATTTTATCACTTAAACAGCTGCCTGCTTTGGTGTGGAACTGAGGGACAAGGTGAAGATGACAGCCTTCAGCTACCTAGAAAGTCCAGCTACTACACCGCAAGTTGACACACCAGTGTATTGTTGTGCTTATAAAATGGGCAAGAAAGCTGAACAAAATTGAAAAGAAAAGGCATTTCAGCTTATCAGTGCAATTAGGATCATTAAACCATTGTAGTTTACAATAAAGGTACCTCATTCACACTACGATGGATAGATGAACGAATCAACAACAAAGTCCAACAGCTAGATAATGGTATGGAGACTGAGAAATTAATTGGTAAGTCAGTCAATGATTGTCAGACCTACTATTTTACATCAGAGTGCATGTAATAACTAGAATCAATTAAAATTCAATTAGAGCTGTAGCCCTTAGAAAGCATGACCTTGAAGTTAATTTCTGTTAAAATTATTCGCATCTTAATGATTAAACATTAACCCTTAAACTGTCAGGCCTGACAATTTTCAACAAGGGATATTACTGTTACTATTGCAAAGGAACTGAAGAAAAACTCTTCTTCTGGAAACAGTAACAAGATTTACAAGTTTTTCAAGATTTGGGGTGGGAAAGCCCCATAAAGGTGGGTAATGTCAACTTATTGTACTGAAACTATGTACTTTCCTCATGACTAATATGCATCATCTAACCACGCCATCAGACTCTTAAGCAGTTTATCTGCTGAGACGTCAACTACATTTCGTTTTAGAAAGAAGGCAATATAATGACGGGTGAAACATCTAGAAAAGCTGAAATTTGGTTACACATTCAAAGGGGAAGCATAATTCAGTTACTTAGTTTAAATTTTTCTTTTTTCTTCCTCAATTCCTACTGACTAATTGCTTCACCATGGAAACAAATTACTTAAGAACAGATACAAACTTTACTACCTAAAATGCCAAAGGCCTTTAATTCTTGCTCTATTATAACTACAAGGTAAATGTGCTAAAAATGCATTTGGAGGCTCATTAAAAGTAAAACATATTTTAGAGCTGTGCTCTTTGTGTAGGTTGATCTAGGGATACGGTTTACCAAGAATGCAATGCTGCCCTACCTGTTGGCACTGAGAACAGTATGACAAGTTACCATGTGGGGAACCAGGGTTTGCATCTCAAGCCCAGTTCCGAGCAACAGGTTGAAAGAACTGGACAAATTAGTTGAAACAGTACACATTGATTCGGGGGGTGGCTATCACCCTGTCACTGGAACAACTCCTATATCTGGTTTCAGAGGGGCCTGAATGTCACTGGTGACCACACAATGTAGTTCACAGACAGCTGGCGGAAGGTTGGCATATAGAGGGTTGAATGGATTGTGGGGGAAGTACTGCAGGGTAAGGACCTCACAACTGCTCAAGTTCCAATGCTCTGTTAGAGGCTCTGGAATTCCCCACTCAAGGGTTGTATCTTTACATGTGCATATGTGTGTGTGGTGTCTCACTGTTAGAGGGGGCAAGAAGCTGAAACAGCATCATAATGTAGTTATCCGAAATCACTAGAAGGCGCCTGATTGTGTCAAGGCAAGAGTTAAGTTGACAGCACTGATGGTAAAGAAACCGTCAAAACAAAACATAAAAAACAGTGCCTGTATTTCTTTTTTTATTATTGTACTATTATTGACCCAGACCAGCCCCCATCAGCCCAGCCTCACCACCTACTTCCTCCAGGGCTTACCTCTCCCATGCTCCTCTTTGGCTTGCCCCCTGGGCGGGGGCACCAACGTCCAGTGGAATTACAGTACAGTGCGGTGTCAGGAGAGTGCCATGGTCAACAATGTGGGGCCTACAATGCAAGGCAGGTTTCATCCTGCAGTGGTCAGCGGCATTTTCCCTGCTCTTCTCCAGACCCCATGACATCAGTGGCACATGTGACATGTGCAGTCATGCACATGCACACATGCCAATGTCCTCCCTCCCTGAGCCTGGGCTCCGGCTGCACCTCCATCTGTTGTCACCCAGGTGGCGGTACTGTGCCAGAGGCACAACCCTCCCTCTCTTGGCACTTTACTTTTTCCACTTTATATGAATGATCTGGTTAAATATTCAAAGGACATAGGGATACAACTTTTCCTATCTGGTCAGGATACGGTCTGGTTAGTTCCCCTCTCGGCTGACTCGAACTGGAGGGGTACATTCAGGACAGTATAAGGAAAAACACTGGGTATCTGGCACCAGTGGTCACCACTACATTAGAAGTGGGAACAAGAACTTTGAGAGGGGCTGAAGGAGTCCATTAGGTAAACAGGGAACAACAGAAAGTGAAAAAGAAATTCGACGATGCTGTTTAGCTTCCACTGCACCTGAAGAGAGTTATGAAAGCATGTGTGTGTAAAAAATACTTTTGGTTAGTCTCTTTTCAGTTTGGTACCCACACAGTTTCTGTAGCATCCCACAAAGCACTGTTTTGCTTAGCTAATTACTGGGCTTAGTATCCTTGTTGAGAATGTCCCAAGTCCACAACATGTGAGTACTGCCAAAGGAACTAAATAAAAAAAAAAAATAAATAAAGTAACTAGTCTCCCTTCAAAAAGTATAAGGAACATAAGTAAAATCCCCATTTTTAATTGAACAGTTAGGCCAGATGTTGCTTAAAAGTATCATTCTGTTTACTGTCTTTACGAAATAAAGACTTTACAAAACCTGCTTAACTACTAGTGTTATCAGGACTGGAATGATTATTTTAGCATGTCAGCACTGATGCAGAGGTCAAACCTAGCAGTAGTCCCGGAGCTAAGAAGCAGTATTTTTGGCACCCAGGATTTCTCTCTGGTTCTTTTCTTTTTTGACATTATTTTTGCCACCACCTCTGCGGACCTGGTAGGGGAAACAACTCCCTCCCTCGGAGAAGTACATCCTCTGGCCCACCAGGGCCATCATGGGTCCTGCCGGGTCCAGGTATTTTTCCTCCAGTTTTCTCCTGCACCTGTGCAATGTCTCCACCTCCGCAGAGGTAGCCAAGCACCCTGGGTGCAGGCCGAACCCCTCTTGTTGTGCTGACACACACAGCACAAACCCCTTCCCCGAGGAAGGAGAACAGTCCTCCGGATGCTCAATCCTTACCTCCCACGGCCGACTCCCAAATGACCCGAGTCCATTCCCAAACCCTGCTCGCCGGCGTGGTGCGAGGTGTGGTGTCCACTGCCTCAACCCTCAGTGCCACCGGGCCGACTTTTTCTCTGGCTCTTACAAAAAATTCAAGAAACTCAAGTGGCTCCTTAAATCTAGCAGGTTAATAAAACCGTTACTCACCCGTTAAGGGTTTCTTCTAGAATTAGTCATCCATAGCTACACACTTTGCATCAAGCCAGGACCTAGAACTATCCAATTTGATTAAACCACAACCGCGTGACTACCTCCACCTCATGAGGTTTCCTCCAATTATCAGATCGTTCCCGCTGAAGGGAGAAGCACCCACAAGTACAGTCAAAGGCACACCAAACTCAAATACAACAAACAGGGGAGGATGGATGCGCAATGTTCGGCTACAGAGGAGTGTCCTCTAGAAAAAAACACAGTAACAGGTCAGTAACTTTTCCTTTAACAATTAAGAATCATTCATAGTTGCACACACTCCACTGACTACTAGCAGTAGTACAAAAAGAAGGAAGAAGTATTGGAACGATTTGGGGAAAAATCTCTTCAGTGCAGCAAAACCAAAGTCTGCATCCCTACAGGACAAGAAACCTACACTCTAGTGACAGGTTAAATGTGTGGGTGATGGTCAAGGTGGCCACTTTGCAGATTTCTGCAAATGAGACTGACTTGGAAGTTGCACTGAGGTGACTACGCCCCTGGCAAAGTTGGTCCGCGGTCCTTCCAAGACAAGGTGCAAGGCAAGTATACAGCAATGGAAAATATGGGAAACTATCCGGTGATATACAGTAGGGCCTTTTTAGCTACAGGGAGGCCAGGTAAAGGACTTTAATAGGTCACACAACTAACAGTAAACAAAACAAAAAACAAAAAAAACAACGTGCTACCAGGTCTGGTAATGTTGCCATATACCACCAGAGAATGCAAACCACACACAAAATACGGTACAAATAACCAAAAGCATGTAGCAGTGTTCAAAGCTGGCTCAGTGTGCACACTGAGCCACCATTAACTACGACTACTGCTACATATGTTTGATATTTGTGCCATATGATAGGTCACACAACTGTTTGACAGAGTCCCTAACTGGAACTGTTACTCTCATTCTTTGTTACTGACGACATTTTCATGAGAACAGGATTGTCCTGGTTCACACATCATCTCAGCATCCTGCTATTCCCCCTGCTGAAATCATAATTCTGTTTGCAAGATCAGAATAATTTCCAATGCAACAGATTGTGATATCACACAGAATTATAACGTCAGCAGGGGAGAAGCAGGAGAATGAGATGAAGTCTGCATGATACAGATTATGTTTGCATACAGATGTCTTTAGTGATAAAGAATAAGGGGACATGAATACAGAAAATTAATGAAACAGAAGCCAAATTGTGTTTCATATTATATTTTAAAATGTTTTCTGAGATACTGGACAACTGCTTCAATAAGGAATTATGATGAGACAATCTTCAGCAATAAGCATGGGTGCATTCTAAGGCTCAGCTTATCCTTCTGGAAAATTAAACTGTCAGGGTCAATGCAGACAGCCTGAAGCACACACTCCTACAGTACAAAGCTAAAAATGCTGTATTCCAAGAAAAATATCTCAAGAGTCCAAAGGCACGGGGCAACAATTTAGATAAAACTAAGTTAATGCCTCAAACAGAAACAGGATCCTGATGAGGGGGGTACAAATGATTAGCAACTTCTTGTAAATGTCAAAGGAGTTCCATCTCTGGACCTGTATGCAGAAATAGCTATCAGGTGAACTTTCAGGGAGGCAGTCTTAAACCCTGAGGACACCAAAGACAGCAGGTAGTCAAGGAGTCTGTAAACTAGGCAAGTGACAGGGAAAATGGCATGCTTGCTACATCGTAAGGAAAACCTTTTCCATTTGAAGGTATAGGGTTTTCTGGTAACAGGTTTCCTGGAAAAAGCTAGTACATCGTTCTTCTGACAATCCCAAGTCCTGAAATTCTACCATTTTAGGAGTCATGTCTTCTGGTGCTGCAGCATAATGTCCAGATAGGCTATACTCCCCTTGGACCTCCTTAGCGAGTCCTGCCTAAGGGCTTATGGATGCTTAGGTGAATGAGGCCTGAGTATTAGACCTGACAGTCATTATCTGAAGCTATCACAGCCATCCAGGGTTACTCTTTAAGAACCTTGAGAATGACTCTTTGAATCAGAGGGAAGGGAGGGTAGGTGTACAGGAACCTTCCCTTCTAGTTTAGTGTGAGAGCTATCGCCTATGTGGTTCCTCTTCCTCTTTCTCGAGGACTTGTACAGAACAGTGAAAGCTTTCTGTTTTCCCAGTAGGCAAACAAATCGATTTAGAGAGTTTCCCACTCCTTGAAGATGCTGTCCAGGAGCACCTGGTTTAGAGACCGCTTGTTTGTGATGATCTCCCTGTGGTTGAAACTGTCAACTAGACAATTTATGCCACTCGTTAGATATACTGCAAGTAGGTGAGAACACATGGGAAAGGCTAGTTTCCAGAGACTCCCTGACATAGTCTGGATGATCTGGCACCCGATTGTTCAGGTAGAACACTGTAGTGACGCTGTCTGTGTTTACCTGAAGCATCTGCTCCACTACCAGTGAGTCAAATGTACGAAAGTCCAAGTGAACTGACTGTGTGTAGCTCCTTTGCAGTGAGGATTCTTTTCCAGACCAAGTCCCATACTTCATGGCCTGACCAAGATGGGCACCCCAACCTGTCAGTGAGGCATCTGTGGTTAGGTGTAATGTAGGATGAGAGGGCTGGAAGACTTTCATGCTCTGAGGTTGTGGTCAACTGGCCAAACAAGTAAGGGCCTCCACCAGCTTTGTGGTTACCTCTGCTTACAATTCATGTCATCTCACCTCTAACCACCATTACCTGGGGTACCACTGCACTGGGTTAATGTCAAGTTCATGTCAAAGGAATTAAAAATGTGGTTGAAGACATCAGTGCTATGATCAGAGAGCACTCCTTAGCTATGAGCTGCTGATCCATGCTGAAAGGACCTAGCAAAATCCATGAGGCTCAATGTTTGATCTAGGAGCAGGTGAGCCTTGGTTGAGTTCGAATCTAGTTCCACCCTAGTGAACAGATGTTCTGGTGGGTCATTATTTGTGTCTCTAAATTCAGAAAGAATCCCACAGGTGTCTCATTTGATCCAGTTTTGATTAGCCAGTCATCCAAGAACAGATACATTGTCACCCCCTTCCTACGGTGTAGGCTGCTACCTCTGACCAGTCCTTGATGGAGCAGAAAACAGTCCAAATAACAAGACTCTGTACTGGTGTGTTCTATTGCCCATTCTGAACTGAATGTATTTCTGTTGAATCAATAAAACTTGTGCAGGTACATATCCTTCTGACCTAGGGAGTCAAATCAATCTTATTATTGGAGGGAAGGGATTATCTTCCTCAAAGATACCATCTTGAATCTTTTTTATCTCAGAAACTTGTTGGGGGGGGGAGTATGTTCTGTAAAATATTCTACAGCTGTTGATGTAATGGCATGTCTTTGAACATTCAATCAAGTATACTAAATTAAAAAAAAGAAACTTGTTCACACCTCTGAGATTCAAAATGGTCTGCTGACTCGCTGGGAACAAGGCAGTATTAGGAAAATAATCCTTTTCCCTCTTGATCTCTGGAACCTTCTCTGTTGTCTCTTCAAGCAAAATACTCTGAATTTTCTTCATTAGGACTCTGGGTTGGAAAATACGCTCCACTTTCTAGTACAAATGGGAGCAGGGGGTGACAAACAGTACATACAAGAGTCAAACATCCCCTGACACCCTCCAATACCCACTGTTTGTGGTGACGAAGAGCCAGTTTAGGTAGATTTGGGAGATCTTACCTCCCACTAGATAGTCTGCAGGTCCCTGGAGAGTGGCAAGCAAGGTGTCAGTTCTGCTGTCTCCTAGTTGCCTGGAGACAGCTACAGTGGAAGCAGCTGAGGCCCTGCCACATTCCTTGCCCTTGGCATGGTGCCAGAGTAGATGTCTAGTGCTGTCTGGAGCACTGGGGCATGAGCAGATACAAAAAGGCCACTGTCCCTTGCCAGTCTAGATGGTAGGCTGCAAAGCACAGTCTGTTGGTGACTTAATAATTGCCTTCAATTTTTTTCCTTCTGTGTGAAAGGGTCATCCAAGATGAACAGAGCTGATCCTTCAAATGGGAGGCTACAAACCCTCTGCTGCAGCTCCTGTGACAGATTAATGCCTCTTAGCAAGACCTGTCTTTAGTGACCACTCCATTATCCATGCATTTGCTGCACTGCATTTAACATCCACTGCTATCCAAAATATTTCATGCCTCTTCAGAGAGTCTTTTTAACTAAAGGCAACAGACAGGATGAAATGTTATGTTGATATTTTGATATGCATAGCCTATCTAAATGCTAGGGATGTACTATAGTAAATTATTGTACCCAGGACATCAACTCTATGGCTATCCTTATTAAGGGGATTAGCTAAGAGAAGGATTAGGACCCTTCCATTGCTGTTGCAAAGACCAGGCCCTCTGCTGTGGCCTGGGACTGCAACAATTTGGGTCCTTTCTTGGGTGCTGCATACCACCTGCTTTCAGTCTTTTCCATGAAGGAAGTTTGGGCAGACTTCTTCAACACCTTCTTAGCCGAGGACTAGAAAGTTAGGGTAACAGGTAAATTAAGTCTCCCAGTACTGACTTTAGCTAGGAGATCCAAAAACTGGAATTATTCTGACTCAGAGTCGTGCAAAGTTATGCTCCAATTTTTAGCCATAGGTCTTATAAAGGTTTGGTAAGGGGAAGGTCATCTAGGAGAAAAATGTAGAAAAAAAATTCCCTAGGTCATCTACCCAGAGACATCAGAAGAGACGTCCAGGGTGTCCTCAGTTTCTAAGGTAGGCTCAGACTCTGAATTACAAACAGCACGGTCAGCTAGGGACACGGAAACAGTAGCTAACAAGAGTTGAGCAGGAGGCACTCCACTGGTGAATGGTATTGTACCTGATGGATCTAAACTGTGAGACCAGGCCTTGAGGGAACAGGACTCCAGTCAGGGCAATGTTTCGCTCCCCTCCATGTTCAGCCATATCACAAGTGGCAGACTGATACACTGTAAGGCCTGAGCACCAAGAACCATAGTCAGATTAGGAATAATTGTAACTGGGAGCAAGACAAGGGTAGGCGCTGATACCAAGAACTCGCGTCAGCTCAGTCATTTCACTGCCTAGCACGACCCCCACGCCTTGATGGAAACGGGGCGCAGTGAAAGTAAACTGCAGGTGATAACCTGCACAGGCACTTTCTGGAATGCTTCAGTGAAGTGAAGGGCTAGTAGAGTCTGTTTTTATAAGCAGTCCATTTTCTCAGGTCTGGGACTCGAGTGAGCAAAACTGTCTTTTATATAGTTTCTTAAGCTGGCAGAGTGCCCCCTGTGGGTGCTCACTCAGATACCACAGAACCAGATATTTAATATAAAATGTATAAACATGACATCAAACAATGAAGAGAAACATTTGTAGAATAGTTAGGCACTAGACTTATAGCTCAGTTTACCTTGTACAGGACTTATTCTGCAATTAAAGTTCGATTTACATCGTAATAAGCTTTTCTATGCTGAACTATTAGCACTTTGAGAAAAGAACTAGGTAACTTTTAATGCTGAGTACAAACATGTAGCATTTAATGGTTTAACGATCTAGACATCTTGAATGCAATCATTTAGTGAGAGGAGGAAGTCACTTTAAGGCACAGGTCTGGAGAAGGTTAGAGCTGGCATCTTAAATGCTGCATTCTGAAACCACTTGGCTATGGTGCGTAATGTGTGATCCCAGGCTGCAACATAGCAACAGCCATTTTGGGACACTTAGTTCCCCTCTGGTCCTGCATGGTCCGAAATGAAACGAAAATAAAAATCACCAACATCAGTGGAGGGGATTACAGCACTGAAGCATGTATTCTACCATATTAAACATAGATACCAGTGCACAAGCCTGTCTTTTATAACCAGAACAACAATTCTAATAAACCTCCTGTGCTCAGACTGTACCATGAACTGTTCAAAAGTTTAACATGTGCATTTCAGTCCCTTTCCCCTTCAGCCTCCACCTCCCACTCCCTCTGCGAAACATCCTGCTTGATAAGCTTCAGTCTTTTCCTTGCCTCAGTGGGGTCAGTGTACACCAATGTTTTACCAGTACAGGTCATTTGTAGCCTGTCCGGGAACTGCAGTGCATGGAACACCCTAATGTGTGTAAGCCACAACGGACTGCCTCAAAGCTTTTTTGGTGTCGTATGGTACCTGGAGGCTCTGGAAGGGTGGTCTAGAATGTGGAACCTGAGGTTCAATGCAGGGAAATGCAAGGTACTGCACCTGGGAGCCAGAAGCCCAGGCCAAGTGTACACCTTGGGGGGGGGGGATGCTACAGGTCTCAATGGCTGAGAGGGACCTGGGGGTGGTGGTGGATGTCAAGATGAATAACTCTGAAACTTGTAGGAGGGCAATGGCCAAGGCCAACAGGATGCTGGGATGCATCGTTAGGGGGATCACCTCCAGAAGGAGGGAAGTGATGCTCCCTTTGTATAACTGCTTGGTGAGGCCGCACCTAGAGTACTGCGTGCAGTTTTGGAGGCCACACTTAAAGAGGGACATTGAACTCCTGGAGAGGGTCCAGAGGAGGGCAACTAAAATGATCTGGGGCTTGAGGGACAGGACCTATGGGGAGAGGCTCAAGAGCTAAATATGTATACATTGGAAGACAGAAGGACTGGGGGACAAGATAGAGGTCTCGGCATGAAGGGGTAATAGAGAGGAGCAGTCAGGGTGCTCCAAAGGAAGGAGGGGGACAACTAGAGGGCATGGGTGGAAGCTGGAGGGGGAGAGATTCAGGGGAGAAAGGAGGAGGTGCTACTTCACTGAGAGGGTGGTGGAGTCATGGAATGTGCTGCCCAGGGGGCTGGTGGAAGCAGAGATGGTGGAGGAGTTCAAGAGGGGTTGGGACAGATACAGGGGAAGGGTTCTGGAAGCAAAGTCCTGTGCAGCGGGAATATCCAGAACTGGGAAGGGAGAAACCAGAGAGGGCGAGGGGGGGCAGCAAGGTCAGCTCCCAGGGTGGGGGCTGACCAAACGAGCAGACACAAAAGACCATTAGGCCTATTCTGCTGGTATTTTAGTATGTTAGTAAGGTTGCAAAACTAAGATCAGGGAATAAGTAGATTTGTGAGCCATCAGATCAATTTGTCCCTTTTGTTTTGTAGCTTTTTGTATGGTCTCCCTAATATGTGGTCTAGTTGTAATGAAGAGGATTGTTCTGCTTTGCTGAGCCACCTCATTGGTGGATTTGCGGTGCAGGGTGATCCTACATGTTTGTAGGATTGAAGGAGCGACCTGAAGGCAGAAGGTGAGTTCAATAATTTCTTGTGCAAATTTAAGGACATCAGTTCCCTCGGATCCCTACATGATGCTGAGCAGTCTCACATTGCTCCTCCTGGCCTGTTTTCTAACTGTTCAAGCTGCAGTCTCAGAAGTTTGCTCTCTGTGATCAATCCTGTTTTGGCTGCTAATGATTCTTGAGTTGTTTCACTTGCTGTTTTTGCCTCAGTCTCTACACAATTAATGTTGGTAGCCAGCAGCATGAATTTAGTCAATACTGCCTCAGCCTTCCTATCCAGATCTATAATTGCACTGAGTAGGACTGTGTTGGAAGGCTCTCTGCTCAACGCAGCCTCGTGGTGCTGGCGACCCTCTGGTACAAGTTCAGGTGGCTTGTGTGGTTTGCCCTTCCCGGTCTCTTGAGAAGTTTGTTTCTTTGGGTTCCCCATTTCAATGTCAGGCAAAAAAGATATCTTCCTGGCGGTGACCTGGGTTCAGGAATGGACCTGGGATGCCGGAGGGCCGGCCAGAGGGAGAAAAGGTTTGAGCATCTGTAGACTGCTCTCCTTCTCTGGGGGAGGGCAGGGAGTGTGTCGGCGCTACAATGACATCCAGCGGAGGCTGGGTGTACTGCTTGTGCCGACACCAAGCATGTTCAGTGGGCGGGGTGGACACTGGTCATCATTGCACATCCCTGACCTCGCAAACACCAAGAAAAGCCTGCCAACCACTGCCTGGATGACACGCGCCCCCAGCTGCAATCTGCTCCCAGGCCGGCTCCGGCCCTATCCAGTCGACTGGACCCTTCCCTGGGGGGTAAGCCAGGGAGTACCAGGTGGGCGGCTGATGTGGGAGTCACAGCCAAGAGTTCATGACCAGGCAGAAGGCACTGGTGGTGGGAGGCACAAAAAAAAAAAAAAAAAAAAGATATCTTGCTGCTCCACTCAATTGGCATTACCCAGCAATGTAGTTTGTTTTTGGTTTAATGCAAGTTAAGTGTTGAAAGTTATTAATTGCAATTCTGTTTGAATGGAGCTCCCACTACAGCATCTAGCTCTTTCTGTTGCTCTGAGGAACTAGTTACTACTGCATCGACTGTCCCCCACGCATCGTCAGTTATGACAACTTGGAGCAATTGGCAGTAAATTTCTTACTATGGTTTGTGCCCAGACACTCAAGACATTCAGGTAGCCATAAGTCGATGACATGGGTTTGAGACATTTAGCACACTCTTTAAACATACTAGAAGGGTTCACCCATGGGAAGACCATGATTGCTGGAGAAAGCATTTTGGAGTACTGAACATCAGTTAAAAATAAATATTTAAAAAAAGGTTAAGAAAATCATTTGGAGTGGTGGTGGTGGTGTAGGAACCAAATTGGACCCAAAATAAAGCACTGGAACAGAAATGGAGCAGGAACTATGCTAGGCAAACAAAAGATGCAAAACAGATCTGAGTGTGACGGATGTCTTCAGTGAAAAGGAAACATCTGATAATTGGAGAAAACCCCGCATGAGAGGTGGAGACTGGAACACAGCTGCGGTTTGAACCTGATGAGACAGTTTTGCGTTCCCAGCTACTTGATCCAGGATAATGCAGTGTGTGTGTGTGTGATTATGGCAGAAATATTGATAGACTTGGTAATTATAGTACTAAGAATTGCCAGCGCTTTAACATGGACACTGGCTCCAGAAAACACAAGGGTTACTAGCCTGTACTCTACCACCAAACGTTCTTAATTTCTAACTCTGCTGATGGGAAGTTATCTTTCTAATAATTTCATGCTCCAAAAAACAAGCAGATACTGTGTACACACACATAAATAAACTGAATGCTGCTAGAAAGGTACAATGACAGGGTTATGTTTGAAAGCAGAAAAGTGTCTCCCTGAGAGGAGTTTTCACAGGTTTAACTGTAAATTGGAGAACATTTACACCTATATAGTGTGATGGTGTAAATTAACATCACAGAATCAACATTTGGATCACACGCTAGTACAGTAATCGCATTTTTGAAATAGTATAAATCACTCAGCTGGCTGTCAGCATGGACAGATGGAATACACTGGCCAGAACTGTAAACCAGAAGACCCAGGTTTAAATTCTATCAGAGCAACTTGCATGCTGTGTGACCTTGAGCAAATCCCTTAAACTCCTACTGCTCCAGTATGCCCACTTGTAAAACAGGACTCCAATGCTGAATCAAGCTGGGCTATCCTGGGTGAATGGAGGGGGAAAAAGATTCTGGGAACTAGAGGTTTTCTTTTTTTGTTTGTTTTACCTGTTACAACATTGGTGTTTGAAGGGATCAAGAGCAGCTCCAAAAAACAAATTCCTTTAGAGCCAGTCCAGTATGTCTTGCACTGCTTGGTCCAGTGGCAGTGGAAGCATGAGTCACGCTGTCCTGAAGGAAACCTGAGGTCATGTCCCATGCAAAACTCCCTCCAGTGGTTAGGTGGATTAGCAGAGGTGCTGTGGAGGCAGGATCCTTGGACTCAGGAGGAGGGATCCACCAGCTGCCTCGCTACATGTACACCTCCTCATGAACACTGCCACAGTCATTACATTACTCGGGCCCGGCAGTCGATTTCATAGTCGCTGTGCGAAATCACCTTTTGTGACCGAATAAACAAAATTTCTACAACAGTGTTCATGAGGTGGGGGTCCCAAAAAGCTCTTGTTGAAAATCTGGTGAAAAAAATTCCTAAAACTGGCCAATTTGCACGCATCCATTGAAATTCTTCTATGCATGCGCATAATTTTTGTAATTTTCAATATTTTGAGTCCAAATTTTCAAATAGCTATTTTTTCATGCTCTTCATAAACAGTACAGTTGTCATTTTTCACATCCTGTCCAAAATGTGTTTTCGCATCTGTGGCGCGGAATGGTGTTTTGGCACAGATTTGAATATTTTCACCTACGGGGTTTATGAGGTGGGGTCATCTTTGGAGTAAAAATAAAATAGGCCAATGTTCAGAACAGAGACATACGGCAGCATCAACCAGGTAGAAATAATGGCTGGACTAGATGGGCCTGGCAGTCCTTATCTACCATTAACTTCTATGTTTCTATAAGAAGACTATGTTGAAAATTTGAGCCCAAAATGTGAAAAAAATTCCCAAATTATGACCATTCATTGCAATTTCACTATGCCCACTTCTAACTTCGGAAATATTAAATATTTTCATCCCAGATTATCAACATAGCCTTCTTATTACCCCAGCTCATGTATGTCACAGCTGTCATGTTTCAAACCCTGGCCAAAATGTGTTTTCGCACCTGTGGCGTGGAATAGTGATGCAGCTGCACAGAATTACGTTTTGGTGGGATTCGAAAATATTCTGTACCGGGTACATGAGGTGGAATAATAGATGGCTATGCTGACAATTTGGTCACTGTCATCCTATAAATGATAGTGCAGGGCCCCCACAGCTACATACATATACACATCTATGGAGGGATGGGAGTGCAGGGTCCTTTACAGTAAAATAAGGATACTTATACTATTTCAAAAAGTAAGGAAATAAGTTGCAAAAAACTTAGTTAATGCTCCAGTTAGTGTCAAAGCAACAAAAGTTGGGAAATGAGGTGTTAGGGTTTCCCTAACACCCCACCCTCCAAAATCAGACAGAAGAGCATGTGTGGGGTGTGCCTTGGGCTTCTCAAGCCTAATGCTCAGCCTGCTCTCATAAAGTCCACACATCTGACCTTATTTACAGATGGAGTGGGGGGAGTGTTAGATTTGAGAAGCCAAAGGCACACCCAACACCTGCTCTCCTGCCTGGTTTGGGAGGATGGGTGTTAGGGAAACCCTAACTCCGCATTTCCCAACTTTTGTAGCTTTGACCCTAGCTAGAGCATTAAAGAACTTATATATAATATATAAAAAGGATATATATATATATATATACACACACACATATACTATAGCCACCCGCACTGAACAAACTGATCTAGATCCTGATCTGCTCAGTTATCAGGGGTCTGGCTGGGACAAGCATGCCAGGATGTTTTATTTATTTTTAAATATAGAAAACCTCCTCTCCCACTCCCTGCCTGCACTGAGTGCTAATAGAGACTGGCCACATTATCAGGGGTCTGGTCAGGAGAAGGATGACAGAATGTTTTTTTTTTTTTAATAAAGTAATAAGAATTCCCTCGGCAGCAACCAAGAGAGATATCTCAACCTGACCCATTATCAAGGGCTGAGTGGGGAAAGGAGGACAGAATTTTTTTTTTCCTACATTAATAATGTATCCCTCCACCTGCCTTTCGGCAACAACCAAGAAAGATATTCTGACTGGATCCATAATCAGGGATCCCACTTAGAGAAGGATGACAGGATTTATTTTTATAAAGTATCCCTCTGCCCACCTTCCAGCAACAACGATACAGATATCCGGAATAAACCCATTATCAAGGGTCAGACCGTGAGAAGGATGACAGGACGGTTTTCTATAAATTAATAAAGAATCTCCCCGCTTACCTTTTGGCAACAACTGAGAGAGCTATCCTGACTGGGTCCACTATCAGGGGTCCAACAAGGAGAAGTATAGCACAATGCTTTTATTATATAATATAAAGTATGCCCCTGCCTTCCGGCAACAAACATGAGAGATATCCTGACCGGGCCCATTATCAGTAGTTCGACCGGGAGAAGGATGCCAGACTCTTTTTTTTTTTGTGTGTGTTTGTTTTTCATATAAAGTATCCACTCCCCCCCGGCTACAATAACAGATATCCTGAAAGAAGGATGCAGAGAATGTGATTGTTTTTTCCTGTACAGTACAATATAATGCGCCCCCTCCCAACCTTCCTGCCTTCAACAAGAGAAATCCCACCCAGCCCTATTATCAAGTGTCCAGTCAGGAGAAGGTTGACAGGACTTTTTATTTTAATTTAAAAATCAGTACCCGCCTTCCCGACTGCACCGAGAAAGAGATCCCGATTGGCCCCATTATCAGGGGTCCAGGCTGGACAAGCATGTCAAGCTACATTTTTTAAAGACTACCCCCTTGCTGCCCATACAGAGAGACATCTCTGACTGATCCCATTGTCAAGGGTGTGATTGGGACAAGAAAAACTGGAAGTGTTTTTTTTTTTTGTAAACTGCAGGTATAGTAGCTCGCCCCCTGCGCATAGTGAGCACCAATTAGAGACCAGCCCCATTATCAGTGGTGCAGTCAGGACAGGAATGCCAGGCTATGCTTGTTCTCTTGTAGCAACCTTTTCCCTTCCAGAAGTTCAGTTAGGAGTGAAAAAGTCAGACCTGTTTGTCTGTTTTAATTATCTACCTTCATTCTGCCTTCCCCAACCTACTCTTCCTCCAGCTCTGAACCGCTTAATCTCCATCACATCATCTCCAGTCCAGCTTAAATGCTAGTCTCACCTATCCAGGGCCATCATGGAACTAGAAGATCTGTGTGGGTTGGGGACATTGATAGAACTGTGAACAGCCCATGAGGATTCTTATGAAATTGGGGATTACTTGTTACTACAGTATGTATGTTGTGCTAATTACAGTCAAAACCTCAAGAAACCAACAGACTCCGTAGCAAGAGTAAAACCCCAGCATGCCACTGCAAGCTGACAAAGCAGCTACAATATATATAATAAAAAACCTTAGCAAAATAAACAACTGAGCAGCAATATCAACCACCCTGCCCAACAACTACACATCATATACAAGTAAGCAAACACTCGGCACCGACAAATGTTTGCTTATATAGACACTGATTAAGCAGCTTTCAAAGAGTACATTTAATGGGTACGGTAGCTTGGCTGGGGGCTGGACCCATCACAGTGGTCAGCCATGACTCAAGATGGTCGATTCTTCACTCCTCCCTCCTCCCTCCCTTACCCAGACCCATTTCTGTTGTGACCCTATTATTATTTATCCTTCTCTCTCCTACTCAAAGCCACATGGGTTTGTGGGAGCCCAGTTCTAATGTAATTTGGATTTTCCAGAGGCAACACCTACAGAGTCTACCACCAGGGGTGACACCTGACTCACCTCCTGCCTTGGAAGTACACAGTTCTCAGACCCCGATTCAGTTGGCTTGCAGGGAAACACACCATACACTGACCCCAGTTTCTAACACCCAGGCCCAGATGACCTGAATTGAATGGGACCAAAAAAGGGTCCCAGCCCCACAAGTTACCAGTTTCAGGTTATTTCAACAGATTAGTACAGCACTGTTTCACATTCTTAGTTCCCCCCTCACCAAAGTTAAATCTAGTCATCTTGCCTCCCTCTCAATCTATCAACTAAGAAATTCATCACAGAGGACTCAGGGATGTGACCCTCCAGGTCAACAATGTAGACAGGACAAGGATTTGTTTGTTTTTTAGGAGAGGTGACTGTCACATGGCCCTTGCAGAGGACCAATTTACAATCTACTGGAATGCTCCTCCCCAAAAGACATACTTCATGATATCAAAATCTAAAATAATTTCACATAATGTCAATGGACTGTCCAGTTGTGACAAAATATTCAAGACCATCCGTGCCCTAAAGAAATCATGCCCTGGTCTCCTCCTACTATAAAAGACCCACCTCAGTAACACTGAACACCAGATGCTACTTAAGCTAGGCTTCAAGCACATAATAGAGTCCCCCTATAAAAACAGATGATGTAGAGGGGCGGTGATCCCTATATCCAAAAACTCCCCATCCCACTAGGAATCCACTTACTTGGATAAAGAAGGTAGACTAGCCATGGTAATAGGTACACTATATAATAAACCCCTTATGTGCGGTAGTACTGCATCTACATTCCCGCAGGCAGTAACGCCTCTTTGATACAACACTGAGGAGGCAGTATAGTGTAGTGGTTTAGGGCACTGAGCTGCAAACCTGGAGACCTGGGTTTGAATCCCATCAGCCCTCACTTGCATACTGTGTGACCCTGAACAAGTCACTTGTGTTCCCAAGCTGCATCTGGAAACAAGCTCTGGCTTAGTGCGCCTTTCCTGGTAAACATTTGCTAGACTTAATTCTCACCTGTCAGTCAGGAACACTTCTTACAGGGGGAGACTGCTCCTGCCTCCTAAATCCCATGGCAAACTCAGTGACTGCTCAAAGATTTGAGCATTGTATATGTCTGGCACCAACTACACCCAAAAGACAAACCATATTTATTTTACTTGAACCCACATCAACACTACGCCAGACTTGATTACTTCTGTATAAGTGGGGAAAATACAGACTGGATCACAGATGCTGACACAGATAACATACTTCTCTCAGACCATGCCAGAATCTCCATACATCTCTCTATTCCCCCAGAAAAGAAATGTACCCAATGTAGGTTTAATCCTTCTCTCCTACGTGACACTGAATTCCAGAACAGGTTACAAGAACTAATCCCCAGAATAATAATGGAAAATTACAAAGGGGTGTGCCCCCACTGACAGTATGGGACACTACAAAAACCATACAAAGAGGTGAAATTATTGCTTACGCCTCCAGGAAAAACAGACAATGGAAAGAACACCTCACATAGCTGTGGGACGAATTACAATTCTTGCAGCTTATAGATAACACAGGCCAAGATACAATATACACTCACATATAAAACGGAGCAGGCCCTATTATGGCTGTGGCAAACATATTATGAAGGTGGTTCTAGAGTGGTCAAAATTTGGGTTTGCCTCCTCAGGAGACAATGTAAAATGGTCACAATAAATAAAGTATACTAAGCCGATACTGGAAGGTCCCACGGCTGCTCAACTGAAATCCTCAAAATCCTAAACACAGTATTATACCACCCTCTACTCACAAGATGAGGCTCCTCCTCCTGCATCTATGCAAGTCTTTATTGAAAATCTGACGCTCCCCACTATCACAGAGGTGCATACCACCCGACTCCTACAACAAATCTCCTCACCGGAACCTGTAAAGAACTTAAAAATTCTAAAAATGTGAAACGTCCAGGCCCCAATGAGCATGGGATTGAACATTATAAGGTATACTTAAAACTTCTTCACAAACTCCTACTAAAAGCATTTCAAGTTGGCCACACAACTGCGAACTACCAGGATTCTTGCCAATACACCAATATATCAGCCATCTCAAAGTCACAGAAACTGGCCACACAATGTGAATCTTACCAACCTATATCAGTACTGAATTTAGACTAGAAATTATTCGCCACTATCTTAGCCCACCAGCCAGACATTGTTCTCCCTGAAATAATCCACCCTGATCAGTCTGGAATTATAAGGCGTAGCCGTAGACAAACAACAGATAATATTAAGTGGACCTTACTGCTGATTGACCTTGCCTCTAGGAACAAGAACCCACTATTGATCCTTAGCCTAGACACCCAGAAGGTCTTTGATAGGGTCTCCTGGGTGCTCCTACATCATACTCTTAAAAAATGTGCCTTCCCAGATGACTTTCTAGAACTTCTAACGGGATCACACACCTCGCCACAAGCCATGGTAAAGGCACATGGCTCATGCATAACAAGATTCACCCTTTTGAGAGAAATCCATCAGAGCTGCCCTCTATCCCCCTACCTATCTGCACTCTATGCAGAACTGTGACAGGGTTGAATAAGACCCTGTCTCATTTGTTATGCTGAGATAGTTAAAAGCAAGGATCTACTCTGTTCTCTTCTGTCACTTGTCTATCTTCTGTCTGTCTTACGCGCAATCAAATTTTCCTTGTGGAAACTCAGAACTGGCCACTCCAATGGTCCCACAGTTTCCCCCCGGTTTCTCCCTTCCTTCACTTGCTGTTTCTATTTTTTCTCCCCTTGCTTTGCTGTGATTAAAAAATATATTTGAATCTTTAAGTGAAACTGGGATCCCTTAGTTTTTAAATGTATATAGTTATATTGTTGAAATGATTGCAAAAAGGTATTTGAAACTGAGAGGATTAACCTTGGAGATGCAGTTTGACCTCCACAAGCTCTTTTGCAGAGTTGTCAACAGGAGATCAGTTCTGGGGTACAATATTCTATTTTATTGCACCTGCAGGAAAGAAATGGACAATGTTCTGATACATTTTGTGAGAAACATTAGATGTATATTAACAAGTTCAGGATGCAGAAGTTAATTGTCAGGAAAATATATATACTGTATATATACAGAGAGAGAGAGCAATCTTTTGTTGGAGAGAGATTCAGATTTAGAGATACCCTCAGAGGAAGGACTTTGTTTTGTTTGACTTGCCTATATAGGAGCTATCCTGCACAATTTTATTTATTTTATTGTTACTGATAATAAAGCACTAATTGCAAACTTTACAACTTCTGGTTTGCCTATGCTTCCTGACCTACGCCTGGACAACAAGAAACCCTAGCTCAATTTCTACAATACCACCCAGAGATACAGGGGTACATAGTGGGAGACCACACACACAAGGTGGCATATTATGCTGACAATCTTCTCTTTTATATTACAGACCCAGAACACTCCCTCCCAGCCCTTACAAAGTGCATTCAAATGATGGAGAAATTAGCAGGCTACAAAAATTAACAAAACCAAAACAGAAGTCTTGCAGATTGGCCCCGTCATTCCACTACCCTGACTGCCACTCACCCCTACAGGTTGGGAAAGACCTACAATTAAGTATCTGGGAGTCTATCTACCAGCAGATCTTACCACACTCTATACAGGGAATTATTCCATATTAATAGCTGGAGCACAGGAAGACCTAAAGAGATGGCTATCCTTACCCTTAACATTATTAAAAAGAATCCAGGCAATACAGATGAATGTTCTCCCCAGATATTTATACTACTTGCAGACTCTGCCCATGCTACCCCCCTCACAGAATTTCAAAAACAGAGTAAATCCATTTCCAGATTCAAATGGGGTGGTGAGAGGCCGAGGATACCCTACAGGAAATGATAACTTCTTCAAATCAAATGGTGGACTTACCTTCCCAAACCTTCTCCTGTATGCAACAGCGGCACAAATAAAACATGCCTTCCATTACCACAATGGGTAACTCTGGAAAAATATATTTTCTTGACTGATCCTGACAACACAGTCCTCCTTCACCTGGACAGAAATCAAATGAAACTTCACCCACACTCCCTCCCCACAAACCTCCTCAAAATCTGGTATACTTTCCTTGACTCCAAAGAGAATAACAGTAATCAGATGGATAAGTGCATCAGCTATGGATACAGCTTTCCTCCTGACATAATGGGACCACAAATTCACAACTTGGATGAGACAGGGCTTAACACACACATATCAGTTTTATCCAGGTGATGCCTTTAAGTCTGAACAGTTTACAATGGAATTCCACCTAGATAAAACAAACCACTACAGATTTCTGAAAATCAGAGCCTACCTAAGAAAACATACAAGTTAGACCTGCAGACCATCCAACCAGTCTTCCCATTTATACTACAAGCAGCCAAAGAGATGCACCCTGCACATTTCATTTCAACATGTGCTCAAGCTCTTCTGGCAAGATCTCCCACCACCACAGAGAATACCAGGCTTACCTGGGAAGCTAAACTCAACAATGACATCCCAGATAAAGCCTGGGCTATAACCTGGCAGAGGCAACATAATATCATAACTCCTACCAATGGAGGGAGTAAGGATGGAAACTGGTAAGCAGATACTTACACACCCCTTAGATCACAGCCTAATAAAGCTGCATCTACGATGCTTCATGCTGGAAAGCATGCAGCCATGTGGTCACACCCACATCCACTGGACATGTCCCAAAGTAACAACATATTGGCAATCTGTGCAACAGGAGCGGATACCAGGACTATGCCCCCTCACCCCTGCAACAGCACTCTTGCTGCATTATACCCCATACCTTAAGAACAAATATCCTATATACATTATAGGGATTTTACTAACAGTGGCTAATAAAGCAATAACTAGATTATGGCTCCAACCAAGCACACTGCAAACCATTTAATGGGAAGATATAGGTCCACCTGGTCACACCCGCAAACGAGCCTCGGCTCAGTGTGCTTCTCCTAGTTACTAATTTTAAATAAATATAACCATATAAATATATAAGTAAGAGAAAATGAAAGCACAGCTACAAAATAAACTTCAGAACCTGCAAAACAGGTGGAGCATGTGGCTTCGTCATATCATGGAACATATGAAGGATATAGTACCATAATTCCCTAAACTGTCACTCCCCATGGAATTATGACTGAGAGAAGATTGGCCAGACTGGACAGCTCACATCTCAGAGCACCACCCTTCCCCTCCCAAGCAATCTTAAGCCCTAAGCCTCATAAAGACATTCCACCTCTCCTAGAATAAAGTGGTTCTACAACATTCTAATAAAATGTATATTACCTAAGATACTCTTCTGTGACATTTACAATACTGTATCAGACTGTGCGAGATGTTCAGCAAAAACTTTAATAAGCTTTGTTTAAAAAAAAAAAAACTTTCACATGATGAAAAAACAAGAACTGCAAAAAAGTTAAATAGGAAATTCAAGACCAGAACTAAATTAGATTTTTTGTTTAACCTGAATGAGTCACTTTCGAGTCACAAGGATCTGTCAACCCTGGTCGCAAGTAATTATGTCCTAGATGACTACAAAAAAGTCATTGGACAGTTGTTGCCTCAGCTACTATCCCCAATGAACACTAAAAGGAAAGGAAGCAATTAATTTTTTTCTGAATCAAGGTATTTAATTGCCACATACTGCAATGTCTGTATCTGAACTGAGGATCTTGCTAGACTTTGGGGATTTTAAACCTAAAACAAAAACAGCTCGGTGCCAACATGCATTGCCAGTATTAGATGAGAAAATTTTACATTTCAATCATTTTGGCACTGAATTATTGTAATGTTGCCATACGTTAATCATAATGTTTTTTTTTTTTTAATAAAACAGAACCCTTTGTATGCAGTCCAAACTCCATCTAACATTTTGTCAGAGTAAGAAGTAAATCTAAGTCACTCTACATCATTACTGTAATTGGGAAAGAAGAGAGGGAGACAATTTCTCAAATCATTGCCCTGTTTGGGGATTTTCTAAAGCACTCCTAAACAATTTTTTTTTTTTGGTAGAAACACAGTCAATATTGTTTTCTAAATCCAAAGCGGTATAATGCAAAGTCTAGCTGGACTTCTTGGCAAGTGGCTGTTAGACTTTAAGTAGAGATAACAACAGATTTATTACAGTCTCAAAACAGCACTAAAATATAAACATAGAAATATAGACTTTGATGGCAGATAAGGACCACCTGGCCCACCTAGTCTGCCCATTTCCCTACCTACTAGATAAGCTGCAGATCCTAGTTAACCAGTGGCCTATTTCTTCCTGCCCCCCACAAGAATTGCCTTATGTCTGTCCCATGCATTCTTGAATTCCCCCACTGTTTTTGACCCCAAAACCTCCTCAGGAAGGCCATTCCATGTGTCCACCACCCTCTCTGTGAAAAAATACTTCCTCACATTGCCCCTGAGCCGTCCCCCTCAGTCTTCAAATTGTGTCCCCTTGTTCTTGCACATCTCTTTTTCTGAAAGATGCTACCCTCTTGGACTTTGTTAATTCCCTTGACGTACTTAAAAAGTTTCTATCATGTCTCCCTCTCCCTCCTTTCCTCAAGGGTATACTATACATATTAAGCTCTTTTAGTCTCTCTTCGTATGGCTTCTGTTGCAGACCCTGCACCATTTTAGTCGCCCTCCTCTGGACTGTCTCCATCCTGTCTATGTCCTTGTAGAGATGGGGTCTCCAGTAGGGTTGTCATGGTATGAAATGTTGATGGTATGATAACCGCGGTGTGTGATACCGTGGTTATTGTGATACCGCGGTATAATGCATTCCAATGGGAAAACCTACAATATTCAAAAATCATGCAATTTTAACCAAATTTTACACATAAAAGCAGTTAAAATACTAGTAAATAATACATTATGAATTTAATGAGAGAAAATAAAGATAAAGAGTCAAGTATGTGCAAGAGAAATACATTTTTTATTAACTAAGTCAGATTCCTCCTGGCCTGATTATAGGCATGGAGCTTCGAGCACTACAAGTAGATTAATATAAAAAAAAAAAAATTCATTTCATTGCAGTCTGAAACGTGAGTGACATGCTGTTATAAGTAAACTGTTTTCTTGTACTCTTAGCTTAAAACACAAAATGCTACCAATACCAAAAGTACTATAGAAAAATAGCACAGTGAGTACGAGTAGTAAGTTGTTTGATTTACATTTTTGTTGTGTTAAATTGTCAATAACTTAAAAATGAGAGTTGAGGAATGCAAAAGGAATGTCCAGTCACTCCACTCCTGGAGGTGGTGCAGACTAGAGTTGCAGATGCAGACAGAGTTGCACTTTACTGAAGTAGTGTGCTACTAGCTTTAGAAGCAGGCACAGCAAGAGCACTACTTAGAATCAGAACAGTTCTGATCGGAAAAATCAAGGCCCACTGTCTGGTTATGACTAGGCTGAGAGTCCCTCATCCATCCTGACTTCACAGCCTGGGGCTCCCTCCAAGACCCAGTCCCCTCAAGTTAAGTTAGTAAAAGTAATAGTATGTAGTGCAAATACATTTGGAGAGATTTGTGTTCTTCATATTTACTTTTCCAATGTAGTACCCTAACACCACAACCACAACACAACTCCTTCCTGCACTCACCACTCTCTGTGTCCAAGACTCCAAGTCCAAGCCAACAGCCAGAGCCAATCGGCTGAGCTAAGCCAACTGTGGGAGATGGTGGCATTTAAAGGAATTAGCCTATATATCCTAAATGCCATTGTGGCTGCCTGGCTGCTTTTTTCCTTTTTAACATAATGGATATTTAGCTACAGTAGCCTCCAGCTGAGGCAGTGAGCCAATGTGAGTTGCTTGCTTGACCTTCTTGGGTTGAGTCAGTCATGCTATACTGTGACTCAAGTCAAGCTGTGTGACTGTGACATGAGTCAAGTCTGAGAGTAAAGGAATCAGCTTATATATCCTCAATGCCATGGCAGTGGCAGGCACTCACTGGCTGCTTTTTTTCTTTTTTTAAGGTAGGTAAATAGGTATTTAACTACAGTAGCCTCCTGCTGAGGCAGTGAGCCAATGAGAGTTGCTTGCTTGACTTGCTTTGGCTGAGCGAGTCGAGTCGTGTGACTGTGGCATGAGTGCAGTCTAGCAATAAGGAATCTGCTTATATATCCTCAATGCTATGGCAGTAGCAGGCACTCATTTCTCTTTTTTTTTTTTGTTGATTTTTAAGCTATTAGCTATTTACGTAATTAAGAAACGTATGAATTTAAATTATTTTTTCCATTGAGTTTTGTTTTAGGTAGCCCCCCAAGTGACCCAAGTCATCTTGTTGCCACCTTGGACTCGGGACTCGTGAGTCCAGTCTCGTGATGTGAAGAGTGACTCAGGAAGACTGGAGTCCTGCATAGCATTAAAGGAATTAGCCTATATATCCTCAGCGCCATGGTGGGTGACTGCTGAGTCAAGTGACTATAATTGTTAAGCTAGCAGCTGGGCTAAGGGTAATTACACAATTAAAGTAATTGCTCTTATTGGTTTTGTGTTAGGTAGCCCCTAGCCACAGTCAGCCAAGAGCTCCTCTGAGCCATCCAACCAAAGTTTTGTGACACAGATGGCATGAGTCAGTCTGAGAGGACTCATCAGGAGTAGGACTCACTCTGTCCTAGGGACTGCTCTAGTGGGGGCATCAGACGAGCAGACAGAGGGAGAGACATGAAGTGGTCCACAGTGAAACTGGACTGGAGGGACTCTGGGTGGATCAAGCAGACAGATGAGACAAGACAGCAACTTCACTAAATGTGCTAGCTCAGCTGAATAGCCAATGCCAAGTATAAAATATCACAAACCACATTAGGAGGACAGGGAGGGAGGACCCGGACTCTGAGTCAGAAAGCAACAGCAGCAGATGTCAGAGAGAATTTGGATTAGCGAGCAAAGTGCACTCCGGATATGGCATGTGTTGGCGGGCATCAAATTCCTTATCCACACTGCAGGTGTGCTGGGAGCAATGACTTTGTGCAGCAGAATCAGATAAAGGGAGGGGTAGGGAACAACTGGGAATGAAAACTGAAGGAACTCACAGACTACTACTGCCAATTCTTATCACTGAAACTGAAAAACACAGAGTGTAAGTTTAATGCAAAACTCCAATTTGCAAAAGCAAATGGCACTGGCATCATGGCAATTTTTGTGTTATTATTTAGCAATACAAAATGAACCTGAAAAAGTTCTCGGTGTGTATCTCATTCTCTGCCTGACTAACCTTGACAGTTTTGTGCCTCTGACAGACTGACAGGACTGTCTACTGTCTACAGTTCAGACTTACAATGAATGAACATGAGCACACATGCCACTCACGACAGCACCAGCAGCACCACAGTTAATAGTCATGTGAATGAATAAAAGACAAAAAACCTCTGTGCGCAAACACTGAGGCAAGGGTTACCCCAAAGGACATTTGGCTGGGAAGCCGAGTTTCAAGAAAATACAAATTCACACATGCCCCCACAATGCAAAGCATTATGGGCTGCATATGCAAATCACCACATGCTGGTCCAACTTTAAGCAGAATTGCATGGTGCCGAAAGGCCTCTCACACAGTTTGCAAAGGGTGCTAACAGATGATAGTTTTTTATTTTAATGGGTTCACCACAACATAACCAAGACAGACTGTCTTAGGGTAGCTTGTTCATTCCACTGGGATGTCAAACAGACGAGGTATACTGATGAGTCCTGGTAGGATGAAACACGTGTCTATGTCATCTGTTAGCACCCTTTGCAAACTGTATGAGAGGCCTTTTGGCAACATGCAATTCTGCTTAAAGTTGAACCAGCATAACATTCTGTGGTGGTTTGCATATGCAGCCCATGATGCTTTGCATTGTGTGGGCAGATGTGAATGAATGATCACTGCGGCTTTACCTGTCACTCACTGACTCCGCCAATGAGGTGGCTGACCAGTCTGCAGTCTGAGTCTGTACATACAGCGACAACCAACCACAGAGAGTTTGTTCTGTTAACCATAAAGATAAGAAAACTTAACATGATGATCATTACATGACATGACAGACGACTTGTTACACAGTGTTACTGTTAACAAAATAACATAACAGATTTTGATGCTGGGCCTGGTTACTGCTGCTGATCCCTCCCTCACCCCCATTCCATGCCCACTACTCAAGCCCAATCAACAAATGGATTTAGGATAGCTGGTCAACACCTGTATGTCCCCCAAACTCCCTACTACTTAAATAACCAACTCCGAGTTGAATGGTTTTGGGGAGGGGGGTGCAGTACCCCCGAATGCAGTGGTGGTGTCCCATGCCAACACTACAGTGACCTGGTGCTGTTGTCCCTGTAGTGTCGTGCGCTGTGGAATTGTCCTGAGGGTGATGTAACCCTCAACAAACGTATTTTGTTGTTCATCTTTTTTGGAGGGATGTCACTCATTTTGAAACCAGTACATCATTTTCTGCTTCTGTTCCAAAAGAACAGCAGAGGAAGGACAATAATGATGCACATTGTGCATTTACAGTGTGGCTTTTTTCGCAAGCAGTATACTGCACTTTGTGTGTACTGCGCAGTTAGTGTGCATTGTGCGAGTGATACAGTCACACTCACACAACACACTGACTTTTGTGTGCTGTTGCATGCGGTCTGTTCTCACCATTTACCATTAAGAAAGCAGTTATTACTTGTATATCACTGGTGGCTTAATACTCACTTGGCCTCTGTGTGCCTTGTGTAGCACTCCGTGTGACACTCACAAATTAAATGATTAAAAAAAAACTGTGTCCTAAAACTGAACATTTAAAATTAAAAAATGGAAGGAAGATGTCAAAAGACTGACTTAAATTTTATTGAAGGTCTCTCAACCAACATCATCGTCCACTTATGGAATAGACACATGAGGACACCTAAACCTAACCTTACTAATCTGTACAGCATTACAGCAGACAGCGGACGTCGCATCCACAAAACAATTTTTGCATGAAAAGAAGCCTCCTCAAACTCTTGCACCAGGGAGAATTGGCGTGTAAGGGACAGTTGTCCATGAAAAATGCAAAAAAACTAACTGAAAGATCTCAATATCATGGTATACCGTGAATCACGGTTATTGTGGTATCAGAAATTGTCCACGGTATCAATACCATGACTTCTAACACCACGGTATATCGTGACACCATCATACCATGACAACCCTAGTCTCCAGAACTGCACACAGTACTCCAGATGGGGTCTCACCAACTGTCTGTACAGAGGGATAACAACTTCCTGTGTTCTGCTGGTGATGCCTCTCCCTGTACATCCCAGTATCTCCCCAGCCATCCCTACTGTCTTCTCACATTGCTTGCTAACCTTTAGTTTATCTGATATGATTATCCCCAGCTCCCTTTCCATTTTTGTTGTTGTTACTACCTCCCCCCCATTGTGTAATCTTCCTCTGGGTCTTTGATTCCCAGGTGTATTACTCTGCATTTCCTTGCATTGAATCTAAGCTGCCATACTTCTGACCATTCCTCCAACCTTGCCAAATCCCTTCTCATCCCTTCCACCCCACCTTGTGTATCAACCCTGTTTCAGATCTTTGTGCCATCTGCAAAGATGCATACTTTTTCTTCCAGTATCTCTGCAATGTCACCTATATAGACATTAAAAAGGACCTGTCCTTCTGTTTTTTACTTTTCTGCAAAATTAAGATTTTACTTCCCCAACAATCGAAAGTGGATTTACCAAAACAGCCCACTGGGAGTCGGAGGACCGGCTAGGGGGAGAAGGACTGAGTGTCCATCGGATTGCTCTCCTCCTCCTCCGGGGGGGGGGTGAGGAAGTGGCCGGTGCTTGACTACTCCTTGGCGGAGCCTGGGGTGCAGCAACCAGAGCTCGCACAACTGGGGAATCATGCCAGATGTCAGTGTATGTGCGTGTGCGCCATGCATCACTGCATGCCACACCTCTCTTCCAAAAATACACAGAAAAATTACTGGGCTGAGCAGGAGGATATCCGCCCTGCCAAGCCCAACAGTGGACTGAGGCATGCTGTTCCCAGATCGCCATTCAGTCTCCAATTGGGGAATAGGTTCCCCTCCCCAATGGCCCCGCCCTGGTGGGTAAGCCAGGGTGCACTCTGGGGCAGATGGTAAGTCCAGGGGGATGGGTGGTGGGGGTAGACCAAGAGGGAGCCAGCTGGTAACACACACACACAAAAGAAAGTGGATTTACTGCTGTTTTCAGAACACCCTTTAAAGACCGTTATGATTTTATATTTATTTATTTAGGCTTTTACTGACCAGGGAAGCACACTAGACAAATATATGCCTATTTTCAGGTATGATTCAGGAGGTAACAGGGAATATACAGACACGGCAAAAAAACTTAATGAGGGGGCAGCAACAAAATAGAAAAGGGGATAATGGAGATGGAACAGAGCAAAGTTTAAAAAGTATGTACATAAGTTATAACTTTACTCAATCATAAATCTAGACAGAACCATACTGAGTGAAATAATGTACACCATATATTAGAGAGAGGACACCAGAGATAAGTGCAGTTACAGGCAGAGTTAGATTTCAGATATTCCCATAGGGACCTTGTAAAGCAGTGGTAAGGGAGAGGCACAGCAATTATGTACTGGGACAGTTCCATAGCTGAGGGGGACAGACAGCAAAGGCCGATTACCCATCGATGTATGGGTTTTAGGAACAAGGAACACAGATGAGTTAGTAGATCTGAGGGGGTAAGTAGGGTTGACAGGCCTTAGTTGTTCTGCCAAAACTGGAGAAGTAGCAGTTCTAATGACTTTATCAATAAAACAGCTCCAAGTAGAAGTGCGGTAATTCCCTGAAGATAGCCAGCCTAGTCTGTTATAAAGTTCACAATGATGTGAAAGTCGGGGGGGGGCACATATGCCATTATAAGCAACATTCCATTTTGATAGACAGGACCTAGAGGTCTGGGTAAATGTGGGGCGCCCATAGCCGAGGGTGGGAGGAGTACTCCTCTCACCAAGGCAAGGCGTGTAGCTGATGTGAGAGTGTCCTTGGCCCTATAGGTCAGGCCCAACTTGCAGTTTACTGCCTTACTCACATTGCGGATATGCAAGGAGAGGTCCAGCTGAGGATCGAGGGTGACTCCCAGATATTTAAAGGAGTCAGCATCCATCATACAGGATATATCAGCATTACTAACCTTCAGGGGTTCAGGACACACTCGGATTTTGGCCAGAGTGTCAAGAAGCATAGCCTGTTTTCTTACGGTTAAGGACTAACTTGTATGACAAAAGCCAAGATTGTATTTGGCAAAAATTAGTCTTTGATAGTTAATGGTGCAGATGCCCAGGGAACTAGTAAGGAGCACTAGGTCATCAGCATAAAGGGTAGCACTACGATGGACTGGCACCTGGAGTAAGTCATTGATAAACAGGGAAAACAAGATGGGTCCTAGAATAGATCCCTGTGGGACACCAGTCTTGACATGAGTAAGCTCAACGAACAACCTAGTATACCTGACAAGCTGCTGCCTTCCCTGTAGGTAGTTAGTAAACCAGGCTAAGGCAGGAGCTGACAAGTCAAAAGAGTGAAGCTTGGTGCATAGCAGTGTATGGTCTACCAAATCCAAAGCCCTGGAGAGGTCTACAAAGATTGCTCCAGTCAGCTTGCTACAATCAATGGCAGCCCTAATCTCTGAGGTAACCTTTGCAAGGGCAGTGGAAGTGCTATATTTCTTATGGAAACCATGCTGCTGTAGGGATAACAATTCATATTTTGGAATATAATCTGTCAGTTGGGACCCAACAACTTTCTCTAATAATTTGCTAATGGCAGACAGGATTGTTATAGGATGGTAATTTTGAAAACATTTTGGATCATTGTGCTTGAAAACTGGTACACTTCTAGCAATCCTTCCATAAGTCAGGGATAGACTCGGTAGTCAGTGATGTGTTGGAGATATGGGAGATTGGCAGAGCAAGGAATGGAGCACCCAGACGAATAAGTTTAGGTTCCATATTGTCATGCCCAGCACTAGTAAAGGGGGAAAGGTTGTCTAGGAGTTCACAAGTTTCACCTACTGGTACAGCTTTGAGGTAAGAATGTGAATGAGGTGCAGGTGCAGGTGAGGAGATCACAGGTTGCTCCTATGGGTTAGAGGCAATGTAATGGGCGAGAGAAGCCACTGATGCTGACTGCACTCTGAATGGCCTGGTTGGGTCAGGGCACAGGTCCACCCAGCTACCACTTGGAGGGAAAAGTACATTACAACTATGCCAATCACATAGAGGTGGATTTTTCAGGTGATACCTGGCCAGTGGGTGTCGTGAAATTTAGGGGAAGGGAGACCAGGCCAAATGACACTAGCTGGAAACATACAAGGAGAGGCATCAAGCTGACTTGAATGCAAACAAGGGAACATTTTATTAACCATTCCTAAAACAACAACAACACACTAAATATCTTAACACTAAAAGCTAAAAAAGATCTATAACATTGCTAAACTATTACTATTTCTATACTAAGTTCTATGCTTAAGATGAATTACTATGGCTCTACATTCTATGCTTTAAATACATTACTCTTATGGATCTAAATTCATTCTATACTTTACACAAGACATGACACAAGCTTTGCAGTTTGTATTTGGAAACTAGCCACTATTCATGTGTCTTTCAAGGGAAAGGAAGGTGAACAGGTCGGGAGACCACTGCTGTCCAGGACAGTTACAGTGCAGGAGGGACACTTACACAGATGAAGAACACCACCAAACAAAGGATACTGGACTGAAGAACGCTTCCGAGGCAGTGAGGATCATTGGTTGCCAGTCTCCAATGGATCACCAGAACAGGCCACCCCTCCAGTAATGAGAAAAAAAAACATTACCCAGCCACAGCCCCTCTGTGGACTGCCGGGACACCAGGACGAACAGGACAAAGCAGGATAAGGCAGGAACCTCAGAAGGAACCAACAAGGATGAGACAGCTGGTCAGAGACATCAGGGCAGGGACACACTGGGACCACACGCAGGCAGGGGTGGCAGCATAATAAAACATTTTTGTGAAACCTTGTGGTGGTAGTTATTTTGAACAAAGCTTCCAGTACAATACATTTGCACAGTTCCGGCAACTGCAGGTTGCATAGCACAGTTCAGGTAGTTGCACGCAAGACAACATAAGGCCAACAAACATCAGTTAGTCATCTGCATACATTTCTGACATTTGTATACGGTTCTGACAGACAATTCATCAAGGTGGAGTACTGCCCCTTTAAATCCGGCCTTCTAGTGCATTGCCCCTTTAAATCTTGCTTTCAGGCATCAATACAGATTCAGTCCCTCATTTAAATAGTCCCTGTCCCTTTTTCCTTGCTGTCTGTATGGGGTTTTCTTTAACTACTGCCCAGTAGGCGGGGATTGCCAACCCCCACCGTACCTGGTTCAACGGAGCCCTTTCATTTCTCCGCCCCGTGGGCGGTCCATTACATGGGGCCTGACTGACTCCCAAGTTGCTGGCTCAACGGAGCCCTTTATTTGCTGTGCCCTGTGAACGGCCCATGGACTGGGGTCTTGCACAGCCCAAATGACTGCCCACACTCTGGCCGGCGCCTGGAAGCACCAGAGTTTCTTTATACTCCCTTTTTATCTTTTTAAATAAAAAAAAGTACTTTCTTTATTCAGTCAGTGGCCAGCACCTGTGATGATGCTGTCACTCACCCTGCCATCCTCATTGTTCCTTGGGACAGGATTGATGCTGGGAGTGATCGGTGGGCAGGCCTGGACCCACCTCCTCCCACCATCCCCTCGGACTGCTACTGCTGCTGCTGTTGCTAGAGGGGCCGGCCTTTCGTTGATGCTGCCCCTCCTGACTACTTCACTGCTGTGGGCACTGTGCCATCAATGGAAAACAAAGAGGAGGAGCGCTGATCCGCTGGACCGTCCGGGACTTGGGAGGGATGCAGGAACTTAAGGTAAGTCCCTCCCTACTGGCTCTGCCCTGGCCAGACGATCGCTCCTCCTCACTCTTGCTGCTGCTCCCTCCGCTGCTCCAACAAGAACTGTACGGCTATTGCCATTCAAGCAGGCTGAGGATTCCGTTGCAGAATCCTCACGAGCCTGACCACATGACTGGGAGCCACCAGTGCAGGTTCCCGGCACATGGCAACTGGGGGGGGGGGTCTAAGGAGAAGCAGGCATGGAAAAACAAATGAGCAGCAAAAAGAAAATTATTTTAAACTAAGCCTGTTAAGACAAGGGCACCTAAGAATCAAGTACCTACCCCCTGGGACACAGCCAAAACAGGGGCACCTTACACCAGGGCACCTATCCCCCTGGGGCAAACCCAACCTGGAGCACCTAACCCCCTAACGAGCTCTGGAGCACACCAGAAGCTCTGGGGGACTACAGCAATAAACAATGAGGTAAAGGCTGACAGATCAGAGGAGTGAGCGTTAAAAACATTAGCAATTGCTAATGCATTGTTACAGTTTATACCTCCAACAAGCATATCTACAGTCTAATACTTAGTTAAGCCACTGACTACATTTTTAGTAGCATGCCAGAAGCACCTAGGATCCTAAGCAGAGGCCACAAGTGCAAGTTTACAAAATTCACTCTTGGCAGCATGTATGACTTTTTTACAGGCACTTCTGAGTTGTCTATATTCACAGAATCAGACAAGTCTTGAGTAGCCTTCTCATCCAGCATTTGTCGCTAGACTTCATAAGCAACAGCAGCTCACCATGCAGCCATTTTGTGACAGTACCCCTAACTTTCTGCTTTATAAGTGGGGCATATTTATCTTGGAGGGAGGAGAAGATATTAAGGAAATTACTTAGGGCAACAGAAGCATCAGCAGCAAATAGGACAGAAGACCAGTCCGTGAGAGTAAGGTCTCTATGGAAGGACTCCATATTCAATTTGGAGAAGTCTGACATAAGGATGATCTTATGGGGTGTTTGAGGTGATGAGACTTTCCAGATACAATATGTAGGGATGTGGTCAGAGATCGAATCAGGGAAGGTTCCCTTTCAGGCCTAACAGTCAAATACCAATCAAGAAGGGAATTCTGGCCCCCTGATGTAGAGTATCTGGTGAGTTCAATAATGAGTTGCTTACGCCCAAGACTAGTCAGCAATGGTTCATATTGCTTAACATTTCTCCCAAACCAATTAAGATTGTCACCAAATAACAATAGTTCACTGGAGCTCACTTTTGGACTAATGCAGGCAAAAGACAGCTCAGCCCTTGTATTCCACCTTTAGGAGGGTTGTAAACACAGACAAGGTGAATTTTTGTAGTATTGCCCAGCAAGAGTAGAGCATAAAAGAATTTATAGGCAGGGGAAGGCAGGTAAGTATAAGGTGTTGGAGACACATTTAGGTGACTTTTATAGTACAGCAGCAGACCACCTCCGCGTTTCTGCCTAGAACGATCAAGCCTAATGAAAATGAAACTGAAACCAGAAAGGGCACATACAGAGTCAGGAACAGAAGATTTAATCCAAGTCTCCATAATGCCCACCACATCAGGGCTATAATGAGTTACCAATGCAATAAGATCAGCATAATTAGACAGAAGACTACGGACATTCAGATGTGCTCATTTAAGTCCTTTAGTAGAAAGCCAGATAGGGGAACCAGTAAACTGAGGAGTAGTCGGTCAAGGGTTAGGCTTTATGTCACCAACAAGGGCAATAACCAGGGAGGACAGCCAGAGGAGAAATGGCAGAACAGTCTGTCTCACTGGAGTTTTAAAGCAACAACGTTTAAACTTAACCAGGTGGCTGGTGAATAAATAGAACAGCAGATGGCCTGTCATACACAACAAGCTCAGGATTCCATTGAGGGTTCCTGATGAACTTGATGATCATGACAGCACAGCTCGAGTGCTCTCCGATTTCATCAGGAGCCCGAGATGGAATCCAGAGCTTGTGTATGATGGAACATCTGCTGTTTCTCATAGTATATGATAAGCTTCTGTTCTCCCACACACTTAAGAAATTAAACAAATATATATATATATAATATATTGACAATCTGAAGAGAGATGGGAAAGCCTCCAATATTAGCCAGCAAGATCCAGTCTAAAATCAATCAGCAAACAGAAGAAAAAAATGTTTTTTTATGATCCATTTGAATTTAGCTCGATCACTACGAGTATCGCCGCTACTGACAGCTGCCATTTCATTCATTTTGTCAGTTGCGCTTGGTCCGGTTTAAACAGTGATGGCCAAACTTTTGTTTTTTTAACTGTGGCATGTGCTGCTGGCGACGGATTGCTGTTGTACCATTGATTTGACGGCAGATCAGTAGTACAACAGCATTGCAGCTGTCACTGAATTCTATGTAAGACACTGATCACGTACAATATAAGGCTGTTCTGTATTTCAGAAGCCAGATTGGACAAAGATGCAATTCTTTAGTAGCAGTAAGGTTATTGAAGGTATAGTCAGTCAGGGGACGATTAGTCTGTGAACCTGTAGGTACTACAGGTAAAGGTAGATAGATTGAAGCAAACTGCAACATCAACAAGGACAGCAAGATGCAAAACAGTAGTTATGTAAGAACTTACCGTAACAGTAGATCTTCAAGGGACTCTCCTTCAGCAGGTCGCACCTTTGGAACTATAGCCATCAGGCAGTAGGACCACATGGAAACATTTTTCTAGCAGTCTTCCTGGGGCCACCCACGGTGACGTTACCACATCGACGTCCTCCCTGTATAGCCATGGGTGGCACCACGCCCTCCTCAGTTCCCTGCCAGAGACCATCCATGAAGGAAATTATTCCTGAAGCGACCTAAAGAGAGGTAGAGGTTTATGCCACTAGACAAAGGGACAGCCGAAGAAACGCCAAGCTGGAGAGAGCTACAGGAGCATAGAAACTCCAAAGTGGAGTGGGGGGGCTGGAAGGAAGGGACAGCACAACCTGCTGAAGAAGATTCCCTTGAAAATCTACGGCCATCAATGGGCACATGGAAGGCTGATATAGCAAACAGGTGCACCTCAATTGAAGAATATTGTAATTCCACATCCAAAAAGGACAGGAGATACTCTAGAACATGGTTCACCAGACAAATAAATGGGTCCAGATAATGTGAAGCTGCTCAAATAGCAAAGCGCTTCTGCTTCATTGAATAAGTGGTCCTGGTGGAGGGTTTTCTGGCGGCCACTAGGACATCAGCCATTTTTTGAGACCCCCCCCCAAATCGAGCAATGGCTACGTCCTCAGGAGCAATGCATGTAGGCAGAGAGACTTGATGTCTGGATGGACCAGAGTCCCTTGTACCTGTGTTAGCAGGTCTCTGTATAGGGGCAGGGGAACTGGAAGTTCCACAGCCAGTTCCTGCAGTAATGCCAACCAGATCTGACAAGACCAGAATGGTGCCAACAGAATTAGGGTGGCCCCCTCTATTTGGTCCTTGATGAACACTCTCTGGATCAGAGGAAAGAGAGGAAAGGCATACAGGAACCTCCTTATCCAGGAGAGAGACAATGCATCTTGCCAGAAAACTCCAGGCCCTGGGTCTAGCGAGCAGAAACACAGCAGTTTTGCGTTGAGTGGGGACGCAAAAAGGTTTAGCTCCGGATGGCTCCACCTCTTGAACAGGTTGTCTATGACCAACGTCAGCAGCTCCCACTCGTGTATTTTGGACTGTGACCATCTGAGGCTGTCTGCTAAAGCATTTTGGTCACCAGGAACATGGATGGCCGATAGATCTAGACCATGATCTACAACCCAATAGCAGACTGTCACTCTCATCACTCCCTGCACAGAGGGCGGGAATGAGTCCCCACAGGCTTGTTGATGTGCAAAACTACACTAATGTTGTCCCGTGTACGGACAATTTGTTGTGGTGAAAAAGTTGCAATCATTAAGCCTCACGGACAAACAGTAACTACTCAAAATGTTGGCAAGCTGGAAAAGTTGCAGACGAACAGTCCCAACACAAATTGACAAGGGGACAAAATGCTGTGCAACTATACTCGCACCCCCCAACACACACACTTTCCTGCTAGATAAATAAATGCTTTGCCTTGCCTCACATATCACCAGCAA
Source organism: Neoceratodus forsteri (assembly GCA_016271365.2). NCBI lineage: Eukaryota > Metazoa > Chordata > Ceratodontiformes > Ceratodontidae > Neoceratodus > Neoceratodus forsteri. The sequence goes on from CM028134.1 coordinate 245,672,987, forward strand.
ATGCCGAGCCATACCCTCACCGAGGTCAGAGGATGAATACGGGCGACTCCCTGCTCTACTTCCGCTGAATATCCCCACCAAAGTTCAAGGAGGAATAGCAGTGACTCCTGCTGCTCTACCCCACGAGATCCAAGGAGGGGCAGCAGTGACTCCTGCTGCTTTAACCAACTGAAGTACCAGGACGGATGGCACTGACTCCCTGGCTTTACCCCCACCAATGAGGAATGTCAGTGACTCCTGCTGCTATACCTCCCCAGATCCTTGCATTGCAGTCATTTGCTGGACTGTTTGTGGCACAGAGACTCACAGAGCTTCAGCAGCAACACCAGTTGCTGATAATGCTGATACATTGCAAGCGGAGCTCCATGGGACATTTGCTGCTGCTACTTGCTGTTGCTACTGTCTATATTTGTATTTATGCCTAAAAAATAAATGTTGCACTGTGGTCGGTCTGGCAGTCGCTGGTCTTTGGTCACGGACGGGACATTTATTCTGCAACTGTTTGACCAGTGACCTGCTTTCCAAAACACATTTTGCCCACGACAATTTAGCTGTTATGTTTTGGATGGCGTCTTTCCATCCATATGCCATGCTGTCCAACTGCAGCAGCGGGGACCCAGACAGAGATGGTTCTGGAAGGCCCATAGGGTGTACAGAACTGTCCTCATCTCTAAAATTTTTATGTGGAGGTGAGCCTCTGTCATGAACCAGGTCCCTTGGGACCAAAAGGGATCCAGGTGCACTCCCCAAACGAGACCTGAGGCATCCATGGTGATGATCTGTTGAGAAGAAGGTATAAAAAAGTCACCCCTCTTAAAAGAACATGAGAGTTCATCCACCACCGAAGAACTCTGTGTACAGAGGAGAAGACAAGAACCTGCTGATCCAAATCACTGATGTGTTGATCCCACTGGATCCGCAGAGTCCACTGGGGGATCTGCATATACAGTCTGGCCAGGGGTACAGTAACAATGGCCACGGACATCAGGCCCCAAACCCGCAGGAATGTCCGGGTTTTGGCGTACCAACTTTGGGCAACCAACTGTGTCTGAGCTGTCAGGCATTCCACCTGTCTTTGAGAAGGAAGGCCTTGCCCTGGACTGTGTCCAGAACCGGCCCTATGTACTGCAGCCATTGATACGGGGTCAGGACAGACTTGGGCAGATTGACAGTAATCCTTAGGGCTTAGAATAACTGTTTGGTATGTTCCAGAGTGAGTAGCAAGAAATCCCTGGACTGGGCCTTCAGTAGCCAGTTGCCAGATAAGGGAAGACATACAAACGTTTGAGCCTGAGGGTTGCCACTACTGCTGCTAAGCAGTTGGTACAGACCTGTGGTGCAGAGGATAAGCCAACGGGCAACACCTAGAACTGGTAATGTTCCCCCTGGAACAGGAACCTGAGGTACCGCCTGTGGGGGGCAGCAAACCTTGATATGCAGATAAGCATCCTGCATGTCCAGCGAACATAACCAGTCTCCCTGCCTGAGCAGAGACAGCAGAACATACAGAGTGACCATCCTGAACTTCTTGTATTGGATATAGAAATTCAGGCCTTTGAGGTGTAGAATGGGCCTCAAGTCCCCTGTTTGCTTAGGGACAAGAAAGAACTGGGAACAGAACCCTTAATTCCTTTGCTGCCTGGGCACTGGTTCTATAGCCCTTTCGTGCAGCAAGGTGAGCACCTCCTCCCAGAACAACGGAATGTGGTCAGGGGGATAAGTGGAAGGAACAGGCGGAAAATCTGGAGGCTGTTCTAGAGCATGGCCCCACTCGATCAGCTGCAGGACCCAAGCATTGGTCGAAAGGGCCCTCCTCTGATCTAGACAGAAGGAGAAATGACCCCCCGACCACCACCTCCTGGCTTGGGGCAGGAGGAGTGGGGTCAGGAAGGAGTCATGCTGAAGCAGACCCAGTGGCCAGGGCCGCACCGCCACCTCTAGGACTTTTGGCAGATGCACCCATGGTAGAGGAAGGGGCAGACAAGGCAGACCCTGCTCTTTGTGTGCTCTGAGTTGTGGATCCTGACCCAGCCTTCTGGGAGACCTTACAAAAGGAGAGGCATGGTCTGCTCCTGGGTTGGGAAAGATAGAGGGAGTGGACAAACCAAATGATTCTGCCAGAGGCCTGCAGGTCACTGATCCTGCAAGTTGGGGCCAAAACATTTGAAGCCCCTAAAGGGGGCATTTAGAATGTTTTGCTGGACATCAGTAGTGAATCCAGAGACTCTTAGCCAGGAGTGCCTTCGAAGGCAAGTGCCAGTGGCAGCAGCCCTGGTTGTGGCATTAGCCATGTCGTAAATGGTCCAGAGCTGATGTCTGCTGACATCTGCGCAGCATGTAGAGCCTTCAAATGTTCCTACCTCTGGGAACCATCAGGAAGGGCCTGTTCTGCAACTCTGCCCTTCTTATTTGTTATTTATTTATTTGCTTTTGGTAACTGGGTGAGTACACTAGGCATAAGGATGCCTATTTTCAGGCACGACCTGGGAGGATACAAGTTGAATACAATTAAGAACAACAATGTGACACAGCACAAAACATAGGTGAATACAAAGTGAAGGAGTCAGAAATGCAATCAACTTAGTAAATCAGTGAAGTACATAGTTGGAACAGGTCAAAATATAAACAATACATTGGGATATTCAGAGCAAATGAGTGCAAGAAATACAGGGATGTAAAGTACTGCATACTGTAAGTGCTGTTGTGAGGACTATGCACCTAGAAAGAGTAGAGAGGAGGAAGAGGAAGGGAAGGGGGAGAGGGTACAAATGGGGGGGGGAGTATGAAACCAGGAGGAGGAAGGGTAGAAAGTGGAGTGTAGTATAGCGAGGATAAGAGCTGAGGGAGATAAAGAACTTAAGGTGGCTGGAAGCAAGCGCAGGGATTTGATGCTTGTAAATATTCACGGTGGAATTTCTTGAAACCAACATGGGTAGGTGCTAAGCGTATGGCTTGAGGGATAGAAATTCCAATACTTGGGGGCAGCGTAAGAGAAAGCTCATGCACCCATAGCAGTTTTACGTCGAGGGATATAGAGAGGAGCTTGGTCATTCGATCGGAGCCCATATGAGGGGGTTTGAGAGTGTAACAAGGAGGCAAGGGATTGGGGGAAGCCTGTTCTTGTTATACCATTGATGAGAGAGCTGTAGGACCGGAGTCGGTGAGCAGCAGGACTAGGCCATTTTAGGTCAGTACAGAGCTAACATTGGTGTTTATACCTTGGTGAGGCCGAGGCGTAGCGGCAAATGTTATTATCGGTAGTGTCCCACTTATGGAGAGAGGTCTTAGTGGCACCTAGGTAGATAGCCGAGCAATAGGCCAGGGACAGGAGCAGGAGGCCTTGTGCCAAAGCAAGCCTAGCTGATGGGGTGAGGGCATAACTTGTGCGGTATGCCCCCCCAGTTTTCGCATTGACAGATTTGCAGGTAGCGGTAATATGAAAGTCAAATTCCAGGGATTCGTTGAGAAAAACACCCAGGTATTTCAAGGTACTGGTGTTAGCTACCTGGGGACCATCAGCACAAGATATTAGGAGGGAGTTGCTATTCCCTTTTAGTCTAACAGGAGAGGCAAAGAGCATTGAATGTGTTTTCCTTATATTGAGGACAAGGTTATTCTCAGTGAGCCAGGTTTGAATACTTCGGAAGTCAGAGGCTAGGGAGTTGTTTAAGTCTGAGACATCTCTTGCACTATGGTAGATGACAAGGTCATCTGCATAAAGCAGGGAAGAGCAGGTAGATGTTTGTAATGGAAGGTCATTTATAAAAATAGTGAAGAGCAAAGAGCCCAGTATGGATCCCTGAGGAACACCTATACGTACGGATGTAAGATCAGACATGGCTGAGTTGAAAACTATGGCCTGCTTTCTATTAGTAAGATAACAGCTGAACCAGGCCACCATCTCAGCAGAGAAACCAAGGGAGCTGAGTTTTGGAAGGAGAAGGGAATGGTTAACCAGGTCAAAGGCCTTGGTTAGATCAATAAAGATAGCACCTGTCAAGAGACTGGAATCCATGGTAGCATAGATGTCGTTTGTTAGTTTTAGGAGGGCAGTAAAAGTACTATGGCCTTTGTGGAAGCCATACTGGGAATCAGAGAGGAGGTTATATTTCAGTAGGTATGCCATGGTCTTGGTTGCCACTAGTTTTTCCAGGATTTTACTTAGCACAGCTAGGATGGCTATGGGTCAATACTTAGACATGTCCTTGGGATCACCTTTTTTAAGAACAGGGGTAATTCTGGCTATCTTCCAGATATCAGGAACAGCACGGTGGCACAGTGACAGGTTAAAGATTTTGGTTAAGGGGGAGGCTATAAGAGGAGCAGCGACTTTGAGAAGATGGGGCTAAAAGCCACCCGCACCAGTGCTGGTAGAGTCAGAGATAGTGAGTAACAACTTTAGGACTTCAGCTCTCAAGATGGACCGAAACCGGAAGGATGGGTGACAGAGCTGGGATTCAGTATCCACTGAGGGAACGGTAGGGTAGGCGGAGGAGAAGGAGGTAGAGTAGCTAGATAAGTCTGAGAAGTGGCTATTGAAGAAGTTGGCGATGGTCACCGGGTTATTACAGTGCACGCCATTTAGTAGCATGTCATTATTATTGGTCTCATGGTTCGCTCCAAGGAGAGTTTTAATAGCAGTCACCTGCAGCTTTTGTTAGTAAGCCTTTACAGAAGGAGCTTTTGGCTAAGTGAGTGTACCTTTTACAGGCATTTCTCCTGGCCCTATAGTCATTTAAATTAAAGTGATTTCTCACTAAAAGGAAAGAAAAAGGTAAGTAAAATTTGGCAGTCGACTAAATGACGAAGATTCTGTGGAGTCCATGTGAGGATGGTTGACGGTGGGAAAGAATTGAGGAGGGAGCAAGGCCACCCATGCTCATATATGCAGGGATTTCAGCGTATGTCATGGGCATGGGTGGCCCCTACTGGACTGCTAGAAAGGTTTCTGTCTGGTCCTAGTGCCTGATGGCGATGAGTTTCATAGGTGTGATCTGATGAGAGAGATATCCCTGAAGAAGATCTAAGTATTCCATGAACATCTAAAGTGTGGCGCGATACTTCCCCTGGATTGGCATAGTCTGGGTAATAAACAGGCAGGTGGACAGTTTGATTGAAAGTTCAGTTCAGACACCATCATTGGTAAAAACGTAGGATTAATACACAAAGACATCCTGTCTTTGTGAAAAATCAAATAAGGCTGCTTACACATGAGAGCCTGTAGCTCTGAAATGCTTTGAGCAGAAGTAATGGCAACTAAAAATAATGCTTTCCACAACAGAAAATGCAGCTCGCAAAGTCACGGCTGGCTCAAAGAGAGAGAAAGTAAGCTTTTCTAAAACAAAATTCTGGTCCCAAGCAGGGACAGGCTTTCAGATAGGAGGCATCAAATGAAGTCCTCTCAGAAGCATACATGCCACATCCAGCTGGGCCACAGTACGGCCATTAATGGGCACATAGAAGGCAGAAATGGTGGACAAGTACACCTCAGAAGAGGAGTATTGTAGTACACCTTAAAAGAGGAGTATCACAGTCCTGTATCTGACAAGGACAGTTAAGTACTCCAGAATATGGTTCACTGGACAAGTGAAAGGGTCCAGATGGTGAGAAGCAGCCCACAAAACAAAGCGCTTCCGTTTCATCGAATAAGTAGCATTGGTGGAAGGTTTCCTGGCAGCCACCAGAACATGAGCCCCTTCAGGAGATACTCCAGATCTCGCAATGGCTACATCCTCAGGAGCCAGGCATGCAAATGAAGTGACCAGAGGTCCAGATGGACTAGGGTTCCCAGGTCCTGAGACAACAAGCCCTTGCACAATGGCTGAGACACAGGAGGTTCCACTGCTAATTGTTGCAGCAATGGAAACCATATCTGACGAGGCAAGAAAGTGGCCACCAGAATCAGAGTGGCTCCTATCATATGTAGCTTGATTAGAACCCTCTGAATTATAGGGAGGGGAGGAAAGGTGTGAAGGAACCCCCCTTTCCAAGAGAGGGACAATGCATCTCACCAGAAAACTCTAGGCCCTGTATCGAGCAAGTAGAAAAGTTGCAGCTTTGCTTTGCATGGGGATGCAAGAAGGTCTAACTCTGGGTGACCCCACCTGTTGAACAGGTCTTCCACCACTGAGGTCAACAGCTCCCACACATGCATTCTGGACTGCAACAGGCTAAACCAGTCCACCAGGACATTTTGGATGCCTGGAACATGGATGGCCGTCAGTTCTAGACCGTGGTCTACAGCCCAGTACTAAACTCTCGTTTCTCTGCATAGGGGGTAAGAATGGGCCCCCCCCTTGCTTGTTGATATAGTGCACCACATTAATGTTGTCCATCTGCACTAGCAGAGGGTCTGAGGACAGGTGACTCTAGAAGGCCTGTAGGCCATACAGGACTGCTCTAATCTCCAAAACATTGATATGGAGAGAAGTCTACACTGCAGTCCATGACATTTGCATCTGGTGAGGGACAAGGTGCACTCCCCAGCCCACCCCTAACCACACTCAGACAACTGGTGTATGAGCCAACCAGGGACAAATCGATTCTAGACCAGGTATGGACCAATGGGAACAGAGTCGAAAGAATCCAGGTGGAAGGGCAGCTGGGATCCAGCGACCACCACGTGGTGTGGTTTGACATGGAGACAGGGACTCAAGCCAAACAAGAGCAAAAGTATTAGATTTCAGGAGGGAGGATTTCAATGAAAATGGGTAGATGCTTAAGCGCGGACCTGGAGAAGGTAGAGGTAATGGAGGTGGTGGAGGAACAGTGGGGGAAACTGAAAGAAGCCATTCTGCAGGTAACTAACCAATGCATTAGAATAGTGGCCAAAGGGAAAAGAAGAAAGAAACCACTATGGTTCTCTAAAGAGGTGGGAGACACAGTAAGGGCTAAAAGAGCAAGTTTCAGGAAGTATAAGGGGATCAAAAGGGAAGAGAACAGGGAGGTGTACCTTGAACATCTCAGAGAGGCAGGGAAAGCTGTTAGGAAAGTCAAGGCACAGACAGAGGAGGGTTTAGCGCAGACTGTGAAAAAAGGGGACAAGACATTCTATAGGTACATCAGTGATAGAAGAAAAATTGGGGGGGATTGTAAGGGCTCAAAGGGGAGGAGGGAGAGTGTAAGGAGGGGGATCTAGACAAGGCAGAAATACTGAAAAAATACTTCAGTTCAGTATTCCGTGAGGAGGGAGAGGGTCAAGGACCACAGTTGGGAAGCAGAGGCAGTCGGGGGGGGGGGAGTGGACACTAGTCTATTCACACTGGAGATAGTTCAGGATGAACTCACAAAGCTGAAGGTGGATAAAGCCAAGGGGCCAGATGATATACACCCAAGGACGTTAAGGGAGCTGCGGAGGGAACTAGCAGCATCTTTGGCCACCCTGTTCACAGAGTCACTCAACACAGGCATGGTTCCAGAGGACTGGAGGAGGGCGCATGTAGTCTCACTGCACAAAAGTGGCAGTAGGTGGAAGCAGAGAACTACAGGCCACTCAGCCTCACCTCAGTGGTGGGGAAGATCATGGAGACACTGCTGAAAGAAAGGATAGTGGCCCATCTGGAATCCATTGGTGCCCAGAATCTGAGGCAGCATGGATTCACATCAGGAAGGTCTTGTCAAACAAATCTGATTGATTTTTTTGATTGGGTGACTAGGGAAGTGAATCAGGGAGGGGCTGTAGACATCACCTACCTGGATTTCAGCAAAGCCTTCGATATTTTCCCACACAGAAGGCTGGTTAACAAGACGAGTAGTCTGGGCATGGAGCATAAATTGATACAGTGGGTTAGAAACTAGCTGACAGACAGAAGGCAGAGGGTGGTGGTAAATGGGATCCAATCTCGGGAGAGAAGGGTGACCAGTGGAGTGCCACAAGGATCAGTACTGGGATCAGTCCTGTTCAATGTCTTCATTAGTGACACTGCAGTGGGGCTGGAAGGAAAGGTCTGCCTATTTGCAGATGACACCAAGATCTGCAACAGGGTGGGTACTCCAGAAGGGGTGCAGATAATGAAAAGGGACCTGGAGAAGCTTGAAAGATGGTCAGAGGTGTGGCAGCTGAGGTTCAATTCAATAAAGTGCAAGATAATGCACCTGGGGTAGGAGGAAACCTGGGGAGACCTACAGGATGGGGGGGGGAGGTGCTGACTGTTACCAAAGAGGAGAGGAACCTAGGAGTTATTATATCTGATGACCTGAAGGTATCAAAGCAGTGTACAAAGGCTGCAGGGAGGACCAGTGGCATGCTGGGGTGCATAGGCAGAGGTATTACTAGTAGAAAGCAGGAAATGGTGATGTCATTGTATAAAACACTAGTAAGGCCTCACCTGGTGTACTGTAGTACTGGAGACCACACGTGTCAGGACCTAAACATAGCGGAGGCTGTCCAGAGAAGGGTGACAAAGATGGTGCATGGTTTGCACCACAAAACATATGAGGAGAGACTAAGAAACCTCAATATGTACTCACTGGAGCAGAGGAGAGAAAGGCGCGACATGACAGAAACTTTTAAGTACCTCAAGGGCATAAACAAGGTGCAGGTGGGGGATCTTTTCCAATGCAGAAAAGATACCAGAATAAGGGGGCACGATATGAAATTGGAGGGGGGGAGATTAAGAAGTAACGTGAGGAAGTTTTTCTACACAGAGAGAGTGGTGAACGCTTGGAATAGTCTGCTACAAGAGGTGGTAGGGGCAAGCACAGTGGAGGGGTTTAAACATGCCTGGGACAAGCACAGGGAAACCTTGGGTGGGAAGGGAGTGATGAAAAGCCATTGAACACTTAGGGTGAGTGGATGCATACTGTATAGGGCCTATGGGCAGACTGGATGGTCACAGCGGTCCTTATCTGCTGACAATTTCTATGTTTCTGTGTTGAGGATCTGTTAAGGGGAAGGAATAAGGAAAGGAACCCCTTTGAGCAGTTCGGATGGTTCCATCCACCACAGGAGGACTTCCTTCACAGGAAGTGTTACTAGCAGCTTCTGTTCCAGGTCATCTGTATACTGATCCCGCTGGAACCACAAAATCCATTGGGGGATACACATATGCAGCCTCACCAGGGGGACTGTGACGATGGCTGTGGCCATCAGGCCCAGCAGTATTAGGAACACCCTGACTGTGACATACCTGTTGCTGTAAAGTTTCTGTGCCTGAGTCATCAGGTGGTCCGCCCTGCCCTCGGGTAGGAAGGCTGAACCCTGGGCAGTGTCCCGTATAGCATCTATATACTGGAGATGCTGGCATGGAGTCAAAACTGACGTGGACAGGTTGACCATGATCCCCAATGTGCTGAACAGTTGCTGGGTATGCGCTAAGGTTAGAGACAGTTGCTCCTTGGACTGGGCTTTCAGCAACTAGTGGTGCAGGTAGGGGAAGACGTAGAGCCCCTCCTCTTGAGGGTTTTTTTTTCTCTAACTCTTTTTCTGCTCCTGTTTCGAGGAACTCTCTCCAGCTGCTTCACTCACCAATGACTCTACCTTCCTATCTGAAGCTCTCTTCCCTGGGCCCACTCCAGCCCGGCTAGTCCCCTGGCTCTGAACCCCCAGAGGTGGGCCGCTGGTGCCCCGGCACTCTATTTACAATCTAATGCACCAGGCCAGAGTTGGGGCACAAATACCCAAGTGTAGGAGTGTGGTCTTGGCACTGGAGGAGCCTTCGCCTATCCCAAAGATTTTTACATAGCTGTTGCTCCCCCATTCCTCCCTGGAGCTTGGACGTGCCATGACGTCCCCCGACGTCCGCTGCAGCTCCACCCCAGCATACGCTACCCTGCATGTTCCTTGCAATGCCTCTGGCTGCCCCCAGAGGCTGCAAAGGAGTGGCGCAAACCCTGGAACCCTCCCCGGGAAGGGAGAGCAGTCCTCTGGATGCTCGATCCCTTCCCTCCCATGTCAACTCCTGATGGCCTGAGTCCATTCCCGAACCCGGGCCGCAGTGTGGTGCGAGGTGTGGCATCCAGCACCTCAGTGCCACCGGGCCAGGCACCCCTTCCTGAGGGCTGCTGTGACTATTGCTAAGCTTTTGCTGAAGACCTGTGGTGCAGAAGACAAGCCAAAGGGCAAGAACCTGAACTGATAGTGAGCCCCCTGAAATTGGAACCTGAGGTACTTGCTGTGGGGGAGGCAAATTTTGATGAGCAGGTAAGTGTTCTGCATGTCCAGGGAGCATATTCAGTCTCCCTTCTGTAGCAGAGGTGGCAGGCATTGCGAGGTTACCATCCAGAACTTTTTCTACTGGATGTAGAAGTTTAGGTTTCCTAAGTCCAGAACTGGTCTCAAGTCCCCTGTGGACTTCAGTATGAGGAAGAAGTGGGAATAGAACCCTGTGTTCCTTAGGGCCTCTGGGACTGGTTCTATGACTCTTTTCTGTAGCAGGGTAAGAACCTCCCCCTGCAACATTGGAATGTGGTTCGGGGGATAATTCGACGGAACTGATGGATGGTCTGGAGGCAGTTCCCAAAATTACAGAGTTTGTCCTTGTGGTATCAGCTGCAGAACCCAGGCATCAGAAGTAACCTCTGTCCATCTGTCTGGGTGAACAGAAAAGCCATCCTCTACCACTACATCCTGGGTAACTGGAGGGGAGGAGACCAAGCAAGGAGTCAGGCTGAACTTACACCTGCGACCAGGGCCACTCCTCCATGTCTTGGGGCTTTCCCTGTGGAAGAAGAAGGGGTAGGCAAGGCCAGAGCTGCTTTGCATTTGCCCAGCTGTCTGGCCCCAGAATGGGGTTTATGTGAGGCATGCCAAAAAAGGCACTCACTGCACACTTTTTGGGTGAGTGTGGTAGAGAGAATGGACAGATTGCAAAGTCCTTCCAGAGGCTTGGAGGTCAGTAAAGATAACTTGCACATCAGCCCCAAAGAGCTCAGTGCCTCTGAAGGGGGCATTCCACATGGATTGCTGGACGTCAGTAGCAAAGTTTTCAAGAAAATCAGGATGAACTCCATAAGAAATCTGCTTCAGATTTTGTCTTTTTATTTCATATGTTTCATACACTATTCAAGGCTATGTTTCATGGTGAAAGCCACTTCATCAGGCCACAGTGTCTGGATAATCTGACAAAAATATACAAAAAAATTATTTTAATAACTCCCTCGTATATCAGTACCTCCCAGTGAGCACTAACTCTTGTATTTAAAATAATAATCTAATATTTCTTCCTCAATAGTTCATATTCACCAAATAATACATATTTTATGCCATTTATATACGCTTCTGACCACTGAATGTACGTGACATTCTAACCTTTTATTCTCTAGTTTTTATCCACTTTTTTAAAAAAAAATTCATCAAATGCTCCAACCATTCATTTCTAAAAATAACCAGACTTACATGGAGACATACAGGATTTATTAGATATTGGGGCTGAAACGAGTTGGATTACAGAAGATAAACAAGATATTATGACACAAAAAACACCTAGGATACCTGCTTTTTATGTTCTCCCAAAGGTCCACAAGAATGCAGCTAGGCCACCTGGTAGACCCATTGTGTCAGGGATCAACTCTGTTTTACAGCCAACCTCAAAATATGTGGACTATTTTTTATGATCAGAAGTGCCAAAAATGGACACATATACTAAGGAATCGACACACACAACGGACACAGTATATCAGCTGAACATACGGGGAAAGGACAGTACAAACATGATATTGGTTACCTTAGATGTTAAGGCATGTCTCTGCTAAAATACATAACACCCCAGTTCCCTTGCCACTAGTACCCACTAAGTCTCTTTTTTATCCCACTCCCCATTTGGGCAATGATGTATTACAGTCAAACATGTCATTATCACCAAGCACGTTAGGGATGGGTACTAACACTCCCACAAATCATTTACAACCTAACATACTTACGGGTATATGTGACTCATCTATGTTCAGAAATCCATCTTGTCAAGTTTTTGTGTTAGGTGATTCCATAATCAAACATCTAGATAGGGCAATTTGCAATCCAGATAAAGCTAATCGTACATGTTCTAGTTTTCAGGGAGCTAAAATTTCTCATATTACAAAAATGGTACTTAAAATTATCTCCAATGCAGGACTTAACCCACTTGTTATTGTACACGCAGGAATTAATGATAGAAATAGTATGCACCCTTCGCAAATAAAAAATACAATTTACTTGTTGAAAAGGGATGTACAGCCTGTTTTTCAGAAATTCTCCCAGTGCCAAGAGCAACTGACTTCGTCACTGCTAACATTAAAGCAACAAACGAATGGTTAAGAAAGTGGTGTCTTAAACAGAACATATACTGTATTCCGCACTGGGAGAGTTTTTATAGTAGGGACTCATTATTCTGCTGGGATGGTCTTCATCTCAGCAGATGTGGGAGTACAATTTTGGGAAAAACTATAAGTTCCATTATTAACAAGCATTTAAACTGACGTGCTAGGGGGAGAATGGTCAATTTGCCAATTCTCTAATTGGGACTAACAAATATTTAAGTAACAAGAACTGTAATTTTTTATCATTTAATGCACGATCTCTAAATCAATTGAAGAAGTCTGAACTAGAGCTTAAATGTACTCAACAGGATCTTCATATCATAGCAGTTACTGAGACATGGTGGGATTCCTCCTCAGGATGGATTAGGGAAATACCCAATTTCAAACTCTATCATAAGGACAGAGAAAATCAGTTAGGGGGAAGAGTATTTTATTTATATGTTAGAGAGGATATTTCATCTTATGAAATTCTTACTCCCACCTCTACCGAATCACTATGGATCACTATCCAACTTAAAGGTCACACAAAGTTTATATTGGGTGTTTGCTATAGACCACCATCTGCAGACATGATCTACACTTCTGACCTGATAAATCTTATATCTGATATTGTTAGTAAGGGAGATACTTTGATTATGGGTGACTTTAATTTTCCGGGCGCCAACTGGGAATCCTTTTTTGGCAGTACAGAACAAGAAAAATTATTTGTCACCACTTGCTTAGACCACGGACTTGAACAATTGGTAGATTTAGCCACCAGGGGCTCTAATTTACTTGACTTAGTTATTATTAATATTGAGAATAAGATCTCTGATGTGAAAATATTAGCGCCAATAGGCAATAGTGATCATAATACAATTAACTTCAGTATAAACATCAACATTCCTAAACCATTTAATAATTCTACATATAAAGACTATAATAATGCTAATTTTGACTTAATACAAAAAATCATTGAAATTGATTGGGAGGAAAGATTCAGAAATAAAACAGTTAACTGTGCATGGACTGAACTAAAAGATTTTATACACTATTTGGAAAATAATTTTATTAATACCATAAAAAATACAATAAGAAAGGTAAAATCCCTATTTGGTTCAATAAATCTATTAACAAACTAATTAAAAGAAAGGATACCTTGTTTAAAAAACTTAAAAAGAAATCAAATCCTTATATTCAGCATCAATATAAAACTGTGGTTTCTTCCCTCAAACCAGCAATTAAACATGCTAAACTTAAATTTGAATTTAATTTAGCTCATTTAAAGACAATTCATAAATCACTTTTTTCATATATTAATAGTAAGAAAGGTAATAATAAAACTTTAGGCCCAATATTGAATAATGGGAACCCAATTACTACTGATGTTGAACAGCTAATCATTTTAATACCTACTTCTGTACAGTTTTCAATTCACCAGATGCATGTCCTGTAACAGTTAATGATATGTTCCATATTCCTTCCTTTCTTTACATATGATGAGATTCTTCAGGAATTATTAACACTAAACAAATTTCAAGTCCAGGCCCTGACAATATAAACCCAAGGTTTATATTTGGAACAACTAAATCATTGGCCATCCCATTAGTGTTAATGTTTAATAAGTCCTTACTTGAGAAAGATGTCCCAGATGACTGGCATTCTGCTACGGCCATTTATAAGAAAGGAAACAAATTTAACGTACAAAATTACAGGCCTATTAGTTTAACATCAATAATCAGGAAAGTGATGGAGTGTTTAATTGAGGCCTTGTTTGAAAAAGAAATGGACAACTTAGGTATCCAGGATAGGACACAGCATGGCTTTATAAAAGGCCATTCGTGTTCCACTAATTTAATTTCCTTTTATAATAATATAAGTAAATACCTGGACGTTAAAATTCCATCTGATGTCATATTGCTTGACTTTAGCAAGGCTTTTGATAAACTATCTCACTCTATTCTAATTACTAAATTACTCAAATTTGTTTTTTTCAACTTGTCTTGTTAACTGGACTTCTAGCTAGTTGCTAGACAGGATCCAAACAGTAAAAATTAATGGTTCCTTTTCAGATACTGGTCCAGTTACTAGCAGAGTCCCTCAGGGCTCTGTGCTGGGTCCCTTATTATTTAACATTTTCATAAGTGACATGCACGTTTCCCCAAATAGTCATCTATCTAAATTCGCTGACGACACGAAACTGGGTGGTAGGGTTGATTCCATATCTGCCATAAGATCTCTCGAAAATTATCTTCTTTGTATTGAATCTTGGGCACTGAATAATTTGATGACCTTCAATATTGACAAGTGTTCGGTTCTCCATTTTGGTAACAAAAACCCACAGATTAATTATGACCTTAATAACACTATGTGTTAAAATCCACCACTAACGAAAGGGACCTAGGCATCGTAATTGACAATAAGTTGTCTCTAAATTATCACTATAACAAGGTGGAAAGATCAGCTAATGTTCTAATGAAACAAATCAGAAGAACATTTGTCAGTAAGTCTGAGCACTCCTTACTACCTCTATATAGGGCTTATATTAGACCCCAATTGGATTACATATATCCTTTTTGGAGCCCTTATCTCAAAGGAGACATTATTCGCTTGGAGCAAATCCAGAGACGGTTTACCAAAATGGTACCATGGCTTAATTCTCTCACTTATGAATCTTGACTAAGAGAAACTGAACTCTCTCCCCTAGATATGCATAGGTATAGGGGAGATATTCTCTTTGTTTACAAATTACTTAAATTCCCCATCTTAATAAATCAATGTGGACTTACTTTTGCCGACAAACGAATAGTGGGTAGACGCCATAATCAGCAATTAACAGTAGAATGGGCAAATACAAAAAAAAGCGATAATTTCTTTTCCATCAGAGTTGCCAAACATTGGAATTTATTACCACGAGAACTGATTAATATTGTTAGCTCTGAATCATTTAAATCCCAGTTAGACTTATGGCTCAGCTCTCAATATCGTGGTAACTAATGATCCACTGTTGAGGGGGACAATCTCGATGGGCCTTGTGCCTTCTTTTGTCCCATTCCATCCAGTAAATCTGTTCATCAGTATAGGACATGAGGAGGGACTGGATTCTTTATCAGCAGCCCTACAGGACAGAAGAGACTTACATCCACCTAAGGAATATTTAAGACAGTTGGCTGAGCTGGTTCTGACCAAGAACTTTTTTCAATTTGAAACCGATTTTTATTTACAGATAAAAGGGATGGCAATGGGGAGCACAATGGCCCCACCGCATGCGAACCTACACACGTGGGACTTTGAGAAGAAACATGTACTTGATTCAGGGGAGAATGTATTCAGTGAATACATCTTCCTTTGGAAACATTTTATAGAGGATATTTTTATGATTTGGATGGGAAGCAAAGAAGATTTAGACAGGTTCAACCAGTACATCAATTCCAGAAACCAGAATTTGAATTTCACAATGACATCTGGCGATAAAAAAAATACCCTTTTTGGACCTTTTAATTTACAAAAGTGAGGGCGGGGGCAACTTCACATGACATTATATAGAAAGGATACAGAAAAAAACTCGACATAACTCTATAGCAGCTACCATGACCCAAAATTGAAACAGAGCATTCCCAGATCACAAGTTATAAGGGCAAAGAGGAACTGTACTGAGATGGAAAAATTTGAGAGAGTGTCTACAGAAATGGGTGAAAGATTTATTTCCAGGGGGTATAGCCACACTTTAGTGTCAGAAGCATTAAGAGAAATGGCTAACGTCCCCAGAGAGGTACATTTAGCACAGGGAACTGAGAGATCCGTAACAGACAGGATAGTACTTTTTCATTACATATTGTCATCTGAGTAACAGAATTAGAAGTATAGTGAACCATAATTGGAATATCATACAGGCTGGAGTGAATCACAGCAGCAGATTCAATATGCCCCCACTTATAGCTTCCAAATGTAATCAAACATTACCTAACAAATTAGTGCACACAAGACATCCGAGTACTGAAAAACCACAAGAGGCAGTTCTTATTGGGACCACTGAAAAATGTCTCGTTCTCTTGCGGGAGATGTTACCAATGTGGTAATACGAATAGGAAAACTGCAACTGAACACCCTTGGAACAATAAGATTTTCAACATTCAAAAGTATATCACTTGTACCACTGATCATATGGTTTATGTCTTGAGATGTCCTTGCAACAAATTATATGTCGGTAAAACAACGAAGGAATTAAAACCAGATTCAGTGAACATAAAAGCAACATTCGCATGAAGGATACTCGTTCATCAGTAGCAAGACATTTTAATTCAGCAGGACATTCGGCCTCGTCCCTCAGATTCTGGGGCTTGGAAAGGGTGCCTGAACCTGCAATCCCAGGTACAAAGTGGGATGATTTACTTCAAAAGCAAGACGTTTATTGGATTTTCATTCTGGACACTATGACCCAGCGATATGGACTGAATGAAGAATGTAACTGGTCACTTTATCATTGAGGGTCCTGTGATACGTTCCATCTACACTTTAGTGTCACCATAAGATAGACAATGTTTTAATAGATAAATGAAAGGGACTTGCATGTGTGCACCAGTTATGTTCCTGAGTGCTGTTTCTGTCAAAATGAATTTATATAAAAAGAAGGTGTATTTGTTTGAGTAGATATACTATATTATGTGGTGAATATTTGATTTGAACAGAACTCTTTCAATAAAATATGAGGACCAACATTCTTTTTTCAAAATATATATTGTAGAATTCACCACAGGCAGGGGGCAAACCGCTGATGGAGTCTCTTGCTTACACTGAGGCACTGCACTCTGCGATCTTTTCTCAGTGCCACCAAGTGGGACATGCTGCCTTTGGGCCTATCAGCAGCAATGCAGCAGTGGCATTGAATACATCACTAATGACGTCAATCCTCCCCCCTGCAAAGTGACGGTATTTGAACTGCACCAACATAGCCGACAGCGGACTCCATAATCCAGGAAGTCCACCGGGAGGGCTGTGTGCTGGCCCAGTAAATAAGTGAGTTACCTTTTTCATAGTTGAAACCATTATAATATTCTGATTGAACCCAGAATGGGATAGACACAAATGGATCTTTTATGTTTACACTTGTTTAGATTGGCCATGTAGGGGAGAAAACGCCACAAAAGTAAAGGATGTAAAAGGACCGCTAAGGTAAATCCAAGTCCTTAACTGTAATATAGGCCTTTATCTTTTGGAAGTTGCATTACGAATAATTTTATACCAAAATGCTGGAAACGGTCCTTTCGTTTCTCTGTCATTTGTTAGCAAGGACTGTGTTTAAAGAGAATACAGCTACTCGCATAATTAAATACGAATGTTCCAAAAAGATTAACCTAGCAGGAGACATGAAACAATCAGTATGGTGGGTAGAAAACTGTACACTGTGAAACAGTGAACAATCTACAGAATAATGTTGAAGGACTCTATTTGAGAGAAATAATTATTTATTTATAGGTTTATGTGGAACATTGATGTGAAGGTTTTGAATAGGGCTGGAAAAACAGCTAAAAAACAGAGGTGAGAATCTCGTTAATAGATTAGTCTGGTTATTTTTAGAAATGAATGGTTGGAGCATTTGATGAATTTTTATTGAAAAGGGGGATAAAAACTAGAGAATAAAAGGTTGGAACATCACGTACATTCAGTGGCAAGATACCTATATAAATGGCATAAAATATGTATTATTTGGTGAATAACTATTAAGAAAGGAATATTAGATGATTATTATAAATACAAGAGTAAGTGCTCACTGGGAGGTACCGGTATACAAGGGAGTTTATCCCAGACTTACGGGTATTAAAATATTTTTTTTTGTATATTTTTGTCAGATCATCCAAACACTGTGGCCTGATGGAGTGGCTTTCGCCATGAAATGTAGCCTTGGATGGTGTATGAAACATATGAAATAAAAATATAAAATCTATTAGGCTTAATATAGCTTACAATTAATTTTCCCTAGTTACTGTACCTGCATGTCTCCTGATTAAGGGTTCTTAATGTATGTGGACTAGGCAGATATACATGGCACATGTTTGTTGTAAAATATTCATATGCCTTTTTCTTTTTCCTTTTCCCCTTTTCTTTTCCACTGTTTGTGGATCCCTGTTGTACTGGTTGCTGTTATGTATTTTATGATTTTGTGTATGAAAGTGTGATATGTGGAAAACTTTCAATAAAATTATGTAAAAAAAATAAAAAGATAAAATCTGAAGCAGATTTCTTGTGGAGTTTGTCCTGATTTTCTTGAAAACGTTAATTCAGTCTGTCACTGCAAGGATGACCCAAGCTTCCCCGATGATTTGTCCTGGGCCTTCGAAGCATAGGAGCCCGTGGATGGGACTGGGGAAGCAGAGGAGCCTTGGGCCTGAAGCTCTCTCTCCATCTGGGCAACCTTTTGCTCCATCAAGAAAGCTTCAAGTGCTTTCTGACAATGATGATGGGTAGCTTGATTGAAGCCACAGGAGATCTGGCAGGTCTTCATGTTGTGGTTGGCACCGAGGCAGTGGACACAGGACTCGTGATCATCCTTATCAAATATCTTTTGCTGCACTTGCAGCGTCAAAATAAGTTGTCAGAATCAGTAGGCATACACAAAAAGGGAAGATATCACTATAGTAGGTAAAATGATAAGAGAGACTAGGGTGTGAAAGAAAAATAAACAAATGAAGAATATTCTCAAAGGAATGAATAGCGGTTGAGTGAAGAAACGGTGTCTCCGAGGAGCCCGATGTGTGATGGCTGACAGTGGGAAAAGTACTGTGGAGGGCGCGGGACCACCCATTGCTATATAGGGAGGATGTCTACGTGACATCGCTGTGGGCAGCCCCAGGAAGACTACTAGCAAAAAATGTTTCCATGTGGTCCTAGTGCCTGGTGGATATAGTTCCAAAGGTGTTATCAGCTGAAGGAGATATTCCCAAAGATCTAGCAAATACATTGCAGCAGTCATTAAAGCAGCAAGCCTACAAGGATGTCAAGATGCTCATTGGTACAGGGGTCACTAATAAGGCTAGCTTAGCTCAAAGTAAGGGATGGACCACAGGACCTTAGCACACCCCCCATGCTAAACAGAATTTACAAGGTAAGGCAGGCTGCCATAGACAGAACTAGCCCTAAGACGGATTATGCACCCTTATTTTTGTTAATAGGACATTATCAGCTCAAAGCCCTAAGAACACACAGAGAAATGTAGCAATGCAATGAAACATTGTAAATACCCCAGCACAATTAAGTCCGTTGTTCCAAAGGGTTCGTTGCAGTTCTCACAGTGGGACTCTTTCTGACCAGCAGCATGCTCTGCCGTCATTCTGTCTATTCCATCTGACTCCAGAAGACTCGCTCTGTCCTTTGCGCATGTCCTTAGCATGCTGGCCGCAAGTGGGCTGGCCACTTGGGTGCCTGTGAGGAAATACATAAAACCGTGATATGATCGACTGCAAGAATATGCAGGGGGCAGGGGTTGCACAGGCTCCCAAAATGGAGGGTTTGCAGGTCCGGGCAACTTCTTCTTGGTGATCGGCAGGGGAAAGAGGGTAATGGAGTCCTTCAGAGCCCCCTCAGGACCCCTTGCTGATCCTAGTGGTGTTTCACCACGTGGTCGGCAAGTCCATTCTAGTGCTACAAGCCCAGGAAGTTTAAAGGGCTTGTTTTTCCTGCCCTACAGCCTCAGGATTGCCTGCAAGAATGTGCAGGGGGCAGGGGTTGTACAGGCTCTCAAAACTGAGTGTTTGCAGGTCTGGCAACTTTTTCTCAGTGAGCAGGGGGAGGGCAGAGGGGGCAGTGGAGTCCTTCAGACCCCCCTCACGACCCCTTGCTGGTCCTAACATAGAAACATAGAAGTTGATGGCAGATAAGGATTGCAAGGCCCATCTAGTCTGCCCATTACTTTTTTCTACCTTATAAATGTGCCATTGGCCTTTGCTTTGTCAATGGCCTATCTATTCATACACATCTATACTGCTCTCTTCAATTAGTCAATCAATCAAAATCTTTATTTACCCAGGCGATCACCATTGAGCAAGCTCATTTACAAGGTGGACCTGCAGTTTGCAAGGACGAGGGTACAGAATAGAGTACAAGTAAAATATACATAAAACAACAGTAGCAAGACGTGTACAGCAAAGTATATACAGTGTAGAAATAAAGGTAAATAATATATACAGAGATGCCTTTATAATCCCATCCATCAATAACATGTTCATAGCCTGTAAAGGAATCCCTGGGATACGGAAAAGCGCACACACAGGAGGCAGGGACGCTGGCAGAAAGATTCTGGGATACTAAGCAGGTGGTATCAGGGCATAAGAGTGGGCGATGGGGGTGTGTGTTGCAGTGAGTACATAGTACTGGTGGGACTGGAATGGACTGAGGTGAATCGGTAGTACCGGTGGGACTAGAATGGACTGAGGGAGGGGTGGGGAGTAATCTTGGTAAGGGAATACTTAGTTTGAACGGGAAGGACTTAAATTGAGCAGAAACGTCAGCTGGACAACTAGGAACGGTGGAAACAGTTACAGAGCTCCACAAATGTTTTGGCATACAGGGTCTTGAACATAGCAAGACTAACAGGGGAGCTAAGTCTCAGCGATTTCTGTATTCTATTCCAAAGTGTGGGCAGGACAAAGCTTATGGCTGCTCTTCCAAAGCGGGTACCACGACCTAGGTACTTCAGGGAAACCATAGTGACTTCTCAAGGCATAATTCCCAATCAGGCTTAGTGGAGACAGTCAGCAATGTATTGCAGGAGTTTGTTGGTGATGACTCGGGCGTCAGAGGCTTCATTTCTATACCGCCTGTGTTGAAGGAGGGCCAACCCACAGTTGCATATAATGAACAGTGGTGGGTGGAAAAGGGGAGGCTTGTTATAAATCTCAAAGCTCTGTGATACAGTATGTCCAATTTTGCAAGGTGTGAGGCTGGGCACTGGCCATATATGAAGTCAGCATAGTCAATTAGTGGGAGGAACGTGGATTGGATGAGCTGTCTTTTGGCGTCTGCGGTCAGGAGGCGATTTATTCTGAAGAAGAGTCCAAGCCCCTGCCTCAGCGTTTTCAGCAGTTCTTCTATATGTTCCACAAAGGAGAGTTTATTGTCTATCCAGACACCCAAATACTTGAATTTCTGTACGTATTCAAGATGTTCACCTAGTAAGGTGGAGATAGAAGGTAATGGACTAGCAGCAGCAGAATATACCCCCTGGCCAGTGGGTGAAAATAGCATCGCCTTGGTTTTCTTGGCGTTAAGTAGTAGTCTTTTACTGAGGAGCTGGTGCTGCAGGATGTTAAAGTCGGTTTGCAGGTCACCACAGGCAGCTTCAGGAGATTCATGGCTTATGTAGAGCACCGTGTCATCAGCAAACAGGTGAATGCTTGCTTCCTTAATGCCTACATCCAGGCTGTTGATATACATAGCAAACAGTAATGGTCCCAATATGGACCCCTGAGGGACACCTCTTTTTATCAGTTTAAGTGAAGAAAGCTCCCCTTTAGCCTTGATTTGTTGTTGCCTACCAGTGAGGTAGTCATGGAACCAACACAAGGAGGTTCGGTCTAGGCCTATTGTTTGTAAAGTGGAGATGAGCAAACAGTGGTTGACGGTGTCGAAGGCCTTACTGAGATCCAGGAAAACTGCACAGATTAATTTTTTGTTGTCTAAGTCCCGTTGCCAGTCGTTAGTTACTTTTGCCAGGGCCATAATGGTACTATGCTTTGCTCTGAAGCCTGACTGCATAGGGTTTAGTAAGTTCAAGTTGTCTATGAAAGATCTCAGCTGGGTATCCACAATTTTTTCTAGGAGTTTGGAGAGTATGGGGAGGAGGGAGATTGGCCTATAGTTATTTAGGTCACAGGGATCCCCTGATTTAAACAGGGGGATGACGTGAGCAACTTCTCATAACTGAGGAAGGGAACCTTGCGATACGGATAGGTTGAATAAGTGAGAGATAGGTGCGGCAAGGATGTGATAAGCAATTTTCAAGTAATATGGGTCGAAGAAGTCAGCCCCAGCACTTTTTTTCGTGTCCAATTTTAGGAGATCATCTTCAACTTCCTTTGCGGAGGTGGGTAAGAATGAGAAGGTTACGATATTGTTACTCGGTTCCGGGAGCTTAGTGTTGATCTGTGGGTGTAGTCTGCTTACCGGTGCATTATTGAATGCTGGGCCTGCAGTGGCAAAATGCTTATTGAAGGCCTGCAGGATCTTATTTCAGTCATTGATTATAGCATTGTCAGTGGTAATTTTGGAGGGAAGCACATTTCCT
This sequence comes from Neoceratodus forsteri, assembly GCA_016271365.2. Lineage (NCBI taxonomy): Eukaryota > Metazoa > Chordata > Ceratodontiformes > Ceratodontidae > Neoceratodus > Neoceratodus forsteri. The sequence continues at coordinate 245,695,479 of CM028134.1, forward strand.
GGAGAATGACCAGTCAGTTCTTTTAGTGGGGACCAGAACTTGGTAGGGCATTTCGACACTGAATCTAGCTCAGATCGGTAAAAATTGGCCTTGGCCTCTCTGACCATCTTAGTGCAGGCATTTCTAGCTATCCTGAAGAGACACCAGTCTTCGTCTGTGTGTGATTTGCGAGCCTTTTTCCAGAGTTGATCTCTTTTTAGTAAGGCAGCTTTGAGGTCCGCTGAGAACCAACGACATGTTCTAGCTTTTATACATGCTTTTACCAGAGGAGCATGGTTATTTAGGGCACTGGTTATAATTTAATGGAAGATGTCGTAGGCATTACTCACCGAGTTAGCAAGGAAAAAACTCTGCCAGTGCAAAGAGTTTTTTAATTCATTGAAGTATGCAAGAGGATCGAAGTTCCGTCTGGACCTTTTAGTGGAAAATTTAGATGTTGGTGAGGGTTTAGCATCAGTTCTTATACCAGCAATAAAGCAGTGGTCACTAACATCACCTGAAAAAATTCCGGCATGGGAAAAGGAACATGGTTTGCTTATGACAAGGACATCCAATAGGGTGCCGTTCATTGGGTTTTTCTTGTTAATGCGAGTTGGCTCAGTAATAAGTTGTGTGAACCCGTGGGAGTCACAGAATTGCTTCAGGGGTAACGAGACCTTAGTCAACCAATCATAATTAAGGTCTCCTAGAATAATTGTTTCAATGGGGACAATAGATGACAGATGGGACTGGAGCTGAGGCCCCGCGGCTGGTGGTCTGTAACAGTCTATGACACGGAAAGCCATTGATGGGGAAAGTTCAACTTTAAGGGACAAACATTTGAATCCACCTGCAACAGAGGTAGAGTCTAGGATGGACACTGAAAATTTGTTTTTGACGTAGATGACTACTCTGCCTCCCCTGGTCTGCCCATCGGCTCTAAATAGGAAGTAGTTAGGGATGTTAACCTCTCTATCTGGGGTGGATGCCCGAAGCCAGGATTCAGAGAGCACAAGTACGTCTGGTGCAGTATGAGTAATCCATGCCTGGACTGATGTAAATTTCTTTAAAAGACTGCAAACATTTGCGTGCATAAAGCTGATTCCTTTCAGTCTTGTAAGGTCAAATGAAGATGAGAGAGCTTTTGTGGGACCAGGGTTGAGTTCAACATTACCTGAACACAAAAGTAGTAGGAACACAATTTTCCTTAAGGCAGCGAGGAGTAGTTTGAAAGCATGAATCTTTCTGCATCTAGTACAAGTTTGAGTGCGGGGGTCCGGAGTCCAAAGTTTCCCCTTGTGCTGACCAAGGGATGCATAGCCTATGGTCCATCCAGTATAGCACCAAGACGTGTAGGTTTTGGGTGGGTGGGGTGAGGGGCCACATATTGGTAACAAGGTAGTGGTCCCACCTCGAGGAGATTCCACAAAGTGGGAAGGGTGCGGAGTCATGTGGTGGCAGCATAAGTTATACATAGTATTAATATAAAGGCAATCTATCAGTGGTAGGAATGACTCTATGTTGGGGTCAATTCTGCTTGAATGATCTGTCACGTGGGGTACCATACATAAGCAGGTAAGTAAGTGAAACCACACGAGAACTACCATGATTGCCCAATGTGTTAACAGGGTGCGAGTTGCACCAAGACTCATTAGCTAGGTTCTATAGGTCTCAAGGATCACTGCTCCGTGTTAGACTAGCTAAAAGAGACAGGGATTGATGGTACACAAAGATACATGAAAACAGCTTGACGGCACAGATGTCTTAAGGATTTATCTTCAACAGGCAGGGGTATCCTACCGATTGCACTTCATGAAGAATATCATGGAATTGCTTAGAGGAGACAAGTGAGCTCAAGAGAGGATCACCCCTTTAAGACGTTACAGAAAGGAGAGCCCCTTTAAGCAGTTGCTGTAATTGACTAGTGTGAGGCCTCAGGGGGCGTGGATCACTGGGGAAGTGTACTTAATAAAGGAGGGAGGAGGAGGGGGTGCGGGGGTGGGCGAAAAAATTGTCCAGAGAGCAGTACAGCAAGGCAGTGGCCAAGCTGTGTTTTGAAAAAGGCGCCTTGTGTGCTTCCTTTCTCAGTGGGGATCTGCAGCATCCAATCGGGAAGCAGCCATAGTCCTCAGGAGCCAGTCCAATTACGGGGATTGAAGCCTGACAGCTCCGAGCTAGCTAGGAGCTGACCAAATGTACCTGCTTTCCTTGGTCAGGGGGTGGCGGGTTGGATGCAGAGATCCTGCCGCCAGCAGGTAGCAGCACCAGGGCCACTCAGCTGAAGTGGAGAGCCTTGTTTGGGCTTGTGTCTAAAATAGAGCAGAAAAAAAAGGCGGGCCGTTAGTTAAAAAGCCAGAGACAAAGGTCAAAGTAATTTGGTGGGAGGGCCCTGGGCAATTTAGTGCTCAGGGCAGAAGTAGGTCAAATAGGGGGAGAGAAAGGTTCCTGCAGAGAGGTCTGGTCAAAGGTGCCAGGTGGGAATTTAGCAAAACAAAAGGCTGATTCAGGAGGTTTGGGAGGGGGGCCCTTCAATGGGACCAGGGAGAGCTGGGAAGGTGGAGTGTGATGGAGAGGACTCAGGGGAGTCTGGAATGGGTAGAGAAGATGGCCCAAAATGCCAGGCAATATTTGCAGAATGTGCTGCTTCAGGGGGGTGTCAGGAGAGGGAATCAGGGGTCCAGTAGATGGCAGAGAAACACTGTGCTCAATAAGGACGAATGAGAGGAACTATGATGGGAAAAGTGTGGCAGAGCAAACAGCAGGCAGTGGTCAGTTCTAGCTATTCTACAATATTGGGCAATTAGCAGAAAAAATTCAGTAGTGCAAGTAGTAAACTATATAAACATCAGGCAGTCAAAGTTCTCTACAACTTTGCTATGCAATTCCTACATATACAGTGCAATAGTTTAAAGGCAAAATGTTTAAGCAATAGAAATATTCAGTAGTGCAAGACATAAGCTATATAGAAGTCAGACCTAGCTAATACAGCAGGCTAAACAGCCGAAAAGTCCAGGAGGAGAGAACAAAAAAAAAAAATATATATATATTTCCACATGAGCAGTAAATTCAGCAGAAAAAATTGTCCAGAGAGCAGTACAGCAAGGCAGTGGCCGAGCTGTGTCTTGAAAAAGTGCCTTGTGTGCTTCCTTTCTCAGTGGGGATCTGCAGCATCCAATCGGGAAGCAGCCACAGTCCCCATGAGCCAGTCCAATTACGGGGATTGAAGCCTGACAGCTCCAAGCTAGGAGCTGACCAAATGTACCTACTTTACTTGGTCAGGGGGTGGCGGGCTGGATGCAGAGGTCCTGCCGCCAGCAGGTAACAATGCCAGGGCCACTTAGCTGAAGTGGAGAGCCTTGTTTGGGCTTGTGTCTGCTTTCCTTGGTCGGGGGGGGGTGGCGGGCTAGATGCAGAGGTCCTGCCGCCAGCAGGTAGCAGTGCCAGGGCCACTCAGCTGAGGTGGAGAGCCTTGTTTGGGCTTGTGTCTGCTTTTCTTGGTCAGGGGTGGCGGGCTGGATGCAGAGGTCCTGCCGCCAGCAGGTAGCAGTGCCAGGGCCACTCAGCTGAGTGCCTGTTTGAAGCTCTGCACTGTATTCATATCCACCACTTCCTGAGATAGGCTGTTCCATGCATCCATCACCCTTTCTGTGAAAAAGAACTTCCTCACATTACCCCTTAATCGGCCTCCATTTAATCCCATGCTGTGTCCTCTTGTCCTGCTATTTTTCTTATATTGAAACATATTACTCTTTCACCTTGTTAATGCCCTTAAGGTGTTTGAATGTTTCGATCATATCACCTCTCTCCCTCCTTTGCTCTAGGGTATACATATTGAGCTCCGTTAATCTGTCCTCATATGTTTTCTGATGCAGCCCCTGCACCATTTTGGTTGCCCTTCTCTGGACTGCCTCAATTTGGTTAATGTCCTTGTGACGGTGTCGCCTCCAGTACTACACGCAGTACTCCAGATGGGGCCTAACCAGTGTCTTGTAAAGAGGGATTAATACCTCCCTCTTCTGACTTGTGATACCCCTACTAATACACCATAACATCCCCCTAGCCTTACCTACTGCTTTAGTGGTCTGCTTGGATGATTTCAGGTTATTGGTGATGATGATACCAAAGTCTTTTTCTTCCCTTGTGACTGCCAGCAACTACCTTCCCAGCCTGTAGGTGGCTTCAGGGTTTCTCTTCCCCATGTGCATGATCTTGCACTTCTTTGCATTAAACCCCAGATGCCACTCTTCCGACCATTTTGCCAGTTTATCCAGATCTCTTCTCATTCTGCCCACCCCATTTGCATCATCAACTCTGTTGCAGATCTTCGTATCATCTGCAAAAAGACAAACCTTACCCTCCAGTCCATCTGCAATGTCACTGATTAAGATATTGAAGAGGACTGGCCCCAAGACTGATCCCTGAGGTACCCCACTTGTGACTTGCATCTCTTCTGACTGTATACCATTTACCACCACCTCTATTTTCTGCCTGTCAACCAGTTTGCCACCCAGTTGACCAACTTCTGACCCACCCCGAGCCTACTCAGCTTATTAATCAATCTTCTATGTGGAACAGTATCGAAATCTTTGCTGAAGTCAAGGTAGGTGACTTCAACTGCTCCCCCTTGGTCCACCACTCTGGTTACCCAGTCAAAGAAATCTATGAGATTAGTCTGACAGGACCTTCCTTTTGTAAACCCATGCTGTCTTGGATCTTGTGCTCCTATGGATTCCAGGTGTTGCACTATCCTTTCCTTAAGGAGTGCCTCCATAATCTTGCCCACTACTGAGGTAAGACTGACTGGTCTGTAGTTCTCCGCCTCCTTCCTGCTACCACTCTTGTGAAGTGGGATCACTTGAGCCCTTCTCCAGTCTTCTGGGACCTCTCCTGTGCTCAGAGACTCATTAAAAAGTTCTTATAATGGCTCAGCTAGTTTCACCCTTAGCTCCTTTAGTACCCTGTGATGTATGCCATCAGGTCCCATTGCCTCGTCCATCCTGAGCTTATCGAGCTCTTGTAGGACACTTTCTTTTGTGAAGGGACTAGTGCACACCTCCCTCCCCACTGTGTCCATGGTGCTGAGCAGTGGGCCCTACCCTACCTTCTCTTCAGTAAATACTGAGCTGAAGTATCTATTTAGGATAGATGCTTTTACATGGTCCTGCACCTCACACGCCCCCTTATCGCCTTTGATCTTAGCAATACCCACTCTGGACTTTCTCCTTTCACTAGTGTATCTACAGAAAGTCTTGTCACCTTCTTTTACTGTTTGTGCTAGTGTTTCCTCAGTTTGGGCCTTTGCCTGCCTTACTGCCTTCCCTGCTTCCCTTAGGGAAGTTTGGTATGCCTCCTTATCTTCTTCCCGCTGTGTTCCCTTATATTTCCTGAAGGCCAGCCTCTTGGCTCTGACCTTTTCTGCTACTGTTCTTGAAAACCAAAGTGGTTTCCTTCTTCTTTTGCACTTCCTTTTCTCTCTAACACAATGGGTTGTTGCTTCAAGTATTGCATCCTTAATGTTTGCCCACTTTGCCTGTACCCTCTCACCTGTATTTCTTTTTGCCAGTGCTAGCTTAACTCTGTTGGCCATCTTATCAAAATCAGCTCCTGTGAAGTCCCATATTTTTGCCCTGGAATGGGATGCTTTAGTTCTAGTGGCCAAATTGAAACATACCATGTGATGGTCACTGGCCCCCAGGTGACCTTCTACCTGGAGATCTGTGATCCTTTCCCTGTTAGTCAGTAACTAGTGTCCTAGTGGCATTTCCAAGTGGTCGGCAAGTCTGTTCTAGTGCTGCAAGCCTGGGAGGTTTAAAGGGCTTGCTCTATCCCACCCTGAAGCTTTGGGATTGGCTGCCAGAATGTGAAGGGGCAGGGGTTGTGCAAGCTCCCAAGATGGAGCATTCGCAGGTCCAGCAACTACTTCTCAGTGATCGGCGGAGGGAGGGGGTAGTGGAGTCCTTCAGAGCCCCCTCACGACCCCTTGCTGGGCCTAGTGGCATTTCGTAGCGTGGTTGGCAAGTCTGTTCTAGTGCTACAAGCCTGAGAAGTTTAAAGGGCTTGCTCTATCCCACCCTGAAGCCTTGGGGATTGGCTGCAAGAATGTGCAGGGAGCAGGGCTTGTGCAGGCTCCCAAAATGGAGCGTTTGCAGGTCCGGTAACTTCTTCTCGGTGACTGGTGAGGAGTGGGGGGTGGGAGGGGGTAGTGGAGTCCTTCAGAGCCCCCTCAGAGCCAAGATATCAGACTGTAAATTGGCTATCTCTACCCCACCCAAACTTTACTCGACTAGGAGAGGTAAATCCAGAACTTTTTTCTGGAGACAGCAGTTTCATCATGAAGGTAGCACTGTTCCCAGAAAATTATAAAAAAAAGTTCCCTTTTAAAAATTAGGCTAAAACAGTGCTATGGCTATATTCACAGTTGCAAGAACTTGTATTGCTACAAACATTTAATGCCACCTACTACTTTGCAACCCCATTAGTCTGGGGTCATGATCCCTTCCTGCATGGTCACAAAAGTGTATGCAAAGCTGCTGGTATGGCGGCAAAGACTGCTATGGTAATTGTCAAGTAGGCTGTACACACTAGTAGCAGCTAACCCTCATTATGTTTGTTAAAGCCTCCTGCGACCCTTCCCCTTCCTGTAAAAGGCAGTAAAAAAAGTTGCAGTGCTGTGACCAGAAGAGATCAGATAGGTTAGGAAACACTTGGGGGGGAGCACACCATAGAGGACCAGCATTTCTGATGGACCAGAGCTAGAGGTGGTGCTAGAACAATAGGACAGTCAGCCCATCAGGGGCATGGAATTCTGTAACCACCAGCCCACTGGGCCTTTAAGGCAGGGAACGTGGAAACTTCCCAGAAGTATGCCTATTTTACATCAGTTAACCTCATGGTATCATGCCATGCTACGAATCTGTGACTGTTGTAAAGTAGCATGTTAGTGGGTGCAAATCACATTAGCATTCTTATACATCTGGAACACTAATCTGCACTGTAATGCAGTCACGGGGTGGGGGGAGGCTCCAACTCCTGCAACATACAACTCTGTGTATAGCACAAATGGTTGATGGTGCAGCAGACTGACAGAAAGCTCCTGTTTAGCAATACCACCAGTTGTGACTGACAATGGAGTCCCTACTTTCTGCTGGCAAAAGGGGGTAGAGGATGCTATTTTGTTACAGCAAGATACGCACGTGCAGACTAATCACGGAAGTACAGCTCACTGCCTTGCATGGTAACAGTAATTAAGGTCAGAAGGGACTCTACTGCCCATCACGTCCGCCTCTGCTTCATAAGTGGGGATGAATACATGTTCTATGGGTGCATGTACTCATTCATTAGGATTCCATGCCCACTCTGCTACCTAGGGTACCTTGAGACTCCCTTGGTAAGCAAACATTTGTCATGGTTTATCTTGAAGGCCTGAACTATATTCATGTCCACTGTCTCCAATGATAGGTTTACAGCCCTCTGGGAGAAGATGTGTCTCCTAATGATACACCTGACCTTACCACCTGTAAGTTTCATGGTATGTCCCTATGTCCTGCTAGAAGATACCAGATCAAATATCTCTGTCAGCTCTGTCTTGTTGACTCTGTTGAATATGTCGAAGGCTAAGTTCATTCCTCCTTTTAGTTGCTTTTTCCTCCAAGGTGAGTGTTTTAAGGGACAACAGCTTCTCTTCTCGGCTTTTTTCTCCCATACTGCTGATCATTTTGGTGGCACTGAGTTGTACCCTCTCAACTGCCTCTATGTCCTTTCTGTATTGAGTGGCTCAGAACTGGATGCAGTACTGCAGGTGGGGGGCCTGACTAAGCCTTGTAAAGCAGAAGGATTACTTCCCCTGGCCTACTGGTCACTCCCCTTTGGATGCATCGCAACATTCTTCCTGCATTCTTGACAGCAGTTGCACATTGAGAATAATGTATGGGCAACCATACACAACAAGGCGTGTTTCCATCGAGGGGTTGAGATGACAGCATAGGAACCCCGAGAGCGAAGCTTGAGAGATCCATGCTGTCATTTCAACCCCAAGATGGAAATGCAGCCTCGTTGTGTATGGCTGCCCATACATTATTTTATATAGTACATGGTTTTGTACGCAGAAATCACTGAAGTGTTACTTCCCTAAATAAAAACAAAAGAAAACAAAAAAAAAAAACTTGCCATTTCTTGGTTCTGTTTTATGATCAAAATTAAATGTATAGACTTTCACAAGTTAAAAGGTACAAAATGTGGGCAGTGGGTGGTTAGTAATCAGCTAGGTGCTGGGTGAATGAGGAATTTAAAATGTTAAGACCTTGCAACTGTGCTGAACAACTGCTTGGAATGTGCACAACAGTTTAGAATGTGCACAACAAGGTTTCTGAGCAGGCTGATTTTTATACAGAACAAGGGTGGGGGTGCAGACTACACATTCCGGGGGCAGACATAGCAACTGCGTACCCCCCGCCAGCAGCAGCAACCTCTGTAGGGCCCCTCTGCCATGTCACCCCAGCCTGCCTGGACCACTGTGAGGGCTGGGGGTGGCTGCCCAGGCACACGCCCGGTGTTTGCATTAGCTGCCCCACCAACCATCCCGTCTGCCATGGTGCTGCGGGGCACAAGGGATTCAGTGGCAGACTGAGTCCAGGTGTTCCACTGGATGCCCGCCCGTGTCCGCCGGGCAGCGTCTGCACACCTGCATGCTGGGGGGCAGGGGGGCTGTGGAAGGGAGCCATGTGGTGGTCAGCGACCATGAACACAACCACCATGCATCTTCCCAAGGATGTGGAGTTCCATTGGTGGGATACATGCCATTGGCACATACTTTCTGCCCCTTGGAGAATCCCCCCCCATTATACTTTAGCCCCTGGTCTATTATGACCTTCAGGTCCTTTTCATCTTTCACCACGACAAGGGGAGCACCACACAAGTTCCACCTCTCTTTTTACTCCCTAAGTAAGTGTAGCACTTTGCATTTGGCTACACTGAATTTCAGAACCCAGGAGGTGGGTGGATCAATTGTCCAGCCTGTTTAGGTCCTCCTGGAGTTTGTCCTCACCCTCAATGGGGTCCACCACCCTGGCTGGTTTACTGCCTTCAGCAAACATAAGCAGTATGCTAGAGACCCCAGCTTCTACATCATTTATGAAAATGCTGAACAGAGGTGGTCTCAAAAGTGACTGGAAACAAGTAGTGAGATGCTCCACTGGCAGGTCCAGGTGCTCCAGCACAATGTCAGACCTACTGCACATTCCCAGTAAGGGAGAAGCACACAGCCTTGAACTGCTAGGGAACTGCAGTTTTTCAATATTGCTGCAGCCTTGCACTACTGAACTCTGAGAGATCCCAATAAGCACCCCTCCAACATAAGTAGTGCCCATCCATTATAACCCTCTGTTTCCTCCCCAAGGCTTACTAGCTCCCTTAACTCAAGCCTAGGATGGCTATCCCCAACCTCACGTTAGCTATATACCCTAGGCTGTACCATGGACAAGATTATCAGATCAGCCCAACCTGCTACCCTTGCCGACATGTTTACTAAACCTGATCAGGCTTACCCTCTGAGATCTAGTGACCTATCATTTTTGTCTATTCCCAAGTGGATGAGCAGGCTTTCTCCTTCTTTGCCCTGAAGCTCTGGAACTCACTCCCACCTAACCTTAGGGTCTCTAGCCACCACAAATGTTCAAGAGTGAGCTTCAAAAGTTCCTACAGTCCTCTGATAAATGCTCATGTAACTGATGCACTGTACTGTTACTACAGTATAATTTGCCTTTCTGTCGTATTTTCAGATGTACTCATACGTTTCTCAGCTGTTCCACATTGCAGGATTGTTTGACTTCTACTGCTGCTGTCTGTAAAACTGTGCTTATTGTATCCTTTTTTGCTACTCTTCTTATCGCTGTTTGATGTATTTCTCCCAGGTCGTGCCTGAAAATAGGCACTGTACTAACTAGTGTACCTACCTGGTAAACAAAAACTAAATAAATGAATATACTGACTATCTACTATAACAGTATGTTGTTATATAAACCACATAAAAGATCTGCCTTATTTTTCGCCCCCAAATAGGGCATTAGTATGACTCTTACCTTAATTACGTGTCCAACACAGATAATGTCTCAGGTAGACTTTAAAGTGATACCATTAGCAAATAGTGTTAGATTTCCTAATTGTTTTCACATTCAGGTGGTATTAGTCTAATTCAACATGATGTGTGATAGTTTGTCAAATGTATGGAAATGTGTTTTAAGAGGACTTTTTTTTCCAGTGCTCAGTGCTTAATGACAGACAAGTGATGATGTGCTGTAAACCTAATCCATCTCAACAGAGCATATGTTATTCCTAATGTGCCATACGTTATAAAATACATGTATTTGGACAATGCCTTAAGCACTTCACTAGATTATGTTTAAACAGAGGCTTTAAGCAACTAAAATAATCAATTTACAAGGCTGCAATTGAATAGAAACTGCTAATCAGATAATTCTTATATTTAGTTATATCAAAAGCAGCCTCTCCCCAAGACCCACACACTCCAAAATAAATCTATGTAAATAGCAATATACAATATACCATGTTATTTTTACTTTTCAGACATTTTGCAAAGGAATAATACTACATTCTACAACTATGGTGTGTTTCTGTCACTACTACCTCTGCTCTGAGGTATGGAAGAGTCTGGTGGTGATCACCAGTGAGAGGGCTTCCTTCCTCTACTCCTTCCCTTGTTGAGGCTTCTCTCAGCTTACAATTCTTGGCTGGCAAGCTGCTAGGTAGTCAGCCAGTGGGGTAGTGAGTGGGGAGCCTGTGAGAGAACCAATAAGTGAACTAAGACACAGACAGTTGCTGACAGTGTCGCTGCGTGTGGGAGGGCACGTCAGGGAGATGTAGAGTTTTATACAAATTTTAAAACACCAGTTTGAGTTGTTTTATTAAAAGTTCAAAAGTTCAGTCTTTATTTCATTTAACAGGTCTCTCAGTCATAGGTGCCGGAAGATGGTAAAAACTGAGGGGGCGGAGGCTCAGAGGGGCACTTGTGAGTGTCAAAAGGGCACTTTCTCTACACTAGTTTTTGCCATACAAAAATACAATAAATCATGTACGCACATCATAACGTTAAGAATGCAGTCCCATTTAGGAATATTTATGCAACGACATATGAAGGTGCTAGCAAAAACAGACCACCCAGTCTAAGTCTGCTCAAGTGTACAGCTATATTAAGAAAGCAGCTGTCGACCCATTCCTTCCAATAGCTCCACATGATGTTTGAACCACAGACAGTTGCTGATAGTGTCGCTGCGTGTGGGAGGGCACGTCAGGGAGATGTAGAGTTTTATACAAATGTTAAAACACCAGTTTGAGTTGTTTTATTAAAAGTTCAAAAGTTCAGTCTTTATTTAATTTAACAGGTCTCCAGTCTCAGTTTCACTTGTGAGCCCACTCGCCAGTGTGCCAGTGACCTCCAAGCTTAATTGCTGCTACTATTCCCTCCTTTTTAAGGCCGCTGAATCTGCAGCAGTAATTTATTACAGCAGGACTGTAAAGCTTGTAACTGCAGGCCTCTAGTCTCTTTTCTTCTTAGGCTTTGCTGCTGCAGCTCCTGCAGGTAGCTCAGAGTTTACACTTGCACAATGCTCTCTGTTGCCTAATCTTATGGTGGTGCACTTCTTCAAAACACCCAAAGCAGAGCCTTACAAACCCCTCCCTTGAAGTCAGGTGATCATCTCTTGGATCAATAAAGAACTTTTATAATATAAATAAGTCATAAGAGTGCTGTCATTGTTAGTTTTTAGCAAAGGCAAAGAAAATTTGCAAACCACAAGATCCTGTATCCAACATGAAAAATCCTTTTTGAATGAACTGTAGTGTAAAGTCTATATAAGACATGGTTTTGGTTACTGTGAAAGTCAATACCAAGATGAAGGGATGTTTGTTACAAAATGTTGGTGTCTAAAAATAGATTTTGTAATAAATACTGTTTTCTTCTTTCAGTCTTGCTTTTTGGACCCTCGAGCCGTCACCCACTTATACTGATCGGGTCATGCTATGGGTTTTCAAGGACCCCTCAGATAAGTCAGCCTCTCCCCCCCACTGTCCCCGCTGATGGGGATTTGCATGGAGCACCGCCCAAGGGTAACAGCTGTTCTATAGACTGATTGGTGCACATCTCGTTTGTCCCTAATTTTTACTGACAGTCCCTCCTTCCACCCTATGGTGTGAACCGTGCCTGCGTCAGCCTCTGATATCACAGCATCCCAGCTCTGAAAGACAAGCTTCTTGGCTTAGCTCCAGTGGTCAAAGTGGAGCAGGCACTCACTAGAAACCCTCTCCAATAGAGATACACTGTCGAGTGGTAGCTACCCTAATCTGGCCTGTCCCCCAATTCAGTGACCTGAGTCCACACCAGAACTGGGGTCATGTGCACAGCAGTGCAACCCATTGAGACATCAGGGAAGCCATGAATATTATCTTTTGATAGGTGAGTGAGTCAGTCATTCCAAGTCTGCCATTTGGTTACTTTTTAGAAAACCATAATGATAAATCCACCTTCACATTTAAACACTGCACAAGACACCTCAAACAGGGCCATAAACAACAAAATAATCTCAATTAAAACTCCAAGTAGCTGCTTCAGCTCTTCAACCCAGAATCCTTAGGGGGAATAAGGTATATCACGTCCAGTGTTTAGCCAGATCTGCAACTAAAGATCACTAAAATGGCCATCTGGCTGGCCCTTCCCATGACCAAATCATATAATCTAAGAGACACAGAAAGGGTAGGTCCCTAAGAACATGTTCACATTTCAAACCACCAGTTTCTATTATTACACACCCCTGGAACCTATTATTTTTTGTTCATTTGATTGCTGTTGCTGCTAATTATTTAATAATAAATTTACTGTAAGCCAAACGGTCATGTCTTCCTTTCTTGGGACCATTTTGTTAGGGGAACCATGCTTTTGAAACACAAAACATCCACTTCCATCACAATATGCACTATGTGATGAGGTCTGTAGGTGCCCCTATCAAAGTTAAGGGAAGGTTAGGACCAAGGAGATTCAAGCTTGGACACACTGTATCTCCACTTATGCAGACTCCCTCTGAGTGTGTGTCCATCAAGTATGGAACAGGCGTAGGGTGCAGGGTCATCCTCACTTTACATCCTCTGCAGTGTGAGAGGTACTTCTGTGTCTGTGTTTCCCAAATTTGTCACCAGAGTGCTGCTACAGTCAGTAAGGTTTTTGATACTCAGTATCTTCAACACCTGGCTTGACAATAAACTGCAGAATGTTTCTCAGCGACTCCTCCAACACGTGCCATTACTGGATCTTGTGCAGGTTATTATCTCTGCAATGCACAAGATGGACCACACTCATTGCAAAAGAGCTTGGCATCTCTGCCATAAGGTTAGATCAGACAGACTGGTTCAATCATCATAAACTCTTTTTTGGACTGGGACTCTCCGTTTGCGCCTATCAGGCAAGCAGCCAACACACCCTAAATGTCCAGTGTCTCTGAGCTTTTCAGCCAGAAGGCTGGGCTTAACATGACAGTGGATCAGTTTCACTGGGCAATGACAGAAGTGAATATGGCTAAGAATCTGGAAGTCTCACCTGACTGCAGGTTGTCCCTGAAATCCTAGGTGGCATCAGTAGTAAGGTGTGGCTTTTGTCACTTGTAGAACATTGAGAGACGGAAGCCATATCTTGTGGAGCAGGACAAGACCATAGTGGTGCATGCTTTTGTGACATCGCATCAGAACTAAAGCAATGCTCTATATCTGGGTCTTGCTGGGGGTTTGATCAACTACCTGCATCTAGTTCAAAAAGCTTCAACCAGGTCGATAACCAAATCAAGCCATAGACAGCACATCACGCCTATGCTGCAGACGGTGGCGCATCACCTTCAAGGTTTGTTTGTTAACTTACGAGGTCTTAAATGGACTGGGTTCATGCTACCTTCATGGCCTCACTGTGCCACACACCTAATACATCTCCACTGCTCAACCAAGCGTCATTGCCTTGTAATCCTTGGGTCCAGCTTAATATCTTCTGGGGACTGGGCTTATACAGTGGCTGTTCCAGTATTCTGGAATGCCCTACCAAACGGCCTGCATCAAAAGCTCACAGTTGAGCAGTTTAAAAATGCTTTAAAGACCCACCTTTTCTGATTGGAATTCTCAGAATACTGATTTTACTCATATTTACAGAAATTTACTCACAGTCTCTTTTTTCCTTGATGTATTTATCCATCTCTCATGCCCACTGGGCATCCAATGCCACCCCTGCTACCTGCCAGACTCGCTGTCAGCATCACAATCCTTTCCCAGACCTGCAGTCTCACATCCTCAGCTGGCTTGTCCCTGCTGGGGGCCTGCTCTGATCATTGTCCAGGTGTGTCTCCAGAACACCACCTCACTTCCTGTTCCTTTTGTGCCAGTGTGTCCCTACAGAGAACCTGTCCATGATCTGGAGCAGGACAGTACACTGTGGATGTGGCTGAGAGTCTCTTTCTGCAGGTATGCCAGGGGTCTGTGGTGGGGGAAGACCTCAGGGCTGGCACTCAGTGTATCAGTTTGGCATTTCTGCCTTTTCTTCCTGCCCTCCTTCAGATCTCCGGTAAACTGTGGCTGGCCTTGAGGGGTACTTAACGGCGTGTGGCCACCCACACCATCAATGTATCTCCACTACCCATCACCAGGAGCAGCTACAGAGTGGTACAGTGAGCACCCACATCAGAAGGAGAGTGTCAAAGGGAGGCTTTTACTTATCCCTGCTGGCCTTTGCTCCTGATGTCTCGGGCGTGGAGCATGAACCCAGGTTACCAGCATGCCAGAGTGATCCGCATAGCTCAGTGCCACAGAACCATCCATTTACTGGTTTAATTGATAGCACTTGTGATCGCCACTGTGTACTTCATATTCGGTGCTGTTAATTCTTCTTGTAAAATGCTATGGGTGTGTAAGCCCTGAATATCAGTTCTCAAATATCACAAATGATTGCGTTTTATTTTTCCTTTGTATTTGCTGACCGTTTTGGTATTTTAT
The DNA here is from genome assembly GCA_016271365.2 of Neoceratodus forsteri. Taxonomy (NCBI): domain Eukaryota; kingdom Metazoa; phylum Chordata; order Ceratodontiformes; family Ceratodontidae; genus Neoceratodus; species Neoceratodus forsteri. Next base: position 245,710,491 of record CM028134.1, read on the forward strand.
TGTTTCTACTGCCCAATTCGTTTTTAGTTTTGTTAAAGATGTTTTAGTTTGTTTGAGATACCGATCCTTTATGTGAAATATCGGCATGACACGCAATGGTCTGCAGTTTTATTAACTTTTTCACGGTTGGGTTCTTCAAGGTGGTGGACTAACGATTAGAGGTAAGCCTGAAGAAAGATGAGTTCAGGACTCCTTGGATTTTTATTCAGTCTGCTCAGGACACCCAGGAGCGCTGTGTTTGGGAGGCACAGAAGAGTATCCTGGATATTTTATGGGTGGCCCATTCTTTGACTGATTGATTCAATCTATGAAGGAATAATGGGAGAGGATTACAGGATTTTTTACCATCAGCACCGTGAGTAGAAAGTGCTGAAGGGCACAGACCACTGAGTTAGACCAGCGGTGTGCCTGGGTGCTGTGTGTGGGGGCGGGGAGTCACCTCCGTTTACCTGGGGCTGGTGGTGGCCTTGCTTTCTGCGGCCGAGTGGGAGTAGCCTTCTGGGCTTCAGGGAGCCAGAGTCTTAGTTTGGTTTCATCCAAATCCCTTACGGGGCACTCTCTAGGGTCTGTCCCCTTTGGGAATGTAGCTGCAGGCCGCAGGAGGTGGGGTAGAATAGCCTGTGAAGTCCTAGGTTATTTTGGGGGAGGGGGCTCCTTCATGGATATTTATTTACACGCCCTAGACCGCCGTGGTATGGTCGATGTTTTAGACTGCTTTGAATTATGTTGAAGAATTCTTAAAACTGTTGGATGATTTAACGCCATTGCTTTGATTATTGAAGACCGTTGAGGAGTGCTTCGGCACTGAATTTGACTACCTTGGACCCGACTCCTAATGCTGGATTGGATCCGACTTTTATCTAGCTGGGAGTGAGGGGGCCTCAGATTGTGGTAGAAATTCTGTTAACAAGTTTACTGCCCAAGGTAAACTGATACTTTTTCTTGGTTTTGGAGTTATTCTTGGACTTATTTTCCATCGGCAATTCTGAGTGGATTAGTGCGTTGTCTGTTTTTCCCACCTCCCTATTATGGATCTCTCTTCCTGTGGATTACTGGATATAAACAACTCTGGGATCTATGGTGTGAAGACTGCTGATTTCCCTCCTCGATTTGTTATTTTATGTTTTGTTTATGGACAACTTGGTGGTGAGAGGACCTTGTGTCCATTTATTTATTTTATCGGTTTAAAGTTTTTTATTTTAAGTGTAATAATGGGTAGTGAGAGTGCCTAATTATTTACTCCCTTTCTCACTAGTTGTGAGAGAGCTGGTGGGGGGGGGGGTTATTTTATTTTTATTATATTTACTTTTAGTTTGGATGGTGAGAGAACCTTAACTTCTTTTCTGTGACATGTTATGTATGTATGAGGGGGGATCTTAGTTGTCTCCTGACTTGAGTTTCGGATTTGTTTTATCTAATAGTAGGAGGGTGGTATTTTAAATTGTTTTGTTAAATTTTTGTGAAACCTATTTTTGGGTGGTTAGTGTTATTGTAATTAGGTTTTGTATTGCTTTTGGCTGTGTAGTTGCAGCATGTGTTGGCCTCTAATCCCTATGGTGATGCGCTCCTCCTCCTCCTCTCTTCATGCCCTTCACCCTTTTTATTCTCCCCCTCTCCAATTTGAGACCTACCAGCGCCATAGAGTGCTGGGAATTATGCATAGGAGAGGGAGATGGGTGAGGGGTAGCAAACAGGGGAGGAGGAGCGAGGAGTCACCGTATTAGGGTAGTTGGATACAGAAGGCACCCTGGGTCGAAATAGAACCCAAATCGTGGTCCGCCATGTCTGGTGCCCATACCCAAGGGCACTTCCAAATTTGTTAGGCAGATGGTCTGGACAGCCTCCGAGGTTCGTCCAACTCAGGTGGTGTTGTGCAATGCCAGGTCCATCAGGAATAGGACTGCTATTATTGCTGATCTTGTGTGTTCAGTGGACCTGGCTTGCATCACCAAGATCTGGTTGGATGAAAATCCAGGTCCCGTACTGGAGGCCAATCCTCCACCTGAGTACTCGGAGACACACCACCCGAGATTGGATCGTTGTGGGGGGGTTGCGATCTGTTTCAAGACTGAACTGGGCCTCACAAGTGTAGTAGTTGAGGACTCTGAGTCCTTTGGGTGTACAGTGGTAGCAGGTGTAGGCGTTGGAATCGTTCTCATCTACCGTCCACCCAGGGATGGGAAGCAATTCCTTCAGGAAGTGGTGGACTTCGTCGTTGACATGGCATTTGAATCGCCCAGACTGATGGTTCTGGGTGATTTCAACACCTGGGTCGACGACGAACTCTCGCAATTTGGTCAGCACTTCCTCCAGTTAATGACTTCTTTGGGCCTTACATAGGTGGTTTCCACTGCTACACATAAACATGGACACTCCTTAGACTTGGTCTTCTTACTAGGGATCAAAGCCTCCAACATGGGGGTGGAACCAGTCACTTGGTCAGATCACTACACCGTGGGGTTTAGTTTTTGCACACACACCCCCAGAAGGCCTACCCCTGTGGAGATGGTTAGGTACTATCCTTTACGGGATATAAATGCCCAAGGCCTTGCGGCGGTACTTGACCTATCGTCCCCCGTGCTGGCAAGCAGTGATCCAGAGACCCACGTGTCAGCTTATAATTCGGCTGTTATGGTGGCTCTGGATTCTATTGCTACTGTCCGTGTGTGCCCCCTCTACCTTCGCCCCAAGTCCCCTTGGTTTGATGGGACATTGAGGGAGATGCAGAGACAGGGGCGAAGGTTATAATGTTGCTGGCATAGATCTGCCCTTGATGCAGATCACCTTAGATTGATGGGCCATTATTCAGACTATCAATATGCAATCACCCGTAAGAAGGCAGAATTCCTGTCCAGGGAGATTGCGGTTGCTCGGAATCGACCAGCTCAGCTATTTCGAACTGTAGACCGAGTGTGCAACCCAGCCTGTCTGCAAGTTCAGAAAGCTTTTTCGCAATTGGAGTGCAAGGAGCGTGCTTGATTTTTTGCAAATAATGTGGCCAACATCAGGGTGGATCTGCAGCTGGCAACTTCTAGGGAGGTTGTGGTTGGTCAGTGCGAGTCCGCTATACCTCAGTTTTCTTGGAGTTCCTTCAGTCGGCTGGATTTCATGGATGTCATGAGGATTATTCAGAGTGTGTGCCCTACATGCTGTAGTTTGGATCCTGGACCAACCTCCCTAATTTTGGGTTGTAGTGATATCATTGGTCCAGTCCTTGTGCGAATAGTCTGGTTCTCCTTGGAGTTGGGTGAGTTTCCTAGCTCCCTGAAAGAGGCAGTGGTGACACCACTCTTGAAGAAAGCTACTCTGGACCCAGACTGTTTCTATAACTACAGACCTATCTCTAACCTTGCCTTTATTGGGAAGGTGATTGAGAAAGTAGTGGCAGCCCAGCTGGAGGACCATTTAACTATCCACAACATCTATGAACCCCTCCAGTCCGGTTTCCGTAAAAGACATAGTACCGAGACAGCGCTGGTTTGGGTGCTCAGTGATCTCCTGAGGGTGAGAGATCAGAAGAGACACTCCATCTTGGTTCTCCTAGATCTCTCTTCAGCCTTTGACACTGTGGATCACATGGTATTGCTAGCATGCCTGAGGCATTTATGTGGAATATCGGAAACCGTCCTTCGATGGTTCACCTCATTCCTCACGGGGAGATCACAAAGAGTTGTGTCCAGGGTCTTTTCCTCGGGTCCAATGGCTTTATTGTGTGGGATGCCTCAGAGTTCTGTGCTGTCACCTATGTTATTTGCAGTGTATATGCTACCCCTCAGAGACATTGCAAGAAGGTATGGGCTAAGGTTTCACTGTTATGCAGATGATACCCTGCTATACCTGTCTTTTGCACCCGACCAGGATGGAGCTCTCTCGGTCTTTAACAACTGTCTGAAAGAAATCCAGGAGTGGATGGATTCTAGCTGGCAGAAGTTGAACTCAGAAAAGACAGAGGCATTGTTTGTGGACCCTGGTCGACAGATAGAGGGGTTGGATGTGGGTGTGCCTTCAGGAATTTTTCTTAGCGGCATTTCTCTCCCAACCTCTGAATGGGTGCGTAACCTGGAGGTGATCTTTGATGTCAGACTGACACTGCAGTCGCAGGTGTTGGCTGTCATCAAGCCCTCCTTTTACCACCTAAGGAATATCGCCAGAGTTAGGCACCTGGTTCCGTCTGACGACCTTCCAACACTGGTCCACGCCTTTGTGTCCTCGCGCTTAGACTACTGCAACTCCCTTTACTTTGGGCTTTCAGGGGTTAAAATTCACCGCCTTCAGCTGGTGCAGAATACAGCAGCCCAGATTTTGACAGGTTCTAGTAGATCTTGTCATATTACTCCGGTGTTGTGTGAACTGCACTGGCTGCCTATACAGTGGCGGATCACCTTTAAAGTAGGTTTACTGACTTTCAAAGCCCTTCACGGTCAGGGTCCGGCCTATCTGAAAGAACTTCTGGTTCCTTATTCCCCTGGTCAATTGCTCCACTCAGCCGATGATGGGCTGCTAGAGATTCCAAGGGTGAATCTTAAATCATCTGGCTCTAGAGCATTCTCTTTTGCTGCGCTTACCCTTTGGAATTCTCTACCCCGTCGGTTACGGGAATGCACCTCCATGGAAGAATTTAAGAGAGGTTTTAAAACTTTCCTTTGGCAAATGGCATTTTTAGAAAACTGAACTGTAGCTGGAATATGATCTTTTTATGTTGTGACATTGGATTTTGATATTTGTTTTATATTGTTTAACCTGTAAATTGCTTTGGATTTGGAAAAGCACTGTACAAATAAAAATTATTATTATTATCTTGTGCAATCAGTCTGCCAGCATATTTAATGACACTACCCAAGCCATGGCTAACCTGGCCCAACTCCCGGGTTTGCTCCTGAACACCGGCTTCCAGCAAAGCAGCACTGGGTCATCAGATAGCTATATTAGGACTACTATTTAAAGGGTACTTTCAGCTTCATTGCTGTTTTAAGAACTGAGTCCAGTGCAGTGGTTGTGTTAATAATGAGCTGCAGCTGTGAGGCCCAGTGCTGTAGCTCTTTTAAGGCATACTGGTTCCAGGTGAGTGGTTTGTGGATGAGGAAATCATTCTATTTCATGTTTTTTTTTCCAGCAAAGCAGCGGCTGAGAGAAAAACAGGTTACTCACCTGTAACAGTAGTTCTAGGAGTGGTATACGTTGTTCATCCACACTCTTTGGCATGTCCCCTTAAGATGAACCGGAAGTCTTCAAGCTGGCTCCTCCAACCCACCCGGGTGGTATATACCTTGGCTCTAACCCATGACGCCAGATCTTAGCCCGCTGGAAGCCAGGTTGTGTGCGTCTGCAGCCGGGGAGGTTGGGTGAGTCCGTGTGAATGAACAACATATACCACTCCTAGAACTACTGTTACAGGTGAGTAACCTGTTCTAGGAGTGTGGATATGTTGTTCATCCACACTCTTTGGCAGACTCCTAGCAGTTCTCAGGGAGGAGGGAGGCAACATGCACACCCCCTACTTAGGGAACAGAGATTGGAGAACTGAGGCCTCAAAACCAGCATCCTGGTGTGACTCAAGATCGATGTGGTAATGGGTAATGAAGGTGTTTGCCGACTTCCAGAAAGTAGTCCAGAAGATTTCCTGGATAGAGATGTCCCTGGAAGCAGCCACTGATGCAGCGGTATGGCGGGTAGAATGAGCTCTTATCCCTCTGGGAGGCTCCTTGCCTGCCAACTCGTAGCACAGACCTATGAATGATGTAATCCACCTTGCAATGGTCCATTTTGCTGCAGGTCTGCCAGAAGCGTTTTTAGCGTAGGTGACAAACAGCTGGCGAACCTCTCCAAGAATTTCTGCTGTCCTCTCCTTATGCTAGGAGAGAGCACGTCTCAGGTCCAAAGTATGGAGCCTGTATTCAGCCTCCGAGGTGTAATTAGGGTAGCATACTAGCAGAGTTAACACCTGGTTAAGGTGAAACTCTGACTCCACCTTTGGAAGGAATTTCGGCTGGGGGCGCAGGACAACCTTGTTCCTGTGAAAGACCAGATAAGGGGAGTCCAGCGAAAGCGCCTGGAGGGCCCCTGTCCTTCTGGCAGACGTGATAGCCACCAGGAAGGCCGTCTTCCATGACAAGTGTGACAATGCACACTTGTGCATTGGTTCGAATGGCTTGCCCATGAGCTTTGCCAGAACCAGCAGTAGATCCCACGGAGGTGGAGGTTCACGCACTGGAGAGGATATGTGATCCAGGCCTTTGAAAAAGTGCCTGACCACTGTCTCCTGTACCAACGTCGGCTGACCAGCCTGCGCCCGGTAAGCAGAGATGGCTGCCAGGTGCACCCTAAGGGTTGATGACCGTAAACACCCTTTGGAGAGAGACCAAAGGTAGTCGAGAATGTTAGCCACTGGACAGGATAAAGGTTCCAGGCCCTTGCCCTGACACCAAATGGAAAACCTTTTGCATTTGAAGGCATAACATTTCCTGGTCGATTCCTTTATGGATGCCTCCACAACTGTGTAGACATCTTCGGAAAGACCCAAAGCCTGGAACTCTAGCTGCTCAGGTACCAGGCTGTGAGGTGCAGGGATTGAAGGTCTGGATGGAATACCTTCCCCTGACTGAGTGATATCAGGTCAGGGCATGCTGAAAGCCACTCCAGGTGCCTGCAGCTCAGGCTAAGGAGATCTGGATACCAGAACTGGCGCGGCCAGTCTGGAACTACCAGGATCACCTTCACCTTGTCCCTCCTCACCTTGAGGAGCACCTTGTGGATCAAGGAAAATGGAAGGAAGGCGTAGAGCAGGCCTGGGGTCCATGGCCTCGAGAAGGCATCCCCTTGCAGCGAGCCCTGCTGAGGGGGGCAGGCATGAAACAGACTCAGCTTGGTATTTTCCCTGGAGGCAAACAGGTCCACCATCAGTTTGCCCCAGTGGGAGAACAGGCTGTAAGCTACCTCCGGATGGAGGGCCCACTCGTGGGATGTCTGGCCTAAGCAGCTGAGAGCATCTGCCATATGGTTTGAGGCTCCTGCCACATGGATGGCTAAGAGATCTGCCTCTAATCAGCTCACGAGGGTCCAGATGTGGAGTGCCTCCCTGCACAGCAGATGGAAGTGCATGCTGCCCTGTTTGTTGAGGTAGTATATGGTCGTAGTATTGTCCGGCTGGACTTGAACCACTTGACCCCGGAGCGGAGGAGCGAAAGCTGACAGTGCCAGTCTGACTGCTCTGAGCTCCAACAGGTTGATATGGCATCGGGACTCCTCGGGGGGCCAGAGCCCATGTACCCTTTTGTCCCCCATGTGGGCTCCCCAGCCCATGAGAGAGGCATCGGTCATGAGGACGACCGTCGGCTTGGGGCAAACAAATGGGATCCCTTCCTGCAACTGGTCTGGGGAGGTCCACCATTGGAGAGTGTCTCACATCTTTTGGGTTACAGTGATCAGCTGGTTGAAAGGACCATGGCACTGAGTCCACTGGGTGGCCAGCTCCCATTGGAGGGGGCACATGTGCAACCGAGCCCAACAAATCACTGAGGTGCACACCACCATGTAACCCAGAAGGCGCAGAAAGTCCCAGGCAGGGTACAATTGCCCAACCAGAAATGATTGGGCAAAGGAGGAAAGAACCTCCACCCTGTCCACCGGGAGCCAAGCTCTGGCTTGCAAGAGTCGAGCTCTGCCCCAATGAAGCCCATCATCTGAGAAGGCATGAGTTCCGACTTGGCCTCATTGATCAGGAAGCCGAATTGGGAGCAGGTCTGGAGGGCCAGGTCCCTGGACCTCTCCACCTCCTGTTGGGTGGAACCTGCTAGGAGCCAATCGTCGTGGTAAGGATAAATCCTGACACCCCCCCCGACGCCTGAGATGGGCCGCCACTACTGCAATGCATTTGGTGAAGACCCACGGGGCCGATGACAGGCCAAACAGCATGGCTCGGAACTCGTACAGGGTACCTTAGACCCTGAAGTGGAGGAACCGCTGATGGGATGGATGGATTGGGACATGAAAGAACGTGTCCTGCAGATCCAGTGAAAAGAACCACATGTTTCACTCCAAGGATGGTATGATCTGGGACAGAGTGACCATCCGAAAGGTGCGAGACCTGAGATATTAATTCAGGTCGTGCAGATCTAGAATGGGGCGCCAGCCCCCCATCTGCTTGGGCACCAGTAAGTACCTGGAGACAAAGCCTGGGTCTGCTGGAGGATCCGCCACTGAAGCTACTGCATCCTTAAGGAGAAGCAAAGCGATTCGTCTCAGAGAGCCGACTGGGTATGAACGGATACTCTTTCCTCCCGAGGGGCACGGGTTCGGCTTGGAAGGTACTGCTCGAACTCCAGAGGCAGTCCCTGACTGACCATTTCGAGAACCCACCTGTCCGAAGTGACAATGAATCAGGCGGAAAGGAAGTGGCAGAGCCGGCCACCCATGGGAGGGCCCAGAGCTGAGGTGATGGGAGAGGGGTTGACAGCCCCTGCCCCGTCACTGAGCAGGCTTAGAGGAGGAGGTTCCAGGACCTGAACCTCGGCCTCCTTTACGGGCCTGTTGGGGCGCCGACTTGGGCCGGGGGCACCAAGCTTGAGCCTGCTGCTGTTGCTGGTGCTGCTGTTCACCGTGAAAGGAGGACTGCTGAGTCACTGGAGAAGAATGTCAAAAAGGCTTCTCCTTTTTCTTCTGCTGGTTCTTGCATGAAGAACCCTTGGCAGAAGTAGCATCCAAGGTGGCACTGGACTGCTCAATGTACTGAAGGTGACCGGCCACTCCAGGGCCGAACAAGTCTGTCCCGAGGAAGAGCACGTCAGCTAGTTTGTGCCGGGTATCCGCCAGAAAGGATGAGAGCCTCAGCCAAGCCCTGCGACGAGAGGCAACCGCGGCAGCCATCGAGCGGGCACAAGAATTCCCAATGTCCAGGGCCATCTGAAACTGCTGTTTGGCAACAGCTCGGCCCTGATCCTGGACCTGCTTGACCGTGGCCTGCATGTCCATCAGGAGATGTGGGAGAACTTCATCCAGTGACCTTAAAAGGGCATGAGAAAAGTGTGCCATGATGACAGCTGAACTTGCCTGACGAAGGCCCAAGGAGGAAGCCGCATAGGCCTTCCTGGCTGAATGGTCCAAAAGCTTGGTCTCTTTATGAGGAGGTCGGTCAGTGTCAGCAGAACTGCCAGTACGCCTGAACACAGAGACGGTCACCAGGCTCTCAGCCGAAGGGTGCTCTGTGAACACCGCAAGAGATCCCATGGGCACTGCATACTTGCGGGCCACACGGGAAGATGGAGCTGGACAAGAGGCAGGATGCTGCCAAAGTTCTACAGCCAGGCTGACAATAGCCTCAGCCACAGGAAAGGCCTCCAATCGTGTATCCCCTCTCTTAAGGATGTCCGTAAGAGGGTAGTCTGCCTTTTTCTGGATTGGCTCCAGGGGCATCCCTGTAGATTCAGAGATGAGGTGAAGAATCCCTTGAAAAGATGAGGGACCTTCCTCCGTCTCTAAGCCAATGGTTGATTCATCATCACCTGGATGAGAATGCAAGTTGGTGACGTCCGTATTCGAGGAATCCGGGTATAACGGCTGACCACCCAGGTCACCTTCGACTCGCCGAGGGCGGTCTAGGGTGACCGTGACTGACAACCGCTGGGGAAGCCCGGTGTCTGGTCTATCTTCCTTGGAAGGAGCCCCTCCCACAGGCTGTTTAGGCGGTGGTTCCAACACAATAGGTGGAGGGATCATTTTGGGACGAACTGGTGGATTTGCTGGCTCTGCAGGCTGAAGAACCAATTTAATCAGCTCCGAAAGAGTCGGCTTCAGCCTAGGAGGCAAAAGCCAGGTAATGGCCGGTGTAGAAGCTGGAGTCGGCTTGTGCCCAGTCAAAATTAGCTGTTGCCACAAGAGGTGCTCATAGCACTGACAGAGTTTACGCCGGAGCCTCTCCTCATCTGAGGAGGATGAGGACGACCGATGATGTCGCCTCTTTTTAGAGCGTTTATGGCTCTTCCTTGGCCTGTCGGTCGAGGGGGTCCGAGACCTTGATCCAGATTGGACGGGCTGACTCGGACCATTTCTTCAATGGGAGTCCCAGCAGGCTGGGTCTCGTCATCTGGAAAGACCAGATTAGGGGTTCAATCGAGGGAATCATCAACCAGAGTCGGCGAGATCGGATCTATCGATCATGATTTCAACATCGTTGATCGATATTTTGGTCGACTGACCAGACGGCAAAGCCGAAAAGCCAGTGGCCAAAGAAGCGATCTCGACCGAAGTCGAAACCGCATGTTCCTGGGATCAAGATCTCTCCCGCTCCCAAGAACGTCTCCGCCGAGATGAAGATGATCCCAGAACCTTCTCCCGTTTATGGGATTGAGAGGAGTGTGAGTCCGTAGGTGCCTCTCCCTTGGTCGGGAGAGACTGGCACAACTCTTGGAAGTAACCCGAGAAGGTGGAACCCAAGTTGAGTGGAATGAAGAAGCTCCGAGAAGTCTCTGCACCATGAGCCACTTCCTCCTTGAACGCTTGCATGCGTTCCAATTGTTCGGCGGATCCCACAGCCGTGGAAACCGCCCACTTAGACTCCTTGGATTTCACTGGAGGGTTCCTCTTCTCCAGCCTCACCAGCCTCAGGTGTGCAAGACGGTCGTCAGGGCGTTGGGATGAAAAGCGAACACTTATCATTTCAGTGTCCTGGTCCTTACCGAGACAATGACGCGCCAGCGGTGTGGGGATCGGTGCGACATTTCTGGCTACAAGGGCACCAACGAAATCTGGGGGAAGACTTGTCTTCCATAATAGAAGCAGCAAACTTGCAATCGCTAGCGTGAACAATGCTAATTTTCGGAATGACCAAAGGTTTGAAAGCCAGGCCTACAAGATGCATGAGCATAAGGGAGGCAACCTGAATCTTCCAGCAGAAAGGAAGATCTGGCATCATGGGGTGGAGCCGAGGTATATACTACCCAGGTGGATGGGAGGAGCCAGCTTGAAGACTTCTGGTTCATCTTACAGTGGAAGGGGACATGCCAAAGAGTGTGGATGAACAACATATCCACGCTCCTAGAAATGAAAATTACATACTTATCTTAACTGTTTATCTTACAGAATATCTTCACCACTGACTACCACTTATGGGCCTGGGACCGAAGGGAATAGGACCCCATAGGAGCATAAGTTGAAGGGGGGGAGCCAGCCACATCTAGTGAGCACTGCACCTGCTCACCCCATGTGGTGTCACATGCCAGTCAATAACCATTGCTGGCTCCCGCAGTTACCTCAGTTCTGTTCTCAAGGAGAGAAACAAAGTAGGGAAAGAGAGAGAGAGAGCTAAGAAGTTCCCTAGCAGAAAGGGATAGGGACAGGATATAGGAATATAAAAAAACAAACAAAATAAAACCGACTACCAACCTTTACATAGAGCAGCAGTGTACACTACGTGGCACAAAGGGGTAGTTGGTTATAGAGCCGGAGCTGCATACCACTAGCCAGACAGGAGGTGGACAGTGATCTTAAAGACAGCAGCCCTAAAGCATGTAGCTCTGCAGAAGACAAACAGAGGATGCCCAGAATCGGGACCCCCTTGTAACTGAGATAGCATAATGTGTCAGAATAGGAATTAGACACATGGACTCCTGGAAAAAACAATCCCATGCTACCAGATAGAGGCCTGACTGGATTATCAGTTAATATGCCCCTTTTCACCCTTGCTAGAGAAGAATAGGGGATTTCCAGGTGCATGTGGAGTTGCTGGACTAAATCGTCCAAAGATGACGAGATGTGCTAATCTCCCCAGGCATCCCAAAGAGTAGAGGGTTAAGAGCCCAGCTGGTGTAAAGGAAGAATATGGCCATACTAACCAAAAAAAGTCTGACATTTAAGAAGGTATGCAAGTGCATACTACCTCTCACAGGCAGTGCAACTGTCCAGTACAGTTAGACTGGATGGTACCCAGAGGCAAAGACTGCATTTTGCAAGTAATAGTTATAGACCCCAGGAGGGGATATACCCCATGTGGGGAGATGGAGGACAAAAACTAAATAAAGGAAGGAAAGGAACACCTGTCCCTTCCTCCTTTCAGTTATTTATTGACCAACTGATTTATTTTTGATTTGCATGAGGCCGGAAAAAGACTCTCACTCCAGTTTTTTTTTTTTTTTTTTTTAGGTGAAGGACGGGACTCAATGATGAGCCCCCGACCCCCTTGTTATATTTTGTTGAAAGCCACTCCAGGGGAGTGCACTTGTGATGCTGGCCAGTACTGAAGAGTGAGCTGCCCATAGGCCCTGACTCTGCTAGTGTGGGGAGATGGTGGGTGGATCTGGTAATTAATGGTGACGATATTCTTCAAAATCAACAATTACAGTAACTAATTTTTATATATTCCAAGAATCAATCCTCACCAGTGAGTCCCACTTATGAGTCTGAATACCAGGGCTGTTCCTTCTTCAGAAGGAGCAGCTAGTTCACCCTGGGGGTAACAGATACCCTTAGCCATCTGTGTGGGGGAGAACACCTGAGATCAGAGGCCCCTTACAGGTCTGGTGAGATCTGAGACTGGTTGAGACCAGCCTGGAGCTCCTGTGCCAAAGGAACAGGAAGATGCTCCAACAGTTCCCACCTGACCCTGGGGAGGGGGAAAAAGTGAGTCCCCTGGAAATGCAAGTTAAACACCTTAAGTCAAACCAAAGGTGCCAGCCGAGACAGGCTAAGCTATGCCATCCACTTGATGCACAACAGTTCCTGCTAGCCTGAAGGCCATCTCACTTGCATCGTACAATGCCCCTGACTGGTGTAGAGCTACCTTTCGGCCCCCAGCAGAAAGCTCAATGGCTTGCCTGACTGACTCATTTTAAGGCACAGCAGCTGAGAGCTGACTTAGCTGCAACTACAGGCGATGACTGAAGGTTGCTAGATGTGCCTGGTGTGCAGAGATGCACGTGAGGCCATGTGATGAGGTAAAAACCTTCCGGACAACGGCACCTGTCTGAGCGGAGGTGGATAAAGCATGAGGCGTTGACGGCTCGATGGGGTCTGCAGTACTTCCAGCCCTGAAGAGGAGTGAAGTACTGCACCTGCAGACCCTGTGTGTGCATGATACCGCAAGAGGAGGTCCTCAGGGGCTAACAGACATGATGAGAGACCCCTCCACACTGCCCTTGATGCCTCCTGGAAGGCTGTAGGTCACGGCAGGGATGACAGTTGTACGAACTTGTACGAACATACATACGAACATATTAAATTGCTGGCAGAAAAAGGCTCACAGGTCTGTCAAGTCTACCCGATTGTGCAGGTCTTAGTTTCATATCACTACAGCTGCCCTACTCCCACCCAAACCCCTCCCTTCCTCCTCTTTCCCGGTACTTCCCCACTTTGTGTTCTTGACTGTACTAACCCTGCCCTTGACTCAATCCCAACCCCGCTTAAGCTATCCACTGTCCTTTGAGTGATTAACTTCTCTGGCAGTGAACTCCAACCCACCACCACTCTCTCTGTGAAGCAGTGCCTCCTCATCTCCCTCCTAAACCTTCCCCCTTCCAACTTCAGACTGTGCCCCTTATTGACCCTTCCCCCACTTTAAGTGGAACACTCCTCCCTCCTTGACTTTATTTATGCCTTTCAAGTATTTAAAGGCCTTTACCATGTCTCCTCTTTCCCTGCTCTCTTCCAGTGAGTACATGTTGAGCCCCTTCAACCTTTCCTGGTATGGCAACTCCCCTAGTCCCATGATCATTTTTGTAGCCCTACACTGTACCCCTTCCAGTAATCTCCCATCCTTTTTGAGGTATGGGCACCAGTACTGCACACAGTACTCCAAGTGTGGCCTAACCACTGATCTATACAATGGCAGCATGACCTCCCCCTTTCTAGAGGTGACCCCTCTGGCAACGCACCCCAGCATCCTGTTTACCCTTGCTGCCACCCTCCTACACTGTGCTGATACCCTCATGTCCCCTGTAACTATTATCCCCATGTCCCTTTCCTCCTCTGAAGCTGTTACCTGCACTCCCCCCAGCCAGTACCTGTTCCTGGGATTTCTGTCTCCAGGGTGCATGACCTTGCACTTCTTAGAGTTAAACCCCAACTGCCACTCCCTAAACCAGTGTTCAAGTTTAGCTAGATCCTCTCTGAGTGCCTGCCTCCCTTCCTCATTGTCCACTTTTGAACAAATCTTAGTGTCATTCGCGAACAGGCTGATCTTACTCTTGACCCTCTCTGCAATGTCTCCAGTAAAGACATTGAACAAAACAGGGCCCAGCACTGAGCCCTGCGGTACCCCACTTGTTACTGGCCTTGACTTGGATGTCTCCCCCCTCACAACTACCCTCTGTTGTCTGACCTGCAGCCAACTCTCCACCCATCCCACCAGTTTTTCCCCTGCCCCCATGTCACTCAGCTTGTTCATTAACCTCCTGTGCAGCACCAAATCGAAAGCCTTGCTGAAGTCCAGATACAGGACATCCACAACATGACCTATGTGAACCACCCTAGTGACCCAGTGGAAGAAGTCAATCGGGTTAGTTTGGCAAGATCTTTCCATGACAAACCCATGCTGTCTCTCGTCCTGCAGACCATTATAAAGAAAAGTTATCAATTTCTCCTTCAGAATGGTCACCATCAACTTCCCCACTATGGAAGTCAAGCTCACCGGTCTGTAGTTGCCCAGTTGGTCCTTGTGTAGACATTGGGAACCACAAGGATTCCCAAAGGCAGGGCTGCAGGATTGTGACTTGTGACTGAGCCTAGGTCGAGTGCCTGGAGCATCTCCACTAAGAATCGCTGGAGCATTTTATCAGAATGTGTTGGACTTGTTGGTTCGGGAACAGTTCCAAGGATTAGTGATGGGGGGAGACTTCAACTACACCCCAGATAGAAACCTGGACCACTTGGAGGGCAGAGGAAGGGGGGGTAACTGTATGCGGAAGTGGCGTGAGGGACTGAATGAGTTAGATGTTATAGATGCTTGGATGGCAGTGAACCCCAAGGGAAAGGAATTCACCTTCTACTCCTGCCCACACAAGACGTGGTCTCGGTTAGACCATATATATATAGCGGGGGACTGGTATTCTAAATTGGCAGTAATTAAGCATGGCCCCATATATGTATCGACCACGCAATGGTCATTTTGTCCCTGGAAATGACCTCCCAACAGGTGAGGACTAACATGTGGTGTTTCCCGTCCTACCTGCTCAGTTCCCAGGAGTTTAGGGAGTATCTTAAGACACAGTGGGAATTGTATACTTCTATGAATGTTGCTACTGCCCCATCTATGCAGGTGTTCTGGGATGCTAGGAAGGCGTTTATAAGAGGAGCTGTCATTGGATATGTAAGTAGATACAAAAAAAGTAAGCTCCAGAAGCAGAAAGAATTACGGAGCCGGATGAGAGAGTTGGAGCGCCAGATGGTGAGGGGGGGAGGAGATGAGGTGTCCTGGCAGTTGGCAGCCAGCAGAGAAGCCCTGAATAAGTCACTAATGGACGAAGTACGTACGCAACTCTTCTTCCGGAAGCATAAATTCTATGAGTGGGGCAATAAACCGGTGCCCTTGCTTGTTAATTTGATCAAAGGGAGGAGGGGGTGTAAAAGAATCAATGAAGTAAAAGACAAGCAGGGAGTCCTGCACAAGGATACTCAGGATATCTTGAGAAGCTTTGCCCGATTTTACCAAGATCTGTACAAGTCAGACGGAGGGGACGTGACAGATACAGTGAGGATGTTTTTGGAGGGTATGGTGGTGCCCAAAATATCTGAATCCTGGAGGGTTTGGATGGATAAGGAGATCTCCAGAGAGGAGATTGCTAGGGCCATTGCCTGTTTAAAGTCGGGCAAAGCATGTGGACCGGATGGTTTACCTGCTGAATTTTACAAGGCGGGGGGGAGTGGAGCACCTCTGGGCCCTGTTCAAGGAAGTTAGGGAGGGGAGGCCGCTACCTCTCACTATGGGGAGAGGTGATTATTTGTGTTATTCCGAAGCCTGTGAGGGACTTGAAAGACTGTGCCGCCTATAGACCCATATCTCTCCTTAATGCCGATGCGAAAATCTTTGCTAAGATTTTGGCGTCCAGGTTAGATGGACTCCACTGAGCCTGATACACGTAGACCAAACAGGATTTATTCAAGGGAGGCACTCGTATCACAATGTGAGAAAGGTTTTAAATGTGATACAGAGTGCCTCGAGAACACAGGGGCCCACAGCGATCATATCCTTAGATGCCGAGAAGGCATTCGATCGCATTGAGTGGGAACACCGGTTTGAGGTGTTGGAGAGATACAGCTTCGGAGGAGAATTTAGGGGGATGGTAGGTGCCTTGTATGCTTTTCCTCGGGCTTCGATACTAATAAATGGGGGTATGTCGGAATGGGTCTCCCTGCATAGGGGAATGAGGCAGGGGTGCCCGCTATCACCCCTCCTCTTTGCCTTGGCAATTGAACCCCTAGCTACTCATGAATTAGACAATGCCCAGAGGTCAGAGGGTGGGGGAGGAAAGGCAGCATAAGCTGTTATTGTACGCAGACGATATGATCCTCTACCTGAAGTACCCAGAGGAATCTGTGCCGGCCTTGTTGAGAATTGTTGCTGATTTTGCAGAGTTCTCAGGATATAGGGTCAATATCGATAAGTCAGAATTGCTATTGGTGGGAGATCCTGGGAATCAGGTGGGAGGAGGGGAGTGGGGCCTGCGAGTGGTGTCTTCCTCCTTTAAGTACCAGGGAGTAGTGATAGGGAAGTGGACAGAGGACCTGTATCGGCTGAATTACACCCCCATGATCAGGGGGTTGCTCGAGGAACTGAGGAGGTGGCATGCCTTACCCCTCTCCTGGTTAGGATACATTAATCTAATTAAAATGAACATCCTACCTCGTGTCCTTTACCTGCTTCAGATGCTCCCAGTGGGCCTTAATAATAGAGACATAAAGACTTTGGAAAGAGGGTTTGGGGAGTTTCTGTGGAGAGGGAAGTGGGCACGGATGTCCTTGAAATGGTTGAAAGCATGCACCGAGGGAGGGGGCTTGAACTTTCCAGATCTGAAGCATTATTTTCTGGCAGCTCAGGTCAGGATTATTAAGGACTGGCTCACTGAGGTGGATACTGCTAGCTGGTTAGATTTAGAAGAAAAGGGAGCAGGAGGACAGCTGACTGCCTATTTATCTGGCCGAGGTAGGAAGGTGTATGCTTCCTTGGGTCGTCTGAATCCCTTGGTGCTGTCGGTACTGGACAGCTGGGCAAACATAAAGGCTGTTCTGGAGAGTAGGGAACAGGAGACATTATTATTACCTATTGCTAGGAATCCCTTCTTCAGGCCTAGTTTGGATGACAGTGGCTTCCAGGAATGGGAGAGGAAGGGGGTGCAATGTTTAGGGGATTTATGTTAAGGGGGTATCTTGCTCTCTTTTCAGGAGATGCAGGAGAGGCTCGGGATACCGGGCACTCACCTCTACAGATTCTTTCTGGTTAGGAATTTGAGTAGAGAGGTGGGCAGGCAACAAGCAGAACCCTCAAGGCTGGAACAGGTGGTGGGGATATTAGCCATGGTGAGAAAGGGATCCCTCTAGGGTATTAAGGAAGGCTGTGCGCTTGCTAAGGCAGAATATGAAAGATATGTCGGATAAGACACGAAAGCTGTGGGAAAGAGACATGGGTCTGGTTATATCCCGGGACAACTGGGGGTTAGTATTGGAGTCACAAGCAGGGCTTTTGGCTTGCAATAAATACAAAGAAAGCACTTACAAGTTTGTGCATAGACTCTACTGCCCACTGGTGGTGAATCATAGGCTGCATCCAGAAGCATCAGAGATGTGTGGGAGGTGCAAGATATACAGAGGCACCTATTTCCACTGTTTCTGGGAATGCCCCTCTCTGAGGGTATATTGGGGAAGTATAGGCGACAGCTGAGCACCATGCTGGGTGCAGAGTTGTTGCCTTCTCCCCTTAGCTTACTTTTTTGGTATCGAGGAGGGAGAAAATTGGATTCCACATCAGAGGTGGCTCAGAATACTACTGGTGCAGGCTAGACAGGTGATTCTAAATACCTGGGTGTCGGGAGAATCCTCCACGGTGGCACAATGGCGCATCCTATCCATTCGGGCGCTGGCCCTGGAGCAGAGATCATACCAACTGCAGAATGAGGAAGATAAATTTATTAATCAATGGATGTCTTTTATGGATACACTCTCAGCGGATGAGCTCATGATAATGAATGCTGGATAGGGGAAGAGGTGGTTGCAGAAGGGAGAGTTGGGTGGTAGGCCCTACCCTCCAATATAGGTTAGTGATGGGGAGCCATATGAACTAGGTGATGGGGTTGAATAAATTAATAGGTGGCATGTAAAAGACCTTGGTATGTATGTATATAGGTTGAGTAATATGTATAGATTAGAATATATTTTCTTTTTACATAACAGTCCTTTTTTTTTTCCCCTCTCTCCTCTTTCCTCCTTCTTCTTCATTCTCTCTTCTTTCTTCTTCTTCTCTCTAAAAAGATAGAATGTTAAATGCAGGTCGAGGAATTAATTGCCTTAATTGACTATATTGATGCATGAGTAATGATGCTTTATGTGTACTGACTGTATGTTGTTTTTTGTATGCTGAGAAATTTAATAAAAAGAGTTAAACAAAAAAAAAAAGAATTGCTGGTACAGAGTGCACTCAGCAGCTGAAACAGGTAGAAGGATGATTCACTGTCCTCTGAAGAGGATGTCAATGGAGATGAGACACTGACCCCAGGTGTGGTTGATGCAGGGGAGAAGGATCTAAACTGGGCACTGTCAGAGTCACTGTGAAAACTATCTAGAGCACCAACAAACTCTCTGTGTTCTTCCCACGTTAGTGGCCCCTCAGGGCCTAAGAACAAGGGCAACCTTTCCATAAAGTGGTGAGGCCCCAGACAGGGATGAGACTCGGGGTCTTGAGGGACTCGACCTGGGCTGCAGAATTATGAAGGGGGCCTTGCCTGAGGTGGTCCTGGTGGAGTCACCCTAAAGGGGTCCTCCCACAGCAGAGGAGTGACCCGATCAGTGCCCATGGGGGTCCCACCTCAGAAGAGGAGGGCGGAGCAGTACAATCCCCATAGGACGGCCCTGGTCCTCACCAGTGGCAGTGTTGACCAGCACCTCTAGTGAGAACTCTGCCTCCAGGCAACCATCAGACTCCAAGCTGTAGCTGCCTCTGACACTGGACTCAAGGCTGACAACAACCTCGGAAATGGGTTCGTCCCCATCACCACACCCAGCAAAGCCCTCAACATCTAATCTAGAGTCATCCCCCACCCCAGTGCAACAAACAGCACCAGGGTAGAGATGACCTGGGGCCATCACTGTCATCAGCATCTCACCCTGTGCCAGACCCAGGACTGATACACGGTCATTGTGTCCGTTGCAGCATGTGACACACTGTCACTCCCCTTAGTTTTGCTAGCAAAATTGGGTAAGTGACAACCTCCACCTCAGCAACAGGACTAAAAACAGCCCCAGTGCCAGTCCCTCCTCTGACACTCAGAATGGGAGGGTCCTTGGTAAGACCAGAATGGGGAGTGATCAAATTGATATGAAGCTGGTTGCTCTAATGCTTGATGAGCTAGCAGCCCCAATTACTGAGGTATTTAATGCCTCCCTGAGATCGAGCATGTTCCCAGATGCATGGAAATCCGCGCTGGTTACACCAGTTTTCAAATCAGGTGACAAAACACTCACCGCCAACTATAGGCCCATCTCAATCCTCCCACCCCTCTCCAAAGCACTTGAGAGAATAGTCTCTTAACAGCTCACTGACTTCCTTGATAGGCACAAATTGCTCTGCAACAATCAGCCTGGTTTTCACCAAAAACACAAAACTATCACCGCTTTGGTTGATTACACCTCCCAGCTCTACGATGCCCTTGACTAAGGGATGGTGGTTGGGTCAGTTTTCATTGATCTCACAAAAGCGTTTGACTCAATTAACCACCAGCTACTGTTAAACGCACTGCTCTCAACAGGATTGGCCCCAGATACAGTTATCTGGTTTCACAGTTATCTGTCGCAAATAACTCAACGAGTTAGAATCGGCGATTCACTCTCAGACCCAAAGGTAGTGACCCTTGGTGTACCCCAAGAGTCCATACTTGGACTACTCCTATTCAGCCTGTTCATTAACCATCTCCCTGAAGCCTGCACGGCAAACATCATATTATATGCAGATGACGCCGTTATATCAGTCCCTGGCAGGGACAACTCGGCCATCACGGATGGCCTACTCGATAGTTTCCACAAACTCGAAACCTGGTTCTGCCAACACAAACTGCTATTGAACCATAAAAAAAACAAAAGCATGCTGTTCACGGTCCCTCAGAACAAAATGAACTTCAACCCACTTCTAATTCAGAACCTAAAATGTGACACACTAGAACAAGTCTCCTCATTTAAATATCTGGGTGTTTACCTTGATGACACTCTCAACTTCTCCCACCACCAACACCAAAACTGCCAACATGAAACCAGGGATCCTCCATAGAAACAAGCACTTGATGACACCTGCTGCACTCAAATTAGCCACAGGCAGCACAGTAGTTTCATCCATTGACTATGGGTTACCAATATACATAGCAGGGTCAGACACTGCCCTAAACAGGATAAAGACGCTAGTTAACAGGGCTTGTCATTTGGTACATGGGGCAGACCATTGTACTCACACCTGTGTCCTCTACTCCGAGACTGGCTGACTCCCTGTGCACCTAAGGGCACAATATCAAACCTGCCTAATCATAAAAAAGCACAACTAGGCCTAATGCCAGAATCTCTATGTGGTCTGTTCGAGAAGTCAGTGCAAGCAAGTCATACCAGGAATGCGTCCAAAGGAGGACTACAAGTCCCTTTCAAGCGCAAGTCTTTGACCCAGAAATCTATCACCTATAAGGGCCCCAAATGGTTTAACGAACTACCCGGCATGTTTACAGATGGCATCAAGCTGAGTCTGTTCAAAAGAGGGCTGTGGTCCCATCTAAAGGGTGTGTCTACCTGAACCTGCACAAACAAATGACCCACTGGTTCCTCTTTTTTCTTTACTTGCCTCTCTTAACCACCCCCTCTCCTACCCCAGCACTCCAGAAGTCGAATTACCCCCCCACCACCTTACCCTCCTCTGCCCCTACCACCCTCCACCTCTTGACAATACCTCTCCGGTTCTAACCCCCCTCCCCTACTCATCCCTCTGCCCAAACATCTCTTTGCTGCTGTCTTTTTCTTTCCTCCCTGACCAGCCTACCCTGCAATCATCTGATGTAATGCACTTTATTGTATTATTACGATGTACATGTAACAAGTCTTAAACCTCATGAGATACCATACGGTCCTCATGTTGCTTTTTCTCTGTGTTCTCGGTTATCTTCTTGGTACTGTAATTGTATTGTACTGTATTGTCCTTGACTTGGAACCTTTGAAAATGAGTCTCTGACTCAAAGGTAATAATCCTAATCGAAATAAATAAATAAATAAAAATAAAATAAAAATGGTGTCAGAGAGGGGACTGGCATCATCTCAGGTGACACCCAACATATCGCCACTGCAAACAGTGACAACAGCATGGTCGATGGCTGATGATGACACCGAGGTGTCCACCAGTATAGACCAAGCGTGTAGCTTTGGCCTGCCACCAGGGACATCTGCTGCTCAGGGCAGACAGACTGTGGAGGGTGCTCGGCCAGCTACCCAGCAGATCCAATCACCATAGCCATGATGCCTCAGCATGGTGAGGTTGAGGACAACCCTGTGCTTCCATGGAATCAGATGTCCCAGGAAGAAGCCAAGGGGAAAAGCCTAACATCCTTGCCTTGGCCACTAGCCTGTGACACATGCTTCCAGAGGTGAGGATCAGATGACCTCACCTCAGCAATAGTTCTCTATAGTGTCACAGTCCATAGAGGAGCAGGCACCCACATATCTATATCGTGCTCTGAACCAGGAGAGGCCGCAAAGCACTAATGCTGGTCCAGAACAGCCATGGGTTTCCTACAGGGCACCAACACATAATGGGAGGCTGTTGGACTTTGACGTCTCAGCTCTTTTTACTCACACTTCAGCACCATGGAAAATAATAAACACAAGTGGCACCACAGAATTAAAAAAGAATAGCAGTGATGCACGTAGAAAGACGGTGACAGTAAAACTGAAGCACTGATGCTCCCATGGCATGTACTTGACAGTGGAAAGAACAGAACTGAGGTTAAGCAAGAAAGCCAGCAACAGTTATTTGCTGGCACTTGATACCATGTAGGGGTGCGCAGGCGCTGTGCTCAGTAGTTGGGGATGGCTCCCTTCCTGCAAAACATTTACTCCTGCAGGGTCTTAGCGCCTCCGGTCCAAGACCCATAAGTGGGAATCAGTGGGGAAGATTGATTCTTGGAAGATCTTGCTGTTTAATTTTCCAGCATTTAGATCACTGGTGTTCTATATGTAGGTGCACTGGTATTAGCACATTTGGGTCTGTGTATGTGCATTTTTTATGGGATTTCTGCATTTATAAAGGTTTACTATGTCTGAATTTGGTAAACATTTTGCATTAGTTTTTCCTTCTGTGTTTGATTAGGGAGCACCACTAAGAAACTTCTTCCTGTTAGTGCCAATGTTGTCAATGGAGAATTTGATACAAATATATGTGTGAACATACGAATATGGCAGCAGATAAAGGCCTTACAGGCTACTGAAATAGCAAGGTTGAACAGACATTAAGCAGACACGGTATTTCCATATCATGTAAATGTAAGACCATACAATTAAACACAAATGAATACTAACATAGCACTGAGCAAGTATCTAACATAAATTATTAAGAACCGTGTCATTGAGTGGGTTCAATGCTGAATAAAGTTCTTCCTGCAGAAACAGATAATACATGGAGAGTCCTTTGGCAAAATCTATTGCATGTAGTAGCTATCCTAGGTGTGGACCAAGCTGACTACCAGATTAGAGGGTACCTCCTCCAGCATCCAGAGGGACAAACATCTCTGGTATCAAACAGGCACAAGGTGGATCCAGAGTTGATCGCTCGTCCCAATCCTTATACTCCTCCAGTTGAAACATTTCCCATTTTGTCCACCTATTTGTGAATACCAGGAGTCTGTTGTACAATAAACATCAATCATTCTATACTTTGAATTTGATTTGAGTGATTACTTCAATCCAGTCCTGTAAAGCTTAGTTCCTCCTCTTTAAGCCATCTTCATGTGATTACTGCTGCTGCTGCTGCTGTGAAAACTGTCCATAAATAAATAGCTTCCCTCCCCTTCAGAGTTCAAGATTTAATTCTCAATGGTAAGAGTTCACATCCCAAGGGTTCAGTAATATTCGGAACAGAGGTTATACATCTTTTTATTGATGACCAGAAGCCAAGAAGTTGACGATAATGCCAGAAAATGTAAGCTTGCAAAGCTACATCAGTATCACACCTCTTCTAGCAATGTGGGGTTATTAAGGGGTCCCATTTCACCTGTGAGGCAGGTACTAAAAATATCTCACCCTTAGTTTCTAAGCAAACTCCCTCCACCTAGGAGAGGAAAAAGTGCACCATACTTTCTCCCACTGTTTACCCACTGGATATCTGTAAAGTCTATGATCAGATCCGTTTCCCAAGATAGTCTGTTATAGCTCACATCTTTAAGATAACTGGAAGACATGAGAGTTATGCCACCTCTTCCATGTGATAACCCCCAGATCTCCACAAAGAGCGGCACTACAGTCTGTGCAGTGAGACCCTCACTGACTTTCCAGATTAATGCCATAATGTGGTCCCTATACTGGACATATCAAAATCTGTCAGTACACCTCCAACCACAAGACTTGACACATTCCTACACTGTTTTCACCATGACATCCTGCAGGAGTTGTCAAGGGGAGTGGAGGCCCCCCTGTCAGAGCAAGGAATGGACCGTGCTGTTGCCACTTCTGAAATTCTATCAATGGTATATGGTAGGGGACATATTGGTACAAATATAAAAAACAAGGAAGCATGTTCGTTTTAATGGACTATATTCTTGAGTAAAATGCTAGCGGGAATAGTGCCCAACATTTATAGTTAGCAGCGCACTCACCAAAGGGGAACAAATCTCAGTGAATAATTAGTCTGAGTGAAGGCCCACATGAATTTATTTATTTATTTAGTTTTTGTTGACCGGGTAAGTGCACTAGGCAGATTCTACCTATTTTCAGGCACGACCCGGGAGGGGGGGGGATACAGATGAATGCCAACTGACCTTGAACAAGATTAAGCTGTTGGTGGTATTTTTAGTGAATGGGCAAATTTAGCCAGGGCACCGGGGAACTTCATCTGCTCCTTTCAAGAAGTGCCATGGGATTTTTAACATCTACCTGAACTACCACCAGAACAGGCAGATGGGACCTCAGTTTAATGTCTCATCTGAAAGATGGCACCTCCAGAGTGCAGCACCCCCTCATGCTGCACTACAGTGTCAGTGCTGGGATATTAACCCAAGTGCCTGGTGTGGGGACAGAACCCACAGCCTTCTGATCTCCCGGCCTCAGAGGCGAGTGTGCTACCTGCTGAGCCACTGACACTGCTAGTTCACAAATATCTTAGGGTCTGTAGATCCCATTTCATCGGGTAGTGTTTCAACTGAGGCAAAACTCAGTGGGAAAAAAAGTACCTCTGTTTTAACAGCATTAAGGGAGTAAACCCATAATTCTTTAAATTCTTGCATGGATATCATCACTTCAGGGAGTGAAGTTTTAGGGTCCACCAGATATAGCAGAATGTTCTCTGTATAACAGGCCAGCTTATACTCCACCTCTCCTATGTGAAATCCCTGTAAATGGTTATTAATCTGATGGATTATGCGAGGGGGTATATATAACGGGCAACAAGGAAAGGGGACAAGGGACAACCCTGGTGGGTGCCTCTACCTAGGGTGAAACATCCTGACATATGACTGTTCACCTTAATGTATGCTGAGGGGGAGGAGTAGACAGTAGATATGTACGAGATAAATGTGTCAGTGAAACCAAACCCAGCAAGGACCTCTTTCAGGAGCGCCCAGAAGAACTTATCAAAGACTTTCATGGCATCTAGACTCATATGAAAGTTCGGTTGGTTGGTCCTACTGAGGTATGGACTGTCCTTCTGATGTTATCTTGGGCTTACCTTCCTGGCATGAAGCCAGACTCATCCCGATGAATTATTTATTTATTTAGCTTTTGATTACTGGATAAGTGCACCAGGCAGCAACCTGCCTATTTTCAGGCATGACCCAGGACAGTACATTACAGGTGGAATTATAGATAACAGTGTAGATATTTCACAGAACATTGGAATACATAGCAATACATGAAATACAGAGAAAACACGGGGATAGACACAGGATACAGTATAGCAGGCGTTGCTTACTGAAGACTCATATAAACAGGCAAAGATTTCAATAGTACAGTCTAACAAAGTAGGTCAAGAATGAAGTGCCCAGACTAAAGCCTAAGGTGTGTGCAATAGTGCAACACAACATCAGGGTATGCCAAAGGAAGTGCAAAGGCTGAAGTCTAAGGTGAGAATGATCAAAGGCTAGTGGGAAGAGAGGAATAACTGACCATTAGTACTGGGATGACAGATTCCATTCTTTGGGTTAAAACTGATGAGAGAATCTTATAGTCGATATTTAAGATGGAGACTGGCCTATAAGAAGAACACAGGGAGGGGTCCTTACCAGGCTTTGGTAGAACTGAAATTACAGCCTGGGACCAAGAGGGGGCCATTTACATACGAACATACAAATTTGCCAGCAGAAATAGGCCACCTGGTCTATCAAGTCACTAAAAATACCAAGAGCATAATCTGGTTCAAGGTCAGTTGGCATTCACCTGTATCCTCCTCCCCCGGGTCGTGCCTGAAAATAGGCAGAATATGTCCAGTGCACTTACCCAGTCAACAAAAACTAACTAAATAAATAAAGTCTGCTCATGTGTGCAGCTAGCACCCTCATCTTGCAGCTACCCCGCCATGTCTCCCTTTCCCAATTACCCCCTCACCTTGTCCCATCCCCTTTTGAAACTACCCACTGTATCAGAGGCTACCACTTCCTCCAGTAGAGCATTCCATTCTGCCACGACCCTCTCCATGAAAAGGTGTCTCCTTATTTCCATCCTAAATCTTCCCCTCTCCAAACTAAGGCCGTGCCCTCTCATGTCCCTCCCCCTTCTCAGCCTGAGTATCCCTTCAGTGCCTGCCTTGTTTATCCCGTTTACATACTATAGGCCTCAGTCATATCCCCCCCAATCCCATCTCTCCTCCAAGGAGTACATGTTCAGCTCTCTCAGCCTTTCCTCATATGGTCTGTCCTCCAATCTCTGGATCATCCTTGTTGTCCAGCATTGTACCCCTTCCAGTAATTTCACATTCATCTTCAGATATGGGAGCCAGAATTGCACACAGTACTCCAGGTGCAGCCTGACCAGTGCCCTGTAGAGCATTTGTTCTTGTTCCACCAATGCTGCTGCAAAAGTCTTTTACAAGATGGGGGTGACTGCGGCCTTAAACTATTTGTAATATCCCCTCAAGCCATACGTTCCCAGGCATCTGCCAATCGCGAGACAGGCAATCTCTCTCTCTCCACTTCCTGAGTGGTAAGTGGATCTATGAGGACTTCATTTTGCGCCTCCATGACTTGGGGCAGCTGTAAACTACCCAAAAAATTCACTATTTTAGCATCATCCGGGGGCTTCCCAGCAGCATAAAGGGTAGCATAACACATTTTAAAGGCCTCAGATATGTCAGGGATCGTACCTAGACGTTTCATAGGTTTACTTAAGCTTAAATAGACTTTCGTTCTTGATGCTTGCCATTTAACATTATTTTAGACTATTTTTTTACCCTGTCCTCATATGCTATGTCCAATCTAGTTTTAAATATTTCCATATTTGGACTATCCACCACCTCAGGTGGTAGTTGATTCCATGATGTAACCACTCTTTGGCTAAACCAGTTTTTCCTACGAAGCAGGTTCCATCTGGCCAAGAACAGCTGTTTGGCATGTCTCCTACCACTAATCCTGCCATTCTTAAGTACAAACGTCAAATCCTCCCTTAGTTACATAGATACATAGACAGTGTCAGCAGATAAGGGCCTACAGCCCACCCAGTCTGCCCATTTGAGCTTGTGAGTTTACTTCATGTTTTCCTAGAAGTCTGTTGCCCCTTAACCCTGACCTCCAGAGCTCCTTTATGACTATCCCATGCATTCTTAAATCCCATGATTGTTTCAGCCCCCACCACTTCCTCTGGCGGGTGTTCCACTTGTCCACCATCCATTCTGTGAAGAAATTCTTCCTCACGTTTCCTCTGAATCATCCTCCCTCCAACTTCATCCCATGCCCTCTAGTCCTGGAACATCTTTTTCACTTAAAAATAGTGTATTCCTGCACCCTGTTCCTCCATGTAAGGTACTTGTATGTCTCTATCATATTCCCTTTCTCCCTCCACTCTTCCAGGGAGTACATATTCAATTCCTTCAACCTGTCCTCATAGGACTTGTGATGCAATCCATGTACCATCTTTGTTGCCCTTCTTTGAACCTTCTCTACTCTGTCTAAGAGTTTGACGTCATCCATTGGTCTATATAACATGCACATATCTCCTGTACTGGAGGGAAAACAGATTTAGTGTTCCCAGTCTCTTCTCGTAGGGCACCTCCCTCAACCCGGTTATTGACCTAGTGGCTCTTCGCTGAACACCCTCGACCCTTTGAATATCCTCTTTTTTGTAGGGGGACCAGACCTGGGCACAATACTCCAAGTGAGGCCTGACCAATGCCCCATACAATGGAAGCAACACCTCTTTGTCCCAACTAGATATGTGCCTAAGAATACAATTTAAATTCTGATTTGCCTTTTTGATTTGGTCGTCACAGTGGGAGCTAAATTTCAATTCAGGGTTGATCGTAATCCCTAAGTCTTTTTCTTGGTGGGTTACCAAAAGAATTTAATTCCCCAGCTTATACTTATGTTGCCCATACTGACCACAGTCCCCACCCTGCAGTCATCTGTGCATTTAGAGAACCAAATATTCAGTAAATCCAATTTAAGCGAGGTAATATAGATATTAAAAAGACAGGGACCCAAAACCGACCCCTGCAGTACCCCACTCGTGACCGGGGCTGATTCTGAAAGTATCCCATTCACCGTGACCATTTGCTTTCTTCCCTCCAGTCATTCTGAGATCCAGTTTAGAATGTTTATGTGCAACTTAAATTCCCCCAGTGTTTTGATTAACTCTAAATGGGGCAATTTATCAAAGGTCTTCGCAAAGTGTAAGATCATCAGATCGACTGAGTTACCCTTGTCCAACTCCCTACTTACAGTCTCATAAAATGTCAGTAGATTGGTCTGACAAGACCTAGATTTTGTAAATCCATGTTGAAGTGGATCTGTCAGACCATGCCTGTCCAGAAAAGCTTGTATATATTCTTTTATCATGTGTTCTAGGATCTTCCCCATAACAGAGGTCAGACTCACAGGTCTGAAATTCTCTTGGTTAGGTTTAGGTTCTTTTTTTAAAAGGGGAACCACCGTCGCCACTTTCCAACCCTGCTGCCCGGTCACTGGGTGAGACAGATTCATTATCTGGGTCCTCACCCTCTGCACCTGGAGACTCCCTGCCAGCAATCTCAGTACTTCTTTACAGGCCTCCCTCATTTTCTTTCTCCTAAAGGAAATTCCAATAAATTTGCCCCTAAGCATTGCTTTAACAGTATCCCATAGCATTCCAGGGGAAATGTCTGGTGAGTCATGTTCCCTGAGAGCTTGAGCTATTAAGTCAGGAATAGTTTTATGGCTCTCCTCATCTTGAAGAAGGGATACATTAAAACTTCCAAAGGCAGAGCGCTTAGTCATACCTAGATTCACCTTCATAAAGATAGGGATGTAATGTGAGAGGCCTGAGCCCTGATCCAGCTGTCCATTATTCACTCACCAAGTTCCATACGAACCAGAAAGTAGTCCAACCTGGAATACATTTAGTTTGGGGCGGGGCGGATACTATGTGTAGGTCCTAACTTGGGGTTGTAGGTGATGCTTCACATCCAAGTAACACAACTCCTGTAAAAATTATTGAACTTTCTTTGCCACCTGATGCTCCCGCTTAGAGATTCTCAAAGTGGAGCCCATGTAAGACAAAAAAGTAAGAATCAGCGCCTGCCCCCACACACAAATAAAAGTGCCCTCACCCTATTTTGCTAGTGTTAGGAAGAGGTTACAAAATATAGAATAATGCATGGGAAAGAGTGTTAACAAGGATTTTATGCACAGCTGAGGTGTGCGATGCCCCATAAACCCCGCGGGTGAAGCCGGAACGGTTTATCTGAGCATCACACACTAAGGGTGTGCATAAAATCTGAGTTTCCAGACTTCCCCATGTTTAATTTTTTATAGTTACTGCTTAATGGGAAAAATGGAAACAGATGACATCTGGGCAACAAGAACGTTTATTTAAGTTGAACAGAGTAAAACAGTTGCTCATGATGGCTTGAATTTTTTTCTGTGAACAGTTTAAACTAGTTTTTTGTAAAGAAGTAGTTCAATGATATTAAACTGTTTAACAGAATTCATTACATTTAAAGCATTTTCAGAGAACCTCCTGACCCGTTTATGTCAGCAACCTCCCAACCCATTTTCTCTTAAAAGCATAGGGCCAGATATTCAAACTGCGCTATTTTGTGGCGCAAGCCCTTGCGCTGCACAAAACAGTTGCGCAGGAGTGTTGCCAGAGCGATATTCAAAGGATTGCACCCTTGAGCAACTCCTTTGAATCATCACTCGCCACACACTGTGCATGGCTTAGTGGAAATTAAGCCACTGCAAGTGATCAGAGTGGAGCATTCAACTTGCAGTGGCGAAGTACCAATGCGCCACACGCAAAATCCCAATATTCAAAGGTGACATGCAAATGGGGTCATAATTCATGCAAGGCGCGGGGGCCATTTGCATCTGGTCATCTCATTTGCATGCCATTAGCATGCAGGTGCGCTCGATCCCGAGGACTTGCGCCTGGCGCCCTGCCAGAGCAGCAGCCGTCGAGGACGATACTACAGCCAATCGGGCAAAACAGTGTAAAATCCCCACCACCACCCCCACTGGCCCGATCGCGGGCATAGTTTAATCCCTCCCACCAGCCCGATTGCGGGCATAGTTTAATCTCCCCACCAGCCCGATCGCAGGCAGCAATGTGTCTCCCCGACACATCCCTGGTGGTCCAGTGGACGAAAAGCCCGATCGCGGGCTGTAGTAGTTTAAACAACCCTCCTCCCAACTACATCCATGGTGGTCCAGTGGCTAATCTCGACGGGATGTAAAACTTGAACAACCCCCGAACATAGCCCTGGTGGTTAGTGTCCCCCACCCACCACCCAAGCCACCACCCGCTCCCCGGCAGCGGCAGCATCCACCCGCCTGCCGCCCGCCCTCTGCCGACTGACTGCCGGTAGGGGCTACGCATGCCATTAAGTTGCAGAGCAGAGCCAATGGGCATGCAGCCCATCCGTACAAGACAGTCCAGATTTGTGACTGGACTGTCTTGTGGTATGGGCTACGCATTTATTGGCTCTTGCCTGCACCAATGGGCGTGCAGACCTACCGGCAGTCAGTCGGCGGGCGGCGGGCGGGTGGATGCTGCCGACCACCGGCCGCCGGGGGGGAGCGGTGGTGGGGCTCGGGTGGGTGATGGGGACACTAGCCACCAGGCTATGTTCGGGTTGGGGTTTGTTCAAGTTTTACATCCTGTGATCGGATTAGCCACTGACCACCATGGATGTATTCGAGGGGGTTGTTTTGAACTACTACAGCCCGCGATCGGGCTTTTGGTCCACTGGACCACCAGGGATGTATTCGGGAGGAAGGGGGAGTTGTTTTAAACTACTACAGCCTGCGTTCGGGCTTTTCGGTCCACTGGACCACCAGGGATGTATTCGGGGGGGGGGGGTTGTTTTAAACTAATACAGCCCGCCATCAGGCTTTTCAGTCCACTGGACCACCAGGGCTATGTTGGGGGAGACACATTGCTGCCTGCGATCGGCGCCAGTGGGGGATTTACAGTCGTCTGCCAGCGATCCGGGCTGCGGGGGGCACAGGAGTGGGTTGGGGCCAGCCACAGGTGGCAGCTGCTGTGTGTGCCCTGCAATGCAGCAGCTCACCTGTGGGTGGCCCTCGACTTGAGCCTTTTTTGGCTCAAAGTTGTGCAGGCACAGGTTGGGGGTTGCACCTGCACAACTCTGCACAGCCCGGCTGAATATCGGGCTGTGCAGTTTATGCATGGTTCCTCCCCCTCTAGTTCAGCATGCATTCATTTGCATTGCGCTGTTGCTCAGCATGTTTTCTGTGGCGCAACTGCCTCCTGCTGAATATCGCAGAATGGAGCAAGTTCGGACTTGCGCAGGTGCAACCCTATTGTGCATGGCGCAACCCTTTTGAATATCTGGCCCATAGTGTTTTTAGTTGATTTGGTATTCAGTAAGAAAAAAAATTCAGAACTTATCTGAAGGAAAGTTTTAAAGTAGGCGGTTGCCATTCTGAAATAAATTCTTGTCAACTTTTATTTAAACTGTGCGCCCGGCTTTTTTCTGTTATTTCTTTGAGAAGGCTGTTTTATGCGCTGGCGGTTTTCTGTCAGCAGCATGAGCAGACCGCGAGCAGAAGGACAGTTCCTTGGAGAAGTGCTCAGGGAAACTCAGGGCTATTTTGGGACACGTGGTTTACATTACTCCATAATTCACAAGAATGAATTATGGAGTTTGTATGGTTCTGCCAGCAGTGGTTAACTGACCCTAACAAGTATATATAGAAAGCATAATCTGCCCCCGAAGGGGGAGGCATAAACTGAGGCCAGTGTGACCTGGGAACCACCGTATCTGCATTTAATAAATGCATAATGCCTCCCCTTATCCATTTTCTGCTCAATAAGGTCAAAAGAAACTTGGTCTGGCACCATCTCCATGACACCTCTCCTCTGGGCAGCTTAACAAGAGGAGGCTGCCATGGCGCGCTGGTCAAATCATCTTAGTTTCACATGCTCTCCTTCGGAAAGGTGGGTCTCTTGCAATAAAATAATGTTCTTCCATTGTTTTCTTTAGGAAACTAAGAATCTTACTTTGCTTAATTGGATTCATCAAACCACGCTCAATGTAGGAAATAACCAGAGTAGGTATTCTAGCCATTGTCCTTATCATATGGTGCAACCACTGATACCCCCCATGTAAACACCCTCCACTCAGTGGCAATGCAAACCTCAACAGTAACTGTGCAGATTAAATATGGGGCCAACTGGGCACTTTTCATAGAAAGTTGTAAGAAAAAAATGTACCGGCACATCAGAACTCAATTCCCTTCCCCAATCCCTTGCAGAGGTGACACAGCTATTGGGGTTGGGATGGAGCAGAGATCTCATCCTCTCTCCAAGAGGCCCTATCCACGAGCCCGTTGGTGACACAGCAGGCTCCAGCAGTTCCAGAAAGGGCAGTAAGAAACATGCCCGAGCTGCATAGGCTGAGCTACCCATTGATCGCAAACCACCACCTTCCCCACTTGCATTTCTCCATTATGGTAAATCAAATAAACTTTAAACTAAAAAAAATGAAATAGGAGGGGCAACACGGCAGAGGGGCAAGATTCAGCCTTCATTAAAACCTAGTGGACTGATGATGGTCCACTATCTTCCCACCCATTCTCCGGCCTGCTGGAGGGGATATGGGGAATCCAAAGCTACACATTACCATATCATGTGAGCATGCACCCTCCTTCATCTTTTCTAAAGGCACTCAAGAAGGAGCTTACAGAGTGTTTTTGGTAAGCTGGTAACACTCACCCCCACTCTGTAGCTCCTCCTCCAATACCCAAGGGGCCTAAGCAATGTAATTTCCTGCTACCTCTTGGGGATTTTCCTCAGAGTAGCCAAAAAAGCAATAATAAAATGCCGGCTCAATCCCACAATCCCAAGTGTGCATTCCTGGAGGATGATGGTTAACAGTACCTACCAAATGGCGAAGATTACTGCATGACCGTATGGAGTTGTGTTCCTCACACTGGAATGTGTGGCTCCTTGATGCCATGAGCAGACCCCACCTTGGTTCTTTAGCCTGTCTGAGACACTATAACCAGACTAAGCATTGGTCAAGCAGTAAGCTTAAGTGACCCAGTTGGATTGAGGATATCAAGGTGCAGAAATGTGCATCCAGCACTTGCCTACACTTGCCCCCTCCAGCCACACCTCTTCCTCACTGTAGCCACACCTAGGGGTATTTAAATATTAACACATAATGTTAGACTTACGCAGGTATCTTGGACTCCTCTGTACTGCTTGTTTCACAAATGCAATGTCCTCCTCCCCGCGCTGTCCCAATGGGTTAGGGAGGTGGTTATGTTGATGTCAATTTGATGCCTTAGCTTGACTGTAGTAACAGTAAATGCCCACTGTAAAGAAGCTGATTATCTGTCACATGACACTGTACTGCACTGACCAGAAAATTAATTATATAAGATTATATTTACAAAAAATAAATAAATCCTAGTGGACTGAGATTCTAAAGAAAGTTCTGGAAACACCATGAGGCATATCCCACAACCGTGAATTGGCTCTATCGCATCATCCACCTTACTAGGCTATAGTGATATTGGATATAAGGAAACATCCCTTTTTTAGCTAGGGGCAAGTAATGGCAGGCCCACACTGTAGATTTCAAGATTCAAGCTTGTGTACCACAAATCATCAGGGAAGGCACCCCCACAGGGAGGGAGGGCAGAACAAGGGCAGCACAGCTAAAAATGAATGTCTCTGTAAGCATAGGGATTATTACCAGGGGTTACGTAGTCTCCAGAGTGACCACTCCCTCCTCCAACTCATCATCCTCTCCAAAATGAATATGCAGTGTTCATTTCAGCCCCCCCCCCCCAATAGCCAAGGAACCTCCCCGTGGACAATACTGGGTTGTAAAACCAGGCCAAGCAGGGTATGAGGGGCAGCCATATATGATAGATCTACCTACACTGCAAGGCTGAACTACAGGCCCTGATGCTTAGGACAACAGGAATGGACTGCAAACCCAACAAAGCTGAGCGTGCCCCTATTCCATATCCAACCCCCACCTGCCTGCCAAGGAGGCAGGAAGCAACATAACAGTAACATACCACAGCATTCCTGTGAAATGAACAAGCAAAGCCTTCCAAAATAATGACCCCAGATTAACAAAGAGCACCATAAACAGTAGGAGGGAATCTAGAAATACTAGTGGAAAATAGCCAGTCTATGTCTATGCAGGATATGCAAAGTCCTGAGGGCTGGGTCAGTCATGTCTAGAAATGAGACAAATACCAAAAAAGTACTTGTAAGGCCCTGTTCAGGTCTCAGGGTCAGTTGCCAGTGTGCCCTCTTGAGTGTTTTGAATGAGTTGAAGCAGTTGGCGAATTTATTGTATAGCATCTGGTGTGGCCTGCTGGCCGGAAGCACGAGCTTTCTGAGACCTCACCAACTGCCAATCCATCTGGGAGTCCTCGTGTTACTTTTTTTTTTTTTTAAATATTTATTTTGTTTTTTTTTGGTAGGGCCTCCTGTCAGGTTCAGGCCTGGTCACAGCCCCTGGACTTCCACCTACCGTCTTTTTGCCTTCACTCTCCCGGTCACCTCTGGCTTGCCCCCGAGGGCAGGGCCATGACACTTGTCCCTGCAATTTTCAGTGCCGCAGAACCAGTATCTGGTTTGGGAGAGCCAGTGACGGAGGCTAATTGAAGCTCAGGGAGGGTTTCATGGAGACGGAGGCCCCACCTTGCTTTTTCCCCTGTGAGCTGGGGCGGAGACGTGCAATCACGTCCTGCTTCTATCCCACCTCAGAGAGCATCGCTTATGCGTTGTCACAGGGTGGCCACCCGACCTCCGCCAGGTGTCGCTCCTGGGCAATCACAGGTCCCCCCCCTTCCCCCCAGAGAAGAAGAGCAGTCCTGGGGATGCTGAATCCTTCTTCCCCCTGCCCTCTGACGACCCGGGTCCGTTCCTGAACCCGGGTTGCTGGCATTACAAGCAGAAATCCAAGGCCTTGTGTTTCTGAGAGGAGCCATCTTGGAATGCAAGGGTTGGGGGGGGAGGAACACCCTTCACCAACAATGCCTTACTTGTTCCCTCCGGAGTTTGATAAGTGACCATGCCCCTCCTCCCAGAAAAGTCAGAGCTTTGCAGAAAACGGTGTAGGAAAACATATCTGCTTTTCCCAAAGGATTTTCAAATGCCATTCTATGTCTCTGAATTTTGAGGGAGGGGCAATTATGGCTGAAAAGTATATGCGCTCCCAGGATTTCCTTCTTCTGCCAGGATCATTTAAGGATATCTTCTTTAGTTGTGAAGCTATTGTATTTCATTATAATAGAACATGGTCAGTCCTGGAGATCATTTGATTTAGGCTGCAGAGCTCTCCGTACATGCTCAATATTAAGGGCATAATCAGCAGGCAAGTCTGGGATGTCCAGGAGGAGGTCCGTAAGAAAGTCTGTCATCTGGCATGTTTCAGAACCCTCACGGAGGCCACACAGTTGAAGACTGCCCCTCCGAGACTGACTTTCCAAATCTATAAATTTTTACTGTAAAGCTGCTGTGTGGGTGAGTAATGTTTCCAGTGGTATCACGTAATAACAGCAACCCAAAATGAGTGACTACAAAAACAGCGACTCATTTCGGGCGGTATTATTCTGGGCTACCCTGCAGAATAGCGAGGGTATGGGACAGTGACTATGTGGATGGGCAAACAGAAGGGGGAAATAGCGAGGGGAAGGAGAGGGACAGGGAAGGGGTTTTCAAGGACTGGAGTACCTGCTGCCGCCGAGCTAGCCGTGTGGCATGGTGGTGTGGGAGGCTAACTCTTGCAGAGCAGGTACTGGGTCCGGGACTGGGTTACATTTTGCTGCGGCACTTAATTTTTGCCTGACATCCAGATTTTGCCCCCTCCCCAACATGCACCCTCCTGGAGTTGAGAATCCAAATTCAGGGGGGTGCGGGGAGCAAAGCCCCCTGCAAAAACACATTTTTAATATCCGGATGTTGGGTCACCTTAAAGTGTATATCACTGATTTGCTTTTCGGCGAGATACACTCGCCATAATAGCGATCGCCATTTTGCGATCGCTATTATGAAATGGAACCTTTCCAGTGCCTCCCAGAGTTGAATA
Organism: Neoceratodus forsteri; assembly: GCA_016271365.2. Classification (NCBI taxonomy): domain Eukaryota; kingdom Metazoa; phylum Chordata; order Ceratodontiformes; family Ceratodontidae; genus Neoceratodus; species Neoceratodus forsteri. The sequence continues at coordinate 245,746,621 of CM028134.1, forward strand.
GCACCATCCTCTATGGTGGTAACTCATTCTTCCAAGGCCTCCACCCTACACTTCACCTTAGCTAGTTTCTGATGCAGCTTGAGGAACTCCTTCTTGCTGTTCCCCTGGGAATTTCTAATTTCTTTAAGCAGGATCTCGAATCTGGTCCAAGTGAGACACTTGGCCTCCCAATCCATATCATAACCCATCTCTCTTATGCATGCCAGTGATGGACTCTGGCTGTCCTCCAGGCTTCATAATTGCAATCTGTCATTATCCTGTCCCTTGGATTTAGATCTTTGCTGCAATCTACTACAACACTCAGCAGATTTACCTCCCCTTGCCATTTGAAGTGATTTTAAGTAAGCTTGATTTTATTCTGTGGGTGTGTTGGCAGCCATGCTTTCAGCCACCTTGCAGAGCTGTGATGTCACTGGAAGTCCCATCAATGGGGAATTTAATACATATGGGTTCTAAGAGGTAGTATCCATCTGGGATAGGGCGGGGGAGAATACTGACCCTCAGTAGTGGCCTTGGGATTCATCTATTAACTACTACCTACAATACTCTGCACCCAAAGGCTACATCAGCAGAACTCTGGCCATCAAGTCTACAGTGGTTTGTAAATGTATAAATGGAGGAACACATTGTTGCTTTGCTAAGTTCCAGCATTGAGCCCTCTGCTGTTTGCCCAGGGTACCACGAGCATAGTGGTAGAGTGAGTTCAGATCAGAGCAGGGGCCTTTTTCTTTCCTGCCACATACAGTATACCTAAGGCATGCAGGATCTTACCAGCCTGGCTGAGAAGGATTCTGATGCCTTTTGGCCCTTCTTTCCCCACTCTGTGGAGAAAAAAAAACCCAAAACTTTCCAACTTAGTGAGTTCATCTGTTCTGTTTAAGCATGTCTTAACCACCCTGCATAAATCCAGCTTATAAAATTATTTTTCTTTGGTTGTTACAGTTTCAGGCAGAAGATGGAAAAACATACTTTCTGGTTAAGATGAAAAGCTGTGGGAACCTTGAGAACAAAGGATGGCACTGTCCTCAGAGCCACCAGTTCTAATGTGTTATAAGGTAATGTTCCCTATGTGAACGCCCCTGGAGCTTACCAATCCTCCTGACTGAGCAAATCACAATCAGGAAACAAACCTTACAAGAAAGAATATCAATCAGAACTGACAAAAATGGGTTCAGATGGCGGTCTGCACAAGGCATGCATCACTAAGTCCAAGTCCAATGGCCTAACAGGGGACCAAATAAAAAAAGGATGAGTCCTACTGACCGAGAAAACAAGTGACATCTATGTTGGTCTCAGGATGGTCAGCACCGCACAAAGAGCAGACACTTGATGCTACAAAGTGCTCAGTGCTAGATCTTTGACCACTCCTGCATGCAGAAAATCTAGTATCTGTGGAATAATTTCCTTGTGTGTCTAATGCCCTGAGCTCTGACCCAAACCCCAAAAATATGCCCTAATAATATGCCATACTCTGTCGTAGGGCCTTGGTGGAAACCTTTCTAGAGGCCATTCAGGTGTCTTCCACCTTTTCAGAGAAACCCTGCTTCAGGAGACTCCTCCTGTCAGAAGCAAAGTTGCAAAGTGCATCACTTCTTGCTTTGGATGCAGAAATGGACCCTGATCAAGTAAGTCCTTGCAGGAGCAGAAACAGGGCCTGCGTTTCCAGATTGACCAGACTGAGAACGACAGTCCTCTTGTCCACTCTGTGGCTATCAGAGGAAAACATCCATTTGATTGCTCAATTCTTTGTAGCACACTTGGCAGCACCAGGAGCAGCAGGACCAAACATGCTCTGTCAGAGTTTCACCCAGGGAGAGTACATCCACCACGAGCCCTGGAACAGGTGGGGGAAAAAAAGGGAAACCTGGTGATTTTATTCTACATGTACAGGTTGGTCTGAGGTCACATGGACATACTGTACAACAGATTAAGCGCCTCTGGGTTCAGTGACCATTCCCCTGGGGTACTCTCTATCACGGCTTAGCCAGTCTGCCTAGACATTTGGTTGCCCTGCTAGACGAATGGCTTTTAGTGACAGTAGATTGTCCTCTGCCCTCTGATGCATGAAGGTAGCTTCACTGGGAATGCTTGCACTTATTGTGCCATGGTGACAGCACTGTCTGAGCTCATCTTCACCATCTGAGACTGAACCCAATCCTGGAAGTGCCTCATGACCAGATACACTGCCCTCATATCCAAAACATTTCACTGGTGACACAGCTCATGAGGGTTGCAGACTCCTTGTACTGGAATCTGGTCTAGAATTGCACCCCAGCCCAAAAGGCTGGCAGCAGTGGTCAAAATCAGATCAGTAGAAGCTTCAAGAAGAGTCCCCATGAGAGGATTCATGGGGCTCTCCCACCACAAAGCGACTGCAACACTGGCCTGGATAATGGAGAAGGAGCCTGGTAGTCCTCCAAGGTCATAAGCCACACTGAAAGTAGCCTGTTTTGTACCAGTTCCATCGCTGCTGTCATCAGAGACAATACTTGATGCAGCTTGCTGATGCAGAACACCACTCTCAGGTGCTCCAGCATCTGCAAAGGCGCCAAGCAGCTCTTCTGCATAATGACTACCCAGCTGTCCATCTCCAGGACTTCCAGAGTCCTTTCCACTGTCCTCTTCAGCACTGGAACCCTGATGAGAACACACTCAGTGCTAACACCAGACCAAAGAAGAGAGAGCTCAGTATCGGTAATGTTGCCCTTGGATTGCAAATATCTGGTATGTGTAGTGCGATTTGTGGATTGAAATGAGGAGATAGGCATTCTTCAAGTTGATGGACACAGGGCTGTCCTCTGGCTGGACTGCTCTAATGATGGACATGAGGGGCTCTGTCTTGAATGTCCTGTGTTTGATTAATTTGTTTACGTTTCAAGTCCAGGATAGGTTGGAAGTCCCCCAACTTCTTGGGCACTATGAAGTAAATTGAGTAAAATCTCTCTTCCCTCTTATGAGGAGGAACAGGAGTGATTGCCTCTATCTGGATCAGGTGGTCCAGAATCTGTTTTACTGGTTGCTTTTCACTTGGCTCAGTAGAACTGAAGACCGAAGGAAAAGATCTCTTGCTGGTATGGAACAACACTCTATGGAATAATCCACTGCCAGAATTTCCAACGCCCATACATCCAGCTTTGTCTGTGCCCATCACTGGTAAAAGGTATGCAATCTTCCACTAAGGAAATGGTAGAAAACATAGACTTACATTCCTTCATAATGAATATCCACCTCTTCTGCCTGCACCTTAATTTCATCTACAAGCAAAGGTGCTTCTGTAACTGTTAACTTTGAACCCAAAGTAACTCCTCTGCTTCTCTGGTTATCAAAATTCCAAACGGGCCCAAATCTGTGCTTCGATAGTTTAGGGTGGCCAAAATCCCATCCCCTCAAAACTGGGCTGAACTTCTGTCATTACTCTGAGTGGCAGCTTCCTTTCTTCTCCTGGATGACTTATAAAATCCATCCAATTTTAGGTTGACCAGCAAATCCCATGCAAAAGCAGGGGGAAATACCTAATCCAGTCAATAGAAGCACTCTGGATAGGGGGGTTGATATTAGTCCTTTCACAAAAGAAAGGGTTCTGAAAGAACTCTTAAAACTGAAGGTGGATAAAGCAATGGGGCCTGATGGGATTCACTCCAGAATTCGGAAAGAACTAAGGGAAGAACTAGTAACACCACTGACTACCCTTTTTAATAAATCATGGGAGGATGGGGTGGTACCTGAGGACTGGAGGAGGGTGGATGTGATTCCCTTCACAAAAGTGGGAGCAAGACAGAGGCAGGAAACTACAGACCTGTCAGTCTGACCTCAGTGGTAGGGAAAATGATGGAATCACTTCTGAAGGAAAGAACTGTTGAGTACCTAGAGGCCAGTGGGGCACAGGACCCAAGACAGCATGGATTCACAGCGGGAAGGTCACGTCAGACAAATCTAATTGATTTCTTTGACTGGGTGACCAAAGTAGTAGACCAGGGAGGGGCTGTGGACATGGCCTACCTAGACTTTAGCAAGGCATTTGACACAGTCCCACACAAAAGATTAATAAACAAATTAGCCAGACTGGGAGTGGGTCCCAGGGTGGTAGCCTGGGTAAAACACTGGCTGGACAACAGGACACAGTGGGTAATAGTAAATGGAGTCCACAGTGAAGAAAGGAGGGTTACTAGTGGGGTACCGCAAGGTTCAGTACTGGGGCCGGTCCTTTTTAATGTCTTTATAAGTGACATTGCAGAGGGACTGGAAGGGAAAGTATGTCTCTTTGCAGATGACACAAAGAGCTGCAACAGGGTTGATATGCGAGGTGGGGTGGAAAGGATGAAAAGGGACTTGACAAGGTTGGAGGAATGGTCAAATGTATGGCAGCTTAGATTCAACGCAAAGAAGTGCAAAGTAATGCACCTGGGAAACAAAAACCCAGGGGAAGAGTACACAGTGGGGGGTGAGATACTGACAACAACAAAAATGGAAAGGGACCTGGGGGTGGTCATATCATATGACCTAAAGGTGGGTCAGCAATGTGAGAAGGCAGTAAGGAGGGCTGGGGGATACTGGGATGCATAGGGAGAGGCATCACCAGTAGAAAACAGGAAGTTGTTGGCCCTCTGTACAGACAGTTGGTAAGACCACATCTGGAGTACTGTGTACAGTTCTGGAAACCCCATCTACGCAAAGACATAGACAGGGTGGAGGCTGTCCAGAGGAGGGCAACCAAAATGGTGCAGGGTCTGCACCAGAAGACATATGAAGAAAGACTAAAGGAGCTTAAGATGTATAACCTCGAGGAAAGGGGGGACATGATAGAAACTTTCAAATACCTCAAGGGAATCAACAAAGTCCAAGAGCGTAGCATCTTTCAGAAAAAGAGATGTGCAAGAACAAGGAGGAACAATTTGAAGATAGAGGGTGGACAGCTCAGAGGTAATGTGAGAAAGTATTTATTCACAGAGAGGGTTGTGGACGCATGGAACAGCCCTCCTGAGGAGGCCGTAGAGTCAAAAACAGTGGGGCAATTCAAGAATGCATGGGACAGACATAAGGCAATTCTAGTGGTGGGTAGGAGGAAGTAGGCTGTTGGTTAGCTAGGATCTGCAGCTTATCCGTTAGGTAGGGACATGGGCAGACTAGGTGGGCCATGCGTTCCTTATCTGCCATCAAATTCTATGTTTAAAAGGAATACTGCAGTGACTCATAGGACTTGGATTGCTGCCAGGTACCCTCAGAGAATGAACGTTAGCCTGATCATTATCTTTGATTCTCTCTCTCTCTCCCCGCTGCAAGCCTCCTGCTGTGTCCTCGTTTCCCTGGCTACCACCATCTTATCTAGTACTTCTCCACCAATTGGGTGATGACAGGGTAGGACTCCAGCTCTCCTTATATGTAGGTAGTTACTAGTGAGCCCTCTGCACTGCAGCCCTCCATACGAAGAACCGAGCACAAAGGACATTAAGGAGTCAGGTGTAGAGAGAGCAGGACTCCAGCTCACCAGTGCAATTTCAAACGTGCTGATACCAATTCTCTGCTCACTCACTTACCAGACTTGGACTGTTGCCAGCTACCCTCAAGGATGAACGTTAGCCCAATCACCATCTTGGGCTCTCTCTCTCCCCACTGCAAGCCTTCTGCTGTGCTCTGGTTTCCCTTGCTACCACAACCTTGTCTGGAACTTCTCCACTGATCAAGTGGAAAGATGGTGGGTCTTCAGCCGACTAGCATGATTTAAAATGTGCCAGCACCACTCCTCTGCTCACTAACTCATCGGACTTGGAATGTTGCCAGCTACCTTAGGAGGATGAACATTAGCCCGATCTCCACCTTGGTCTCTCTCTCTGTCTCCCCCTCTCTCTCTCCCTCTCTCCCTCTCTCTCTCTGCAAGCCTCCTGCTATGCCCTGGTTCCCCTGACTACCACTACCCTGTCTGGGACTTCTTCACCAATGGTACGGACGGAGAGAGGGCATGACTCCAGCTGACTAGCATGATTAAGACTGTGCTGACATCACCTCTCTGCTCACTCACCCGACTTGGACTGCTGCCAGCTTCCCTCGGGGATGAATGTTAACCCTACTGCCATCTTGTGCTCTCTCTCCCTTTGCTGCAAGCCTCCTGCTGCGCTCTGGTATTCCTGGCTACCACCTACTTGTTTGGAACTTCTCCACCAATCAGGTGGCAAGAGAACAGGACTCCAATTGACTAGAACAATTTCAAACACACTCGCACCATTTCTCTGCTCACTCACTCACTTACCGGACTTGAACTGCTGCCAGTTACCCTCGGGGGGGGGGGGGCTAACATTAGCCTGATCACCATTATGGCCTCTCTCTTTCCCCTGCTGCAAGCCTCCAACTGTGCCCTGGTTTCCCTGGCTACCACCACTTTGTCTGGGACTTTACCAATCAGGTGGAGACAGGGCAGGACTCCCAGCTCTCCTTATATGCAGGTACTAGGGGCCCCTCTGTGCTGCAGGCCTCAGCAAGGACCGAGTGCAAAGGACATTAAGTAGTCTGCCTAGGGTCAGCCATGAGTTGGCTATGCTGCACTCTAGATAGCCTCTTCTCAAACTAGCTGCTACTCTGCTTTGCTCAGTGAGTAGCCATTTGAAATGACTGTGGACCTTCTGCCTACTGTAGTATCGCACTGCTGATCTCTCATTCCATTTGAAAGTACCTGTCTTATAGTAACCTGTCATGTTTCCTGGTTAGTTTTGTGTGTATGCACATTCAGTGCTACCTGTCTAGTGTCATCGTTTGCTCATTGTTAGCCAGCTGCTCAGTCCCCTGCACGTAGTTTGCTGTCCCCAACCCATTTAGCCACTGATTTGCTGACTCTCAGAAAAATCTTATCTGGGTGCATCCACATTTTGTTTCATATTAATTTTCAATTTAAAGATGACGCAACATAATTTACTTGTGTTGATTTTATGTTAGTGCTCTTTCACTGATTTGCACTTGTTTAGCTATCCAGTAATCTGTGGAGTACATCTGTGTTTCACCTCTCACCTGCTTGTTGCTTTACTATTTTGCAGTTACAGCCCAGGTCTGTTAGCATGTGTTAGTAACAGCAGCTGATCACTTTGTCTAGCACATCTAATTACTATTCTGCCTAGCCGTAATTTGCCTGCTACTGTGCATAGTTTAACCACTGTGGTTGTTGCTTGACATTTTGCTCTCGCCTCCCGCCTCCTGGCCACAATGTTCCTTGTACTTCTCTGACTGTTCCACTTCCTCTTCCTCCATCTCACCCATCCATCTCTCTCCCTATCTTTCTCCCCCATCCACCCAGTTCTCCTACTCTCCCCTTCCCTCAACCTGGAGTTTCTTCACCATGTCCTCCTCTCCTCTCACCGCCCCCTTCTACCTGCTCGCCAACCCACTCCAAACACAAGAGGACCCACTCCATCCTTCTCATTCTCATGCTGCTCCTCCTGTCTAGTGACATGGAGCCCAATCGTGGTCCCTTCCCTTCCACAGCCACTACCAAGGATCTTAGTGTCTTCCACCTGAATGATAGGAGCCTTCTACCTAAACTCAGCCTCCTCTCCATCTGAGTCAATTACACTCTCCTGATGTCCTCCATATCTCCGAGTACTGTCTCTTCTCCAGGACCCCTGCTCCAGGCTGTCCCAGGTTATTTCAGAACCCTACCGGCTCACTCCCAGCTTTAACAACCATACCCTTTTGGACTAGGTTCTAACCTCCCACCCCCGCCACACTGTTGCAGCAGGTAATTTAGCAGATTCATTTAGCGACCACAGCATGACGTTCTGTGTCAGAAAAATCCAGCATCCCCCCTCTTCCCCAAAAGACATCTGGTCCAGGTCTTTCTGGTTGCTAAGCATCTGTGCTGTGCTGAGCGACTTCGCAGCAACAGACTGGTCAGCAGTCCTCTCCGCCTCTGATACTGACACGGCCCTCACACTATTCCACTCCAAATTCTCCTCCATCTGGGACAAGCATGCACCCCTCCAGAAATCCTCCTAATAATGTGGGTCTCTCCCTGCATAACTCCCTGTTTGTCTCAAGCGGCTTCCTTTTGTAGACCCTAAAAGATTTTTTTTCCCCAGACTGTTTCCCTTACTTGTCCATCTAGTTATATTGGTTACTTAAAGCTTCCTTGTTTTAACTACAAATCTAAGGCACTCCTATGCTGCCCTAATACAGCCCGTTATTTCTACCCACTTTTATTCTGCCTCCTCTATCTTCATTTATGTTTTTTGCCATGTGCGTACTGTTAAGGCGACAAGACCGGTTTCAAAAAGGGGAATCATTATCAGCATACCAGATATTCATCTGTATTACCAGTTGTGGTCAAGAGATAGGGTATAAGGAAAAAACACTACACATGCCAGGAAATATGCAACATAAAACTAATTTAAACAGATATTCATGATGATAACATCTCATCAGCATCTGATGGGCATGCTGCCACATTCATTTGTCTTGCTAAACAAGAAAGACATGTTCTGAGTTCATCTTGATAAATAAAAAAACATCTTCTTAGTTTCCTAGTTTAAAATCTGTTTTACCTTTCACTGTTTTACATTTCTCTGATGAAAATTTTTGCTTTAAGAAGCCAGATGTCACATATGCTTAACTACTGTGGTTTTCCATTTCTGGAAATGCGGGATCAAATCTTTTTCCTGCCAACAAGAGTACAACAGGCCTCGCTGGGAATGTACCTCTCTTTGTCGGCTTTTTAACTCTTTTTTTTTTTTTGCCTTTTTGACATTGATTTTCAGTGCTCTCCTATTTTTTTTTTTTAGAGATTTGGTCTGCTTAATGGGCAGTAAGAACACTGGGCACAGTGACTTTCCTGGCAGCTGTATCATTTCCTAAACTTCTTATATTTACTGAGAGACCCCGCTATCAAACCAAAACTGGCTGCCTCAATTCTCTGTAATACACGTTTGCGATGCCCCGAACGTGTATTACAGAGATCATGCATGAGCTGCTCAGCTGCTTGTTTAAAATGCGTGGGTGAAATGCTGCCACGCTGACTGTCAAATTCCTCTCAGAAACAATTGAGTGAGCTGCGGTTCTGTCTTGTGCATTCATTCAACTTCCAGTAAAATGGAAAAAAAAAAAGATTACCTTTTGAATGAAACATCTGGATTTTTATTTATTAAACCAGCTTGCTACCCAGCTGCACAGTGAGTTAATTTTTTTTTAAACCTCAAATCTGCTCTGGTCTCGTTATTCAGTTGGTATCAGTCTGCTCTGGTCTTGTTATTCAGTTGATATTGGGGTTCTCAGTGAATAACATAAAACATGTATGAGGGTAAATGTGAAACTCGATTCTTTTTACACATCCTCAGTGTGTGCTACTTTGCTCTCGTTGTTCATTTAGTAGTACATGCTTCAGGTTGGGGGGAGAATCTCACATCATAATGACCTACATATATTATCCTATATTTAAAGGAAATTTCAAAGATTAGCTGTAGGGCTTCATATCCTGTTACCTTGTGTAACCCCCCTGCAAATGGGGGTTCCCAAAAGACTTCCAGGAGCTTGCTTGAATGCTCCAAGCCTGAATGGTGTTTGGCGTTTAAGCCATTTATCAGTGAGTGTTTTTAGAACCTCTGGTACTGTCTCTTTAAGAGCTGTCTGCTTGCAGACATAATTAGTTTGTATGGGGGACTGTGTGTTTCTTTGATTGAGTACCACTCAAGCTGCTGCCAATTCACCCCATTTTGCAGTCACTAGGAGTGCAAAGGGAACCTGTCTGAAAGATGTAACTGATTGCCAGAAATCATTTACAGTAATAATAAAATTACAGTTTGTCTAACCTGCTTTCTTTGCAGTCAGAACTGTCTGCCTAGTTCCCCATTCTGGTTTTGAACTGCTGAACTGGACCAATCAGTGTGGGGTAAACTAGCTCTAAAATGATGCCTTGGACGAATCAGAACTTGGGACTCATAATCTGAGCCAGCCACAAGAGGATTGTATGGGCAGTGACTCTGGGAGATGTAGTTTAGACTTGATTGCCTTTTTGGACCAACAGCAGCAGTCTATTGTGAGTGACAGCCAATCCAGTCAAGAACTGGGAGGAACTCAAAGGAAGTGCCAGTTTTGTCTGTTGGGAGTTTCAGTTTGAGATCTGAAAGTGAAGGGGAAAGAAACCCTGTGCTCCTTCAGTGCACAGTTTCAGTCAAAAAACGTGTGCAAGGCCCAGAGTTCCGGTCTACAACTTGTGTAACTGCTTGTTAGGACTGAATCCGTCCTGTGAAAAGAATCAAAGGATCTCTGAAGAGTAGAAACCAGGCTCACCCTGCAGAAGACTGAAGAAATTGTTGAATTACACTGGTCTGTCAGGAACTGAATCTGCTGTGTGTTCTCCTGGTTATTGTGCAGTAATTGCGATTGGGATACAGATGCAGCCTGCCTGGTATAGTGCTTTCTTTTTTACCATATAAATGTGTGAGAGTCTCTTGGAGATCAAAAGTAGCCCTGCTGACATTGAAGGACCATATCTTCTTTGGAGGTCGTGAGTACTAATTCGGGTCGCCCCTGTTGAATTGCCACATTAAATCCAAATGGAATTACTGTACTGCTGACTGTTTAATTTTCCTTTTCTCTGTGTGAAAGGGCCCTACCAGCTGCCACCGGTTTGGACTAGCCACTAGGGCCTGGGTACCCAGGGACAGTAACTGGTAGGGATAGGCCTGTGCACAGAGCCATAGGTAGATAGTAAAGTGATAAGCTAATTAACCTGATTTCCCCTGTCCTTGTTATATCCCCTAAATAAATCAGAGCTGTTTGTTTCAACAAAGTTATACTGCCTGAGGTATTTGTCTATGTTAAAGTACTGTACTGTGATTGTTGCACTGTATCTTATTTTACGGATGTCCGGTGCCTGAACCAGCCTTGGGGGTAAGTGTATACTGTGAAGGTAATTCTGCTATATTGTGTGGGCCACTAGTGGGAAGAAAGGGGGGTTGCAGTGTCCCAGAGGGCTGTGACCAAGTAAGTTTAACTATTGCAAACCCTGACCTCTGGGTGGAGGCACCCGCCATTGGATCCAGGCCCCTCAACCTGTTAGTGGCAAATCAGGCAGGGGTAGTAGCCCCTGGGATAGCGCCATCTAGGGGTTACACTTGTCTTTCCATCCTAAAATAACAATTTTTGAGACTGTCCAGTAAGGGAAGGGATTGTAAACCAGGCTATACTACTGGCCAGTCAATCTCTTCTATTTCTCAGTCTGCCAGCCCTCCCCCATACTCAGACATTTTGTGATGTCTAACCAGGTGGAGAACAGAGGCATGCCCCATTGAAGCCTATGGAGCAGTTTTCACAACATTTTTACCGATGTTAAAGTAACCTCTGATAAAAACGAAAGCCACCGTTCAACTAATAGGCCCCTATTAGTTCAGCCGTGGCTTTCATTTTTATTAAAATTTACTTAAACATAAGAAAAACATCTGAGAGTGGGGGTGTTGCAGGTTGACCAGGAAGTGAAAGGGATCAACTGGCCAACAGTAAGGCCTAATTACGATCCCTCCCTCCCTTACTGGACACTCTCAAAAATTGTCATTTTAAGATGGAAAGACTATCACAACATTAAGGTAATGGGCAATGAAGCCCATAATACTGAAATAATACCATGGACATTTATTTTAAAGTTCTGCATCACCTAGAATTAAAATTGTTTGGAGGCATTCTCATGATGATAGTTATTAGTTACTGATGCTATATTAGCCACCACTAAGGAACTGAAACACATAGAGTAATGAGAAAGAAGCTGGGCGCCCTAACTGGGAATTGAACCCAGGCCCCAGGAATCGTGTTCTACCACTGAGCTATCAGGGTCACATGGCAGGAGCCTGGGGTTCCCAGAGGCATGGTCTTTATCCTGCAACTAGGAGCAATTACGATGGTAATTAGTTAATGGTACTGTGAAGCAACTGAAACACAAACTGTAATGAGGAAACAAATGTGGTGTTCTTTTAATCCAGAAGTCATACTAGACAGTAACACATGGCAGGGTATGCAGCAATGCTAAATTACCACCCCAGGTGGGTTGTTGGAGTTCCAAGTACCTTCAACCACCTGGGAACTACAGTAATTTACAGCATTACCACACACCCTGGAGTGTGTTACTGCATTTACAAAATGGTTTCCAAAGTAAAAAAAAAAAAAGGAAGAAGAAGAAAAGAAACCAAAATATGAACCATGCAGTAATGTGAAAGAAATGCAGTCATGTGATCCATTTTAACTAATCAGACTGCTTGTTTGAGGCAAACATTTTAGTAAACAACTACACACAGGGAAGTCTTATTTTTTCACATTAAATACTCAAGCCCTCCAAGAAATGGTATGAAGGCTTGAGAAGCAAGAGTTTTCTAAGAAAAGCATGGTCAGTGATCCATGGCATCTCAGTGCTGTTCCTTTTTGAATCAGAATGCCCACAATTAGTTTCCAATCTATTTGAAGAGAAAGTTGAGATGTGATACACTCTGACTGGTAAACCTTACCTTATAAGGGCGTCACATAGGTCACCCAGTTGTAGAATGTTGCGCTACATTGCATGTGACAAGGGTTTGGGCAGGAGCCTAGGAAGCCGGTAAATGGGCTGGAAGGTTAGGGAACAATACCAAAAGCAGCATTTCCTAGATCTGCACTACACCCGCAGAATGAGTGACAACCATGGCGGATCAAGGAGGCTTTCCTCCAACCCTAGTGAGTGCTGCATGTGGGCATAGCCATAATATGGCACTCTGCAATATCAGGGGGAGAAGGGCAGCCAAGGGAAGAAAAGCGGAGACATCACTCCTGACGGCTGCATCCATGACTCCCCCAGCACTCTCGAGTTCCTAGCCATTTCTGGGTGTCTGGACTGGAAGGTCACCTCAGTGAGGAGTTCTGAAAAGCAGCACAGCAGCATCAAGAAGGGATGAAAAAGTTTAGTTTAAAAAAAAAAAAAAGAAAGCAAGAGAGGGGTATTACACTAACTTTTGCACTCAATAACCAATGACTACCACTGTCATCAGACAGATAATGAAAATTATTAAATGCTCTCCACTAAGAGTATAGGACAGGTAAGGCTCAGCAAGAACCAGGACAGTGTCTTTTAAGAACAGATCCAGAAGCAACTGATTTGATACCTTTTATTGGACGAACATAGATGTAACGAAAAGAACAAAGTGCTTTAGCTTTCGGACCAACCCAGCCCATCCTCGGAAGCGTAATGACAGTTATTTAGAAAATCCCATTCTTTTAACACCCAGATCATGCGGAAAAAAACCCAGAAAAAAATTCCCATTGGTTTAAAATACTCATTTAAAAAATAACACAAGGCACATCAGAGAAGCTGAAAAATACCAGTTCAGCTGCAGCTGAAAAAGCCTAAAGGTGAGATGTGCTTACAGCGTAGCATCATGCGAGGAGTGCACTGCACATAAATTAAAGTGACTTAGAGATACCTTCAGAGTAAGACAAGGGCATCTGGAGCATAGATCTGTATAGCTCAATTATGAGTGCAGTTCATGAAAAATAAACCCCACTCTGATTGTCATATTTTTAAGTTAAAAATAAGCCACACAAAATAGAACTACAAAAATAAATATACATGGCATACAAAGGGTTTAAAATAAAGTTTACCTAATGTGAGCAATAGTTGGAAACATTACCCAACTATACTCTCAGCTAGTCAATATGCTTCATTAACCTTAAGTCCTTTAGTGTTGTAACAGGAGTTTATACATGATCATATACTGTAAATTGGCAGTATAAGAGCCAAACAAAAAGCTGCTTATCAAGGACCACCAAGAAACTAAGACCATGCAATCTGATATGTACAGATATGTACTAAAAATGTCTAAGGAATCTGAATAAGAAATCACAGGAGTTAAATTCTCCGGTTGGGGGGGGTAGATAACTAGTTGTAAGGAGATACACACACACACACACGCCCTAATGCACCATCATTCACATCAATCAATTCAAATGTTATCCAAAGGAATTAAACTTGTCCTGAACCTCCAAGTAAAAGAGATATGTACAGAGTTCAAAAATGCAAAAAAACTCCACCCTTCCCAGGGTAAGATAACAAGTTAGAAGTGAATGTACACTATATGTATATGAGGCACAAATCCTAACATACCTTCATTTCCACAGATCACTACAATATTAGCCCAATGTAATTTATATGTCAAGGACCTCCATGCAGATGAGATCCTGCACCCCAATATGTTCAGAGTACAAAAAATGTGACAGTATATAATAAAACTACCATATGAAGAGTAACAGGGAAATCTGAATAAGACCCAATGGAATTAACCATACCCTCACCCCCGGGGAAGACAGTTATTAAAGGAAATAATATTCATTATGGGTGTAAACTACGAGTCATAACACAGTGTAACACCATTGTCACGTACCTGAATATAAGCCCACCTCAATGTAACAGCAACCCCCACACCCACCACACTCACATAAACCCCCCCTACACACACACACACACACACACACACACCCATACCCAAAGAGACGCTGAAGTCCTATAATATGTTTATCCTTTGAAGAAAAGGTCTGTGTATGTTTAAGTCCTATAGTGTGCCATAAATCCCAAATCTGTGTTCATGCCATCATTTATCATACTGAGAAGTAATATAAGTTTGATCTCAAAAGCCCATCTCTGTTGTGTACTTTTGAGATTTCCTTTTAAGACCATTACTGACATATCTGAGATTGAGTGGTCCGGCTGAGAGAAGTGTTGCCCCACTGGTTTTTCAGTCATTTTGAGATTAACATTATGCCTGTGCGAGTTCATTCTAGTGCTGAGAGGTTGACTTGTCTCTCCGGCATACTCTGTTTGGAGACATCTCTTGCATTGAATGAAATAAACAACATGCCGTGATGCACATATATAATTCCCCTGTACCCTGAATTGTCTGTTTTGTGATGTAACTACACAGTCCGAAGTGGAAATGAGCTCACTAGTCTTACATCTGAGTTGATTACAGGGTCATGTACCATTAAGTGTCATGGCATTCTGTTCTGCTGAATGTTTACTCCTAATAATTAGTTTGGCTACGTTTTGTGGTTGTTTAAAAGATAGTATTGGTAGTTCCTTAAAAATACAATTAAGGGTCTCATCCTCACTAGATATTGGGTGGAGGTCCTTAATAATCTTGCGTAGAAGTTCAAGGTCAGGATGATATGTGACTACTAAAGGTATTCTGTTGGTAGCTGTCCTTTCCTTATACTGAATTAGTTGTTGCCTTGGTGCTTGTGTTGCACGTTCTATTGTCTTGTCAATTTCTCTGGAAGAGTGTCCCTGCTCAATAAAGGTGTTTTTCAACATATCCAAATACGCTCTAAACACAGCTGACCTTTAGACTTTTTCGGCTGAAGCTGAACTGGTATTTTTCAGCTTCTCTGATGTGTCTTGTGTTATTAGTATTTTAAACCAATGGGAATTTTTTTTTTTTCTGCATGATCTGGGTGTTAAAAGTATGGGATTTTCTAAATAACTGTCATTACGCTTCCAAGGAAGGACTTGGTTGGTCCGAAAGCTAAAGCACTTTGTTCTTTTTGTTATATCTATGTTGGTTCAATAAAAGGTATCAAATCATTTGCTTCTGGATCTGTTTTTATAAGGACCAATATGGCAAAGACTAAATCTGTTTTTTTCTTTTAATTCACTGTTTCCTGGTACTAGTATAGCTATTTCAAACTTGAGGCATTAGCTTATCTAAATCAACACTAACATGACAAATTGCATTACTAGAAGTGCACCTGACCTTTAAAAAAAATCGTTCTTTCAGTGCATAGCAACTGGCACAATTATAAAGCATTATAAAGTATATTCTACATTATCAGTTTCTTAGCAGCCTATAAAGGTTTAACAGTAGCCATTAACATTTTCTAATAGGAGTCATTATGGTAATAAAAATAAATCTTTATATATGCAACAGCATTAATGGAGTAAATTAGAGAGATTTTAATATTTAAACATGTCTGAAATGCATAATTTTTACATAATATTGACAAAGTTATAAGCAGTTATTCTCATCTCATGCTGACAGTTAAGTATGCACCCAGAGAGTATTAAAATGTGTTACTCTGTTAGACATTTGGTGTTGATTTAATATTACCATGTACCTAGATATTAGTCCATTCTGGACATCCACTGCCATAGTGATTTCCTCTAGCAAATGGCACTTTGGTGACCCTCAGTTTTTCTGCTCATATATTTTAACTAATTTAGGCTCTCTGTCTGGCCTATTGTTCTCTCTGTTCTATTTTCAGAATCTTTTATTTTTTTTTTTCAATTCTGTTTCCTTTGGGTCACCAGCTCACTTGATCTCCCTTGGGCGAGACCCCACTCGGCCAGGACCTATCGCAGAGCCTGAGACCCCCTCGACCAGGGAATCGGGGACAGGATCCCTCCACTCCAACCCACCGAGCTACTGGCAGACCCCCAGCTTCCACACACCCAAGGACAGGGCCACCCCGCAAATCCTTACCTGTGTGTCCTATCTCGAAATCCAGAGTGCCGAGGTCTGGGAGAGGAGAGAGGGTCTGGAAGAGTTGAGCAGGGAGAGTCCAGTGATCTGCGTGTGACCTGGTCCCTCAAAGTCTGCCATTGTCCTCTCATGAGCTGGGTTTTTTCTTTTTTTTGTGTTCCCACTCCCCTGAAGATTGGACGTGCAATGACATCCTGCCCACTGCAAGCGCACTCCTGGATCCACCCGGAAGATGTCCGTCAATGCTTGCCCACAGTATGCAACCCTGGCTGTTAGGCTCCCGGACGCTGCTAGGAGCCGCCAACACCCCGAGTCAAGACCCCCCTCCCTCCCTGGAGAGGAGAGCCATCCTCCGGACTCTCAATCCTCTCCTCCCCGGCCGACCCCTAACAATCCGAGCTTGCTCCCAAACCCAGGTCTCCGGCGTGGTGCGAGGTGTAGCATCCAGTGCCTCAACCCTCAGCGCCACGGGGCCAGCTCTATTTCCAGATGCTAAGTGAAATAATATGCATTCTAAGTGAAATAACACATTCTATAGCCTGATTGTAATCCCTGGTGGTTGAACTGGTCTTCATTTTGCCCAGTTCTGTGTAATCCGTACACTTGTACCACCAAATATATCTGTACATCTCATATGTCCCCAGTTCCATCCTGGCCTCCAGTCTGTACATGCCGAGGTCCTTCCATCTCTCCCCTCGCATGTCTTATCCCTTGGGTCACTTTATGTCACCCTCCTCTGTACAGTCCCTAGTTTGTCCCAGTCCTTGTTTAGATGTGGTCTCCACAACCGCACTCAGTACTCCTCCAGGTATGGTCTACCAACCTGTGCAATAGCAGAATTACCAAATTACCTTCCTCCTATGACTGCTGAAGCATTTTGCATATTTTTGGCACTGAATTACAGTTGCTGAATTCCCAACCACATTTCTACTCTCTCCATGTCATTCTTCATATTGCTATTTCCTTCCTCACCATCTACTCTCCCGCAGAGTTTTGTATCATCTGCAAATCAACTCACTTTCTCCTGGAGCCCAACCCCAATGTCATTAATGTACATACTGAAGAGAATTGTCCCCAAGAGGAACCCCCGGTGTACAGCACTGGTCGCATCCTTTAACCCAATAACCTATAAATGTGTACCACTCTGTGTCCTTCCTGACAACCAGTTCCCATTCCATCTAGTGAGACCATCCCCTAAACTCAGGTCAGCTACCTGTTTTTACCAGTCTCCCATGTGGCACAGGGGGCATT
This sequence comes from Neoceratodus forsteri, assembly GCA_016271365.2. Lineage (NCBI taxonomy): Eukaryota > Metazoa > Chordata > Ceratodontiformes > Ceratodontidae > Neoceratodus > Neoceratodus forsteri. The sequence goes on from CM028134.1 coordinate 245,764,335, forward strand.
TTAGTATAACAGAACCGCACTTGCTAACCTCCAGTCCATCAGTACCTTGTCTGTTGCGAGGGAGCTGTCAAAGAAGGTTGCCAGTTGGAGCTGCCAGTGCATGTCCTATCTCCTTATGTAGCCTGGGGTGGATCTCATCTGATACCAGGAGCTTGCTAACTATAGATTCTGCTGTCATTTGAGTATTCTGCCAATGGATATCCTGACTATCTTCTGTTTCAGTCCCTCTGGCTCCTCAAATTTTATTATACTGTCAGGTACTGGTCGTGAAGCCTCTACCGAAACATCCAACTAAAGTATTCATTTTTTTTTTTTTAACATGAACCTTTTTATTAAAGAATGTTTCCAAAAAATACTAAATTACAACTTGTTGGACCAACACAGCAGGAGTAACAATACATCTGAAAAGAACTGAGGCTCAGGAGGTAAGTAGAAAATTTAGGAGAAAAGCAGCAAAACAAAGGATACCTGTATGCAGTATAAACATAGGAACTTTGTATCTATTATATTAAAAATAACATAGTATGTGGGAGACTGGATATGGACAGAAGAATAAACCCCTATGTAAGCATCCAGCTGTCAAGGGAAACAAAAGGGCATGGTAGGATGCCATAGAAGAAGGGAGGCAGGTGGTATAGACTCCATGAGTTGATAAGCTAAGCAGGTGGAGGGTTACAGGATTGAGGAGGGGGCACCAAGCAAAGATGGGAGTGTAAGAAAGGGTCCCATTTATTGTGCAACAAGCAAAGTATTCATTTAGAGCATTTACTTTACCATGTCAACCTCCACCCTCACAACATGCTTTGTTATCCCTTTAAGGCGGTCATTTATCTGTAATTTCTCTGACATAGTGAATCTGAAGAAAGACTCATAATTTTCCTTAACCTGCTCCTGCTATCCTTAGGTCAGTGTTTGCTTTTCTCTATTTTTTTCTTACACTGCTCCCTGGTGGCCTTTAATCTCCCGGCCCTCCATTGACCCAAAAAGCCCATTCATTTTCCCTGAATGCTTCCTTCTCCAAACCATAAAATCAAATTGGCTTCTCGTACTTGGAAACAGCTCAACACACAAAAAGAAGCACTCCAAGAAGACAAGGTAGCTAAAGACACAGTGGTAAGCTGCAAGCAAATGAAAAGAGTATTTCAACAGAGCTCCACACATAAGTGGCACTATACTCCAGTGTTTTAGGTCTTCGTGTGACCCTTCATCAGGGGATGGAAACAGCAGATAGACCCTCTTGGAAAAAAAAAAACACACAGAAGTTACAGAGCTCTGAATCCAAGGGGTGGGGGAAGAGTGTGGGATGGCATGGCCTGATGAAAGAGTTTCTCTTGAAGATCTACTGTTATGGTAAGTATGTAAGTGTTCTAACTTCTTCAAGGATATCTCTTTCATCAGGCCCTACATATAAAACGAGTACCAAGGAGTACTGACAGTAAAATAGTCTTGGTGGCTGGAGCCTACAGGCCTAAGAATGGAGGCCTTGAAGTACCGCTAGGCCAAAACCTGCTCTTTTTCAAGAGGCAATGTCCAGAATGTAATGTTTAGTAAAGGTGCGGACAGTACTCCAGGTGGCATCTGCACAGACCTCTGCTGCCAACACATTTTTGAAACAGGCTACAAAAATGGCAATGTCCCTTGTGGAATGACCACGAACAACACCAGGAAGTTCCTTGCCATACTTCCTATAACAAAAAGTAATATAACTGGCCAATCATTTTGGGCAGACATTGTTTAGAAATGGGTGTACCTTCTTTCCCATGGGTGAAGGAAACAAAAAGCTGTGAGGACTTTCTGCAGTCCTTTGCGCACTGTATATAATACCTGAGTATTCTATGTACATCTAAAGTATGGAGCAACGATTCCCCTGGATTGGCATGCTCAGTAAAATAAACTGTCAGGTGAATGGTTTGATTTAAAGTAAACTCCGACACCGCCTTAGGAGAAAACTTAGGATTAGTATGTAAAAACACCCTGTCTTTCTGAAAAATGAAATAAGAAGGCTCACACATTAGTGCTTAAAGCTCTGAAATTCTTTGAGCAGACATAATAGCAACTAAAAATAATGCTTTCCAAGTCAGAAAGCACAAGCCACAAGTCACGGCTGCCTCAAAATGAGTCAAAGTAAGCTTTTCTAACATAAAATTCAGGTCACAAGCCGGGACTGGATTGTGGAAAGGAGGTTTTAGGTGCAGAATGCCCTTCAAAAACGTATGGGCCACCTCCAACTGTGTAACCGTATGATCCCCAACAGGCACATGAAAGGCTGAAATGGCCACCAAGTGTACTCTGATAGAAGAGTATTGCAAACCTGATCTGACAAGGAGAGCAAATACTCTAGAACCTGATTTACCAGACAAGTGAAGGGACCCAGCTGATGAGAAGTGGCCCACAAAGCAAACTGCTTCCACTTCATGGAATAAGTGGCCCTAATGGAAGGTTTTCTAGCAGTCACCAGAACATCAGCTACTTTTTAAGACACCCCAAACCTAGCAATGGCTACGTCTTCAGGAGCCATGCATGGACATGGAATGACTTGAGGTCCGGCTGGACCAGGATTCCCTGTTCCTGGGACAGCAGGTGCTTGCACATGGGTAGAGGCACTGGTGGTTCCACTGCCAACTGCTGCGGTAAGGGGAACCAGATCTGATGGGGTCAAAGGGGAGCAATGAGTATAAAGTTGCCCCCTCCCTTTGGAGCCTGAGTACTACCCTCTGTATTAGAGGAAAGGCATAAAGAAACCTCCCTTTCCAAGAGAGGGACAACATAGCTCGACATAAAACTCCAGGCCCTGGAGCAAGCAAGCAAGCAGAAAAGTGGCAGTTTTGCTTTGTGTGGGGACACAAAAAGTTCCAACTCTGGATGACCCCACCTGTCGAACAGTTCTTCTGCCACTAAGATCAACAGCACTCACTCATGCATTCTAGACTGTTACCTGCCTAGCCTGTCTGCCAAGATGTTTTGGATGCCTTGAACATGAACTGCCAACAGTTCTAGACTATGTTCTACAGCCAAATACCAAACCCTCATCACTTTCCTGCTTAGAGGGTAGGAGTGAGTTTCCCCACTTCTTGACATAATACACCAGACTGATGCTACTTGTACTAGCAGAGGTCCTGGGGAGAGATCGGTCTGGAAAGCTTGTAGGCCATACAGAACAGCCCTCATTTCTAGGACATTTATGTGGAGTGTACTCTTCACTCTAATCTAAGTTCCCTGTGTCTGATTGGGCCTGAAATGTGCCTCCCAGCCTGTCCCTGCGGCATCTCTGATGGGAATCTGATGAGGGGAGGGGATCAAGACAGGAAGCCCTTTCAACAAATGGCCGAGATCCATCCACCACAGCAGTACCTTCCAAACAGGAGAGGTTACTAGAACCATCTGTTCTAAGCTGTCTGTGTGCTGATCCCATTTAACCCTCAAGGTCCACTGGGGAATCCTCATATGCAATTTGGCCAGTAGTACCATAACAACTGCTGCTGCCATCAGGCCTAAGAGTCTCAGGAATGTCCTGGCTGTGACATACCTGTTGTATATCATTTGTGCCTGTGCAATCCGACATTCGGCCCTGTCCTGGGGCAGAAAGGCCAAGCCTTGGGCTGTGTCCAGCATTGCCCCATGTACTGTAGGCATTGACGGGGGACAGGACCGATTTCTGCATACAGATCATGATCTCTAGGGCATCGAACAGATGCCTGGTGCATGCTACAGTTTGATACAGCTGCTGTTTGGAGTAGAAACATAGAAACATAGAAGTTGTCGGCAGATAAGGACCGCAAGGCCCATCCAGTCTGCCCATTTCTTTTTCTACCTTATAAATGTGCCATCGGCCTTTGCTCTGTCAGTGACCTATCTATTCATAGTCATTTGTATTGCTCCCTTATGCCTATCCCATGCCTGTTTGAAGCCCTGCACTGTATTCATAGCCACCACTTCTTGTGGTAAGCCATTCCATGCATCTACCACCCTTTCTGTGAAAAAGAATTTCCTCACATTCCCCTTAATCGGCCTCCTCTAATCTCATGCTGTCCTCTTGTCCTGCTATTTTTCTTATATTTAAACATGTTAGACTCTTTCACCTTGTTTATGCCCTTAAGGTGTTTAAATGTCTCGATCATATCACCTCTCTCCCTCCTTTGCTCAAGGTATACATATTGAGCTCCGTTAATCTGTCCTCATATGTCTTCTGATGCAGTCCCTGCACCATTTTAGTTGCCCTTCTCTGGACTGCCTCAATTTAGTTATATCCTTGTGAAGGTGTGGCCTCCAATACTGCCTTAGTACTCCAGATGGGGCCTAACCAATGTCTTGTACAGAGGGTTATTACCTCCCTCTTCGACTTGTGATACCCCTACTAATACACCTAACACCCCCTAGCCTTACCTACTGCTTTAGAGGTCTGCTTGGATGATTTTAGGTCATCAGTGATGATGATGCCCAAGTCTCTTTCTTCCTTTGTGACTGCTAGCAACTCCTCCCAGCCTATAAGTGGCTTCAGGGTTTCTCTTCCCTATGCATGATTTTGCACTTTGCATTAAATCCCAGTTGCCACTCTTCTGACCATTCTGCTAGTTTATCAGATCTCTTCTCATTCTGCCCACCCCATCTGGATCATCTACTCTGTTGCAGATCTTGGTGTCATCTGCAAACAGACAAGCCTTACCCTCTAGTCCATCTGCGAGGTCACTAATGAAGATGTTGAATAGGACTGGCCCGGACTGATCCCTGAGGGTACCCCACTTGTGACTTGCATCTCTTCTGACTGTATACCATTTACCACCACTCTCTGTTTTCTGCCAGTCAACCAGTTTGCCACCAGTTGACCAACTTCTGACCCACCCCGAGCCTACCTAGCTTATTTATCAATCTTCTATGTGGAACAGTGTCAAAAGCTTTGCTGAAGTCAAGGTAGGCGACATCAACTGCTCCCCCTTGGTCCACCACTCTGGTTACCCAGTCAAAGAAATCTATGGGATTAGTTTGACAGGACCTTCCTTTTGTAAACCCATGCTGTCTTGGATCCTGTGCCCCTATGGATTCCAGGTGTTGCACTATCCTTTCCTTGAGTGGGCTTTAAGCAGCCAGTCATCCAAGCGGGGAAAACATACAGTCCTTCTTTCCTGTGGACTGCTGCTACAACTGCTAAGCATTTGGTAAAAACTCATGGCACAGATAATAAGTCAAAGGGCGATACCCTGAATTGATAGTGTTCCCCCAGGAAAAGGAACCTGAGGTACTTCCTCTGAGGAAGCACAGATTTTGATATGCAGGTAAGCATCCTGCATGTCCAGGGAACAGATGAAGTCCTCTACTTGCAGTACTGGTGACAGGCCTTGTAGAGTGACCGTTCTGAACTTTCTGTACTGAATAAACAGTCTCAGGTCTCTTAAGTCCTGGCTGTGTCTCAGATCTCATGTACATTTTGGGATTAAGAAGTTGCAAGAGTAGAACCTCATGTTCCTTTGTTCAGTAGGAACTGGTTCTATGGCCCTTTTCTGGATCAGGATATGCACTTCCTCAAGCAGCAACGGTATGTGTTCTGGAGAATAGGAAGATGGGGTTGGTGGATGGTCTGGCAGTAATTCCAGAAGCTCAAGAGCACGGCCCTGTTCTATTATCTGCAGGACCCAAACATCTGATGTAACCTTTGTCCAATGGTCCAAGTGGAGGAAAAAGCAACCCTCTACTACTACCCAAGTGATGGGAAAGGGGACCAGAGCCATGTATTCTTTTAATTGATTTATTATTTTCTGAATATGCATCTGCTTCAGGTCCAAGATGGCTACCAAATCACATGATCAAGTAGTATATAGCAGCTTATGTCAGCCAGGGTGAAGGGACTGATGTTCTTGTGCGAAAGCTAACAGGAAGGCTAGGGAGGAGGCAATAAAGCAATAACTCCAGAGGGGAGTCCTTCCTGGAGATGTTCCCATGTTGGACAAAGGAACCAGGTGCATGTCATAATGTTAGCAAGGAGGTGCTGAAGGGTAGACATATACACACACACACACTCAAAGGGGATTGGGACTGCACAGAACTGTCTCTCAAAGGAAATGAGACCCCTCCCCACAGTGAGTAAGAAATAAATTGAGGTGCTGTAAGAAAGCACGCTCTCTTGGAATTGGAATATCTGAAGACCAGGGGCCCTGCCATACAAAGTCTAACTGACTGGTAAAATAACACAGTAATGTACAACACAATTCTGTAGCTCTGTAGCTAGGGTAGGTGAAGAATTTTAGGTGAGAATAGCTCAGAATTCTGCTGTACACCAACTGTCTGTTCAACTTGTTTTATTTTCTGCTTACTGGTAAATGTGCAACCCTTTTGTTTTCCTGTAAATACATCCTGTTGTAAATACTTTTAGTAAAGAATTACATTTTTATAGAATCAGTGACTGCTTGTTTTATTTAGATGGGTAATTCTACTATTTCTGCTGGACTCTGCTTGCAGTCCATCTCCGAAGGGGCACTGTACCCACAGTTATTGTGTTTAAACTTCCTGATCTTGTGCAAAGGAGGAGGTAAGAAACAGGTTTCCCTGGGTCCTGTTGGTAAAACCCCATGGTGGTGGCAGTGAACCTGAAGTCTCTGGTGAGGTATTTTCATCACAACCCCCAAAGGTATTGGTGGGTAGGGGTCTAGGAATGAGTCATGCAGATGCAGATCCTGCGGCTGCAGCCACACCTCCACCTCTAGAGGCTTTTGAATGGGCACCTGGGGTGGGTCCCATGGCAAGCAAAGCTGATCCTCCTCTGCTTTTACTTTGTTGTCTGGCTCCTGAACAATGTATGTTGTTGGCCGGACAAAAGGGCACCCTCTGCCTACTTCTTGAATGTGTGTGGTAAAGGGAGTGTATTGATTTTAGAGTCCTGCCTGAGGCCTGTAGGTTTGAGAGGATGTACTGAACATCTGCTCTGAACAGCTTATATCCCCAAATGGGATATTTAGGATGGACTGCTGCACATCATTGGCAAATCCTGCCACTCTCAACCAAGAATGTCTTCTCAGGCAGACACCAGAAGTTGCTGCTCTCGTAGAAGCATCAGAGATGTCATAGATAAAGTGCAAAATATGCTCACCTACATCTGCCCCTGCCTGAAGGACCTTTAGCAGCTCCTGCTTAGGAGTACCCTCTGCTAGGGCTTAGGCAATGGCCTTGACCTTTCTCCAGAGGGTATTCTAGTACTTTACCATATGGGCCTGATAATTTGCAATGCTCAGGCCCAAGGTAGCAGAAGCAAAGGTCATTTTCCCCAGATCATCTAGTTTGCTAGACTCCTTATCAGGAGGGAGAGAACTAAGATGTTTAGGCAATTTAGACCTATCATGGGCTGCATTTATTACAACTAAGTCAGCCTCAGGTTGGCCTGCAAAAAAGGGCTTACCTGAGGGGCCCTGGTACATTTTATCCACTTTCCTAGGAATGGCAGGTATCATACAGTAGTAGGTGTACAAAAGTTGACCAGCAGCGTGTTATACCGAGTGGTGCACAAACATGGAACCCAGTGAATAACATGTACAGCGGTACCACGCAACGACATGCACCGTGCGGTACCAGTCAACTTTTGCACGAATACCACTGTATTTGGTCTGTTACAGACAGCCAGGGTGGCATCCTCCAGAGCAGGCAACAGAGAAGGAATGATAACTAGTGGGGAGTCAGGCAGTTCAAGAAACTCCACCAAATTTCTTTTGGTGATGTCCTGCTCCTCAGATTCAAACCCTATGGCAGACTGGAGTTGCTGCATCATGGAGATGAATGAAGGGTCTTCAGGAGGGGACCTCAGGGTGTACACTATGGAGTCCTCACTCCCTGCAGAGATGGCAGAGCTGGACCTCTCATAAGGGTTCTCCACATACTCTTCCTCCTCCTCTTGCATGCTGGAGTCAGGGTTATATCCCTGATCCTCACTGATAGTTTCTATAGGTCACAATGAGGGCACAGAAGAGGTTGGTGACACCCTGGAAGGAAACTGGCATGTCAACCTGACAGGTGTCGGCACTGGGGCTTGCCAGAGGTGCCCCGTGGACACCACTCCTGTCACCGGAGGAGGAATTAAGCAGGCTCTGCAACACGTCCATTAAGGACGAAAGCACAGCTTGCACATAGGTGCTTGTTTAAACTACAGGTGCACCATGTCATGTCAACAGGGGAGACACCATCCCCAACATCGATGGCACCTCATCAGCTGTAATAGGTCTGGTGGTGCTCACAGTCTGTCCCAACCTACAGTGGTCAATGGTCTGGGAGGCCAGTGGCATCACTGCTAGGACAGTTGATGGCGCAGAAACAGTCGCACTGGTATGAAGGGGTGACCTAGAGTGTACCGGGGAGGTTTTCTCTTAGCCCCTCTCCTTCCCCTGGTGCTTGTGCTTATGTTGCCCAGAGGTTTTCTCCCAGGACTTTGATGAACAGGAGCCCAAGGAACAGGCTGGCAATGCAGCAAAGCTCTTTTCGTGGAGTTTTTTCTTCATCCTGGCTATCTGCTGTTTCAAAAGGTGAGTCTTCAGGGTGTTCTTTCTGCGTTGCTGGGCGTGGTGTTAAACTTGAGGTAGATCTCACGGGTCTTAATGTTTATGGGCTGTGCCAAGGCAGCACACACAGACGTTGTGCAAGTCGCCCGCATAAATTTTTTCACCACATTCACAGTACTTAAAGAGCTTAGTGTTTTTTTTAGACAACATACTCAATGATGATTATCACTTATGAAAAGCGATAGCGAACTAGGGAGAGAAATACACAACACACTGAACATTAGTCTATTTTAGTGGCGGCATCTCCCTGTAGGGTCCATCGACTACTGGAAAAAAACGGAGGAGGGAAGGGGTTGCCCATGTTTATATGGGAGTGCTGACAAAGGACATCATTGTGGGCGGCCCCTAGCAGACTGCTTGCAAAAAGTTTCTGTGTGGTCCTAATGCCTGGCAGCTATAGCTCCATAGGTGTGGCCTGATGAAAGAGATATCCTCGAAGAAGATAAAACGTTATTCAGTGGTGCATTTCAACATACCTGTTTCCAAAAGGGTATTCTGTTTATAACTTAATTATGTTCCAAACATGAAAACAGAACGCATTTAATGTTACCACTGCTCTCTAAACATTTCCTGTTGTTCAGAAATGATAAATATTTTTACTCTGTAGACACTGACTGGCATTGGGGGGGGGAGGTGCCTTGGGGTCATCAGCCCTAACGCTCTTCCATTCTTCTATACTGTACCTATCTCAGCTTATTTCGTTATGGAATGGGATAAGTGTTAGGGCCAACGACTCCAAGGTACACCCTTAATGCCAGTTAGTGTCTGAAGGGTGGGGTGTTAGGGTTGGAAACCCTAACCCCACATTTTCCTGCCTTTGTTGCTTTAATAACAACCCTAACTGTGTGTGTGTATGTATGTATGTCTATATATATATATATATATATATATATATATTCAATGTAAAAAAACTCCATTAATGCATCTGTTAGGGTTTCTAGTACAGGGACAAAAGTCAGGAAATTCAATGTTAGGGTTACCAACCCTAATACCCCACCCCCACCCTCCCCACACCAACAGATGTCATGTGCCTTGGGGTGTCAGCCCTTACTCTCACCCCATTCCATATGTAAATAAGCTGATATGGTATAGTATAGGAGAAGGGGGTGAGAGTTAGGCCTGATGACCTCAAGGCATACCCCAATGCCTGTTAGTGTGTGGAGGGTGGAGGTGGGGTGGTAGGGTTGGTAACTCAAACACTGAATTTCCTGACTTTTGTCCCTGTAATAGAAACCCTAACTGATGCATTAACTGAGTTTTTTATGCAATGAATTTCCCTTTTTGAGATAGTATAATTGTATCTTTATTTTACTGTCAGAGCGCTGGGTCTGCCATTTCCGCCGTAGATGCGCATATGTATATAGGTGTGGAAGTGCAGGGCCCATGTCAAACAACAGTGACCAAATTGTCAGCATAGTCATCTTATTACCCTACCTCATGTACCCCAGTACAGAGTAATTGTGAACTATGAGGCAAAACATAATTATGCGCAACCGCAATGCTAATCCATGCCACAGGTGTGAAAACATATTTTGGACAGGATGTGGGAAATGACAGTTGTACTATTCATGAGGCGGTGTGAAAAAATGGCTATGTTACAAATTTGGCGGCAAAATATGGAAACGTTCCAAAGTTATGCGCATATCGTAGAATTAATTCAACAGATGCACGTAACTCGAGTATTTTGAGGAAATTTTGCACCATATTTTCAACATGACCGTTTGGAGACGTCACCTCATGAACAGTGGCACTGTAATTTCATTAATAGGCCCTGAAATGTAATTTCGCACAGCGTATGCGCCATTCTGTACCACAGGTGTGAAAACACATTTCAGGCAGGATGTGAAAAATGACAGCTGTACTGTTCATGAGGTGGTGTGTAAACATTGCAATGCTGAAAATTTGGAGTCAAAATATTGTAAACTACCAGACCGGCCTGGTGGCACTGAGGGTTGAGGCACTGGATGTCACACCTCACGCTACACCAGCGACCCGGGTTCGGGAGCGAACTTGGGAGCCGGGGGTCAGTCGGGGAGGAGTAGGATTGAGTGTCCGTTTGACTGCTTTCCTCTCTTGGGGGGGTCCATCCCACAGCGCTAGTGGCTCCTGGTGGAGACTAGGAGCACAGCAGCTGGGGACCGTGTAATGAGGACGACGTCAGGCAGCCGTCATGCGGTGTGGGCGGGCCCACTCACATCTCATGCAGACGGCAATGCATGTCCTGTGTCGGGGGGGGGGAACAAAGGAAAATTCTGGCTCTGAGGAGGAGAAGGTGGCATCCTGTGGACATGCCTACATACCCAATGCTGGCCGAACCTGATCTGGCTCTCCATAGTCCTCTGCCTCTCCTGGCCCCGAGGAGAAGAGGAGGGACCCAGCTTACCCGAATTCCTGGTTGGGCTAGGGTTCAGGCAGATGGTGGAGGCATGAGATTCCATGGTCCACTGGAAAGATGCCTCAGAGTCCAGTTTCAGGAGGGAAACAGAATTGGAAAAAAATATATATATTGTATATTACCAAAGTTATGCACCTACGTAGAAACTGCGCAATGCACGCTCGTAATGCAGCCATTTTTGGGAATTTTTTCACCAGATTTTCAACATGGGCTTTTTGGGACTCCACCTCATGAACACTGGCACTGTCATTTTGTTACTCAGTCATGAAAGGTGATTTCACGCAGTGACTGCAAAATCACCTTTTGGGACTGAGTAATGAAAATGACGTGTCCATGGTGGGCTCCCAAACACCCCATGTTCAAAATTTGGTGCAAAAATATTGAAAAATGGCCAAGTTGGCAACATAAGTTCAAAACACCATTGACAGCCATTTTACGGCACTTACCTCGATTCTTCAGTTTGCGGTTCAGCTTTGAAGAGTGCGGACATGTCCCGGTCCACAGAAGATGACAGCTGCTGACCTCCGATGGTAAGTATTGGGTAAGGGGGTATGTGGGGTAGTGGGTTGCTCAGTAGGAGGGTCGGGATAGGGAGGGAGGATGGGGAGACAACAAGGGACCATTTTCTTTTTTACAGGATTGTTCTGTAAATAAAAAGATGTCGGGAGACGGTTTTCTATTTCTCAGGTGTCATTTCACTAAATAAACATTCTGAGCCAGCCCAGTGGCGTTAAGGGCTGAGGTGCTGGATGCCAGGTTCGGGAATGGACTTGGGTCATTCAGGGATTGGCTGGGGAGGTAAGGATTGAGCATCCAGAGGACTGCTCTCCTTCTGCAGAGTGGAGGGTTTGTGTGCTGCGCACATCAGCACAAGAGGGGTTCGGCCTGTGCCCAGGTGTACTTGGTTGCCTTCGCAGAGGCAAAGATGGCTGCTGCACCCATTGGGCGGGGGCGGGGAGAAAAATGGAAGAAAATACCGGGACCCGGCAGGACCCATGATAGCCTCGATGGGCCAGAGTACGTACCCCTATGAGGGGGGGAGTCATAGCCCCTTCTGGGTCCTCGGAGGAGCTAACAAATAATGTTGTGATAAAAAAAAAAAACATTTTAGAACACTAGGGGTGGGCTCCTCAGTGTCCCACAGTGACAGTGGTGGGGGGGTATGACATAACTGGGGACACTGGGAGTGGTTTACCCGGTGTCCTGCTTTGGGGGGACTACTGCAGACATGGGGATTGGGCACCCCGTTGTCGGATATGGAGTTTTTTCTGTTGGGGATACTGGGAGTGGGCTCCCCAGTGTCCCACACTGGTGGGGGTCATCTAGTCCCGACACGGAGATTGGGCACCCCAATGTGGGCATAAAAATTTATTTTTAAATTAACAATCCTATTTTTGACTCACGAAGTAGGATCTTACTTCGTATCTCGTCATATGAAGTAAGATCCTACTTCGGATTATGTTGGTACGATGGAAGAAATTCAAAATGAATGAAATGCCCATTTTAAGGGCATATTTCCAGCAGTAAAGTGCAAAATCCACCTAAGAGGTCCAAATAAGCAAGCTACATGTGTTGGTTCCTACCCAGGTTGTCATTTTGGGGGGGGGGGGGTTCCAAATGTGAAAATGTCAGGCAAGACTGTAAACAAGATGGCGACTATATGAAGTAGGAATTTTCCCATACAAACCAGGATTCCTACTTTATTTCATACAGCTATGCTGTAATACTTACTGAGCATGCCCAGAAATTATTTTTTTCAAATTTTTTAACTGCAGTAACTTACAATTGGCTTATTATTTTTCACCAGACTAACAAAAGGCACATTTGTGAGGTAGTCCCTTTCTGCCCTGAAAATTTCAGAGCAAAAAACCAAAGCATCTGGGCTGTAGGCAAGTTCAAAGAAGAATCCCAGCAAAGTCAATGAGCGAAAACATGTTTTTTTTACCTTTCCATAACTTGGAAACTGCACATCTGACCAGACCATAACTTGCCATATCAAGAGATCTACCCCCACAGGAAGACGCCTGCCACATTTCATGCAAATCCATTGAACAGTTGCAAAGTTATTAAAGTGAAAAATTTTGAGTTTAACATTGAAGTGCCTATGCAACCCTAACTATAGGGGCGCGACCGCACTCCTATAATATATAGATATCATTGTATTGGTAAGGTTAGAAGTTTTGCTTGTCTTTATCAATTCAGTATTGGTTTCCAGTACTCGTATTCTGTACATGTATGGCTTTTACATAAGCCTGATAGGTAACAGCTGATTATCAGAGTACAAATAGCCATGCACAGGTTACAGGCACCACCACCTGATGAAGCCTTAGTGGTGATACACAGGGGTACCTGTTGTGGTAGTATGCATATTAGTGTGTTCATGTAAAATATAGGGGTAAATCAAAGCAGCTATTCCATCTAACACCTGGAGTGTGCACTTTTTTGTTTGTTCCTACTGCAGTTCAGGATATCACTCACGCGTCTGGCAGCACTATTAGTGGACGTGTGTGCAGCTTTCTGTTAACTCTCACAGTGATGCCAGAGAATGTTCAGGTAGTACAGTGACAATATAATGCAGTAGTTACTGAGGAGGGATATATTCAATGTGATTACAAAGGCAATACAAATATGATAATTATAGATTAACAATAAAGGTCTAAACACATCAAGATATTGGATAAACTTTAAAAGGAAACTAGGAGGGTTTCTAAAGGTGTAAAAACATGTCACCTAAATTCTACATGGAAAACTAACAAGCCTGGAGTTCTCCAAAATGCAAGAGGCACACCATAAAAACCATGAGACAGAGACATGCACTTACACTGGAATGGCCATCCAGGACCTGCAGGTGTAATCCCAGTCCAACCTCCTCAATGCTTATTCCAGCAATTTCCATGTACTCCCAAATCTAAAGGCATACGTCACAAACAAAATCAGATATGGAAATTAAGTGTCATAGGGAGTGTCATCCATTAACAGCTGTTTGGCTCCCAAAATAATTAAGTTCTAATGGCATCAAGATGCTGGCAGATGAAACAAACATGTCAAACTGTGGGGCAACTGCACAGGAGAAGGTGATCACAACACAGTATTGCTTTAGGAATGTTACAGTCATTTTTGTGTATCCTTCACAGTCTGATTATTGCGGCTAGCCAAGTTCAAAATATAGACCATAAGATAAATTTACTATTACTTTCAGCCAGGTCTGCAGGGAGGATGCTTCTCAAAAGTCATATTTTTGTCTTTGTTCCCCCTCCACCCTCCATTCAAGCTAAAAGTAGGGAAGGCATGCACCATGCTGCAACCAGCTGGAAACACTGCAATACTGACTTCTGAGCCACATAAATCACTACACCCAAGTGCGTCCCCAGGAAAAATATTAAAGAGCAGCTGACACTTACAGGAGAACTTTAACAAAATATAATATTTTGACACAGTTCAGCTTGCATTTCAAATTAGTTCTGTATTCCTCCTCCCCGTTATTGATTACTGAGTCATTTGCATAAAAACAGGGTCTCTGCTCCTGAACAGTTCATCTATTTATATTGCTTTCTCCCTACCTGAGGTAATAATGCACTACTTGTTACATCACAGTTTTTTCTTAGCAACAGACTGTGATGTCATAACAGAGAACTATGATTTGAAGTAGGGAGCAAGCTACAGAAGCACATGAACTGTAAGAGAACTCTAAAGTTCTGTCTCTCTGTCATATGGGATCCCTCAGGGCTCTGTGCTGTCCCCCATGTTGTTTGCAGCGTACAAGCTGCCCCTCGGAGGCATTGTAAGATGGTATGGGATGAGGTTTCACCGCTATGCTGATGATACCCAGCTCTACCTGTCTTTCGCACCTGACCAGGATAGTGCACTCTCAGTGTTTAATAACTGCCTCTCTGAAATCCAGGATTGGATGAATGCCAGCTGACTAAAGTTGAACTCGGGAAAGACTGAGGTGATGGTGTGAATCCTGGTCGCCAGATGGGGGGTTGGGGGCTGGACAGCCCATGAGGCTCTTTCTGGGGGGCTCCCAGTTCCTTACCTCTGAACAGGTGCGGGACCTAGCGGTGATGTTTTATGATGGGCTGACTCTGCGGGCTCAGGTGTCAGCAGTCGTCAAGTCATCCTTTTACCATCTAAGGAACATCACTAGGATCAAGCACCTTGTTCCGTCCGGTGACCTTCCCATGCTGATCCATGCCTTTGTAACCTCGTGC
The DNA here is from genome assembly GCA_016271365.2 of Neoceratodus forsteri. NCBI lineage: Eukaryota > Metazoa > Chordata > Ceratodontiformes > Ceratodontidae > Neoceratodus > Neoceratodus forsteri. Next base: position 245,779,475 of record CM028134.1, read on the forward strand.
CTTGACTACTGCAACTCCCTTTACTTAGGGTTACCGGGGGCTGATATCTGCCACCTGCAGCTAGTGCAGAACGCTGCAGCCCAGTTGTGTACGGGGACTCCTGGGTCATATCACACCACTCCAGTGCTGCGCGAACTGCACTAGCTGCCGATTCAGTGGTGGATCATCTTTAAAGTCAGATTACTGACATATAAAGCCCTACATGGACTTGGCCCTGACTACTTGAAAGAGCTTCTGTCCCCCTACTGTACCGAGCGATGGCTCCGCTCAGCTGACGAGGGGTTGCTAGAGATTCCAAGGGTATCATTAAAATCTTCAGAGGCCCGTGCATTTATGTACGCGGCCCCAGCCTTTTGGAATTCTCTACCTCGTCAGCTGCGGAAGTGCGTGACCCTGGGGGGCTTCAATCAGGCTCTTATAACTTATTTATGGGGCCAAGCATTTGCTAGTTAAGTATACATAATGACTGATTTTACTGATTATCTTTTATATTGCTGTTTTATGTTATTGTTTTTAGTCATCTTTTGTAAAGCGCTTTGGCAATCTGAAAGGCGCTTAATCAAATAAAGATTATTATTATTATAAAGATAATATATTCATGCAAACTGACTCAGTAATAGATAATGGAAATAGAAATATATAGACTATATATGGAATGCAAGTTGAACCATATCTAATTATTATGTTTTTCAAAGTTTTCCTTGAGGCATCAGTAGCTCTTTAAAAGAGTTAAAAAAAGAAATCCCCCTGTCTTCTCTCTATTTCTTTAATGATGTGAGTGGTGCAAGCTGGGATAGCCTGATAATCAGGAAGTCCTCCTGCCACAAGGGTTACATCCGGCCCTTCTAAGGGCCTGTGTGTGTCTTCGTGTCTACATTAACAACTACCAAGTACTTTTAGTGACTTAGTGCACTATTGTTTTAGCACTTTCAATACTTTTAAGTATATTGGATTCCATGGTGAAAATGGAAGTAGGAGAGTATGCACTTCTGTTTTCATGTGAATACAGTAAAGCTCAATGCCTGTGTGAGCTTTAGCGACTGCAGACTGCAGGTGCTGCACTACTGACCACCGAGCCACAGAAACTGCTACCCTTGAGTGTGTCCCCAGAAAAATATTAAACAAATATGAAAATACATTTCCCCTCCCTCTCTCTTACTGGTGATACAAGTGGTGCAGGCTTGGAAAATACAGGGTGAATACAATAGTACAGGCAATCACAGAGTAGTAGTTAAACAAGGACTTAACAGAGATGACCCCCGGGGAGGGAGTCATAATGCAACAACGGTGACAGAGACAGGAAACAGTATCAGTAACGTAGAGACAAAAGCTGCTAAGTAGTTGCAGTGCCTTAGTGCACTGTTGTTTTAGCACTTTTAATACTTTTAAGTATATTGGGTTCCACCGTGAAACCAGAAGGAAGCAAGCAGGCACTTCCGGTTTTGCATGAATAAAGCTCGCTGCCTGTGTGAGTGTCGGCGAGCACTGGCATGCATGCCAGTGTCAGCCAGAGGGACCAGGAAGCCTGCAACTCAATAAGAAAGTATTCTACTTAAACCAACTTTTAAACATGGGAATAGGACAGGTTACTCTCGCTTCAGAGAAATAGGTACAGTACAAAATGCATATTAAGCAATAAATTTAGTTTAGAATCTGTTTTGGATTTTTCCGCTTTTTGCTGCAGGCAGTGTATAGAAATCAAAGAACTGAAACAGAAAGTAGTGGAACTTGGAATGGGAATTGGTACCCTAAGAATTCTTGTCTAATGGATGAACTGGGTGTAAGACATAATGACAAAGTGGAGGAAAGCACAGCAGGAAACCAGACAGGTCTGAAAAAGAAAAGACCGAGAAAATAATGAAGAAGAGGAAAGCATGATGTAAAATTGATAGTAGAAGTAATAGCAAAACAGGGTGCAGGGCCATGAATTTTGAAATACAAACAAGTAACAAATTCACACCACTGATAATTTTAGAGGAAGATTAAATTATATGCAAGTGATAGAGTAGAAATTGTGCCAGATACAACAGAAGAACCAGAAGTACCCCCAAAAAAACATTACCCCCTAAAAAAATCTACTTATTAAGGGATTTAATACTGACATACAGCCAGGTAGAAAAAATATAATATCACTGCCAGCTGCTTTCTGGGGTGAAATTCAAAGATATCAGGGATATGGCACCGATGATAATAAAAGAAAATAATCATAAACCACTGGTAGTTGTTCACATTGGCACAAATATAGGAGGACAGCAAATACATGAAGTAACAGATGAATATAAAAGTATAAGCATCTTCCTAAAAGTAACTGTGATATGGTGTTTCCCAAGGTATTTCTTGTTCCTAGGGCATGTCATATGACGAATGCAAAAATTAAAGCAATAAACAACTCGTTAAGTAAATGGGCACTGGAACGAAGTTATAACTGTATACGTCACTGGGAGACATTTGAATGGCACTGTGATTTGTTTAGTACTGATGGTCTTCACATCAGTAGAAAAGGGAATATAATTCTGGGAAATAAAATCAGATCTGCAATCAATACTTTTTATACTGAATGTGCAGGCGGCTCAGATCAATCAAATCAAATTGCTAAAGTACATTTTTGCTTAACAATAAATTGAGAAAAACAAATAATTAAGACAAACTCAAAGCAATAATTACAAATGCCAGAAGTCTAAACATCTTAAAAATCTTGACACAGTTGCCATGTCAGAAACCTGGTGGAGTGATGATGTGAAATGGGGTAAAGAAATAAAAGGTAGCAAACTTTATCATTGTGACCAAACAGAAAAAAGGGTAGAGGAGTGGCAGTTTATGTCAATGAGAATACTGACAGTCATGAGCTTAATTTAGAAGACATAGGAAATGGCTTAGAAGTAACATGGGTTCAGCTAAACTCATTAGTAGGCAAGAAAATAAAATTGGAGGTGGTACATAGGGCACCGAACACAACTAATAACTATAACCTCTCACTAGTTAATGCAATTGAAAGTACATCTGAGAAACAGGATGTGATTATTATGAGGAGACTTGAATGTTCTAAAAATAAAATAGACAACTACGAGCTCTAATTTACTAAACAAAAACCTTTTTGTAAACACTTGTTTAAATCAAGGTTTATAACAATTATCAGATATACCCACAAGGAAGCAGTATATTTGGGATATTATCTTAAGTAATATAGCAAACAAAATCAATAATATTAAGATTAAGGAGCCAGTAGGCCAGAGTGACCATGACACTACTGGATTCAATATAATTACAAAACCACAAAATGTTAATGGTAACATGGTTGCATTCAATAGCAATAAAGTAAACTAAAATGAAATAATTCAAGAATCTACAAAACTGGAATGAAAAAAGAAATTAAGGACAATACTGAAGAAGAAGAAGGATAGAAAAAGCTAAGAAACAAAATTCTAGACTCAGAAAAAAAAATCCAGTTTAAAAAAAACTGCATAATAAAAAAAGGGTAAATCATCCTGTGGTACACAAGGAACCTAAGAAAACAAATAAAAAAAGGAAAAGGATTTTGATTTCATGAAACAAGATCAATCAGAAAACAATATAATAAAATATAAGGAATTAAGAGAAACAAAAAACTAATAAGAAAAAAGGCTAAATTCAAACTAGCACACACAAAAGATAATACAAATAGAATAAAGTATGGGGTGGTGTGTGTAACAAGAAGTTTACACCCCCGAGGTGTTAGATGCTATATAAACCCCAAGAGCGAAGCTTGAGGGGTTTATTACAACATCTAACACCGAGTATAACTCGATTTCACCACACCACCTCATTTTTTATTTTATATAATTGCTGGGTTTCCCTTTTTCACCACAGCAATTATATAAAATACTAGCCCTTCTGGTGAAGTCATGCTCTGGTTCTGTTTTACGCCACTGTACACATTCGTCCCGTCTGAATTTTTAAAAATCTAATGTACTGCTTTCTTTTCCCCCATTGAGTTTAAAATTAGGCAATTAAAAAAAAAAAATACCGCCAAGTTCTGCTGGTCTGGCGGTGTCATTTTCAGGCAGAAGGCAAGCCGAGGCGAGCAGTTAGAAAGCGAGAAATTGCAAGATGCACATGCGCAGAACGAGGGAAACCGTGCGCTTGTTTGCCACAATAAACACTCCCTAATTACGGCAAATTACGCCACAGTTTCCCTATGGGAAAAATGGAAGCCCATTACTTATAAAGATGGTCTACACTTACGTAAATAATAACAACAATTCAGACAAATCTACTGGCTCTATATTGTATAACAACACATTGATAACAGACCCAGCCGACATAGCAAATATATTTAATTATTTAATTTTTGTCTTTTTTGATCTCAAACACAACTAAATAAAAATTTTAGAAATTATTTAAGCAAAATAGATACCACATTTAACTCTAATGAAATTCTAAAACTCCTGTTAGACCAAAAACAAATAAACCTACTGTCCCTGATGGAATTATCACTAAGACACTAAATGCAATTGCCAAATATTTTATAAATCCACTGACCCAGAATTATAACTACAAATCATACATGACGAGGTTTCAGAGGATTGGAGATGCACAACTGTGGTAATTATTCATAAAAAAGGTACATGATCAAGTATAGACAACTATGACCCATCAGTCTTATCTCCATTTTGGGAAAATATGGCAAAATTAATAAAACAAAAACTTGAGCAGGAAATTAGACATTTGGGACTATCAGATATAACACAACATGGGTTTAAAAAGAACAGATTATGTATCACAAATATGAAATAAATACAAATTTAAGCCAGAACATTACCATGGAGGTAATTTATCTCAGTTTCAAAAAGGCCTTTGACATTGTGGCTCATGATAACTTGATAGAAAAAAATAACACCAGCAAATATAACTTCAGTTATACATTGGGTAAGCAACTGGCTCACAGACAGAAAACAACAAGTGTGTATAAAGGATACTATGTCAGAAAAAAGTGATGTGATGAAGTTCCTCAGGAATTGGTACTCAGACACAGTTTGTTTTCATTTTTTGCGTCAGACATGGGAAAAGATTTAAATAGAAAAATCTACAAATCTGCTGATCATGTGAAATTAGGTGGTAAAGTGTCATCAGTATTAGACAGAATACACATTTAAAAAGACCTAGATGTGGCTGAGTAATGGGTGAGAAAAAAATCAGATGCAATTTAATACAGATAAATGCGTGGTGATGCACATGGGTAAAAATAACACCAAGCAAAACTATGAACTGAATGGAAGATCATTAAAAAGACAGATTCTGAGAAAGATCTAGGGGTTATTTTAAGTGAAGTTTTGGACTTTAGAAAATATCATAGCAAATTAGCACATACCGTTAACAGACTCCTACAGAATACCAAGAGAACCTTTTTGTCTAAGCATCAACAATGTATTATACTGATATACAATATAAGGCATACATCAGGCCTAACTTAGATTATGGCTCACAGCTTTGGAACTCACATAAAAAGGATTAAATTAAACTCACTGAACAGTCTGAAGTTTTGAAATGTATTCATCAACCAAGGCACAAAGCACCATGGTTATTACAATAGGACAAGACCATTAAAATACATTAAAAAAAATCACATCTTTGACATACTCTCAATATGACAATTTATAATAGGGATAGAACAGTCTTACTTAAATACAACATATACTTAGAATTTTGTACTAGTTTTATTCCAAATGTCGTTGCCTGGAAGATTATTTAAGAAGCACAAACTGTTTTCCTTCCTACTGCGGTCCTTCTGGAGCCACCATTGTTCTTTTTTATTTTTATCACTGAGGCTAGAAATGTTGCTATCATTTCTGCCTCTTGAGGAACTCTTGGATGAAGCAAAACAAACGTTGGGTTGTAATTTGCATGTGTTTATTTGATTAAGAAATTTGAGAGGTATTCCTTTCTTGGTTTGTTAAATAATGGGTAATTCATTACCAGATGCAGAAATGTCTCAGTAAAGCCTTTACTGCATGGGCATTGGTTACTGAAACTTGTTGATGTTTTATTAGAATACATGTATTTAGAAGTTATACGTTCAAATCTCATCCAAGTTATTAACTTTCTTTGGTCTGGTTCTATAGGTATTATTAAGTATTCTTCAATGGAAGGAAGCATTTTATTTTCCCTGTACTACAATACACATTTATGTTTGCTTTATTGTCTGCAGGTTGTTTTTTTGTGCCAATATGATTAATTTACTTTTTATTAATTTATTGTATTGGGGTGATATGTTAATGTCTCTCATGTAATATTTCCATAAATGCACGGTGTTTGTCTTTTCCAATATGGATCGAAGAGTGGTCAACCAAATGGATTTTTTTTTTTTTAAATCTCATTTTTATTTAGATTTTCCATATTACGACAAACATACGTACATACACAAAAACAGTGACAGGATTATTGATTTACAATAAATTGATTTGAGACTAATACATAGATATCTGATAATGCTAATGTTCATTAATTAATTCATAAGGGGATATCTAATCCTTATTACCTTAACATTCTCCGAGCTATCCCTCTCCGAGATCTAATAACCACGGGCATAACGCCTGGTGAGGCCTCTCAAATCAATCAGCAATCCCCACTCTCTCCAGTGTCGCAGCCCACAGGACTGTACCCAGACAGATATCAATTCCAAATAGTCCAATTATTACCCACTCTCACTCCAGGAGCAGTGGCCACTTCTCCCATGAATGCGGTATCGCTTTCCAGGCCTACTCAACTACCTCAAGGTATAAAGGTATCATCATACCTCATATAGTATATTAACCAGCGGGACCACCTATCAGTGAACTTCGCTTTTAATTGGTTTAGCCCATGGGTGATCTGCTCCTTCTGATAAATCTGCCTAGTGACCTCCCACCATTGCTGGATCGTGGGCCGGTTGTCTGTTAGCCAAAGCTTAGTAACTACTTTTTTGGCCGCCGTAAGCAGCAGATGTAGAAGGTATCTAATATTTGGGTTTTTGTACCCGTTGGAGTATCAAGAAAAAGATATACCCTCCCTGTGAGTTGTAGCTGAGGATCGAATATCTCTCTCAAATGTCTCTGCAACTGATCCATGAAGGGCTTGAGTTTCGGGCAGGACCACATAATGTGGGTGTGTGTAGCTCTGCTCTCTCCACATTGTCTCCAGCACCCTGCCGAAGCTGACTGTGAGTAGTGACTAGTCATTACTGGTGTTCTGAAGTATCTAATTAGATTCTTCCACGCAAATTCCCGCCATTGATGGGAGCTTGCGACCCTAGAAGAGTATTCGCAAGCTCTTCGCCAGTCCTCTGGTGTGAGTGGAGAACCAAGTTCTTCCTGCCATTGAGCTCGTATGGTCCCTGTGTGTATTGCTCCCTGAGTATTGAGGGCCTTGTAGTAACGGGTGATTAAGTGAAGCCTATCTGCCCCTGTATTTAACTGAGACTGGACTACTATCAAGGCAGGGTAACTCTCCGGGCTATGAGCAATCCTGGGGAGCCCTCGGCAATAGTGCCTTAGCTGTAGGAATCTATAAAAATCCCGATTCGGAATATTAAACTTACTTTGTACTCTATTAAAGGGCCATATTTCTCCCTGGGACATTATCTGTGTAAGATATCTTAGCCCATACCTCTCCCACATCTGGAATCCATGGTCAAGTCAGTTAGGGAGGAAATCCCCCAGCCTTGAAATTGGGCAGATCAGAGCCAGGAAGGGAGACAGGGATTGACCTTTTTTTAATTTGTTGCCATGCCTTACTTCGCTCTCTGAGCCATGGATCAGAAAGGAGCCGAGGATCAAGCCTGGGGCTAGAAGCGTATAAGTTCTGATAGTAATCTTTATCTGGCATAAGGGACTGTTCAATTTGTAACCAATGTGGCTCCCCCACCTCGTTCTGTCTAGCCATAACATGGGTCATCATAGCAGCCCCATAATACAGCTGCAGATCTGGTAATGCCAAGTCTCCCTCCCCCCGAGGAAGGCTAAGTATCCTCATTCGGACACAGGCTTCCTGCCCCCAGATAAACTTAGAGATAAGGCGGCTCCACTCCACAAATGTTTTTTTTTCTATGCAAAGTGGGACATTCTGAAACAGGTACAGGACCCTAGGCAATGTTACCATCCTTATTAGGTCTATTCTACGGCTTAATGTGAGGGGCAACATGGCCCAGGCCCCTAGGTCCACCCTGAGCTGAGCTGTAAAGGGGCCATAGTTATTTTGAAAGCATTCAGCGAAATTTTTAGTAATAATTACCCCTAAATATTTTAATTTTGTTAAATTCCAGTTACATGGGAAAATGGTGCTTACCTGTGGCGAGGGAAGGTAGTGGAATGACAGGATTTCTGTTTTTGACAAGTTCAACTTATAACGGAAACTTGACTATACTGGTCCAGGAGTGTCCTTATAGATGGAGGGATTGTTCTGGGTTTGAGAGGTACAACAAGACATCGTCCGCGTATAACGCTATTCGATGCTCTGCGCCTCCCATATTCACACCGGTGACATCCGGCGCTTCTCTAATGTACTGGGCTAGGGGTTCTATAAAGGCTGCAAATAAAAGGGGCGATAATGGACATCCTTGTCTGGTTCCCCTTCTGAGTGGGAAATACTCCGAGTGATGCCTCCCCCCACCTTAACGCAGGCCTGAGGGCCCATATAAATGTTTTGCAAACCCCCCACAATACTGCTGGGAAAGCCAAGTTTCTCCAGAACTTTATATAGAAAGGGCCACGCCACTCTGTCGAACACTTTTTCAGCGTCGAGACTAATGAGGCTGCTGGGGCATTCCCTGATTGCATACTATGCACAATATGCATAGTGCGCTTGATGTTATCTGTTGTTGAACGCATTCTAACAAAGCCTGTCTGATCTGATCTATTAACATGGGCATAACCCTGTCTAGCCAATGTGCTAATATATGCAAGAACATCTTATAATCTGAGTTTAAGACCGAGATAGGCCTGTATGAGCTGCAATGCTGTAGGTTCTTCCCCGGCTACGGAATTACAGAGATCGTTGCGAGAGCCCATGATGGGGAAGGAAGCTCCCCCGCGAGTATGGAATTAAACAGAGTAAGGAGTTGAGCGGATACTTGTTGCCTCAAAGCACCATAGAACTCACTCCCGTAGCCATCGGGACCTGGAGATTTTAAAGTTTTCGCTGAGGAGATTGCTTCAGCTATCTCTTGCTCCATTATGATTGAGGTAAGGGATTCTGTTTGGACTTGGTCGAGTCGAGGCAAGGTTATTTTCCCAAGATACTGCATAATTTGTGACACAGTGGGAGACTGTTCTGGGGTATAAAGATCCGAATAATACTTTGCAAATGCTGCTGCCATATCATTTATCTTAGTTAGGGACTGGCCCCCCACCGGGTGTTTAAGGGAAGTGATTGTTGAGGCTTTCCTTTGCCTCCGGGCCCGATCGCTAGCAGCCTAGTGGCACGGGTCCCACCCGTAGTATCTCTGCCTCAGGAAAGTCAGTGCTAGCTCAGTCTGTTGGAGGGCCAGACGATCCAGTTCAGCCTTAACCTCCTGAAGCCGGGGCAGCACGGAGGCGTCCCCACACTTATGTGCATATTGGAGAAAGTGTAAGTTCTCCTCTAGGGTGGCCCTGCGGGCCTTTCTCCGTCGGTTTAGTTCTGCAGTGTGTTGTATGATATGGCCTCTTAGGACAGCTTTAATAGTGTCCCAATGCATTGCGGGTGCCGAGTCCGCCGGAGGGTTGAGTTCCAGTATCTCTGCTAATTTATCCACTAAAAACTCCCTAAACTTTTCAGAGCGTAGGTAATAGGGGTTGAGTCTCCATCTGGAGTTCTTTGGCTGTAGTCCCATCTCCCAGGTTGTCCACATGGGAGCATGGTCTGAGAGAGAGATATCCCCTATTTGAGCCTCGCCCACCCGGTCCAGAAATTCAGCCTGTGTGTATGTTTGGTCTATTCGTGAGTAAGTCCTATGTACTGCTGAATAATGTGTGTAATCCCTGGTTCGAGGATGTAAATGCCTCCAGACTTCGGTCCATCCTACCTCTCTAACATATCTCCTAAAGAACTTTTGCCCTGGCGTTTGCTTCGATACCTTAGGATTGGAGGAATCTAGCGAAGCATTCTGTGTCAAGTTAAAATCTCCCGCTAGCAAGAGCATGCCCTTTGTATTTTGCAGGATTTTATCCATCAGCATTTTCAATTGCGGGACGGGGGTCCCAGGAGGGAAATAAGCGTTAGCCAGGGTAACCAGCGTCCCGTTCAGGGATCCTTGGACTATTATCAACTGCCCCTCTGTATCTCTTATGGTGTGTTGGTGTTGAAATGGAGTGCCTGCTGGAATGATTATTGCAACCCCCCTTCGCCTGCCTGATCTACTTGAGGAGCTATATAGTGTTCCCCTACTGAGCCTGGCGAGCTTGAGATGTTCCCCAGAACTCAGATGGGTTTCCTGGAGGTATATCAGTCCCGCCTGACTCCTACGGAGATACGTCAGGACTCGTGACCTTTTTATTGGAGAGGTAATCCCATTAATGTTCAGGGACAATAACTTAACCCGTGCGTTGATCATTGTAACCAATAGGTGGTCCCGCTGGTCTGAAAGATCCTCCCCTTTTCTTCATTCTGAATCCCATCAGTATCTATCAGCTCAATACCTGTCATACCTAACTGAATACAATCACACCAACATGTGGAATTGGAACACACAAACAAACAAACTATTAACATGAAATAAAAAAACCCGGAACTTCCAACAGTGGGAAACTGGAACAGATTCCCTGGCATGGAACTGCTGCGCCTTGAGGCTTCATCACTAACATGATGCCCCTGACACCTAAAGTGCCTATTCTGAGAGTGGAACAAAGAAAGGGGTGGTGACACCGGATTTAGAAGAGTCGAATCCAACTATTTCATCTTGTGTACTGTAACGATGAGTGGTATACGAATTATTTTAACCCCAATATCCGCCTGCCCCCCAAATGTCCCTCCCGGCAGTTTATAAGAGGGCGTTTTGACTCAGCAGGTTAGATTGAGGGTCTATCCAAATTCGCACTCACCCCTAAGGGGCTGCATGCGCTTTGAGCCTCCCTGAAACCCTCCCCCCCCACCAGTAAGTCTGTTTCCGATTCCCCTGTGTCCTGGGCGGGTATTCCACAGTGAAGCTCCGTTCATGGGTTGTCTCACTCAGCACCCCACCATCGGCACCGCCTCCGCTACCTCTTGAGTACAGTAGCCCGGCTATCTGAGGTTCATTGTCTATCTTATCCCCCAATTCAATATCCAAGGTGTAGCTGGGCGCAGTTACTCTCAGATCGGCCCCTTCAGAGTGAGGACTCTTACCAGCATCATGATGATGGCTTCAGTGCTGCAGCAAATCCTGAGCCAACCTCATTACTTACAGGGATCTGGAGCCACACCATGGACCCCCTCCTCTTGCCCCCCAATACTGTCAATTACAGCAGCCTGCGCCTATTCCTAAATATGGGTGATACTACCCCCCAAAATTAATCCCAGGTCTCGGCACACTCCATAGTAGTGTGAATATTTCCCTCCATCCATTCCAACCATCCTGATTTCACCCCGGCCCATTAGGGCTTTGGCTGTATTGGAAGGGACCTATCACGCCCGCGGACTTCTACGAAATCAAGGTCCCTCCAAGCAGGCCCACTCGTCCTGCCCCTCCGAGTATCCTCCACCTAAGGAGTAACCCCTGTCGCAATGTTGCAGACCTTCATCTACCCCGAGCCTACCCCTAATTAGCGAGGTTTAGGAAAAGTTCCCCTTTGAAAAGTGCTAAGTCGCTGCCTGAGGGAAATAAGTACTTCTGGAAGTCTTACTTTATATTCAAAGAATCTCCCCTGCGAAGACGTGAGGCCCTAAACAGTAAGCCCGCTCTCTCTGCCAGATGTTCCTCCCCGCTCCCCAGGTTCGCTAGCATTAAGGAAAACATTCCCCAATCTGCTCCCCATTCCCCGTCCAACCCGCCCCGGCCGACCACGCTTCGGCTGTGAGGCCGAGCCATTCATTGGACAGCAAGACAGCCCGAGCACCCCCTCAGTAAGCCATAGCCCACTCCTCGAATAGGCCACAGACCCGCCGACTGGAGGGGAACAGAGGACCCAGAGTAACACCTGCGGGATCGGTTGCTTCTGCTCTCCTGGACCTCCGGATAGCCCCGGACTCTCCTCCACCCCCAACCCCCCAACCATTAACATCCCCCCCCCCGGCGCTCCTCCAATCCAGTGGAAAAGGTGAGACCTTAGAGGAAAGTCGCTGTACAATGCCTCAGCGCATTCCCCGACCGACTACGTCATGCACAACTGGCTCTCTTAACTGCTCTCAGCCTCTGATTTATTTTAACGCATCCCAACAGCTTATAAAGCTTATTCAATTTGGTGCACCAGTAGAGAACGACTGCATTTGGCTACCCCCTTCCCCTTCACACACAACATGGTTAGGTTCCAGCATTCTGCCTACCGTTGGTGGGCGGATCCACACCACTTTGGATGTCAAGGCGAGGCCCCGCCTTCCCCTCCCCAAGGCCTTCAGCGGCTTGATCTTGACCCCCCACCGGGTGAAAGCGATCCTAAGTTCAACCAACGGGCACACCCCAGCAACCCAGCCGCACTGTTTCGGTCTGGAGAGGTCAGCCTCAACGACTTACCTTCCATCGCTGAACTCTGCTCATTGTAAAACCCACAAGTAGCACTCCACCCGCCCCTCCTGTACTACTCCGCCCCACCTCCCCAGTACCAGTCTATCCATGCTGTGCGAAGGTTTTGTGTGGATGAGAGTATCCCATCCCTCTCTTCACGTTCAAGGAGCAGAGTTCAAAAATGTCCAGAAGCAGTTCCAAATTCTTTTTGCCCAGGAGCAGTTCCCCTGCGAGTAGCTACTCAGACCAAAATGTACTTATGGCTCTCATCCTTCAGCTCCCAGATGTCTCGATTCTCCAGAGCCTACAGGGTTTGCTTGCTCCAGCGTTGCCACAATGTTCTGGATTGCTTCAGCCCCTGCCGCCATCTACTTCTCTCTGACCGTTGTTCCACACTTTAGGGCCAATTTGGATGCTATTGAGGGTTCAGGGTTTGTCCGTTGCACCGGCCTGTGATCCTCGTTTCCACTAGCTCCTGCGTGGCTGATGCAGCACTGTCAAGCGTCAGTGGGCCATCTCAACAGTACTGTGAGCTTCGCTGGGTAGGGGTTCTAAATCTTATCCCTTTCAGCTTCAAGGCTCGCATCAGAGGATGTAGGCCCTACGTCTGGCCATGATCTCTGGCGTATCGTTCTCGAAATAAAGCCTGTTGCCAGCCAGTGATCGACTCCGCCTTCCACGCTGCATGCAACACTGCTTCTTTGTCCTGGAACCTGAGAAATCGCACTAGGATTGTTCTGGGGCGGGCACCCGGCTGTGGTCTGGCCCTAAGTGCGATGTGCTCTTTCAATCTCCAGGGTCACTGTCGAGGGAAGTGAGAGCAGCTCTTTTAAAGTTTTGTGCATAAATTCCAGCATTTCACCTCCCTCAGCCCCTTCAGGAATCCCAGAAATTCTAATATTGTTTCTGCGGTTTCTGCTTTCCGCATCTTCGGCTCTGTCTCTTAGAAGCTTAACCGAATTGTATAGTTGTACTATGGCCCTCTCGGTTTCAGTCATTCAGGATTCTGTTTCTTGTGCCTGGGACTCAGCTTCATCTTGCCGTTTCTCGAGCTTATTTATATCGGTACGCAGAGCTGCCGTGGTGGACCTAATTTCTTTGCGAAAATCCCTCAACTCATTCAAAACCAGAGATATTTGTCGCTGCACGATATTCAGTGATATCTGGCCACTTTCAGCGGCATCCCGGGAAGAGCCGCTCGAGGCCTGTGAGCCTTCGCTTTCGGATTCATCTCCCTGCAATCTCTCTGCATCTGGCGGATCTATCGCTCTATTTTTCACTCGATCGTTTTTCTTTGGCATAATGTACCTCCCGCTGTCTCTTTCTAAAATTTTTATATTCTAATAGGAGAAATTAGGAGGTTAATCTCGTGGATTGCGACGGAGCTCCTAGTTCAGGCCGCCGACTCGAGCATGATGTCACTGGAAGTCCCCAACCAAATGGATTTTAAACTATTAATCCAATTTGTTTTCTCTATTAAACATTGTTTTGGAAGGTCATTATGCATATTATTAATTATTTTTAACCAATACACACTGAACAGGCAAGATATAGACCACTAAGATGGCTCCAAGATCAGGAATTTGAGTTATGAGGAGACATTGAATAAACTCCAGATTTTTTCCCCCTGGAGGATAACAGAATACGTGGTGATATGCTAGACAGAAATGTTTATAATAAAAAATCAAGACTTTAATCCTAGATTCCATAATATGCTGATCAAACTTGACAATAACATTAAAAATAATAGAAGAGACTTTTCTACTCAAAGGGAAGGAAGAAAATGGAATTGTCTACTTCAAGAAATGGTAAACAGCTTAAACATTTTCAAAATACGTCTGGATATTGTTTGTCAGAAAAGGATAAATTGAACCCATTGATGGGGAGACAAAATATGTTTTCTTCTGTCTTATTTACTCAGTTTATAGCATTCAGTTTAAAGCAGACAGACAGACAGATTAAACAAACAGGCATTTAGAAACACGTATCAGCATAGTATATAAGTAGACTAATGAATAGGGAACCATGTATTACATAAGAATAATACATGGAGTAGTGTGTATAACAAGAATTTTACACATGCATGAAACACTGGATGCTATATAAGCCCTGAGGGCGAAGCTCAAGAGGTTTATACAAGCATCCAACACTAAGGGTGTGTGTAAAATCCAAGTTTTACATACTACCCCATGTCTTGTTTTTTATAATTGCTATGGAGTTTTTCCCCCCACAGCAATTACATAAAATACAAACTAATCTCTGCACTGGTAGCCACAGTCAGGCTGAAGCAGGGAGGCAGTGTGCACATGTGTGGAGTAACAGAAACCTGGTGTGTGTTTGCCGTTATAACCAGCTGGTTACAACAGCGAATTATAACCAGGTTTCCCTATGAGAGGAAACACTCTCCAATTACTATAAGTCTATAATTCCATTGAGAAGTTTTAGTGAGATGATAACCATGAGATCGAAGCTCAAGTAATGTACAGAATAAAAAGATAAGAAACCACGTATTTCAAGCAAACGTGGTTCTAACTAGTCACCCGAAGCTCAAGATGGAATTACAGTCAAGACCAGCATTGTGTTGCTTTATAATGTGGGGCCTATCGGTAGATCGCACCATGGGCAAAGTGGCAAGCAATTAAAACAATAAGATTAGAATGGTCCTTTTGTTGTTTTAATTGTACTGCACTGCACAATGTCGTGATCGGCATAGTGGGTGTAGGAGGAAGTATGCTGTTGGTTAATTAGGATCTGCAGCTTATCCGTTAGGTAGGGAAATGGGCAAACTAGGTGGGCCAAGCAGTCCTTATCTGCCATCAAATTCTGTGTTTCTATGCCACAGCAACCACGCTGATGCCAGGCAAAATGCCACTAGCCTTGACTATGTAGCTGAGTAACACACAGTTTTTTTCTAGTAATTTTTTTTTTTGTAATATATGGATCAAGCTGTGTATTAAACAAAATTAATTTTAAGGGTCTCAAAAATACAGCACTCTGATTTGCTGGCAGCATTCTGTGAGCCCTACATTAATCTCCTTATTAATATATTTGCAGAGCCTAATTACTGGAGAACTGATTTTTAAAACTGATGTCCTGCTTTTTACAGACATTCCTATCAAGGAACTCAGAGCTGCTACTAAAGAACAGGTATTTGCCCAAACGGTGCTGTTTTCAACTTGGTATGCTGTCATTATTTTAATAAATAATTGTTTAAAACTGTAGCTCTGTAGTGTTTCCTTGTCTCTCTTAGCTTATCTTATGATCAGAAAAACTCAAAGTTCATCAGGCAGTTTCATGTGCTTTTAACCACAACGGACAAAGGCCGATCAAGGAGGAGCGCGGGATGTACCAGGGAAAGTGAATGGGGCTGTGCGGTCTGCAGTAGGGTGAAGTGCACGCTCGTTCCCAGTGAGATAATGACCGTCTGTCAGTTAGGATTTACTCACAGCAGCATGAATATTCCAAAGGCATCCAGGGCTGTATCTCCAGTCCTCAATGAATCCTACAAGTCTTACATGTCAATCTGTGTGTGAATAACAATTTAATAATATAGTGAAACAGTAGTAGGGGCAAAAAAAAAGATTCTCTTCTCTGTTTTAATTTTAAATTGGCACTTTTTTTTTGTTAGCAGCACATCACAATTTTTCCGTGAAGGTCTGCAATTCTGGGTCTGACAGTTATTTTCCATGAATCTATAATTATTCCACGTCCAGTCATTCCCGTTTTACAGTAGGAACAGGAAAGTGAAACAGTACATGAGCGGCACTGATTTTTCCGTCATGAAACTGGGGGTTGTTTAAATAATAAAAAAGTATCAAAATAAAGGATAAGTGACAACTGGCCAATCCCTCTTCGCCTGAAACTCAGCTCACTGGTTAATACGTTCTCTGAATGACTGACTGCCTTGTTAACAAATACACTTCCCTGTTCTTACTGTAAAACAGGAACGACAGAACATGGATAAATTACAGATTCAGTGGAAAACAACTGTCAAACCCAGCACTGCTTTTTAAATAAAAAGACTGCTACACAGCTCTGCAGTACCAACCTTAATAATGTTTTTTTCTCTCTCTCTCAGACTTTCAGGACAACTCGCTATTTGGTGGTGCTAAGTGAACTGTTGTTAGCCATTTCACTAAAGCGCTTGCCAGATTCACAGACGACGGAGATATTCAATAACCTCAGCCCAGGATGCCTTTTGAATATTTGTGCTGCTATGAGTAAAATTATCTAATGGGAAAGTGCATGTACTTGATATTAACGCAGACTGTGAAACAGAATTCAACTTTTTCCTCATGCAGCCTGAGCCTGTTTTCTATGACATCACACAGACTCGGGCTGGCAGCACATCTTCTAGAACGGCTTTTCTCCATTGCAATCAAAATTACAGGAAGCAGATTGCTGAACTTTCAGTTTTTCTGACCACAGGTAAGGCTGGAGAGATAAAGAAGCATCACTAGTTTTAAACAGTTATTGCCAGCATACCACACTGAAAAACAAAGCAAATATGTTTCTGACAAGAGGGCAAAATATGTTAACAAACCAAATCCTATGCAATTTAGTATGGCGGAGGGACTATTTCATGTTAATCTGACACAAAAACAACCAAAAAATACTAAGAAAAGTATTCGAACTACAGGAACTTGTAACCCAGTTATAATAATAGCAATAATGAATTCCGGGGATTACATTAATGTTCAAGTTAATCACCCCCTGGGATCAATATGGCACTTGGCTGCACCTCGTGCCACATTACACCCCCAAGGGGTGATTAACTAGAACATTAAGGTAACCCCCATCATTCATTATTGCTTAATAAAACTACGTGTACTTCCATTTTACCACGTGCTGAGAACAAGTTGGCTTTTACAGTAAAAGCTGGTTAGAGTAAAAGCTAACCTGTGCTGTGCACACGTTTTTCCCCCCAAATGTTTACTCTCAAAATGCCATTAATGTGACATCAGATTGCTAGTATCGCAAGGTTTGGATATCATGATTCCCCTTTGGGAAAAGTGACCATCCATGTATTACTAGAAGACGAGGTACAAGGTCTGCACAGTAAGTACCTAAACCAATGCCTGCTTAAGTTTAACCAGTTCAGTTAAGTTTAATAAGCCTTTAAGCTAAAAAGTTTTTGAGACATTGGCTGTACAGAAATATAAAAATACATGCTAAATACAAATTTACACATAAAAAGATGTAAACAATTGTTCCATTAAACAATTATGAAAGCATGGCCACATGGATTGATGGTCAGTAGAACAGAGCTATACCATAGAACAGTACCCACAATAACCAACCCCCAGAATTTAAAATAAACAGTTTGTTGTGCAAATTGCATCCATTATAGGGCCCAATAAGAATTCCCTATTAGCAGCTACCCTGCAGTACCCCAGGCAGAAAAGCAGATACTGATCAGGTTCGGGCCTGGTTACCTACACCCCCGAGGAGTAAAGCTTGTAATCTCTAAGAACTACTAGTGCACAAAGCATAACATGCACAAAATAGGGTATTTTAGTACAGTCCCATAACAACATTTAAATATACTGTTGTGAAAATTAAGCAAAATTCTAGTCAAAATATCAAGCTAATGATTTGCCCTGCTCTTACTTCAAGTTATTTATAGCTTGAACATTGTAAAGCAACTTAGATCTTTTTTGTACAAGAGTTTAATTTTCTTATCTCAAAGCATGTTTTAAAAATAGGGTGACTTTTTGCATAGTAGGAAAGTTTACAATTAGCCCATTTTGAGGAAAATCATTAAACATAAAGGTCCGGATTTTCAAAGCCCCTAGAATGCTGCAAGCGCCTGGTGTGCCGATCATATGGCGACTGGGGCTTGTGACATTCTCCCGGCCAAGATTCGGATTTTCAATCCCGTGCACCAAGTTAGACCAGCTTTTTCCTGGTCTAGCCTGTGGCATTCAGGGGACCCTTTTTACAGGACTTGCGCTAAATATTTGGCACAAGCTGCTGTAAAGGGAGGAAACTGTCACAACTGCGCCCAAGAACAGAAAACTGGCTGCAGCTGCGGCAAAGGAGTTTGGTGCAGCTACACAAAACCAAAAAACAGGATAGATGCAGGGCTTGATGTAAACTGTACATTGCCCTTTGAAAATCTGACCCAAGTTCTCTACGTTTATTCACTAGTCTGTTACTAACAACTTCAGAGAACACAACTTTCAAAGGTGCAATTTCTTCAAGTGAAAACATCTTGCACAGTATGAATCTATCCTGCTAGTAATAAATCAAGACTTCTGCACATGTAATTTGGTTACTCTTGCAAATTTAAAAAATTGGGGGGGGGGGGGACTAACTACCTGCCTACAATTCTGAAGAACATAACAAAGAATTTACAATAGTAAAACATGTTATGATATGCCTACACATTATCATATTATGGGAATTTCTTTTTCTTAAAATGGACAATTTCATGCCTGGAAAGGTGGTTTCCCAGAGTATCCTCTTTCCTCCCATCCGGACAGGATTTGACAAGTTGGTCCACACCCAAATCAACGCAGTAGTAGTAGTCTTTATTTATGGTGCCTTCCCCGGAGGACCAGGGTACCATTACAATAAAACACAATGTAAAACCCACAAACAATTAACCACATCAAACCCAAATAAAAAACAATAAATATCTTAATTTTATCTGAAACAACATTATAAAACCAATTGATAATTTACAATGTGCGTAGAAAAAGTTGTTACAGAATATCCCCAAAAGCTCACTGAAACAAGTATGTTTTAAGGCCCCTCTTAAAAGCCTCAAGTGAGGGGGCCCCACCTCAAGGTTCTGGGCAGAGCATTCCAGGGGGATGGGCCCGCTACCTCAAAGGCCCAATCCCCTGAGGTCTTCAGCCTAGCCCTAGGAATCACCAGGAGGCCCTCCCTGGCTGATTGGCAAGGGAGGACAAGGATGTGCAGGTGCATGAGATCAGCCAGGTAGTATGGGCCCAGCCTGTGTAGGGCTCTGTATACCTTAAGTGAGATATACCACTTCACGGCAGCCAGTGCAGATCTCACAGTGCCAGAGAAATATGGCATGATCCAGGAAGGCCCGTAAGTAACCAGGCAGCTGCATTCTGCAGCAGCTGCAGGCATCACAGCATACCCCCTCTAACCCCAAAGTACAGAGCATTACAGTAGTCTAGCCTGGAGCTCACAAATGCATGAATCAGCATGGCCAGGTCCTGGGGAGGGATAAGGGATTTGATCTGGCAGATATTCCGAAGATGGAAAAAGCCATTCTAGGCTACAGCAGACACATGGGTCTCCATTGTCAGGCCTTCATCCAGTATAACTCCCAGCTTCTTCACCCTAAGGGCAGGTAATAACCAACAGTCACCAAGCTGAAGCCCGGTCTCTCTTGCACCAGCTGCAACCACTCTCTACAGCCCAGTTCAATCCCTAAAACATCAGTCTTCTTGGGGTTGAGTCTCAGCCAGCTTGATGTCAGCCAGGCACTTTAACTGAGCACACTGACAGCACCTCACATACTAGGGCAAAAGACGTATAGAGTTGGGTATCATTTGCACAGCAGTGAAACCCAAGCCCATAACATCTAATAACCTTGCCCAGGGGAAACTTGTAGACCATGAACAGCATTGGCGATAGGACAAACCCTGGGGTATGCCACAGGACAGAACTACTGGTTGCAAGGAAAAACTTCCTAACACTACCCTCTGGGTTCTGTCCTGGTTGTAGGACTCAAACCAGCAAATAACAGTGCCAATGAGTCCAGCGTACTCCCTGAGTCAGTCCAGAAGTAAACCATGGTCCATAGTATCAAATGTAGAAGAGAGATCAAGGAGAACGAGAAACACCCATTCTCCTCTATCCCTCATCCTGAGCAGGACATTGTGTACCCTGACTAGTGCCATCTCCGTGCTTTGCCTAGCTCTAAAATCAGACTGCAGAGGCCTGAAGATGTCAAAGGATGCAAGGTGTTTCTCAAGCTGCAGCGCAACAACTTTCTTAATAACCTTCCCCAAAGGGGGAAGGTTAGAGACTGGGTTGTAGTTCGCCAAGACATCCGGGTCCAGAGATGCTTTTTTTATCAGAAAGGGTTTCACTAGTGCGCATTTAAGCACTACTGAAAACAACCCTTCTAACAAAGAACACTAGACAATCTCGGCGAACACCGGGACCAGATGCCCAGCACAACTCACTAGACGTTACGTCAGGCCTGGGTCCAGATTACAAAATGTTGGCCACAGCTCTGAGACTACCTAGCAAACCTCCTCCACTGTCACTGACCAAACTTCACCCAAGTCCACCGAATGCATTTCTGGCCCATGGGCTGTCCAGTTCTGGTCTCACGAGGCCCAACTAGAGTAATTCCAGCCCTGACAGAGGACACCATATCTGAAAAGAACCGAGTAAACTCCTCACATTTCACGTATCTAACTGCTCTTTACGGGCTCCAGGCAGGATGAAGAAGCCTGTCTACAGTTCAAAAAATGGAGCTAGTCGGTTCCTCCTAGCTGCAAAGAAAATCTGCCTTTTTCTGAGTGACTGCCTTCTGATATTCTTCATAATGGGAAATCAGAACTACTTTGTTCCCCCAAGCCTTGGGCATCCTCTAATGATGCTCCAACCTCTGACCTCCGGTTTTTAACACTCTTAGCTCACCGTGGTTTACATAACACCAGGGGACGTACATGTACCAGCACTAGGCAATCAAATGCCCCAGTGACAACCCTATTATAGGCAGATAGTGGGGTCTCCACACTCCCGGTACATGCTATCAGCATTTCACAGGTGTTCAGCACTGAGATCAGTCCTTCAGGTCTCATTCCTCTCAAAGATCAGTACTGAACCACCTCCAGAGTGGATGGACTACAAGGGGGGGGCCTGAAATAGAACCTGGTCACACAATGATTCGACCAACTGACCAGATCAATCTCTAGCCTACTGACCTTAAGCCCCAGGGAGACTATCTGGTCTAAGGCATGACCATGTAGGTAGGTCATGGTGGTAATTACCTGTGCTAGGCCCACAGCTTCCATACTCTGGAGGAAATCTTTGCCAAATTGCGAACCTTCATCATTCACCCAGGCACTGAAATCGCCCAAGATAAGCCATCTAGGCAATTCCAACACAAGGACGGTGAAGAAGGATGCAATTTCCTGCAGAAACTCTCCCTTGCATCCTGGAGGCTGGCACATGAGCAGGATTCTGCACCCTACACCTGGACCACCATGCACGGCCACGTACTCAAATGATCCAGCATCCCCCACTGGGTTTGCCACCAGGTACAGTTCAGTTCTTAAGCAGATGCCCTCCCCCTCAATCCCTCCTCGGGCAGCACACAATCGAGAAGCCAGCTGGGGCTGATGCCTCCAGAACTAGGACAGAGTTGTTCCCCAGCCAGGTCTGGGTAATGCAAGCCAAATCAACAGAAGAAATAAGATCCACCATAACTGCGGTCTTATTTCTCATCGATCTGGCATTACATAGCACTACCCGAAGTGAACAAAAAGAGTCAGCAGGCCCTTTTCCCACCTGTCCACTCAGTCTGGCAGGATCCCTGGGAACGGGAACCAGACAAGACTAACCCATCTGTAATCCCGGTCGAACCCCAGGGTGTCTCCTGGTCCTCATCACCCTGACAGACGTCGTGGCACACCCCTAAAATAATAATCAATCGATCAGTGGTCTCTCCTTACATGCCTGCTACTCCTGCAAAACCTCAATTGCTTACTACCATACCAAGAGCCAAAACAAGAATGTCTATGAAAAACACAGTAATAAACACTTCAACAACCACAAAGCAAACTCTGGGAGTGCTCCGGATGGAAGCACATAAGACACGCCAAGAAGCCAAATTTCAAAGTTTAAAAATCTTCATCCCTTGTCATACCCAAGTCCTTTCTATCCAGTTAGGCTGTAGCAGGTGGCATGTGACAAGCAGAATCACAATAACCCCATCCCACATAGCATGGGGATGGTCTGCTCCCTTCTTCAACAGCTAACACTGAAATATACTCCCACAGAAAACTCTGTGTACCTAGTCCTTCAAACTGAAAACAAACACTGGTCCCAGTCCAACTGCCACTGCATCCCTGCTGAGACATTTCATATCTCTGCCGTTTTTTTAAATTTTATTTTGACGATTGTTCTTCATTTTTTTCATACAGACTGGGTTGATCAATTAATAAAATGTCATTCAAAAGGAAATTACAATACATTAGCCACTCATGCAAGCAGACACAGACTAAGTCAATAATTAAGAAAAATCCAAGAAAATGAAAGCCAGATGTGCCATTTGCACAGCCAAAATTAGAATACAAAAAGTGAGTATCATAAACCTCAGAATATGTCCATGTGTGTAGATATTTATAAAATATAGTAAGGCTAGATAATGAGAGGAAGAAAGCACCCTCTAGTTTAGGAAAGAAAATCTGGTACAAATGTGTCCCCCTCAAACGGAAAACAAAATAAGCATTTGTCAATGCCGAATGTTGCTTGCTTGTATGTGCTGTGTAGGTATTTGGAAGTCAGTAGAGTGCAAATATTGAAAATTTGCAAACTTACGAGCGTGCGTAGGAACTGCGCAACGCACGCTCATAAATCAGTAATTTTTAGGAAGTTTGTCACCAAATGTTCAACATAGCCATTTTAAGACCTCTGCTCATGAACAGTGTCACTGTGATTTTCTTAATGTGTCCCATACAGTGATTTTGCGCACCGACTGCACCATTGTGCGCTACCTGGGCGGAAAAACATTTTGGGCGAGATGTGAAAAATGACAGCTGTACTGCTCATAAGGAGGTGTGGTAAAATGACAATGTTGAAAATCTGGAGTGAAAATATTGAAAATTCGCAAACTTACGAGTGTGCGTAGGAACTGCGCAACGCAGGCTCGAAAAAGAGTCATTTTTAGGATTGTTTCCACCAGATTTTCAACACAGCCATTTTAAGACTTCTGCTCATGAACAGTGTCACTGTGATTTTCTTAATGTGTCTCATACAGTGATTTGGCACACCGACTGTGCCATTGTGCGCTACATGGGTGGAAACACGTTTTGGGCGAGATATGAAAAATGACAGCTGTACTGCTCATAAGGAGGTGTGGTAAAATGACAATGTTGAAAATCTGGAGTGAAAATATTGAAAATGCACGAACTTACAAGCGTGCATAGGAACTGCGCAACGCACGCTTGTAAGACAGTCATTTTTAGGAATTTTTCCACCAAATTTTCAACATAGGCTTTTTGAGAGCCCATCTTATGACCACTGGCAGTGTTGTTTCATTAATCAGCGCCAAAAGGTGATTTCATGCAGTGACTGTGAAATTACCCTTCGGGCCCGATTAATGCCATGACAGTGAGAGCATTCATGAGAAGGGGTCCCAAAAACCCCATGTTGAAAATGTTGTGCAAAAATTCCAAAAAATGCCTGAGATATGCAGCAAAGTTGAAAAAACCCTATTTATTACATTATACAGCTTACCGGCATTTCCTCAGTTCGCGGTCGGCTTTGAAGAGTTCAGACGTGTTTCCGGTCCACCAAAGATCATCGCGCCAGAGTCTGGAGGTAAGTATGGGATGGGGGGGGTGTGGAGGGGCAGGATGCGCAGTGGGTGGGTGCAGAGAGAGCGAGGGACCGTTTTTGTGTTTCAGTATTTTTTTTTTTTTTTTTTAAAAAGGACGACGCGGGACGTTTGCCATGCTGGGGTGGACTCCCAGCATGGCACAAGGACGGCTGTTTGGAGGGGCATGGAGCCGATAGCATCTGTTGCCACGCTGGGGTGTGCTCCCAGCGTGGCACCCTGTACTCTCTTGGGAACAGTGGAGCCGACGGGGGATTGGATACCCCCATTGGCTATACAATGTGTAGCCACGCTGGGGTGGGCACCCAGCGTGGCATGTGGAACTCTGTTTGGTGGGGGAGCACAGCACAGCCGACGGGGGATTGGACACACCCATCGGCTATACAGTGTGTGCGTGAGGGGCGAGCACGCAGTATGCGTGCGTGTGTGTGTGTGGGGGGGGGAGCGTGCATGAGCAGGCGATATCTTATCACTGCTCACTGAAGCGTAGCTCCCCCTTTCAACTGTACTCCACTGCACTTTCAACTGCTGTCATAGACAGCTCCAGCAGCCATTGGGAACTGCGGCCATGCCTGCAAACACACTGACTGAATTGAAAGAGGGCTGCCACACCTCCGAAAACTCGGATGATGGCACTATGTTTCTTGCACATGCGTGCAAGCAACATAAAACCCCCGGCAACCAGGGTATGAAATTTGTGAAAAAAAGTACATGCCCACTTGGGCATGTAATAAGAAAAAATACATGCCCAAAAAACTATTTACATGCCGCCCCCTAGTTTACATAATCTTAAATGTCTCAGTAGCTGTAGCTCCTTTCACAATCTTTTTTCCAAATAGCTACTACCTTCCTCATCTCAAAGAGGTCATACAGTGCTCTTTATATTAGGTGAGGTAGCTACTAGCAGGTAAGGTAAGGGTAACAAAACAGAGTAGACACAGTCTAGATTTTAAAGACAGAGAGAATACAGATTTTCCCTGCAGGTTCAGCTCAGCAACTGGACAGTGGCAGACTAGAAAGAAAAAAAAAGACAGCTGCAGACTGCAGTCTGACTGGGAATGGCCACCTCTGAGTCCCACTACTCTGCTGCAGTCTAGCTGGCTAAAGTACTGCCTAAGCTGAGAATGAAGCTGCTGCTCGGGTCCCAGAATATTTTATGCAGTAGACCAGCACTTTTGCTCAAAGTAGTTATCTCAGACCTGAGAGCTTAAAGTTTCAGTGCCTGAAAAATGAAATAGTCTCACCCCACCCCCTTCCTCTCTGTCAATCTTTTTTTTTTTTTTTTTACTTGATAAAACCAAGTGGCAAAGACGTTGGCCCCCCCTCCACCTGCCTTCACAGGGTCTAATCCTGATCCTCCTGCTTGAATGAGACCAAACACTTAATTTTATTTCTTTTGTGGTTACCGAATTTGACCTTCTCCCTCCCAATGCAAACCTTCGCAGTCTCACACACCTCCTCTCCTGCCTAACAAGTCATCCCTCCCCATTCCCCTTTTTATACCCCAAAGCAGTAAACAGCTCCTAAAAGAGCTTTTAGTTCTTTATTTTTGTGCACAGAAACAAAAGTCTTACCACAATCGTCCATCCGAATGATCCTCTAAGTACACTACTAATGGCACTCTGTCACAGGCTCAACGCTGCACAGCACAACCTATCTGTAAATGCAGAGCAGTAGAATGGTGTGCTTTAAGGTAGCCCTTAAGACACATGGACTAAAGGGGGTGGGTGAACTACCACTCTGCGGTCCCCAATTGGTCTCGGACTGCTGCATCCTGCCTACAGTCCTACGGATGGTCCCCTCAACTGCTTTGACTGGCTGTAGCTGCTGCCAGTCTAAAGAGGGGGACTTCAGCCTGCTCATCTTCTCTACCTCAGGAGCCTGTCAGCTGACACCACTTCTGTGCAGTGGCGTCACCACGTTGATTTTGGGGAGGCTACAGCCCCCCCCAATCTAAGTTAAAGCCCCCCCAATTATTTGCAGTAAAAAAAAAAAATAATTACATTCCGTTTCTTAATTGTTTAAATTCTGTAGCCACATCTGATCTGATGCAGCTGCAGAATGTGAACAGTTAAGAAGCGGCGATCGGGCTCGGTTGAACTTGAGACGAAGCATTAAAATTGATCGATTCCTTCTGTGCCTCCTTCGCCTGTCGCCTCGCAACAGAATGTCAACAAAATGAGCCAGCCAGCTGGTTCACACTGAGACCCCACCCCTCATTGCCCATTGGAGGAGTAGTACACACACAGTCTCTTTTGTCTTAAGCTATCGGCTGATTGAGCCAGTTGCCTGGCCTCTGCAAAATTTCAAATGACAAGTTATCATTTGAAATTTTACAGAAACAGTACTCTCAATCAACCACATTCATTTGAATCAGCTACTGACTGAGTCAGCACGCAACACTGCTTCCCGCCAGTCGCCCATGGAGTGAGTGAGTATACCGACCGAGTATACATGGGTAAGGGAAGGGGTCGGGGGGGGATAGCGACAACAGCCACAGTGGCGTGGCAGTGTGAGTGACACCAGGAGCGAGCAGGACCGACCCACACTGAACAGGGCGCGGCGCGCCCCCGCTGCCACCACGGACAGAATGGATACAGCAGGGTTTGGAAGTTTATGTGTGATTATATGTCTCTGATCTCAAGCTCAGGGACATGTAATCATTTATAAACTTCCACTCACTCTCAGTCACTGGGGTTGGTGCGAATTCAGGGAAGGCATGGGACGGGTGGGTTTTACAAGAACGGACACTGGGGGGGAGAGAGTGAGACACTGGAGGGATGGATCAGGACAGTACGGGGGATTTTATTTGACTAGAGCAGCCTGCCCTGCCCTCACCCTGCACTCAGCAGTAGCACTTTGTGGTGGAGGAGGAGGCTCCTGGCTTGCATGTCACGCAGCTCGCTACTCCCACCCACACACACACCATTCTGATCATGATTGGCCTTGGGAGATAATGAATGAAATGGCGTCAGTTGTTGGAGGATGGAGGATGATAGACAGAAGGAGGCAAGCAGGGAGGGTTCATTCTGCCTACCAACAGCACAGCAGCTTGCTTGCACAGTGAGCCAATCAGTGTACAAACACGTGGTGTGCTTCTCCAACACACACGTGGTACACACTAGTCCCATTGTGTGCAGTAAGAAAAACTAGTGACGCAGTTGTAGTTGATAGCGAGCAACAGAGCAGAGGCAGGCACTATTTGGGAGATTCAAATCGGAATTCAATCTATATTTCTGAAAGTTATCAAACATTGAAGACTCAGTTCACTTGTTGGGCTAAAAGCAAGAGGCTTGAGAGCTAATTAAAAGTGTAGTGTGTTTTTTTTTTTCCTTTTTTCTCTGAGTGAAATACAAGGAGGGGGGGGGTTGTGTTTGTGTCTTGGGGTAAATTGAAAAGCTCAGACACAGACAACCTGCTGTGAGTGCTGCTATACAGCAGCATTACTAACTACTGCATATATGTTTATTTTTTTTTCTAGTTGCAACTTATTTCAACATTTACTATTTTAGTGAGTAAACTGAGTGATTACTAGTAAAGAGCTGACAGCTCAGAAAGACTGAAGAACATCACTTTGGTGGTTTATGTTTTTAGGCTCAGAATAAAAATAGCAGAACAGTTCTTTTCCTAAATTGCCTTATACCCTGACCTATGCCTCGGGTTTGTATTATGGCAAGCTTAACATCACAAGGAGTTAGCCAGTTCAATTTCAGACACTTTTTTTTATGAACAAGGGGAACCGTCTGCTTTATAAAAAAAAAAACAGTTCCATTAGCAAACATACTCATTTTGCTTCACATACTGTGAGCCCTGTGTATGTTAGGCTCCGCCTACTGTATTAAATAGCAGTTTTCCATTTCCAGTAGGTGTCTAATACTCATTACTTCGCGTATTGTGAGCCCTGTGTGTGTTAGGCTCCGTCTACTGGATTAATAGCAGTTTTCCATTTCCAGTAGGTGTCTAATACTCATTACTTCGCGTACTGTGAGCCCTGTGTGTGTGTTAGGCTCCGTCTACTGGATTAAATAGCAGTTTTCCATTTCCAGTAGGTGTTTAATACTCATTACTTCGCGTACTGTGAGCCCTGTGTGTGTTAGGCTCCGTCTACTGGATTAAATAGCAGTTTTCCATTTCCAGTAGGTGTTTAATACTCATTACTTCGCGTACTGTGAGCCCTGTGTGTGTTAGGCTCCGTCTACTGTATTAAATAGCAGTTTTCCATTTCCAGTAGGTGTTTAATACTCATTACTTCGCGTACTGTGAGCCCTGTGTGTGTTAGGCTCCGTCTACTGGATTAAATAGCAGTTTTCCATTTCCAGTAGGTGTTTAATACTCATTACTTCGCATACTGTGAGCCCTGTATGTTAGACTAAGTCTGTCACGTAAACATTTCATCCCTGTGTACCAGACCCAATAAGAGGGCAAGTTTTCTTATAATTTACTTTTTAGTTAGTTCTTGTCACACACTCATCAGCCTTGTTAAAAATGAGTATCCGTGACTTCTTCTGTCCAAAATCAAAAAATCAGAATAAAGAAAGTAACTTCCTAGACCCCAGTGATGCTTAACAGCTGCAACCAGAGCAGCCATTAAGAAATGAAGTGGAAGTTCCACCAGTACAAGAAGATGTAGCAACACATCATCATCTCCCGGAACATCTCATGATGCACTTGAATCAGTAGCAAGATTTACGCTCTGCTGCTACTGTTGTACCTAATGATCTGGGAACCAAAGAGGCTGGTCCTGTGCAGCCAAAGCTGTCTAGTTTTCGCAAAGGGATTTTGGAAAGCAGAAGCGTTCATTTTCAAGCAGCTGGTATGCATCATTTAAATGGCTTGAATATAGTGTAAGCAATGATGTCATATTTTGCTTTGCTTGCAGAATGTTTTCAAGTTGCTCTGGTCGAGCGGACACTGCTTTCACATCCAGAGGGTTTAACAACTGGAAGAAGGCAATAGACAAGATGAGAGAACACCAACAAACAACAACACATACAGGAGCAATGGAGGCCTGGTCTACTCATGTGAAATCTAAAGAAAGAGGCAATATTATACAGCTAATGGATTCAGCAATGACTGCAGATATTAAAATGCGCAGGGAGTACCTGAGAAGAATAGTTGAGATTGTTTTGTTGTTTGGCAGACAGGGAACTGCCTTTCGAGGCCATAGGGAGTGTGAAGGAGCTCAAACAGGGGTAACTTTTTAGAGACTTTTGATCTTCTAAAAAAGTTTGATCCTGAATTACAAAATTTGCAGATTCACATGCCAGGAAATGCTACCTATCTCTCACCTCTCAGTCAAAATCAGATGATAGAATGTTGTGCAAAATTAATAAGAGAGAAAATTTTAAATAAGGTAAAAGAAGCAAAGTATTTTGCAATACTTGCTGATGACTCTTGCGATGTCGCTTGCAGAGAACAAATGAGTATTTGCCTTCGTTATGTTCACCATGGTTCCCCTGTAGAGCAATGTTCGTGCTTCCATCAAGTAACTGCATTAGATGCCCAGAGTCTGACAAATGAACTGTGTTCAAAGCTGACTAACTGGGACCTCCATGAGAATTCGGTGACTTGCGTAGCTCAGACTTGTGACGGTGCATCTGTTATGAGCGGCAACTTAAATGGAGTCCAGGAACTATTTCGTCATAAGCATCCATATGCTATATATGTTCATTGCTATGCGCATATTCTGAATTTGGTCCTTGTAGATGCCTGTTCATCACTTCTTCCTGTTACGGAAATTCTTTGACATGCTTCAAGAGATACACACGTTCTTTTCAAATCTGTCCTGACTCACCAGGGGTTCTTAAATGTTCAAAAGGAGCTTGGTTGACTAGAATTCTTGAGATACGGAGTTAAGTTCTACCAGGTGGGCTTGTCAAAAGCGAGCAACAAAGGCAGTAATAGAAACTTAGCCAGCTCTTCTAAAATATCTTTCAGAATGTGAAGAAGGAGAAACTGCAAAGGCCAGAGGACTCCACAGCAAGCTTCTAGAATTCAACAATATATTTCTCCTTTAAATGTTTGACAAACTACTGTCAGTGGCTGATGGAACAAATAACTTACTTCAGACTCAGGCTTTGGACTTGGGATGTGCAGTGACTGCTGTATCTGCGCTGAGAGACACAATGCACAATTTCGTACTGAAGAGAGTTTCTAGTTCTCTACAGGAAGCTGAAAATATGGCAGAAAAATATGAGACACAGACACACGAAAATACTCCGGGTCCACAGAGGCAAAGGAAGCTACCTCGTACTTGGAGCACTTTGTTCCAACTTCACGAACTGAACTGAACAAAGTGCATCAGCATTGCATGAAACAAGAACTGCTGTGCATTTGAGAATCACTGTTTTTACCCTGTGATTGACAAAATGATTGGAGAGATTGACAGAAGGTTTTCCAAGCATAACCAAACACTGATGGTTACGATCAGCTCTCAGACCACAGTCTAACACATTCTTGGACCAGGACAAACTGAGGCCACTTGAGAGATGTATGACTGTCCAGTTCTGGAAGAGGAACTGGTAGTAGCAAGAAACTTCATTTGTCGGCTGCCAGAAAATGAACGTCCACATGATATGACCAATCTTTATAATGTACTTCCAGAAATCATGTATCCCACGCTGCATAAATCACTACAGATTGCTCTAACAATCCCAGTTACCACACGTGTGTGTGAGCGCTCCTTTAGTTCCATGAGTCGCATTAAGACATATCTAAGAAACAAGACAGAAAATGACAGATTGAGTTCACTTGGAATTCTCAACATTCAGACCGAAGAAAGCAGACAACTTGACACTGATGATGTGATTGACGAATTTGCATCCATGACAAACAGAAAGGTTGAGCTACTTCTCCCAAAATCAGCACGATAATAGTAAAACCTGCATGACACTGATATACAGCAGATCTGCTGGGATAATGGTGTGTCTGGCTGTTCTGGTCTCTCATTTGCTCTGGGGTCCTCCTGCATCCTTCCCAGCAGATCTGCTGGGCTAATGATGTGACTGGCTGTTCTGGTCTCTCATTTGCTCTGGGGTCCTTCTGCAACCTTCCCAGCAGATCTGCTGGGATAATGGTTGGTGTGTCTGGCTGTTCTGGTCTCTCATTTGCTCTGGGGTCCTCCTGCAACCTTCCCAGCAGATCTGCTGGGATAATGATGTGTCTGGCTGTTCTGGTCTCTCATTTGCTCTGGGGTCCTCCTGCAACCTTCCCAGCAGATCTGCTGGGATAATGATGTGTCTGGCTGTTCTGGTCTCTCATTTGCTCTGAGGTCCTCCTGCAACCTGTCCTTGGTGGGCCAGTAACAAAATTTTTCCACATGTACTATATTAAATACATGGCTGATAATTAGGCTTCTCAAACATATTTTTCACCACTAATATGCAGAAAAAGCCACCATTTGAAGGTAAAATTTCAAAATTTTCCGGGGGGGCATGCCCCCGGACCCCCCTACCTTTGTTAGGATTTTGACTAAAGGGCATCAGCCCCCCCCAACTTTGTATCCCTGGTGACGCCCCTGCTTCTGTGACTGTGTCAGTGCTGCACAAGCAATCGTCCATCTCAAGCGCTCCTCCCGCTGAAAGACATCAGCAAAAAAAAAAAAAAAACCAGAACAAAGGGCAGGGATGTAAAAAACGGAGCTCTGTACTGTCTGCACTGCACCTAAACCTTAGGTGCCCAACTGGGCAGGCACTAAACAGCACTAGGTGTCCTGACACAATAGTGCCTGCCCTGGGGCACCTAAGGTATAAATTTCGCACCCTGTCAGCAACTCCATTTTATTTACTCTTTCATCAAAAGAGATGATTACATGAGTGGGGGGGGGGGGTAAAGGGCAGACTCGATGGGCCAAAGGGTCATTTTCTGCCGACATATTTCTATGATTCTATGAACAGAAAACTCAGGATTAAATCACAAAAGACAAGATAATCATGTCACTGTTAAACTCTGTGGAACTAGTAGTGGCAAAAATAGAAGTCAGTTCTTTATCTTTTAGTCCAACAGAAGTAAATCTGCCAGCTCTTCAGTTTACAATAATTAAACAGCTAGCAGAACCAAAACAGAAAAGACAGGAAAATAATACACATTTTAAGGAGTAGTCAGTTGTAACTTTTTATTTAGGACATATTTTTCCTATTCCCTCTGCACATTAGAAAGTTTTCTATGCGACAATATTGTGCTGGAAGTGTGAAACAGCTCTTAGCCTGGTAGCTGACATATCTGTCTCTATCGCCCCCCACTACATCATCAGCATTGTGATCTCACTGACAGTGACATCACAGATGACAGACCTGGCAGTTACTGAGTGGCTGTTCCTAAGCAGCAGTGATGTCACAGTCAGTAAGGTCACAATTCTGATGATGTAGTGGGGGAACAGAGCTAGATATGTCAACTGCCAGGCAGACTGCTGTTCCACAGAACACACCTACTGTACTAACATCAGGTAAACAATTTTCTAATTAACCAAAGGGAATAGAAAAAGTACCTCAGATATAAAAGGTAATGTCTGACTGCTTTTAAAAACTAATATTAGTTTTAAGCAGTACACTAGCTCTTTGAGCCTCCTCTTCTCTTTTACTTTGCTCCACTTTTCCTTTGAGTATACTCCTTAGAATATCAAAGAACATCAACTTTTGAGAACTAAGTATCACTAAACATTTGGCAGAGAACAGGATTCAGAGGGTAACCCCAAGTTCACTCAAATCCTCCCTATAAATAGAAAGCATTTTCATTTCTCTTGCACAGCTCCTAGGACACTGGGAAGATGGTGGAATATGCAATTTTTGGAAAAAAGGGACACCTTTAGCAAAACTTGGAGAATTATCTCCCTGTCTTGGAAGCTAAAGTAATACTAACTGTTGACTGTGGACCTGGGCAACTGGCATTTTGGTTAATTTGAGTCCTGTTTCTAATATTTTGTTTATTACATTTGTATGAAGGTTCATACATCAATCTGGAAGCCAGATGCACCACTGAAGCATAGCAAAGATTACAGTATATATTGAATGATCTTCATTTGTTATGCATGAGGGGAAAAATAGTGTTCTTCTTTTATACTTTACTTTTAAACACAGCGAATAGTTACATACTTCGTAATGATTAGCATAAAGTTACCTTCTTGAAAAAAGAGTCGCCATACGTAACAGACGAAAAATCACATTTTGTTTTTAATTTTTTCAGAAGGTTAAAAGTCATCCTAAATTGTAAGATATATAACTGAGGGTAATAATATATGTATATTTTAACTGAAAGATTTATAGTTTAATGCTTCAAGGTATTTCTTCCTCAATAGCAATTCAATGTAATCATATCATTTTAGCCTGAAAAATATCCCTCAAACCAATCATTATATATACTCTTGGGATCAATGAGCATCATTAAACATAAAAAGAAAAGAAAAAGGAAAAAAATATTAGACTAGAGATATGAAGTCCACATGAAAACAGTTCATAATGTCATAGGCATATATTAGGTATTGTCTGCTTCTTCATCCTCCTGATCTGACTGTAAATCAGTCCTCAATCTTCCTACCCTCACCCCCTAGAATTGCCTTATGACTGCATGGGACAATCATAAGGCAATTCTGAAAGTAAATAAACTACTTTGTTAACTAGGACCTGCAGCTTATCCATCAGGTAGGGAAATGGGCAGACTGGGTGGGCCAAGCGGTCCTCATCTGCCGTCAAATTCTATGTTTCTATGTTTCTATGAAAGGGACACATTCTTTCCGTAAAAGCTCCAAGCAGCATCCACATTGAAAATATAGAAACATAGACATAGAAACATAGACTTTGATGGCAGATAAGGACCACTTGGCCCATCTAGTCTGCCCATTTCCCTACCTACAGGATAGGCCGCAATTCCTAGTTAACCAACAGTCTATTTCTTCCTACACCCCACAAGAATTGCCTTATGTCTGTCCCAAGCATTCTTGAATTCTCCCACAGTTTTAGACCCCACAACCTCCTCAGGAAGGCTGTTCCATGCATCCACTACCCTCTCTGTGAAATAATACTTCCTCACATTGCCCCTGAACGCTCCCTCCCATCTTTAAATTGTGTGCCCTTGTTCTTGCACGTCTCTTTTTCTGAAAGATGCTACCCTCTTGGACTTTGTTGATTCCAAGAGGTACTTAAAAGTTTCCATCATGTCCCCCCTCTCCCTTCTTTCCTCAAGGGTATACATATTAAGCTCCTTTAGTCTCTCCTCATACGGCTTCTCTTGCAGACCCTGCACCATTTTAGTGCCCTCCTCTGGACTGCCTCTATCCTGTCTATGTCCTTGCAGAGATGGGGTCTCAGAACTGGACACAGTACTCAGATGGGGTCTCACCAACTGTCTGTACAGAGGGATAACAACTTCCTGTTTTCTGCTGCTGATGCCTCTCCTATACATCCCAGTATACCCCAGCCCTCCCTACTGCCTTCTCACATTGCTTACTAACCTTAAGGTCATCTGATATGATTACCCTCAGGTCCCTTTCCTTTTTGTTGTTGTTACTACCTCCCCCATTACGTATTCTTCCCTGGGTTCTTGTTTCCCAGGTGCATTATTTGCACTTCTTTGCATTGAATCTAGCTGCCATACTTCTGACCATTCCTCCAACCTTGCCAGGTCCCTTCTCATCCTTTCCACGCCTCCTTGTGTATCAGCCCTGTTGCAGATCTTTGTGTCATCTGCAAAGAGGCATACTTTTCCTTCCAGTCCCTCTGCAATGTCACTTATGAAGACATAAAAAAGGACTGGGCCCAATACTGAACCCTGCGGTACCCCACTAGTAACCCCTTCTTCTTCAGAGTGGACTCCAGAGTGGAAAAAGTAATGATGTTTTCCTTGAAAAGAGATCTTGAGGTTAGCAGTGCACTGCAGTATGGCAGGAACCCCAGCCTGAATGAACTCAGACATAATGACTTGCAAGTGTTTTCTACAACACAAAATGGCTAGACAAAAGTCTGGATGTACAGTACATGGAGTTTCTGTCCCATGTACATAAACCCCTTTCTTTGTCTGGATGCTGCAAAGTATAGCTCCTTTCAGCGAATGAAGAAAAAGTATAAATGACATACACTGCCCCAGAATTCTAGAAGCTGCCCCAGAATTCTCTTTGTTTCATAGTTTCATAGGCTAGTACGAGTTCTGGAGGCCTTGGCCTTTTATGAACTCGCCACCCTGTGTTATTGGTGGAAACCATATCTGATGTCACCCGTATGAACATCCTTTTTTCAAACGTATTCATATTTTTCCTTTCCACTATATGATTTGGTAGTGTGTCCCATGCGGTGATTATTCTTCGGGTGTACCAATTACTTCTCTTATGTGTTCTATTTGTGTCACCCTTTAATTTGTGTTTGTGTGTCCTTGTACTGGTTGTAGCACTATGTTTTTCTAGACCTATGGTTTCCATTAATCGTTCATTTTGGACAGCACTAAAGGTCAGGCAAAGGGCACCCCTAAGGTTTCTATATTGAATAGAATACATTCCTAATTGTTTCAGCCTATCCTCGTATTCTAGGTGCTTCATATTTTTAATTCTCTTTGTGACACGTCTTTGAACTCCTTCAGTTATTTTCTTTCCTTTCATTGTAGTTGGAGCACACAAGTAGGCACAATAGTCTAATGCAGCCTTACCAGACTTGTATATAACAGAACTATTACCCTTGGTTCACGACTTTTGATATTTCTAAAAATGCAAGCTGTAATATTATTGCACTTCTTTACTGTAGCCTGTATATGCATATCAAAAGTTAAATTGTTGTCTATCAGTACTTTGTCAGTTCTGGACTGTGAGTGAAACAGAGACTCATGTACCAATGAGTTAGATAATCCAAACACAGATGTAATAATCCGTTCCACCTCCATTTTCAATTCAGTGACAGGTACACTTGCAGAAAGCCCAATCAATCTCAAGTTTTCAACAAAAAGGTATTTTCAATTTTTTTTCCCTTTTTTTCGCGTGCCAGCCAACTACTCATGAATCGCATGCAAGTCAACTGCTCATAAAGTGAAGCATTCAATGCCCCTTCCACTGTTAGGATCCTACTCACTAAAGGATCAGCATTTTAGTCTTCAGTGGTTTCAATCCTCTCCTTGCAACTTTTCACTTTGACTTCTGTTTGCATGCATCTACTTGATAAGTCACTCAATGAATCATAAGCTTTGTTGAAAGAAGCCCTGCATTTTCCTTTGAAATGTGATCAGAAAGGTCTGTATAGACTGCAGAGATGGCTTTGTGGGGCTTTTCAGCTTAGTGCCTGTCTCAGAGTGCACTACAGCAGGGGAAAGCACTGCTGTAGCAGAGTATGAGGAACCATTGCTTCCCCTGCCCTCTCCGAGTCCAAGCCACTTTCCCTGTCTTTAGAGAAAATAATTTCTCAATCGTGTCAGCTTTGGGATCAGCCCAGTTCTTTGCCTTCTGGTGCATTTGTGTGGTCATAGGAAACAAGTAAGTTAGGAAACAAACCAAAGTCCAACTTGCAGAGCAGAGCTCTAAAAACTTCGTAATAACCTCTTGCTCTCTCTAGTGCCCCACCCCCAAATAGTGCTCTTAGTCCAATCTGAGTCCTTTGGGATTCTGAGGTAAACTAAAAACTATAAAAAATAAATACAGTATTCTCGCTAGGTCTCTTTCTCTCTTAGTCTTCTAGATGTAGTCCTAAAAATGCTTAAATTCCATCACAAAATAACTAATATATGCACATCCTAAATAAACAAGCCCAACTTATAAGGGCAGACTCAAAGCTCCTTATTTAAATGTTTTTATTTGGCCTGCAGAGTCAAATTCTCAAAATGGCTCCCTGGTCTGAAGGAAGGACATATTACAAATCTCTCATCCGTGAGTTCATTACTAACTTCAAACTGGTTACGAGAAGCTAGTTATGAGGCTCATCTAGGTTGTTTTATCATTACCTGGTCCCATTTCTGTTGTCTTTGCTAGCCTTGACTTTGAAGGTTCAAAATTAGCTCTTCCCTTGGACCTATCTGATTCCTTAACTACTGCCTAAGTGTGCTCCCAACATGCCTTCTTTAATTTGTGAATGTACAGCACCAGTGCTTCCCTATGCTGTTCGTATCCCCCTGACTTGCATTATTACCTCCCTGTTTCTGATAGTACTCACTGTTGATCATTTTCCCCACCCGGTGGGCTCAAGGGGAAATCCAGAGCAACCCCTGGAGTTTGATTTTACCTTCTCTAACCTCCTTGCCATTGCGGACTTTCAACTCTGGCCTATCTGGTGCATGAATTTCAAGTCTGTCATGTTCTCCACAAAACTGGTAAAACGATTCCTGCATAAAACTCAACCCTCCAGGAGTCATCACTCTGTATCACACCTTGTATTGCTTCCACTGTTACTTCTTGTCCTGGCAGGAGACATCGAACTTAACCCTGGCCCCCCATCTTTTCATGTCTCCTCTAACCTCTCCCCTTCCCCTAGCTGACTATCCAACAAAGGTTTGAAAGTGGCCCACCTAAATATTCCTAGCCTCATGCCAAACCTAGCTGAACTTACTGCTTGGGTTGGTCACTATAAGTCAGACATCCTTGGTGTTACTGAAACGTGGTTGAAGACCACTACTCCTGACTTTGCATGTGCTATACCTGGTTTCAATCTTATCAGGCTTGACCGTGCTGGGAAAAAAAAAAACGAGGGGGTGGAATACTGTACTGTTTACAAAAATCACTTAAACGTGTCATCTATACCCCACCAGCAACCCTCCTTGCCCTTATGTGAGTTCCTGCATGTACATCTTCTGCTGGGTAACACATAAAAACTGCATTTAGTTTGCATATACAATCCTCCTTAGGGCAGTGTGCAAGGGCTAACATACCTCCTTGACTGCATAACTCCTATGGTCCATGAGAACGAGTTGCTGCTACTAGGTGAACTTACCCTCAACTGGTTAGGGGGAAACGCTAGACAATATGAGCCCCTGCTGGCTGGGCTCTCCCTCTCTCAACTTATCACTGAGCCTACCATGCTTTCTACAACAAGGGGGAAAAGTACTCTTCTTGACTGGGTGATGTCTAACAGACCTGAGAGGGTGGTCTATTCTGGTACATTCCTGGACTCCATCTCGGATCACACCCCTATTTTCTGTGTCTGGAAGGTCTCCCCTCTGTGGATTCCATACAAAATCCTCCTGAGGGATTTCTCTAACTTTAACCTGGAACTCTTCCACGCAGACCTGAGACATAAAGATTGGTCCTCAGTACATGATTCTCCTGATACTCCTACTGCCCTGAACAACTTTCTTGCCATTTTTTCTGCCCTGGAAAACAAGCATGCCCCTTTTATTAAAAGGAGGGTAAGGGGTACGTTACAAAATGACTCCATGGTAGCCTATTTGCCCTCATGAAATCTTGGGATAAATACTGGGCTAGTTTCGGGGCCTCACATGACATGTCTATATATCAGGAATACAGACGTCTCAGAAATGTGTGCAAAAAAGCTATTAGGTCTGCAAAGAGTAATTTCTGCAAATCTGCCTTGTTAACCACATCCAGAGACCCTAGGAATTTTTGGCGAAATATCAAGAATATAGTTAGTGGTTCCTCAAAAGGGGATGTCTCAGACGTGATTATAGGTGGTACAAATTGTAACAATCCCCTCACAATTGCTAATGCCTTTAATTCTCATTTCTCTGACCCATCTGCCTGTATCTCCCTATTTCCTGATTCAGATCTTGATAAACAAGGTGTGCCTCACATCTCCCAGTCAGAACCTGTCTCTCACACTTCCTTTTATTTCAAGGCTGTGTCCAGGAGGGAGACGCAGAGACTACTCTCTGGTCTCTCCCCTCACTCTAGTGCTGGGGACGATAACTTGGAGCACAAACTCCTCCATCTTGGTGCCCCTTTCATTGCCTTACCCATCTCCCATATCTTTAATTTGTTGCTCTTCTCTGTGGATATTCCTGACATCTGGAAGGTGTCAAGGGTGGTCCTGGTTCTCAAACAAGGTGACCCAAAATACCCTGAACACTACCGGCCCATAGCCATCCTATCAGCTGTTAGCAAACCCCTGGAAAAAGTTGTTGCTTCCCAGCTTTCTGAATATATCCAGTCATACGAGTTGCTGACACCAGCTCAACATGGCTTCCACAAGGGCTACAGCACCACCTCTGCCCTTGCTAAGGTTACCTCTGAGGTCAGAGTTGCCATGGATCAAGGCAAACTCACTGGAGCCAACTTCATTGATCTTTCCAAGGCCTTCAACCTGGTTGATCATGTGCTTCTGTGCTCACAACTCTGGTCCCTTGGCAT
The DNA here is from genome assembly GCA_016271365.2 of Neoceratodus forsteri. Taxonomy (NCBI): domain Eukaryota; kingdom Metazoa; phylum Chordata; order Ceratodontiformes; family Ceratodontidae; genus Neoceratodus; species Neoceratodus forsteri. Next base: position 245,818,922 of record CM028134.1, read on the forward strand.
GTCTGCCCCCGTCCTTGGGTAGTTTTCCAACTACCTCCAAGGAAGACAGCAACTCACACAAAATTCAACAAGGCTCTCTCAGAGCTCACCCCAGTTAAATCTGGAGTTCCTCAGGGGTCTGTCCTAGGGCTCATCCTTTTCTCCCTATTTGTAAACAATCTCCCCACTGTGCCATCCCATTGCAGTGCCACCTTATACGCAGACAACCTGGTCATCCTCACCCACTCCTGCGACATTAGTGACATAAACCGACACCTTAACATTGACTTTAGCAACATACAATCCTGGCTAAAAGTGAACAGACTTGTCCTCAATCGCAGAAAAACACAGGCATGCTCTTTGGATCCTAGGCTAAGTTAAAAGCATCCCCTGTGCCCCTGAGTATTACCGGTGCTGATGATGGTTGCTGACTCTGTCAAATACGTGGAAGTTACCCTAGACCCTCAGCTTGACCTCTCCCAGGATATTCACCATGTATGCAGAGTTGTAAATAGTAAACTGGGCCTGGCTAACAGAGCAAAAAACAGTCTCAGCCCCACCGCTCGTACTGCCCTGGTGAGAGGGGTGTTTCTCCCCACACTCTGTTATGGTCTCATCACATTTGCTCACGCTGCTAAAACTCACCTCTCCAAATGGGATGTGGCTTACAATAATAAATGCCGCTTTGCCCTTGCAGCCCATCATCTCACCCACCACTGCAACCTTTACAATAAACTTACTTGGCTTCCACCAGGCCATCAGAGCTTTGTCCTAGGTTGTTTCACCGACAAGGTTGTCAGAACAGCCACTCCTCCTGTCCTGGCAGAGCTCCTTAAACCTGTCCACTCCTCTTATTCCCTAAGGCTGCATGGTCCTGCAGTATTCCAGGTTCCCAATACCCGCACCCAAATGGGTGACAGAACATTTGCTACATGTGCTCCTAGATTACAGAATTCCCTTCCTGCCCATGTTCGTACCACACCCTCCCATACCTGTTTCCGAAACTCCCTCTGGGATCACTTGCTGTTCTCCTCGGCATGCAATAGCACATAAGACGCCAGTGGCCCTTCTAACAGGTGTCACACTCGATACCTTGGTCCTCCTTGAGGGCACCTACCAGAGCTCTGTGTTTGGTTGTTCTCCCAGCCATACCTGCTCATAGTGTTCCATGTGTATGTATTCTATGTTATTTTGAATTGTCACTCTGTTTCATCTTGAAATGCCTGTATATTATTTACCTGAGCTCTGTACAACCTTACCCTGTTTGTAATTTGCTTCCTTATTTCCTTGTAACCTCCTGGGCCACACCTGAAAATAGGCAACTGTTTTTGTCTAGTGTGCTTACCTGGTTAACAAAAGCTAAATAAATAAATAAATACTCATTCCTGCAGTTGCCCCTTAACCTGGGCCCTGGACTGCTTAACAATCCTGCACCCCTTTCCCCCTCCATCTCTCCAAGGTTTTCCCAATTTTCCATAGTTAATCTCTGTACTGCATATTCACCTTTATTGCACGGCTGTTCCTCAGATGCTCTGCCATGCTTAGTTTGTCCATTTTGCTGCTACCTATTTGTATAACGGTCTTATTTCTGTCTACTGTAATTGTTGCAACTTATTGCTGCACTCTCCCTTTCCCCATCTCCCAGGACACAATGACCTGTTCCTGCTCAGTATGTCTTTCTTGGTAAAACTTTTGAAATAAATAAATGCATTTACAAAAATGGGTAGTGACTGAGAAATATGCTGCAAAACTAGTAAAGAGAAGTTTGAATGCTTTAATTTTTGCAAGGCCTAGGAAGCCACTAAAAAATGTAATAATGCATAACATAATTTGGTAGATCACAGTGGTCAGATTTGCAGGTCTTTAGATTACAAAACTCAAAACTCATCAGCCTTTATAGTATAAACTAAATACATAGGTTACTCACCTGTAACCGTAGTTCTAGGAGTGGTATATGGTTCACATCCACACACTGGCAAGTATGCCTGAAGAGCTGATCCATTGGAACCTCTTTAAGCAAAGCTCCTCCCACCACCCAGGTGGTATATCCCTTGGCTCCACCTTGTGACATCAGATATTGCATGCTGGAAGCAGGGATCCATGTGCCACTTGCCAGGGGAGGTCAGGTGGCTGGTGTGGATGTGAACCATATACCACTCCTAGAACATTTGTAATAGTAGTAGTAACAACAGCAGTAGATTTTATTTGTTATGGCGCCCTTCCCGAGAGGCCCAGGGCACCAGAACAATAAAAACTGAGACAGTAGCACTAAAAATAATAACACTCAAAATAAAAAAATATAAAAATATACATAAATAACAGCTCCTTATACCAACAAAATCACAACTAAGTCACCCTGCTACATATCTTAGATATTCACATTATAATACTAGAAGGGTCCTTCACTCCCCATATGCCTGTGAAAATAAGCATGCTTTAAGACCCTTTTTGAAGGCCTCAACCAAAGAGGTCTCTCTGAGGGCCCTTAGGAGGGAGTTCCACAATACTGGTCCTACTGTTTTAAAGGTGCAGTCCTCTGAGGTTTTAAGCCTAGCCCTGGAGATTAAAAAAATACATGGAATAAGGGCAGCATGACACAAACCAACTAACAGAAGCAAAAAACTATCTGCGGAACCATCATAGGTTTGAAGTGTTTCCAAGTTGGTGCACACTCACTATCCATGATTGTGAGTGTGGAAAATGCATGCAAATAACGGGTGTCCTTAGCAGAAGAAGTAGGTGGAAAGAGATGCAACCAAACTCACATGGACCTCAGCTCTGAAACCCACAGCATAAAACAAAAAGAAAAAACCAACAAGGGAACAAACAAAAAGTGATAACTACTGATAATGGTATAATGAATGATTGGCGAGAACAGCAACACAAACCAAGTAGGCAGCATTTTTATTAATACACAATTGATGGTATCACTTTAAAGTGGTCTTGGAGATGAGGTCCGAGGAGCCGGTCACATTCCTGGGGAATCACTTCCAGACTCTAATGCTCAATTCGGGTGGGGGACACCGCTCAGTTAGTTGGTGGGTGGAGTCATGCAGATGAAGAGAGGCAGCCACTGTCTGATAGGTGCATCTACCTCTCTTCAGCAACATGAAATTTCTGCCCATCAACTGGAGAAGCACCGTCATGATCAGCCTCACTGATTACTGGACTGTCACGGTCAAGCCCATTGCTTTTTGAGCTGTACTGGATCAAAAGTGACACACCTCTGAAATCCAGTTACCTCAATATGTTCATTTTGTGCAAGCGTGAACAAAAAAAAACAGTCTATTTTCATTGTAGTATGCCATTCACTCTTTGGTTATTCAAATGAACTATTGCTCTAAAGATGACATTTCCAAGTCATCATTTGTAGAAACCTGATCAGTGTCTTCTGGAAAGGCTATACGAACATACAAAATTTGCCAGCAGATAAAGGCCTAGAGGTCTATCAAGTCTGCTTGAATGTGCAGCTAGCACTCCTTATTCTGCAGCTGCCCCTCCCTTCCACCTTTCCCCTTCATTAACCCCCCCCCCCCCTTGCCCTTGCTATCATTTTAGCAGTCTGTTTTTCTAGTCTATGAGCGAATACAAATTCCTGTAACTGATCAGGTGCAAAGAACAGGTACCTGTTTTTCCTTGTGTGATTAACCAGACATTTAGCTTGGAAGGGAAGGGTAAACACTGGCCCAATGTATTTCTGTATTCTTCACCTCACTGTTAGTTTGCACAACTGTTGTAAGTTGTACTTGAAGCCCTCATGTAAGCCTCTCTCCCAAGTCATACCTGGAAACAAGCTGTGGCTTAGTAGGCCTTCCCTGGACAATTTGTTACCAGAACAACCACTAATATCTTCCAACCATTTCCCGAAATATTTGTTTTAGATTTCATAATGCCTGAAATTACATTTTGGAAGCTGTAACTTCTAAACTGTTAGGCTTAGCTAGTGATACAGTTCCCACAGAAACACAGACAATGATGGCAGAAAAAGGCCACTGGTTCATCCAGTCTGCCCATAAAACCCTATCAAACCCAGGACCTACTATCCATACAGGGTTCTAACCCACACTCTCCAACCCCATGCTCCTGCTACTACCCTAAGCAACTACTAAGCTCTTCACTCTGTCCCAGCCATGTTTCAAATGACTGATAGTTTTGTTGCCAGTCACATCAGCTGGTAGACTGTTTTTCGGCTCCAGTACCCTTTCTATAAAAAAACCTTTCTCACTTCACTCTTAAACCTCCCCCATATGCTGACATGTGTATATATGTCAACATATATGCTGTTAAAAATAACAAGATTTAAAAAAGTGCTTTGTACCATTTCATGTTTTATGTACAGATCCAGACAGCAAATGGTTTGATATCTTTTATTGGACCAACATAGATGTTACAAAAAGAACAAAGTGCTTAGACTTTTGGACTAACTAAGTCCTTCCTTGGAAGCTTGTGACAGTTATTCAGAAACTCACATACTATAAACATACAGATCATACATAAAAAAAAAAAAACAGAATGAATTCTCATTGGTTTAAAATACTCATTTAAACCATCACTGAGGTTAGAAACAGTTGAACCAGACCTCACCAGTTTGCTATTTGCTAAGATGCCTTCAAGGTCAAATGTCATCTCAATAAAGATGACAACCTACACAGCAGAAAGTTCAACTATTATAAATTCTAAATGTCTCAGCATGTGCAGTGAATACAGTCTTAATGAACCGTTGATTCAATTCTCACTTAAGTACATTTTAAAATGCGATATTATTGTATGTTAAAAATAAACAAAACTATATAACCCAAATTTTCTATATATGGCATTACGAGGGTTTAAAATAAAGTTAACCTAGAGTGAGCAACTGTTACACACCTCTATACAGTTTAAAACATATCTGGATACATTTTTCCAACTGTACACTCAACCAATTACTATATACCATAAAACTTAAAACCTTCAGTGTTGTAACAGGATTTTTATGAAAGGTAATATCAATTGTCAGTAAAAGTGTCAAACTGAAAAACTGTCAAGGACCCCCAAGTGAATGAGACCATGCATCCTGATATGTTCAGAGTTCAATAATGTGTAAGTATATAATCAAACCACTATATGGACAGCGACAGTCCAAGGACTCTGAATAAAAATCCAATGGAATTAAACCCAACCACCCTGTGGGTAGATAACTAGTTAGACAAAAGTGTATATTCACTATGTATGTGAGCTAAGAGTCCTAACATATCATCATTTACACCAATCATTACAATATTTACCCAATGGCATTTAACCATTCAAGAACCAGTCAAGAACGGAATCTGTATGTCATGGTTTATGTACAGTATTGAAATATGGAAGATGTAACAACATCATGTCTTTATATATGATACATATTGATATATGTTTGCACAATGTTACTTCTGACCCTGAATTTGCATATTTATTTACTGCAAGTTACATATCCAGTTTTCTTCTGAGTGCCATGCTTCGTATCTTGTTTTTGTATGCTGTTGTCTGGTACTGTTACCGTTTGCTGCAATTTCACTTCACTGCTGCTGTTTTAAGTGCAGTATTCTATGCCTTGTTGCCCCTCCCCCAATGACACATCTAGAAATGAGTTGCAATGACTTAGTATACTTTTCCTGGTAAAACGTTCAAAATAAATAAATGTATCAACCTAGCTGACTCCAAGGTTTCATTAAAAAAAAAAGGTTTCTAAACATAATGGTGCCAAAGTTATCCCATTTAAAGAAATATATCTTTGAAAAAGTTGTGAATCCTTGGGGCTAGAAACTTAATTTTATTTTAATGACAGCTTGGAGTCAGGACATTAAGAATCATTCTGAAATGTGTCGATATTATTTTATACTTTTCAATTCTGTTTGAAACTGTTTGAGTATATTATCAATACACAGCCAAAAATCAGCAAACACATAGTAGCCATACTTTTTTTGTATCAACAAACTATATTGATACTGTTTGTATAAACGCACAAATGTACACAATGGTTTAAAAAAATACATTTTATTTAACTTTTTCTGAATTTTGGTAATCCAACACATTATTTAATTAGAAACTGTGTAGTTCACAACTAAGATCCCCATATTCAAAAGTCCCCTGCAAACTGACGCAAGTGCCTGTGCCAGTCTCAAATAATGAGATAATCAAAAGATGCGCCGTGAGATGCAGTCACGCATGTCCAGCTGAATATCCTGAAGACGCGCAATCGCACAGTGGGAGATGCATGGCGCAGCAAGTGACCTAAGCCCCATGCGGATTATGGGGAAATGTGCAATGCAAAGCCACTTGTGCAGTGAGCAAAGTTGCAATATTCAGCCTGGATATGCAAATGACCTAACTGCACATTCCAAGCCCATCTCCCACATGTGCAACTCAGTACTGGAATGTATTCAGGCCATTTGCATACCCCTGGCATGCTCAGTCCCAGCTGTGCAGGGTGCCCTACCACTCCACAAAGGTGAACAGAAGGTACTGCAGCCTATCAGGCAAGTGTGGACTGTTTGTGTGTGGGTGGGTGGACTGCACTGGCCTGGGTAAAGTGCTATTACCCATAGCCATATACAGGGTCAGACTGGGGTACAGGGGGCCCACCTGGACAGTGGCCACAGGGGTCCACCTGGACATGCAACAGGAAAGGGCACAGGGTGACACAGTTTGATTGGTATACCACATGCATGTAATACACCAGATCCATATGCAGTGCACAGTCACATGCAGTGCCCCCCCCATACGAGTGGAACATGGTGATGACTGCAAGGAATGCAGTGTGCAGAGGGTGACCAGGTACACTAGTGGATGAGTCCCACCTCTGTGCACCTATGGTGTACCACTGTGGGTGGGTGCCACAGGTCAGTTCCTGGCCTGTGCCAGGCTGCCACCTGTCCACCAGGCTACCTGGGCACCACTGTCCCAGATGGCACTCTGGGTGTGTGCCACCACCAGGTGGCACCCTGCAGGCTGCATGGGTGCAGGCCATGGCCCTCAGTACATTTGCTGCATTGTGGATGTCCGCTCCTCTGGTGTGTCCGCAGGGCACCCAACAGCATTGGCATATGGGTGCTGGGTGTCTACATCCAGGATGCGGTGTGGGGGGTTGCTCTCTGGATGGTGCCAGTGGTGACACAGCACCTGTGGCTCAGGGTTCATCTATCCCAGCATGACTGCTGTGTGTGGGTGCCTGGAGCATGTCCTGGTGTACCTCCAAGGGCTGTCTTTGGACGGCTTGCCTGCAGTTCGGTGGCCTGCCTGTGGCTGACTGGCCATTTAGGCATGCTTTTTCCATGCCTAACTCTGGGCGGCTCATCTCTGAGAGGCGCCACACATTTTGACTGAATATAGGGATGTGCGGCACAGTCATGGGAACACCCCCTCTACATACATTATAGATGCACAATGGTGTATCCGGAGATGTGCGGCTCATCTCTCCCTTTTGAATATCGCAGTTCCGCTCATTTTCTGAGATTCGGGGTGCATCTCCACTTTGCACCACGCATCTCCTTTGAAAATGTGGACCAAAATTTTCATTCATCTTGTGCCCTTATTTATGTTATGAACATTTTACACTCCCTTCTGGCAGTCCCACTCTTCATTACTTTCACAGGCTTTGCCTGTGAAAGTGTTGGAAGATAATAAATTAAACAATAGATAGGGAAAATCCAGGAACTTGATTAGCTGAAGAGCACGAAACCAATGCTGACATCCCTGCACAACAGCACTGGAATAAGATCCATCAGCTGTGCTGGCCTGCTTACCAACTGAATCTATACATTTGAAAACTTTTGCCCAAGATGCCCACAGAAAACATGGCTGCTCTGGCATCACTTCAGGAAACACCCCAAAAAGAGACTAAGTATGTCACTTAAATACCACACAGTTCCTTCAATAAAAAAAAAAATAAATAAAAAATTCTCTGCTTCCTGGTCCATGCTGCGCAGTACTGTCACCAATCAAATCACCACAGTCCTTGAGCTTACTGACCCCTCCCCACAATATACCTATTCATGCCACTAACTGCAGCTCCTCGTTAGCTTCAGACACTGCATACATTTATATACATGTAACATATCAACCCCTCCCCCAGAAAAGGCTTCTTACTTTTTCTTCTTCTGCTCAAGACAGCAACACTGATGACGACTCCAACTCTCTGTTCCCATTTAGCCTATCCTGCATAGTTCTATAGTGTGCTGCTGGTAAACTGTTCGACCGCAGGGTACATTGCCTTTGTACCAGACACTAAGTCTAACACTCCAATCATGGTGCTCAACCCTCTAACAGCAGTTCTAGTATGATCATGGCCTGGATCCCACACAGCTAGATGCCGCTTCAACATGCCGCTGCTCCTGTGCTGCCACACTGAAGCTGCTAGGTCCCATGCTGCTTCGCTGAAGCTGCCAATGCCATTACACACACACACACATGCTGCCCTTACTCTTTTAAGATACATAATATACAGTATGGATGCCACCTACTGCTCAACCTGAAAAAGCTTCAACAGTCAAAGGGAATACTCTTTTATTCATGAATTTTTTGTTTAATGTTTATTCTTTTATTATTAACAAATTTTAATATAAATAAAACTTTTTTATAAAAACGGTTTTATTTTCTTTTTAGACCCATTTCATAATCCTATTAAGGCACTCCAGGGGCTGCATTATGGTGGGATAATGGCACTTCTCAAATGGTGGAAGCACTCGGCCTTCAGCCTCATGCTTCAGCCCATCCAAGGCATGCCATTATCCTAGCACAATGCACTCCCTGTCATGCCTTGTGTTATGCTTAAATAAAATGTCTCTGTTTAGTTAAAGAAAAACAATGAAAAAACCTACCGAGCTTTCATCAGCTGGTGCAAAAACACCCGACTAGCACTTTTACCCAGTACAGGAAATTTTTTTACAGTACCTGTATATGTTTTTTATTTCATCAAAACAGTATGCCACAACTTCCAGTTTCCACTGCTGGAAACCACCATCTCATGAGCAGCCACATGCTTCCCTCGCTTACTTTATGCTAATATACCCTGCTGACCAAAGGCTGAAGTCAGCAGGACATATTAGCATAAAGTAAGTGAGGGAAGCACACCACTGCTTGTGAGATGGTGGTTTCCAGCAATGGAAACCATCTCTGTTTTGATAAAATAAAAAACATGTACATGTACTGTAAAATATTCCTGTTCTGTGTAAAAGTGCTAATCGGGCATTTTGGCATCAGCTGGTGAAAGCTGGCAGGTTTTCAATTGCTTTCCTTTAAAATAAAAAAAAAACACATGAGGAAAAATGTTTTAAAACAGTTTTCTAATGATTTCCCAATGTGTAATGACATGCTTTATTTTATTTTTTTATTTTATTTGAACAGCAGTTTGAAAACCTTTGAGCCAGAGGCTCATTTACAAAGGTACCTTGTCACATAAAGGCAGATCACAGTACAACAGCACGTAACATAACAAGTACAAACAATGGGTAATACAACAAGTTGGTACAACAGGAGGAGGCAAACAATAATATCGTGAGGCACCCTAACTTCAGTAGTCGTAAGCAGCTTACAGGTGGCTTTGTCATAATGTTAGTGCCAGGCTAGAACTAGTAGCAATTACAGCTACGAGTACTAATTAGGTGATTTCATAGGGAGGTTTTGAAGCAGGATATAGAATGCTACAAAAATAGTTTGTTGTTATTGCCTCTAGAGTTTAAAAGGTAGGAAGTCATGCATGCCAGCTGTCCCCTTCCCCATCTCTTCGGCAGATATCTGGATAGTTTGCATGGAGCAAGTTTTTTTAATTTTTAGCTGATATATTTCTAGAAAGAAGGATCAAGCACATTAGGAGCAGTCGGGACTGCAGTACCTGTGTTCATGAGTAGAGCAGGTAGGATCTGAAGCCACTCGCTCATCTGAAGATGCACATACCCTAATTTTTCTGGAAGAGGTGCAGGTACTTGACTCTCCCAGGGGAGGCTGTGAGAAGGTTCAGAGGAAGGAACCAACCAAAAGGGGCCACAGTCAAAAGAGGGATGAAAGAAGGAAGGCAGCAGGAGACTGTTAGCTGGTGACTCAAAGAGGAGGGGTATGGAGAGGATGGTACCACTATGAGAAACAGCATCTTATTTTTGTGGAGTCCCTTGGTACAGCAGGGAACAAAAAAATGCTTAGTTTAAAATGTAGTATTACAGATTCCACACGTGCTAGTTCCAAAAGGGATACATAAATGCATGTGGCCAGTTAGTCTAGTGGGTTAGAGTGTTATGCTAATAATGTCAAGGCCATGTGTTCCAATTGTAGATAAAGTTCTTGATAAAATGATCAAGAATATTAAGAGCAGTCGGGACCAGAATACCTGCGATCATAAGTAACGTGTGTAGGATCTGAAGCCACTCACTCATCTGAAGACACACACACACACACTCATTTTTCAGGAAGAAGTACAGGTACCCGACTCCCGCTGAGGAGGCTGTGAGCAGGCTGGGAGGAAGGAACCAACCAGAGGGGCAACACCTAGCAGGGGAGACAGGAAGAAAGAAGCTGGCAGAGTACTGGTAGTAGTGCAACTCCATCAGTGACCATCACCCAGTTTTTGCGATACGGAAGGGTGGAAGAATTTCTAAACCTCCACCTAGATATTTAGAGTTTAGATGGTACTCTAAAGTGGATGTTCCCAGCTTTCTTAGTGCTCTCTCAAGAAACTGACTGGTCTTATTTAAATCTTATACCTGATATAGTCTGTGCCCTAGATTTTTTTTATCACTACCCTTAAGGAAGCTGTAAATAAATGTGTTCCTTTAGGTAAAATGAGAGTTAGTGGAAGGGAGACTAAGTGGTTTGATAGAAATTTAATTAAACTAATGAGAGAAAGAGACAGTCTGGAGATAGTTTAAGAAAAGTGGGACATCTGTTGATTTAAATGCTTACCGGTTAAGGTGGAATTGTGTAAAAAGGAAGTTAACTAAAATGCATTACTTTTAGAAACAGCAACAGAGCAATCTTTCTAACCCCAAAAGGTTTTGGAGCCCAAGCAAATCTTTATTTACTCCCCCCCAGTGATAGAGCCCTGTTTATTCAAAAAAATGGGGAATCGCTAACAGACTCTGCCCTTATTGCAGAGGAATTCAGTTCCCAGTACTCTAATCTGGTTTCATACAGCAGGGATCTGTTGGACCATACTAATCACAGTGCTTTACAAGATCAAACTAACTGCTGTCCTGAACCTAATTTGACCCGGCAGAAATTCTACCTGAAAACTGTCAGGAGTTCTGAGGTGTTCTGACTCCTACCTAGCCTGAAGCCCGACAAAGCTTCTGGCTGTGATGAGCTATTGTCCAAAATCCTGGCCCTTGCCACTTCCCAACTTGCATATCCAATTAGTCTTATTTTTAATTTATCCTTTCAAACATGCCAGATAGCAAATTTATGGAAAAAATCATACATTATACCAGTCTTTAAATCTGGGTCATGACCTGAATTCTGTAATTAGTACCCTATCTTAATTTTATCTGCTTTATCAAAACTTCAAGAAAAACTGGTATACAAACAGTTTAGCGATTATATCAAGACCCATAGCTTGGTCTCCCCTAACCAACATGGTTTAAGAGGGGTACACTGTACTGAGACTGCCTTGGTTGGGCTCACGGACATTGTCCTCAGGGCCACCAAGAGTGGTAATTTAACAGGGGCAGTGTCCATGGACCTAATCAAGGCATTCGATCTTGTTGACCATACAATTTTACTGGATCGACTATCTGGATTGGAGGTGGGAGGTCCTGCATTGTCTTGGTTTAGGGACTATCTCGCTAACAGGCTGCAGTGTGTTAAGTTAAACGGAATATGTTCATCTTATCAAGAGGTCCAGTGTGCAGTACCTCAGGGCTCCATACTGGGCCCTCTACTTTTTTTCACTGTTCACAGACCCTGTGGTGAAAGTGGTGTAGCATTGTGACCTGTTATATGCAGATGATGCAGTTTTATTCACTCATGATTCTAATGTCGCCAATATTAATCGATTATTGAGCACTGAATTTAACAATATGCATTCCTAGCTTTTTCAAAACAATCTAGTGTTGGATAAGCTAAAAACCAAGTCCATGATATTTAGTTCAGAACCTAAATTAAAAAAAAAAAAACATTCTGGTAATTTCACTGTTAGCATACTGGGGGGTGGGGTTACAGAAGTTGTTAAATCATTTAAATATCTAGGTGTGTACCTAGATCAGCCATTAAAATATAATATACACATAGGTAAGGTTACTGCCAAGTTACATTCTAAAATTGGTACTCTTTATCGGCTTTCTAAATTTCTGACCAAAGATTCTCGTAAAACTATTGCACAATATTGTTTGTTACCAGTCCTAAATTACGCTTCTTTAATTACCGATGCCTGATCTTCTTCGTTTATTTCCTGGAAACATTTTTATATAAAATTGGGAAAGTTTGTATTAATGGCACCTTTCCAGACACGTCACTGTAATATTCTGACTAGCCACAAATGCCTGTCCATTCAAAATACTTATAAATTGGCTATGTCACGTTTTACATTTAAAATACTACACACAGGTATTCCAACATCACTTTGAGCCCTTTTGGAGACATATAGTTCCCCATACAGTTCATGGTCATCTACTGAGACCCAACTGATCCTTCCATCGGTCCATACAAACTCAGGGAAAGGGTCCTTCACTTATTGTGCTGCAACAGTGTGGAACCCTTTGCCTGATGAAGTAAAGTCTTCTTTATCAATCACCACTTTCTCCACTGCTGCTTCAATTTATTTAAAAAAAAAAATGTTTGCTCTTGTGTAAAATGATGTGTTAATTGTTTATTATATTTAATGGTTAATTATTGTATTCTATGTCACTAGTTTGTATGTTGAACCTACTGAATTCAGGTCATGCCTGAAAATGGGATCTTGCATCTCAGTGAACTTATCCGCAATTACAAATAAATTAAATAACACTAAATAGTAAGGGGGTATGGAGAGGGTGATGCCACCATAAGATGTACCATCTCACTTTTGTGGGGCCTTTTGGTACAGCAAGGAATTAAACATGCTTAGTTTACAGTGCAATACTATAGGATCCACAAGTGCTAGTTCCAAAGAGGATATACAAATGCATGCGGCCAGTTAGTCTAGCTGGTTAATGTTGTGCTAATAATGCCAAGGTCATGTGTTCGATCCCAATACGGGTAACTGAAGGACAGTTCAACATGAGGAATTTGGATTTTTGACTGGGAGATCTGAAAGAGAACAAAGTAGCTAGCCTACATCGAATAAGGGCATTTATTTAATACTTAAAGTGGCAGTGCAGGTGGGTAGGTAGAGGTATGTGCCATTCAGTGTTCTGTTTCAGTATTGCTTACCTTGTTGTGGAGGGAAGCATGGCCCAAAAAGGAGACCCAGCAGGATGGGTCTTATGTGAGTGCTCAGAGGCACAGGAAGCAAAGGGGAGTGCATCTGGGCTGTGAGGCACTAGGAAGTATATAATGGCTTGCCGCAAGCATAGTGAGTCACACCACTTGGTGAAGTACCATGCGGTTAAGTGCAGGAAAGGGGGTAAGCTATTCTGCACAATTAAAGGGACTCAGGATAACCAGGAACTGAGGTACATAGTTACAGTGTATACTTTCAGTCTGCTTTCATTTTGTCTGCTCAAAGCAGGTACACAACACAAGCATGTCTGGGCCAGCTGGCAGATGGGAGCTAGATCTAGTCAGTTGCAAGGGATGTGGAGGCCATGACACCATGAAGGAAGCTGTACTGCGGAATCAGTGTGAAGTGGTTACACCTAGTAAAAGGATGCCATAGGTGATAGGGCATGGTAGGAGGAAGAAGACAGCAACAGTGCTAGGGGACTCCATAGTAAGAGGGACAGGGAGGTCGGTGTGTACCTCTGACAAGGAGGAGAGATCTATATACCGTATGCTGGGGGCAACAGTGAACAGGGTCCTGCCCTGGTTGGAGAAGGTCATCAAAACAGGAAAGGGGAAGCTGGAAGTGGGGATTCATCTAGGAACCATTGATCTGGCAGGGCACACTGCAGAGAGAGTGAGTCTTCCTGGATTTGAGGGTGCAGGCTGTTTGTTTTGTCTGTGTTTGTCAATTAGTTATTGTGGATTTTCAAGTTTTTTTGCTCAGAGTAGGTACACCATTTTTGTGCACTTCATTTATGAAAGTCTCGTGGACAGAATTCCTGCAAAACATCACCTTCAGGTATCAGCATTTTGCATTTTAAATCATTTTTTGGAAGCCATTTCAAGTTAAAATAAGGAAAGCAATTATTCTGCACATTAGATTACAGAAAGCTTTAGCTGCACCTACACCAAGAGATATTACTTGGAATACACAAAACTGTCTGGTACTGAACATTTCAAGACGTACTACAGTCTGTGAACAAAGAACCTGACAGTCTGTGGACAAAGAACCTGAATACTCTTACCCAGAGCACTAATTAGTACCTCCTTAGATTGGCTCCCTGTTAAATTAATTAGCTGCTGCTCCTCACAGTTTCACTTGGGCATCCCTCACCTTAGGTATTTTCTCAAAGCTGTTTCCTGGTGGACTTCATAGAAGGCCAAACTGGTCTAGGGCAGTCAGCAAACAGTACAGACCCGGTAGCCAGTCTTGTTAACTAGTCCCTAGGAGCAACAGCATTTCAAGCGCAACCAGGGCCAGCACAAGACTCATTACCACTCGTTTAAGCTCATCTATTCTGGATAACTGCTGAGAGTACCTAACTGAAGAATGTAAGCCCAAGTCTGGGAAACCAATGTCAATTTTTGGATGTTACAGACCGCCAATATATTCTATGCCAGGTATTCTCATCTTATTCGAAATATCAATGCCCTATACAACATCTCACAAACTATTGCTACTTGGGGATTTCAAGATGAATTATTTGGTAGATGAAAAGCTAAGTAACTAAAAAATGTTTCTTTCTGCCTAGGGACAGAACAACTGGTGACAGTCTCCACCCACATTAACTTGAAGAACCAATTCCAATTAATCTCTTCTGGACTTTATATTTACAAACTGCACTAAGAACTTTAGAAAGGTCGGTGCTATGGTGGACATATTTAGTGACCAGAACAATACTGTATTATTGGTAGAAACAGAATCTATGGCAGTCAACATCTGATCCACTTTAGATCTTTTAAAGATTAGATTTTTAGGACTTTTGTAGCTGAATTGAAGGGAACCAAAAAACAGATAGCTTACCAGCTTCTGATAAGGTACAAGTCTGAACAGGTCAGCTCCACCAAACTTCTTCCTGAACTGGACAATCAAGAGAGCCAAAACACAGTAAGCTACACACAGGATCTTACATCCCATAACAGGTATTGTAATTTCTTTGATTCTGCTAATGGGGGCAGACTTAAAACGGACCTATCAAGAGAGGTAACAAGGATGTACAATGGGGACCTCAAAGGCTACAGCTTTTCCCACTCCCCAAAGGGTGATATCAAAGAAACCAGAATTACGCAGCCCAGATTTTATAGGGTTTTGATTGTTCTTGAAAACCTGTGTCTATTGATACTTAGCTACATTTGAGTCAACATCTGAGCATAAATGTTTTATAGTGATGATCACATTCATTTCTAGTTTGGGTACCCTGTAGACCCTTGCAGTCAGCCACTGGTTGGGGGTTAGGGATGGAGGGGAGTGTGACCAGCCTGGACCCTGATGTGTGAATCGATGCTAGCCAAGCCACACCGGTCAGTGTTGTAAAGAGAAAGCAGATAACAATGTCTGCAAATGTACCGCCTCAAACCACAGCCACATTTCAGAAGAGTATTGAGCACTTCCAAAAGCCGAGATCAGAAACCACATGAGCTTTCACAGCAAATAGCAGCAGAACGGGCACTTGTTTTCTAGCAGGGAGGGTCCCTGTTCTGTCTTTGTCTTTGGGTGGTGGTGGGGAGGGCAACTCAGCCAGTAAGGTACAAACTGGAAGTAAACAGCAATACTCAGATAGCATTACTCTCATACCTTCACTCTCTATAACAGGGAGAAGCCATGTTAGCCTAAACCGCAGGTCTACTAAATCATCAAATGACTAGCAGCCAGACAAAACTAGTCACATGGAATATTAAAGCGGCTAACCCCCCAAAGAAAAGGTCATAGATTCTCAATCAACTAAAGAGGCACAATCCCTCGATACTGTTCTTACAGGAGACCCATTTCTGTGAGCAGCATGCTATTCTCCTCTGTAGACAGTGGATGAATCAGGTTTTTGTGGTGGGTATACGTTCCAAATGAGCAGGGGTGGCCATACTGATCTTGAGGTCAATGGCCTTCCAGATGCAAAACAATGGGGAGATACATAATAGTGAAAGGCATATTTGATAGAAGTAAAGTAATTCAGTCAATATCTATGGCCACAACTGTGAGGACCCATCCTTTTTTATTGCCTTGATGGTTCACTATGCAGCATAGCCAGAGATACCAGTCATAACATGCTGGGCAACGGAATGTTGTTATGGACACATACCTGGACAGATCACAGCTAGGGAGAAGAGGCCTCTCTCCATCCTTGGAGACTCTTACATCCCTCAGCCAGGAAATATACTTTTTCTTCGCCACACAGCTCCAGACTAGATTACTTCCTGATCAGCCATCACTTGATCCTATGCTCATGCATAGCAGGGATTCTGTCTCAAGTGATTTTTGACCATGCCCCAGTACATCTCACCCTATACCTAGATATATAGACAGACCCTAATGACTAAATAACATATTGAATGATTCCAGAACACGAGAGCCCCTTACACTGTTTGCAGAGCAGATTTTCAGAAAACAAAGGGACGGTGCCACAAGCTGAAACAGTCTGGAGTGCTGTCAAATGTGCAGTCTGGGGGAAAATAATTAGGATCTCCTCCAAGCAAATGAGACAGAAGCAGGCACAAGCAGCATCACTCCTAGCCAAAATTAGGGGTCTGGAAAAGACCTGTCTAGCACAACCACATACTCGATCTGGACAGAACTTACAGTCCTGAGAGAAAAATATCATAAATTAAACAATGAGTGGGCAGAACTAGCCCTTTTTAGAGTCAAAACCACCTACATATCAGAAGGAGAGAAAGCTGGAAGACTCACAGTTCTGTGCCTTAAACAGCATGAGGTGCTTCAGAGAGTCAAGACTGGCATGGAGCCTAACACACAGAAACACCCCTTACCTCCCTGAGACATATAGTGCAAGCCTTTCAGGACTACTGTGCTACCCTCTACAACCTAGATGACTCTGGGATCATCCCACAACAGACAGACAGTTACCTCAGGACTATACCACTATCCAAACTCTCAGGGGAACAACAGAACCTACTAGCACAACCACTTAACCCCAATAGAAATAGGTCGAGTGATAGGACACACTGACCCTAGACAGGACCCCTAGCCCAGATGGTGTGACCATTAATTTTTACAATGCCCTGAAAGGGGAGGTGGTCATGACACTCAGATGTAAATAGAGGCATATAACAAGGGAACCCTGGACAAACTAATACAACAGGCCATGATCTCTGTCTTAGCCAAACCAGGCAAAGATGAGGGCAGGGTACAGAATTACAGATCCATATTACTTTTAAATATTGATTTTCAAATCCTGGCCAAGTCACTGGCAGCTGGCCACCAAGTTACAACAGGTCTAGCATTCACTGCTGGGACCTGAGCAAGTGGGCTTTGTGAGAGGAAAGGTCACCTCAGATTCCTTGCAAAAGCTCTTTTACATAATTTCTGCATACAGGGGGGTGGATACCCCTGTAGTTCTGCTCTCCCTGGATGCAGAAAAGGCCTCTGACAGAGTCTCATGGAAATATTTATTAAAGGTGTTGGAACATTATGATATCCCAAAAGAATATCCAATGGATCAGGCTTCTGTATTTGCAGCCCTCAGCCAAAGTGCGCTGCAACAAGGTCCTGTCATCTGGCTTCTCCCTGTCCAATGGCACTAGACAGGGCTGCCCTCTAGATCCTTTCCTAGTTAATCTCCATAGATGGCCCCTTCCTTCCCATTTCTCTATTGGGGAGAATAAATGTGATTAAAATGAACGTTTTACCACAAATTCTCTATCCTCTTAGCATGCTTACAATCATGCTGCCCCTAAAATGGTTTCAGTCACTTCACTGTTTAATATCTACCTTCCTCTGGCAGGGAAAGAAACCCAGGAGAGCTTATACAAAAGTCGCTGAGGCCAAGCAAATAGGAGGGCTGAATCTCCCTGACTTACTCACTTACTAACATGCAGTGCAAAGGGCCAAATACCTCCACTGGGGAGTTCAGAGCACCATCCCACATCCCAGCTATCTCCCCACAATGGATAGAGATAGAACAGCTGCTCTGAAAAAACAGGATATTAACCTACAATCCCTGAAATACCACGAATGGATGGCACATCTTAAAATCCCCATAATACCCAAAATGTAATCTAGAAATATGCACACCAAAATATGTATTTTGGGACCGTGTGAAATCCTGCTCACTACTGCAACAAGTACAAGATGCATAGATCCCATACTAGGACAGGAGAGCACCTTCACACCTGAAACATAACTTATACTGTAGGTTTAGGGTCAAAACACTCATCCACTACAGAAAACACCACTTCACTTCCATAGCCATGGCAATTAAAAAGATCATTCTGCAACACTGGTTAGACTGAAGAGACACCAACTATTAAACAATGGCACCAAAAGGTTTATGCAAGCTCTACACATAGGGAAAGTGCTAGCCTCTATGAGGCACCAATAAAAGGTTTCAAGAAAAAGTGGGAAAGTTTGTATGCCCTTTATAAGAAGTTGTTAAAAGAAACAATTCACATGTGAAGGTATATGGATACATCATATTAGCTACTGGAATATCATGTCACCACTTTATTTGTTGCTTGTGACTTACGATGTCACTGAGTTACAGGGGTGGGTGGGACCTGTATTTTTGTCACTATGTAAATGTATCTGTACCATCCTGTATGTTTCTTGTACAATGAAAGATTTTCAATAAAATACAGTTATTTAAAGAAAAAAAAAAGAATAGTAAGGGCATGACAGGGTTGGGTAAGACTGTCCCATTTGTTATGCAGAGAGAGTTAAAAGCAAGGGTCTATTCTGTCCTTTCCTAGTCTGTCACTTGTCTATCTCTTGCCTGCCTAACTGCGCAATCATATTTTCCTTGTGGCACCTAGGAATTGGCCACTTCAATGGTCCCACAATTTCCACGTTTTCTCCCCTCCTTCACTTGCTGTTTCTATTCTTTCTTTCTTCCCTTGCTTCTCTGTGGTTAAAAATATATGTGAATCTTTATGTGAAACTGAGATCCCTTGGTTTGCAAATGTATATGTTATAATGTTGAAATGATTACAGACAGCTAGTTGGGTTTATCTGGAATACAGGTGGTTAACCTTAAGGTGCATTTTGACCTCCACAAACTTGTTTGCAGAACTGTCAACAGAAAATCAGCCCTGGGACAGATGCCGTAATTAGTTGCACCTGTTTAGAAGACTAATGTGCTCTTCAGGCTGGTTACAGGAAAGAAACTGACAAAGCCTTAGTATATTTTGTGGAACACAGGTGGTGTAATTTACAAGAACAGGACGCATAATTTAATTGTCAGGGGAAAACACCTTATAAAAAGAGAGCAATGTTTTGTTTAGAGATAGAGAGAGATGGAGATTTTAAACAGATTCTCAGATGAAGGACTTCTGTTTGTTTGAACTACCTGTATGAACAGCTATCCTGTACAATTTTACAATTTGTCCTCCCTACACCCCCCATCTCTTCCTTCTCTCCCCTACTCCACCCCGCCATCTGCCTCTCTCCTGTCCAATACACACCACACTACCTCTTGCCCGGGTCTCACTCCCACTCCCACTATCACTCTCCCTCCCCCCCACACATACCCTGCTGCCCCCTGCCCAAGCTAAACTCCCCTTTTCCCCACCTCCTTCCTTTCCACCCACCTACACTTGCCAAAACCTCAACTTGGGTCTCTGCACTTAACTTCTCAGTTTGTAGTTCACTGTGCCCCACTACTGGGAAACTGACAATGCCTCCATCAGGTTCATTTATATTTTGACATGTAAAATTTGTAACTTGTATTTGCTGCCCTTTCTTACGTGAACTCTATGTTAGTTCATGTTACAACTTTGTCAGAACTGTCTGCTGCAATTCTTCTGTTGCAACAAAATGTATCTTTTTAAACTGTTGGTGAGGATCCTTTGTAAACGAGCTCTTAGCTCAAAGGTTGTAATTCCAATTTCTCAATAAATAATATAAATAAATACATTTTATTTTTTATTTTATTGGTATTAATAATAATGAAATGCTACTTGTCAATTTTATAACGTCTGGTTTGCCTATGCTTCCTGACCTATGCCTTGACAACAAAGGGGACTAAAGAAGGAATCCAGAACACAGGGTTTTAAATAATTGATTAGCAGTAATTTTTTGGTACTATACTAACTGTACAGAAAGTATTTATATAGATTTTCTAGAAGTGCTATGTTTGTTAAACACAGTGAGGCAAGAGCTATGCATTTTCACAAAGATTTAGCACTTTTATGAGCAAAACACTAATCAATTTTTAGAGTTAAATAAATCTCTGGAACAGAAGGAACAATGCAAAATGCAGGGGAAAGGTGAGTCAACCAGGATGGACAAGGTCCAGATAGAACAAGGGAAGGCAGAAAGTAGGAATTTGGAAGTCAGCCTTTATGAATGCAAGGAGCCTGAGAAATAAAATGGTGGAGCATCAGATGGTAACAGCAGAGGAAAGATTAGATTTGATGGCATGGCAATAACAAAAAGATGGGCAACATAATACTTTGATTAGGATCTACCTATTCCTGGGGTTTGACGTTTCAGAACAGAAATGATGCAGGGCACTGGAGGGGTGCTGGCTCTGTACATGAAAAAGACAGCATAAAGGCCACAGAGGACAGCAAGCTATGGGGAGAGTGGGGTGGAATCAGTATTAGTACAGGCAAGGAGAGGGTCACTAGGGTGGGAGTGGTGTATGGGCAACAAAGCCAGATAAACAATATCGATAGAGTGCTGGGTAGGAAATTAGTAGGGCAGTCATACAGGGGGAGACTGTGCTAATGGGAGACTTCAACCTACCTGATATGTACTGGGACTAAGTCCAATATAATCCCTTCCCTGTCTGCCAACAGTGGAAGAGTCAGGCACTGATAGAGGTAATGCAAGAGTGCCTATGAACCCAATGTGTAAGGGAGTCTACCAGGGAAGGGATTATACTGGACTTAGTGCTCTCCATTGAGGACAGCATAGGAGAAATCAAGGTAGCCCACAGCCACTCTGGACCAGTGACCACAACTCAGTGTGGTTTGGCATCATTCTGTAAACCCAATGCTCAAAGTAAAGAACAATAATCCTGGATCTCAGAAGCATAATTTTCAAAAAATTGGGGCAGATAACTCAGAAGAGACTTGTAGGGGGTGAGAGAAGCAGAGAGGGTCAAAGCCAAATGGGAATTTATAAAGCAGGAAACTGCAGAAGCAACTAGCTCATGTCTGAGGCAGGTACTGTAGGAAAGAGAAAGAAACACAAATGACCACTTTGGTTCTTCAGGAAAGTGGCAGAAGCAATAAGGAATAAGAGGGCACATTTAGGAAGTATAAGGGAGACTGGCAAATGGGAAACAAGGACCTCTATGTGAAGAAACAAAGGAAGGCTACCAGAGAGGTAAGAAAAATTAAAGTGGAAGGCACACCTCTCAGACTCTCAGCATTAAAATGTTGCAGTAAATCTTTCATTTATATTTAGTATGAACTAGAGACTAAATTGAGATGAGCTCATTTTCAGTGAGATCCCTTTCGGTAGCACACCACCCTAATGACAATTCTACAGCGAACACCACCACAGCAATAAATCTCGCCAAGTCAGGATTGGTTGCTGTGGTGGTCCGCTGTATGCTGACACCATGACTCCCAGTGTTTCACCCCCACCCAGAACCAACTGCAACTCAGAGTTGGTTAATTAGAGATGGGGGGTGCAGCCCCCCCCAAAAAACACTTCTTCCTGATGGGAACATTGCCGACAGTTGGCATGGTTCGCGTCACTGTGCAGGATGTCGACAACATTGTTGCCAATATTCTGCCATGGAACCATCCCTTTCACCTTCAGGTATGACAAAATGGTTCCAAATTATTGCATAAGGTAAAAAAATCAGGTATCGGTAAAAAAAAAAAATTTTGAAAAAGAACAGTTACGTACTTATCGTAACAGCAAAGCTTTGAGAGAATCCCTTCCATTAGGCCACACCTTTGGAACTATACCCATACCAGCACTAGGACCACACAGAAGCTTTTGCTAGATGGGAGCCACCCACGATGATGTCATGCATCAGTGTATATATAAACATGGGAGACCCTATATCTCCTTAGTTCCCCACCAGAGATTAGACTCGGAAGACCTCCACCCATGGGGAACCAGAAGAGAAGACCAGCCCAGGCATACAAGGTGAGGCACAGGGTCAGATATATATACGAACATACAAAATTGCCAGCAGATACTGTCCTCACAGTCTATGGAGTCTGTTCAAGTGTGCAACACTCAGTTTATTAAATTACCACTGCCCCCTCCCCTTGCCCACTCTCCCAATTTATTGCCCCTACCTCTGCTTTCTCCCTCCCAAGCTTCCCCTCAGGTTTGACTCTCCTATTAACCCTGTCCCACCCCATCTTGAAGCTACCCACTAACCGCAGTGATATCACTTCCTCTGGCAGTGCATTCCACCCTGGCACCACCCTTTCCATGAAATAATGCCTTCTCATTTCCCTCCTGAATCTTCCTCCCTCCAGTTTCAGAATGTGCCCCTGGTTTCCTTCCCTTCCCCCTTAACTTACACATTAATTCTGTTCATGCCCTTTAAGTGCTTGAAGGTCTCAATCATATCCCCTCTCTCCCTTCTCTCCTCCAGGGTATACACTGTTTAACTTCCTCAGTCTCTCCTCATATGCTTTGTCCTCCAGTCCCAGAATCATCTGTGTCACCCTACGCTGGATCCCTTCCAGTAGCTTGATGTCCCTTTTGAAACAGCAGCACCAGAACTTCACGGAGTACTCCAAATGCGGTCTCACCAGGGACCTGTACAGGGGCAAAATGACCCTCCTTTTAGAGGTGATTCCCCTGGTGATGCTTCTCAGCATTTTATTCACCTTTGCAGCTGCCTTCCTACACAGCGTTGAGTGATTCATGTCCCCTGTTACTAGTACCCCCAATTCTTTTTCCTCCACTGAGGTGGATAGCTGCACTCCCCCCAACCAGTAGCTATTCCCAGGGTTTTTGGTCCTCAAGTGCAAGACTCTGCACTTTTTAGCATTGAACCCCAGTTGCCATATGTCTGACCAGCGCGCAAGTCTTGCCAAATCCTCTTGGGAGTACTTTGCCCCCTTCCTCACTATCTACCTCCGCACAGATCTTTGTGTCATCTGCAAAGAGGTTGATCTTGCTCCTTATCCCATCCGATATGTCGGCAACGAAGATATAAAATAATACTGGTCCTAGCACCAAGCCCTGTGGGACCCCACTGGTTACCGATAGCTCTCCCCAACAACTGCCCTCTGCTGCCTGTTCTGCAACCAGCTCATAAAGGAGTAGTGCACTCAGAATTTGTAAAAACATATGTTGTGCAGAGTGTTTTGATTTGTGTGTGAAGTCCTAGTGTGTCCTTCCCTCTGTCTGCTATCAGGAGTTTTTCCTAAATTAGCCTGCTAGCTTTATGGTAGTTTTATCGCCCCTGGTGATCTCCATCTCAGCTAAGTTTATTACTTTTCTTGTACCTACAATGCATCCTGTCTCATGTGACAGTGATGTAGCTGGGCCCATAGATTCAGCAACAAGCACTGCTTTACAATACAACAGCAGGAATGGCTATATTTTAAAAACTATACAGAGTTCAGCTTGGTGACTACCCTCGCTGTAAAGGTCTTTTTGTTGTGAACAATTTTGACACTGGTTATGTATGTGTAACTTGTATGGTTTTCAAGATATTTACATTTGTTTGGCATGTCTATTTGAGTGTTCACTCAGAGAGAAAAAAAGTATCTACTGTTTGTAAGTGCATCTGCACACATGCCAAACAAATCTAAATATCTTGAAAATTATACAAGCTACACAAAAACAACAAGCAACAAAGTTGTTCAGGGCAAAAACATTGTTACAATAAGGGTAGTCATTAAGCTGAACTCCTTACAGTTTTTAAAATATTTGCCATCCAAAGTGGGTAATTTGGTAAAAAAAAAACATGGAAATGTGGTTAATTAGATGGCTATATTTTAAAAACTTTACAGAGTTCAGCTTAGTGACTACCCTCATTGTAAAGGTCTTTTTGTCGTGAACAACTTTGCTGTTGGGTGTTTTTGTGTGAGACAGAGGCCAATATCTTACTCTCATTGTTTCCCTGCATCCTGTCTCATGTGACAGTGATGTAGCTGGGCCCACTGACCCCCCCCCCAAACAAAACATTTATTTGTTGATGTAACGCATCATACTGGCACTCAGGACTGAGGCACAGATTCTCCAGAATGGCCTAGAGACTGTACAGGACAGCTCTCATCTCCAGGACATTCATATGTAAAAAACAAATAAATAAAAAAACCCCGCACTCATGCTAGTAGTAGAAGAATAGCTTCTTATTTTAATTTCAGTCAGCAAGCAGTGTAAAAACAGCACTTCAGCCACTCCAACAAATGTCTCAACGTTTTACAAAAAGGTTTTGTCAACAGACATGGACTCCCTCTACTGCCCACAATTTATACATCTCTTTCTTAAAGGCATACACACAGAGGGTGGATCACCAAAAACTAGCTGCTAAGATAATAACACACAAAAAAATAGACTGTGTACATACATTAACCGATGCTCATTGTAACAGATAATTTTGCTTGGTTAGTATCATGTGAGCTTCTACAACACCAAAATTATGCATTTTACTTATGCTTATGGTGGCATTTATATCTGCCTCAAGCCCAAATTCACAATGGCATTATTTATAAGTACAACAGTTGCTTTTATGTGCCCACATATCTACTGTTGTATCATAATACAACTAAACATGTTGTAGGTGACAATACATGGAGTGAGATTCAAAAAGAACTGCCCAAGATCATAATCATACTGCCCAGTATTACAAGTAAGGGGCCAGTTTAAACCTGTCATTCAGTTCTCTCCCATGAGTTGCCCCAGGTTTAAAAATCTAAAATACCTCCCTCTGTAGGAGGGGCCTAGCTAGACCTTTTCAATGCCCCAAAAGTTGCATTTATGATTTTCTGGGCCCCCAGTCCCTGCCGTGTGTGCTGTCATGGCATAATGCAGATCATTGTGCATGATTACCCACAACCTTCTCCTTCGGCTTCCTTTTTGTCCACCCTACATGAAAACTGGAGCATGAACAAGTAGCTAAATATATCATGAAAGTTGTATCACAGTTGACAAACTTTTTTTATGTGGACAATTTCCTTTGTCTCTGGTTGCTCAAAGTCAAACCCTTTTGACTGTGTGATATGCTCACAGAATTTATACCTTCCACATCTGAAGCAACCTGCAGGTAAAGACAGTAACCAGGTGTTAGCTTTGGGGACTGGCTGCAGACTGTGGACCACTCTGTCAGCAACATTTTGTGGCCATCTAAACACCACCCTCAGTGGGTTTTCAACTGTATTTGGCCAATTTGTAATGTGGGTTCTGTGGAGAGAATATACCAGTTACATCTGACCATGTGTTCCACCTCCCAAAAATGCATACTGTAGGTGGCAACAAAATTAAGCTTTCGGGCTCCACTCTATCACCTCTTGCCCCAGGGTTCAAAGTATCCTGTCTGGGGGTATCTGCAACCCAGGAAATAACTCTCTGAATGACAGTCTCACAGTATCCGATGTCCCTGAACCTATCCACCATCAGAGTGGCATTTTTTTCAAATTCCACTGCCTCACTTCAGTTCCTACGAACATGCAGGAACTGGCTGGTGGAGATATAGTTGTTGATGTGGCAGGAACTAGCAAGTAACAGGGTGTTCCTATTCATCAGTTTATAGTAAAGATTAGTTTCCACTCCCTATTCCTGGTTCTTCTTGATAATGATATCCAGGAAAAGGATGCTCTCCATACTGGTAGTGATAGTAAACCGCAGACTGGAGTTACTAACTGCTAAGAACTCAACAAAATCCGTAAGTTTCACCTCCGAGCAAGGCCACACCATCAATATATCGTCTATATACAGTATCTCCTCCAAAGGGAGATATGTGGGAGGAAAAGGTTCATCTCCTCATCATAGATGACTAACTCCTCCCAATATCCCAAATACAAATTAGCAAAACTTGGGGTGAATGTTGCCCCCATAGCTGTTCCACTAGTCTGTGAGAAAAACTCTCCCATAAACATTGAATCAGTTACATTCAAGAACATATCTGGATAGCGCAACCAGAAATATGGTGGGTGGCATGGCTCCTGATTCTCTCCAGTTAAGGAACTGCAATAATGCTGATAGACCCTCGCCCATGCAGAGTGTTGGTACAGAGCACCTCCACATCAAGGGTGACCAACAATTCATCACCCTTCCCCCCGATGTGAAGGTCATCCAACAAAAGCAAAACCTTGGTGGTATCTCCGATATAAGATCTAAGGCTGCTGACAAAACTTCTGAATTGCAACTTGACCTCTATCTTGGTCCATAACCCCGAGGTATGGTAATGGCCAAGATGAGCTTGCCAGCCAGATCCTGAGGCATCCATGGTGAGGATCTGTTCAAGAGCTGGTACAAGGACTGTAATGCTCTTTAACAGGTTTTCACAATCCATCCACTACACAGCACTCTGCAAAGTGGGGATACGATGAGAACCATTGGTCCAGCTCCTCCGTTAGCTGATCCCACTGGACCCTGAATGTCCACTGGGGAATTCTCATATGTAAGTGGGCAAGTGGCACCATTACAATGGCCACAGCCATAAGCCCCAGGAAATGTAACATTGTTCTCACAGAGACATAGTGGCCCCGTATATCAGCCGTGCTTGAGCAATCAGGTTTTCGGCTCTGTCTTGAGGCAGGAAAGCACATCCCTTCTCTATGTCCAAGACAAGTCCTGTGTACTGCAGTATCTGTCAAGGGTTCACAACCAACTCTGGCACATTCAGTGTGATCTCAAAGTCATCAAATAACTGACATGTCCGAGATAGGGCATGTTGTAGGGCTTGCTTGGAGCTGGCTTTCAACAGCCAGTCCTCCAGACAGGGGAACACATATAGGCCTTCCCTGTGGAGAACTGCTGCCCCTACAGCCAAGCATTTGGTAAAGACCCGTGATGCAGAGGACAAGCCAAAGGGCAATACTCTGAACTGGTAATGTTTCCCCTCCAGCACAAAGTGGAGGTATTTCCTGTGAGCTTTCCTAATCTCTATATGAAGGTAAGCATCCTTCATATCCAGAGAACAAAGCCAGTCCCCTTGTTGCAGAAGGGGAGTGACAGCCTGCAGGGATATCATTTGAATCTTCTTGCATTCTATGTAGAAGCTGCGGTCCCCAGATCAGGCACAGGCCGCAGATCCCCCGTCTACTTTGGGGCTAGGAAATATCTGGAACTGAACTTCATTCCTCTATCATGGAAGTTCTAGTTCTATAGCAAGTTTTTGTAGTAATGACTGTGCTTCTTCCTTCAGAATGGACAGATGTCCCAGAGGATAACATGGAGAAGTCAGGGGATGATCTAGAGGGGTTTCTATTAGCTACAGAGCTTTCCCCCTTGCAATTATTTCCAGGACCCACTCGTGTGTTGTAATCTCCTTCCACTGTTCCAGATGCAGGGAGAATCTTCATCCATAAGCACCCTTGGAGGCATTCATGGAAGTGGGAGTAGGTCCAGGTATGAGTCAGGTGGAGCTGATGGGAGCACTGCCACTGGCACCTGCTCTGGGTGCTTTTGTATGGGCATGTGAGGGAAGGGAACCTGGCAGGGGACCAGCTCCCCTAACTCAGCCTTGTGTGCAGAAACCACGGCCACCTCTGGGTGCAGGCTGATGAAAGGATCCCCTCCCACAGCTTCTAGCAGGAGTGGGATACAGGGATTTGACAGTCCTCAGAGTCATTTTTGATGTCTGAGGGTCTCTAAGGACTTCCTTAAGATCATATCCAAAATGTTTTGTCCCTCTAATAGGGGCATTCAATATGGTCAGCTGCACATCTGTGGCCAATCCTGCCACTCTAAGCCAAGAATATCTTTTCATACAAATGCCAGAAGCTGCAGCCCTGCCAGAGGCATCTGAGACATCATATGCTGAGTGGAAGCAAATGTTTGCATTTCAGCACCTGAAGTTAAAGTTTTAATCAACTCATTCTTGGATGACCCTTCCGGCAAAGCCTGAGAAGCAGCCTTGGCAGCTTCCACAGGCTGTTCTGGCATTCAGTCATATGGGCCTGATAATTTGTAATTATAAGGCCCAGTGAGGCAGAGACATAAGTGCACTTACCCATAACATTCAACCACCTAGATTCTCTGTCTGGAGGTGGGGTACTCATATGTCTAGGCGCCCTAGATCTATCATGAGCAGCCAAGATGACTACAGAGTCATTTTCTGGCTGGTTCGCATAATTACTGGCTTAGCAGCTGGAGCAGGATACTGCTTATCAGCCTTTCTAGTCACTCTAGGCAGTGTGTTAGGTATGTACCATGCAGCAAAGGTCGCATCCTCTAATGCAGGACATACACATGAAATGATTATGGAGAGAGAAATTGGGACTTCCAGAAATTCCATCAGGTTCTTCTTTGTGGAATCCTCTTCCACAGCAAAGCCCATGGCAGCTTGCATTTGTTACATCATGGCTTGAAAAGTGGGATCCTCAGGAGGAGATCCCATGGTAGACACCATCGAGTCCTCACCGCAGGATGAGAGGGTAGAACTAGAATGGGGCACCACATATTGTTCTCCCTAATATTCCTCCTCCAAATCCTCCTCTAAAACCTTGAGATCAGGACCATATTCTGTCTTGTAGTCGATGTCGGGGCCCCAGAGTAAACAGGCGAAGCTGGTGGAGGCTGAGAGGCTGGAATCTGCTATGTGCTGGTAGTTGGCATCGATGGGGACTGCATACCCATAGGCTCCTTCGACGGTACAGCCTGTATAGGGAATCCAGGCAGTATGTGTTCTATCATTTCTGAAAACGAGGCCAGTACAGCTTGAGAGTTGACAATGCCCTGCACAGGGGCTGTGACTACTTGTGTCGATGACAGGCCTTGGCCTGATGACGATGGTGTCGTACTTTCCATAGTAGGTGAGGCAGTGCCTAAGCCAAGCCACGACATTGGTGTTTCTTGAAGGCCGGGGGAGGGTGGGTGGCTGTCTTCAGTGCTGCCAGAGCTGGTGATGACATGACTGATTTACCTTGTCTCAACAGTGACTGGGACCTCGCTGGTGAAGAAGACCTCTCTTTATCCTTGTGCTTGTGCCTCGACAGTGAGGGTGGCCTTGACATCAGTCTCTCCTTGTCCTGATCCTTCGATTTCTTCGGCTATTTCTTAGCCAATGTAGAGGGCCACACCGATGCTGTGTCCTGATCCTTCTCCATGGCAGTGAATGTTTTAAGGAGAAATAAACTGCGGAGCTTTCTTTCGGCATTGCCTTGTAGCATGGCTGAAGCTTTGGCAAATCTCACAAGCCCTCACATTATGAGACAGGTCCAAACAACACACACAGACTTCATGAGTTTCTTCCTTATAGATTTTTATCTCCGCACTTACAATACCAAAATAAACCTTTTGGCAGCATGCAGTGATGGAAAAATTAATTTAAGTATAAAATAAATGAGAAATGGCAATGGCTAGTTGATGATATTTCCTTCAGCAGGTCAGACAAGGCTGAAATGAGGACATACTGGGCCTCCCACATTTATATAGTCGCTGATGCATGATGTCTTCATGGGTGGTCCCTGGCTAGCAAAAGTTTCTGTGTGGTCCTAGCATTGATGCGGGTATAGTTCCAAAGGTGTGGATTAAAGGAAAAGATATCCTCCAATATATTCTTCTAACTAAAAATCCGATAGGGATTCATGGACTAATATTATTTATGCAACAGGCATGGACACAAAAGCCATTACTTACATACATACTGTTATTTGAGCTACTGTGTACGTAAATTTCATTTACGTACACAGTAGACTCGTCATCAGCATTTATGTACATAGTAGCTACATCATGTAGCATTTATGAACATAGTAAACTCGTCTCCCCCCCACCCGCCTAACCTGCCGGCACTTAGACCAGACTAGATCGAGCCCTGAACAGGCCACTGGGTCCATCTCTCTGCATTGCTGCAGCTCCTGAATCTGGCCGCACCAGCCACCTCTCCCACCCGCCTCCGAGTTCCAGAGCACAAGGGTAAGACTCCTGCCTGGGGTCGGGGAAGCTGCTGGCAGCTTCCATTGGTCTAGCTCTCATTGCCTTGCTTCCTGATTGGTCACCCGCTGCCTGTGCTGCCCCTGATTGGCTCCCTGTAGCTCTCTGCTTTTGCTCTGCTTGCCGGGATCTGCGCCCATTGAAAATCATAGACTTTTGCCATAAATTTTTTATGTCTGCATTACCCTGCTGTAATTTTGCATGACTGTTTGACTACTGCCTAATTTTGCTGTTAAGTTTTTAACTGTGTCTGAAAAACTGTACTGTGTTGCTCAGCTGCTCTCTCTGTTTATTCCTCTCCCTGCTTTTCTGCACCCCCGCTCAGCTCTTTCCTGTTCGACCCCTCTAGACCTGCGACTATTTCTGCACTTATTATTCTGCTCTCACTTCCCTGGCACCAGGTCTGGAACATCCATTGTCTCTGACTTTGGCTGCCCACCCCCACCCCAGCTTTAGTTAAGCTCTCTGCCTTTGTATTTTTCTCTCGCTCCACGCCCCTCTCGGCTTAATCTCTT
This sequence comes from Neoceratodus forsteri, assembly GCA_016271365.2. Lineage (NCBI taxonomy): Eukaryota > Metazoa > Chordata > Ceratodontiformes > Ceratodontidae > Neoceratodus > Neoceratodus forsteri. The sequence continues at coordinate 245,849,795 of CM028134.1, forward strand.
TTACTGGCCTCTCCTACTTTTGTCCTGCTCTTCCGTTAAAAGTAACTCACCTCCTCTCTCTTCTCCCACTAGATTGAGCCCTGAACGGGCTGCTGGGTCCATCTCTCAGCGCTGCTGTGGCTCCTGAATCTGGCCGCACCAGCTGCCTCTCCCGCCCACCTCCGAGTTCCAGTGCACAAGGGTAAGACTCCTGCCTGGGGTCGGGGAAGCCGCTGACAGCTTCCATTGGTCTAGCTCTCGCTGCCTTGCTTCCTGATTGGTCACTCGCTGCCTGTGCTGCCCCTGATTGGCTCCCTGTATGTCTCTGCTTTTGCTCTGCTTGCCAGGCTCTGCACCCATTGAAAATCATAGACTTTTGCTGTAAATTTCGCCCGCCCCCCACCCCCAACTTGATTAAATACGCCTAAACCCCACCCCTGGCCTCACGTCTCATTCCTTCCTTAGCCCATTGACTCTCCTGTCACTGGTCCTTTTCCACCTCGCCCCACCCTCCATTTGCTGCCCCTCACAGTGCCTGCCTGCTATCAGCACTGTTTTATACTAGGCTCTAGATCTACCCACTCTCTGTATTTTCCCTTGATACCCCCATCCCCTTTGTAAAATGCCTACCTCTTGGTCACTCCTCTCCCTTGTCTTACCCCCCTCTCCTCGATCTTCCTCCCATTTTCTTCCTCCCTGGCCCCTGCTACCCCTGCCCCCTCTCCCACACCACCAATGTCCGTGACAACTCCTATCTCTCCAAAGGAACCCTCCACTACTCGCCCAGTCCTCCTCCTGGCCCACCTGTTGCCAACATTTGGCTACTGCTTAATTCACCTAGGCCTGGACTGTGGGCTGGGGTAACCTCTCTGCAACTTACTATATCCCACTGGGACTGCCGTCTGGGACCTACCAACTGCTCCCACTCTAAACACCGTTTCAAATTATCCCTCAAGGAGCTACACCTTGACTCCTTAAAACTGCTACTCCTCCTCCTACTGCTCTCAGGCAATGTCCATCCAAACCCTGGACCTTGCAAACCAAGCAACAAATCTAATACAGGTGCTCTTCGGCTTGCTACTCTCAACATCTGCAGCCTGCTGTCTAAGCTTGATGCTCTTCAAGCCTTCGTAAGGCAACACAACCCTGATGTCCTAGCAGTGGTTGAAACCTGGCTGACACTGAAAGTCCCCAATCAGGCAATAACATTACAAGGATACAACATTTTTAGACTGAACCGGGTCACCAAGAAAGGGGGGGCTGTGCCATCTACGTCAAAGACTCCCTGCTAATGCTCCCCCTTGCATCCCCAAAGTTAGACTCTTCAGCTCTGTTGCTACCCTTAAGAATTCTCCTTGGCCCAAACCAAAAAGCCTTAACGATTGGTTCTGTCTACATCCCACCTAGGGACCAGGTCAAAGGTCTCAATGATGTCCTCAGGTATATCAATGCCCAATCTCCAGGCGCTGAACTTGTCCTACTAGGTGACTTCAACATCAATTGGTTAGCATCAGACACAGGGGAGCTGAAAGATTCTATTACAGGGTTTTATTTAACTCTAAAAATTGATTAGCGTTTTGTTCATAAACGTGCCAAAACTTTGTGAAAATGCATAGCACCTACCTCACTGTATTTAACAAACATAACACTTCCAGAAAACCTATATAAATACTTTCTGAACCATTAGTATTGTCCCAAATAAAAAACTGCTAATCAATTATTTAAAACCCTGTATTGCCTCTGCTAACCTCTCACAGATGGTTGTCTCACCGACTAGATCTAACTATAAGACTGGGACTAGCACCCTGCTGGACTGGGTACTTACCAGCCACCCATCTAGGATCCTCAGCACCACCGTACTGCTGGATTCCCTCAGTGACCACTCCCCTGTCGCATGTCAATGGTCCAACAAATTTCTCAATCCCCCCCCCCCCAAATTCATTTACAGTAGGGTTCTCCCACGTGGACAACTTGCCCATCTTAAACACTACCTGATTCTCAATGACTGGCAACCTGTCTTCAAGGCTACTAATGTCAACCTGGCCCTGGACTTCTTCATTGCACTTTCAACAAGGCCTGTGACATCTTTGCTCCGGTTAAAAAAAAGGAAAGCCAAGACACTCTGTAATCCCTGGATTAATGCCAAGCTCCTATCACAAATGAAACAAAGGGACCACCGCCCAAACCACCGGCACACTGCCCGACCTTCAAAACTACAGACAGGCCCGTAATGCCTGTACCAAGGCCATCAGACTCACAAAAAGCTCCTTCTATAAGGACGCACTAACCAACTCCTGGGGAAACAGATGTGCTTTCTGGGATAACATTAAAGGAATCACAGGGAAACAACCAAAAAACCCTCCTTCCATGCTGAAAGTTAATGGGACCACGACCCTGGACCCCCTGGTTATTGCCAAAACCTTTAACTCTGCTTTTACTGACCTTAGTGCTGTTCTCCCCCCTGACTTCTTGAAAGTATATAACTGCTCTTCTAACATCCATCCTGCTCAGGCCAATACCCCCCCCATTTCCTCTTTCGGGAAATCCCATTGAACGCCGCATGCTGCTACATCACTACAGCCATCTCCAAATCCAGAACCAGTGGCGACTCTCTTGACCTGAAGATTCTGTCGCTAACTCTTGAGGAAGTTCTTCTACCTTTGACCAGCATTCTGAATCTCTCTCTCTCTCCACACCAGTCAATTACCGGACCTTTGAAAAATTGCCTCGGTCATCCCAGTCCACAAAAGCGGCGACAAGACTAGCCACTCAAACTATCGCCCAATCTCAATTCTGCCTCCCCTCTCCAAGGCACTTGAATGATTCGTAGCTGACCAACAAACTGACCATCTGGACAAATACAACTTACTGTGCACTCAACAGCATGGTTTCAGAAAGGGTCACAGCACCTTCTCCGCTCTGCTCGAATTCACTGGGCAGTACATAATTCCCTCGATAAGGGCATGCTTACCGGGGCAGTTTTCATAGACCTCTCCAAGGCGTTCAATACTGTCCACCACCAGCTGTTGGTCGACCAACTTCGGAACATTGGTCTCTCCCCTGACATGGCCTCTTGGTTCAAAAGCTACCTTGAAAACCACTCATAAAAGGTGAAAATCGCCAATGCCCACTCTGACACCTTACCAGTTCGATCGGGTGTCCCACAAGGGTCAATCCTGGGCCCGCTCCTCTTCAGTTTCTTTATAAACTCTCTACCACAATCCTGCACTGAGAATATCATCCTCTACGCAGATGATGCTGTTGTTTTTTCCTCTCACAAGGATCCCATGGCCTTACAACAGAATCTCCAACTTGGCTTCAGTACTGTTGAGTCGTGGTTTTCTAAACATAAACTTGTCCTTAACCACAAAAAGACTAAGTTCATACTATTCTGCAACTCCCACAATCAGCACAAGCTTCACCCATTGAATATCATCACATCGCATGGGAATACCCTGGATCAGGTCCCACACTTTAAATACCTGGGGATACTGTTGGACCCCTACCTCTCTTACGGTGCCCATGTCGGCTCTGTGGCAAAGGCAGCGAACACCAGAACTGGTCTCCTCTACAGACACAGACAACATCTCACCCCAGAAGCCTTGAAGATTGCCGTACAGAGTTCTGTGGTCTCGATTATTGACTATGGTCTCATCATTTATGGCTCTGCCATAGCGACTACCCTCAGACGTATCTCAACCGCCCTCAATAAGTCTTGTCAGCTCATCTCTGGTGCACACCGTCTCACCCACACCTGCGATCTGTACTCTAAAACTGGCTGGCTACAGCTCTCAAATCGCATAAAGTACCTGACCTGCATAATGGCCAAGAAAATCAGCCATGGCCTTGCACCTCCGGGGGTCACTGCCCTGCTACAAAATAACAAGAATAGCATGCAGGCCACCAGGGGGTCAAACTCTCAACTCCTGCAAGTTCCCCACTGTCGCACCTCCCAGGGTCAACGTTCTTTCGCCTACAAAGCTCCCCTTTGGCTGAACAGCCTCAACCTTGCCATCTCTACTACCCCTACACTTGGCACTTTTAAGTCTAGACTATGGTCGCACCTTGCTGCCTCTAGCTCCTGTGACTGCCCCCCACGACTGTACCTGACATGTCCCTGGGGTCTCCTCTGCCTCTCTCGACTCCCATCTGGCTGCCCCATTACCCCTCTGATGCTCTTATTTCATCGACATCCCAACTTCACCTGCCTTCCACTCCCCCTTCCCACCCCTCTTGTCGTCAGCACTTATCCCCTGTTGCGCATGACAACCGCCTATGGCTGCATAGTTGTTGTTCCTCCATTACCCCTCCCTTCTCTGTCTTCTTTACCTCTGTTCCCTTCATCTAACATCGCCCTCGCTGCAGGTTATCTGATCTCGTCTGAACAGCTGGTACCATGCCTTAAAATGTTATTTTGTCTATCCTATAACTATAGTGCCATATTGTTGACTATGGTAATCATTCCTACCACTGTATGTCTATTTCCTATGACGTGGAACCTTTGTAAAAGAGCCTTGGCTCAAAGGTATTTGTAATCCTAGACTTGAATAAATAAAAATAAATAAACTTCTTGTTCCAGTTTCACTGTGCCATAGAAACCCACAGCAATCCTCCAGTGTACAAGAAACCCTCTCCACAGACAGCAAACTACTGTAAATTCAGCAGCACCCAAAGTAACACAGAACAAAAAACAAACAAAAAAAAAACAGCATTTCATGTTTTTGCTTGTTTGCGGGAACTCCATCAATCTGCTATACAACCTGTTCCTGGCCACCTGCCCACTCCCTTGGTACCTCGGTATGGCTCTCCCAATCACACTACCGCTCTCTACTCCTCAGCTCCAACCAACGATTGAAACTTTTTTTTTTTCCACACAAGAGCACAGTACCTGATTTACTTTTGCTGCTCTGGTTTCTTTCCCCCGCCTGCCCAAATTATGTATTGAGCAGCCATGCTGAGCAATGGTAAACTGCCAAAGCAGCAGGAAGGAAAAAAAAATCTGCAACTCCTTTTTAAAATAAAGCCGTCGCTCTCAACACCACTGGTCCCTCACCCACTTGCTTAACCGATGACACGCTCCAACACGACAAGGCATCACCACTGACACCTGCAAAGGCTGCAGTCTTACTCAAAAGTGTGTGCACTCTCAAAAACCAAAAAGCCAAAAGCAGTTAGTTTCCAAAAAACAACTGGTTTATTTTAGTAAAGTATCATAGCTTCTGCCAGTGATATATCAGCACCTACCCCAGCGCTTCGCCTCTGATGCAAGGCTTCATCAGGAGGCAGGTTTTAGAAGACTATGTTAGCACTTGTATATTCCCTTAGAGATGGCACAGTACATTACATCATTGTTTTGTTGCTTAGTAAGCAAAATAAAGACAGACGCAGAAAAAACGTATACTTGTCAACTCTAGCTGTGTTGCTAGCAAGTAAATGGCAGCTTAGCAAGTATATACTATAGTTGTATTTTCAATTTATGCAACAATTCTATTACATTCCAAATGTTTTATACAGCACTAATAATGTATTAAATAAAATGAAAGAAAAATTGCTATTTTTTTTTGTCTCTTTATCTTTAGTCCATGTATTTTCAGTTGTACCAATAAAATTGTTATCACCTGTAATTCTTTCCAGGCATATATTCCCGGGGATCCACTATTTATTCAGGATACAGGAATACATCTCGTTCATTTATTCTGATGGAAGCCCTTGTTCCGATACGGAATAGAGTATAAAAAGAACAAATTAGGACTCCGTATACAAGCATATTTGATGAAGTTAACCATCATAAATAACATCAGAGATAACCAACATATACACAAATGTGACTATACAATCCATAAGTCAGCAACAGTAGCCGCAACTCCCAGCATGTGGGATTCTTGAGGTTGTGGGGGTATCGATCAGAGCTAAAATGGATAGTAGAGGAGAGGGTACTCAAGGGCCTCAGGACCCTGACTGTGGACAAGTCACCAGGCCCAGATGGTCTGCACCCTCGGAAGCAAAGGAAAGCTGCTGGTTGTGGCAGAACCATTAAGTGCCCTCTGTAACTACTCCACAGAAACAGGGGTGGCACCAGTGGACTGGAGAGAGGCCAGTGTGGTTCTACTCTGCAAGAGTGGGAGTAGGAGAGGACCCAGAGAACCACAGATCAGTCAGCCTGGCACTGATCCTGGTAAAACAGCGGGAAACCATTTAAGTTAAAATCATATAGTGGACTAGCTGGAGGCCACTGGGTTCCAGAACAAGATGCAACATGGGGTTATGTCAGGCAGATCATGGCAGACTAACTTAACAGACTTCTTTGATTAGCTTATAGTTTAGTTCAATTTACTGTCACTGCACAGTTGCAACTCACCAGACATACCTGATGAGTTGAGGTTTGTTACAAATCATTGTATATTAGTAAAGTCAATATCAGCATATCAATTTACAAATAATTGCCAGATACAAAGTAAACAAAGACTAAAATGGTAATTAAAAACTAATACATTCATGAGAACTACAAGACATCTATATTTTATTGCACATATAAAAGGGAGGACAAAATCATGGCTTTGTCGTCTTTTATAATAATAAGAGAGAGAAACTAAGTAAAGAGCAAGATGACAGTAATGGAGAGGATTAGGTCACTAAGACAGAGAAGCAGACATACTATTTTTGGACCTTAGCAAGGCCTTCGCGGCTCTGTGCATCATGGAAGATATGTGAAAAGCGAGGGACGTGGAGATGGGAGACAAATTAAGTGGATCAGTAACTGGCTCAGGGGAAAAGCTCAGAGGGTATTTGTTTATTTGAAAAACTCGTGGTTAGATAGGTCACTAATGGGGTACCACAGGGTCTGGCCCTGTTCAATATATTCATCTGCAATATAGGGGAGTGACTCCACAGTAAAATCATTCTCCTTGCAGATGATACCAAAATTGGTGGCAGGGTTGATACAGCGAAGGGAACGCAAGGAATGAAAACATATTTGCAGAAACTAGAAAACTGGTCCAATATATGGTAACTCAAATTTTACACAAAAAAAGAGTAAAGTCACAGCCACTGGCAAAAGAAATCCAAAAATAGAACACTAGTTAAGTGAGGGATGGTGGAGCAGACATTGAAGGAAAGGGATCTAGGTATCATTATTGGGGATTCTAATGCCCCATACCCAATGCCAAGATGCTAAATGGAAAGCAAATAAGAATTTGGGGATGTATAGTGAGGGGGGTCACTAGCAGAAGGAAGCAGGTGATTCTGCCTCTGTGCAGGACCTTGGTGAGACCTCATCTTGAGCACTGTGCAGTTTCAAAACTGCAGCTGAAGGACAAGAACTTCCTGGAAGCTATACAGAGGTGGGCCACAAAGTCGATTCAGGGGTAGTATTGGAAGCCATATGAGGAGAGGCTGGAGACTCTCAATATGTTCAACCTAGAGGCCAGCAGTGAGAGGAGGAACATGATAACCTTTTAGCACCTCAGGGATAGTAACAAAGTGGACAGCAGAACCCTGAGAAACAAGGGCAAAGTAACAGGAGGCAGTATAATGCAGTGGTTTAAGGCTCTGAGCTGCAAATCTGGTGACATCCACCAGACCAGACCTGGGTTTGAATCCCACAGCTTCCCCTTGCATACTGTGTGACCCTGAGCAAGTCACTTAACTTCCCAGTGCTCCCAGGTCGCACCTGTAAAAAAGTTTTCAGCTTAGTGTGCTACTCCTGGTTAAACAACTAAAAATAAAAAAATTAAAAAAAACAAGAGGCAATGGATGGAGACTGGTGGTGGGAAGCTTCAAGAGGAACATAAGGAAGTTCTTCATTAATGAAAGGATTGAGGAGAAGTGGAATACTTTGCCAGAAGAAGAGTTTGACACAGGTTCCATTGCCAGCTTCAAACATGTAGGATAAGCACAGGTAATGGTCCAAACCAGAGAGAGGTAGGGCAGTCACAGGAAGGGGATAAGTGAACTAGGGAGGGGGGGTACTGAAATACAGTCAGGGCTACTCGTAGACTAACTCTGGTCCAACATTAGGCTGAGTGTGGATGCAGGCAAATCTACTAGGCCATTAGGTATTATTGTACCAGCAACATTTGTTTCTATGTTTCTAAGCAAGCTACTTATAAACTGAGTTGTATCTAAATATTGCTTTTTTTTTTTTCAAAGTTCTTCCAGAGGTGTCATTTGCTCTTTGAGTATCCCTGAATAATGCTGGTTTTCACTTTTCTGCTTGAACCACAGCATTTCTACAATCGGGAAATATAATTCAGCATTGGTCCATATTCAAGAGATCATAGGTTTCACACCGTTATTTCAGTACATTCTCATGCAGTTTATTTTTTTGTTCTCTACAACGTTCTACATTGTTTCCACTCAAACAGGGTTTGTGCCCATTTTATAGTGGCACATTTGCCAGCAATGACTTTAGTGAAGGCTAATAACTACAGTGAGAAAAGCAGCACTGTGATGATGGTGCTGGTGATGAAAGGTGCAATTTTATTTTTTTTATTTAAGTTATTATTTTAATCTTTCCAGCAGAGTTGACAATTGCTTTGCAGAAGGAGGGTACCTCCGCTTCACAGAAACAGACTGTTGTACTTGCACCTTAGGTTACTGACATTGGGTATCTGTCAAAACATGTTCTGGCAATTTCTTTCAAGGTCACTGGAAGTGGAGCTCAAATTCAAGTTACAGCCCTGCTTGCAGTACAGTACAACCTCTAATGCACTTCCAGTCAAACCCTGAAATCTATAATCTCTAACGCATTCAGTGCATTTTAGCTCTGAGGCGCCTTTTATTATCCACCTAAAAGCTAAACAGGTAACCTCTATCCTAACGTCTTTGCCACCTGATACGCTTAACAACAGCCTTCATCCCTTAAACCTGCTTTAATAAAGGCTGCAATTATTAAAGCAATGCAGAACTGCCCTAGAGCACACAAGCTCCATTAAATTTGCTAACATCTAATTACTCTTGCCTGAGGCAGGTGAGAAACTGAGTCTGATAAGATCTTCCTTTTTACCTGTGGCCAAGAAAACAGCAGTGATTTTCCATCTAATTACTATCTTCAGCTATTTAGGGTATTTGGTCTAAAAATGAGGTCTAAACAAAGCTTTCTTTGTATTCCCTAAACCCCTTCTGGCATTTTTCTACCTTTACAGGTATAAGATAAGAAGCCTGTCTTGCTAGAGGGATGATACAGGTCACTACCAATGTCAACCATGAAAAATTCATAACACATCACTGTTAACTTATCACTGCTCTATGTAAAAGCCTAAAAATAAACATATCCAGGTTAAGCACTGTGTTTTCTGAAATATGCATTCTGATATTTGTCATACTATAGTGGCTAATGGCTTAAACATACCAAGAAAGAAGTATACTTTTCAAACTGTATTGAATAGAAAACTCTGCTAATGGAATTTAGCCCCAAAGAACCAATAAAGAGGTCAAATAGGACTTATACAAGCAGTTTCCAGACCAGCTTATATAACTGGGCATATTTCATATTCACCTGCTGTTTTCACACACTACACTGTCATCTTCTTGGGCATGAGAACTAAACTGAACACCAATAAGGCAGTGTGGTGTAGTGGTTGGAGCATTATTATGTAACCACAAAACACTGTCAGCCAATCAGGATCACCTATTTGTAAAATGTCAAGTACAGTATCTCTTATTTTGATATGCATCTCTCATGTCAGCACCTTAACAATTCTGAAGTTAAAAGTTCACCAGGAATACTCAACTTTCCTTCTTCAAAAGATGTGTCTGATTAGTTTTTTTTATTAAACATGTTTAGTCAGGACAGTCAATAGAGACACACAATGCGCTTTTTATGTTGAACTCTGGGGCAAGATGGCCCATGCACACAGTAAGAACAAAATACAGTTTAAAATCATTAAATGTAGTTAAGGGTACCAAATAATTAAACACTATAAATTAAAAACATAAATGTTTTCTGTCACGCTAACATTCAGTTGTAAAGAGTTCTATATGGACTAATCATACTGTAGTCAAGGGACCCTATATTCAAAAGGGGAGTGTATGCTTAACAAACTTCCTATCCTAAGTGCAATTTAAAGCAAGGCCCTTACGTTCAGTATGCTCAACCAATTTAGTGCAAGGCCCTCAAGTGTGGTATATTTTTGAACAATTTAGTTCAAGGCTCTTACGTTTGGTATATTTGAACAGTTTAGCTTAAGGCTCTTATGTTTGGTACATTCAAACAATTTACTGCAAGGACCTTAACATTTGGTATATTTGAACAATTTAGTACAAGGCCCTTAGCTCTGGAATATTCGAACAAGATCTGAGCACTCTGTGAGCTCCCAGAGCTTGTTCAAATATACCCTGTTAGAGAGCAGCACTAAGTACGGCACACACAAGTGTGGCAGCACAAAGCACACCCCTTGCTGGAAATAGAGAGGTATGTGGACACTGTAAACAGGTTGACAAGATGCAAAGTCAGGGCATTTCAAACTGGTTTGCACTTTTTCACTTTGCTATATTTGAATGTCACCATGCAAATGACTTCTTTCCCTTACAAAACCCCAAAAGGTCATCCACATCTCATTAGGGGTTCATTAAATCCTAAGGAATAATCATTTCCTCCTTGGATTGCAAGGAGCCTATGGGCTCTCTAGGGCAGACCATTATAAATCTGCTAAACCCCACCCCTGGTGGCACATTCCTAGGTGTAGCGGTATCCCCATTCCCGATCCCTGAATTGGCATTCATGAAAAAGTATTTGCTTGCTCTATTGGTACCCTCAGATTCCAGAATTGGCATATGTAAAAAATGTATTCCCTGATTCAAGTTGTAACCCCCTACACCCTGATCCTAGCACTGGCATACATGAAAAAGTTTTTCCTAGCTCTAGTATTGTCCCCTCACCCCCCCCCCAAACTCACTGCTACTATCAGCAATATATTTCCAAATTTGTTTCCACATCCTGAAGTCCCACTCCCATCCCAGGTCTTGGTATATGTGCAGTGTACAATTCCCCTGGTATCCAGTGGTCCCTCCTCTTGATCCCATGCCAGTTTATCCTCTCCTGTAGTCTCTCTCACACACCCTGGTGATACGCGGCCAGCATTCACCATTCTCTCACCTTGCTGCTATTTATACCCAACACTCAGGTTTTGCATACCAAAACAAAACTTGTGTATGAGGCGCAGATGATGACAGAACACAGAGGCGAGCAGTGGCTAGCTCTGGCTTCTGGACGGGTGGCTCCACCAGACCTGAGAGTCCTCACTGGCTCCTCATTGTCATCAGCACGCCTTCGCCCTTCCCTCCTGGTTCATTTTCTCTTCCATGTCCCCTGACCTCCTGAAGCAAGGGAGTCACTCATGCAGTCAGGTAAGGTGGCCCAACCAACAGGTTATTTTTTAAAATGATTAACATTTCCAGCACCACCCCCACCCATCGATTTAAAATGAACTCCACCATTTCACTGTCCTCTGGCTCTAGAACTGACAAGCCAGTGCATGGGTATAAGGTGGCCATCTTAAAATTCAGGACATACATACATACATACGAAATACCTTTTTTAGTACTTGTGTGGCCAGGTAAACATTCAGAACAGAAGAAGGAATTTCCAGACCATCCTGGAAAATTCAGGATAGGTAAACATCTTACACACCATGAGTGAAGCGGGCCTAACAGCAACAGACAAAGGTCTGATCTGAGCCAGGGCTAGAATCCAGCACTTGTAATAATACAATACACACCAGTCTGGGTCAGGGAAGTATGCAGCAGCTTGTAGCAATACAAAAAGGCCCCAATGCAGCTAGGGGTAGAAGTTGCCATTTGTGGTAGTAGAAAAAAGGCATGATCGGAGCCAGGGGTGGGAGCCACAGCTCATGGCAACAGTAAAAAGATTAGGATGAAGTTTGATGGGAGGAATAGAACAGAGGCTGCAAGGCAGAGTTGATTTTTTTTTTAATTACTTTGTTTTTATTTGTAAGATGGACCGGGACAGTAGAGAACAAACAGAGGGGGGAGGAGCAGGGGTATGCAGTGAAATGGGCGAAATCCTAAAGAGCGACACCCGGAATTGCGACGGGAAAAGGGTGAAACCGAAATGGCAACAAAAGTTTCACCACTTCCCTGAGGTGCTATGACCTCAGAGTTTGTTCTATTAGTAAGGGGATGCTGGGAAAAGAAAGAGTCGCCATTTCGGGTTTTGCCCAACTGGTTTTGTGATTCCAGGTTCGCTCTTATAATTTCGTCCTCATCACATAAACCATGAGCAGGTGTTTATAAACTTTGCAGCAGCCAACAGATTAAACATCACCTGGCCCAGGCTCTCCAGATGGCAGACAAATCCGCAGTCAACCTCTGTAGGAGAAGCGCTGCAGCAACAGCCTACACACAAAGAAACCAACTAGGAATTCTTTTCTTGTCTCACTTGCTGCGCCATGCAGGGCATTCTACAGAAAGATGATGATCAGGAATGTGATGAGATAAGTTTGGAATTGTTGTCAGTGGAGAACCTGATTACCTATGGATGCACACCATCATTCTGTCATTTTTTGAGAGACTGTGGTCCGCACCAATAGGAATCAATGGAGAATGAGATTACATTAATGGTGGGGTCCTCTGGACCAGTTATAAGAAAGTTAAAATTAAAAGGTGTGTGTGTGTGTGTGTGTGTGTGTGAGTTGAGGGAAGGGGGTTACAGGAAATGTACATAGGCAAGAAGAAATGGAGGACATATAAAACTCCTGAGAGTTTTTTTTTTTTAAAAGGAAAGTCCCCTCAACCTTTTTTTTTCGTTTGCCAGTGTAGAATGTAGGCATGAACAATGATTCTCTCTCCTGCATACCCCTAATTTAAATTTAAATGAAGTTGCTTCACTCAGTTCTGTCCTGGTGTGAAAATCTGTTTGATGCCATTGCAAATGACATGATCCCACTCATAAAAGGAAAAGTACAGTTATATAAGAACTTACCATAACAGCAGATCTACAAGAGAAATGCTTGCAGCAGGCCACACTGAAAGGACTAAGCCATCAGGCACCAGGACCACACGGAAAACTTCTAGCTAGCAGTCTACCACAGGGGACCGCCCACTGCCAACGTTAGCCGCTGACATCAGCCTATCCTATAAAGGCAGACAATTCCCCACACCTACCTCAGTTCTCCTGCCGAAGACCCCAAGCGGCTAGCAAAAGAAGAACTGAGTAGGTTCCTGAGAGCCAAAAAGAAGGGCAGAAGTAGTGCGAGAGAAACAAAGAACAGCAGGGTGAAGGGCAAGGAGGGCCTGCTACAAGAGCTTCTCTCGAAGATCTACTGTTACAGTAAATTCTTATGTAACTGTACTATCTGACTTCAAGGAAGGCTCTTGCAGCAGGCCACACCAGTAGGACTGAGTCCCAAGCAGTACTGGGTATGACCAGGAGAAGAACACCGGGAGGAGGACAAATCATCAGCCAAGAGCTCAGGAGAGATGGCCCTGAAGTACTACTAGGCTGAAATTGGTCCTGTGCCAAGAGGTGATGTCCAGACTGTAATGCCTGGTGAAGGTGTGGACAGAACTCCAGGTGGCAGCTGCACAGATATTTGCAGCAGACACATTTCTGAAACAGGCCATGGCGGCAGCCACACCCCTGGTGGTATGGCCCTTAACCATTCCTGGAAAGGCCTTGTTGTACTTGTGGGAGCAATAAACAATGCAATTACCTAACCACTTAGACAAACACTGTTTGGAAAAAGGAGCTCCCTATCTCTTAGGGGGCGAACAAAACAAACAACTGGTCAGATTTCCTTAAAAGCTTGGAGCAGTTTGTATAGTACCGCAAAATCCTATGTACATCCAAATGATGGAGCAAAGCCTCCCCCTGATTAGAGTACTTAGGAAAACAAACTGGAAAGTGGATGGACTGGTTCAAAGTAAACTCCAACACCACCTTGGGTAGAAACTTAGGATAAAGTATGCAAAGACACCCTGTCTTTGTGAAAAACCAAATAAGGCTCCTTACACATAAGAGCCTGAAGCTCGGACATCCTTCGAACAAAAGTAACAGCAACTAAAAAGAGCGCTTTCCATGACAGAAAGCACAGCTCACAACTCACCGCCGGTTCAAAGGGAGGTAAAGTGAGTTTCACCAACTTAAAATTGAGGTCCCATGGTGGCACCGGGTCCAGAATGGGAGGTTTCAGATGCAGAATGCCCCACAGAATGGTGCAGAACACTTTGAGCTGGGCAACGGCTTTGCCCTCGATAGGTGTATGGTACACAGAGATGGCGGAAAGATGCACCTTGAGTGAGGAGTACACCAAGCCGGAGTCCAAGAGGGAAAGAAGGTACTTTAACACCTGATTCACCAGACAGGTGAAGGGATCGAAATGGTGAGCTGCAGCCCAAAGGGTAAAACACTTCCATTTCACAGCGTAAGTGGCCCTGGTGGAGGGTTTTCTAGCACCCATCAGGACATCTGCAACCCTAGAGGACACCCCAAAGTGGGCAATAGCAAGGTCTGCAGGTGCCACGCATGGAGATGCAGGGACTTAATGTCCAAATGGACCAGGGTGCCCTGGTTCTGGGACAGCAAGCCGTTGCACAGGGGCAAGGGCACCATAGGTTCCACCGTCAGCTGTTGCAGCAAGGGGAACCAAATCTGACATGGCCAGAAGGCAGCTATGAGAATCATCTCCACTCCTTCCAACTGGAGCTTGAGCAGAACCCTCTGTAGGAGCGGGAACAGAGGAAAGGCATACAGAAACCTCCCCTTTCAGGAGAGGAACAATGTGTCTTGCCAGAAAACTTCAGGCCTGGGATCGAGTCAGCAGAAAACCGGCAGTTTTGCATTGAGTGGGGATGCAAACAGGTCCAGCTCTAGATGACCCCACCTGTTGAAGAGATCTTCAACCACCGAGGTTAGATGCTCCCACTCATGAACCTGTGACCTGGAGCAGCTGAGACTGTTGACCAAGACGTTTTGGATGCCTGGAACATGTACGACTGAGCGCTCCAGACCATGCTCGATGGCCCAATACCACACTCTCATCGCTTTCCGACACGGGGTAAGAGTGAGTCCCACCCTATTTGTTGATGTAATACACCACACAAATTGTCAGTCTGCACCAGCAGTGGAATGGGGAGGAGATGAGTCTGAAAGGCCTGCAGAGCATAAAGGACCACTCGCATCTCCAGGACGTTGATATGGAGACCCTGTTCCAATTCCTTCCAGGTACCCTGGATCTGGTGGTCGGCCAGATGAACACCCCATCCCAGGTTGGATACATCAGTCTTGAGAATCTGAAAGAGGGTTGAAAGCTGGAAAGGGACACCCCGAAGTAGACTGGCTGGCTCCAGCCACCAGGACAGGACTCTTCATACCAGATCGGAGACCAAGACCTACTGGTCGAGGTCGTCCATGCGTTGGTCCCGCTGAACCCTCAAGGTCCACTGAGGAACCCACATATGCAGGCAGGCCAGGGGAACTGTGGCAATGGCTGCCACCATGTGGCCCTGGAGGTGCAGGAAAACCCTGGCAGGGACCTGACGACTGGATGAAACCAGGTGCGCCTGCTCCATCAGTCACACTGCTCTGTCCGTGGGCAAAAAGGCCTTGCCCTGGCTGGTGCCCAGGATCGCCCCTGTGTATTGAAGGCACTGGCAAGGAGAGAGGCAGGACTTTGGCAGACTGATAGTGATCCCTAAGACCTGAAATAGATGGAAAGTGTAGTCTAGAGTGAACCAGGTGGTCCCTTGAGAGGGCTGCTAGCAGCCAATTGTCCAGGTAGGGGAACACGTAGAAGCCTTGCCTTCTCAGAGCAGCTGCCACTACTGCCAGGCACTTGGTAAAGACCCAGGGGGGCCAAAGAAAGGCCAAAAGAGAGACCCAGAATTGAAAACTGGCTCCCTGAAAGTGGAAGCAGAGGAAGCAACGATGGGCAGGAATGATTTGGATGTGCAGGTAAGTATCCTGCATGTCCAGCGAATACAGCCAATTCCCCTGGTGCAAAAGGGATAAGAGCCCCTTGAGAGCTACCATCCAGAATCGTTTGTACTCGATGTACAGATTCAGATGGCTCAGGTCCAGGGTGGGTCGAAGATCCCTGGTCTTTTTGGGGATGAGGAAGAAGTGGGAGTAAACCCCCCTTCCCCACTGAGCCAGAGGGATGGGTTCTATGACTCTTTTTTGGAACAGAGCCTGAATTTCTTCCCACATGAGGGACAGGTGGGCCTGGGGGTATGAGGAGTGTTCCAGAGCATTTTCTGGAGGCCACTCTAGAAACTCCAGCATGTGACCATACTCTATGATATGAAGCACCCAATCGTCTGTGGTCACCCCCTGCCACATAGAAACATAGAAGTTGACGGCAGATAAGGACCGCAAGGCCCATCCAGTCTGCCCATTTCTTTTTCTACCTTATAAATGTGCCATCGGCCTTTGCTCTGTCAGTGACCTATCTATTCATAGTCATTTGTATTGCTCCCTTATGCCTATCCCATGCCTGTTTGAAGCCCTGCACTGTATTCATAGCTACCACTTCTTGTGGTAAGCTATTCCATGCATCTACCACATTTTCTGTGAAAAAGAATTTCCTCACATTCCCCTTAATCGGCCTCCTCTAATCTCATGCTGTGTCCTCTTGTCCTGCTATTTTCTTATTTAAACATGTTAGACTCTTTCACCTTGTTTATGCCCTTAAGGTGTTTAAATGTCTCGATCATATCACCTCTCTCCTCCTTTGCTCAAGGGTATACATATTGAGCTCTGCTAATCTGTCCTCATATGTCTTCTGATGCAGTCCCTGCACCATTTTGGTTGCCCTTCTCTGACTGCCTCAATTTGGTTAATGTCCTTGTGAAGGTGTGGCTCCAATACTGCACGCAGTACTCCAGATGGGGCTCTAACCAATGTCTTGTACAGAGGGATTATTACCTCTCTTACGACTTGTGATACCCCTACTAATACACCCACACCCCCCTAGCCTTACCTACTGCTTTAGAGGTCTGCTTGATGATTTTAGGTCATCAGTGGTGATGATGATGCCCAAGTCTCTTTCTTCTTTGTGACTGCTAGCAACTCCTCCCAGCCTATAAGTGGCTTCAGGGTTTCTCTTCCCTATGTGCATGATTTTGCACTTCTTGCATTAAATCCCAGTTGCCACTCTTCTGACCATTTTGCTAGTTTATCCAGATCTCTTCTCATTCTGCCCACCCCATCTGGATCATCTACTCTGTTGCAGATCTTGGTGTCATCTGCAAACAGACAAGCCTTTACCTCTAGTCCATCTGCTAGGTCACTAATGAAGATGTTGAATAGGACTGGCCCCAGGACTGATCCCTGAGGTACCCCACTTGTGACTTGCATCTCTTCTGACTGTATACCATTTACCACCACTCTCTGTTTTCTGCCAGTCAACCAGTTTGCCACCCAGTTGACCAACTTCTGACCCACCCCGAGCCTACCTAGCTTATTTATCAATCTTCTATGTGGAACAGTGTCAAAAGCTTTGCTGAAGTCAAGGCCACCCATCTAGATGGAGGGAGAAC
Organism: Neoceratodus forsteri; assembly: GCA_016271365.2. Lineage (NCBI taxonomy): Eukaryota > Metazoa > Chordata > Ceratodontiformes > Ceratodontidae > Neoceratodus > Neoceratodus forsteri. The sequence continues at coordinate 245,867,270 of CM028134.1, forward strand.
TGATCCTCGACTGCTTCCTCCAGAGCCTTGGTTGGGGGCGGGGCAGCTAAGGAGTCAGGAGGTGGGGGCAGGCGCTGGCAGAGTGGCTGTAGGTACCCGAGGGGCTTTAGCGGCAGCAGTTGCAGGGGGCACTGTGGCCTTTCACTTGTTCTGGCCCTTGGCAGATTGGTTTCAGGACTGCTTGTGAGAGGACCAATGAAAGGACTGACACTGGCCCACTCTAGGCTGAGTGTGACAGAGCGAATGAACCAACTTAAGGACTCGCACTGACTCCTGCAGGGTGGATATGATGTCCTGGACATCCCCTCCAAAGAGGACCAAGCCCCAGAATGGGGCATCCAAGATGCTGACTTGCAGATCCAAGGCAAAGCTGGATACCCAAAGCCAAGAATGGCACCGGAGGCAGACCCCAGCAGCCGCCCCACACTCAGAGGTGTCCACGGCATCATAAGAAGCCCAGAGAATGTGGCTGCCAATGTCCAAGCCCGAATTCAAGAGTTGGGTGAACTGTGTCTTGGTAGGGTCCTCTGGCAATGCCTGCACCAGGTCCCTGGCTGGCAGAGAACATTCTGATATTGGACGATATGGACCAGATAATTAATGGCCCGGATAGCTAGGGTAGTAGATGCAAACATGCGCTTTCCAAGGTGGCCCAGCTGCTGAGATTCCCTGTCTGGTGAAAGGGCACTAAGGTGCTTAGGATTTTTGGTACAATCATGCACTGCATTTATGACCACTGAGTCAGCCGTGGGGTGACTCCCTAAGAAGGGCTTACCAGCAGAAGCATGGTAAAGATGGTCCACCTTTTTGGGTAATGGAAGGGTGGAAGAGGGGTGATTCCATGCTGCCCTTGTGATGTCCTTGTAGGAGTCAATAATGGGTGGTACCACCATGAGAAGGGCATCCTGCTGCCTTAAATACACAGCCAGGCAGTGCCACTCTAGGTCTTCCTCCTCCATTTCCCCAGCCCATAATGGACTGAATGTGGTGCATGATGGCCATGAATGTTGGGGCATTGGGAGGGGGATTTAGGAACCTCCCTGACAGCGTTCTCCCCATCCGAAGATTCCCTAGGCAAAGAGAAAGACCCAGAACAATCAGAGTCATCCTCATTGTTCTAGCTGTCTGGGTCAGATACAGGCGGTATGCACTTGTCCCAGCAAGAGCCATCACCGTCAGGTCAAGACATGGAAGACCCTAACTTTCAGGGTTCACTAGGCCCAGATCCTGTGACAGTGGATCCTGGGGCAGATGTTGGGGGGATGCTGGAAGTGGTCCTTGAGGAGCTGTGATCTGCCTCTGGACAAAGATGACCATGACGAAAACACGGCATTACAGTCCACCAGGGGTGGAAGATTATACACCAGTGGGTAGGGATAGAAAGGCACCGGGGCCAGCGTAGGGTACCCAGGAAGAGGGGTGCCCAGTGCCATCTGAGGATCCGATGTCAGCCCAGCAGGCATCAGCTGCAATGCAGGCCAAGGAAGGGGCAATGCTGGCGTCAGGCCCACTGGCTGAGGCAGCAGCAGTACTGGCAGTGGCCCAGAGGGCATCGGACGGGAGCATCCATAGGAAGGGTCTGCCGGCACCAGCCAAGCCAAAGAGGTAGGCGCCTGGGGGGAAGAAGACTCCCCCCCCCCAAGCAAAAGCAGAGACGACACTGGAGTACTGGGAGCAGTGGTAGCCTGCTGCGGTGCTGCCTTGAAGGACTGACGTCGGACCCAGAGGTGGGGACTGACATAGGCAGTGTCGTGGCTGGGGAGGGGCAATGGTGGAAGAACCAATGCCCAATAAACCAACACTGGGCAAGTCATCTGACTGAGAGCCCATGCAGGAGATGGGTTTGAGCATCAGGGGCTGGGAGGCTGGAGACAAAGTCCCCTGCCCCGAAGAGATGCCACCGGAAATAGCAGTGAGGGTGGGCAGCTGAGCCACCGAGAGCCCGGTTGAAGAGAGGGCTGGTGGGGCTAAAGGGGCCACCCCCCACCCCACTGGGAGGATGACCCCGATGCGGTCAAGGGTTTGTGAGGCAACCGTGAACAGGAAGCAGACCGGTCCCGGTCTCAGTGTTTGTCCAGTGCTTGTGCTTCTCACCGGATTTCTGAGAAGAAGAGGAGGCCCCGGAGGACTGTGCTGGCAAGGCTGAAAAGCTCCTGGCCTGAAGCTCCTTTTCCATTGCAATCAACTTCTGCTTCAAGAGATGGTGCTCCGGAGTCTTAAGACAATGTCTCCGAGTGGCTTGATTGAATTTCTTCCAAATCTGGCAAGCTCCGGTGTCATGGCTGGGGCCTAGACAAATAAGACACGCAGAGTGGCCATCTTTTTCAGGAATCTGTTTGCCGCAGGCACATTTTGTGGCACAGTCGGAAGACATGGCTGGTGGAGAAGACATAAACTCATTGACAAAAACACCGAAAAACCGATGTTTAACACTCAAGAAAAAGGAAAATAAGAAAGTGCGGCAAAAACGAGAAATGGAGGTCGACTGTAGCTGTGGTGTCCAATAAGGTCCAACGTGCACAGGTCGACGGCAGGAAAAGAACTGAGGTAGGTGTGGGGGACCGCATGCCTTTATAAGATACGCCGATGTCAGCAGGTGACGTCAGCAGTGGGCGGTTCTCCATGGTAGACTGCTAGCTAGAAGTTTTCCATGTGGTCCTGCGCCTGACAGCTTAGTCCTACTGGTGTGGCCTACTGCAAGAGTCTTCCTCGAAGTAAGATCGTGGGAGTTGAATAATGTGCATTTGCACATCAAAAGGACTGGGAGTAAGCAAAGAGCTCCTAGCACATGGGAATTAATCAGCTGAATAACAAAACTTCACAAGCACCAACTGCATTTTTCCAACTCAGACACACTTGAAACAGCAGAAAGCATTAGGGAACTTACCTTGAAAAGTTTGATGATCAGCACAAGACAAAAATACAGGGACTTCAGAAGACATACAATGGAACTGACTGACATTAGCACTTATGCTGACTTGTGTATGTACGTATCATCAGCTCCCATGATACCTTGCATAAGTGGGGTCATGATCTTTGCAATGGCTTCAAATAGGCTTTCACACCAGGGCAGAACAGAGTGAAGCAACTTCATTTAAATTTAAAGTAGGATGAAATTAAGAGGGTGCAAGAGAGGGAATCATTGTTCATGCCTACAAACTACACAGGTATGCAGAAAATAGGTCACGGGGACTTTCCCTTTAAGGCCATTATTTATTTTAACACATTGCACAGATACAGAACGACCACAGTTATAGCACAGAAACATAGACAATGACAGCAGATAAAGACCACACAAACCCAGGACCTATTATCCATACAGGGTTCTAACCCACTATATCCACCCCTATGCACCCCACCATATTGCTACCACCCTGAGAAACCAGTAAGCCCTTCAGGCTCAAGTATAAAGTAGAATAGGCATTGGCCCTTGCCCACTAATAATCTACATTAGGAAAATTGCCAGTAACCGACTGGATTATTTTCTAAGATCATAAAATGATTTTCATGTATTACAAGATACATTTGCACTGCCACACAGACAGGACTTATTTACTGTCAACTGAAACATTCTATACAGATCAACTTTACCTCTCCTCTTCTGATGTCAGTATCCACAGGGGGTGGAAGATTTTGCACATATACTTACCTGATTTACTAAGCTTTCCAGAATCTACTCTACGCTGGGATATTACTATACTTAGCTACCACCTGTATAGGGCAATTATCTTTATTGGTTTTCTGTATACTTATTTGTATGACATCCTCCTGTAATCAACCGTCACAAATGCTGTCATGTAATAACCTGTTGTTGATACTGTATTTACTTTGTATTTGACGTGGAGCCTTTGGAAACGAGTCTATGACTCAAAGGGTTGTAATTCCTATGTGATCTTAAATAAATAAAATAAATTACTGTACATATCTAAACAGAAATGGAGTACACTATGGGTATTTGCAAAATCATTTTATTTTGTAAAATCCAAAAGCATTCAAAGGAAAATCTTACATAATTTATGCAGAGGTTTAAGAAATTTAGAGGTTATGAAAGGTCACTTAAAGGGGAATAGTTGTGATGCGTCCCTTACAGTTTTAAAGCCCATGAAAAGCTATTTTAAAGGAGGTATTGGTCTTACCTGTTAGAAGCCTTGCTCCCAAAATGGACGCAGTTAGGGAGTAGGCAATACAGTAGAGTCCTGATTTTCTGGTGTTATCTGAGACATGGTTAAACACTAGAGTATCCAACTCCTTTATAAATATCCCCAACTATGATTTATGGTGGAAAGACGGGGCAAAGAAAGGAGGTGGGTTAATCATTTATGGTAAACTACACATTCAGATTAACTTAGTTGATTTGCATTGAACAATACCAATTTGGAAATGTTAGCCTCAGAGACAAAATTACTACATGCCCAGCCTATTCTGTTCGTAGGAATTTATCGTCTCCGTAAGTGTCCTGGCATAGTTTTTTATGAGTTACAAGATGCACTTTCACGTTTTAGACATAGCCATGAGATACTTATAAGTGGCGATTTTAATGTTAACTGGAACACAGTGGAGCAGAGTACTGAACTGTTTGACCTGAGATTCAGCTTACGTTTGACACAGCTCATTAAAGAACTTACCAGAGTAAATTATTGGGATCCAATAGCTTCTACCATTTTGGTTCTTACTTCCAATATTTAGCTCTAAACCAGATAGTTATAGGCCCTCGGGAGTAATTCCGGACTCATTTAGTGTCCACCAGGGAATTATTTGTGCTAAATTTAACATAAAAAAATCCGAAGGATCTAATAATTCATTTTATAAATCATGGAAACAATATGATTATTTAGCCTTCATGACAGATTTAGAGGCAGTTAGTTGGAATAAGCATCAACTAATCCCGTATGTAAATGATGCTTGGACATTCCTCCAGAGAGAGTTTAAGTTGGTCTGCGATAGACGTGCCCCCTTAAAAAGAGATTAACAAAAACATGCAATGCCCCATGGTACAATAAAGATTTATACAAGCATACACGAATAAAGGACAAATGCTGGAATTCTGCAAAAAAAATCAAATACTCAAATTGGACTAAATATAGGTATGCCAGAAACAATTATATGTTTTTTACAGTTATTACTTTTCACTACTCGCCGGCTTACATCCAGAGAGAGCCCCCAGCCCCCGATGTCCACCATCTGGCACTGACCCGGCCCCAGGGCTTACCCCCCTGGAGGAGCCAGCAGGGTTCTCCAACCCACACACCGCAGACCAGATTCAAGGGTCCAGTGCCATGGCTGGCTGGGAGCGGAGCCTGCGAGGCACCCTACATCACCCTGCTGCGGCAGTAGTCTCTTTTTGACGCTTTTCTCCCTTGGAGTCGAGGCGTGCAATGACACCTGAGGGTGGGTACTGCGCTCCCTCCAGTGTCTGCCCGACTCCTCCCCTGTCTTCAGTGCAGCAGCCGTGACCCCCAGCCTCCGCTAGGCAGCAGACAGGCACCAACAACTGGGAACCCTCCTCCCCGGAGAAGGAGAGCAGTGCGTCGGACGCTCAGTCCTTCTCCGTTCCTGCCGACCCCCGACAGCCCATGCTCATTCCCGAACATGGGTCACTGGTGTTGCAGAAGGTAAGTGTCCAGTGCCACAGCCCTTAGTGCCACCGGGTTGGCTAGAAACAATTATATTAAGGAAATTAAAAGAGGTAAACAGACCTATTATAAAACCTCTCTTATAGCGTCTATTGGTTCTAACCCAAGAAATTTTGTGGGATTAGTGCATAAATTGCAATATTTATTTATGTCTTTGTTAACTGGGTAAGTGCACTGATCCTGGGGATTGTTTTCAGGCATGACCCAGGCCGCACATGTGACAGCAAGTCGATACACAGTTACAATGCAAGAGTAATACACAGAAATCAAAAAGTCTATGCTCAGAAGCAAGGTGTAGACATAAACTTGTGGCATACAGTAAGCAGCAGTTAAAATATAACAAAGTGATGCAGGAGTAGCAACAGGATTACAATTGTGGGCAGTACAGTGTGTGTGATGTAGTACAATGTTCAGCAGAAAGACAAGCACGTTGTAGTATGACACAGGTGCAGAGATCACACTAGGAAATGGACAACCAGGCAGTGGAGCACTTGCCATATGTCAAGTGTGCAGATACTGAAAATGTAGCCAGTTCTGTGGAGGAAAACCAGGTATACACTGTAGATATTCAGAGAAATAAGAAGGCAGGGACCTGACCATAGTTGCCTTGTTGAAGGGATGGGCAGAAGGAAAGGTCACAGGGGGTTTTGTAGTGAACAATGGGAGGTGGTAGCTGACATAAGCCACTCATTTAGCTGGTGTTTGAAGGACTGGTGGGAGGTGGCTGAGTATACAGACAGGGGTATTTTGTTCCACAGGAAGGGTGCAGAGATGGAGAAAGCTTTGCATCCCATCTTGGTGCATATTCGAGGGACTAAAAGCGGAGGGACAGAGGATATCCTGAGAACTCGTTGGGCAACCCTATTTGTTAGGAGTGCTAAGGGGATTGTTGGTAGTTTCTAAGCGACTTGTCCACCAAGCTGCCTAAGGCACAGTCGAAGCGACCTTGTAGAGGGGGCCAACCTAGTGCCTGGTAGAGAGTGCATTGGTGGGTTGAGAAGGAAGCTTCCAGGACAAAGCGACAGATGGAGTTGTAGGTGGTATTAAGCTGGGTGAGAAGGGCGGAGGAGAGAGCAGAGTAGCCGGTGGAACAGTAGTCAAGGAGAGGGGTATCAAATTGCCTTGGGCGATTGCCAATTGTGCCTCAGTTGATAGCAGGTGTCTAAGTCTGTAGGCTGCACCTAGCTTCTGGTTTATTCTCTGTACTGTTATAACAACATGTTCAGAGAATGTGAGGTCAAGAGTGACACCTAGATATTTAAAAACAGGGACATCCTCAAGGGGAGGGCCAGCAGGAGTGAGCACTTGCAGGGAGGAGTTATTGAAGGTGGCTTTTGTGAGGAAGGGTTTAGAGCCAAACAGCATTGACTTGCTCTTCTTTTCATTGACTAGTAGTTTGTTGGAAAGAAACCAGTTATGGGCTGAGCCGTAGTTCCAGGTAAGGGAGGAGATGGATTGCACTGATTGGCCGCTATGGTAAAGGACTAAATCATCTGCATAGAGGAGTTCTTTGCAGTTAAGACAATCCTTGGGGAGTGCACTGATAAACATGGAGAATGGTAAAGGTCCAAGAATAGAGCCCTGAGGAACCTCCGTGAGTACGGGGAGAGCGGCGGAGATAGCTTTATCAGTGATGGTGGCCTGGGATCTGTTTGATAAGCAGCTGCGGAACCAGACCGCGGTTGCATCAGAGCAGCCAAACTGAAGTAAGGTGGAAAGAAGGAGCTGGTGGTCAACAAGGTCAAATGCTTTTGACAGATCCACAAAGATGGCTTCTGTTGCATTTCCCATGTCCATCTGTCTAAGGACATGATCGGTGAACAGGGCTAAGGCAGAGGTGGTACTGTGGTGTTTCTGGAAGCCGTGTTGGATGGGACATAGTAGACTACATTTATCCAGATGTTCTTTCTTTTTTTTAATTGATTATTTATAGTATTTTTCAGATAAAAAACAATATTGAGGTACAGCTGACAATACATAAAATGTATGCACAGCTTAAGAAAAGCATATTGTCCAAATAATTCCCTAGGAGATATATTAGATAAATGTAAATAAGGACAGAATTTAGTGGTGGCCAATATCATAAATAGTGCAGTAAGACTGGTTTAAAGTCCAGTAAAATGTCCATTGTTCTTGTTAAAGCAAAAACTGGTTATTTGACTGCAAGATTGAATCTATACAATGAGTGGGTGTTTCCTAATGTCCTTCTGGGATGTAGTAAGGTAGATTTTCATGGAACAAAAGAAGGGTATAATGGTGAAATACAGAATACCCATTTTCTCCATCTCAGTTCAAATGAGTCCATTCTATCTACTGACCTAGCAATCAACTTTTCTAAGGTATAAATCTCTCTGAGCATACCATGCCAATCCTGAAGGTTGGGGGGTGGGGTCCCTGCCCCATCTCTTAGTAATGACTTTCTTTGCTGCCAGGATATAGGTTATCAACAAAGAGCCTTTTAGAATATGCAGGCTTTCTGGTGGGATAGATAAAAGGACCAACTCTGGGGTCAGGACAGCTTCCTCTCCAACCAGTTCCATCAAGATATGTGATATCAAACACCAAAACCCTCTCAGACCTGGGCAGGACCAAAAAACATGGGTGTGGCCAGCATATTGTCCCCCGCATTTCCTCCAACATTCCCCGGTAACTGTAGCCATAAATTTAGAAAGTTTTGCAGGGGGGGGGTAAACAAATCTGCTTCTGGTCTTCCATGCAAACTCCCTCCAGTAGGATGCATTTAAAAAGCTGAAAGACTGCTTAGTGTATTTGTCCCACTCCTCTATTTGGACTGGCATGGGGAGCTCTCTATTGCAAGCCGCAGTGTTCCCCTAGTGGATTCTCTTGACTGTTCCCGAAGACTCTTACAAAGCAGCCCCATGAAATGTGGCCAGATTTGACCGGCTCTAATGGTTATGGCAAGGTGCAACAATAGAGGAAGGGGTTTAGGCAAAAAATCTGTAGTGGCAGCCCTCTGCCCTATTGATTCCTTAAGCTATACGTACAACAGGTGATCTTGTGGCGTGAGCCCAAAGCTCTCCTGTAATTTCAAAAAAGAAATTACACCCATCGAATCTGCGATTTTATAAATTGAAGTGAGACCCCTTCTAGCCCATCTCTGCAAAGATTGTTTCTCTTGTGGTGAAAGGGGTTTAACCAGCACACAGAGCGAGTCTAGATGGGATAGGGTATGTTGTAAGTCTGGGGAATTTTTAAGATTATGCCAAACCTGGAGGGTAGACTGTGCTCCTACATAAAACAACGGATCACTTTTATGAGGTTTTCTAATAGATGATAGCAAAATTGGGAGATTCAGAAAAAGATTAAGAGTTGTTTCCAGCACCTTCCAGGGAAGGTCATAGTTCGGGTTGCACCAGTTAAAAGATTCGAGCTAACACTGTAGCTTGAGCATATTGATGGAGATCAGGTAGATTTAATCATCCCCTCCCTTTAGGTAGTTGCAGTATTGACCACTTTATTCTTCGTCTCTTACCCATCCAAACAAACCTAGCAAGGGATCTATTCCAGGAAATAAAATACATCTGTGAAGGAAATTCTGGGATTGTTGAAAATAAATACAACAAATGGGGTAAGATGTTCATACGTATTAAATCCACTCTGGAATATAATGGCAAATGAAGTTGGAACCAACGATGGAGGTCCAACTCTATTTGTTGGGTAAGGGGCCCATAATTAAGTAACAAAAGATTGGAGATCTTTTACGGCAAGTGTATACCTAAACATTTTATTTTGGTCTTATTCCATCTAAGGGGTAATTGCGCTTTTAAATTGGGGGGGGAGTAGTGAAAGGTAAGTATTTCTGTTTTGGTGAGATTTGTCTGATAGCCAGAAACTCTTGCAAATTGGTCCAACACAATTCAAGAGAGCTGGAAGGGAGGTTTCGGGGTTGGTGATGGTGAGGAGGACATAATCTGCATACAATGTGTTTCCAAGTTTGATTCCCTATAAGGACACCCGAGATCCCCATGGCATTTCCAATAGTCATAGCTAAAGATTCAATATATAAAGCAAAAAGGAGTGGGGAAATGGGACAGCCCTGTCTTGTGCCCCTTTCCAGGGGGATGGGTGTGGAGACACTGCCATTAATTTTAATATAGGCATTTGGTGAGGAGTAAATGTGCCTCAGCCAGGTTATAAAGTCTCTCAGGAAATCAAAGGCCACCAAGACTTCCCACAGGTATCTCCATGAGACCCTGTCGAAGGCCTTGTATGCATCCAGACCCACCAGGGCTGCTGACATCTTTGAACTAGAGACGTAGTCCATTATATGAAATGTTCTTTGAACATTATCAGCAGTTTGCCTCATCCGGAGGAAACATAGAAACATAGAATGTGACGGCAGATAAGGACCGCTTGGCCCACCCAGTCTGCCCATTTCCCTACCTACTGGATAAGCTGCAGATCCTAGTTAACCAGCAGCCTACTTCTTCCTACCCCACCCCAGAATTGCCTTATGACTATCCCATGCATGCTTGAATTCCACCACTGATTTTGACTCCACAACCTTCCTCCGGAAGGCCATTCCATGCATCCACAACCTCTCTGAAAAAATACTTCCTTAAATTACCTCTGAGCCGCCTCTATCTTCAAATTGTGCCCTCTTGTTCTTGCACACCTCTTTTTGAAAGATGCTACCTCTTGGACTTTGTTGATTCCTTGAGGTACTTGAAAGTTTCTATCATGTCCCCTCTCCCTCCTTTCCTCGAGGCTATACATATTAAGCTCCTTAAGTCTCTCTTCATATGTCCTCTGGTGCAGACCCTGCACCATTTTAGTTGCCCTCCTCTGGACAGCTTCTATCCTGTCTATGTCTTTTGGAGATTGGGTCTCCAGAACTGCACACAGTACTCAGATGGGGTCTCACCAGCTGTCTGTACAGAGGATAATAACTTCCTGTTTTCTACTGGTGATGCCTCTCCCTATGCATCCCAGTATCCCCCAACCCTCCTTGCTGCCTTCTCACATTGCTTGCCCACCTTTAGGTCATCTGATATGACTACCCCCAGGTCCCTTTCCATTTTTGTTGTTGTTAGTATCACCTCCCGTTGTTACTCTTCCCTGGGTTTTGTTTCCCAGGTGCATTACCTTGCACTTCTTAGCATTGAATCTAAGCTGCCATACATTTGACCATTCCTCTAACCTTGCCAAGTCCTTCTCATCCTTTCCACCCCACCTGTGCATCAACTCTGTTGCAGATCCTAGTGTCATCTGCAAAGAGACATACTTTTTCCTTCCAGTCCTTCTGCAATGTCGCTATAAAGACATTGAAGAGGACTGGTCCTATTACTGAACCCCGAGGTACCCCGCTAGTAACCCTCCTTTCTTCTGAGTGGACTCATTTACCATTACTCTGTGTCCTATTCTCCAGCCAATTCTTTACCCAGGCTGTCATCTTGGGACCCACTCCCAGGCTGGCTAACTTATAATTAATCTTTTGTGGGACTGTGTCAAATGCCTTGCTAAAGTCTAGGTAGGCCATGTCCACAGCCCTCCCTGATCTACTACTTTGGTCACCCAGTCAAAGAAATCTATCAGATTAGTCTGGCATGACCTTCCCGCTGTGAATCCATGCTGCCTAGGGTCCTGTGCCCTTCTGGCCTCCAGATACAGACAATTCTTTCCTTTAGAAGTGATTCCATCATTTTCCCTATCACTGAGGTTAAACTAACAGGTCTATAGTTTCCTGCTTCTGCCTTGCTCCCACTTTTGTGAAGAGGATCACATCTGCCCTCCTCCAGTCCGGGTACCACCCCATCCTCCCATGATTTGTTAAAGAGGGTAGTCAGTGGTGTCACTAGTTCTACCCTTAGTTCTTTTAGAATTCTGGGATGAATCCCATCAGGCCCCATTGCTTTGTCCACCTTCAGTTTTAAGAATTCTTTCAGAACCCTTTCTTCTGTAAATGGGCTGGTATCAACTTCTGTATCCAGAGTTACTACTGTTTGTTTTATGTACCTCCCCTCTTCCTTTGTAAATACTGAGCAAAAATATTTGTTTAGTATCTCTGCCTTTTCACATTCTCCTCTGCCCACCTCCCTCCCCTTTATTAAGCCTCACTATCCCTCCTTGGTCTTCTTTGCTCCCTGATGTACCTATAAAGGTTTTATTCCCTCTTAACTGAGTTGGCTATCTTTCCTCAGTTTGGGCCTTTGCTGTTCTGACTGCCTTCCCAGCCTCCTTTTGCTTTAACTGATACAGTTCTCTGTCCTGCTCCTGCTGAATTCTTTGTACTTCCTGAATGCTTTCTTTTCTCTTGAACCTTCACTGCCACTTCCTTTGAGAACCATAGTGGTTTCTTGTCGTCTTGTTTTGTTTTTTGCTTCACACAAAGGCTCGTTACAGCTGTGATGGCAGTTTTATTATTCCATTGTTCTTCCACCCCTCCTTCCCGCCCATTTGCTAGTGCATTCCTTAGGCACTCACCCATTTTGGCAAAGTCAGCCCTCCTAAAGTCCAGTACTTTTGTCTTTGTATGGCTTGACTCTATTGCTGTGTTTATTGTGAACCATACTGTTCGATGGTCGCTAGTTCCCAGATGGCTACCCGCTTCTACATCTGTGATCCTCTCTCCATCTCCATTTCCATTTGAGAGTATCAAGTCTAATATTGCTCCCTCTCGAGTGGGCTCCAGTACTAGTTGTCTAAGGCATGCCCCCTGTAGGGCATCTAGAATAACTGCACTCTTCGAAGTGGCAGCTGCAACTGCGCTCCAGTTAACATCTGGCATATTCAGATCATCCATCAGCAATATCTCCCCTTTTTCTGCCATTCTAAGTATACTTTCTATCATTTCCTTGTCCACTTCTCCCCCTGGAGAAGGGTCTATATCACAACCCCTGTGCGGATTGTGGTGCCATTGCCTGTCTCCAAATTTACCCACAGTGCTTCTTCTCCTCCCTGTTTACCTTTTGTTCTGTTGCTTTTATTCCTTCCCTTATGTAAAGACTACTCCTCCCCTCTTTTACCCTCCTGTCCCTCCTGTAGATAGTGTATCCTGGTATGTTTCGTCCCAGTCATGGTTTTGTGTGTACCATGTTTCTGTGACTGCCACGATATCAGATGTTCCTCCTCCATCAAGGCCACTAATTCAGGAAGCTTGTTACCTAGACTACGGCATTGGTACTCATTGCTCTCCATTTTTGATGGCCTTACCTTCTGTTGCAGCATCCCCACTGACCGTTCTACCTTGGTCTTTTCTCATTTGGTACCCTGTTTTGTAGGAGAGGCTGGGATTTTTCTGCTGCTTGTCAGTACCCCCCATTGACTAGTTTAAAAGCTTGCCAATGAAGCATTTAAACCGATTGCTCAAAAGACTTGTTCCCTTCCTGGACAGATGCAGACCATCCTGCCAGTATAGGCTGGTGTCCCTCCAGGTGGAACCCCAGTCCCCAATGAAGCCAAACCCCTGTGCTCGCACCATTTTTTCAACCATTCATTAAACTGCATGGTGCCAATACCTCGCCTCCCCATGCCTTTGACAGGCAGCACCTCTGAGAAGGATACTGTGTTTGCTACTTGTCTTGGCCCTCCCCAACTCTGCAATGTCCTCCTGCACTGCTCTAACCTCATGATGAGCCAAGTCATTTGTCCCTAGGTGGACAATTACGTCCAGCTCAGAATCCCTTGCAGCTGTTGTTGTGATCCTGAGGATCGCTTCCTGTCCCTCCAAGCCATGGCACCAGGCAGGCACCTAACTTCAGATTCCCAGCTCCTCCCAGTTCTATCCCCCTAATAATTGAGTCCCCCACCAGGAGCTGCTTCCTTTCCTTGTGGTGTCCTCTGCCTCCTTCCTGTGGGCCTCCCTTGTGACAGTTGTCCTCAGCCTCCTTAGTCTCCTCTGCGGGTGTATCTATAGGGGAGCTATGCTCCCCCAGAATGGCGTATGGATTGTGGTGTGTAACATCTGACTGGGAATCCAGCCTGATCTCCATGTATCAGGCTCAGGAGGACTGTCTCTAGCTGACTCGACCAAATTGACATAAAAAGTTTATAATCACAGTTCAGGACTGATATGGGCCTAAAGGAATCCGGCAATGTTGGATCTTTCCCTGGTTTCAGGATAGCTGAGATGGCGGCAAAAGACCATAAAGGGGGGTGGGCACAGTCCTTGTTGTACCTCCACAAAGGACTGCTGCATTGGTTGAAGTAACTTAACTTGGAAGGTTTTGTACCACTCAGCTCCAAACCCATCTGGGCCAGGGCATTTTAGGGTTTTGGATTTACTAATGGCTAACTGGAGTTCCCTAGTGGAGATGGGAGTCAACAGGGAGGCCAGCTGTGCAAAAGTCACTTTGGAGAAAGTGAGTGGGTCCAGGAATTGGCAGATTGCTTCCTCTGATGGAGGATTCCGTCTAGCATACAGCGCCGCATAATACCCCTGGAATGTTTTCATGATTTGTGTTCCCTTATAATGAAATATCCCTGTCTGTGGGTCTCTAATACCTGCAATGGTCACTGTCTGTCTGCACGCTCTAGTTCATTTTGCCAGATTACTGGCCCCACTTGCACCGCCCTCATAATAAAATTTCTTAAGGTATAAGGTCATCTGCACCTTATAATCCAATATCCCTTGGATTTCTGATTGTACCCTTTGGAGTTCCTCCTGAGGCACCCTCTCTCCCCTGGCACGTCTCTCTGGAAGATCCCAGAGCAATACTTGTAATTGTGCATATCTAGACTCTCTCTGCTCATTCTTATGTGAGGAATAGGATATAATTTCTCCACGCAGCACTGCTTTAAGTGTATCCCATATAATAGTAGCAGGCATATCAGGGTTAGCATTTTCATTTAAAGACGGAGTAATCCAATTCCCCATTTTCGTTTTAAATTCAATATCTTTTAGTAAAGCTAGAATCAACCGCCACAAGGATGTTTTATGTTTATTACTTAAATCCACTTTCAAGAGAAATGGGTTGTGGTCTGAAAGCTGTCGTGCTGCCAGAGAAATATCCTGTACTCTCTCTGTATGTTCCGTAGATATAAAAAAAATAATCAATTCTGGAGGAAGAGTGGTGTCTTGGAGAGAAAGAACAGGTTACTTACCTGTAACAGTAGTTCTAGGAGTGGTATATGTTGTTCATCCACACTTCTTGGCATGTCCTTTTCCCCTTTAAATCTTGCCGGAAGTCTTCAAGCTGGCTCCTCCCACCCACCTGAGTGGTATAAACTTAGGCTCCGCCCCATGACGCCAGATCTTAGCCCGCTGGAAGCCAGGTTGTGCGCCTAAACCCAGGGAGGTCGGGTGGGTGTGTGTGGATGAACAACATATACCACTCCTAGAACTACTGTTACAGGTGAGTAACCTGTTCTTCTAGGAGCGTGGATATGTTGTTCATCCACACTCTCTGGCAGACTCCAAGCAGTTCTCCGGGAGGAGGGAGGCAAGGTGCACATCCCCTACTTGGGAAATAAAGACTGGAGAACCGAGGCCCCAAAACCAGCATCTCGGCGTGACTCAAGGTCAATATGGTAGTGGGTAATAAAGGTGTTTGCTGACTTCCAGGTAGCAGCCCGACAGATTTCCTGGATAGGGATGTCCCTGGAAGCAGCCACTGATGCTAGCAGTATGGCGGGTAGAATGAGCTCTTATCCCTCTGGGAGGCTCCTTGCCCGCCCACTCATAGCACAGACTTATGCATGATGTAATCCACCTTGCAATGGTCTGTTTGGCTGCAGGTCTGCCAGAAGTGGCTTCAGCGTAGGTGACAGACAGCTGGCGAAACTCTGCACGAATTTCCACCGTTCTCTCCTTATAATAGGAGACAGCACGTCTCAGGTCCAAAGTATGGAGCCTGTACTTGGCGTCCGAGGTGTAGTTAGGGTAGTATACTGCCAGAGTTAATACCTGGTTAAGGTGAAACTCTGATACCACCTTCGGAAGGAATTTCGGGTGGGGGTGCAGGACAACTTTGTCCCTGTGAAAGACCAGATAAGGGGAGTCTACCGACAACGCCTGGAGCTCCCCTGTCCTTCTGGCTGATGTGATAGCCACCAGGAAGGCCGTCTTCCATGACAAGTGTGAAAGTGCGCACTTGTGCATAGGTTCGAATCGCTTGCCCATGAGCTTTGCCAAAACCAGCAACAGATACCACGGAGGTGGAGGTTCATGCACCAGAGGGGATATGTGACCCAGGCCTTTGAAGAAGCCCCTGACCACTGTCTCCTGCGCCAATGTCGGCTGACCAGCCTCCGCCCAGTAAGCAGAAATGGCTGCCAGGTGCACCCTAAGGGTCGATGACTATAGACCTCTCTTGGAGAGAGACCAAAGGTAGTCGAGAATGTTAGCCACAGAGCAAGATAAGGGATCCAGACTCTTACCCTGACACCAAATGAAAAATCTCTTCCATTTGAAGGCATAACATTTCCTGGTCGATTCCTTATGAGATGCCTCCACCACGGTGTAGACATCCTTGGAAAGACCCAGAACCTGGAACTCTAGCCGCTCAGATACCAGGCTGTGAGGTGCAGGGATTGAAGGTCTGGATGGAATACCTTCCCCTGGTTCAGAGATATCAGGTCCGGGCATGTACAAAGCCGCTCCGGGGGACTGGAGCTGAGGCTGAGGAGATCTGGATTCCAGAACTGCCGCAGCCAATCTGTGGCTACCAGGATCACCTTCGCCTTGTCCCTCCTCACCTTGAGTAACACCTTGTGGATCAAGGGAAATGGAGGGAAGGCGTAGAGGAGGCCTGGGGTACATGGCCTCGAAAAGGCATCCCCCTGCAGCGAGCCCTGCTGAGGGGGGCAGGCATGGTACAGCCTCAGCTTGTTGTTTTCCCTGGAGGCAAACAGGTCCACCAATGGTTTGCCCCAGCGGGAGAATAGACCATAAGCTACCTCTTGATGGAGAGACCACTCGTGGGATGTCTCTCCTATGCGGCTGAGAGCATCCGCCAGCTGGTTCGAGACTCCTGCCACATGAATGGCTAGGAGATCTGCCTCCAGCTGACTTACGGGGGTCCAGATGTGGAGCGCCTCCTTGCACAGCAGACAGGAGTGCGTGCTGCCCTGTTTGTTGAGGTAGTACATGGTCGTGGTATTGTCCGCCTGGACTTGAACCACTTGACTCCGGAGCTGAGGAGTGAAAGCTGACAGTGCCAGCCTGACTGCTCTGAGTTCCAACAGACTGATGTGGCATCAGGACTCCTCGGGGGTCCAGAACCCATGGGCCCTGTTGTCCCCCATGTGGGCTCCCCAGCCCACGAGAGAGGCATCGGTCATAAGGACGACCGTCGGCTCAGGGCGGACAAACGGGATGCCTTCCTGTAACTGTTCTGGGCCGGTCCACCATTAGAGAGCATCCCACATCTTCTGGGTTACAGTGATCAGCTGGTCAAAATGACCATGGCGCTGAGTCCACTGGGTGGCCAGCTCCCATTGGAGGGGGCGCATGTGCCACCTGGCCCAAAGGACCACTGAGGTGCATGCCGCCATGTAACCCAGAAGGCACAGAAAGTCCCATACAGGGCACAAGTGCCCAACCAGAAATGATCAGGCAAAGGAGGAGAGAACCTCCACCCTGTCCAGCGGGAGCCGAGCTCTGGCTTGATAAGAGTCGAGCTCTGCCTCGATGAAGCCCATCACCTCAGCAGGCATGAGTTCTGACTTGGCCTTGTTGATTAGGAGGCCAAGTTGAGAGCAGGTTTGTACAGCCAGATTCCTGGACCTCTCCACCTCCTGAAGGGAGGATCCTGCCAAGAGCCAGTCGTCGAGATAAGGGTAGATTCACACTCCTCGACGCCGAAGATGGGCTGCCACCACTGCAATGCACTTGGTGAAGACCCGCAGGGCTGATGACAGGCCGAACGGCATGGCTCGGAACTCATACAGCGTCCCTTCGGCCCTGAAGCGAAGGAACCGCTGATGGGATGGACGGATTGGGACATGAAAGAACCATTCCTGTAGCGCCACTGAACAGAACCACATGTTTTGCTCCAGGGATGGTATGATCTGGTTCAGAGTTACCATCCGGAAGTTGCGAGACCTGAGATACTGATTCAGGTCGTGGAGATCTAGGATAGGGCGCCAACCCCCCGTCCACCTGGGCACCAGGAAGTACCTGGACACGAAGTCTGGGTCTGTAGGAGGATCTGGCACTGGAGCTACCGCCTCCTTGTGGAGGAGCTGAGCTATGTTGTCTTGAAGAGCCAACTGAGTGCAAGCTGAGATCCTTTCCTCCCGAGGGGCGCGGGCTCGGTTGGGAGGGTACTGCTCGAACTCTAGAGGCAGTCCCTGACTGACCACTTTGAGAACCCACCTGTCCGAAGTGATATCGGACCAGGCGGAATGAGAGTGGCAGAGCTGGCCCCCCACGGGAGAACCCAGAGCTGGCGTGATGGGTGTAGGGGTGGCGACCCCCAGCCCGGCACTGAGCAGGCTTAGAGGAGGAGGAGGAGGAACCTGGACCTGCACCGCGGCCTCCTTTACGGGGCTGTTGAGGACCCTGCTTGGGCCGTGGGCACCAAGCTTGAGCCTGCTGCTGCTGCTGTTGCTGCTGGCCTCCTTGATGGTGTCAGCGTGGCTCAGTTGGTAGCACATCCACCTCTGGATCAGAAGGTCGTGGGTTCTTGTCCCACACCAGGATTGGACTTGCACCTAAAAATTGCTGGCATCCGAGTGCAGTATTGGGGGGTGCTGTACTGCTAGGGTGTGCCATCCTTCGGATGAGATGTTAAACCGAGGTCCCTTCTGCCCATCCTGGTGTTGTCCTGGTGGGTGTCCAGGTGGAAGTAAAAGAACCCAGGGCACTCTTCGCAAAGAGCAGGGAACATTCCCGGTTTCCTGGCCAACATTCCCCTTCCCATAAAACTGGTTCATGCAATTATCCAGGCTGTGTGTGGGTGATGATGTGCAATATGGCCGCCACCACACATTCAGTCACTTCACTACCAATCTAGCATTGCTTGTAAAGCGCTTTCGGATACTGTGTATGAAAAGCGCTATATAAATGCTGATTCTTCTTCTTCTTCTTCTTGATAGGAGAGCTGCCTGACTGCAGGGGAAGAATGCCGAAATGGCTTCTTCTTTCTTTTCTGCGGGTTCTTACCTGAAGAACCTTTTGTAGAGGTAGCATCCAAGGTGGCACTGGACTGCTCGATACACTGAAGGTGACCGGCCACTCCTGGACCGAACAAGTCAGTGCCAAGGAAGGGAACGTCAGCTAACTTGTGCTGGGTATCCACCGGGAAGGAGGATAACCTCAGCCAGACCCTGTGGTGAGTGGCCACTGCGGGTGCTAAGGAGCGGGCACAAGAATCCCAGATGTCTAGGGCCATCTGGAGCTGCTGTTTTGCAACAGCATGGCCCTGATCATGGACTTGCTTGACCGTGGTCTGCATGACCGCCGGGAGATGAGGAAGGACTTTGTCTAATGACCCAAGGAGAGTATGAGAGAAGTGTGCCATAATGACAGCCGAACTGTCCTGACGAAGGCCTAAGGAAGAGGCCGCATAGACCTTGTGGGAAAAATGGTACATGTTTTTGGACTCCTTGTCCGGGGGTCGGTCGGTGTCGGCCGAGCTACCAATGCGTCTAAACACAGAAGCGGTCACCAGGCTCTCGGCCGAAGGATGTTCTGTGAATCCCAGCAGGGACCCCATGGGCACCGCATACTTGTGGGCCATGTGGGCAGATGGTACTGGGCAGGAAGCTGGACGCTGCCAGAGCTCAAGGGCCGAGCCAGTGATGGCTTCGGCCACTGGAAAGGCTTTCGTCGGGGTATCCCCCCTTTTTAGGATGTCTGTAAGGGGGTACTCCGCCTTTTTCTGGATAGATTCCAGGGGCATTCCAGTAGATTCAGAGATCAGGCAGAGAATGTCTTGAAAGGAGGAAGGACCCTCCTCTAAACCTGCCACGGAGGACTCATCATCCCCAGGATTGGAGTGCAGCCCTGTGACATCCGAGTCCGAGGAGTCATGGTACAATGGTCTCCCGCCTACGTTCCCTTCGATCCACCGGGGGCGGTCGGGGTAACCGTGATGGACCGATACATCAGGGAAGCCCGGTGTCTGTATGGTCCTCTTTCAAGGGAGCCCCTCCCTGAGGCTGCTTAGGCGGTGGTTCCACCAGAATCGGTGGAGGGACCGAGATGGGCCGAGCTGGGATACGGGCCAGCCCCGCGGGTGGGGGAACAGAAGGCTTTGGTTCCGGAGGGGTCAGTGTCGGCCCAGGAGGAGGTAGCCAAGTGATGGCCAGGGTGGATGGTGGAGCCGGCTTCTGCCCGGTCAAAATCAGCTGTTGCCACATAAGATCCTCATAGCATCAACTGAGTTTCCGTCGAAGCCTCTCCTCGTCCAAGGAGGATGAGGATCTTCGCCGATGCCTCTTTTTAGAGTGCTTGTGACTCTTTTTCAGTCATTCAACCAAGGGGGTTCTGGACCTCGATCGAGATCGGGCTGGCTGACTCGGTCGATCAGGAGACACCAGGGTCGGTGAAAACCGAGGGTCCAGAACAGTGTCCTCGAAGGTGACACCAGCGGGCTGGGTCCCTTCATCGGGAAAGACAAGGACCAGAGTCCTTTCTAAAGAATCGTCGACAGGAGTCAGTGAAATAGGGTTGATCAGGTTGAGAGACATATCAACCTTGTCGGCCACTTCCTCGATTTCTTGGCCGGACAGAAGATCCGTAAAACCAGCGGCCGAGGATGCGATCTTGACCGAGGTCGAGACCGCGTGTTCCTGGGACTCGGACCTTTCTCGGTCTCAAGAACATCTCCATTTGGACAAAGACTTAGGGTCCTTCTCCCTCTTCCAAGGGCGAGAGGAGTGCGAGCCCGAGGGCGCCTCACCCCTGGTGGGGAGAGACTGGCACAACTCCTTGAAGAAGCCCGAAAAGGTGGAACCGAGTTTCAAAGGAACAAAAAAGCTCCGAGTGGCCAAAGCTTGAGCAGCTTCCTCCTTGAAAGCCTTCATTTGCTCCAACTGTTCGTTGGATCCCGCAACCGCGGAAACCGCCCACCTCGCCTCCTTCGATTTCACTGGTGGGTTCCTTTTCTCCGGTCTCCCCAATTTTAGGTGCGCTAAGTGGTCATCCAGGATGTTGAGATGGAAGGCCAGGCAGAACGTCCAGGTGGAGGTGTTATGTCCGACACCAAGGCAGTAGACGCACGTTAGGTGGGGATCGGTGCACGACATCTTCTAGCCGCAGGAGCACCGGCGAAATCTGTGAGCAGATTTTTCCTCCATGTCCGATGCGCTACTATCAGAATCGACAATTCGAATGAGTTTTTAAGGTAAGTTGCGGTAAAAACCGACGTTTGAAATGCAGGGCCTACAAATTGCTGTGAAGCACGAGGGAACCTGTATCTTGCAGCAGAAAGGAAGATCTGGCATCATGGGGCAGAGTCGAGGTTTATACCACCTGGATGGGTGGGAGGAGCCAGTTTGAAGACTTCCGGCAAGATTTAAAGGGGAAAGGGACATGCCAAGAAGTGTGGATGAACAACATATCCACGCTCCTAGAATAGGTATATCCTTCTGACGAGGGGAATAAATGACGCCAGATATCTGTAAGACCTAGTCTGGGGGAGTTGTGCTTGAAGGAGTTTCTGAATAGGGGAAGTTCTGTGTGCTCTTGAGGTTGATGAATCCAAATGGAGAGAAATGGTAATATTAAAATCTCCGCCTACCAGCATGAAACCTTTATGTATCTCCAACAGTCTATTCGTAAAACATCTAAGTAATAATGGGGTGGCCCCTGGTGGGAGGTATACGCTTGCCAGCGTGACCTCCGTTTCAAACTTATGACCCTGTACTATGACAAAATGCCTTTTCTGATCAGAGCATGTTTTCTCTACCTTGAAGGGTGTGGAGGAGGGGATCAGGATTGCTACCCCTCTTCGTTTCCCCATAGTACTGGAGGGAGAATAAACTGTGTATCTGCCTCCCAGTGCCAATTTAGCATGTTCGGCCTGGGAGAGATGAGTCTTTTGCAGGTATATGCAGTCTATTTTTAGCCTGTGCAAGTATTGCTGGACCCTAGCACTCTTTATGGGGTGGTTTATACCGTTTATATTTAGCGATACTATTTTTGCTAAATCTGTCTGCATTGTGAAAAAACAATAGCAACAGCATTATGTCTAGCTAACTTCCTTCCCCTCCCCATAACAGTCCGGATTTAAGAAACCAAAGCCAAGTATTGAATTCCCATTCTACATTGTGCTAGGACAGCATCATTATTATTATGCTGCCATAAAGATATGGCACACTTCAGAAATAGGGTATTATTACTCCAAGGGTTAAGGACATTGTACCGCATGTAAAACTGAACATCACTATCCTTGCACTCGAACCTTTGAGTGCACAGCATTTTAAAACATATATACAAAACAACTGTCAATTCATGACACATCCTCATAGTTTTAAACCTAATAAATGTAGCTGTAACTGGATGTATCAGGTCATAGCACATGCTCTTGTGGACTTCCAAATGAGGGGATGGATAGTTGCACCTGCGGGGATCCAAACAAAGCATCTCCCGATAGGTGTTAACCTTCCCTTGTTGGGAAGGTAATCCCAGACCTAAAGTGGCTGGGGCCTCCAGGGGTACAGCTTGCTGTTCCCAGAGAGAAGGGAGAAACAGAAAAAGGAAGTGAAAAAAAATCGTGGAAAAGCCTCTCTGTGACATCCAGCAACTCAAAACAACATTACTCCCCTCCCTCTCTTGGGCTAGATTCTAGCAAAGCTTGCTGTGATTCTAAACAATGGGGAAATTCCAAAAACATGTGTCATTTATGTCTCACTGTAACTGAGGCAAGGTTTTTCAAATACTTTCTTCCCTTATATAGTCAGGAAAGGTAAGCATTTAGTAATATTGCCCGCCATAATTGAAGAATACTAAGGCACCAACAAAATAAGGGCTAGGTGGATGGGAGAGGAGGTTAGAAGCTCTCCTCCATCACAGACCGACAGCTCGGGGATAACCCAAAATAGAGTGTCCTCCTCAGGCCTAGAGCCAGGTCTGCGTGTCATAAAGCCTCCTGAAAAATCCCATCATAGGGGGAATACCCCCCATTACCAAACTCCCACCAACCTGAATATTAAACCAGCAAATACATAGGAGAGTTCTTCAGGTCACTTTAATCCCATTGTCCTTCTTGTAGACTGCTAAAGTGTTCTTCGCTGCTGCCAAATTCTGGACATTCTCTCTTGGTTTCTTAGGTACTGTTTGCCATCGAGCTGGTCATTGACCTGAGTTCTGAGAGCTTAAACTTCAGTCTGGAAATTGTAGACCCATTTTAGGAAGTTCCTCTCTTGCCTCCTGTGCAGTAGCAAATTCTTTTTTTCCTGAGGGTAGTTGTACAACCAGGCGGGAGGGATACGGCGTTGTAAATTTATAACCTGCCTCTTTAAGCACAGGCAGCAGTGGAAGATATGCTCGCCTAAGTCGCATCATCTTGGGAGCATAATCGTGGTCGAAGAAGATACGTGTTTGACCATAAAATACTTTTTGGCATTTCCAAGCCATTAAGAGGACCTGTTCTTTAGTGCAATAGCTGTTGAACCTGAGAATCACTGTTTGTGGGGGGACTTTAGTGGAGGTAGGCTTTGGGGCAAGAGCCCGATGTACTCTCTCAAGATGGAACTTGAAATCAGAGGGCAATTCCAGAGCAGTGTGAAGCAAAGACTCTATAAACTCTTTAATATTAGAGCCTTCTGAGTTCTCTGGCAGGCAGTATATACAGATATTTTTGTGCCCTGCATGATTCTCTTGATCCTCCTGTCCATCTAGTATTTGTTCTTGGGTTTCTTTAATTTGTTGAAGGGTTTATTCTAAATTGTCTACACTATATTCTGTAGCAGTTCCCTGATGCTCTTGGTCGTCTATTTGTTCTAACTGCACCACATCCCAGAGGAGCTCTCCGTACATCTCCTTTATCTCTGCTTTAAAGGTCAGAATTTCCTGATATATCAAGTCCAACTTAGCTTTTTTAGTTTTAGCTGCTCTGAATTTGTGGGAATTTTTACTGGGTCCACGCTTGGAGTCACGTGGCTGAGAGTTGCATAGTTCTGAGGCCTCCGTGTCTGAATGGTCTGCTGAATCTTCCATCTCACACCATATGCTAGTCAGGTTCCCCAGGAGAGTCCACCTATGCATTCTGATATACGTTTTGCACTAAAATGTACCTATTATATATAAATACTACTGATCAAAATGATTGCTTAGCCCGAGGGAGATGGGAGAGTTGCCTCTAAGCAGCCATTAACCGTGAGGCAGAACTGGAAGTCCTTATCCAGATGTTCTGATAACTGGAAGTGCACAACTTTCTCCAACAGTTTACTGAGATGGGGGAGGAGGGAAATAGACCTGTAATTTTCGGGGGAGAGAGGATCGCCAGCTTTGAAGATGGGTACCACATGCGCAAGTACTCACGAGTCTGGCACTGTTTGATCGTGGTATCTCCCCTGCCAGGTAAGTATACGAGTCTGGCACTGTGGATGTGGTAAATGCAAGGTTGAAAAGGTACATTAGGGGTCTAGTTAAGACAGGGGAGATAATTTTCAAGAAAGCAGGGTATAGACTGTCACTGCTGGGGCCTCCATTAGCTAGGAGGGAATTTAGTAGTTTGGCCGTGTCTTTAGGCCCAATGACCCTGAAATGGAAAGGTGGCAGCAGCATCGTGTCTGGGATGATGGCTGAGCAGTTTGGGTGTCCGTTGCAGGCGGGGGAGGAGTGTGCTGAGGTAAGCAGAAAAGTCGGTGAATTTGATATTAAAAGTGGCCACAGTCTCTGAGGGGTCCAAGATGGGCCCAGCAGGAGTAGAGAGTTGTGCAATTTGTTTATTGGTCTTGGGGTTCAGTAGTGACCCAATGGATGCCCAGATGTTCTGTGGATTTCCGAGGTTAGCGTTTTGTTGTCTGTGATTGTAATTGTGCTTAAGTGATTTTGCAGTTTTCTTGCAGGTATTACGCAGTTGTCTATAGGCATTCCAGAGGTGGGGAAGGGGAATGCCTTGTACTCTTTCCACTTACTGTCTCTGGCTTCCATGAGAGACAGTAGCTCCTTTGATAGCCAGCGGGTGCATCCCCCTCTTACCTTTCTGGTTTTGTGGGGGTAATAAGTATCCTGGAGCCGAAGGAGTGCAGTGGTAAGGAAAGTGACCACGGAGGAGATGTCCCTAATCTGGTAAAGGGACGGCCAATTTATTTCCCTAGCTTCTTTCAGGATTGGTTCATAATCACGGCCATCAAACTTTCTGAATGATATGAGTTTGTATGGAGGGTGGCTAGCTTTGGTGGACAGAACAATATAGGTTGGTGTGTGATCACTGATGGAGTCGGCCATAGTGCCAATCTGTAAGATCAGGTCAACCCTATTGGTAGCGACCCAGTCGATGAGCGAGTGATTCATCGTATGGGAATTATATTTAGTGGGGGAGGAGATAACTTGCTCCAGGTTGAGTTCCTTTAGTAGATTTGCATAGTCTGTCACATGTGAGTCCAACCAACTGAGGCTGAAGTCGCCAAGCACGATAGTGCCATGAGTTGGTGTTACACATCCGATACTTCATCCGAATATTCAGGCAACACAGGACTGACCCACTCATTTGTAACAGATAATCAGGCAGTTACACCAGGGAGTGAAGCAGCTAACTATTTTAATGAATTTTTATGAACATGGGGATGGACCTCCTAAAACTGTTAATTAAATCTCCTGGTAATTACACAGTGCCAAATGCAGCAAAACTGAGTATGACAAATGAATTTGCCTTTCAGGAAATCAAGGCAGTACTAGTTCAGGACAAACTACTTAAATGGAATACCCGAAAAACAGCCGGTTTGGATGGATTACCCTAATTTGCTGAAATGTATGTATCAATTGCCTTATGTTTTTAATTTATCCCTTCAAATAGGAGAGTTTCACGCAGAATGGAAAAAGCTAAAATTATACCAATTTATAAATCAGGAGAGAGAATGTATATCAATAACTATATGTCAGTTTCACATGTCCCAATAGTTTCCAAGGTATTTTAAAAACTACAGTAGTTAGTGTACAATTGAAAGCCTATTCAGAGGACAATAATTGGTTAAACTTAAATCAATCCGGCTTCAGGGGCAAACACAGCATGACTTCTGCACTTCTAAAAGTAGTTAGTTACATCCAAGACTCAACCGACAAAAATATGATAGTGGGTGCTATGTTTGTAGACCTGACAAAAACTTTTGACACACTTAATCATGGGATACTGTTAGAGAAACTCAAAGATCTGGGCATCTACGGGCCTTCAGTAAGCTGGTTCAGAGATTATCTAACAGATAGAATGCAACAAGTTACTTTAAATTCTTATAGTTCCAACTACTTGCCATCAAAGATGGGAGTCCCACAAGGGTTCATTTTAGGACCACTATTGTTTAACATTTACAAGAACTCGTTACAGATATACGGTCCGGATGTAAAGTACCATCTTTATGAATGTTATCCTTCTCAAAGCAGCAGCCTCCCCCAATGCCTGCCTCCCATGTAAATAACACACAACCCCCATGTCCGGTTTCAAGTTAGACAGTGACAGTATCCACTTACCATCCTGGCATTTCAACTACAAGTTGCCCAAAAACCAGAGCAGCTCACCACAAAGTAATTTGAAACCACCGTCGGCCATCTGTTTCAAAAGCCACAAATAGCAGACGTTTCTTTTTATTGTAAAACACTCTCCTTAGTACGGGAATGCAGTACAGACATCACAAATAGATTTCCATCTCCTAATACCCTCTCCCTGCTGTCCAGCTCCCTGTCATTCCATCTCAACCTGATGGCTCACAAAAGAAGCGCCGTGCTCGTGGCTTGAAAGCCTACCTGCTCCGCATTTCCCCGATAACAGTGATTAGGGCTTCTCATAACGACTTGAAAAATCTAAAGGGAAAAAAATTAAAAAAAAAATTCTCCTAGCTATACTGCTTCCCGTCTTGTGTGTGTGTGTGTGTGTAAAGCAGACACTTGCTCTTGGAGAGTGGCAGACAGAACCACACAGCACAACAGCACTATTCACCAGCTCCACCTACTGGCCAAAACAATGAAAAATAACTTTTTTTAATAAGTCTACCTACCCCAGTATTCTTTCTTTCTTTACAAACAAGACATTGTATAATAGCAATAATGCACTCCAGGGTGTGTATCGTGCTGGGATAATGTCACTTCTTGGGTGCTGGACGAACTTGGCCTACAGCCTTGTGCCCAACCACCCGAGGCGTGATGTTATCCCAGCACGACGCACACCCTGTCTTGCATTATTGTTTAATTATATGGCACTGGGAACTCACTCTCTCTCAAGTTCAGGAAACACTGCAAGAAACTTTTATTGAAATACACTGACGCCGAAAACCCCACTGAAATACATTGAAGCCCTTACCTCAGTCCATGGTTGGGCTTTGAAAAGTGAAGATGTGCTTGCAGTCCAAGGTACAGTATGGCGACAGACCTCCATTGGGTAAGTATGGGGTACGGGGGGGAGTGGGGTGGTGGGTCCTGAGTGGGATGGTAGGGGGTTGGGTAACGTCGGAATGGACAACGATGGACGTTTTTCTTTTTTACAAGGAAAAAATAACGAGGGAGTTTGCTGAACAGATGAGGACACTGGGAATTGAGCACCCCAGTGTCTGTACACTGTTTGGGGGTTACACAACAGACAAAATGGACAGACAGATGACACTGGGGATTGGGCACCCCTGTGTCTACATACTGTTTGGGGGTTACACAGTGCTCAACAATGGATAGATAGATGAGGACACTGGGGCATTGGGCACTCCCAGTGTTTGTATACTGTTTAGGGGAGGGGGGGGGTTACACAGCGGACAATGATGGATGGTTTCCTTTTTTTTTTTAGGATAAAAACAAGCATTTGTCAATGTCGAATGTTTGATGTATCGAAAGATGTCCACCTCTGCACCTTGTTTATGCCCTTGAGGTACTTGAACATATCTATCATGTTCCCCCACTCCCTCCTTTCCTCCAGTAAGTACATGTTGAGGTCCTTTTAATCTCTCCTGATTTGTTCTGTGTTGCAAGCCATGTACCATCTTGGTTGCCTTTCTGTGGACTGCCTCCACCCTGTCAATATCCTTGCACATTTGTGACCTCCAGAATTGCACACAGTACTGTAGGTGAGGCCTCAATAGTGCATTATACAATGGCATCACCACCTTGTGCCCTCTGCTAGTGATACCTCTGCCTATGCATCCCAGCATGCCACTGGCTGTCCTTGCAACATGTGTGCTTTGCTTTGACATCTTTTGGTCATCAGAACTGATAACTCCTAGGTCCCTTTCTTCTTTGGTGATCATCAGCACCTCCACCCCATCCTGTAACTCTCCACAGGTTTCCCTCTTCTCAGGTGCATTATTTGGGCTTCTTTGCATTGAACCTTAGTTGCCACTCCTCAGACTATTTTTTTAAGCCTCTCCATGTCCCTGCTCATTTTCTCTGCCCCTTCTGGAGTATTCACTCTGTTACAGATGTTGGTGTCATCTGCAAACAGGCAGACAGACCTTTCCTTCTAGCCCTTCTGCAATGCCTATAATGAAGACATTGAACAGGACTGGTCCCAGGACTTATCCCTGAGGTCCCTCGCTGGTCACCCCTTCTCCCCAGATTGGATTCCATTACCACCACCCTCTGCCTCCTGTCCATCAGTCAGTTTCTAACCCAGTTTATCAGCTGGTGCCCCGTTGCCAGACTACTCATCTTGTTAATCAGCCTTCTATGTTGGATGTTGTCAAAGGCTTTGCTGAAATCAAGGTAGGTGACATCAAACGTTCCTCCCTGATTTACTTCCTTAATGAGGCATTAGGGTTTTTAACCCTAATGCCCCACCCCCACCCTGCAGAGACTGACAGTCATTGGGGGTGTCCCTTTGAGTCGTTGGCCATAATGCTCATGCTATTCAACCCCCACCCTGCAGACACTGACAGGCATCGCGGTGTGCCTTGAGGTCTTCGGCCCTAAGGCTTACCCCATTCCATAATAAAATAAGCTGAGATGGGTGCAGTATAGGAGAATGGGGTAAATTTTTGGGCCAAAGACTCCAAGACACACCCCAATGTCTGTCACTTGCTGCAGGGTGGGGGTGGAATGGTGTGAGCATTATGGCTGACGACCCCAAGGCACACGCCCGATGCCTGTCAGTACCTACAGGGTTGGGGGTGGGGCATTATACTTGGAAACCCTAATGCCCCAGATGTTTGTTGGTATTTTCAGTCCAAATTTTCAACATGGGCTTTCTGGGACACCACCTTATGAACAGTGACACTATCATTTCGTTACTCAATCCCAAGAGGTGATTTCGCACAGTGGCTGCACCATTCAGCACCACAAGTGCTAAAACAAATTTTGGGCAGGATGTGAAAAATGACTGGTGTACTGTTCATGAGGAGGTGTGAAAAATGGCAATGTTGAAAATCTGGAGTGAAAATATGAGAAATTGGCAAAATTCTGGAGCTGCATAGAACTCAGTAACGATGCACCATAACGGTCATTTTTGGAATTTTTCACCAAATTTTCAACATGGGCTTTTGGGATGTCCCTCATGAACAGGTGCACTGTGATTTTGTTACTCCATTCCAAAAGTTGATTTCACACAGCAACTGTACCATTCTGCACAACTAGTACGAAAACACATTTCAGGCATGATGTGAAAAATGACAGCTATACTGTTCATAAGGATGTGTGAAAAATGGCAATGTTGAAAATCTGGAATGAAAATATAAAAATTGAAAGAGATTCACATTAGTGCATATAAACTGTGCAATGCATGCTATAGCATGATCATTTTTTTTTTGGAATTTATTCACCAAATTTGCAACATGGGCTTTCTGGGACCTCATCTCATGAACAATGGCACTGTCATTTCATTACTCGATCACAAAAGGTGATTCCACACAGCGACCATGAAATCACCTTTTGGGACAGAGGAACAAAATGACACCAACATGTTCACAAGGTGAGGTACCAAGAACCCCATGTTGAAAATGTGGGGACAAAATTCCTAAAAATGGCTGAGATATCAACCTAAGATGAAACCCCCATTGAGTCCCTTTATACAGGCTTACCCAATTCCTCAGTTCCTAGTTCATCTTTGAAGAGTGCAGACGTATCCTGGTCCAGTGAAGATCGTTGCTCCTGACATCTGTAGGGTAAGTATGGGGGGGTGCAGGGAGGTGGGTGTGCAGAGGGAGGGTTGGGGTGGTGAGGGGGGACTGGAGACACTACGCTGGAAGGTTTTCTTTTTACAGGTAAAATTTGAGAAAAAAAAGACTTTGGGTGGACGGTTTTTCTGTTTTACAGGGATTTTTTTTTAATGTTTAGGCACACTGGAGTGGGCTCCCAGTGTGCAACAACAGTGTCAATGTGTGTGTGTGTGTGTGTGTGTGTGGGGGTGGCATCCTATTGCCGACACAGGGATTTGGCATTCCTCGTTGTCGGCTAACAATATAGATGGGGTGGGGAGTGCCCATCCGACATCAGGGTAGGCATCCCAGTGTCAGAAAGGGAAATTGTTTAACCAGGAAAGAAACAGTAAGGGGGGGATGCTGATACAGGGATTGGGCACCCCGATGTTGGCAAGGGGTACAGACGGGTTGGGGGCCGCATCCAACACCGGGAGTAGGTATCCCGGTTTTGGAAAGGGGAAATTGTTTAACCAGGGGACACACACATACTAAGGGGCTGCAGGGAAAGGGGAAATTGTTTAACCACGAATGACACACCGAGCTGCAGCAGGGAACGGGGAAATTGTTTAACCAGGAAAGACACACTGAGCTGCAGCAGGGAACGGGGAAATTGTTTAACCAGGAAAGACACACTGAGCTGCAGCAGGGAATGAGAAAATTGTTTAACCAGGAAAGACACACTGAGCTGCAACAGGGAATGAGAAAATTGTTTAACCAGGAAAGACACACTGAGCTGCAACAGGGAACGAGGAAATTGTTTAATGAGGAAAGACACACTAAGCCATAGCAGGGAACGGGAAATTGTTTAACAAGGAAAGACACACTGAGCTGCAGCAGGGAATGGGGAGATTGTTTAATGAGGAAAGACATGCTAAGCCATAGCAGAGAACGGGGAAATTGTTTAACAAGGAAAGACGCACTGAGCTGCAGCAGGGAATGGGGAAATTGTTTAATGAGGAAAGACACGCTAAGCCACAGCAGGGAACGGGGAAATTGTTTAACGAGGAAAGACACACTAAGCCGCAGCTGAAGGGCTCACATTTCAAAGGACAGAGCCGCGTGCAGCATCGGCTCTGTCCTTTGAAATGTTTGCCGAGACCAGCCCCCTCAGCAAACCAGTGTCATCAGGACACTGCCTGCTCATCTGCCAGCCACAGACTGGCCCCTGCAGCACCACTGGCCATTGGGCTGGCACCCCTCGCACCTCTCTCTAGCAACTCTCATAACAACAAGTTCGTCTGCGCTTGCACGTATGATGAACTTAGAAAGGCATCCAGAATCACAATATATTTCTGAATCAAATGTTTTAGCTGTCTCTTTTTCTTGAAAAAGTTAGCTAGTTTGAATCCAACAATGAATACATCCTATAGATATATTCCCGAGACCGCCACTGAAAATCCGCAATATTTTAATGAAACTTACACCAATATATCTTGACTTTTGCTAAGTGGGAAGATCATTTCCACAAATTAATAGCCCAGCTAGTAGTTCAAATTCTGTGCTACCTGGTGGGTGGCCCGGATTCGTGCTGCGAACCTAATCCTATGCCCTGTGCCACTGGAGTTACAGGAACATTGAAGAAGCAGTTCTCTTAGACTACGCTGGGATGGACAGAATCTCTGTGCTGCCAATGCCCCTCCTGTGGAAGACTAGGGGTACCCTTGGACACTGTGGGTAACCATGAGACATCCAGCTCCCTTCCACTTGCAGCTTCGATGGCACTAGTGATTGAGAGGACGGCAGGACTTGCATGGGCAAGAGACTGTGCCTTGATCTGCGCATGGAGTCACGAACTTCCTCCACATCAACATTCCAAGTGTGTTTGGTCCCGATTCCTTCTTGGTACATCTATGAACTTGTGGTTGTGCCGAGACACACTTAGTTGCCTGGGAACCACTGTGGGGGGCTTTTCCACAAGGTGGGCAGTTTTGAGCAGGTCTGTCCCAGAACTGAAAGATCAAATCCTAGTAAGTGAATGAGCAAAGAAGTGCTGGATGACACAGACAGAGGAAGGGTGTTTGTGTGAGTGACTGTGTGTGGTGAACAATCAGAGACAGGGCAGAAAAAGAATATCCCCCGCCCTCAAAAAATTTGAGGTAAAAGAGGACCTAGAAAATATCTTAGTGTGACTCCATAATTCATATTGGGTTCAGAGGATTTACAAACCTTTAATAAGTGGAAAAGTTTTCAATTTTTCTAAACAAAATTAATCCAATCATTTTCGTCATCACTGTAGCATAAAATATTTTTTTTTCATGAGACGAGTACCTGCATAAAACACTATCTGCAAATCAGTTAATGTCACCACAAAAAACATGCCCTAATCCAGATATTTTTCTTTAAAAAAAAAAAAAAAGACAACTGCCTATAAACAAAAGTTTCATTTAAAAAAATTTGCTACAGTATGACCAATTGATTACACATGTTCCTATGCTCTGCTACTACTGTATGTTCAACACGGTTCTAAGAATGTCTTCCCTGAGTTTAGTAGGTTCCTAAAATAGAAAACAATGTTCTTTCAACATTCTGACCATCAGGTCTTCTTTATTTCTTCATTTAAAGATATTTTTACAGCATAACTTATTTGGCCCGATAGCTTATTTACAATAGGGTCCTTCGGGAATGTTCTATAAAGATAAACAATAACTGTGCTTACTTTTAAAAAGTCACTCTGACCCATACCCAGCTAGAGTGTGTGGTGGGGGTGGGGATTTCTAAATTTGATGACTGCAAGACACCTTTAAAGATCAACTCTAATATACCAGAAAAGCTTAAAAACACTACATCTACACCAATGATGTTTTAACCTTATTTTTAATAGTTATTTATTTTACTTCCCCCTGTTGTTGGTCTACTAAATATTGTAGATAATGCAGTATTTGTTTCACTGAGTCTTTCAAAATGTATCTGGCTCTCCCCTGCTAACCACACAACTGCTGATTTGATATCACAGTCTGTTGTCGTGGTGAGCACTATGATGTCATAAACAAAGGCACTGTGATGCCAACGGGCGGGGAGGTATATTTTTTTTCATACAGACATTTTAAGGCAGACTACTCATATGTGCTGCAAACCCTGGAAAATAACACTGAAACTGAAGCCTCTTATTTATCAAAGTACATTCTGAGTTGCAGAGCTGCTCTTCGAACAACTTTATGAGTCACACTCCCTCAGGAATGTGAAAGACCTAGCCTGGGAGAATGCAGGCACAAGTGGGTGATGTCTTAAATATGTGGACAATAAGAATAAAAAGCTTTAAAAGAAACACAGAGACTGCATGGATGGGTTAATGTCAGAGGAGTGCAAACAGTATGTTGACAAAATAACTTAGTCTTTTCTCCTACATGGCTGCTGCTAAGAACCGTCTTCCCAGACCCCACGGTTAACAAATTCTAAACCTTTGTGCACATCACAAAGTTTTTTAGAAAATAAAACCTATGCAAATATTTCTCAAGATCAACTGAAACGGGACACCACTAAACAGCATCTGCGACATCTCCTGTCCTTAGCCTTTCTGGATTAGCAGCACTAATTAACCTACTTGACGAAGTAGGGCTGACCAGAACCCCTTACCATGGCCTCTGGTCCATGCTGATCAAACAAATGTATTTATCAATTGACCAGAATTTAGAGGTACCAACTATTAATAATGACTGGCAAACTACGCAAGATTGCGTCAAAGAAACACCTACCTTCAGCACCAGTGCCACCCATACTTCAAACATACCGATCTTTGGTGAAACAGGAAATTAGCAAACTATCTGATGCACAATGAGGACATCACAAGAAGAGCTTAACACATGATGAAGAAGGAAAAGTTACTCGCCGTAGTACTTCTTATCTTCTAATGATTAGACAAGCCAGTGAAACTTGTGTATTATCTACTGCTGATGTGTGAGGCTCCAGAACTTAGAATATTTTTCAAAAGATGCTCTATGCACCGTGTGCCGGTCACGACAGTCCCAGTGTAGCATCCCCAGATCTTTGAGCTGAAGAGACCAAGGGGACTCTAGACCTAACTTGAAAAATATTTCAATGAAAGTGATCAGAAAAATTATTTAAAAGCTGCATTTTAAAATGCCCCAATAATATTGCTGCCTGTCAGCACAGTGGAAGCGCTACTGCTTGCGCAGATAGTGACCCAGGTTCAGGAGTGCACATGGGTCATCAAGGATCATCCAGGGGGAGGTATAGGAATGAGTGTCCCAGAGGACGCCTGCCGCCTCGTCCGGCATGGGAAGACAGCACTCTCTTCTACAATACCACCACCTGAGTGACTGCAGCTGGTAGAGGTGCAGGCAGGAGCCGTTGTGGGTGGGGAGATTTATTTATTTGTTTAAGATAACATAGGAATTACAACCCTTTGAGTCATGGAGTCATTTCCAAAGGCTCCACGTCAAATAAAAGCAAATACAATATCAAAAAACAGCAACAAAAACAGTTATTACAATAACAGCAATTATGACAAAAATGAAACAGGAAGATGTCGTACAGTGAGTTTACAACAGGCCAATATTAATATTGTCCTATACAGGCGGTAGATAAGTATAGTGATAGAAACACGTAGTTACAGTCCTTTAACTGGGTGTAGCCTCATGGGAGGCATTGTCAAAATAGTCTCAACACTGGTACAAAATTGACAATTGTCCTATACAGGTGGTAGCTAAGTGTAGTGGTAGATACACATTGTTACAGTCCTTATAAGAGGGTGCAGCCTCATGGGAGGCATTGTCAAAATAGTCTTAACACCGGTACAAGTTAGGATACTGATTGGATAAGCCTAAGGGCCAGTAGGCTGCAGAGGCGGTACTAAGGGGTGCTGCCTCAGGAGAGACACTGTCTTCGGCGCAGTCTCCTGACAGTGATGTGAGCATGCTCTGTATGCACATGCCACTGCTGTCCTAGCCCATAAAGTGTTCAAGGGAACCAGGGGATTGAAAAGTGTAAAAATACCACCCAAATGCAGTGGGATGAAGCGATAATCCTCTGCAGGCTCCACAATGCCTATTTGCATGGCCACTGATTTACGGTCATTAAAGTAATGAAATTCCATTTTCAAGACTTGAAATTCTTGGAATTACACCGGTGATTATCAGTCTAATTTCTGGATTCTACTGTCATACTTTTAGTATGTGTACAAATAATCATAATAAAAGAAAGTTTAAGATAGAAATAATGGGCTGGATATTCAAACTGC
Organism: Neoceratodus forsteri; assembly: GCA_016271365.2. Classification (NCBI taxonomy): domain Eukaryota; kingdom Metazoa; phylum Chordata; order Ceratodontiformes; family Ceratodontidae; genus Neoceratodus; species Neoceratodus forsteri. The sequence goes on from CM028134.1 coordinate 245,902,280, forward strand.
GCCATTCTGTGGCGCAAGCCCTTGCGCTGCTCAAAAAAAGTTGCACAGGGGTGTGGCTGGGGTGATATTCAACGGAGTTGCGCTATTGAGCAACTCCTTTGAATATCGCCCCCCCAGGCCACAGCCACTGTGCATGGCGCAGTGGAACTTGCGCCACCGCAAGTGGTCAGAATGGAGCATTCAGATGCAGTGGTGCAAGTTCCATTGCGCCATGCGCAAATTTCCGATATTCAAAAGGTGACATGCAAATGGGGCCATAATTTATGCAAGGTGCATGGGGGGCCATTTGCATCTAATTTCGGCCCCATTTGCATGCCATTAGCATGCAGGTGCATCCATCCCTGGCGACTTTAGCCTGGCGCCCTGCCAGAGCAGCAGCCACATAAGGACCGATGCCCCTGCAGCGGATCGCGGGCATGAGTAAATCTCCCCGACTGGCCCGATCGCGGGCATAACAAATGACCCGACTGGCCCGATCGCGGGCATAACGAAATGACCCCCGACTGGCCTGATCGCGGGCATAACAGAAATCACCCCCGACTGGCTGATCGTGGGCAGAATGGACTTCAAACCCCCGACTAGCCGATTCGCGGCAGAATGGAATTCAACCCCAAAGACCAATATCCCTGGTGGTCAGTGGACGTGAAGCCCGATTGCGGGCATGGTCAAACCCCCTCAGGTCCAATTTCCCTGGTGATCTAGTAGCCCCACCCACCACCCATGGAGCCCCACCCCGCTCCCCTCCGTCAGCGGTGAGCAGCACCCACCGCCTGCCGCCCTGCCAGCCTGACAGCTCGATAGGGCTGCAAGCCCACTGGTTCAGAGCAAGAGCCAATGGGCATGCAGCCCATACCCGTATAAGGCAGTCCAGATATGGAATGGACATTCACATATCTGGACTACTGCTCTGTTATCGTTTCTGCGTCCAGTGGCTCTTGCTGAGCAAGCATGCTGGCCCTGTCAGCTGTCAGTCATGACGGCGAAGGCGGCAAGCGAGTGAGGTGCTGCCGCCACCGGCTGGCCCAGGGGGCGGGGGTGGTGTGGCTCCGTGGGTGGGTGGGGTGGGGGCCACTAGATCACCAGGAGGGAATTGGACCGAGGTTTATTTCTTATGCCGCGATCGGGCTTCATGATCCACTGGACCACCAGGATATTGGTCTTTGGGGAGGTTGGACTCCGTTCTGCCCGCGATCGGGCTAGTCGGGGGGTTTGAGCGTCGTTCTGCCCGCGATCGAGCTAGTCGGGGGTTTGAACTCCGCTCTGCCCACAATCGGCCAGTCGGGGGAGTTCCTTTCTGTTATGCCAGCGATCGGGCCACTCGGGGCGTTTCTGTTATGCCCGCGATCGGGCCAGTGGGGGTTCATTTCTGTTATGCCCTCGATCGGGCCAGTCGGGAGGTCATTTTCTGTTATGCCAGCGATCGAGCCAGTCGGAGGGTCATTTCTGTTATGCTCGCAATCGGACCAGTCGGGGTCATTTTGTTATGCCTCGATTGGGCCAGTTGGGGGTCATTTCTGTTATGCCCGTGATCGGGCCACCGGGGGTCATTTCTGTTATGCCCGCGATCGGGCCAGTCGGGGGTTCATGTATGTTATGCCTGCGCGGGCCAGTCGGGGAGTGAGATCTGCCGCGATCGGGCTAGTGGGGGTGTTCTGCCGCAATCGGCCTCGGGGGTGTTATGCCCGCGATCTGGCTGCAGGGGACACAGGAACAGTGGAGGGCCACCCACAGGTGGCAGCTGCTGTGTTGCACCCTGCAATGCGGCAGCTCACCTGTGGGTGGCCCTCAACTTAATCCTTTTTTTTTTGGCTCAAAGTTGTGCAGGCACAGGTAAGGGGTTGCGCCTGCACAACTCTGCACAGCCCGGCTGAATATCGGGCTGTGCAGTTTATTCATGGTTCTTCCCCCTCCGGTTGAGCATGCCTTATTTAGCATTGCTCTGTTGCTCAGCATGACTTGGGGGGGGGGTGCAACTGCCTCCTGCTGAATATCGCAGAATGGCGCAATTTCGGACTTGCGCATGTCGCAACCCTTTTGAATATCCAGCCCAATGTTTTTAATTCAGTTTTTTTTCTGAAAGTGACTTACTTATACCATCTCTGGTTCTCTTGTCAATACCTCCTAGAGGTGTCAATGGTCAGGTATTAAAATTATTACTTATATTAGTGCTGACAGCAAAGAAGGGAGTTACTAAGAGGTGGCTGCAGACGTCTCCCCACAAAAATCTTTATGGACTAGGGTGGTAAATAATATATACCAGAAGGAGACTTTAAAGGCAACCATCCAGGGGAAAAAGGAAAGGAATTAGATATTTTGGAGAAGGTGGGTAACATATCAGTTTGAAGCAGACCCAGAATTTGTTCCATAAAATTGATTCTCCATTAGCCTATCAGTAACTGGAAATGGCCAATCATGACATTCTATCCCAAGGGTGGAATAAGGTGGAGGGGGCACTCGTGCACACCCTGCGAAATGTGGTTTTAAGTTATGTCAAATATTGTGCTGGCTAACCCAATTACATCTGCTGCAAGTCATAACTATCCTGGACCAGGCTACTAAAGTATGTCTATTGCTCTGTTGTTCTGTAATTCTTGTACCATATAATATAGTGGGACAATAAACTTCTGAATATAAAATAATAATAGAAGGTTTAAGATACAGAGCATTAAATGAATCAAACTGAACATCAAACAGGAAGCAATTATAACAAAAATACAAGTTCTGTAGATTTACTGATCTGGTAAAAAAATGCCAAATTCTGTGAAATTCTTTGTTTTTATCGGTGTGCAGACAGGCCAAATTATGGAATTTTACCAGGTTTTCCAGTAAAAAAACGATAATCAGTGGCCTTGCTTCTTGTGCACTTGCCTTCAACCAAGCATGACGTCAGACAGGGCTTTAGGAACCCCAACAGTCCCACCTCAGGAGGAAAACTGGAGGAATGGCAGTAAAGGAACAAGCCACAGAGATGGCAGGTGATGGGGCTAGGAGGCTGACTGCAAATGGGGGCAAGTCAAATAGAGGGAGGAAAAACGTAAAGTACAAAACAAAATACCCAAATGATTCTTCAGAACCTAATTACTCTATCCTAAAAAGTGGAGTCAGGGAAGGGAAGTTTAACTGGCTATCTTAATTCACTGGAAGAAAGGATGTTACTATGGCGATGAGAAACATTTCCTTCTAATTACAGGACTTACAATAGCCCTGTCAACTTGCGCCGACTCTAAGCAGTACAGTTGGAGGGTTTAGGATTACATTGGGAAAAGTTTCTGACATACAGAAATCACAAACCTAATATTCTTTATTCCCTGTGTGTCCAGGCAATAATAAGATGTGAATGTGTAGACTATGGGCCAGGGAGCAGCTTTACAAATTTATGCCAGTGGCACATTCCTTCTCGCTGCCACTGATGCTGCTGTACTCCTAGTGCAGTGTGCTGTAATGCTAGTCAGTGGTACGTTTCCCACCTTGGAGCAGCAGAAAGTTATTGTTGGATAATATTCATCTTTATGTGGTCTGCTTAGAGGCTGAGTGTCCCTTTGACAACGCACATACAGTTTCTTTTTACTGTTCCTCATGCCTTCTGTTCTGTTCTTGTAAAAACCTAGGGCCCTTCTTAAATCCAATGTATGGCATGCCTTCCTCCTATCTACTGGCATGTGGCACTGGGAAATTCACTGGCAAGGTAATAGGCTAATCCAAATGGAATTCTGACACTACCTTTTTGAAGAACTGAGCACCTGTTTTGAACACCACTTTCTCTTTGAGGAAAATAAAGTATGAGGAATTAAAGCTGAGTGCTTATAACTCCCTGAACCTACTTGATGAAGTAAAGGCTATCAGGAATAAACTTTACCAGGTGAAATACCTCAGCTCAGTAGTGGCCGTAGGTTGAAATGGATAGTTCATTGAGTGAGAACTAGATTTTGTTCCCAAGCTCGTATAGGTTTCTTTATAAGGATATATATATATATATATATATATATATATATATGTGTGTGTGTGTGTGTGTGTGTGTGTGTGTGTGTGTGAGAGAGAGACCCTTAAAGAAGCTCTTTAACACTGGATGTGCAAATAAAGTTCTGCTGAGGTATTAAAGAGCACCTTTCTTGGTGCTAAAAAGTAGAAAAGTGGAGCTCCCTTACCACAATGGAAGGTCCACCACACTGTTTAACATTTTTTTCTATTAGCCCACAGAGGATGGGAAGGGATCATAATTTGCCCCGAGGGACTGGCAGAATGATCCCTTTCCACTTTCTGATTCTGTGATCCGACCCCACGCTCCGTTTTCTGACATATGCATGGGGAAAACATGGGGACATGCTCCATTCACTTGAATACTATAGAGATGTCACAAAACGGCCAAGCACGAGGGCAGATCCTACAGTAATCATAGGAGAAAAAAATGCCAGCCAGCAGCCTTTTCACCTGCCTTCACAGTACTCCACCCTTCTTTGCTCACACATAATATGGCTACCCAAGCATAATTTCTCACCACAGTGTTTGAAAAAAGGCCCTGATTCAGTCAGTACAACTACTGCTGCATATCTCTCCCAATTCCGAGTCACAGGCTTCCAATACGCCTTAGGCTTAGCTCTGGGCTCCTGCCACACAAAAAGAATAGGCTGGGGAAAAACATCCAATCTCAGAGCTGTCCCTCCTTCTATCATTGTCATACTGCTTGTTGATCTCCGCTCCAGTGGAATCTACTAAAACAGCACCACCTACTGACCACATAGCAAAGTGAATGAGTCATTTTTCACAATGTACACCTGCACTGTAAAAACAACAACAACAAAAAAAACATTAAATATAGCATAGGTGCATGGGGAGGAATGTGTAATGAGAACCTCATGTACATCCGAAGTATGGGATGCTACATAAACCCTGAGAGCGAAGCCCAAGGGGTTTATCAAAGTATCCCACACAGAGGGTGTGCATAAAATTGTTATATACTTCTCCCCATGTGTTGTTTTATGTAATTGCTGGGGACTCTTTTTTTGCCAACTACTGCAGCAGAAACAAAGCTTTGGAAAACAACAGACTTGTGTGAAGTGTAGTTTATTTTAACATTTTTTCTTCATAGAGAACGTTGTTAATATCCTGTTTGTCTTTTAGGCAAATATTAAATTACGGTAAGTTTTACAGTGCAAAACTGGGTAAGAAGGCTGATATCTGAAATCTGCTGTCCATGGTAATATGCTAATAACAGGAGCTCACAGGTTGGCGGAGTCTACTGAGAAGTGAGAGGAATTGTTAGTGAGACTGCAGTTCTGATTTTATGGGTGTTTGACGGAAAGGTCGTCAGCTATTGTCTGCCTAATGAGTGTGTAGTCTTGTGGGAACAGTCGCACGGCTCAAAGAGCACGAGTGCACTTTCACTTTCCATAGGGAAAGCTGGCATGTGTTCGCTGTTATAACCCACAGGATATAATGGCAAATTATAACCAACTTTTCCTATGGAAACAAGCATTTGTCCATGCCAAATGTTGATTGCGTTGGACTGCTGAGCTCGCTCAGTGGCCCTCTGTCACTGGCTCAGTCTGTTTGTCCCAGTGCTGCAGGCTGCTCTGTTGAACGGGGCTGCTGCCTGCTTTGGCACCTTGTTCTGCCGAGGAAGAAATCCGCAGCTGTCCTGACAGAGCTCCATTGAGGTGGCCCACTCCTCCTCTCTCACTCGCTTATTCTGTTTCTCCTGGCGCTGCAGGCTGCCCTTTTGTACTGGGCTCCTGTCTGTGTTGGTGGCTTTTTCTGCCCACAAAGAAATCCACAGCTGTTCCGACAGAGCTCAGTTGAGGTCGCTCACTCCCCCTGTCTCACTCACTCCTTCTGGTTCTCCCGCGCTGCAGGCTGCCCTTTTGTACTAGGCTTCTGCCTCTGTTGGCGCCTCTTTCTGCCAACAAAGAAATATGCAGCACTCCCGACAAAGTTCCATTGAGCTCGCTCACTCCCCTTCTCTCACTCACTCATTCCGTTTCTGCTGGTGCTGCAGGCTGCCCTTGTCTACTGGGCTCCTGCCTGCGTTGCTGCCTTCTTATGCCCACAAAGAAACTTGCAGCAGTTACAATACAGGTCCGCTGAGCTCGCTCACTCACTCATTCTGGTTTTCCTGCCAATGCAGGGTGCCCTTTTGTACTGTGCCCCTGCGTGCATTGCTGCATTTTTCTGCCCACAAACAAATCTGCAGCAGTCCCAACAGAGCTCCGTTGAGCTCACTGACTCCCCCTCCCTCACTCGCTCGTTCTGTGTCTCCTGGCGCTGCAGGCTGCCCTTTTGTACTGGGCTCCTGCCTGCATTGGCAGCTTTTTCTGGCCAGAAAGAAATCTGAAGGAGTCCCGACACAGCTCCACTGAGCTCGCTCACTCCCCCTCTGTCACTCACGCATTCCGTTTCTGCCGGCGCTGCAAGCTGGCCTTTTGTACTGGGCTCTTGCCTGCATTTTCTGCCCACAAAGAAATCCGCAGCAGTCACAATAGAGCTCCGTTGAGCACGCTCACTACCACTCTGTCACTTGCTCGTTCCGTTTCTCTTGGCGCCACAGACTGCGCTTTTGTATGGGGCTCCTGGCTGCGTTGGCACCTTTGTCCACAAAGCAATCCGCAGCTGTCCCGACAGAGCTCCATTGAGGTCACTCAGTTTCCCTCTCTCATGCACTCATTCTGTTTGTCCTGGCGCTGCAAGCTGCCCTTTTGTCCGGGGCTCCTGCCTGCACTGGCACCTTTTTCTGCCCACAAAGAAATCCACAGCAGTCCTGATAGAGCTCCGTTGAGCTCACCAAGTCACCCTGTCTCACTCACTCGTACTGTTTCTCCCACAGATGCAGGCTGGCCTTTTGTACTGGGCCCCTGCCTGCACTGACACCTTTTTCTGCCCTCAAAGAAATCCACAGCAGTCCTGACAGCGCTTCCGTGAGTTCGCTCACTCCCCCTCCCTCAGTTGCTCTCTCGTTGTGTTTCTCCCAGTGCTGCAGGCTGCCCTTTGGTACTGGGCTCTTGTGTTGGGGCCTTTGTCTGCCCACAAACAAATCCGCAGCAGTCCTGACAGAGCTCAGTTGAGCTGAGTCACTTGCCCCTCTCACTCAGTCGATCTTAATCTGTCCCGAACACTGATTTCCCAGAGTGACCGTGCTATTCTCTGGCAGGAGTGCAAAAACATATTTTAGCCAGGATATGAAAAATGACAACTGTAGTGTTCATAAGGAGGTGTGAAAAAATGCCACTGTTGAAAATGTGGCGTGACAATATTACAAATTTGCGAAGTTACAAGGGTGCATGGAAACAGTTCAAGCAGCGCATGTAACACAGTCATGTTATGGAGTTTCGTCACCAAATTTTCAACAGAGGGATTTTAAGACCTCTGCTCATGAACAGTGCCACTGTCATTTTCTTAATCTGTCCCGAACACTGATTTCCCACAGTAACCACGTTATTCTGCGCCGGAACTGTGAAAACACATTTCGGTCAGGATGTGAAAAATGACAGCTGTACTGCTTATGAGGAAGTGTGAAAAAATGTCACTGCTGAAAATCTGGTGTGACAATATTACAAATCTGCGAAGTTACAAGGGTGCGTGGAAAGTGTGCAACGCACACTTATAACACTGTCAATTGATGGGCTATCATCACCAAATTTTCAACATAGGCATTTTAGGACCTCTGCTCATGAACAGTATCATTGTCATTTTCTTAATCTGTCCCGAACAGTGATTTCCCACAGCGACTGCTGTATTCTGTGCCGGAAGTGCGAAAACACATTTCAGCCAGGATGGGAAAAATGACAGCTGTACTGTTCATAAGAAGGTCTGGGAAAATGGCAATGTTGAAAATCTGGAGTGAAAATATTATAAATTCACGAAGTTACGAGCGTGTGTGCGTGCCAACTGCGCAACGCACGCTTGTAACACAGTCATTTTATGGAGTATCATTACCAAATTTTCAATATAGGCATTTTAGGACCTCTACTCATGAACAGTGTCACTGTCATTTTCTTAATCCGTCCTGAACACTGATTTCCCACAGTGACCGCGCTATTCTGCGACAGAAATGCGAAAACACATTTCAGCCAGGATGTGAACAATGACAGCTGACTGTTCACAAGGAGATACAAAATGCCAATGTTGAAAATCTGGCATAAAAATATTACCAAATTCAGTGAGATTCTGGCGATGGTAACAACTGCTACACTGCGCTCGTAAAACAGTCAGTTTTGGATTTTTCCCACAAATTTGCAACATAGGCTTTTTGAGAGACCACCCCATGAACACTGGCACTGTTATTTCGTTAATCAGCCCTGAAGGGTGATTCCGTGCAGTGACCGAGAAACCACCTTTCGGGGCCAATTAACGACATGACAGTTCAAGGATTCATGAGGAGGGGTCCCAAAAACTCCATGTTGAAAATTTGGTGAAAACATTCCCAAAAATGCCCGAGATATGCACTAAAGTTGAAAAAACCCTATTCATTACATTGTACAGCTTACCGGCATTTCCTCAGTTTGCGGTCTACTTTGAAGAGTGCAGACGTGTTCCCGGTCCACCGAAGATCGTCGCGCCGGACTCTAGAGGTAAGTATGGGGTGGGGGTGTGGGAGGCAGGGTGCGCAGTGGGTGGGTGCGGGTTGTGGGAGGGGGGCCTGGGAGAGCTCCGAGGGACAGTTTTTTTCTTCACAGGGTGAGAAAAAAAAAATTAAGACATCGGGAGACCATTTTCCTCTTTAACAGGTGCTTTGACATGCTGGGGTGGGCTCCCAGTGTGCCACCTGTGTGGGTGGGTGGGTGCGTTAGCCGACGGGGGACTGGGCACCCCATCGGCAAACAAGGAAAGGGGAAGGGGAGCTGCAGGAGCAGAGGGGGATTGGGCACCCCCTCGGCTATAGAAACAGAAGGGGGGCATCATTATGCCACGGGGTTTGGGCACCCCATTGGCAGGAACAACATGGGAGGGTATCATTATGCGGCAGGGATTGGGCTCTGTCGGCAGGAACAAAAATAGAGGTATCATTATGCCGGCGGGAGTTGGGCACCTATAAGCAGGAACAACATGAGGGGGGTATCATTATGCTGGCGGTGATTGGGCACCCGTCGGCTGGAACAACATGGAAGTTACAGAATGCCGACGAGAGTGGCTCCCAGTTGGCAAGTAAACACGGTGGGGGAGAATGATATTGTTTGTAAACAAGGCGCAACCGCCACCATGTTCACAAACAATATCAGGTGTCATCATCCCGCCCTGCAATGACGGGTTGCTCCCTCATTGCACCGGATGGCTGACACTGCAATGACGAGGCAGCCCCTGATTGCAGCGGCTGATTTTAAGAAAGTTGTGGCATGCTGGCTGAACTAATGTCAGCAGCAGCGTGCCATGGCATTGGGGAATGGGGGACAAGCCTTTGCAGGCTGTTGTGGCATTGGGCACAACAGTGCCATGCCTCTACAACCTGCTTGTGGAGAAAGCTGACGCAACAGGTTTCTTGCGCATGCGTGCAATCAACATAAAAAACAGTCACCAGTTATTACAGTATTTGTAGAAGGTTTTTTTTTGCCTACACAAAAAAACCCTTGGATACTAATAATAATACACATATACTCAAGGATGTGGTATATCATGGGATGTTACCATTTCTCAGAACTACAGCCTCGTAACTCACAACACACCCAAGGCATGACAATAATCCATGTAACCCATGATATTTATTAATTTAGGTTTGTTTGTTTTTTTACCAGATAATGCACTAACGCTGCAAACAGGACAGAAATCAGGAGGGGAATTTTACAGTACTGAATGGAGCAGTTTGCACTGAGGCATAAGAGAGATGTGTTTTAGTGTTTTTTTTAATTCCCTTTTGTTTTCCACCAGGTCGGGGCCTGAGTGGTCTGGCCTGACTCATAGAACATCACAAGGAACTGCTTAGTTTAATAATAACAGGAGATACAGGATTTTGTACAAAAAAGGGTTTGTTAGTACTGCTTAATTTTGGCGCACATTTTTGATCAGAGCGCCGATAGCACAGAGTAGCCATCGGGAGGGAACAAAGCAGGCTGAGTAAGTCAGGTGGGAGTAAATCTTACAAGAGTTAGTTAACTGGACTGTTGTGAGGTAGGTGGGGAGCATTACAAAAATACCCAAATTAAACTAACCTGTGGTGAGTATTTCTTTTCTCCTCCAGCAGGATAACATCAGCACTGGGTCAGTGCTCTAGAGGAGGGTCACGTGACCAGCATAGGCCAACCAGCAGAGAGCAGGATGACCCACTCAGGGGAAGGTCCCAAGAAGAGGTTAAAAGGAAGCACTTCTAATGTGTCCCATACATGTTCATGTCCCAGCATGTGAGTGGAACAGCACAGGAGTGGAACAGAAATAACCCCAGTGTTGGCAGAAGGAAGTGAGGGACTCTGCTGGTCAGCTAAGGTAAGCTGCCTGTTTGCTCCTGTTGTTGCAGTCACTGCCGGGACAGGTGGAAGCTAAAAGGTAGATCAAAACTGGGAATAGGATCAATACCCTATCTAAGGTAGGTGTACAAAGGGGAAATAACATACAATAAAAGGAAGTTAGAAAAACCCTTTTTAGGGTAAGGGTAAATAAGTATTTCCAAGTAACAACAGAGAGAGCAGAAACTAGGAATGTTGGGAGTGGTGCAGTGCAGTGGCAGTGGAGTGGCAGTTTTCAGAGACACCTTCTGGAGACTGCAGTGCTGCTCCATCTGCATGCAACTCTCTGGGTTGAGAGAAGAGGTCACTAGACTCAAGGCTGAGCTAGCTAGGATTCCTTTCCCACCCAGGGACCACCAAGTCAGCCACCAATACCTCAGAGGATGCCAGGGAGGAGGAGGAATGGCTAGATGATGGTGGGCTCTGAAAGGGTGGAGTAGATGAGTCAGAGACACATTCTTCAACATGTACCACTACAAAATTCCTGCAGTGCTCTGGCAGGGCAGCACTGCCGAGAGGAGGCACCCGAGGTAGTGACCAGGGAGGATGTGAGGGTCCTCCACAGTGGAATCCCCAAGGAGAATGTTAGGGGATCCCAGAGGAAGAGGAATAAACTTCTGGTGGGGGATTCAACTGTGAGGTGGATAGATTTGGGAATGGGAAGGTGGGGGAGAGGAGATCTCGAGATGGAAACAGATCCTGGGGATTGCTAGGGTAGTAGAATGTAAAGGGGAGCGGGATGTCACTGTTCACCTGGGGACAAAAGAAAAATTTACTCACCTTAGTAATTGTGTTTCTTCTAATGGAGTCTTGCTGTATTCTGACAATCTGCAGTTAGACCCAGCCTTTAAACTGCCCTGGAGAGTATAGGGTTAATTTTCTATGCAGTTCATAGAACGTTGAGCTCGAGCTCAGTTGAGGTCTCTGTCTGCAGCACTTTGAAACCCAACCGCTAGATTCTTACGAGCAAACACTCACTGACTGACTATGTGGAAATTGTAAAATTTTTAACTAGCCAACTGGCAACAAAAAGTTTTGGATTCCCAAAGGATGACTCAAGTCAGGAAACCCAAAACAAAAAACCTATCCAAATAAAGATTATAATATAAGCACCCAAGTAAAAAAGGGGGGGGTGTTGAAGACACCCCTGGGGTGCAACACTGCACCTGCCCACCCACTTCCCAAAACAGGTTCTGAGAGGGGAGGCAGGAAGGGAGGTCAGAATACAGCAAGACTCCATTAGAAGAAACACAATTACTAAGGTGAGTAATGTTTTTCTTCAAACAACATGAAGTCTTGCTGTATTCTGACACTCTGCAGACTACCAAGCAGTACCTCCATGGAGGAAGGACAGAACCTACATTGGGAATAGGCTCTGAAGTATTGCTGTGCCAAACCGAGCATCACTCCTAGCCTGGATATCCAGAGAGTAATGCTTGTTAAAGGTATGGACTGTTTTCCAGATGGCTGCTTGGCAAATTTCTAATAGAGGGATATCCCTGGCAGCAGCCAGGGAAGCAGCTGTACCTCTTGTGGAATGAGCCCTCAGGCATGAGGGTGGAATTTTTCCCAGTTTCTCACAGCTGAATTGTATACAAGAAACAATCCACCTGGCAATAGTTCTCTTGGTGGCAGGTTTGCCCTTTCCCACTTCCTCAAAAGAGGAACAACTGGAGGGAATCAAACCTGTGACCCTTAGTACGCTCTACATAGTAGCTAAGGGCTCTTTTAACATCTAAACTGTGTAGCCTCCTCTCCCCTGAGGAAGAATAACCAGTGAAGAAAACAGGGACAGACATGGACTGATTCAAATGGAAGTCTGAAACCACTTTGGGCAAGAACCTCCTATTGGTTCTAAGGACCACTTTATCTCTATGGAATGAGATAAAATCAGGTTCCACTGACAGGGCTCGCAATTCACTGATACGTCTGGCAGAGGTAATGGCTACCAAAAACACAGCTTTCCAAGTCAAGTAGTTAAGCTCTGCTGAAGACATAGATTCAAATGGGGGTTGCATAAGTTGAGCAATGTAAACATTTATGTCCCAGGCAGGGGCAGGATCCCTAAAGGGAGGATTGGTATGAAGCAATCCCTTGAAAAACTTGCAGAATACAGGGTGAGATGACAATGAGGAAGGCTTTCCCACTGACAGAAAAGCAGAAACAGCTGACAAGTGTACCTTGAGAGTAGCTGGTCTGAGGCCTAGACCATTAAGATGGACCAGATAATCCAGAACTGTAGGCAATTCAGCAGTGTCTGGGGATATATGCTTCTTGGAACACCAAATGCTGACTCTCTTCCATTTGGAGGCATAAGTCTTTCTGGTGGCAGGCTTCCAAGAGGCTTTGAGAATATCCGGAACCCCTTGGGGCAGATGCAAATCTGCATACTCTAGCTCTTCAAGAGCCATGCCTTGAGATTGAGGGACTGAAGATTAGGGTACCAAATCCTCCCCAAGAGGAGGTTAACAGGTTGTAATTCCTGGGAAGAGACAGGGGAGGATGGACTGCCAGGGACAGTAAGAGTGGGTACCAGGGCTGCCTGGCCCAATCTGGAGCAATCAGAATCACTTTGCAGGGTTGTGACCTCACTTTGACAAGAACCTTGAACAGTAGAGGAAAGGGAGGGAAGGCATAGAGAAATTTCCCTTCCCAGTTCAACATCAGAACATCCAGAGGGACTGAGCCCAAGACTGGGGGTTTGCAACAAAACAGAGGAGTTGGTGATTGTCCGGGGCTGCAAAGAGATCTATCTCTGGAGTGCCCCACCTTGAGAAAATCACTTTTAATACCAGAGGGTCCAGGGTCCATTCATGATGGCCCCGGGAGATCCTGCTCAGTGCATCTGCTAGCACATTGTCCTTCCCTGGAAGGTGGACTACTATCAGAGAGGTCTGCAGAGAATAAGCCAGGGACCACAACTTCATGGCTTCTGTGCACAAGGCCGTGGACCGAGTGCCTCCCTGCTTGTTGATGTACCACATGGTGGTGGTGTTGTCTGTTCTGATCTGAACCACCTTGTTCTGCACTGACTGACAGAAAGCTTGCAGGGCCAGAAAAACTGCCCTGAGTTCCAGGAGATTGATATAAAGAAGGGATTCCTGAGGGGACCACAGTCCCTGGGCTGTGAGGCCCCAGATGGGCTCCCCACCCCAAAAGGGAAGCATCTGTGGTAAGGACCACTGAATGAGACTGAGTAACAAATGGGACCCCTTCCCTTAAATAGTCCTGATCCTGCCACCACTGAAGGGCTTGGATCAGTGTCCGAGTCACTGGAATCAGTTTGGTAAGAGGATCCTTCTTTTGGGGCCAAAAGGCCCTTAGATGGAACTGAATGTCCCTCATCTGGAATCTTGCCCCTTGGACCACTGCTGTAGAAGCTGCCGTGTGGCCCAAGAGTTGAAGGAAATACCTTGCTGGTCGGGATACCTGAAGGCTGAAGGAGGAAGCCAGTTCTATAAGAACTCTTGCCCTTTCCAGGGGAAGAAAGGCTCTTGCTTTGACAGTATCCAGCTCTGCCCCTATAAAGGTAAGAAGCTGGACCAGTTTGAGAACCGACTTGGGGAGGTTGAGAAGAAATCTCAGGGAAGTAAGCACTTGCTGGGTCACTTGCAGGTCTAACTTGACTTGGTCTGGAGACTGACCCACTAGGAGCCAGTCGTCCAGATATGGAAAAATGGAAATCTTTTGCTGTCTTAAAAAGGCAACTACTACTGCCAGGCACTTTGTGAAAATCCTTGGAGCTGATGTTAGGCCAAAGGGCATTGCTTTGAACTGGTAATGGCCTGAGGGCAACTTGAACCTAAGGTACTTTCTGTGGGAGCACCTGATGGGGATGTGAAAGTAGGCATCTTTGAGGTCCAGGGAGGCTAGTCAGTCCCCTGGCCTTAGAGAGGGAAGAATTATTCCCAGAGTCACCATCTTGAACCTTAGTTTTAAAAGATGTTTGTTCAGGTATCTTAGATATCGGATGGGTCGCCACTCCCCTGTCTTTTTTGGGGTAAGGAAGTACCTGGAGTACAGATCTTTGCCCCAGTGTAGGGTAGAAACTCTCTCTATGGCTTCTAAGGCCAGAAGAGATGAAACCTCTGCCTCTAGGGCAAGAGTTTCGGAGAGACTTGCAGGTGGAAAAGATCTGACTCTCATCTTCGGAAATTTTTTGAAGCTGAGAACCAGTCCCTGGTTTACTACTTCGAGGACCCATTTGTCTGAAGTAACAGACACCCAGTCCTTGATGAAGTAAGCCAGCCTGCTCCTCACAGGGATAGGAGAGTCGACCCGGGCAGACCCATCAGGGTGTCTGCTTGGCAGGGGCCTTAGGCTGAGGAGTGGATGCAGCCCTGCTCATCCCCTTTCTGCCTCTTCCTCTGAAGAACCCCTTCTGCGAAAAGGGAGAAGAGGCCTGCGCTTGGTAGAAAGGCCTATGAAAAGGCCTGCCCCTGCCCATAGATTGCTGCCTTTGAGGAGTTGCCTGCCTCTCCTTGGCCTGTGCGCTCCTGTAAGTGGTCCTATATTCCTCCATCTTCTTCATGTAATTCTCTGTCTGCTCCCCAAACAGAGAATTACCTTCCACAGGGAAATCCATGGCCTTAGCCTGGGTGTCCTGTGAGAGGCTAGTACATTTGAGCCAAGCCAATCTCCGAAGAGCCACAGATGTAGCCATGACTCTTGATGACACATCATTGGAGTCCACAGCAGCATGAAACTGTACCTTAGATGCCTCAATCCCATCCGCAGCCACCTCCTCCAGCTCCTTGGACAGCTGGGGGGAGGCCTGTTTAGCCAGTGCCAGTACAGTGTCCCACCTGGACTTCTGGTACCTGGCTGCATAGGCCATGTAATTAGCCTGCCTGAGTCCCAAAGAGGATGCCATGTATTGCTTCTTTGCCAAGGCATCCATCCTCCTGGAGTCTTTATCTGGGGGGTGTGAAGCCAAGTGAACATTAGCCCTGTCACAGGCGGCAGCCTGCACGGCCCCAACATGGCTGCACTGCTGGTAGAAAAACTCTGTGTCTGAGCCTGACAAGGTATACCTCTTGTCCATTCTTCTATCAACAGGAGGTACAGAATTAGGAGGAAAATTTTTTGTGTCCGTTTCCCAAAAGATTTGTGCAGGGGAACAGACAGCCTCCTGGACTCTGGGATGTCCATCATTTCAACAAAATCAGGCTCTTATTGATCCTCTGTAGCTTCCTCCATAGGGAGCTGGAGAGTTTCAGCCACTTTCCTATAGAACAGATAGTGGGAAGGGGAGGGGACTCAGAGAGCCTAGGAGGGGAAACACCAGAAGGTCTGTCTGGGGAGATGTCCGGTTCAATGGGCACATCCAGACTTTCTGCTCCATCATAACCATGATCTTGTTCATAATCCCCCTCCTCCTCAAATTCCGGTTCATAAAAATCTTCAGGGGCATAATCTTGAACTGGTGGAACCGATCGAACCAAGCCCCTAGCTAACGGAGCCGGATTGGACGGAACCGGGTGAAGCGATTCCACAATCCGAATTGCTCGGGCAATCTCATCAGCAGTCGGAACATGAACCTCCAGATCCGAACCGGCTGACTTGCCTTTACGTCTCCTTTTTGTAGGAACTGATCCCTCAGGATCGGCTCTCCTCTTGCCCAAAGAAGTATCGCCCTGGTCAGAGGGCACTCCTTCTGGTTCGGTCGGAACCTAACCGGGCTGGCCATCCGGGTCAGCGGACTTCTCAGCCTCCTTTTCCCTAAGCCTACCTAATCTTTTCTCCAGGGTAGACTTAAGAAAGTTTTTACAAATTTGGCAGTCTGTATCGAGGTGTTCAAACCCCAGACAATAAACACAGGTGGTATGGGGATCAGCCTTAGCAAAGACCTCCCCACACTCACTGCAGCGTTGAAACCCAGTGGGCCCGTTTTTTTCCTTGGGTTTCTCAGACATGGCCAGCCTAACCAAACTTACCCTTTTTTCGGCAACTGCCAGGCAAGACTCCCTTATCGGTTCCTAACCGTGTCACGGGTATTGGAAAAAAACGTTTAAAACACGTTTTTTTTTAAACCGATAAGGACCGGTAACCACATACTAAAGAAAAGCACAAGAAATCAAACTAATGGATTGGTTCAGCCGAACAGATCGAACAAGTTTTACAATTTCCACAAAGTAACAGAAAACTATCTAAGTAGTCACGGTACCTCAGACAGAGCCTGAACCGACAACGCAGAATTAATTTCAGATTTAAATTCGGAAAGAACCGACAACTTTAACCGACTTTGAACCGAGCAGAAGGAGAAATCTCCGGAGTGACTGTTCAGTGAGGCGGAGTAAAGAATCTGGTGGTTGGGTTTCAAAGTGCTGCAGACAGAGACCTCAACCGAGCTCGAGCTCAACGTTCTATGCACTGCTTAGAAAATTAACCCTATAATCTCCGGGGCAGTTTAAAGGCTGGGGCTAACTGCAGATTGTCAGAATACAGCAAGACTTCATGTTGTTTGAAGACCTGGCTAGGGGTGGGGCTGGGATAGTGCAGGGGGAGTTTAAGGAGCTGGGGAGGGGGGTCTTAGACAGGTAGTGCACTCAGTGGTTTTTGCAGAGGTGCTGTCTGTCTATGACAGGGGGGAGGAGAGGGATCTCCACACCAGCACCTTCAAGTCATGGCTGAGGGAATGGAGCAAAGAAGAAGAGTTAGGCTACACTTTGGACTAGGATCCACTTGGATGGATAAGGGCCTATACAGAGCAGATGGCCTGCATCCATCCGGGAGCGTAACTGTGGTCCTTGGTGGACAGTTTAAATGTTACTTTGATTAACATTTAAACTAGCCAAGGGGGGTGGCGGAAGGAATCAGGGAGGCAGAAACTGCCCCCCCACAGGCTGAAATAGAGAGTAAGGAGAACCCAAGGGGTGAGGAACCCCTCAGGGTGCAAAATGTAAAAAAGAGGGGGCAGGAGGGAGGGAAGGCAAAAAGGAAAAAAGGGGTAACAACCAGAGTAATAACTAGTCTGGAAGGCCAGGTGTGCGAATGCTAGAAGTTTAGGAAATAAAATTACGGACCTAGAAGCCATAGTGGCAGAGGCCAACAAGGATATTGTGGCCATTACCGAGTTATGGTGCACTGAAAACCATGACTGGGACATGGCCATACCAGGCAATGCTCTGTTCAGGTAGGACAGGGTGGAAGGGAAAGGAGTGGGTGTGTTGCTTTATGTGAAGGAAAGCATAAAAGCGATGGAGAAACAGGGAATGCAGAGGGGCAGAGGTACTGTGGGTCACCCTGGAGATGGGTAAACAAAGCCATTGTTCGCACTAGCATGATCTACAGACCTTCAGCACAGGGGGAGGATTTGGATAAGGTACTGGTGGAAGCCACTGGCAAGGTGGCAGAAAAGGAGGAGGCGCTGCTGGTGGGGAACTTCAATCTGTCGGATGCAGACTGGAGCCTCCCAGCAGTGGCTTCAGCTAGAAGCTGGGACATCCTGAGCTCTCCGCAGCAGGCGTTCCTCAGGCAACTAGTCATTGAACCCACTCACAATGGGGCAATACTGGAGCTGGTACTCACTAACAGGAACAGTGCTGCAGACATCAAGGAGGGAAGCCACCTGGGGACCACTGATCACCATACAGTGTGGTTCGGTAAAAGGATGGCTATGGAATCAAACTACACAAGGGCAAGGGCCCTGGACTTCAGGAGGGCAGATTTCTAAAGCTGGGGTTACCCAAGCAGGTGAGTCACGGGTGGACTTGGGTCACAGGCCAGTAAGGATCTCAGTGGGGTGGGATCAGACACCGGCAGATAGCCAAAGGAGGCCCTGGCTAGTAGTGTAGGATGAAAAAAAAAAAGGGCAGTATTCAAAAGGTACAAGGAGATGCAAAGAGAAGAGGATATGGGATTTTATCAGGGGAGACAAAGGGAAGCAGAGAAAGCAGTAAGGAGCATGGAAGCACAAACTGAAGAAAGAATAGCACAGGCCATAACAAAAGGGGACAAGACATTTTTTAAGGTTAAAAAGGGAACTGGCGACTGTGCAGAGGGGGACCAGGAAAAGGCAGACACCCTGAACAAATACTTTTCTTCAGTGTTCACAGAGGAAGAAGAAAGGAAGGGGCCACAAAAAAGTAACAGGAACTTTGGGGGGGGAGGGGTGGACACTAGTCTTTTTTTGGAGAGTCCTGAAGGGACTTGCAAATCTGAAAGTGGACAAAGCAACGGGCCAGACAGGGTGCATCCAAGGATATTGACGAAGCTCAGGGAGGTACTGGCCATACCTCTGACAGTCCTATTTAAGAGTTCACTGGAAACAGAAGTGGTTCCAGAGGACTGGAGGAGGGCAGATGTAGTCACACTTCATAGACGTGGTAGCAGAGAGGAGGCTCGCAATTACAGGCCAGTCATCCTGACAACGGTGGTGGGAAAGTTAATGGAATCACTACTGAAGGAAAGGATTGTAGAATATGTCCAATCCAGTGGGTTACAAGTCCTGCAAGAGCAGGGATTCATGGGCAGAAGGTCATGTCAAATGAATCTGGTAGATTTCTTTGACTGGGTGACCAAGGAATTTATTTATTTGAAAAAGTTTCACCAGGAGGCATACTGGGCTACAACAGTTCATTTCCAGATGCATCCTGGGGAAGGGGAGATGGGAATACAATTAGTATACATAATCCAAGATATAAAAGAAGAATAAAACAAAATACAACATCCTACTATGATATAAATTTGAGACAATTTGAGTATACATAAACCAAGATGCAAAAATAAAACATACAATGATATAAATCTGCACAATTAAAGCTATGCGAAGAGGACAAAACAACAGAAATATAATACTGCAGATTCAAAACTTGAGGTTAGAGGGTAGTGCCTTTGTGGAGACAGAGTAGGTGGGGGAAAGAGAGATAATTCAGAGCAGTCTGTGTATCACAGGGGGACCAGCACCTGCTTAAGTGGAAAACATACACGCAGTACTGTTTTGTACAGGAATAAGTTCGAAGGACTCATCCCAATGCTACTTCACTTGCGTTGTGCAAATAGTTGTGTTTATTTCAAGTAATCCAGTTATTTTGTGCAAAATACATAGACCCAGGGAAATCAGAGGCCCCGACTGTGATCCCACGCAGGTGACCATGGGTAATGAATCAGAGGGAGAGGGGAGAAACCAGGAAGTTGTGACCATCATTGATAATTGTATGTATCTACTTTTCTGTTACATGTTTTGCACTGCGTATTTTGCACAAAATAACTGGATTACTTGAAATAAAGACAACTATTTGCACAATGCAAGTGAAGTAGCATTGGGGTGAGTCCTTTCAACTTATTCTTGTATAAAACATTACTGAGTGTATGTTTTCAGCCTAGGCGGGTGCCGGTCCCCCTGTGATACACGTGGGCTGCTCTGAATCTACGTATTAGACCGTGGCACTGCCGCTACTAGGTGCGGTTGTTTCCCTGCTGCTAAAAACCAAGAGTGAGAATCTAGCTAGGCTGACTGAAGAATGGAGCTGGGGAAGAGGGACAGGATAAAAAAGGGGGGGGGACAGGCCTTTGACCCTACGGGATGCACACACCACAAGGGTAGAAGGAAGGGAGGCAAACCTGAACCTTCTGGAGCGGAACCCCACAAGGGTTTGAACACACTGCTTGATGCACACCCAGCTAGTGTCATGGAATACCAGTTTACCTGGCGAGAGGAAGGAGAGGGGAAGTAGTTAGACACGGTTCTGAAAGAGAAAAAGGGTGGGGGGGGCTATTAGGAAGAGGGTCAGGCGCAGTTGCAGGATGGAGAACTGTAGGTCAGGTGCAGTTGCAGGATGGAGAAATGTTACTGCGAAGAAGAGGGAATGGCGAACTAGTGGAAGAGGCAGAGCGGATGTCTAATGGGAGTTCCAAATTTTAGGGAAGTGGCAGGAGAAGGCAGCCTGACCTGAAGTGGAGGATCAGGCAGGGAGGGCAATGGTCCAGGAGACAGAGTTACAGAAGGAGTAGGTGGGAGGAGAAGGGGTGGAGAGGAGGGCATTGAGGTGGGGGGAGGGAGCTGAGCCAGTACTTCCCAACTCAGGAGGGACAGTGGGTGAGGCGTCAGGACCTAAGATGGGAGAAGGAGAGAGCGGTATAGAGGTCATGATGGTGTGTACGGGGCAAACAGTCAAGAGCAAACCGACAAAAGGAGTTGAGAAGAGTGCCCAGTCTGGTTAGGGTGGACTTAGGAGCTGCACTATAGGCTATGTCAACAAAGTCAAAGATTGGGAGGATCATTTTCTGGACAATTTCTCAGTGGGCCGGTAGGGGGATGCAACCATGGCGTCTGTACAGAGCACCCAGTTTGGGATGCAGTTTTTTGTGGATGGCATTCACATGTCCACATGGAATTAGATCAGGGTGGAGCAGTGGATGTGGCCTACCAAGATTTAACTAAGGCTTTTGACACCATTCCACAAAAGAGACTAGTAAGCAAGCTGTGTAGCTTAGGAGTGGGTCCAAAGGTGGCAAACTGGGTAGGAAACTGATCGGGGGATAGGGGACAGAGGGTGGTGGTTAATGGAGTTCACGCTGAGGAAGGGAAGATGACCAGCAGGGTGCCTCAGGGGTCAGTGCTGGGACCAGTCTTATTTAATATCTTTATAAGCAACATTGCAGAGGAGCTGGAAAGGAGGGCCTGCCTCTTTGCGGATGACACCAAAATCTGAAATAGGGTGGCCGCTCGGGGGGGGGGGGGTGGAAAGGGTGAGCAGAGACATGAGAAACCTCAAGGAGTGGTCAAGTATATGGCAGCTGGGTTTCAGTGTGAAAAAGTGTGAAATAATGCACTTAGGGCACTGAAACCCTGGGGTAGAGTACAAAATGGGTGGAGGGGTATTGACAAAAACAAGCAGGAAAGAGTCCTGGATGTAATCATATTGGATGACATAAAGGTGGTCAGGCAGTGTGACAGGGCAGTTGGGAGGGCTAGTGGGATGCTGGGGTACATAGGGAGGGGTAAGACCAGCAGAAGGAGGGAGGTGGTGTTCCCCCTGTATAGATCACTGATAAGACTTCACCTAGGGTACTGTGTACAGTTCTGGAGACTGCCTCTCTGGAAAGATACAGACTAAGTGGAAGCAGTCCAGAGAAGGGCAACTAAAATGATGCAAGGTCTGCATCAGAAACCCTATGAGGAGAGACCAAAGGACTTCAATATGTATACCCTGGAAGAGAGGAGGGAGAGGGGGATATGATGAAGATCCTTAAATACCTCATGGGGTAAATAAAGTACTGGAGGGAAGTATTTTCCGGAAAAAAGGATCTCAAGAACAAGGGGAGATGCTATGAAACTGGAGGAGGGTAGATTCAGGAGAGACGTGGTGAAGTACTGCTTCACAGAAAGAGTGGTAGATTCCTAAAACAGCCTTCTAGCAGAGGTGGTGGAGGGAAAAACAGTGGAGGGGTTCAAGAATGCATGAGATAGGCATAAGAGAGTCTTAGCAAAAATGAGGTGGGGAAGAAAGAGCCAGAGATCAAGTAGGTAGGGAAAAATGGGCAAACTGGGTGAGCCAAGCAGTTCTTATTTGCTGTCAAACTCTATGTTTGTAAGTTAGACATAAAATGCTTATTTTTTTCGGGCATGACCTGGAGGGTACATGTACAGCCACATATGTACTAGTAGTAAAAACCATAAGAGCAGTGTTTACATATGATATAGTTTAGCACAGAGTAACACTACTGTACAGAGAATAGTAACAAAGTTAGAGAATAGGGTATCTCCCACATCCTAGCAGGTATTATTCCTTAATTAGAAAGTAGGTACAAGATTTCCTGCACTCTGAGTGGCTGAGGCACTTTCTTACCATATGACTGTGTTAACACAAGCCATCTACTTTTACTGCCTTGCTCAGCACCCTCAACCTGATGCAGGAAAACTGACAGCTCAGCTGCAATCGCATCTACTGCATACTCCAGCAAGATCATCAACATCTTATTTGCAGGAATTAAAAAAAAAAAAAAAAAAGAGTCAGCTGGTCACGGTTTATTGAACTTTAAGAAAAAAAACTCACAACACACCGCCAACAATAGAAACATTAACCAAGGACACTATGCTAGGGCCCACACTATCGCCCCTGATGACAACTCACATGCAAAGGGACATTTTCATACTTTTTATATTTATTTTAAAAGTTTAAATATACTTTTTTTTTAATTTTAAAAATTTCTCAAAAGCATTTAAAAGTCAATAAGACAGCCGGCCCGGTGGCGCTGAGGTTGGCGCTGGGCGCCAAACTCGCGCCACACTGGCGACTCCAGTTGAGGAAGCGGCCGGGCGCCGAGAAGTCGGCGGGGAGAGACCGGATTGAGCGCCCGATGGGCTGCTCTCCGATCCCGGGGAGGCTTTGGGGTGCCCGGTGCTCCGCCACTCTCTGGTGGAGATTGGGGTGCTGCAGAAGCATAGGGCGTAACGCAATACGCTGCCTGACGCTGGCAGGGTTGCCACGTGCCAAGCATCCGGGGTGCGCATGCAGGAGGGAAGGGGTTGGACAGAACAAGGAAAAACCCGTCTCGATGGGATAGGCGACGGCACCTATCCTCCATGCCCAGCACCGGGTTGGTCTCAGCCGGCCTCATCGCTCCTCCACCCGGCCCCCCCTCCCACATGCCAGAGTCTGCTTTGTTAAGGAGCCCAAGGTAAGGAATTGGGCTACCCTCCCGGAAGGCGGGTGAGCCGGGGTACTGGCTGTGGGAGGGGAGGCTAAGCCTGCAGCATCCTCAGGCAGGGCAGGAACAGGATAAGGTTGCCTGAGAGAGTTCCCACGAGCCGCGACCCGAGAGAAAGAGAATAAAAAAAAAAAATAGCAATAATACATTCCAGGATGCTAGGATAAACAGCACTGCCAGGATCTGAAGAAACAAAGCTGTATTACACCTTAGGGCATGTGTTTATCCCAGCACCACCAATGCCCTGTCACATCTTATTGCTTACAGAAAAAAACAGTTGCTTTATATTGATGTCTTTCTTTGCCCTAACTGCCAAATGGATTATTTCAGTTTTTGCTAAACAGTAGTTCACATGTTACCAAAATGGCCTAGTGGCAGCAAGTCATGCTGTTGTGCAGACGAACTGGGTTCGGGCACGAACTTCAGCCTCCATGTCGAGAGGCAAGCCAGGCTGGGGCAGCTGCTGTGCAGCAGTGTGCCTTTGTTGGGTAGGGGTGATGGGGAGTTCCTGCAACCCCTTGGTGGGCCAGGTAGTTTGCTCCTGCAACGGGGATATGCTTTGTGCATGTGAGACCAGCATGACGGCTGCACTCAAGTCGGGTGAGGGTGGGACCTACAGGGCAGAAAACCCCATGTCCGTCTAGATCACAGTCAGGGCATCTATGAATCCCCTGGTTCTCGGTGCCTACCAGACATAGATCCTAGACCACACAGTGGCCTGCCTCACGAAGGGTGGGAATCCCCCCCCCCCATTGGAGTCTTTACCACAGAGGGGAAGCTGTGGTGGTAACTGGTGAGTTACTGGGGTCTGGGGTGTACGGGGGAGACTGTCCTGAATAGGGTACAATATATCCCTGGGATCAGGATATAACCCTGAAACATGTGTTACGGGGGAGAAAAACATCTATGTAAAAACTGAGATGGTACTGTTGATGCTTTTTTACATATCTATGAATTCACACTGGCATCTACTACAGTATCTCAGATATGTTTTATGTATTAACACTTACATCTTGCACTGTTCCTGAAATATAAGCATTTAAAGATGGGCGCTCCTTATGGAGGGATGACGGGCTTAATATAGAATAACTAATGACATTCCATAATTATTCTCTTCTTCAGCCCTGACCTTTTGTCTATGGAGCACTTAAATGCAAATGGAAAAAAGGAAAATCCTGAGAAAAATGATTCCAAATATGACTCGGAATGACTTCCTTTGTGGAAAAATGGGAGTTCAGGGGGCACTATCAACTCTTTTGAGCCTGAAATGCCTTTGTTTAATCTTACCAGGAACTGAAATGCCTATGTAAGGCAGAAAACTACTCTCCCTGCAATTTTTAAAATGGGTCTCGTAAAAAGAATAATTTGTTATAAGGCAATGTCTGTACCATTACTGACGATGTGCTGAAATAGCCAGCACGCTCAGTCAAGCTGCAGTGAGCAAGCTGATCGTGTCAAGCTCATCAATAATCTGACACAAAGCTCATCTCTCACTAATGTCTCCTTCCCTGGAACAGATCATAGAAATATTTTCAACAAATGTTCTTCCTTAGAAGGTATTTCCAGATGCACTGATATTCTCACATTAACAGGGTGTTGTTTATTTCCTGGCGAGGTCAAGGAATTGGGATTAGAAAGTTGTGAGTTGCCCATCAGATATAGGGAAAATTATTTTGTGTCTTCCATATCTTAAAGAGGCACTGTCAGCTCCTTAGGCATCGTACAGTTACTAGTTCAAAAACCACAATTATAACTGCTAACCGGTAGAGTTTGTTAATGTAGATGGCCATTTTGTTTTTTCTGCTTCCCTTTTTTTTTTTTTTTTTGTTTAACAAAACCAGCTATTGGTGCAATCACGATGAAACTTGTTTGATATCAAATCCTTGATCTCAACTCACTGCATCATTCCTGAAATATAGGAGTGTACCTACACAATCCAGCAAATTAACCAGCTACACCAGAAAATGTTACAGAAGTTGCGCAGTCATACATTCTGGTTCTCTACACATGCCCCCTACCTTAGCTGTCTCCTATCCCCTCTTGCCTCTTCTAACTATTCCCTTCACTCCTCTGACTCCTGTAACCAAGAGGGTGCTGGCCAAGTGGAATGAGCTACAAGAGGAGGTGGACCACGAACAAGAGAAGTTGGGACAGGGTGAAAGGAAAAACTGAGGGCAGAAGGGGAGCGAGTTGGGGGGGGAGGAGTGAGGAAGTAGAGGGAGATCAAAAGGGAAACAGTGACAAGGGGGCAGTTTCCTTTGTAAACACACAGGCAGCTGAACAATCAAGAGAACTAGACAGACCGTAAGGCTTCATCTGCTGGCATGTTCATATGTTCTCTGTTCCCACCTGCCAGACTGACATGGGGGGAAACTGCCTTCTGTGTTCGGTTTCCCAGCCTCTAGAACAAACAACCTGCTCCCACCTGCTTCTTCCAAACCTATCTCTCAAATCTCTTCTAATAAACTTCTTATTACCCTCCTGCTCGTCTCCTTAGCCTCTCTTCAGTGCTGGTAATCAGGGTTAACCCTAGGAAGCGTATCCATTTTCTCATTAAAAGTGAATATCTGCCAAAGCACGTTTGAGGATGGCACTGTCTGCGCATTCTGCATTATAGCAGTGCAGCATCCACCATGCCATGTTATCCCAGGTACCAACACATACGACATACTTCATTTCAGTCGGGGGAAGTGCAGAACTGAACACCATGTGATTACATTGCTTATACTGACAGTATCAACCCGAGAAAACAGTGAGTCTTTTTTTTTTTTCCCCCCAGACTCCGGGATCACTGTGCATCAAACTGCCTGTCCAGAAGAAGAAAAAAAAAACTACTCCAGGCTCCAATTGGTTAACTGCCCTTGTCTCTCTATACTCCAGTCCTCCATCCTCTCAGATTGCATGACTGGGACTTAAAGGATTGCACCTTGTATAAAGTTTTGTGCCTTATTTCTTTTTCTAATTACTGTACGCATAACATGGTTTGTGCAATTATACCATTTGTATAACACTGCTTAAGATTGCTAGTACTTAGTCAATGGCTGCTCTGGTTACTTGGTACCTTATATCATATTGCTCTTACTAATGTACTTCCTTTTGTTCATCCCTCCACAGGATACACCTGGAAATTAACCTTGGCTCAGTGTGCTGTTACCCGGTTACTAATTTTAAAATAAATAATTTGAGGGCTAAGGGCATCCCTTTAAAGGACAACTGTACGTGATTCCTACTGTATTATTGTTGAGACCTCCCCGTTCTTTTAGTAAACTCAGTGAGTGTTTCTGATTTGCACACTGTTGGTAAATACCATTTTAGAACTGTACAATGTAGAGAATAATACATGGGTTGGTGTGTGCAACTAGAATTTTATACACACCTTAGGTATGGGATGCTACCTAAACCCCAAGAGTGAAGCTCAAGGGGTTTATAAAAGCATCTCAAACTGAGGATGTGTGTATAAAATTCTGGTTTGCACAGAGCCACCCATCTCTTTTTCTTAATAATTACTGATACGCATTGTTAATAAATGATGGCTTTGGATATTTAGTTTGGATGAACTAAAAGCAAGAAAACAGGATGAATCATTTTTTAAACTGTTGTGTTTAGCCAATACAGTCCCCTGTTTCCATAAGTTTCAACTTTCAAATAGTTTCAAGTCACTTGCCGTTTTCCGATTTGTATTTTTATTTTCCTGATCTGTTAAGAAATCTGTTCTGTGAGGGAGCTCCATGTTAAAATGCAACTCGATTTCTTTTTTCACTTCTTTCCCTATAGATAATGGTCAGAAACTGCAAACTCTTCGACAGAAGAACAGTAGTTTACACAGTTTATTTGTAGTTGTGAAAGCCGTGTGTTGAGGGGATTTTCATTTGTGCAAAGCAGTAGCAGTTCCGGGACTGCTGCATGTGCTGCTTGCAGTGTGAGCTTGTTTGAAAGATGGCAATTACAAGAAGGCATAACATAAGCAGGTTCGCATCGCAATTTGCAACCCAAGATCCAGGAGATGCGACTCAAATGTGTCTATGATTAACAGCCATTGCTGATCATTGGTAACTGCCCCTAGGTCCTGTGAAAATGCCTTATGAGGCACTGTAACTTTTTTTCCCCCTTCAAGGTAGCTTTTTTCTCCTGGTCCCCTGTGCCCCACCCCATGTGCCCCGAGCTGTCCCTTAGGTCACAGTGATGCTCCAGCTCCTCTCCTCAACTGGTCTCTGCATGGGAGAAATGCGATTCTGTCCTTTGCCAGTGCATCACCCTAGGGAAGAAGCAGGTCCAGGAGCTCCAGGCCGGAGTAACTCAGGTGAGTTAAATTTTTTTTGTTTTTGTAGGTTTTTTTCATTGTGTTTTGCATCTAATTTAACTAGGGACTTTCTTATTTTTTAGTTGCAAGGCAGAGAGAGCAGGGAAGTGACCAGAGAGTGGAGGCCACGAGTGTGGAGTTGGAGAGGAGCCAAGGAGTCCGAGACCACGAGAAGAGAGGGTACTGGAGTGGAGACAAGGCTGAATCGCAGCGGCGAGGCATGCAGATTTCAGTGTTTAGCCAAGGTGGAGCCCAGCACAGGATCGGGGATCTACAAAAACAAGTGCAAACTTTTCAAATTATTATGGGCGGGGAGCCTGGAGGAAGGAAGAAACAGGGCACCGACTTGGCATGCAGAATCTGGGGGGACAGTGCTGCTCAAACAGCAAGAAGGGCACACTTAAGGCAAGGCCTGGAACATTAAAGCAAGGACATTGGGGGGGGTGGGCAGCTGAACTGAAGGGTCTGAGGAGACCCAAGGGAACCGAGCAAAGGACAAATAAATACAAATAAATATGCAGCCCTGCTCTATGCATGGGGGAAATGAGACATAAACAGAGAGAATCTGAACAGATACGAAGTGTTGTGCCCTGCTTCATTTGCAGTGAACTTGGAGACATTTAACTGTGCTGCTAAAGTTTGTGTCCTGCTTTGCAGTGAACAAGAGACAATTTTGACTGCTCTGCTTTATTGTGCCCTGCTTATGCAGATGGGGGAGGATGAGCCTGGTGAAGTGTTGTGCCTTGCTTTGCAGTGATGGGAAAAGACATTTAAAAGTGCTGTACCCTGCAGTTTGCAGTGATGGGAAAACAGACATTTAAAAGCGTTGTGCCCTGCTTTGCAGAGATCATGGGAAAGACAGTTACACAGTCCTAAACAAGTGTTGTGCCCTGCAGTTAAATTTGCAGTGATGGGAAAAGACATTTACATGTTGTGCCCTGCTTTGCAGAGATGGGAAACTAAAGACATTAACCACACAGTCCTAAGTGGTGTGCCCTGCAGTTTTAACTTTGCATGATGGGAGACATTTAAAAGTGGTGTGCCCTGCAGTTTGCAGCATACCTCTCAACCTCCTGCCTCATAAATCAGGGACAAGGCTTGAAACAATGAGGGACAAAGGGTGAAAATCAGGGACACATCTTCAAAATTGGTGATATCCAATCAAAATGCTGGTAGAATTAAGGGGCTTAGTGTAAAATGCATTTTCTATGAAAGAACAAGTCTGTAACTTCAATGTTTGACATTATTTTTTGCTTACAACCTCCACTGTTTGGTCACGAAAACACAATTATTAGGAGGGACAGAGTAAAATTTGGAGGCAAAATCAGGGACAGTTGAGAGGTATGGTTTGCAGAGAATGGGAAAGACATTTACCACAGTCCTAAATGATGTGCCCTACAGTATTTTGATGGGAAAAGACATTAAGTGTTGTGCCCTGCTTTGTAGAGATGGGAAACAAAGACAATAACAAAACCACAAACAAGTGTTGTGCCCTGCAGTTTGCAGTGATGGGAAAACAGACTTTTAAAAGTGCTGTGCCCTGCAGTTTGCAGTGATGGGAAAACAGACATTTAAAAGTATTGTGCCCTGTAGTTTGCAGTGATGGGACACAAAATGTTATCACTAAACAAGTGTTGTGCCCTGCAGTTATGCAGTGATGCTGGGTAAAATACATTTAATGGTGCCCTGCTTTGCAGTGACATGGGAATAAGACAATAAAAGTCCTGTTCTGCCCTGCTTTCGCAGTGATGGGTGGAATAAGACAAGTGACAATATTTTACAAACTTTAAAGGATACCTAAACAGCATTTTGACAACAAACTATTCAAAAATCTGACTCCATAGGTGACTAAAGGAAAGGCTGCTGTATTCATTAATGCTAAAACTACATTTACATAATTTACCTAAATGTGGTTCCAGAGCATTTGAAAATTGTAAAATCAGCCTTCCAATTTCAAATAAACTGTTTTACCTGTTTCCTAAAATGGCTGCCAAATGTGTTATGTGATGACATCACTGGAGCCAAAGTCAGAGACCTATATGGCTCTCTATAGTGCTAACTAGTTCTTTTTTCTCTTTATATATAATTGTTTCACCAAAATGGTCAAAACCATGTGCATTATTTTGTATAATGCACATGTTATGCTATGGTTCTGTTCATTTTGTTTACTTTAACATGCTGAAAATGTATTTTAATCCAACCGACTTCCTCTGTGGCAAACCACAGTGCAGTACACATCTTGAATAACCTGGTGGTCTAGTGGTTATGGTGGATCCGGGATGCTACAATGGGGGTGATGGGGTGGTGTGCATGCTTAATATGTACTTTTTTAATATTTTTATTAAACCTTTATATTTTCTATTATTCTTTTCTAGTTCATTTTTGACAGAACCTACAAATGTAATCCATAGTTTTGCATGTAAACATTTGTACAATCAATAAATCAGACTTCTTCAACAAAGTGAAATGCAGTAGCAGCAGCAGCAAGCAAGTACATTACTATGGGGGGGGGTTGCAGCCACACCCTTCACCACCCCCTAGAGCCACCACTTTTTTGTAGCAAAGTTCTTGTGCAGTCCAATGTTACAGTTCATACTTTCTTGAAACTCAAATATATGCTTGTCTTGTCTTCTTTTTCCATGGGAAATAATAATAATACGAATCAGCATTTATATAGTGGTTTTCATCGCATTCTATCCCAAAAATGCTTTACAAGCAATACTAGACTGGTAGTGAAGTGACTGAATGTGTAGTGGCAGCCATTTCATACATTAATATCCACACACAGCCTTGGACAATTGCATGAACTGGTTTTATGGGAAGGGGAATGTTGGCCAGGGCAATGGGGTCAGGTAGTGATCAAGGTGCTGGTAGCGCCACATCTTATTTCTCACAGTAATCTGCTCATATTTCTCTCCTTCTGTCTTCCCCCTTCCCTGAATATAGCAGTGCCTTGGAAGAGTGGCCTTCTCAGTCCTGCTCTGGTATTCATTCTTCACCATTCCTCCTCACACTGAAAACTGGTGAGCTCATCACCCTTCTGCATCATGAATGCAAGCAGTACAGTCCCCATTTTATTTTGACATGTCAAATATAAACATATCTTTCCAGTAAGTTAGGCTCATAGCAGCAGAGAACAAGGGGAATGATGGGCTTTCCTATCCTTAAAAGATTTAGTCTACTTTTGATTAGGCACTATTAAATGATGGTGTGCACATCATTATGCACGTCATTTAATGGTGCCTAATCATAGGTGGATTAGATTTTATACAGATAGGAAAGCCTATTTTTCCATTTGTGCCATGCTGCTATCAGCCTAGCTTACCAGAAGATCATGTTTATTATTAATATGTAAATATAACACGGGAGACTGTACTAAACACATTCATGATGTGGAAGGGTAGTGAACTCACCAGTTTTTGGTGTGGGAAGCAGATGAGAAGAATGAATGCCAGAGAGGAACTGAAGAGGCCATTCCAGCAGGATACAGCTATATTCAGGTTAGCTGAAGACATGAAGGAGGACGCTGAGCAGATCACTGGGAGATCTGAAATGTGGGGCTGCCAGCATCGTGATCACTACCTGACTGTGGATGAGAGTAGCCAGTGATGACAAATACTCAGAGTGGCAGGGCTGCACCTAAACTGTTACCTGAATTCAGTGTGGGGAGATTACCATCAGGTTGTGGGGGATGTTGGCATTTGTTAGGACAGTATTCAGGGAGTTGTGCATAGCTCATTCAAGATTTGGAAGGGTGGTAGCCAGCCAACTTGCATTGTGGAGTAGAGCACAGAAAAGTACTGGAGAAGAATTGCTGGGAACTGTTCTGCAGATCATAGGTAAAGGAGTAGACTGACACTGGAAGTCAGGTGGATTCACTCAAGGTATTAGTATGCCTCTTCTGCTAATAATATTGTTATCCATTGTAAGTGTAGTCCTTATGAGGGCATGAACAGCAGTTTTTCTGGTGGGTAATGATGCTTATTGCTTGGCCCTCCAGAAGACCTAGTTGTTGGTTAATGAGGTGGGAAAAAAACACAACAGGGAACTGTACATACTACCTTCACTGTGCAGAAGGGTGGTGATCCACTCATTGTTCACTATGGAAGCGGAAATCAAACATCGAGAATGTGGACTGGAGAGTGATTTGGGAGGCATTTTTTAACAGTGCCAGCACATGATGCATGGGACAGTCATAAGGCAATTCTAGGGGTTGGGGGTAGGAAGAAGTAGGCTGCTGGTTAACTAGGATCTGCAGCTTATCCAACAGGTAGGGAAATGGGCAGACTGGGTGGGCCAAGCGGTCCTTATCTGCCATCAAAATCTATGTTTCTATCAGTATAGGTGTGCACAAGTCTCTGAGGTACAAGATTACAGTCTGAGGTGTAATAATTCTCTTCATGAGACCGCAAGCTTGTATGCGGCCCCAGGCAGTACTAAGGACAGGGTATGGATGGTGGGGTGTTCAACAGAAGGCAGGCTAGGTGCAGGGTGTTCACATGAAAAAAGAAAGCCTTATTTGTGGATTAACTAGACAGCATGAGCTTTGGAACTGAACAAGACCGGTACTTTGCTGTGTGACCCTGAGCAAGTCACTAAACTTCCTGGTGCTCCCAGGCCACACCTGTAAACAAGCTTTCAGCTTAGTGTGTCTCTCCTGGTTAACAAAAAACAAAATTCAGTGCATCATATAACCACTAGATCATCAGGTATTTGAAGTGTTGTACTGTAATGCAGTTTGCCAAAGAAAAAGTCAGCTGGATTGCAAAACATTTTCTGCAAGTTAAAGTAAGCAAAATGAACAAACTCATAGCCTAACATGTGTACAGACCAAAATAACACATGAGGTAATACATGGTGTTGATCATTGTGGTATAACAATTCAAAATACAGAGGGAAAGAACTAGTTAGCAATATAGAAATATATATGGATCTCTGGCTCTGATGATGTCATCATGACTAATCACTTAACACACTTGGCAGACATCTTAGGGAGAAGCCAAGGCTATTTTTTGAAAGTGAAAGGCTGCTGTTTACATTTTTTAAAAGCTATGAAACTGCATTTGTTATTTACATAAATGTAATTTTAGCATAAATGTTATCAGCAGCCTTTACTTTACCTCAATATGAAGCCAGATTTTGGAGTTTGCAGTTTTAAAAAACTATTTAAAAGACAAAGAACCTCTGTGCGCAAACACTGAGGCAAGGGTTACCCCAAAGGGCATCTGGCTGGGAAGCCAAGTTTCAAGAAAGGACAATCACACAGGTTGGTCCACTTTGCGATCAGGCGAGGCCAGGTATTACACAGCCTGCAAAGGGTACCAACAGAAGACATATTACCCTTGCAAACTGTGTGAGAGGCCTTCCGGCACCATGCAACTCTGCTTAAAGTTGGACCAGCATAACATTCTGTGGTGATTTACATATGCAGCCCATGATGCTTTGCACTGTGGGGGCATGTGTGAGTTAAAAAACTGCTTGTCTAGGTACCTTTTAAGTGTTGTGCCCTGCTTTTGCAGAGATTTTTACTTGAACTAAGTGTGTGTGTGCCCTGCTTTAACCTCAGTGATCCATGCTGGGAAAAAGAGAATAAGTAACTGTGCCCTGCTTTATTGCAGTGATACTGTGGACATCGTGGCAACCCACAGTGTGAAAAAATCAGTAAGGTGCCCTGCTATGCAGTGACTGATCTCTGCCCTGCACACAAACATGGGAGGGATGCCCAGCTAGACATGGAAGGACTGGGGATTTGGGCTGGGGGTCACAAGCAAATCTGCTGCCATTTGTATTTTTTTTCTCTAGTAACAGCAGAGACACTGAAATGAGTTAAGTGGTGCACACCGAGACACCCTTGCTTTGCTAACTTCAAACTTTTTAATAAGTGCAGTCTGCAACATGGCTGGAGTAACATTAGCAACAGCAGAAGGATGGTGCCAAAAATATGATCCAGAAAAAAACTGGCTACAAGGTAAGCAGTGAGGGAGACTTTGCAGTGCGTGTTAGTTGTGAATTGTGCTGTGAGTACAGAGATGAGCTGTGTGGGTTGAGGAACTTCAGTCAGGCATTCATTGCAGGGATAACATGCTCCCAACTAAAAATTGACACCCTCTGGAAACATCTTCAGACAGAGCAGCACAAG
Source organism: Neoceratodus forsteri (assembly GCA_016271365.2). Taxonomy (NCBI): domain Eukaryota; kingdom Metazoa; phylum Chordata; order Ceratodontiformes; family Ceratodontidae; genus Neoceratodus; species Neoceratodus forsteri. The sequence continues at coordinate 245,935,797 of CM028134.1, forward strand.
AAAGCTGTTAACATTTTGAAATTTGGTAAAACAAGATCATCACTTGATATATATCGCCACACCACAATTGGTAAATTTAAAATTGTGAGGGGGTTAAGTGGTTTGGACCCAGAGCTAAAACAATTTTATTTGCAGGGAGAGCATTCAGTAATGCAGAGGAACAGCAAAGAATGATTCTAGGCAGGCTGTTGGAGATACTGTATATGAAGGCCAAAGAGAACAACCCTATTAAAAAGTTTGAAGCGATAGCAGAACAAGAGAAGCGCCATGGAGTTCATTTGGGCAATAAATACATTAACACTGTTAGTGGGAAAGAATTCACAATGCGTACTGGCAAGAACCTAGAAGAAAACCTGCTGGCAACTGTCAAAATGCAAATTATTTTTCAGTGCTTATGGAGGGTAGTACTGACAGTGGTGTAATTGAAAAGGAACTGGTTTACGTAATTTATGTAAATCCCATCAGTGGTCACGTGGAGACTACATTTTTAAGAATGAAAGCAGTATCAGATGGCACAAGTGAAGGATTGAAAAATCTCCTCTTAGACATTCTTACAGAGAGTGCCTTAGTATAAAAAAAATGGTTGGGTTTGGGGCTGATGGGGCAGCTGTTAACATGGGCGTAAGATTGGGTCTTGCTACACCTTTAAGGGAAGACATACAGTGGTCAGTTGTAGTTCATTGTTTCTCACACCGATTAGAACTGGCCATAAAAGAGGCTTTGGATAACACCTATTTCAATGACATTTCAAACTTTCTGACCCAACTGTTTTATCTCTATCAGAAAAGTACTAAGTGACTCACAGAGTTACGGTCCCTTGCCCAGGCCATGGAGATGTCAGTTGAAAAGCCCAAGAAGGCCCATAGCACACACTGGGAGCAACATAAACTGCTTGCCACCCGGGCTGTTATCAAATCATTCCCTGTAATTTGTGCCCATTTAGAATCTATGGCCGCAGACCCAACTTATGACCAGGCCAAAGCTAAGGGAGTGTTACAAATAATCACTAAATTCCAAATGGCGGCACAGCTTTTGTATTTTAAACAGTTGCTTCAGCCACTTGCCACGTTCTCACTAGCACTTCAAAAAGAAGTAGTTGAAATGCCAGAGCTACTTAGCTCTGTTGAAACTTTGAGACACACTCTTGACTGTGATAAGCAGAGTGGTCCCATAGGTGGCAGTGAACTTGACATTCTCTTAAAAATGGGTCTGACGTTCTTTCAGGAGCATGTCCTGAAGTCACTTACAACGGTGTGAAATGAACACATTTTAGTGGCCAAGTTGTTAAAACTTTTAAACAGCAATGTAAGAAATACATTACAAACACTGAACATTGTTGTGAACAAAGGTTCTGTTTGACTGATGAAAGTAGTATCTATAACTGTGCAAAACTGACAGATACCAGACTTTGGCCAGTAGACTGAAAGGAACTGGAGCTGTATGGTAACAGTGATATTACCACAGTAGCTGATAATTTTTCAGCACTTTTGCAGCCTGACTGTGATAGCACTCTGCTGCTTGCAGAATGGCAAGAGTTTAGGATTTTTGCTCAAATCAATTTCATCAATCTGTCTGCCTCTGCTATCTGGTCAAAGCTGGCATGTGACTTCCAAAATTTATCCAAATCTGTTGAAGCTTGTCAATGTGTTGAGAGTATTTCCTGTGTTTAATGCAACAGTAGAAAGTGTTTTTCAACTATGAATAAGGTAAAAACTGACTGGAGAGCATCTCTGGCAGAGGACACTGCAGAAACATTGATTCGCATTAAAAACAGGACCCCCAGCTGGATTCAACCTAGAAAGCACTGTAGACATATTTTTTACTGCAGAGGCAGGACGTCCTGGTAATTTGGCAGCTCAGGATGGTGAACCACCCCCAGGTCCCTCCCCCCCAAAACAGACCAGAATTACTGCCTACATGCCTGGTGGAGAAGAGTAGCACAAGTCTGGACAGACAGCAACTCAATAAAATCAACCCAGTCCTTGTTGGTTACGATACCAGGTTTATGCTGGGCTTTTTATTTTACATTTATTTCAATGTTTTGTCATGGTCACAAATATTGTCATGATCTGCTTTGGCAGAGATCATCACACTGACTCTCGGCTCTCAAAATGTGCTGCTGCACTGCTGTTTTTCACAAATGGCTAAATAAACAGATACAAGTATGAAACTGTGTGCAATGGGTATTTTATCAATATATAGCAAGATAAGTAGATTTTATAGGGTTCAGAGCAAAAATATAAATTTTTTGTAATTGCTAACCAACTTCGGCCAATTGCTAATCATTTTTCACTCTGATTAGCGAAGGCCGCTAATCAAGCCTCCGACTCTAATTTATGCCTTGTACAACCAACGGTTGTAACACATACAACCCAGTCATCTGAGCATTAAAAATACTTGTCAGTAATTAGGTACAGTTAATGCCCCTTTTAAACAGAGTTCTATAGTAGAATATGGATGCATTGCAACAACAATGTCAGAGCTTAGCAAGGGCATAAACTATATCATGCAATACTGAACTAGTCCTTACCACCAATGTGTACATGATGAAATTCTTTTGAGTTTATTGTATAGCAAGTAAACATAAAACAATAACAAAGCTTGAACCAGTGTTGGAAAAACAGCAGCTTGCAGGTTCTATATAGTTCTGCTTTAATGGCCAGTTAGATATTTTCATGTAATGGGAATGAGGCAGTTTCAAGAGAATGCCTTCTACACTCCAGGACATATGCACCTGTTGCTACTGTATGTTCCTGACTGAGCACAATAAACTATTTCTTAATTAAGGGAGGTAGGATCTAGACTAGCAGAACAGAGACTGTAGTGTACTAATGAGCTAGATGTTTTTAAAGCTACTTGGAATAGCCGCTGTTCCAGGCTCAGGGACAGAAGCAGCAGAGCTACGTTGTATTACTGTCCTCAGCCTCAGAACAAGCATCTCTGCTGCACCAAGTTGCAGTTCTGGTCCTGAGGGCAAAAGCAGCTGAGTTGTGTCATGTGTTACTGTCGCTGGGTTTGGCACTAGAAGTGGCTCGGCCACACTGAGTGACTGGTTCTGGGCCTGGGATGGAGAAAAGGCTGCAAAGCTGAGGGAAACTTTTCTAGGTACACCTGACTTGACTGGGACCAGGAGAAGGATGCTAAGCCAGTTTTCTATGTCCCCCTTTTCCTTAACAGTCTAGGTAAAAACATCAAACACGTGAGGTGGCCCAGACATTGGATAATCATCTACCAAGTTTTCTAAAGGTCAGTCACGACTGATCATTGTTACTCATTAAACGTTATCATGTGATTCTCAAGGAGATCATTATCTAAGATCATCAACTACATCATGATTTAACCATCAAACATGTAACTTTCAAATCTCCAACTAAGGATTATTGATACTTTTTATAAACTTAAATCAACATGATGGTTTTGATGATCTGTGGATGATCAAGTGATAATCATTGATGATTGTATTAGTTCTGCATTGTAAGATAATACTGTAAGTCACGAGTAATACATAACAAAGTTTTATTTGTTACTAATATGAAACTATGACTGTCAAATATCAGTAAAAGCAAATTAATTATAATGCAAAGTATGTGAAGTCAAGTTTTAATCCCTCTAGGAAGAATACATGCAATGTTAAGCGTAGTATATGCATAACTAATCTGCATATTACAAAAACAAAGTTTATGGACCAAAACAATGATGATTTCTTTTTGTTTAATAATTTTGCTTTCACAGTATTAGTTTTCAGACTGTTAGGAAAGGTTCTGAACACAAACTAGGTACTTGCATGAACTCACAGCAACCATAAAAAGAACCACTGAATGGAGCTTTATAAAATAATTAGAGCCTTTACAACACTTGTAAGAAGTCAGATGTCAAAGTACAATTGAAAGCAATGTTTTATTTGAAAATTGGTAACCAGAAGAGGCACACTGAGCCAATGCTTATTTACAAGTGTGACTCATGGGACAGGGAACAGGAAATACAAAAATAAAAGCAAACACAGTATTAATGATTGGTACAAGATAAAGTAAAAACAGAGTACAATTTAACATAGTACAACAACTAAACAGGATCAGACAAACAATTTATCATAGTAAAACAGTGAAGGATCAGGTAGGGGAATGACAACAGCAGGAGGAAGCAAGAAGAAATTTTAGCGGTGCCTAAAGGAGAAAGGTGGAGAGGAAAGGAGAGGAGCAGGTTCCAAGGGAAGGAAGGCACTAGGAGAAGGCTGACTGCCCAGCAAAGTGAGGGCGGGGAAGGGAGAAGGTGCAAGGATATCTGGAGCAGAGGGAGTATGAGGCAGACAGAATGGGAGAGAGGAGTAAGGACAGGTAAGAGGGTGAGGTTTCAAGCACTGGCGACATGAGCATAGGGGGAGCATGGCTATGGAGGAGCAAAGGAAACAGTAGTGAGTAAGAAGAGGAAGGTTGGTAGCAAATGTGACGAAAGGTGTTGCAGAGGGTGTCCAGTTTAGCAAGGAAAGAGGAAAGGGTGGTGCTGTAGACCACATTTGCACAGCCGAAAACTGGAAGCACCATTTTGGTAACAAGATCCTGGCAGACATGTGGAGACAAGCAGTCTTTGTTGCGGTACAAAGAAGCAAGTTTTGGGCAGAGTTGGAAGTGGATGGTATCAATGTGTGCAGAGAAGTCAAGCAAACTATTTAGCCACACACTGAGATACTTGAAGGAAGAAACAATGTCAACAGTGGATCCATCCAGGGTGAAGAAGACAAGGAGGAGGGAGAGCCCAACCTATTTCTGGCTTGTTCCAAAGGTCATAGATGCTGTTTTTTTAGTGTTGAACCAGAGTTGGCTGGAGTGGAATCAGTGCAGGACATTGTGGAAATATTGCTGTAGTAAACCTTCCACCACTTATGACCGAAGAACCGGAGATGTAGATAACTGTATCATCTGCATACAAGTGAATATGCGAACTGGCACAGGCAGAGGAGAGGTCATTCAGAAAATAAAAAAGAGGACAGGACCCAAAATGGAGCCCTTTGGGACCCCAGCCTGGAAGGGTAGGGGAGGTGATGGGATGCTTCCTACCTGTACTGACTATTGACAGCCCATAAGGTAGGAATGGAATCATTCAACAGAGGGAGCTGAGAGGCCAGCAGAGCTCAGCTTGTCCAGGAGTAGATGGTCCACTGAGTCAAAGGCTTTGGCCAGATCAATGAAAATGACTACAGTGATATGCCCTGATCCAAAAAATGAAAGTAGTGTGTTTGTATACAAGATGTATCATAACTGATGATTTCAATAAATTGATCTAACTAGAAGAAAGATAAATTCCAAAAGAGTAGAAAAAAGATCAACTGATTTTTTTGTTTTAATTTACTGCAGTAATCTTGACCATGGGCAATCATGAAAAAGCATGATGATATGAAACCGTCATTAATCACAATCACCGTTTCCATAACACTATAGCTTTTCATTGGTGGACATTTAACGATCATGTTTAATCATTGTTGGTCATAAATACAATGATGGTTTTTGAAGGTTAAACACAATCTTTGAACATAATAATGTCAATTTATGATACAAACATCATAATCTTTTCAGCTGGGCATGGAAGCAAAAGAGTGGTAATTGTTAATGTCTGATTGACATGCACTGCAGCCAAGTGATTTTTTAGGAGTATGATGAAAAATATAAAAATGAGATGTCCATCTCAAAAAGTTAGTCTCACTCAAAAAGTGACTTAACAACAATGCCTTTCCAGAGGGGGACCAGGGAAGCACACCTAGACAGCAGGACCAAGAGATACCCACTGAGATGGTAAAAAAGTGTTTGATGTACCCCTCTTGTGAGGGGACGGGGAGAAACCTGATGAGCCAGTGGTAATTCATGGACTCTGCCTCTAACAGCACAAGGGAAATCTGCTCTGTAAAGCCACCAGGATCACACCTTGTGTGTGCCATTGCCTGGCTGCCCAGCATAGGTTGTGTGTGTCTGTGTGTGTGTGTGGTAATCTGAGTTTTAATCCAGAAGAGGATGTGAAGAAAGGTGGTAATGCCAGTGATAAACCAGGGGTAGCATCTTTCGTGTGTGTTTGTGTGTGTGTGGGGGGGGAATGGTGATGTTAGTTGTGAGCTAAGACAGGTTGTGTATGTGGTAGGGAGGTAATGTGTGTCATGTAAGACAGGGTGAGGTAAAGCCAGCCCAGTGATGTAGAGGGTTGAGGTGCTGATTAGCACCCTACCTCTCACCATGCTGGTGACCGGAGTTCGGGAATGAGTCTGGGTCACTGGGAGGGGGCTGAGAGAGGATTGGGCAGCTGCCTAGCAGCTCTTCTCTCTCAGACTGGGGTGGTGGGCCTTCCCGGCTCTTGGTTGACACTAGGTGGAGGCCTGGTGGCAGCACCAACACACGGGAGGCAGAGTAAGTGAGAGAGAGCGGAGGGAGCCACGGTTCCAAAGCACATTCATCCTCTGTGTCGCTGGAGGCTCCAGGAGTTAGTTGGTCAAAATAGTGGTGGAAAATTGAGCAGATCAGGCTCTGTGAAACTGTGCCCAGGCACCTGACCCTGCCCTTCTACTCCAACCAGAGGACCATCCTGGATTTTGTGCTCCAGGGGAAGAGGACAGCCCTCCCACCTGGACCCACCGCAGGTGGGAATCCAATGGGGAGCTAGCCCCTGGTCTGGATGGAGGACAGGCTGAGGTATCTGGGGACATGGCTGATAAGCCGCCCGGTCTGGCTTCAGAGAACAAAAACCCTTATGGAAAAGAAAAAAGATAGGGTGGGGTATGTGTGTGGTGCAGCAAGGAGAGGCAGGTTGTGCCTGTTTGTGTAGTGCTGGGGGGACAGAAATAGATCAACTTTTATGCACTTGCACACCTCTGCTTCATACACACACATTCTCCCACAGTGTACACACACACACAAACACACGTACTCACATAATATAGACACACACCATCACTACCACTGCTGCCGGTCCCCACTGGAATCACTGCCAACCAGGTCAACTTTAGTAGTTTCCAGGGACAGGCCCTGGTTGTTGGAGCAAATCATAAGTGGAGCCCAACATAAAAGGGTCTGTTCATGAAAAAGGGTTACCTAAGTGTGATATGGGAGTGAAATTTTCAAATCAACCATAGAAGAATTGTGTAATACAGGTTTCGATACTATGACCCATATATGAAAAAATCACAATGTTTTAAGATAAAAAAATTTAAGGTTCCTAAGAAAAATGGGGTCTAGTGTGATGATTATAACAACACACGCCATGATGAGTGTAACAAAACACATCACACACCGTGGTGAGTGTAATAAGACACACCACATATCACTGCAAGTGTAATAAAGGGTGACCATAGATGAATTATGTAATACAGGTTAAGATACTATGACCCACATGTGAAAAAATCACAATGTTTTAATGTAAAAAATGTTAAGGTTCCCAAGAAAATTGGGGTCTAGTGTGATGAGTGTAACAATACACACTGCACACCGTGGTGAGTGTAACAAGACACACCACATATCACTGTGAGTGTAATAAAGGGCACCACACAACTGTTAATGAGTATTGGCAGTGTCAGTGGCTCAGTAGGTAGCACACTCGCCTCTGAGGCTGGGAGATCAGAGGGCTGTGGGTTCAGTTCCCACATCTGGCACTTGGGGTAATAGCCCAGTACTGACACTGTAGTGCAACATGAGAGGGGTGCTGCATTTCTGAGGTGCCATCTTTCAGATGAGACGTTAAACCGAGGTCCCATCTGCCTGGATTGGTGGTAGTTCAGGTGGATGTTAAAGATCCCATGGCACTTATCGAAAAGAGTAGGGGAATTTCCACGGTGTCCTGGCCAAATTTCCCTCATTCTCTAAAAACATCACAAACAGCTTAATCTAGTTCAAGGTCAGTTGGCATTAATCTGTATTCCCCTCCCCCTGGTCGTGCCTAAAAATAGGCAGGATTTGTCTAGTGCACTTACCCAGTCAACAAAAACTAAATAAATAAAAAGGTTTACTTATGTAGACTGAAGGCTTTTTAAACACATTACATTAAAAAAAACAGCATGTTTATTATAATTACACTACTTTAAACTATTCTACATGGCACGGAACAATCAAGACCATTCGACAAGATAGGAACAGAGCACTCAAGGCCATCTGACGGTACAAAAGAGTCAGCATGTGCACTCCACATGATCCTTCAATCAAGGGAGAGGCATGGAACACTCAGGACAATTTGATAGAACAAAAGATGGGATATTATAAAAAGGCTTTCAGAAATGCTCCAATCTGATTGGCTGTTAGGAGCCCAAAAGCCTTACAATAATCCCTGTTACCCTGTCATGTACAGAATGATCACCATGGCATAAATTTTTATAATTGCAATAAGGCACTCCCAAGAGTTAGATTAACCTTCTGTTAAGTACCCCACCAGCGTCAAAGGCACCAAGAGTACCCCCCCCCAACCACAACCCACTAGCAGGGAAGCTGAATGGTGCTCATGAAGGCTGAATATGAATGCTCACACAGGCAGAGTCAAAAGACTGGCTGGGACACACTCCCAGGCCAGCACAATAACCACAGCATAACTACACCACTTTTTTTATTTTACCCAGACACAATGATTCGGACAATCGGAAGCATCAAGGTTATGTGAGTATTCATATTTGGCCATAATGAGACCAGCGTCAAAGGCACCAAGAGTACCCCCTCCCCCCACAAACCACCACCCACCAGCAGGGAAGCCACATGGTGCTCAGGAAGACCAAATATGAATGCTCACACAGGCAGAGTCAAAACACGTATTCACTTTTTCTGTATACATTATTACTATATAACATTTATTCCAACATTAAAAATAAAAAACAAAGCATTCACAGTTCACAGTACATTAAGCCCCCAGCCCCGTACAAAATGCGTGGACAGCAATTACAAACAATGCAATTACAAGCAAGTACAAAAATTTTATTTCAGTCACTGCCCCTCTCACACTTACTTGTAATGACAAAACAATGAAACCTAGCCCTTCGTCTGATGAACCCTTGCACCAGACCATGAGTAAAATGACTCCGCTACCTACACAACTCAGTTACAAGGAGGTCCTGGGAAGGAGATCGTAAACAATACCAAAATAAAAATAATACAACAGGACACAGAAGGTACATCAAAATATGTGGCAGCAAAAAAGCAGAAACAAAAACATACCCTGGTAAAACAGAACATCAACTAAATTAATAGCACATTTAACATTTATTTTATTCTATGGTAACCGGTAAGGCCCACTAGGTACAGGTGCCTGTGTTCAGGAATGACCAGGGAGCACAGAGGTAGTTTAGGGATTTGCTCAGAGTCATACAGTATGCAAGTGGAGGTTGAAGGAATCAAACCCAGGTCTGTCTGTTAGATGTACCAAGCTCATTCACAGCTTCTACCTTCTAGGCTGTGCATTGTTGCTGCATTGGAGCTCACACAGTTAACATCACAACGACATTTATTGCACTAGAACTCTGACATCTAGAACAAAACACCAGGATGCTTGAACAAGCATTTAATATTGTTGCTGCCATGCAACCTATGCCTCCAAGTTAAAACTGTCCAGAGGAGATTTCCACTACTAAACTCTCTCAAAAGGGGAACATGTACTAACAAAAATGCAGATAAATGGGCCAGGATCAAACCACAGAGCTTACATACTTGACAATACAGGGACACAGTCCTTTTAAAATGTATACTAACTGGCTCCATTTCTAACCTCACTAAAGATACTCATGCGAGAACGTGATGGGCGATCAGACACACCACAGGTTTTGGTGTGTTTCACTAACTCCAGCAAGTTCAGTTAGTGTAATGAAAAGCCTCTCATCTCCAAAACTGGAGAATTTGTATACTAATGCCACCAGTGAACAATCGATCCTATAGGATTGATCTCGGTTGCGCAGTTCGCTAATTGTTACTTGTCCCCCATGATGGTTGTAACTAGTCACTCACCTCATGATGGGTGTAACACTGAGGAGTGGCAAAGACATTGCTCTTTAACTCTCACTGGATGTGAAGGAAAACAGGAAGATCTGGTCACAAACATAACTTTTATACTGCCACGAACTCAAACTGCTTTTCTGGCACAGACACAAGACAAGAATCACACTAGGCTACCAGACTGACTCCCCACCTGTGATGTGGAAACATAAGCAAATCTAGGACACCATGTCAGGTGGGGGATCAAACGGCCACATAGCGTCATTGTGCTAGGGGCCATGGACATATCAATGTTTTCTCTAAGAAGCTGAGAGATCCAGGGAGCAAGGAAAAGTGCAAGAATTTTAAATAACTGACTGGAAATCAGTGTGGGGTTCACTGTGATGGGTGTAACAAAGTAGGACACTACATGTTACACCCATCACAGAAACTATTGAGCATCTCTGCAGCCAAAGGGAATAAAGTAAAGGGCCAGGACAGTGTGGATATCTTAAAACAAGATGTTTTGAACAACTCAGTACTATAGTTTGAATACTGTGAAGTAAAATGAGTTCACAGTAGCAAACAACAAACACGTTGGTTTTGATGTCACATTTTGAGGCAAGAAAATCAGCAGTAAATTAACTTAAATTGAAAAAAATATATATGTTAGGGATGAAATTGCAAAAAAACATTATGTTACCTATCTCTACTACCAACTACCATTAAAAGGCACCACTTGTATTAGGGAAATCTTTTTTTGTTTTTGTAACACAATTTAATCTAAGTCATGGGTGCCTTGGTAACCCCTTTTTGTGAACAGACCCAAAAAGGGTAACACCCACATAGACAGCACCACCCACCAGCAGACGTTCGGTCAATCCTTGCAGTAGTCCCCCCCCCAGGAAGGAAGGCTTTGAGTGCAAGCAGCCTCTGCTTGTCCAGACCAACAGCAGTATTTTTTAGTGCTGGGACCAGTTTGTAGGGTAAAACAATGATAGAAGGGCTCATTAACAAAGGCATTGTGTGCCTATTTGTGTACAGTGGCACCCACCAGGATTAGATGGCTAATCCTGCAACAGAAAACAGTGCAGTTCAATGGCACTTGTTATACAGACAACTGTGATACTGTGACACTGCCTCTGACCCTAGTGGACACTAGAGTGTGTGTGCGTGCGTGCTGAGAGGACTTCATGACACGACAACTGCTGACACTTGCTAAAGGCAACAGCTGCTGCTACTACATTACTGTGTAAAGCGGAATTGTATTACAGCAAACAAATGCAATACAACCCTAAAGATTTTATTTATTTATTTCGTTTTTGTTGACCAGGTAAGTGCACTAGACAAATCCTGCCTATTTTCAGGCACGACCCGGTGGAGGGGGATACAGATGAATGCCAACTGACCTTGAACCAGATTAAGCTGTTGGTGGTATTTTTAGTGAATGAGGGAAATTTGGCCAGGACACCGGGGAAATTCCCCTACTGGCGCTGGTCAGTGACTGGTGGGGGTCCTTGCTGACGTCAGAGGGCGTTATGGCAGACGTTCCCGAGGTCGGGATGGTGGAGGAGGTGGAGGTGGTGGAGGAGCCTATATAGCTCAACGGTCTAGGAGATTCATTAATTGAACAGACTACGATGTTGCCTACCCCAGGAGTCGTTTTACACCAGTCGCCAGCAGCGGTACACAGCAAGAGTCGTGCGCCTTCAGCGGTGCCTTTATTGCCGGAATCCAGTGGTGGTATTGGTCCACTTAGCGACGAAGATGTTCAGGGTACAGATCTTCAAGAGTCGCGCTTAGTGACGGAACCAGTATCTCGAGAGGCGGTTTCCGGGAGGACCGCACAAAGTGATGGACCGCGCACGACGCTCCTGGTGTGGCAGCAATTTGGGCTCCAGGATGGAGGAAGTCGGGAGCCGATTACAGAATGGTCGGAGGAGATGGCACTTTTCGATGCCGGATGGAGGCGAACCGAGTCGGGAGCTTGGGTGCCTGACCTGGACTGGACTCCCCTCTCAGGTAAAAAGCCTACTGCCCCTGGGTTACAGTGTTCCCCTCAGCCTTCTACATCGAGGGACGATAGGGATGGGCCTGGGACTGTCTTTACTACTGGGGCTGTTAACCCTATGCCTCTTGCAGCTTTGGGTGATCCTGTTAAACCAACTATGGCAGACTTATTTAAAGCAAAGTTAGAACAGGCTCCACGTCGTAATGCTGTGCGTTTGAGATATAGAGGGGGCCTGCAGGAACATCCCGATAGATACTATATTTTTAACCATCTTTTGAAGTCCAAAATGGGCTTTTGTGCGAGACACCTATGCCCTCATTCATGTTTCTGGAGGACTCTTATGACATTAGTTTCCAATCCGTTGGCCTTATGGACAGATTTTGGGACAAGTATGCTCACCAGAAAAATCATCCTGTATGGTTACCTCTTTTTGTTATTCCATTATCTAAGCCGTTAATTAGATATGTTGCTATTATGTTCAGAAACGAGGGAGTGAACGTCAGTGATATTTATAGATGGCTGCAGGCCAAGTGTGAAGTGTAGGGGCCCCCTGAGGCCCTCTTAGATGTTGAAGGCATATGGACAGGGGGGTGGAAATTTAAAGTAAAATTATTGCAAGTTAATTCAGAAGTGGTTCATTTACGAATAGCTTTTTCTGGGAAAAGATAGAGAGTATGTTTTATGCAGGACAACCTAGGGCCTGTTATAAATGTGGGGATAGAGACATATTAGTAGCGTATGTGATATGCTAAAATGTCCTCTTTGTGGGGGTTTGGGCATTCTGTGGACAGATGCACAAATATCTTTAAATACAATTTGTGCGAGGAGAAGGTCATGCCTTCCATCAGTGTCCGTGGGCCAGACATAACTGTTCTGATTGTTTAGACCAAGATAGCCTGCTTCGTAAGGCTCAGGCTAAACTACATACTCCGGGTGTAAGGGTTGACCCCTCCCCTCCCTTCCCCCTCCACGACAAGGCCCTCCACTTCCCCCTCCATTGCCAGGTACTGATCAACCTGTACAGAAGTTGGTTTCTGAGCCTCAGAAAGTAGCACCTCCAGACCCTCCTTTGCTAGGGGATACTCAGAATCTGGCCTCCAACATGCCCCCTCCTTTCAAAACAGTTAAAGGCAGACGATTCACCAGAGCCTCCTCAAAACAGGCCCAGACCAGTCCTGTAGTGACTGAGAATTTCTTTTCCCCCCTCCAGGAGGAAGTAAGGGACTCAGATATGGAATCTGAGGCCTCTCACCTCTTGGAGCTTGTCACAGATGAAGATGATAGCAAATCAACTGAGTTAGCCAAAGATAGGAAAGGAAAAAAGGGAAAAAAAAGAAAAGTAAGTCAGAAGCATAGTTCGTAAGTCATCTCATGGCTACTATAAAATTTGCTTCCTTGAATGTTTGCAGTTTGAAAACATTCCATAGGCAGATATCTGTGTTTGCATATCTTACGACTTTAAATTTAGATATTATTCTTTTGCAAGAAACAAGGGTATCTTCCATTTCAGAGGAAAAAAGATTGAAAAGAATGTGGACTTGTGGCCCTTCCTTTTGGTCTTATAGTACTGAACTAGCTGATGGAGTTGCCGTGCTGTTTGGTAACACTTCCTTTAAAATCAAGATGGTGACTGATTTGTTACCAGGTAGATTGCTCATATTGGATTGTTTTTGGGGTGACTATTCTTTCAGAGTTATTAATATATATGGTCCACAAACTAAATCAGGTCGTATCTCCCTATTTTCGGACCTAAAGCCATTCTTATTTACAAGGAAACATTTGGTTTGGGGGGGGGAGACTTTAACTGCTCCCTTGATATTCAATTTCACAGATCGCAAGGGAAAAAGGTGTATTGTGATTCACATGCACTATTGGAGGTTGTCTCAGATGCTGGGCTTTTGGATGTCTTTCGTAGTTTACATGCTACAGGTGGTAATACTTATCATAGACACACCTTTGCTACTCAGATTGATATGTTTTTTATTTCACGTTTTTTTCTGATTATTTCTTGTGTTGCTGTTCCGGTCGAATTTTCTGACCATCATATTTTATTTTGTTCTCTATCCTTACGGTTCTTTCCCCCCAGATTTAGTTCAGGCATTTCTCGTTGGAGATTAAATACTTCCTTCCTTTCAGATCCGGTTCATTTCTCTTCTCTTGAACTATTTCTTGCCGCAAAGTCCTCCACTTTTGATCTTTTTCCCTCCCCATTTGATTGGTGGAGGCAAGTTAAAATGGAACTTCAACATTTATTTCAGTCTTGGGGTAAGACTAAGGTGCAGGATGACTATAGGAAATATCTAGTTTTGAGGAATCAACTGTATCGACTTATGTCACTTCCGTGAAAGAACATTCTTCTTTCTTTCTCAAATTAAAATATTAAACAACAAATGAAAACTTATCAGTATAATAGGGCCAAATCTCTTGATTTGAGTTCCGCTTATTTACAAGGATTCCCCCATGGCGGACCCTTTTCATGCCTGTAAAACATATTTGAAAGATACTCTTATGACCGGATTACTTAATATTAACAATGACCTGATCACCACAGATGTTGGTATGCTACAGGTGGTAGAATGCTATATCCAGGATTACTTTTCACCCCCCAAGGTGTTTTCTATGGACTCTCTTCATCACACCATTTTTTCTTCTCTTCCTCAAATACCACATACTTTGCTTATGTCCTTAGGATCACCAATTACTTCTTCTGAAGTAATGGAGGTAATTAAAAATCTAAGACTCGGGTCCTCTCCAGGTATAGATGGGATACCTAATGAGTTCTATAAAAAATGTATAAAGTATATGGGTCACTTTCTTCCCCGTGTGTTTAATTCTTATTTGTCTTCTGGAATTCCTTATCCGGACTTTACAATGTCCCTGATGACTTTTTATTTTTTTTAAAAAAGGAGATAAAACATCATTTTCAAATTGGAGACCAATTTGCCTACTTAATAGTGATTATAAGATTTTATCTAAAATATTGAATACTAGATTAGAAAAGGTAGCCCGACTCTTGATTCACCCGGCTCAAACATGTGCAATAAAAAATAGAAAAATTCAGCACAATCTCTTTCTTCTTAGAGATTCATTGGCCTGTCAAACAACTTTCTCTTCTACAGAACTAATAGCTGCGTTAGATCAATCTAAAGCTTTCGATGCGATCAGTCAATCCTTCTTGTTTTTTGTATTATCCGCTTATGGTGTTCCTGAGACTTTTACTCAATGGATTTCAAAACTTTACTCATATGGAGTCTCTATTCCTATAGTGAATGGCCTATTAGGTAAGAAAATCTCGATTTCTCGAGGTGTCCGCCAGGGATGTCCCCTGAGTCCATTGTAGTATACTTTTGTTTTAGACCCAATTATTAGGAGCATTATTTGTGATCCGTCTATTTCAGGAATTGCTCCCTCTATAGGTCTAGAAAAGGTTAAGGTCACTGCCTTTGCAGATGATGTTACCCTCCTTTTAGCAGATCTTCTCTCTTTAAGACGGGCCTTAGAGACTTTCCTTTTTTTCAATGCATATTCTGGTGCCTCTCTCAATATTTCCAAAAGTTTTGTACTGCAACTAGGTCAGATAGTCCCAAATTTAACAAACTGCTATGATATCCCTCTGGTGTCTGGACCTCAAAAAATTCTGGGCGTCTGGTTTGGAATACAAAATATGGCAATCTATAATTGGGAAAAACAGCTGACGGTAGGAGAAACTAAAATAAATCAGTGGAAACATTGGAAATTTGGAAAGAAGAAAAGGGTTGTGATAATAAAGAAATTTATTTTACCCATATTTCTTTACATCAGTCATCTTTTTCCACCTCCCCTTTCGTTGGAAACCAGACTTTATAGCATTTTCTTTCAAATGTTGTGGGGTAATAGATTGAACCCAGTGAAAAGGGAATTTACCTATCTTAAATTCAAGAAGGAGGGTTACATATGATTAATCCTGTTATTTTTTCATTCCATTTTCTTTTTCCTCCTTTTCTTTTCTTTGTACGCTCCATCCCTCACTTGGGAATTTTGGACTAAATCCATTTGCACAAATATTTTTTAAATGGTCTCTTCTTCCCCAAAGTCCTATCATCAGATGACATACCAAATTATGGGGTTTCCGCTTTAAAAAATTACACCAATGGAAGATTCCTTTGCAGAAAATACAATCATTACACAGAAAATCCTTTTATGCATATATGTGTATGATGTACAGAAATGATTTTACTCTTTCCTTTTGTTCTCCTTCCAATATGTCAAATGTTTTCAATAAATTGACAGATGATAGGATTTTATTTAAAGTTTGGGATATAGTATGGATATCTGCTCATGGAAGACTTGGAGTACGAGGCAATTTAAAGTATAAACCTGTTTCTGAAAGATACTGTTTAAGACCAGATTGTACCAATATTGAAGAAACTCAGATGCATTTTTTTTTGGACTGCCCTTTTACTCAGAAGTTTTGGGACTTTGTAGCCCATCGATGGAACATGCCTCACTTACAGTCTCTTTCCTATGGCACATTGGTATTAGGTGAATATTTAGGTGATTGGACTAAATATCATAGGAGTACTTTGAATGTTTTATTTGCCCTTTTTCAATATTACCTGTGGCAAGCTCGTTGTTCCTTTGTGTTGCAACAATTTATTACGGATTTTGAGGCTATTCTTTCTACTGTTATCTCTGATTTACAAATGATACGATGTTTAGATGCGAAAAAGTATTCTGAATCTTATGTTAATTTTTTATGGAAAAACATTTATTTTTGTTAATGGAAGTTTATCTTCTTTCTCTGTTTTAGTTTTTTGATACTTATCTTTCTTTTTGTTGGTTTTCTTTTTTCTCTTCTGTGATGTTGTGTTTTCTACTCAATAAAGTACCCCTACTCTTTTCGAGAAGTGCCAGGGGATCTTTAACATCCACCTGAACTACCACCAGAACAGGCAGATGGGACCTCAGTTTAACATCTCATCTGAAAGACGGCACCTCAGAAGTGCAGCACCCCTCTCATGCTGCACTACAGTGTCAGTACTGGGATATTAACCCAAGTGCCAGATGTGGGAACTGAACCCACAGCCCTCTGATCTCCCGGCCTCAAAGGCGAGCGTGCTACCTACTGAGCCACTGACACTTGTAGATTAATGACTTAGCAACTACTGTTGGCTGTAGCCAACTCTTGTTTCTTACACTGTATGTCTGATTCACTTCATACAGTGGACACTGGCAGCTTCCTTTTAATCTAAGAAGAAATGAGTCCCCTGGAGATACGAGTTGAGCACCTTTCACTAGGCCAATGGTGCCTAATGCTGATTGTGGTTCCTACCAGTCTGGAAGCCACCTCACTGGCATCGTAAAATGACTGACTGGTGCTGTGCTACCTCCAGACTATGGGTAGAAATGTCAATGGCCTGCATGACTGTCTTGCTCCATGGCAGTGCACCTAACAGGTTGTGTTGCTACAACCAGAGGCAACAGTTATATATTGCCATATGTGCCCCAGTCAGATTTAATTTCTTCAGAGCAAGATTATCTCCTGCCACTCCATGAGCTTATAAATTAAAAGGAAAATGATGTCTTCAGAAGAAGTAGAACATAAATTATCTGAAATATTTAGAATGCAAGAGGTAAGAACAAAAGTCAGATAATGATCTTCATGGTAATTTATCGGAACGTTTTCCCTCAAATACAGGTGTTAAGAAGGGATGTCTACTGGTACCCCTGCTATTCAGTTCAATCTCTTCATAAATGATCTACCATTACTGTTGACCAGAATCAAAGGTCATTCCCCATCTGTAAAAGGGACAGCGGTATCCGCTTTAATGTACGTGGATGATCCAATTCTATCTTCCCCACTAGGCTGAATCATCAAGTGAAAGTTCTGGAATCCTACTGCAGTGAAAATAAGCTTACAATTAATGTCTCGAAAAATAAGATAATGCTTTATGGAAAGAAAAAATCAAATATGTATTGGAAAATAAACAATACTGTGTAAGACATTGAAAAGTCATACTGCTACCTTGGATTATTCTTCTCATCCAATAATTCTTGGAGTACATATATACAATACGTCAGGAGCAAATTAATGCAATCAAAGGCTGGTATACTATGTTTAATGTAGAATATCGGGATCAACTTTTTTACCTGTTCTAAGAGCTATAGAAATTAAAATTAATAGCATTGCTCTATATATGGCAGAAATTTGGTCAGTCATTATTTATGCAAACATTCAATCAATTATAAAAATCAAGACTACACCAGCTGAAATTGTAAGGGCTGAGCTGGGGAGATGGAAAACTGAAGCTTTAATAAAGATTGGAAAATCAGCCTACTGGATAAAGTGCAAGAATATGAGAGACCAGAAACTAACCAGACTATGTTTGCTGGAAAAACTGTCATGGCCATCCTTAGATTCACCATCCCTTTGGCTTAACAAAATAAAAGTAACACTTTCGATACTTTGGTTGATTCTTTTATGATCAGACTGGCTGAAAGCCATTCTCATTTCTCCCATGCCATTCTCATTTCTCCCATGTATACAACTGAAACGAAACTAAGAAGGTATAATTTATCACAAACAGAAGATCTAGTGTGAATAAGAAATCTGAAACATTATCAATGGTATTCAAAAACAGCTGTTTGATTTGGAGGCCAAGAATAAGATTTTATTTTATTTTATTTAAACAGCAGTTTGGAAAACCTTTGAGCCATAGGCTCATTTACAAAGGTACCTTGTCACAGTAAGACAAACCAAAATACACAGTATAACAGTACAACACATAAGTATAACAGTAACTTAAGACATAGATACAAACAAGCTGGTACAGGTAGGATTGATGCAAACAATACCAGAGTTATGTTGTCCTTAGCAGCTTAGTAATAAGCTTTGTCATAAGTATTGAGTACGGCTTTGACTAGTGGCAATTACAGCATCGGGTGTTAATAAGGTGGTTACGTAGCGAAGTTTTGAAGCACGATATAGTTGGAGCTTCGGAGATGGAGGGGGGCAGTGTGTTGAACCAGGAGGGGGCCCTAAAGCTGAAGGCTCTTTGGCCGTGAGAGGTCCTAGCTCTAGGGATAACAAGAGAGGTTTTCCCAGAGGTCCGAGTATGAACTAGTGGGACAGAGCGGCGTATGGTGGTGGTCAATCCTGGTGGGGATAGCCCAAGGAGGGTCTTTTTTGTAAGGGTACAGGTCAGATATTTGAGGCGCTCATCAAGATCAAGTACTAGCGCTTTAGCATACAGTAGACAGGTGTGTGTCAGCCTAGGTGCTCCAGTAATTAACCTGCAGGCCTTATTCAGAGTAGTGCGAATTTTATGGAGTGCGGTCTGATCAGCAGCACCATACACCGGCAGTCCATAGTCCACTAGGGACAGGATAGAGGAGGTGACTGCGAGTCGAAGAGCCTCCGGGGGGAGGCAGTGTTTATAACGGTGTAAGATGCCCAATCGGATATTAGTGGCAGTGGCTAGGGCAGCGATGTGTCCATGGAAGGAGAGGGAGGGGTCAAAATGGATCCCTAGGTATTTATAGGAGCAAACTTGTTCGGTGGAAAGCGGACCCAGAGTGAATGAGGAGTTTGAAGTTGCAGGACTTGTTTTGGGGATGAGTGAAGAACATGGTTTTGTTTTTTAAGATTTATCACCAATCTATGTTCCTTGAACCAGCCCTCGGCTTCGGTGAAGGACTCTGCAGCAGTCCTGGAGGGCAATAGGGTTCGACTTGAGGCAAAGATGACTGCATCACCAGCGTAAATAGAATGTTCCCCGAGCAAGAGCGTGGAAGGGTGTTAAGGTAAAGGGAGAATAGTAAGGGGCCCAGAATGGAGCCCGGGGAACCCACAAAGATGGGACAGATGTCTGAGTAGGTCCCATTAATTTTACATGCTGTGGCGGTCAGATAGATAACTGGTGCACCAGGAGATAGGCCCAGCAGCAAAACCAGAGAGACTAAGGGCATCAAGAAGGAGGGGTGGGAGACAGTGTTGAAAGCTTTGAGAGGTCAATGAAGACAGCACCAGCCAGAGAACCAGTGTCTAAGAAGGAGTGGAGAAAGTTGGAGAACTCTAGAGGGCTGTGTTGGTACTGTGGCCCGCTCGGAAGCCATGCTGCTCAGGACAAAGGACATTGTAGGTGGAGAGGTAGTCAGAGATTTGAGAGGCCACCACTTTTTCCAAGGCCTTGGAGAGAGGAGAGAGAATGGAGATCGGTCGATAGTTTCCAGCCACAGTCCTATCACCACCTTTAAAGATAGGGGAGTCAGTGGTGACTTTCCAGGCAGTTGGAACCTTCCCCAGGCAAAGAGAGTGGTTGATGAGGCATGTGATCGGGGTAAGGACTGTGTCTAAGACCAGCCGTAGGATACACGGATCCAGGGTGTCACTGCCTGTACTATTACTCTTGAGGGCAGTGACAAGGTGCGGCCTAAGTTCTTGGGCAGAAACACAGCGGAGGAGAAAATAAGGGTGAGAAAGATTTACAGCAGGTGCTGGGGGAGGAGGGTCAAAAAATTTGTAGGGAGGATAGGGCTAAGGTCAGTGAATGAGGTGTTGAGGTGGTTGGCTATGAGGGCTGGGTCTGAGGAGATCACGCCATTAATGTTGATCTGGTGGGTGGGGGAGTGTGCACTCCCATTTAACTGTTTAATGTTATCCCAGAAGGTTCTGGATTCCCCATGAGGCAGTGAGTGAGGACCGATGGTGCTCAGACTTGGCCTTTCTGATGGCCTGAGTGCACTTGTTTCGGGCGGCAGCATATAACCACCTGTCATTGGGCCGGCCAGTCTCAATGGCACGGTGCCATAGGTTGTCCCTATGTTTGAGCTGGTGGATCAAAGCTGGGGTTACCAAGGGGGCATTCTGCCTTTTAGAATGGCGGGTCAACATTGGGGCAAAGATATCACAGGCATTATTAAAAGTTTGGGTAAAGAAGGAGAGAGCTGTGTCGATGTCAGGAGTTGCCTGTATAAGAGACCAGTCAATTTGGGACAGAAGTTCCTTAAGTTTTATCAGTCCACCAGATATTAGACGCCGCCGGCATGTGGATTGTGCTATGGATTTGGGGATTGAGGTTGACCAGTGGAACAGAATGGTGGAGTGATCACTGAGAGAGTCTGGGAGGACTTGTACATTGGGGATCCGATTAGGGCGGTTGGTGAGTACCACATCAAGCAGGGTACTGGAGCCTCTCTTGGGGTTAGATTACACTTGATGATGGGAGTCAAAGAGCAGTTGGTGAGATGTCACGCACAGCTCAACCAACTCTTAGAGACCAAAATCAAGGGAAACCTTAGATATTCAAGGCAACAATATTTTGAATCTGGTCAGCAGGCTGGTAGGCTGCTAGCTTGGCAGCTCTACAAGGAAGCTGTTAGTCGCACAGTGTTGTGTATACAGCAGTCTGGCACACAGCAATGCAATTGGGATCAGGTAACAATCCTAAAACACTTCCTGGAATTCTATAAAGATCTGTACAGGCAGGAAGAAATCCCCGATTTTAATCATTAGCTGGACGAATACTTCCATAAGGTCAAGGTACCATAACTTTCAGAGAAACAGCAGGAAGTCTTGTTGTCACCTCTTACATCAGCTGAGATCTCGAGTGCAAAAACTCTAGACTCAAAGCTGATAAATCTCCTGGTCCTGACAGACTGAGATCAGAGTCTTACAAGAAATTCCAGGAGAAACCGACACTGCTGCTACTGGATGTTTGTCGGGGGGGGGGTTCAGGAGGAAGAGACAGCTCCACCCTCTTGGCAATATGCACAAATAACAGTACTACTGAAACCTGGGAAGGATGCCCCTTTATGCAGCTCATACCGCTCTATATCTCTCCTGAACACCGACCTAGAAATCTTTACATCTATCCCGGCAATACGCCTGGAGGGCTGTGTGGGGTCCCTTGTCCACCCAGATCAAACTGGATTTATTAACTATAGATTGATATATGACAATATTAGATGCATTCTCAACATAACGGTCAAGGCCCAACAAGGGAAAGAGCTGGCTTTGATGGTTTTCATGGATGCCGAGAAGGTGTTTGACTGGCTTTTCCTTTACAGAACCCTGACAGAGATGGGACTAGGGGGTACTTTCCTCATGTGTACACAAGAGCTCTATTCCTCCCCACAGGCTATGGTGAGGGTAAATGGGGAGTCTTCGGAGATTCTTCCTCACCAGGAGCACTAGGTAGGGTTGCCCCCTTTCCCCATTGCTTTTTGCTCTATGTATTGAGCCATTGGCACAGGCAGTTTCTGGGAACCCTGACATCAGAGAGGTGAGAGGAAAAGATAGAGAACACAAAGTATCACTTTATTCAGATGACTCCCCGTTCTTCTTGACCCAACCAGATAGATCCATTCTGGTACTGTTAACCAAGCTTGAAACCTATGGAATAGTTTCAGGCTACAAAATCAACTTTACTAAATCTGAGGTGCTAATGATCAATAGAACATGCCCCACTTGGAACTCTCCCGTTCCAATGGGCTCAACATAATGTTGTTTGATACTTAGGCATTCACTTATCTCCGCAGCTCAGTTCTCTATTTAAACTGAACTACAAAAAACTTGAGGGGGAGGATAAGGCTGACATTGCTCACTGGAGCCTCCTTCCCTTAGGGGTGGCTGGTAGAGTGGCTACCCTCAAGATGAATGTCCTGCTGAGGTACCTCTTCCTTTTTCAAGCACTACCAGTGAAAATTCTAGAGGCCCTCTGGAAAAGGCTGCAAAAAATACTGTTGACCTTCGTTTGGGCAGGTCACAGGCATCAGATTCAGTGGAAGGTACTAGTATTTCCCAGAGAGAGAGGGAAGGGTTAGCAATGCCCGACATGTGTCTATATTATCTGGTTGTGCAGCTAACACCTGTCATTACCTGGACTAAGCAGAATACAGACTCAGGTTGGGAGGACCTGGAGGTGGACCCTGGGCTTCCCATACCTTTATTCGCCTTACCACACATTTATATTACCCCAGCAGTGCTGCGATCCATTAAAAACCCCTTAACGCAGCATACATTGCATATACTCCTTAAAGTCAGGACTGTCTCTCATACACCCAATGAGATAGGACCGCAAAAGATAATCATCGGGGACCTGACTTCCCAACTCCTAGAGATGAAAGAGGGTACTGGTGATGGAACCATAATTCCCTCATCAGGTTCAAACAATTTGTGCATAATGGGACATGCCTCTCCTTTATGGAAGTACAGCAGAAACTTAATTTGCAGCAGCAGTATTTCTACCACTTTTTGCAGGTTCGTCACTACCTGCAGACTGGTGTGAGGCTGGCCCTTGTTAACCGGGAGATAACGGCAATAGAAAACTTCCTCTACTGGGCCACAATGCTGCTCAGTAGACGTGGCATTATTGCGCTGGCGTACAAAATGCTGCAAGGCTCATCTCACCCAGAATTCTATAACATTAGGGAGGCATGGGAACAGGAGGCCCAAGTCCCGATAAGTGATAAGGACTAGAGGACCATGTGGGACACTGGTTGGCATGTCACGGCATCTCCCACCCGGAGAGAATTCTACAGGAAGTGTCTCTTGCATTTTTTCCACACTCCATCAATAACCAAACATTTTATTGTGGGAGGCTCAGACCTATGCTGGCGGGGATGCGGACAAGTGGGTCCACACTACCATATATTTTGGGGTTGCTCTCGAGTGCAGCCCTGCTGGTCTCAGATACAAGCAAATCTTCGGGATATCTGGGAAATTAACAAATTCTCCTCACTTTTGAACATTTATTCCTTGGTCAAAATAATCCCAGGAATCGGCCAACGACACATTAATGACTCTTAAGGGCCCTCTGCTTGGTGGCAATGAAAGGAATCACACTGAACTGGTGTACGGAAACAACACCAACCATTGAGGCCTGGAGATCAAGGGTAGGAGAACTTCAGGCAATGGAATGCATCACTGCAATACTGAGGCTTACACAAGAATAGCACACAGAACTATGGCATAGGTGGAACATACGTATATACTCGTGTAAAAGTCGGTCCATGTCTAAATGGGGGGGCGGGTTTTCAGCAGATGGAAAAGGTTTTCTTTGCGATCTGTGTATAAGTCTGATCTGCTAACTTAACATTATGCCGTCAGTTGGGTGACATGACAGAGTACAGAAATATCCTCGAGTTCAGCAATTGGCACAGAAGTTGTTAATTAGCTGCTAATTAGAAGCACTCGGACAGCAATGGAGCAATCATTGAAGAACAATATTCCTATACTAAGGTATGCAATCAACACCTTTTGCGGAATGAAAACTGACTGCCAGTGCTGATCTCTGAATGAACCTGACCGTCCTGCTTATGTTAGCTGCTGATCTATGATCTGTGAACTGTGCTGGATGCAGCAGAATCCGTAGTGTGCCTCCTCTGTTTTTACTAATGATTTTTTTAACACCGATACCACTGCCAAAAGCACATTTTGTTATATTTTTGCTTATCTCCTTGCCTGTCTTTTTCTCCGACTGGCGCAGTAACTTGCGTATAAGTTGGTACCGTTAACTGCAGGTGGTTATTTTGGTCCCAAAAAAGCAACTTATATGCGAGTGTATACGGTACATGATACGCTGGAGGGTGATGTCATTTTAGGATGCATGAGCAATCTGGGTCCTCGCCAACCTGATGCCTATCAAGCCACTCAATCCGAACCACACATTTACAAGCCTGACCCGAGTCATGACATGTGCCCTAGATAAATGGTGCGCTTGGATTCTAGATGGGGTTGGACAGGTTCCTACATCACGGTATGTCCATTCAGCGGGTCCCCCTCTTCCCTTCCATTCTTTCTCTTTTGCTGTCTTTTCCTACAAAGGATTATGTTGGTGTAAGTATAGTTAAAAGCTGCGGGGCAATGGACAGCCACATCCTGTTAAAAGTTTTGATTTGTTGCCATAAAGGTTAGTTATATATCACCTATTTGTTTAATTCTCCAGTGACTCTACAGAAAAATGTCATAATGTCTGTTCTAGGGACCTGGAGTCATTATAGCAGGCACTTTGACAAGGCTTGAACAATAACTCAAGAATGGTGAAGTGATGATGTAAATATTTGCTTTTTACTGGTGTACTGTAAATCTCTGGAATTTGTTAATAAAGCTGAATTAAAAAAAGCTTACCCATAATCTTGAAACATATCACGTTTTTTTTTTTTAACTGATTGTACAGATAGAATATTTCTACTGTTCAGACTAGAACTGTTTCCTTTTAAGATGTTAAATTATAGGTACTGGAGTAGAGAAACTCATTCCTCTTGGACAGACTTAGAAACCTAGGAACAGAGAAATTGTCGGTAGATAAGGACTGCTAGGCCCATCCAGTCTGCCCGTAGGCCCTATACATTGTATGTGGCCACTGATCCTATGTGATCAACGGCTTGTCATCACTCCCTCCCCTCTCAAGCTTCCCTGGTGCCTGTCCCAATGATGCTTAAACCCCTCCACTGTGCTTGCCCCCACTATCCTTTCTTTCAGCAGTGTCTCCATGATCTTTTCCACCACTGAGGTGAGGCTGACTGGCCTGTAGTTCCCCACCTCCTCCCTACTACCACTTTTGTGGAGTGGGACTACATGTGTCCTCCTCTAGTCCTCTGGAATGACACCCGTGTTGAGTGACTCTGTGAACAGGGCCGCCAGAGGCGCTGCTAGTTCCTTTCACAGTTCCTTTAATATCCTCGGGTGGATGCCATCTGGCCCCATGGCCTTATCCACCTTCAGCTTTGTGAGTTCTTGCAGAACTCTCTCCACTGTGAATGGACTGGTGTTCACTCTCCCCCCCCACCATTGCCTCTGCACCCCAACTGTGGTCCCTGATCTACCTCCTCCTTAGTGAATACTGAGCAGAAGTATTTGTTCAGCATTTCTGCCTTGTCCAGATCCCTCTCCTTACACTCTCCTCCCTCCCCTCTGAGTCTCACAATCCCTCCCTTTTTTCTTCTTTCACTAATGTACCTATAAAATGCCTTATCCCCTTTGTTTACAGACTGTGCTAAGGTCTCTTCTGTCTGCACCTTCACCCTCCTAACAGCCTTCCCTGCTTCCCTTAGACATTCAAGGTACACCTCCCTGTTTTCCTCCCCTTTGGCTCCCCATATATTTCCTGAAACTCAGCTTTTTAGCCCTGACTTTGTCCCTTACCTCTTTGGAGAACCATAGTGATTTCTTTCTTCTTTTCCCTTTGGTCACTATCCTAACACATTGGTTTGTTATATCCACTATGGCTCCTTTTAGTTTCTTCCATTGTTTTTCCACCCCCTCTACTATCTCTCCCTTCCCCAGGACTGCTTGTATACATCTACCCATTTCAGTGAAATCTGCCCTCCTGAAATCTAATACTCTTGCCCTTGTATAGCTTGATTGAGTCCATGTCTCCATGCTGAACCATACCATGTGGTGGTCACTAGACCCCAGCTGCCCTTCCACCTGTATTTCTTTTCCGTTGGTCCATACTAGGTCCAGAATTGACTTGTCCCTGGTTGACTCATGCACCAGCTGCCTGAATCCAACCCTCTGCAGGGATTCTAGGATGGCTGTGCTTCTGGCTGAAACTGCCATCTCGGTGGCCCAATCCACGTCCGGCATACTGAAATCCCCCAGTAGCAGGATTTCGCCCTTAGTTGCCATGTCGTGTATGTTCTCCACTAGTTCTCTGTCTGTTTCCTCCCTCTGTGCTAGAGGTCTGTAGATCACCCCAGTGTGCATCACTGTTCCATTCCATGGCTCCAGGGTGACCCACATTACCTCGGCCTCACCGGTCTTCCCTGAACTTCTGTAGCCTTTCTACCATCTCTGATGTACAGAGCCACTCCCCCACCCTTTTTACCCTCCCTGTCCCTCCTGAACAATGTATAGCCTGGTACATTGACTTCCCAGCCATGATTTGCAGAGTACCATGTCTCTATTATTGCTGCTACATCAAGGTCTTTATCTGCCAACAAGGCCTCCAGGTCTGGAACCTTATTTCCCAGGCTATGGGCATTTGTTAGCATGACCTTCCATGTTTTACAGTCTGCTCGTCCTCTGCTCTTGTTCTCTCTATCCAGCATCTTCCCCCCACCCCAGTTTCTTTTCCTATGTGCTCCTGCCACCCCTGTATTACTCATTATACATTCTTCACCTGCCTGCCCTTCCCTGCCTATTTACGCTGTTCCCATAGTCGACTTATGTTCCTGCATGTTCTCAGGAGGGATGTTCCTAAGCCTCCTGGCTCTCCCCCCTTGGACAGTTTAAATGTTCACAGCTGAAGCATTTAAATTTCTCACAAAGGACCAAGGTCCCCTCCTCGGACAGATGCAGGCCATCGTCCTTATATAAGCTTGCATCTGCCCAGGTCAGGCCCCAGTCCCCTATGAAGCCAACACTCTCCCTTCCACACCAATCCTTCAGCCAGAAGTTGAAGGTACAGATGTGGAGTGCCCTAGCTTCCCCTGTGCCCTGGACAGGTAGCACTTCTGAGAATCAGACGGAGTGTGCTATCTGGTTTAGGTTTCCCCCGAGCTTCCTAAAATCATCCTGGACTCTGGCTAACTCCACCCTTCTCCTGGCCAGGTCACTGGTCCCCAGGTGGACAATGACATCCAGCTGCTCTCTCCCAACTACTGCCATAGCGATTCTATGGATCCACTTCCAATCCCTCCATGCAGCGCTTCATGGAAGGCACTTGACCACCCTCTCTCCTCTGCTAGGTGACCCTAACTCCACTCCCAGGACAACAGAGTCCCCCACTAGGAGAAGATTCTCCCCCATCCTCCAGGTTTCCCTGCTTCCCTTCCCTAGGGCTCCATCCTGGAGGACCCTCCCATCCTCCCTGGATGCAGCCTCGGGTTCCTGAGTGGGGCTTTCTTGTTCCTCCAAAACAGAGTAGGAGTTAGTAAGTGGGACCAGTTGGGGGATGTGCTACACCACAGGTTGTGTCAAAAAACAATCAGCCAAGGAGTCCTCTGGCAGTGACACCTCACACAATCACCAACTTGTCTGCTAGAATCCCTCAATCCTACCCAAACTAAATTTAAAAGCACAATAAATGGCAGTGAAGAACAGCCCTCAAATACAATTTCAAAAACACAGAAATGGCAGCTAAGAAAATATTTCAAATCCACTTACACACACAGTTACCAGCAAAAGCCTCCTTTTCCCTCTCCACTAACTGAAGACTAACTGAGATGGCAGTTAAACATCACATTCAAACTGCACTAATCCCTGTAATATGATGCCTGCACGTACAGGCCACACAGCAACTTTTAAACACACAACCACCAACTTGTCTGCTACAATCCCTCAATCCTGCCCAAACTAAATTTAAAAGCACAATAAATTGCAGTTAAGAACAGCCCTCAAACACAGTTTCAAACACACAGAAATGGCAGCTAAGAAATATTTCAATTCCACTTACACACACAGTCACGAGCTAAAGCCTTCTTCTCCCTCTCCACTAACTGAAGACTAACTGATATGGCAGGTTAACATCACATTCAAACTGCACTAATCTCTGTAATGTGATGCCTGCACTTACAAGCCACACAGCAACTTTTAAATATTCCAAACCAATAAGATTCCCTTATGCCTATATCATGTGTTCTTGAATCCCGTTATGGTTTTTGCTCTGACAACTTCCGCTGGGAGGCTGTTCCAGACATCCACCACTCTTTCTGTGAAGAAGTACTTCCTCATGTTTCCTCTGAATCTATCCCCCTCCAGCTTCATAGCATGACCCCTTGTTCTTGAGTATATTTTTTTCTGAAACATGCTACCCTTTTGTACCTTATTTATACCCGTGAGGTATTTGAAATTCTCTATCATATTCCTCCCCCCCCCATCTTCCTCCATTCCTCCAGGGTATACACAATGAGGTCCTTTAGTCTCTCCTCATAAGTCTTTTGATGCAGGCCCAACACCATTTTAGTTGTCCCCCCCGGACCGCCTCGATTCTATGTCTTACCAGAGATGTGGTCTCCAGAACTGAATACAGTATGCTAGGTGAGGTCTCACCAATGTTTTATACAGCGGTGTAACTACCTCCCTCTTTCTGCAGGTGATACCCTTCCCTATACACCCCAGCATCCCACTTGCTCTCCCCAGTGCCTTGTCACACTGTTTGGCCACCTTCAGGTAATCAGAAATGATTACCCCCCGGTCTCTTTCTTGCTTGGTGGCCATCAGTACCACTCCCCCTCATCTTGTACTCTGCCCCTGAGTTTCTGTGTCCTAAGTGCATGATTTTGCATTACTTCGCATTGAATCTTAGCTGCCACACTTTTGACCACTCCTCAAACTTTCTTAGCTCTCAATTAATTTTTTCCACACACACCCCGGGGAGTGTCTGCCCTATTACAGATCTTTGTGTATCTGCAAAAAGGCATACCTTCTCTTCTAGCCATTCTGCAGTGTTGTTAATAAAGACAGATCAGTCACAGTACTGATTATTGTGGCACCCCTCTGATAACCCTCCCTTCCTTTGAATGAACTCTGGTTACCACCACCCTCTGCCTCCTATCCCCCAACCAATTTCTTACCCAGTTTACCACCTTTGGACCCACTTCCAGGCTGCCCAGCTTGTTTACGAGATTCCTATGAGGAACGGTGTCAAAGACCTTACTGAAATCTAGGTAGGCTACATACACAGCTCCACCCTGGTCTAATTCCCTGGTCACCCAGTTAAAGAAGTCTATCAGATCTGACATGACCTTCCTTCTGTGAATCTATGTTGCCTCAGATCCTGTAAGCCCCTGGTTTCAAGATATTCCACAATCCTTTCCTTCAGTAGTGATTCCATTAATTTCCCCACTACCGAAGTCAGGTTCAGTGGCCTGTAAGTTCCAGCCTCCCCCCTGCTACCACCTTTGAGAAGTGGGACTACATCTGCCCTCCTCCAGTCCTCTGGAACCACCCCATCTCATTTGAGAGGTTGAACAGGGCAGTGAGAGGTGCAGCCAGCATCTCCCTGAGCTCCTTCAATATCCTGGGATGTATTCAGTCTGGCCCCATTGCCTGTCCACTTTCAGACTTGCGAGTTCCTTCATGACTCTCTCCACTGTACATGGACTTGTGTCCACCATCCTTCCTTCGTTGTTCCTGTTCCATGTCTGTGGTCCCTTGCCTTCCCCTTCCACTGTGAACACTGAACAAAAGTATTTTTTCAGGACATCTGCTTTTTTTTGGTCCCCTTCCACCCCCGCCCTTAATCTTACTATCCCTCCCCTGGTCTTTCTCCTTTCATTTATAGACCTAAAAAAGGTCTTGTCCCCTTTCTTTACAGCCTGGGCTATTTTCTCCTCCATTTGCACTTTTGCGCACCTGACTGCTTTCCCTGCCTCCCTCTGCTTCTCCTGATGCACCTCCCTAGCCTCCTCCTCCCTCTGTGCCTCCTTATATCTCCTGAATGCTAACTTTTTTTGGCCTCACCTTCCCAGCTGCCTCTTTTGAGAACCACAATGGTCTCCTTTTCCTTTTTCTTTCGCTAACTTGCCTGATGCAGAGGTTTGTTGCCCTTAATATGGCTGCTTTTAGCTTTACCTGCTGTTCCTCCACCCCACCCAAATCCTCCACTCATGCCAGGGCATCTCTGAGGCATTCCCCCATTGACATAAAGTGTAACTGTGGACTTGGAGACTATGAGACACTGTATCATATTTTTCTATGTTGTAAGAAATTTTGCACCATATATAGGTCTATCTGTCTGCTCCCATATTTGACTCATAATATGCCAGTGTGTGAAACTGTACTTGGAGCTCTAATGGACCCATACTCAGAAACCGTCACAATGGATGTGATAAAATATCTTTGTTCGTTATACAGCAATACAGATGAGTATGAATAGATAGGCCATTGACAAAGCAAAGGCCGACAGCACATGCATAAGGTAGAAAAAGAAATGGGCAGATTGGATGGGCCTTACGGTCCTTATCTGCCATCAACTTCTATGTTTCTATGTATACTATTTTATCTAGGACATACAAAACCAAACATATTTAATACAGACTATGTAAATGTAACAAGAAAACTGATTATGGCACATTATACAATGGCAAGAAAATTTCCTGGACTCTGATTGGTCAGTGTGTGCCTGAGACATTGTTATTGTGTAATAACATCACTGTATGGATTTAGTAGATGTCAGGCTCTTATGTTTCAGAAATAAAGATATACTGCCATACTACAAATCTACTAAAACATTTTTAAAATAATTTTTTTATTTTGTATAACATCGAGCCATTGTATAATTGCAATAAGGCACTCCAAGGTGTGTGTTCGCCTCGTGCTTCAACCCACCCCAGGAGTGACGTTATTACACGATAACACACACCTTGCCGTGCCTTATTACTTAAATATAAATTCTTCTAAGATCTCATGAAATCCCTGTCCTTTAAGCGATTTGCTTTTTTTTTTTGCATCTAAAAATGCTCTTATTTCTCCTTTAGGGAAACTTACGACTACAAGCATATTACAGTACCAGATATCCCAGATCTGGCATGTTTTGCGTGCTCTCAGTGGCGGGTGATTGACTGTAGTTTGTTTGTTTTTTTTGCATGTTCTTTTTATCCTCCCCTACCACCAGCCACCCACTCCTTCGGCCGACCATCCACCCCTACTGCTCTCCTATTCCTGCCATCCACTACCCTCACTGCCTGGCTGACCCAACATATCCCTTCATTAGGGGTGGGGCCCTTAACCGTGGGAGCAACCGGAAGGGGAGATCGAAGTGCTCAAAGGCACTTCCTTGCATCTGCGCAGGGCGAGTGTGCAGCTCGGGGGCTCATCCCAGCTCTGCGGCGGGGAGGCAGGGCCGCCATCGGCCGGCTCAGTGGCCATTTTCTGCATGTTTCCTCCCCATCTACATTACTGCTCCTTGTACTAACCTCCAAACTCCACCGGGGGCCACTACAGAGTGAGACAACCCCTATAACCCACTCCATGAGAGGAGAGCAGTCCTCCAGAAGCTCAATCCTCTCATTCCCCTGCAGACCCCCAGCATCCCAAGTCCATTCCTGAACCCAGTTGCCTGCATGGCGCAAGGTGTGGCATCCAGCGCCTCAACCCTCAGCACCACCGGGCCGGCCTGTAGAGTTTTTTAAAACAATTTCTCTTAAAGGAATGATAAGTGGATTAGACAGAAATAAAATTAAGTATTAAAGGGTCAGTCTGCCTTATGTAATAATAACTAGGATGTACTGATTCTCTGACAACAGCTCTGTTCTGGTACATGACTGTGATGCTACTTACTAAGGAAACTTTAAAACAAGTATGCTTATATGTAAATTGCCATATTATTCTGTATATGATGCACTTTAATATTTGTATTGTTTTTTACTGAAAAGACTTGTAATGAGCCGATCAATAACCTTTACTGAACTGAACTGATATGTGCCTGATGTGTGGAGCCATGTATTAGGGCCCATGCTGAAGAAAGAGCCTTCCTCCCAAGAGCATCCATTAGTGCTGAACCGGCCTCTGGAGGTCATCACACAGGAGGTGCTGTGGCCTTGATGGGGTCTGCAGTATTTCAAGTCATGAGGAGGGGTGAAGTACCTCATCTGCGAACCCTGTGGGTGCACAATACTGCATGAGGAGGTCCCTGGGGATGGCTGGATTGGAGTAGGTAGGCCTCCACACTGCCCTAGATACCTCCTCTATGGCCTTAGGCCAAGAAGGAATAACTACAGTGTCAATGTTGAAAATTCCAAGAAGTCCCAATGAAAGGACTACTGGATTGCAGCATGTCAGCAGCAAAAGGGAGGTGAACAGATGATTCACTGTCTTAACCGGAGGACGTTGCTGGAGACAAGCTGCCGCCTCCAGGCAGTGTCGGTTCCAGAAAGAAGGGCCTGGACTAGGCTCTTTATGACTCCCTATACTAATCTTCTAAGGCACCAACTCACACCCAGTGTCATTCCCACATTAGAGACCCCTCAGCGCCTATAAACGAGGGAATCCTTTCCAGGAATCGCAAGGTCCTTCTAAAAGGAACTGAGACTCCAGGTCTCTGGGGCCTCGTCTTGAGCTGCCAAACTGCATAGGGAGCCTTGATCAAGGTAAAAGCATAGCAGAGTCACCCGAAGGGTGTCCTCCTACATCCGAGGAGTGACCCGATTGGTGCCCATGAGGGGAACCCCCAGGTGAGAAGAGCGGAATCATACAGGTCCCACAAGGTGACCAGAGCTCTTACCGGTGGCAGTGACTTCTAATGGCTGTGGAGAAAACTCCATCTCCAGGCCACAATCCAACCCAGAGTCAGTGCCGGCTAAGGATCGGTGATAGTCTCAGAGACAGGGTCATCCCTGTCACCATGGTCGGCACCAAACTTGATGGCAATTCCAATTTCATGCCCGGAGTCATCACATTCCTCAGTATTGTGCACTGCACCAGATTCAGGGACGACTTCCGGGACATTATCTTCATCAGTACTTCACTTGTAGCCAGACCCATGGTTGGCACCATGGTGATCACCACCTCTGTCACTTTGTTAGGAGTCATCAGTCATCACCCTCCCCAGAGTTGCAAGGGACACAGTGGCTAATGAAAACATCCAAACTGGCAACAATACTGACAACAACCTCAGCGCTAGTCCTCTACTGGCACTGTGAACAGTGTCAGAAGGGGGCCTCGTGCTACCTGCCATGTCATCACCATGAATGGTGACAACAGCAGAGCAGCCACCACAGGATGAAGTCAAGGTGTCCACCGGCGTAGACCGAGAGAACAGCTGCAGCCTCGCCTCTGGGGATGTCTGCTGTTCAGGGCAGGCAGACTGTGGAGGATTCACAGTCGACCACCCAGGAGGAGTAAACTGTTCATCAGACCCATCCACCAGAGTCTCAGACACCTTAGTGAGGTGAGATCAAGAAGAACTCCATACCTCCACAAAACCAGAGGTCCCATGCAGAGACCCTGGGGAAAGGCCTAATGGCATGGTCTTGGACACAAGCATTTGAGGCCTGCCTCTGAGGTGGAGATTGGATGACCCCATCTCAATGCACAGTTTTTGAGGACACAATGATCCATAAAGAAGAAGGTATTGCACATATCCACATCATGCTCTGGTCCAAAGGAGGCCACAGAGGTCTGATGCTGGTCTGGAACAGCCATCAGTTCCCCACAGGGGCAATGAATCATACTTGGCAGCTTACATTAAAAAAAAAAATTATAAAGATGGGAAGGGCGTGTGGGTGGGTGAGTAACCTGGAATGGAGGGGAAGCGTGGGTGGGTACACTGCTCCACTTACATTTAAAGGTGAAATGTAACAAATTTTTAGTAAAGCTCCACCAGTATTTAGTGTCCCTTTTTATTGTGCTTCTCTGTATATGATCGTTTCATAGTAGCCCTTTTTAAACTGTCTTTTTTTTTAACCTGCTTTGAGCAGGTCGGAGCCCATTTGAATACAACTGCCTCAGTGGACGGCCCGGTCGATGGCTCCTCGCTGGAATACTGAGCCGCAAGATCGCATACATATCACAGCCTCTGTGTCCTGCTGAGTTGTCAGAAGTACTCAGCTATTCAGCAATAAATACACTTTTTTCTTTTATTTATTATACCCGAACTAAAAATAAAGGTCGCAACTCCATCTCACGGGCAAGCCTGGGAACCCAGGAATTATAGTAACTATACCTCGACTTTATTGCTTTCCAGTTACTTAGTGTTTCTCTTGTTGTCCCCATCCATTGAATTGCTGGATACTATGGTTGATACACTAATTATATTATTGAGGTTCCCCGAGTTTATCTAGCTTTCTCTTGCTACTTGCATG
Source organism: Neoceratodus forsteri (assembly GCA_016271365.2). Classification (NCBI taxonomy): domain Eukaryota; kingdom Metazoa; phylum Chordata; order Ceratodontiformes; family Ceratodontidae; genus Neoceratodus; species Neoceratodus forsteri. Next base: position 245,970,456 of record CM028134.1, read on the forward strand.
GTTACCGTATACAGCGTAATAATCTGTTGTTTAGGTGACTGCTCTGACATCAGGGACAGAGACACCATGGGGTAGATGATGAGGAAGCAACTATTTTCAAAGGTTTTAGCCACTGCTGGCACATTTTGTCTATGAAAAACACACTATGAAATGTAGAATTGCTCCTTAAATACCCTACCTGAATTACACCTAACATACTAAAATGCCAGCAGAATAGGCCTAATGGTCTTTCGAGTCTGCTTGATTTTCAGCACCCGCACTGAGTGCCGATTTTGGTGTCCCCCCTCCCCCTTGTGTTATACTGTTCCCAGTCCTAGATGTTCTACCTGTATTGGGCCTGATCATATTTACCATCCCCCCTGTACCTGTCCCATCCCCTCTTAAACCCATCCACAGTCTCCACCTCTACCAGCTCCCTGGGCAGCGTGGGGTACCAAATCAAACGTCTTGCTGAAGTCCAGAAAGAGGACATCCACAAGCCTACCTGGGTCCACGGCCCTCGTCACCCAGTCACAGAACTCAACACCTCTTCCTTCCCTTTCCCTCCCGGCCCCCTTTTTTTTTTGGAGCACTATGTGGCCAATGGGGTTATCTTTTTATATAAAATAAGACACTGTAGACTTCACTTGCAGCCCTGACACTGGGCCTCAACTGTGAATTTTGTGCTGTGTTTTGACAGCCCTGATAGCCCCCTCTCCTTTTTCCTATTCTAGTGGCATCAACCCAGGGACCCTGACTGACCAGCCACTGGCCTGGTCAGGCTTGCTCTTACTGCAAGCACAGTAGCTGTAGCTACTCTTACCCATCCTTATAGGATGTGCTTTGCCTTTACCTTGGAAGTACAAGTTATGAGTTTTCTCTTATTCCTTTCTAAAGTTTTACTGTTGCGTAATAGTTGCTCTAGTTTTGTACTTGTTATTCCAATTGATACTAGTTTGTTCTGTTTGCACTATTAATGTGAGGCAAGGTATTGTTAACCCAATTTTGAACTGCAAGACAGAATTGAAAGGCTAACCCGGATAAGTGGTGGAGCAGGTTTCATTTCAGATTTCAACTCCTTTCATTAAGGGATCCCAGCATATTATCACCCTGAATGTCCACGGTATTAATTCACCTGTAAAAAGAACCAAGATTCTGACATATTTAGAATGCTTACATATGGATGTTGGCTTTTTGCAGGAAACTAGACTTTCAGAGGGGGCGTATTTGAAATTATGCAGACTTTGGGTTGGACAGGTATTTTCAACATCTCACCCTTCGGGGAAACGGGACAGGTGGCTCTTTTACTTCGTATAGACCTGCCTTCCGAAGTTTTAAACACAGGTAGTGGAACCAGGATGAGTGATTATAGTTACAGGCACCATTTTCTCTCAAAAGTTATACCTAGTTAATGTTCACACCCCTAATAAGCATTCTGCAGACTTTTTAAAAGGGTTTTCTCAAAGGTGGCAGGCCTGGGGGACAGTATGGTGTTGTTGGGGGTGGGATTTTAACTGTGTTATTGACCCCTGCCAGAATCGACCTTCAAGTTCCACTGCCACAAGCCACCTCATGAGCCGCACAGTTAGGGCAGGGATGCAAGAACTAGCACTATCTCATGTCTGGAGGGAATATAATCGTTTGGATAAGGATTATACACTCTATTCAGGTTTACATAAGTCATACTCCAGGACTATTTTTCAATCAGCGCACCAGATCTACACAAAATTAAATACTGTGTTATCCACCCAAGAGTTAACTCCAACCACTCAGTGATGGCTCTTGAGGTTCAATTAGGGACCTGGTTTAGGATGACTTTTTGGAGAATAAATACTTCTTTACTGAATAAGGAAGAATTCCGTCAATTAATACAAGATGCCATAGCTAATTTTCATAGACACAATAAAAATTCTGGGACAAAACCAAAATGGTGGTGGGATGCCCTAAAGGCTACTCATCACGGCATCATTATATCATATGCCTCCAACCTTAAAAAACAAAGAATGGAGAAACAACTAATGTTAAAAACTCATCTACAAATACTGGAACAACATAAACACTCTGGATCCCCTGCTTTATATCAAGAGTTACAAATAGTTTGAAAGGTACTGCAGGATCTCTGGGATGTAAAAATAGAGGGTAATCTTCGATACGTTAATCAGAAATACTACGAGCATGGCAATAGGGCTGGATGATTGCTAGCCTACAGATTATGTAAATCTCAGGCAGACAGATACGTTAAAACAATTAAAGAAACTCAGGGGGAGCTGACCCACACCAGGTTTACCCCAGGGGATAAAGCTAATGCTTTCAAAATTATTAAAATGCCTTATACAGCCCAGATGCTGCTGGTGAACCCACTAAAGAAGAAATTTCAATCTTTCTCGAACATCTAAAATTACCCATTTTGACAGACATGGAGTGACAAATGCCTGATGCCCCAATTACATCAGAAGAAGTCACCCAACCTATTTCACATATGAATACAGGCAAATCACCAGCCCCCGATGGATTTAACATAGAATTTTACCAAACATTCTGGACACAACTCACACCCCTTTTGGTGCAAGTTTTTAACTCTTGAGAAGCACTGGAGAATTTCCCGAATTCGTGGCATTCCGCATTTATCACAGTGATTCCCAAGCTGGGTAAACCAACTTACCAATGTGAATCCTATCATCCGATCTCTTTATTAAATGTGGACTCAAAAATAGTCTCCAAAATATAGGATAACTGACTGAATAAACTGCCTAAACACCTTGTTCATCCAGATCAAACTGGGTTTATTCCGGACAACATCAGGCGTCATTTGAATATATTCCATAAGGGACATGGGGTACGAGTTCCACAACTGGCAATCGACATTGACACTGAAAAGGCATCTGATTGCCTTAACTAGCAATTTCTGTTTGTCACTCTAAAGAAATATGGGTTCGGGGCCCCAATTTTGTCTATGGCTGGAAGCCCTATACCTAACACCCACCGCAAGAGTGAAGGGTAATGGTACAGTGTCTGATTCCTTGTCTATTCAGCGAGGGACCAGACAGAGGTGCCCGCTTTCCCTTTTCCTCTTTGCCCTTAGTATTGAGCTCCTGGCGAAACTGATACGATCACATCTGAACTTGGAGGGGATTATGCTAGGAGGCAAGAACAACTGCATCTCTTTATACCATCCTATATCTCCGTGATCTGAGCCACAAATTCCAGATTCTCTACTATCTTTTAGGGCAATACGGAAATGTCTCTGGGTTTAAAATAAATGAGAGTAAGATCGAGGTTATTATAATCAGTGGAGATCGGATCCTGGCTCTTACTCAGCTGATACCCTTTAAATGGGCAACTTTCCAGAATAGGAATTTAGAAGTATATATTCCACTAGATCTTAAACATTTGTACCAAGTTAATCATGGGACACTCATCAAGGAGGTATTAACAGACCTCAAGAGATGGGAAGTCCTCCCGCTTACTCTATTAGGAAAAGCGGATACAGGGTTTTATTTAACTCTAAAAATTGATTAGCGTTTTGCTTATAAAAGTGCTAAAACATTGTGAAAATGCATGGCACTTGCCTCACTGTGGTTAACAAACATAACACTTCTAGAAAACCTATATAAATGCTTTCTGTATAGTTAGTATTGTCCCAAGAAAAAAACTGCTAATCAATTATTTAAAACCCTGTGGATACAATTAGAATGAATTTCCTCCCACGTTTTCTATTCCTATTTCAGACACTTCCACTGAAGCTCCCACAGACAGACTGGGTAAAAATCAATAAAGCAATGCACCATTTAAGAAACATAGAATTTTATGGCAGATAAGGACTGCTTGGCCCACCTAATCTGCTCATTTCCCTACCTAATGGATAAGCTGCAGATCCTAGTTAACCAACAGCCTACTTCCTCCTTCCCCCCAAACTAGAATTGCCTTATGTCTGTCCCATGCATTCTTGAATTCCCCCACTGTTTTTGACTCCACGACCTCCTCAAGAAAGCTGTTCCATGCATCCACAACCCTCCCAGTGAAAAAATACTTCCTCACATTACCACTGAGCCGTCCCCCCTTCTATCTTCAAATTGTGCCCCCTTGTTCTTGCACATCTCTTTTTCTGAAAGATGCTACCCTCTTGGACTTTGTTGATTCCCTTGAGGTACTTGAAAGTTTCTATTATGTCCCCCCTCTCCCTCCTTTCCTCGAAGGTATACATATTAAGCTCCTTTAGTCTCTTTTCGTATGTCTTCTGGTGCAGACCCTGCATCATTTTGGTTGCCTAGACAGCCTCCACCCTGTCTATGTCTTTGCAGAGATGGGGTCTTAAGAACGGCACGCAGTGCTCCAGATGGGGTCTCACCAACTGTCTGTACAGAGGAATAACAACTTCCTGTTTTCTACTGGTGATGCCTCTCCCTATACATCCCAGTACCCCCCCCCCCGCCCTCCTTACTGCCTTCTCACTTTGCTTGTCCACCTTTAGGTCATCTGATATAACTACCCCCAGGTCCGTTTCCATTTTTGTTGTTGTCAGTTCCTCACCCCCCATTGTGTACTCTTCCCCTGGGTTTTTGTTTCCCAGGTGCATTACTTTGCACTTCTTTGCACTGAATCTAAGCTGCCATACATTTGACCATTCCTCCAACCTTGCCAAGTCCCTTCTCATCCTTTCCACCCCACTTTGTGTATCAACCCTGTTGCAGGTCTTTGTGTCGTCTGCAAAGAGACATACTTTTCCCTCCAGTCCCTCTGCAATGCCACTCATAAAGACATTAAAAAGTCCAGATCCAGTACTGAACCCTGCGGTACCCCACTAGTAACCTCCTTTCTTCACTGTGGACTCTGTTTACTATTACCCTCTGCGTCCTGTTGTCCAGCCAAAGTTTTACCCAGGCTACGACCCTGGGACCCACTCCTAGGCTGGCTAATTTGTTTATTAATCTTTTGTATGGGACTCTATCAAATGCCTTGCTAAAGTCTAGGTAGGTCATGTCCACAGCCCCTCCACGGTCTACTACTTTTGTCACCCAGTCAAAGAAATTGATTAGATTCATCTGATATGACCTTCCCGCTGTGAATCCATGCTGCCTTGGGTCCTGTGCTCCACTGACCTCTAGGTACTCAACAGTTCTTTACTTTAGAAGTGATTCCATCATTTTCTCCGAGCTTGCTCCGAGCCGGACGACAAGCCATGCTCTCCATCTAAGCCCAGGCCTAGGACTCCTCCGACGTGTCCTCTGGAGGATCCTTCCTTTACGGAGTTGCTGTGCAAAATCCAGGAGGTTCACAAGTGGCATTCCTTGGAGCCGGATCCACAGCGTAAGAAACTCGCTGAGCATCTGGACCTGCCCGCGACCACTCCTACCTTGGTGCAACCCTGGATTGAGCCTCAGGCCGATCTTGTTTCCACTATTTGGAAGCAACCCGTAGGCTTTAGCCCCACTTCCTCGGAAGTCGAACAGGCTATATCAGGCTCCTGAGGGTGTTGACTTTCTAGATTCTCACCCTCGAGCTGATTCGGTCGTGATTAGCGCCACTTATGGCCAGTTGGGGGGGTAGTAACAACAACAAAAAAGGAAAGGGACCTGGGGGTAATCATATCAGATGACCTTAAGGTTGGCAAGCAATGTGAGAAGGCAGCAGGGAGGGCTGGGGGTATACTGGGATGCATAGGGAGAGGCATCAGCAGCAGAAAACAGGAAGTTGTTATCCTCCTGTACAGACAGTTGGTGAGACCTCCATTCTGAGTACTGTGTCCAGTTCTGGAGACCCCATCTCCGCAAGGAGACACAGACAGGATAGAGGCAGTCCAAAGGAGGGCAACTAAATGGTGCAGAGTCTGCAAGAGAAGTCGATGAGGAGAGACTAAAGGAGCTTAATATGTATACCCTTGAGGAAAGAAGGGAGAGGGGGGACATGATAGAAACTTTTAAGTACCTCAGTGGAATCAACAAAGTCCAAGAGGGTAGCATCTTTCAGTAAAAGACGTGCAAGAACAAGGGGACACAATTTAAAGATAGAAGGGGGGCAGTTCAGGGGCAATGCGAGGAAGTATTATTTCACAGAGAGGGTAGTGGATGCATGGAACAGCCTTCCTGAGGAGGTTGTGGGGTCTGAAACTGTAGGAGAATTCAAGAATGCATGGGACAGACATAAGGCAATTCTTGTGGGGGGTAGGAAGAAATAGGCTGTTGGTTAACTAGGATCTGTGGCCTATCATGTAGGTAGGGAAATGGGAAGACTAGATGGGCCAAGCGGTCCTTATCTGCCATCAAAGTCTATGTTTCTATGTTTCTCTGTTTCCCTACTACTAAGGTTAAACTGACAGGTCCGTAGTTTCCTGCCTCTGTCTTGCTTCCACTTTTGTGAAGGGGAATCACATCCACCCCCACCAGTCCTCAGGTACCACACCATCCTCCCAAGATTTGTTAAAAAGGGTAGTCAGTGGTGTTATTAGTTCTCCCCTTAGTTCTTTTAGAACTCTGGGATGAATCCCATCAGGCCCCATTGCTTTGTCCACCTTCAGTTTTAGGAGTTCTTTCAGATTCCTTTATTCTGTGAAAGGACTGATATCGACCCCCCTATCCAGAGTGCTTCTATTGAGTGGATTAGGTACCTCCCCCTCCTCTTCTTTTGTCAATACTGAGCAGAAGTATTCGTTCAGTATCCCTGCTTTTTCACTGCCCACCCAGCCTCCTCTTTATTTAGCCTCAGTATCCCTCCCTTTGTCTTTCTTCACTCCATAATGTACCTATAAAAGGTTTTATCCCCCTTCTTAACCGAGCTGGCTATGTCTTCTTCGGTTTGGGCCTTTGCTATTCTGACTGCCTTCCCCACTTCCTTCTGCTTTAACTGGTACAATTCTCTGTCCTGCTCCTTCTGTGTTTCCTTATACTTCCTGAATGCTATCTTTTTCTCTCTAACCTTCCCTGCCACCTCTTTTGAGAACCATAGTGATTTTTTCTTTCATTTTGATTTTAGTTGCTTCACAGAAAGGCTTGCTGCCTCTGTGATGGCAGCTGTGATATTTCCCCATTGTTGCTCCACTCCTCCTTCTTGCCTGTTTGCTAGTGCTTTTCTTAGGCACTCTCCCATCTTGACAAAATCAGCCCTCCTGAAGTCCAGTACCTTCACTTTTGTATGGTTCTACAGCTGAGTTTATCGTGAACCACACTGTTTGGTGGTCATTTGTTCCCAGATGGCTACCCACTTCTAGATCTGAGATCCTCTCTCCATCCCCATTTGAGAGTACCAGGTCTAAGATTGCTCCCTCCAACACTAGCTGTCTGAGGCATGCCCCCTGTAGGGCATTGAGAATGGCCCTGCTCTTGGATGTGGCTGCAGCAAAGGTGCTCCAGTTAACATCTGGCATATTCAGTTCCCCGATCAGCAATATCTCCCCTTTCTCCGCCATCCTAAGGATGCCTTCTATCATTTCCTTGTCCATTTCCCCCCAGAGACGGGGGTCTGTATACAACCCCTGTGTGGAATGTGGTGCCATTTCCAGTCTCCAGGGTGACCCACAGTGCCTCCTCTCTTCCCTGTTTATCCTTTAGTTCTGTTGCTTTGATCCTTTCTCTTACATAGAGAGCTACTCCTCCTCCTCTTCTACCCTCCCTGTCCCTCCTGTAGACTGTGTACCCTGGTATGTTGACATCCCAGTCAGGGTTCTCTGTGTACCACGTTTCTGTGACTGCCACGATATCCAGGCATCCCTCTTCAATCAAGGCCACCAGTTCAGGGACCTTGTTACGTAGACTATGATCACTGGTACTCATTACCCTCCATTTTTTGATGGCCTTACCACTTTTTGCCCCATCCCTGTCCTTATTGCCTTTGTCTTTTTCTTCATTTACCCCTGCCCTTCTCTATCAACTTCTCTATCTTGGCGTTTACCTCACTAACAACCCTGATTTTCTGGGGGAGGCTAGGAATTCCCTTCTCCTTTTCAGTGCCTCCCCCTTGGCTAGTTTAAATGCTTGCCAATGAAGTATTTAAACCTATCACCTAGGATCCTGGTTCCCCTCCTGGACAGATGCAGACCATTGCACCAGTATAAGTCTGCATCCCTCCAGGTGGACCCCCAGTCCCCAGTGAAGCCAAAACCCTGAGCTCTGCACCAGTTTTTCAACCACTGATTGAATCCCATGGTGTGGAGCACCCTAGCCTCACCCATGCCATAGACAGGCAGCACCTCTGTGAAGGTTACTGTGAGTGCTACTTGTCTAAGGCCCCCCAACTACACAAACTCCTCCTGTACTGCTCTGATCCCTTTCCCAGCCAGGTCATTTGTCCCTAGGTGGACAATGACATCCAGCTCCCTCCCGTGTAGCTGCTCCCGATCCTGAGATTAGCTCCCTGTTCCTCAAGCCATGGCAGCAAGCCAGGCCCCTCCCTCCTCCCTCTCCCCTCCTCCCTAGTTCTACCCTCCTAACAGTGGAGTCCCCCACCAGGAGTTGTTTCCTCCCCCTGTGGGGTCCCATGCCACCCTCCTGTGGGTCTCCTTTGTGGAGATTCCCAGCATTTCTTTTGTCTCCACTGCGGAGGATTTAGTTTGGGGTGGGGGTGTAAAAAGGCTAGAATATGTTGGACTGATATACAGCGGCCCAGAGATCGGGAGGGGGGATTAGGCCTGCCAAATTTAAAGGTCTATTACCAAATGGTCCAGCTCACACCTTGGATCGCTCTTATAAAACAAGACCCTGAGAATATCTGGGTGGCACAAGAATTATTGGACAGACATGGACCACACCCACTTGAGGGGTTTAAGGCCCCTATAGATATAATACCCAAATTAGCAATCTCCAACCCCTGGACTAAACAGCCATATCATGTGTGGCTCACAGTGAAACGAGAGTTGGGTATTCAGGGCTCAATCATCTCACATACTCACATAATCCACTGTGTACAGTTTACACAACCCAGGATGGATTACACTTTCTACAGATGGAAAATTATCGGCTTAAGTCTCTTCTCCCAGTTTATTTCCCAGGGGGCTAATAAGTTCTTCACGACCATGAGAGAGGAATTTCACCTAAGACAAGTGGACTTTTTCTGCTATCTTTAGGTAGTTTCTTTTCTTAAATCAGGTTCTAACCTCAGGGATGCTCAACAGTACCGCCACACTCTTCCTCTGGTAATTCTTAAGGCAGCAAAATGTACACTTCATCAAACATACATTTCCACATTAGTCCACGCTTACATAACAACAAAAAACTAATCCCCACTTTCTTATCAAACGGCATGGGAAAGGGAATCTGATAAGAATTTTACCCCCCTAGAATGGAAACGTATGTGGCATGGAGTAATACATACTTCAGCCTCAAACAACTAGAAAGAATTCCGCTGGAAAAGAATTAGATTCTTTCTTACACTCTCAGGGACTAAACATTATACACAGAACCACTCTGACAGGTGTTGGCGTGGATGGGGGGGGTACCCCTTATCATATCTTTTGGAGTTGTCCTGTTTTTCAGCCTTTCTGGGAAGAAACTATAAGCGAATAGTAGGCATACAGGATACCCCTCAGTTTGAGCATCTGGTCCTCGGCCTTCTTCCTAAAGGAAGGAGAAATAATAGTCAGAAATCATTCTTGGGTATACTTCTTGCCGCTGTGGGCACAGCTATTATGAGGCAGTGGCTGCAGCCTGACTCACCCTCACTGTCAGAGTGGTTTGGTATAGTAAAAACAACATATCAGATATAGAAACTAACAGCAGAATTACGTCTACAAATGGAGAGGTTTAATGGTGCCTGGCTCCCATTCATTGAATTAAGTAAAGAACTTGAAGGCACCTCGATTATGTCACAACTTTCACAGGGATATTAAATTTACTTAACAGGAGATAATTGGGGCTATATGGAATCAATATTTTTGTGATGTACTAGGAAATTAAGTTTCCTTATACCTCTTAATATTTGTATTTATGCATAATTGTATGACCTGCCTCACGTATTTGTTTTGTTTTTATGAAGTTGATCTTAATTTGTTTTATAGTCCCAAAAAACTGGACTGATTTTGCTAAAGTAATAAAATGAATGCTTCTTGAGCCAAGGTTTTCCTTTGGCCTCCAAAGGTAGTGTAACATGTATTGGTTACAACTGTCATTCTTACTAGACATATATGTCTACATAACGGATATGATATATGTCCCTCCCTGGAGTGCAGGCATCTCTCTCATTGTGCTAAGTTCACTTCTAAATTCTGGTTTGGAACTCTCCCTTCTTTTACTTCTCCTCATTTACTGCTCCACATCCCTCCTTCCGCCCTCTCAGATCCACTTAGGCATGCACTTTAGCTATTCCTCGTCGCTCTACCTCCATAAGCCAGGATGCATTCTCCTACCACTTCCAAAAGCTTTGGAACTCGCTACCACCTCCTATCATACTTTCCTCGACCCCATCTTCCATCTCCTTAGCCCTACATAACTTCTATTCCTTTAACTGTATTTGTTTTTAGCCCCACCTTCTCAACCTTCCCCACCCTTGTGCATTATCCTCTATCCATGACTCACCTCCTAGTCTCCTAAATTGAACCTATCCTCTGGTTATTACCTCACAGATACCACTTATTATACCCCCTCCTCCCACCCCCTACCACAACCAGTTCAACACATTATTGCTTTTCCTTTCCCCCTTCACTACCCACCTCCCCATTGATGCTCTCCTTGTCCATTTCTGCGTTACCTCTATTCACCAGCCTACCTATTCCTGTCCCCTCCTCCCTTCCTGTCGCCTGCCCCTTCTACTCCTCCCTCCACCCCCTTTCTCTCTCTCCTTTTCTGCCTGATCCTGTCCCTCTTACAGGGTTCTCAGCATCCTGAAGGGGTATAGATCTTGGCTATCTCTCTTCTCTCCCCCATTCCATCCACGTACTCTCTATCCTTCACCTGCCCACATCCCCACTTGTGATATAACTGCCTTCCTTTGGGTATACATTAGCACTTACTAAACCTGTGCTCAGCCTGCTACTTCTAGCACTTCAAATGTGTTATTCATCCTCTAGCATATACCCTATCAGATTACCTGCTCTTGGGTCGTTACAATGTATGTTATATCCGCATATGGCTTTGTTTACCTCGGCCTGATGGTCTGGGTTATACCATCTGTAACTGCACTACACTGTTATGTAATAATTTATGTACTTGTATTGCACTTTTATTATGTGTTTGCTTGCTCTCCAGCTCTTGCCTCGAAGCTTCTGGAAATGAGCTGTTTACAGTTCATGTTGTCTTTCCTGGTGAAACATTTTCCAAATAAATAAATAATATGTTTACCTTCTACAGGGAGATGGAAATACTTATTTTTAAACCTGCAGGTACTATTAAGTCTAGGACTATCTCCCTTATTGGGGTATTTTTATGTATTGTTGCTGTGATCACATCAATAAAGAAGTAAAAAAAAAAAATAAAGAAGTACTCAGCTGTCAAATGGGAGCTCACTCTGTTGGGAACCGTGGTCGCAAGTGTCCTCACATACCTGAGCTGAACAAACGTAAATGATCAAGCCATAGTTTGTCTAATGTGACCTTTTACTGTGCTAACAGTTCCAAAGAAAGGTTTTCATCCTTTTCCCTTGATGGTGTTGGTATTTTCTGGCTCGTCTGAGCTCCTGCTGGTTGTCAGGAATTGCAGTCAGCAGTGTAACTCAGTCTTCCGTAAGCTGCTGTTTCTGTCAATGAGATTGTTTTAGGCTGGCAGCTGGTGGTAGTTTTCTCCTTGCGATTGGCATTATTTGTTAGTGATAAGTCGGCTGCAATCACAATGGTATCCCTCTATGTGTGGGTGGTGTTTATTACTCATTGGTTGTGTCTCAGTGATTTTTTTCCCCTCCCGTTGTGAAAGTTAGCGGTCTCACACACCGCTGTACTGTGTATGAAGTCTTTGTGTGTGGTGCTACCTATCATTTATTTTCATGTTCTAACTGAAATATTTTCTACAGTCCCACTATTACTGTTAGTAATACAGGATTTGCTGACTGAAACATGTCATTGTGGTTTTGTCACTGGGGGCTCAGGGACATGACATGACAAGCAGTCAGGCATGCAAAATTTCCAGGGCACTGCAATAAGCAAATCCTGAACAGAGGCATGCACTGATATTGTGTTACTAGCAGTAATAGTGGGACTACAGAAACTATTTCACTTAGAACACAAAAATAAACAATAGGCAGCACTGCACATGAAGACTTCACACATACTATGGTGGTTCGTGAGACTGCTGACTTTCACAACGAAAGAGAAAAAAAAATCACTGAGACACAACCAATTAAGCAATATCTCGATCAGGGTGTAATGTATTAGATAACGCCACGCCTCAGGTGGTTGCTGTCCCACAACTGAGGCATGACATTATCCCAAACGACACACACCCTGGAGGGCATTATTGCTTTTATACAATGGCTCGTTGTTATATATAAAATAAAAAAATAATTTTAAAGATGTTTTTATTACTGTGGAAAAATATTTTTGTTTCTTAAGAGGAGATGCAAAAAAAGAGCTCATCTAACTCATCATCCAAAAAATCATCTGCAGGTTCACAGTGAGGCTGAGACTAGACCCGTGATGTTGTACTGGGATAACATCACGGGTCCAGCCCAAGACTGACCAATCAGAGACCAGGATTTTTTCTTGCCATTGTATAATGAATGATAAACACCACCCACACATAGAGGGATACCATTGTGATTGCAGCCGACTTATCACTAACAAATAATGCCAATCGCAAGGAGAAAACTACCACCAGCTGCCAGCCTAAAATAATCTCATTGACAGAAACAGAAGATCACAAAAGACTGAGTTACACTGTCGACTGCAGTCCTTGACAACCAGCGCGAGCTCAGACAAGCTAGGAAACACCAACACTGTCAAATGACAGCAAGGGAAAAAGATGAAAACCTTATTGGAACTGTTATCACAGTAAAAGGTCACATTAGACAAACTATGGCTTGATCATTTACGTTTGTTCAACTCAGGCATGTGAGGACACTTGCGACCACGGTTCCCAACACAGTGAGCTCCCATTTGACAGCTGAGTACTTCTTTTTTTTTTTCTACTTCTTCAGTGATGTGATCACAGCAACAATACATAAAAATACCCCCAGTATTTGAGGACACTCACGACTGCAATTCCCACCACAGTGAGCTCCGGTCTGACAGTTGAGTATTTCAGACAGCTCGGCAGGACAGCTCGGCTGTGACATGTAAGCAGTTTCGCGGCTCAGTATTCCACTGAGGAGCCACCATCCAGACCGTCCACTGAGGCAGCTGTATTCAAATGGACTCTGACCTGCTCAAAGCAGGTTACAAAAAAAGGCAATTTAAAAAGGGATACTACGAAACGATCATGTACAGAGAAGCACAATAAGAAAGGGACACTAAACACCAGTGGAGCTTTACCAAAAATCAGTTAAATTTCACCATTAAGGCTGACAGTGACAGCCTCCTGACACTGAAAGTCGATCAGCTGCTTGCTGAGTGGCTTCATGCAAATGTAACCCCCCTACTAATGGGGGTTCCTAGAAGCCTTTCCCGGAGCTTACCTAAATGCTCCATGCCTGACTGGTGTTCGGTGTAAGGCTGCTAACTGCCTCTATAAGAGCTGCCTGCTTGCAGGTTCTAGTGGTACAAATAGGGGGACTGGGGTTTCCCTGCTCGAGTCCCGCTGTGGACTGCTGTCTGATCGCTCCGTTTCTGTGGTCGCTAGGAGCGCTGGGGGAGCCTATCTAACAGATATAGTTGTCCCCTTAAAAACATATATAGTATTGGTAAAATTGCAGTTTGTCTAACGCTTTTTTTATTGCAGCTGGGACTTTGTGTTGTGCCCCTCCATACTGGACCCGGACTGTGTGAAAGGGGTCCAATAGTAGCTAAGGGGCATCGGGATTGGCGTTGAGGTGACCAACCAGGAATCAGGACTCTGGCTGGAGCCAGCTGACCAATGGGGACCCAGCTTGTAATTCTTGGAAGTGGCATTATGGGCCATGGAGCCTTTTCGCACCACTGAGGGCCAGACTAAGTGACTGGCATTTGTAACCAGCCAATGGAATTGGGTAGCGCCCGAGCTGTGAGTATTGCCCCATGCTGTTAGGGGCAGATGCATTGTGATTGTGAAGGAGAAGGGAGCTCTGAGCGTCTGCGCCATTGAGTGTTCACGCGGGAAGAGCGTGAAAGGCCTGAGGTAGCCATTTGCATCGTCAGCATTTCATGGACAAAATCCGGAGGCTTGCAGTCAGAGGAGGCTGTGTACAAGCACAGCTACCTACCAGGCTACACCTGAAGAGGACTGGAGAATCTGCTGAATCGCGCTCGGTCTGTCAGTGAAGCTGCACTGAAACGTTCGCATGGCTGTGAGTTCAGTCAGATCCTGAAAGCAGCTGCCTGGTATGGTACCCCTCTGTGTTTTTCCATATAAGTGTGTGAGGAGGCGTTGAAGCTCAGGCTCAGCCCTGTGAGTGTGAAAGCGTGGTCCTCTACTGGAGTTGTGAGTACTGAATCAGGGTAGCTCCCTGCTAAAGGTTACAAACAAAGCCTAAATCTTTTGTTGTATTGCTGACAGCACTAATTGAGTTTTCTGGCACCATCTGACCTGCTCAGGGGTTAACTGCTCGCGTGTGTCAGGGCCCCAACCAGCTGCATCAAGGAACTAGCCATTAGGGCTTGGGTACCCATAGACAGTACTTACTAGGCCTGTGCACAGAGCCATAGGTAGATTTATGTATACTGTAGTGGTAAGCAAATTAACCTGATTCCCCCCCCGGTCCTTGTTATCTCCCCTTAAATAAATCAGATTGCTTGTTTGCAAAAGTACACTGGCTAGTTTGTGTATTAATGGTGAAATACTGCACAGTGGATGTGGTGTAACTGTACCTTACTTTCCAGGGGGTCCCCAGAGTGAGCTGACCGGTTCGAGCCGGGGGGTAAGTGTAAGTGGTAGAGACACTGAAATTGAACTGTGTGGGCCACTAGTGGGAAGAAGGGGGGTTGCAGCAACCCAGAGGGCTGCAACTGAGTCAACCACGACAGTTTCAACCCCAACCTCTGGGTGGAGGCACCCGCCAACGGATCTGGGCTCCTCACCCTGCCACAGTTAGGGCAGGCAGGGGTAGTAGCCCTTAGGACAGCGCCCCCTGGGGGTTACACAAATCAAAGGAAAGAAGCCCTCTCTGATTGGAGTGGTTTGGTCCTTTGAAGTACATAAAGTTTTCACCCAGCAAGCAGTGAGTAGCGTCACGACCACAGTGTGTGGTCATTGGTCTAGACTGCCGAGCCCCTTCCAGTTTGAACTGCAATGAGCTCGTCAGTGACACATCCCTCAAAAACCAATCTCTTTTAGCAAGATGTTCGCTGCACATGTGCGCACAGCGAATATAAAAAACAAAGACGAGTCAAACTGAGGCAGTGCGCTGCCACAGTGTGCACTCGACAGTGGGAAGAACAGAAGTGAGAATAGTGACAGCTACTGGCTGGCGCATGGCAGAGTACATGTGCCAAGCCCAGTAGCTGTGGCCATTCCCCTGACAAAATGCTTGCTCTCATGGAATCCTAGTACTTTTGGTCCAGACTCATAAGTTGGAATCAGTGGTGAAGATTTGTTCTGGAAGATCAATTGTGTGTATGGGGTGAGCAGTTCAGTGCAAAATGATAAAGAGTGGAAGATGGGTTCCAAACTGGTAAAGGAGGATGTAGGGCAGTAATGTAGACCACATTTGCACAGTTAAACATTGAGGAGGATCATTTGAGAATGATCTTGCAGTGGGCTGGGAAAGTAAGGCAGAACTTGTTGCAGTACAGTGCTCCAAGTTTGGGGAAAAGTTTTTGTGAATGGCATCAATGAGGCAAGAAAAGTCCTGGTAATGATCAGGTAACACCTTGAGATAGTTAAGGAATTTTTTCCAGAGAGGGAGCCATCCAAAGTCTTGAAGACTGGGATTCACTGGAGCATGGCAAGTTGCTGTCTGCTACCAAAGGTCACAGAGACCATTTTTTAGCATTTAGGGAGAGGTGGCTAGTTGTAAGTCAGCGTTTGATGTTATCAAAATCAAGTAGAAGAACAAATTCTAACTCTGATGCTGAGGGACCAGAGTCACAAAAGCACTGTCAGCATAAATATGTATATGCCCAGAGACAAAGGCATATGGGAGGTCTTTAAGGAAGACAGAAAACAAGACAGAGCCCAGAAGAGAATCCTGAGGCATGTCCAACTTGATTGGGTGGATGGGGAGAGGGTGGCACTTATATGACCTGTCAGATGCCAGCCAGACATGTAGGAGTGGCACCAACCGACCGAAAAGCAAGACAGGTCAGCACTAGTTCCGAACAGTGACTGCAGGGACAGCGCTGTCAATAACAGCGCCGTCCAATCATTGCCGATCAGAAAAGCGGCAGGAACAAATGCCATTAGCAAAGACAGTGCCACTAGCAGGGATCGCAAGTCTGGTTTGCGAATGCTACCACTCCTAAACTGTATTTTTGCAGGGGGGACTGTGCCCCCACACCCCCTGTAATTAAAATAATCAACTCCGAGTCAGAGTCGGATTACAGGGAAAAAAATACAATTCCGGAGACCAGGATTAGAACCCTGGTCTCCACCACCATTCCATCAGAGTTGCTCACGCCTCATCACTCCATGCCACGGGAGCAGCTCAGCCAGCCTTCTGATTTCCTCTCCCCTTGTGGTGTCTCCTAGCACCACGGACAGTGACCTGGCAAGCACTTACTACATAGCGCTGTTATTCCCCTGTCATTGTCCATGGTAGTGCTGTACAGACCGTGCTGTTCTGTCCGACGCTATTATTGTATCGCTGTTCTAACCAGGTAGGGATAGGCCAGCTCCTGAAAGTCTGTAGAGTAGGATGAGGTGTTACACAGTGCTGAAGGGCTTAGCAAGGTTGCCAAAGATGGCACAGGTGATCAGGCCCTGATCACTCCCCTTCAGGACTGAGTCAGTGAGCCACAGAAGAGAGGAAACTGTGCAGTGGGACTTATAGACACCAGACTGGAAAGGCTAGAGAAAGGAGGAAGATTCACAGATGCCAAAGAGTTGAAAAAACTTTACTTTTTACTGCAGCTTAGCAAAGATGGGAGAAGGGAAATAAGGACAGTAGTTTCTGCTTGTTGAAGAATCTCTGACAGAGAGGGAGAACTCTGGCATATTTTCAAACACAATGGACCTTACCAGACAGGAAGGAGAGGATTGGTATGGCAGAGGCAACGGTGGTAACAACAGAAACAGAGAGGTGAAGGAGATTGGAGGCCAAGGCTGTCAGGGTTGTTACCCTTTATGTGAATGAGAAGGATAGAGAGAGCAGCAGCAGGGAAGATGAGCAAAAAGGTGAAGGAAGGTGGGAGGTGAAGAAGGGTAAGGTGAAAGCTGTCAAGAAGGGCATGTAAGAAGTAGGATGAGGGGACAGGAAGTAAAGAGGTAATTGAAAGCAGAGGAGATCTGGTTGCGTTGGAGATAGTGGTGCTTTCATGCTTCAGGACTGTGGCATTTGCTAGGTGGTGGTGGGTCAAAAAAAAAGAGCAGATAACTCAGAACTGTGTTGGGTAACAAAGGTTGTTCTGGAGGCTGAAGGTGAAGTAATTTGCCTTTGCTTCCCTTACAGCTTTGGTGCTAACATTACAAAGTTATTTGTACCGAAGCAAGTCCTCAAAGGAAACAGAGGCTTTGTGCTGGTACCAGGCTGAGTCACAGGTTTTTAAGCAGGTGATGAACTCAAAAGAAGTCCAAGAGAACAGGGAGCCTGTTACATGTGACCTCTTAAAGGAAATATGTTTGTCCCAGACAGCTGTGAATTTGGACTGGAAATCTTTGTCAGTAGTAGGCATTTTTTTATACCCTCTTTGTTAAGTTTCAACAAGGTCTGCACAATAATAGGTATTCTGATATTTTTTCTGTCTAGGAAAGGAGTGCTAGGCAATTCTGCCTATTTTCTGCCTTGTGCCGGGTGGGGTGGGGGTGGGGATACAGATGCAAACTGACATACTGAGTCGGGTTGTTAAGCTGTTGGTGGCATTTTAGTGAAGGGGGAAATCTGGCTAGGACACTGGGGAAATTCCACTTCTCTTTTCCAAATGTGCTGTGGGATCTTTAACATCCACCTGAATAACCACCAGAATAGGCAGATGGCACCTCAATTTAACATCTCATCCACAGGGAACCAATCGGTGCATTAACAGCCATCTAGCAAGATATCCAGGTCGAGTGACCTGGGTGGTCTGGACCAAATCACCTTGGAAGAAACTGTGGGATGGTGGACCTTACATACATAGTATACCATGCTGTGGTCACTAAGTGACTCAGTAAGGGTGTCAGCTTGAATGATCCAGTGAGGATGTGAGAAAAGGACCCCACGATGAAGAAAAGGTTAACAGAGGAGGATTTATGCCCTTTCATTCTGTATGACAAAGGACCTTTGCATGAGAACCTTAACTTTGTTCTCCCAAACATTATCTAAGCTTACTGCTCCTCCCTCTGCCGAAGTAATTCTGCTTGAGACATCATAACCTGCTGCAATGAAATGACTATGGTCTCACAAATAAAGATGAAGCTGAGACACAAAAATCTCTCTTAATGACTGTGTCCTCAATAAGACACAAACAGCCTGTTTTAATGACAGTACCCTCAATAATAAAGGGGCATAAATACAGATAATTATTTAAATATAAACAGAACTGTATTCTATATTATAGGGGTGCGGTCGCACCCCTATAGTTAGGGTTGAGTAGGGTGTTTAATGTTAAACTCCTAACTTTGCACTAAATAGCTACACCCCTGTTCTATAGAATTGCAGGAAATTTTGCAGGCATAGTCTGGGGGGCAAGGCCTCTTGACCTTGATGGCAACTAAAATGGTGCAGGGTCTACATCAGAAGCCCTAGGAGAAGAATTTAAGGACCTAAATATGTACACTCCAGAAAAGATGAAGGAGAGTGGAGATATGACAGAGACCTTTAAATACCTTCCATGGGTGAATAAGATACAGGAGGGAAGTATTTTGCAGGAAAAAAGTGTGCAAGAACAACGGGGCATGATAACAAGCTGGGGGGGGGGGTAAATTCTGAAGATATGTGAGGAGGTACTTTTTCATAGAAAAGAGTGGTGGATTCCAGTTACAGTCTTCTAGTGGAAGTGGTGGGGACACAAACAGTGGTGGGGTTCAAGAATGCATGGGATAGGCATAAGGGAATCTAAGTTAGGGCCACTCCAGCCGAGTGGCCCCAGCGCTGCTACCTGCTGGCGGCCGGACCTCTGCATCCAGCCCACCACCCTCTGACCAAGGAAAGCAGCCACAAGCCCAAACCAGGCTCTCCACTTCAGCCGAGTGGCCCCGGTGCTGCTACCTGCTGGTGGTCGGACCTCTGCATCCAGCCCACCACTTCCCTGACCAAGGAAAGCAGCCACAAGCCCAAACCAGGCTCTCCACTTCAGCCAAATGGCCCCAGCACTGCTACCTGCTGGCGGCCAGACCTCTGCATCCAGCCCCGCACCCCCTGACCAAGGAAAGCAGGTACCATTGGTCAGCTCCTAGCTCTGAGCTGTCAGGTTTCAATCCCTGTAACTGGACTGGGTCCTGGGGACTGTGGCCACTTCCCAATTGGAAGCTGCAGATCCCCACTGAGAAAGCAAGCACCCAAGGCACCTTTTTCAAATCACAGCTCAGCCACTGCCTTGCTGTACTGCTCACTGGACAGTTTTTTGTTTTGCCCATCCCTCCTCCCTCCCTCCCTCCTTTATTAAATACACTTCCTCCATGATCCTCGCCCTCTGAGGCCTCACACTAGTGAATTACAGCAACTTCTTAAAGGGGCTCTCCTTTCCTGTAACTTCTTAAAGGGGTGATCTTCTCTCATGCTCAAACTTAACTGCAAAAATGCTGCTTCATCCATTCAGCATAGGATTTGTACTTATTAGTGTAATCGTCACATATCGTGGGTCTCTAAACCCACAAAATTTTCAACACCCAGGCATATTCACAGGCTACCTAAATATCATACACAAATTTCTAAATGTTTCCCTCCCACTCCAGACCTGGCCTCTATACTACCATACACTGCTGTACTCACGTTGGGTACCAACTGCCTCTCTCTCATGGGTTTGCCCTTTCAATTAAAGCTATTCTGTATGCTTACTATTGCCCCTCGCCTCGCTGTTTGGCCTTGGAGAAGCGTTTAAGAAACTGCCCATGCCTCATGGGCAAAATTCGGGCATTCCAACTACTTCTTAGTGCTATAAAAAAGATGCTCCTGCTGCTACTCATCTGTGCTGGTAACGTTGAATGAAACCCCGGGCCCCCCCCCCCATTCCTGCCCCAGCCGACCTACCTTTACTAAAAGGATTATCATTTTTGCATTTGAATGCCTGCAGCCTTCTGAAAAAGCTTGATGCTATCAAAACTTGGACCCTCCACTGCTCTCCTGATGTTCTTGTAATCCCCCAAACTTGGCTAAGACCAACAACCCTGGACTATGAGGTTAACACTCCTTCATACAACTTGTTTCGTACTGCTAGGAAATCCCGGGGAGGGGGAGTAGCCATCTATGTCCAAGACAACATTACTGCTACTATGGTGGACACGACTACAGTCCCCAAGGAGTTCGAGTGCCTCACGTTAATAATTCAACCAGCCAAATCTACCTCTATAGGCATTAGTGGGTGCTATAGGCCCCCCTCAGCAAGCCTCTTTCTGCTCAAACACCTAAGTGACATACTATCTATTACCTCATCAGAAGTATCCATAATTTGTGACCTCAACCTTGACTGGCTCTCTCCAGTCTCCTTACCATTGAAAGAATTATGTGATGTCCATGGACTTACCCATATCATTAATGAAGCTACCAGCCCAAACACCAAAAACCCAGAGTGTAGCTCCCTTCTCGACCTAATCCTTGTAAGCAAGCCTCACCTCTGCCTCCACTCAGGTGTATTCTTTAACGACATCAGTGACCACTGTGCCACTGCATGCGTAAGGTCGGCGCAACTCCAAACCTCCTCCTCTTATAAATATATCCACAAGAGATGTAAACGGAACTTCTGCCCAGATGCTTTTTTCTACAACCTCCAGTATGCTGTCAGAAATCTTACCTCGCATCTTCTATGGAAGAGGCACATGAGGTACAGTACTTCATGAAATACTTACCAGAACCCTAGATCTCCACGCCCCAGTTACCAAAAGCAGAATCAAAAGGAAATCCTGTCCCTGGTTCATGGATAACCTGAAGACTGCCTTATGGCATAGGGATGCTCTTTGGAAAAGAGCCAGAAAGCCTAAATTGGCCACAGAATGGTCTGCATTCCGAACCGCAAGGAATTTCTGCATGAAACCCATCAGAGCTGCGAAGTCTAGTTACTTCTGCTCTGAGCTTAACGCATCCACTAACTCTGCTACTAAGTTTTGGAAAACTTTAAGGGAGGTAGAAGGCCATAACAGCGCTGGCAGGCTTCCCCACAAAATTTCAACTGGTGGTACCCACACTACAGATAAAACTGAGATCCCTGACCTCCTTAACAATCACTTTGCCACAGCAGGGATGGCTTTTGATACCTCCCCAGCAAATGTCATCAGGGCACAGTTCCTTAGTCAGTCATCTAATTGCCATAATCTGGAATCTATTAACCTTTACCACTCTTTCTCCTTCTGTCTGGTCACCGTCAAAGAGGTTGAGGATCTCCTTCTTCAACTTGATACAAAGAAATGCATGGGTGCGGATATGATTGAGGCTTTCTTCCAAACGTTGGCCTACTATATTCTGGCTCCTCCTATTACCCACCTTTTCAATTCATCTCTCAATCAGAGCTCCCTCCCCAAGGTCTGGAAGACAGCCCATGTCATCCCTGTATTCAAATCAGAGGACCCCTGCAACCTAAATAATTACCGCCCAATCTCCTTGCTCCCAGCCTTGTCAAAACTACTGGAGAAGGTAGTAAATGAACAGCTCAGATCTCATCTGGAAAGTTTTAATCTACTAAACCCAATTCAATCTGGTTTCCATCCAATGCATAGTACCTCCAGTGCCCTTGCCAAAGTTATAAATGACTGGCAGTCCGCACTTGATAACAAGCAATATATATGCGCCTTGTTTCTGGACCTTAGCAAGGCTTTCAACAAGGTGGACCACGATTTACTCTTGGAGACCCTGAAGAAAGTTGGTGTGGACAACATGGCCCTAAGTAGGTTTGCAACCTATCTTGTGGACAGAGAGCAGCAGGTCAAGGCTGAAGGAGACCTATCGCCAAAAAAAAAAATACTCCTTAGAGGTGTCCCCCAAGGATCCATACTTGGTCCAATTCTCTTTGCCATTTACATTAAGCAAATCGACATTGTCCTAAAGTCACCTAGTATCCATCTCTTCGCTGATGATACAGTGCTATACATTGACAGATCAACTCCGGATCCAGCCATTTTGGACCTCCAGAACGATTTTGACATCCTTCCAAAAAATCTACTCAACTTGAAACTCCTGCTCAAAGCCAAAAAACTAAGGCCATGATTTTCTCTCCACTGTCCCCTCATCCCAAAAAAAAAACAAAAAACCCAGATAAGGTTCCTCACATGCCCACTCTTTTGGGAGAAGCCCTGGAGTTTGTGGACCAATTCGAATACCTAGGGGTCTGGACCGACTACAAACTGTCCTTCATTGATCACATTGAAGAACTCACTAAGAAACTGGGTCAAAGGCTCAGTATTTTCTTCAGGATCAAGCACTCACTAGCCCAGGAGGCTAGAAAACTCCTAGTCCAAGCTACCTTGTTGCCTCTCCTAGACTATGCGGACTTCCTATATGGCCATAGTACTAGCACAGCTCTCTCCAAGCTTGATACCCTATACCACAGAGCCCTTAGGTTCATTTTGGATGCCCTTTATGACACGCACCACTGCATCCTCTATTCTGCCATAGGCTGGACCTCCCTTAACTTCAGGAGGCAAAAGAATGCTGTCCTATGGACATATAAGGCAATCACTCATAAATTACCTCAGTACCTCACAAGCTGCCTAACTCCCTGCATCCCTAGTGCCTATTCTCTCAGAAGTCTTACCATCTTATCTATGGTTATCCCTAAAGTTAAAACATGCTTTGGTAGAGCCTCAATAAGCTTTACTCATCCTACACTCTGGAATAAGATCCAGAAAACCTTAAGGCTCGCTTCCCCCATCACGTTCTCCCTCTTCAAATTCTTGTTCCTGAAGCCCTTCTCTGAGGCCTGTCATTACTTCAAGTCAAGGTCTTAACATCATGATTTGTTACTGCTTTAAATTCTGGACTTAAACCTCAACCATTGCCTGAGGCGTCGAGTCCTCCCTTCTGTCATTGTCCAAATCAAGGTCCCAACATCATGATCTGTCTTTGCTTCAAATATTGGACTTAAACCCCAACCATTGCCTGTGGCATCTGTCATGTTCTCCCTTAGAACAGTCCTTCCTCCCTAGGCCATCATGTCCAACCCTCTCCTATCTCGTCTGACCTTCCTTCCCCACTCCCTATACCCCTCTCCCATTCCACCACACTTACCAAGACATGCCTACAGTACTTATCAAAGGATTCTTACATCTCAATCTTCTTCGCACTGTGACGCTAGAGGAACTGCCACTCCTGCTCGCTATGACTCCTCCAATGATGTTTACTGTATAAACTTTAGCCCATTACCTTACGTCCATATATATCATATATATATATATATATATATATATATATATATATATATATATATCTCCATGCAATTGTATTTAAATGGCACTACCTCCTGTTGAACCTACTGCTATGTTCTGGTGCAAGTATCTTGTCACATGTGATAGTTATATGTTATTATGTTGTTATTATTGCTATGTAATTGTTATATAGGTTTACTCAACCTGTTATATCTTAACACTGTTGGCAATTGTTTTGCCCCAGGTCGATCTTGTAAATGAGCTTGTCTCAATGATGTTCCGCCTGGCAAAATAAAGATTCTGATTGACTGACTGATTGATTGAGGTGGGTGAATGGGCTGAAGATCAATTAGAATGTGCACTGATACTGTAGGCAGAGAAAAATGGGCAGACAAGGTGGGCCAAGCCGTCCTTATCTGCTGGCAAATTCTATGTTTCTAAAGCTGTTTAACTGTTTGTATTTCTTAGTACTGTCCAGGTATAACATACAGACCCTCTTAACATCCAGTGAGTGGAGATTCCTTTCTCACTCATTCTGGAGGCTGGCCTCATTCTAAGTCAGTCTACTGCATATCCTCTATATTGTGTGCACCTATGCTCCCTATATTTATTACCAGTGCTCGCCCAGACTGGTTAAACTTGGTGACATCAAGGTTTTGAAGTTCACGAACTCTGCTACCACATCGGCGTAGTTAAGGAAGTGGTGGGTTGGGTGAGCAACTGGTTGAAGGGAAGAACACAACAGGTACAGGTAAATGGAGTGGTATTGACGGTCGGTGCTGGGGCTCCTACTCTTCAATGTATTCACAGCTGACATTGGTAATGGATTGGACGGGAAGGTGTGTCTGTTTGCAGATGGCACCAAGATCTACAACAGACTGGACACCACAGAAGGAGTCAAGAGCATGGAATCAGACCTCAGGAAACTTGAGTAGTGGTCAGACCCCTGACAGTTGAAGTTCAACGCCAAAAAGGGCAAGGTCATGCACTTAGGCAAGGGAAACCCCAAGGTGGGATGCTACCTAGGAGGGAAGCAGCTGGCATTCACCAACCAGGAGTCATTATATCAGATGACTCAAAGGTGGGGAAGCACTGCAAAAAGGTGGTGCTATGGCCAGTGGTATACTGGGCTGCATGGGGCATGGAATCACAAGTTGCAGAAGGGAGGTGGTGCTGCTGCCACTTTACAGGGTGCTAGTGCATCCCCCCCCACCAAGAGTACTGCGTACAGTTCTGGAGGTCGCCTCATAGGATAGGACATCAATAGGATTAAGATGGTGCAGAGGAGAGCCACAAAAATGATTCAGGGTCTGCATCAAATGGCATATGAGGATAGGTTGAGAGAGCTGAACATGTACTCCCTGGAGCAGAGGGGGGACATGACAGAGACATTCAAGTATATCAAGGGCATAAATAAGGTAGGGGTACAGGAGCTCCTCCAGAAGAAGAAAAGCATCAGAACTAGAGGACACGATATGAAGCTCAAGGGTGGGTGGGTCAGGAACAATGTTAGGAAGTTCTTCGCTGAGAGGGTGGTCGACCCATGGAATTGCTTGCCCTGGGAAGTGGTGGAGGCCAAAACAGCAAACGGGTTCAAAAACGCCTAGTACAGGCACAAAGGTATAATTTCACAGAAAGGATTGGGGGGGGGGAGTTACCCGTATCAGACAGACTAGATGGATCTTGAGGTCTCCTTCTGCCATCAATTTCTATGTTTCTATGTAACCCGTTCTGAAATCCCTAGAAAACTGTGCAAACATTAGCAGTAAGAAAGAATGCATAAAACTACATAATGAAGTGAAAAAACAAGACTATTTTTCACAAAGGTGATGCCTCCAAATGGCCCTGTGACTGAAACAGGCTCACAGTATGACTTCAAATACTAAGTCAGAATAAAATCTTGTAGAGAGCACTATCACTGAGGACATGTGCCCAAAACAGGATTTTTGTATTTTAGGCTTCATCTGCTCCTGCTGCTTGTCTATAGCTGAAATCATTATCCTCTGTCTGACACCATAATGATGTCCATAGAAACAGCTTGTGAAGTACTAAACGAGTGTATTATGGCATCATGTGTACACAGGCAGCAAGAGCAGATAAAGTGCAAGACACAATTCTGTTTTGATGCAAACATATCTTGTAATAAGGAATTAGGGGAAAATGCATAGTAATGCTTAACTATAAATATAATTCCCAGTTCTTAGGAGGTGCCGGGAGCTTTTTGATTTTGTCATGTTTTTAATCTGTGTAAAAGTATAGGATGATTACCTAAAACTGGTGAGCTACAGTTTATTGTTAACACACACATACACCAGACTGCTACATTAACCCAGAAAATTTCCAACAAGAAAAACAATTCCAAAATAGTGGTTTATACATTAGATTACTTCACATATTGCAAGTGGGAGCATTAATATAGGCTAACTCATAAGTGCACCTGACATCAGGACCAGAGCATTTCTTTATATAGTTCTGTCATAAGTGCCACGGTTAGGGTAAAAGATATCCAAAGATGAAAAAGAGGACTGAAACATTTATTATCTGAAATACATCTCCAACCACCCATGCAAAACTGGCTCCTTCTATTACACTGGCCATTCTTTGGTCCACTGGGCCACAAAATTCTCCTGACCCAAAAATAAAAAGGTTGTGTTGTCTATTTTACACCTCCAGCCTCACCTGTCAGTCCAATATGAAGAACTGTTAAAAAGGCTACAATTTTCAGATGATGTATTGTACCATTATAATACTTGTCATCTATTTAGTCATACACTTGCCACTCCATGCTTCATTTTTTTAAAACACAAATACTGCCTGTCCTTGTAAACAACAACATACAAGCTGTTAAGGTCTTTCTCTGTTCCATTTTTCCTCAACAATGCAAACTGCTTTTACACCCTTAACTATAAAAATCATAAAGACAAGCAAAGTAATGGCCTACTCTGTTTAAGAAAAAACATCTTGTGAATGGGTTCTTAAAGCCACAAATGAGGTGTATTAGATTCTAATCTGGGCTGTATGCCTCATGAATTCAAAGGAATGCAAGCACATAAAATGCCTCTCTTTCTTCTTTTCACTGCCCACAAAAAGAGGTATGTGATATTGACAGGTTTCATTAATGGTGTATAAATGTAATTATCTACTCGGAGCGGTCATTTTCCAGCATCTAGGCTCTTCCTTATCTCTTCATATTGTTCTTTACTCAGCTGCATTAGACTTTGGCAGAAGTCTTTCATGGCTTTACAAAACAGTGATTGATGATTTATGCTTTTTTCCTCTCTGCACTCTGACAGCTGCTCGTTTGCAGACTGCACTTCTACAATAGGGCTGAGATTATGGCTGTGTAAATGGGACACTCTTTTTTGCGGCCTGGATACCTACCAAAAGCTGCTACTTTGATAATCATGGCTTGGATGTTAGATGATATCATCTCTCTGAGCAAATCCTCCTGGCTTCGACGCCAAAGGTAAGCTAGAGGTTGGAGATTAAGTCGCTTACACCTGTAGAAAAAGAAAGAGACCTTCAATCTGGGCACTGTCCCAATCTCCTGTGGTGCTTTTTAATCCCTTAAACTTTCCTTATATCCTGTTCATACTTAGCTCTCTCTCACCAGTGTAAACTATGACACCGGTTTGTTGCAAAGAACTGTAACACCACTGTATGCATACCCTTTATCGGTACCTTTCTCCAGTACTGCCCAAAACTCCAGTAGCATGCGCTGTTTCAGTTGTGTAAAGTTGCTTGAAACTGGCTGGCTCAATGGCGCTGAGCGCTGAGGTGCTGGATGCCACACCTTGCACCATGCCCGTGACCCAGGTTCGGGAACGAGCCTGGGTCGGCAGGGGGAGGAGATGATCAAGCATCTGGAGGACTGCTCTCTTCTCCTGGGGTGGGTTCAGAGTGACTCCTCGCTCAGCGGTGGCGCCTGGCAGAGGCTGGGGGCACTCGCCCAGTAGTGAGGAACAAGCAGTTGGGGACTGGTTACAGCAGGCTGTCTGTGGGAGGTCCCGCACTGACACCACTGCATGCTGCACCAGGGGGCATAACAAAAAGAAAAAATCCCTGGAGAACTGAGGAGGTGACAAGGGCCTCTGGGACCAACCCTCACATCCCCAACACCGGACTACCACTTTGGTGATCCCCAGGAGCCACCTGCGAAGAGATGGACCCTCTAATTACAGACAGACGCCACCAAGGTAGGAGTGGTGGGCCCTCCCCAAGGGGGGTGATCCAGGGGGCTGGGAAATCTCTCCATGGGAGGGGATCGCTGAGAGGTGTCACGGTGGGGAGTAGCAGGGGCAGTGTTGAGTAGTCACCTCTGAGACATGCCTCGGTGCAATGGAGTACAAAAATAGTTCAAAAAAAAAAAAAAGTTGCTTGAAACTGTCCGTCAGTCACCTTCCTCCCTGGGTGACACTCCAAAAACAACCCCATTTCCTGGCATATCAATACCCTTAAACAATAAGAAACAACAGGGCATGGATTATTGGGGGATTTACCCACACCTTGTGTTGTGAGTTATGAATCACAGCTGAGTGACTTAACCACACAAGAAGTGGGTAATCATTCAATTATCAATGTCCTGGAGTGCCCTTTGGTGATTATACAATGGACCTATGTATAATGTAAATTTAAATTGTACTTAATTCTGTTTTATTTTATTTTCTATAATGTCCTTCCTGAGCCATAGGTTATTGCAGGATTTACCCAAAGGTAGCACCCTTGCTGACCAATGAGGTTACAGGATTTTTTTATGTCTAGTTTATAATTGCTAATTTACCACAGTTAGGATTGTTGACTCAACCAGAAAAATGGGACTCTCAGTGCAGCAGATTTTAAAGCTAGTCACCAAGTTTAAGCCTCGTGTGTCAAATATCCTTTGTTCCATGTGTAAGCATTAATCCACGATAGAGGAGGGCTCTACTAGGGGATTAATGCCTGGTTTGGGGTTCCAACCACCAACCAGGAATTAATCCCCTAGTAGAGTCCGACTCTGGAGTGGATTAATGCTCTTGTAACATGGGTAATGTGCAGATGACTTGTGTGATATTGTTACCTGTCATATATTACAGAAAGACACATTTTGATTCCTTCACAAAATATGGTTTTACATCAAAAATGCGTAGTGTTTTTTTTTTCTCACAACCACATTTATTCATATAGTGGTGTTTTTTTCTTAACACAATAACACCTTTGTCATGGAGAGTACAGACAATGATTACTGTGATCGTTGCTTTTTTTTTTTTAATTACATATACAAAACTTTATATTTTTAATCCGTTGTCTGCTTTACTCGATGTCTGCTACTTCGGATGAGATGGATTCCGATCTCATTTGCATATTTTCAAGCTGTCGCCGATCTATGATTTGCTCTGGTCTAATTAGCCTCACTCGCTGATCTTGCTTTGCTTAAAAGATGTCTGCTGTGCTACACTACTGCTAGTATGTAAGCATAAACGCTGCTGTTATATTATTTGTAAATTTGACTTATCTCCCTTCTATGAGCAGGAATTTGTTGCTTTTCCTGTGCTGGGTGGCTCCATGATTCCTATGTTTTCCTGCAGCTTGCACTATCTGTGTTAGTTCAACAATGTCCATCGGGTGAGTGGGTGGGAACTAATCTTTATTTAGGGGATTGCACAGTGCCTGGCTACATCCATCGCCTGTCTGTGTGCTCACTTTGATTCTGTTGTGCTCTGAGCCGTGGAGCACACCCGCGATGTTTCCGTGACCTGCTCACCGTGTGTATCTGCACAATCGTTCATGCAGGGTGAGCTGTGCAGAGAGTTGCAAAACATGCAGGAGTCAGTCAATGTTCCGTTTATGGACACGGTGAAGGACAATTAACATGCATCGCCTACTGCTGTCACTTAAAGTATCTGTGGGTAAGTGGGACCGTGATACAGCAAATGGCGCAAGGGTAGGTCGGTGGCATTGCTCTTTGGGATTTCTTATGTGGAGCACTACAGTACTGCTGTAATGTACTACAGCAAGTGGGCATTACCAGGACTTCTGAGTCTTCAAAGGTAGACTCACACACATTGTGTTCTGCACTGTGAAACTGTTTTGTTGCTGTGGATTGTTTCGGGTATTACAGGACAGGGGATTATTGTATGCGACCCTTCCTTGATAGTGGCAGTGACATATATTGCTGGAGCGGGCATTACTACCGGATTAATATCCGCTCCATTTCTGCCACGTGCTGCATTTGGACAAATTGCTTTTATTTCACAGCTCATTAATTCCCATGTTACAAATCTCCTTGTATCCCTTTCTAGACTGCTGGTCAGGCTGCACCTGGAGTACTGTCTGCAGTTCTGGGGTCAGTATCTAGAGTACTGGCTGCAGTTCTGGGGTCTGTATCTAGGGAAAGATAAAGACAGATTAGAGAAAGTGCAGAGAAGGGCACAAAGATGATCTCTGGACAAGGCAAAATATACGAGGACAGACGAAAAGGTCTTAACATGTACTCACTGGAGGACAGGAGGGAAAGAGGGGGTCAAGAAAGAGAATTTCAAGTTCATGAAAGGGTACAAGTTTATTCAGCCTCAAAAATAACACGTCCACCAGGGATCATGCAGGTAAGGTAGAAGGAGGAGGTTCAAAAAATATATTAGAAAGTACTATTGCATGAAAAGGGTAGTGAATATGTGGAACAAACTTCCAAATCAGGTTGTGGAGGCAGAGACGGTATTGGTTCAAAAGAAACTGGGTTTTCATTTAAGAGAGTTACCAGATGGGATTATGCAGAAAGGAGAGGGAGGTATGAGGAAAATGAATACCATTAGAAAGATTCTAAGCAAGAAATCTTGGGACAGACTGGATGGACTGTTCAGGTCTTTTTCTGTCCTTCTCTTCTCTTTTTTTTTTTTTTTTTTTTAATGTTTGTACATTCCTGAATGTGAGTGAGTTACCTATACTGCTCTGTTCTTATGCACGGTATTATACATACAGTACTAAAGGGGACAGGAAATGTGTGATAAGTGGCGACTGTTTGCAATGTTCCAATTTACAGAAACTAAATTCATACTTCCAACTGATCCACATTTAACCGCACCTGTTTAAACACTAGTGAGGAAAAATGTTCTGAGCACAGCTTTCTTTTCATGGATAACATTCTACAAAGTTCTCTTCATGAAACCACTAACTTGGTATGTTCACTATGTCATGGGTTGTGTACAGAATGCTAAACATGAGCTGTTTACCTCAATTTTTTAACCAGGAGTGGCACACTAAGCTGAAAGCTTGTTAACAGGTGCGACCTGGGAGCACAGAGAAGTTAAGTGACTTGCTCAGGGTCACACAGTATGCAAGTGGGGGCTGTGGGAATCAAACCCATCATACCTATCATAGCAGTGTTCAGATTTCTGTATACAAACCATGACATAATCAAAATACCACATTACTAGTTCCAAAACAAGAATGGTACAGAATGTTGTCCATAAAAAGAAAGCAATACAAAACACGGTTCTTTTCTGTGACATGGTTGTGTGAGACCCTGTCCCACGTATTATGCAGACAGAGTTAAAAGCAAGGATCTATTCTGTCCTCTCCTTTTCTGCCTCTTGTTTGTCTCTTGCTCATCTGATCGCAAAATCAAGTTTTTCATTTGCCACTTAGGAAATGGTCACTCCGATGGTCCCACAATTTCCCTGATATCTACCTTCCTTCACTTGTTGGTTCTGTTCTTTCTTTCTCCCCTTGCCGTTTCTCTGTGGTTAAAAAATGTAAGTGAATCTTTATGTGAGACAGGGATTCTTTGGTTTGCAAATGTATATATACTGTTGAAATAACTGCCGAAAGCTTTTTGGGTTTCTTAAAATGGTGACAATCTAGAACCCAGGGGCTTAACCTTGTGATGTATTTTGGCCTCCACAAGCTTGTCAGCAGAATTGTCATCAGGAGACCAGCCCTGGGACGAAATGCTCATTTAAGACTAGATGTACTCTTCAGGCTGGTCACAGGAAAGACACTGACAAAGTTCTGAGACATTTTGTGAGAAACAGGAAAATAATTTACAACAACAGGGTGCAGAGTTTAAACTATCAGGAAAATACATCTTACAAAAAAGAGCAATGTTTTGTTTAGGTTTTTCAAGAGAGATGGAGATTTAAAGATAGTCTCAGATGTAGGACTTTGAAGTGCCTGTATGAAGAGCCATCCTGTAAACATTTTTTTTTTATTTTACTGTTAATAATAAAATGCTAGTTGCAAATTTTATAACTTCTCCTGGTAAGCTTATGTTTTCTGACCTATGCCTCTACCACATTCACATTAACTTTTATTCAGGTAAAATTCAACATGGATCATTTCTGAGTATGAATATCCATTCTGAAAACAGGAACATTATTAACAGCTTCAAAGTCAAAATATTTCCTGTCCAGTTTACACAAGTAAATCAAGTCAATCAATATTTGAGCAATTTTGTTCTTAAGATTCTAAGTACACAAATCTGTCCTGAAAAAACAATCCTACTTTCGTTGGAAATGACACAATATTTTTATTATACAGTTCATGCACCCAGTATATCCCAGCTGAGATGCAGCATCTTGTTTTCAGTGGGATGCTGCTTCAACCAAATGAGTGGCTTGCACAAGACCATGCACTGAGATAAGTGGGTCTGTAGGGATTTGGATTTGGGACTATGTTCAATTTGCCTGTGTCCTAATCATTGAAGTGTACTACTTCCCTACATATAATCTTAATAGCACATAACATATAGATAATGGATAATATGCTATACAATATACTGTGAAACAACTGAAAGTTAACCCAATTTTCCAGTATCCAGGAAAACTTTATAATACACAATATTTAAACATAATCTGGCTTATATTTCATTCATTTTTAGAAACACAGAAAGGTGTCAGCAGAAAAAGACTTACAGTCCATCATGTCTGCCCATTTTCCTTCCTGAGGAGTACCTGCCTTGGTCTTGCCAAGGACGTATGCCCATCGGAAGATCAGCCTTGCCACCCCCACTCTCCACGCCCTTCCTTGCTTTAGTTTTCACAAATGTGATCTTGAAACCTATCACTGTCCTGACATTTACCACCTCCCTTGACAAACTGTTCTACCTATTCACCACCCTTTCAGCAAATGAACACTTCCTCACTTCCTTCCTGAATCTATCCCCACACTAGTTTATACTTTTGTCCCCTAGGTGCTGATCCCCTCACTATTCTTAAAACAGGTCTCTCTACCTGTTTATCCCCTCTGATATTTAAAAGTTTTCATCATGACCCCTCTTTCACTCTTCTGGATCTTAGTGAGTACATGTTCAGAATGGTCAGACCATCCTCATTTGGTTTATCTTGCTGACCCTGACAAATTCTCTCAGTTCTTTATCCTTTTCCAGGTGCGGGCTCCAGAAGTGGACATAGTACTTCAGGTTTGACTTTACCAGTAACCTACAAAGGGGCAACAATACCTCTTTTCTTCTACTGGAGAACCCCCTCCCTATACCTTCCAGCATCCTGTTTGTCTTCTTATACTCCTTGGTGCACTGGGCCATTGAACTGAGGCTAGTAGTAATGATGACTCCCAAGTCCTTTTTTCCAGTGGTCAGACTAGTCCCTCCCAACCAATTACCCTTCTTCAGGTTTCTCTTGACTATGTGTATAATTTTGCACTTCCTTGGCGTCAAACTTCAGCTGCCATACTTTGAACCACCCCTCCAGATTTTTTAGGTCCCTTTTAAATCCCTGATCCCTCCTTGGAGTCTACTCTGCCACAGAATTTAGTATCAACTGCAAACAGGGGAAATGTGTCCCTTGATTCCTTCCCCTGTGTCACAGACCAACACAATAAACTGTACTGGTCCCAACACTGACCTCTGTAGTACCCCACTTGTGACCTCCCTGACCTCTGAATGTTCCCCATTTACTATCACCCTTCAGGTCCTTTCTCCTAGCCAATTTTCTAAGCACCTTGTTAGCTCTGCCCCAACTCCAGATCCCCCTATTTCTTGATAAGCCTTCTGTGGAGTACCAAGTTGTAAGTATTACTGAAATCCAGATACAGCACATCAACTGCCTGGCCTTGTCCACTGCCCTTGTTACATACTCAAAAATCTCAGTTAGGTTACTCTGACATGACTTTGCCTTCATGAAGCCATGCTGCCTTCCATCTTATAGCCCATTTGTTTTAAGAAATTCCACCAGTTTCTCCCTGAAGATAGATTCCAGGAGCTTACCTACTACACAGGTCAGACTCATAGAACAACTTGCTTCCAGTGGGTTACAGGACACAGCAGCATGGTTTCACAGGATGGAAATCATGTCAGACAAACCTGATAGATTTCTTTGACTGGGTGACCAGATAAATTGAGCAGGGGGAAGCGCTGCACATGGCCTACTTAGACTTCAGCAAGGCCTTCAACACCATGCCACACAGAAGGCTCATAAAAAAGTTGAGCAGCTTGGGGGGGAAGGACCCAAGGTGGTACACTGGATATGTAACTGGCTGATGGATAGGCAACAGAGTGCGATGATAAACGTCACTCACTGGGGAGAAGGCAGCATGACCAGTGGGGTTACTCAGGGATCAGTATTGGGTTCAGTCCTCTTTAGTGTCTTTATAAGTGACACTGAAGAAGAATTGGAAGGTAAGGTATGCCTGCTTGCAGATGACACCAAGATCTGCAATAGGGCAGACACTCAGGGGGTGATGGAGAGAGTGAAGAGAGACCTGAAAAAGCTTGAGAAGTGGTCAGGTGTATGGCTGCTGGGTTTCAATGCAAAAAAGTGCTAAATCATGCACCTTTGGGTGCAGGAACCCAGAGGCAGAGAACAGAATGGAGGGGGGAGATTCGCAGTTACCAAACAGGTAAGAAAAAATTACTCACCTTAGTAATTATGTTTCTTCTAGTGGAGTCTTGCTGTATTTTGACTATTGCATGAAGAAAATGGACGAATACAGGGCCACTTACAGGAGTGCTCAGGCCAAAGACAGGCAAGCAACTGTGGTGAGTATCACTGAATGAGACTGAGTGACAAATGGAACCCCTTGTCTCAAATTGTCCTGATCCCGCCACCATTGCAAGGCTTGGATCAGGGTTCCAGTCACTGGGACTAGTTTGGTAAGGGAATCCTTTCTTTGGGACCAAAAGGCTCTTAAGTGGAACTGAATGTCCCTCATTTGGAATCTTGCTCCCTGGACCACTGCTGTGGAGGTTGCCATGTGGCCCAGTAGCTGAAGGCAATGCCTTGCTGGTCGAGACACCTGAAGGGTGAATGAAGAGGCCAGTTCCATAAGAGTCCTTGCCCTTTCCAGGGAAAGGAAGGCTCTTGCCTTTACTGTATCCAGTTCTGCACCTATGAAGGTGAGGAGGTGCACTGGTTCGAGAACTGACTTTGGTAGGTTGAGAGGGAAACCTAAAGAAGTGAGCACTTGCTGGGTCACTTGCAGATGTGACTTGACTTGGTCTGGAGACTGACCTACTATGAGCCAGTCATCCAAGTATGGGAAAATGGAAATCTTTTGTCTTCTTAGGAAGGCAACAACTACTGCCAGTCACTTTGTGAAAACCCTTGGGGCTGATGTTAGGCCAAAGGGCATTGCTCTGAATTGACAGTGGCCTGAGGGCAACTCGAACTTGAGGTACTTTCTATGGGAGCGCCTGATGGGAATGTGAAAGTAGGCATCTTTGAGGTCCAGGGAGGCTAGCCAGTCCCCTGGCCTTAGAGAGGGAAGGATAATTCCCAGAGTTACCATTTTGAATTTTGGCTTTAACAGATGTTTGTTCAGATATCTTAGGTCCAGGATGGGTCGCCACTCTCCTGTCTTCTTGGGGGTTAGGCAGTACCTGGAGTACAATCCCCTGTGTAGGGTGTGAAGTCTCTCTCTATAGCTCTGAGAGCTAGGAGAGAAGAAACCTCTGCCTCTAGGGCAAGGATCTCCGAGAGATTTGCAGGTGGAAAAGATCTGGCTCTCATCTTGGGAAATTTTTGAAGCTGAGAACCAGTCCCTGGCTTTCTACTTCCAGGACCCACTTGTCTGACGTAAGAGACATCCAGTCCTGGACAAAGTAAGCCAGTCTGCCCCCTACTGGTACTGGAGAATCGACCCGGGCAGACCCATCAGGGTGTCTGCTTGGAAGGGGCTTTAGGCTGATGGGTGGATGCAGGCCTGCTCATCCCCCTTCTGCCTCTCCCTCTAAAGAACCCCCTCTGCAAAAAAGAAGAAGAGGCCTGAGCTTGGTAAAAAGGCCTTTGGAAAGGCCTGCCCCTGCCCCTGGACTGCTGCCTTTGAGGAGTTGCTTGCCTTTCTTTGGCCTGAGCACTCCTGTAAGTGGTCCTGTATCTGTCCATTTTCTTCATGCAATAGTCAGAATACAGCAAGACTTCATGTTGTTTGAAGGGACCTGGGGATGTTCATAACAGATGCCCTAAAGGTGGCAAAGCAGTGTGAAAAAGCAGCAGGGAAAACCAGTGGGATGCTGGGGTGCATTGGGAGGGGTATTACCAGCAGATGAAGTGAGGGGGTGTTGCCACTTTACTGGTCATTGGTGAGGCCACACCTGGAATGCTGCATCCAGTTCTAGAGACCACACCTTAAGAAAGGACATACACAGGGTAGATGCCATCCAAAGAAGGGCAACACAAATGGTTCAGGGGCTGCACCAAATGTCCTAACGGCAGAGAGTGAAGGATCTGAACATGTACATCCTAGAAGAAAGGTGGGAGAGGGGGATATGATATGATAGAGACATTTAAGCACCTCATGGGGCAAACAGGGTACAAGAAGGGAGCACTTTCCAGAAAAGGAGGAGTATAAGAACTAGTGTGCACAATATGAAGCTGGAGCGAGGAAAGTTTAGGAAGGATGTGAGGAAGCAGTTCTTCACTGAGAGAATGGTAGATGGATGGAACAATCTTCCAGCAGATGTGATAAGAGGCAAAAACTGTGATGCACTTCAAGCATATTTGGGATAAGTATAAAGACAAACTGGTATCAAAGTTGGGGGGGGGGTGACAGAAGACCAGGTAGGGTCTGCAGTGGCAGAATAGGCAGGGAAAAGATGGGCAGACTAGCTGGGCCAAGCGGTCCTTATCTGCCAATGAATTCTATGTTTCTAAACTAACTGGCCTTTAGTTTCCTGGGTTCTTCCTGTTCCTAGTCTTGTGCAAGGAGACCACATTCGCCCTCCTAAATTCCTCTGGGACTACCCCAGTCTCCACGGAGCAGTTGAATAAGACTGCCAGAGACCATGCTAGTTCTTGTTCTAATTCCCTCAGCACTCTGAGCTACAACCCATCTGGTCCTGGAGACTTATCCACTCTAATTGCTCTCAGTCCCCTAAGTATGCTATCCTTGAGCACTAGTCCCAATTTCAGTCCTCCCTCCCTTAGCTTGCTTTCCACAGTATGAAAGTGAGTCCCCTGCCTTTACCATAAATACTGAGAAAAAGTACTAATTGAGGATGTCAAACTTCTTTCTGGGGGAGAAGGAGGAATACAGCCCACCAGGACAGCAGGTCAGAGGGGTGAGGTAGTATAGTAAGGGCAGACTCGATGGACCTTTGGTCTTCTTCTGCTGTCAAATTCAATGTTTCTGTGTTTCCATATGTCCCATCATTCTCTATCCAAACATTTTCTGATTTTACCCTCACAATACCCTCCTTAGTTTTCCTCTTTTCCCTGAGATACCTAAAGAAGACTTAACAGTTTAGTTCTGTTTCTGCCTTATGACTCTAAGTATGCCTCTTTATTATCCTCAGACTGAGACCCTTTGTACCTCTTGAATGCAGTCCTATTTGCCCAGACTGCTTCTTACACTTCTCTGGAGTACCAGAGCAATCAATCAATCAATCAAGTCTTTATTTAACCAGGCGTTTATCGTTGAGCAGAAGCTCATTTGCAAGATGGATCTGGGTGGAGCATGAACAATTGTATATACAGGTCAACACAGGTATTTACAAGGCAATACAGATAATACTCTTTACAGAGAGGAAGAAAAAGAAGATCATATGTACATAGAATTATACAGATATTATACAGATTACACGGTATTTACATACATAGAAGTGTCTATAGGAAGATAAAGCAGGTTATCTAAGGTTGCAGGAGGAAGTAATGGAAGAAAAAAATAAAAATAAAAATATACACCAGGTAGAGGTGAAGGTAGGGGGGAAGAGAGGAAGGGAAGTAGGGGGAGAAAGGCTAGGAGGGCACGGTGCACAGAAAGGAGTTGGTAAAGCTGGATGTAGAGAAGGTGGATGGAGAAAAGGAGTATGTGTGAGCCCCGGGATTGAATGCTATAAAGTATGGGGCATGGTAGGATGTCACAACCCAGGGTAGTGAGCTCCTATCCGAGGTTGGGAAAGGAAGAATAAGGGGATGGATGGGCCTAGTGTTGATAAGACAGGGGGATAAGAGAGAGAACAATTAGGCTGGTGAGGAGCAAGCTGGGGGGGTCAGTACTTAAAATTGGGTCTAGGCGTGGCTATATACCAGTACTGGGTCTGAGTGGGTGAAGCAGTTACATACTTCTCTGATTGTATGGAAATAAAGCATCTTGAAAGCATTTATACCGATTAGAGTGCTTAATTTGAGGGTTTTTTGTAGATCGTTCCATAAGGTA
Source organism: Neoceratodus forsteri (assembly GCA_016271365.2). NCBI lineage: Eukaryota > Metazoa > Chordata > Ceratodontiformes > Ceratodontidae > Neoceratodus > Neoceratodus forsteri. The sequence goes on from CM028134.1 coordinate 246,008,651, forward strand.
GGTAGCAAAGCTTATGGCTGCCCTGCCAGGCGGGATTTTGCTTTGGGTACTTTAAGTGCAATAGCTGAGTAACTTCTTAACGCGTATTTCCCAATTATACTCAGGGGAAGACAGCAGGAGATATAGTAAGGCAGCTTATTAGAGATGGCTCTATAGGTCCAGAGAGCGGTGTTTCTGTGGTGCCTGAACTTTAGTGATGTCCATCCCACTGCCGCATATAGGGTGCAGTGATGTGTGTCGAAGGGGAGTCCCGTTATAAACCTCAGTGCTCGATGGTAGAGTGTGTCCAGTTTAGCCATGTAAGAGTTGCTGTAGAGGAAGTCAGCATAATCAACCAATGATAGGAAAATGGATTGGACCAGTTGTTTCTTGGCATCTCTGGTGAGAAATTGGCTGATTCTAAAAAACAGTCCAAGCCTTTGCCGAAGTCGTTTTAGCAAGTCCTCGATATGTTCAATGAAGGAGAGTCTTTGGTCTATCCAAACTCCCAGATACTTGAATTTTGTAACAAATTCTAGTTTTTCACCTAGAACTGTGGTAATTTGGGGAACTGTCCCACTGGACACAGGGTTAGCTGTACGGATAAAGGAGAGAGGACCATCGCTTTAGTTTTGGGCATTAAGGAGTAGCTTTTTTTGGAGGAGTTGGCTTTGCAAAAGGTTGAATTCTGACTGTAGGTCATTGCAGGCAGCTTCAGGTGTTGGGCGACTCACGTAGAGAACTGTATCATCTGCAAACAGATGGATGTTGGCTTCTTTTATACAGTAGTCGATGTTATTAATGTAGATTGCAAAAGTAAGGGCCCTAATATAGAACCTTGAGGTACCCCTCTTTGCAGAGTTTTAAGGGGACAGGCCTCCTTCGGCTTTAACTTGTTGAAGGCGCCCTGTAAGATAGTCAGTGAACCAACGAGAGAGAGGGGTCCACACCTATGGTTTGAAGGGCGGAGAGGAGCAGATTATGGTCGCACGGTGTCTAAAGCCTTGCTTAGATCAAGGAAAACAGCATAAATAAAGTTTTTGCTCTCAAGATTACGCTGCCAGTCATTAGTAACTTTGGCGAGGGCTGAGATAGTGCTATGTTTAGCTCTGAACCGGACTGCATAGGATTTAGCAGTTCCCTAGACTCAAGGTGAGTCCTCAGCTGTGCATTTACAATTTTTCTAGGAGCTTGGACAGGACCGGAAGGAGGGAAATTGGCCTGTAGTTATTGAGATCGCCACGGTCACCTGATTTGAACAGTGGTATGACATGTGCTGTCTTCCATATAGGTGGTAAGGTGCCCTGAGACAGGGATAAGTTAAAACGGTGGGTGACGGGTATCGCTAGTACGTGGTAGGCAATTTTTAGGAAGTAAGGGTCAAGGGAGTCGGCCCCAGCACTTTTTCTAGTATCCAACTGAAGCAAGAGATCCTCTACCTCTTTCAGTGTGGCAGGTTGACGTGAGAAAGGCGGCGAAGCTATCGGAGTTTCAGGCAGTTGGCTGGCAGTCTGGGAGCGAAGTATGTTTGCAGCGTCTTGTGTTTTTGGTTTTTACCTTCCTGCTTCAAACAGGTTTTAATAACCTCTTCAAGACTGCCCTTAATGAATTCCCACATTTTCTCCAACAGCTCTATCCACTTCATCTCCCTCATTTTGTTTCAGAGGTGCCCTCCTGAAGTCTAACACCACTGTCTTAAATTTAGTCCTCCTGTCTTCTAGGGCTAAGGTGAACCAAACTAAGTTGTAATCACTTGACCAGGGACTTCCTTATCATAACTTCTTCCAGCCTGTCACGGTTCAACAGAACCTGGTCAAGAATGGCTCCCTCACTGACGGGTTCTTTCACCTATTGTGCAAGGAAACCCTCTTGTAAAGAATTTACAAGGGCCTGGCATCTTGTACTCCTAGATGTTGATGTTTCCCAGTCCACATGTGGGATATTATGATCTCCCAGCAGTATTATGCTCCCTAAGGTGGTAGCACTTCTGAGCTGCTCTCTATTCCTCTCCCCCAGATTAGTCTGGGGGCCCATAGGCCACTGCTACTCTGAGGTTCTTCCCTTTTCCTTTTTTTTTTATACATTTTTTGCTCCCTGCACACCGGGAGCGGGAACTCAGCCCCGAATCACCCGCCCACCAGCCCAATCACCACTAACCAGTCCCAAGGCCCCCCACAGATTGCCCCCCCCATGGCGGGGCCAGGAAGAGAGCCTCCCCCCTCCCTGGAGCACACTCCAAATCTGGGGAGGTGGCAGACCAGTGGGACAGGGGCGAGGCTTCATGAAGCTCCAGGCCGCTGTTTTTCTTGATCCCCCCGACGCACGGTCACGCGTGTGTGGAGGCATGCACACGCCACAATCACAGGCAGTTTGCCCTCCCAACCCTCACCAGAAAGCAGCCAACAGGTGGGATGATGATCCCTCCCACCCCGAGAGAGGAGAACAGTCCTCAGGATGCTTGATCCTCTCTCGCCCCTGCCGATCCCCGATGGCCTGGGTTCATTCCTGAACTCTGGCCACTGGCATGGCATGAGTTGTGGCATCCAGCACCTCAACCTCCAGTGCCACTGGGCTGACTGGTTGTTTATTTTTTCAACAACCAACTACACCAACACTGTTTCTATCTCCAACCTCCCCTCCAAGGTCCTTGACTTCTATCACCTAAGGATTCACCATAATGCTGTCCCTAATGTAAAGTGGCCCCTTCCCTCTGACTGTACCCTTGTTCCTTCTGAACAGGGAATATCCTGAGATAGGGAGGCACCAGTCATGGTTGTGCGTTGCTCATGTTTACTTGACTTCAATCAGTTCCAGTTGGGCTTCTGCCACTTTTAACTGGAGGTCCTCTAATTTGCTACTGAGGCTCCATTTACACAGGACGCCTCTGCATCCTGCCGCGGCTGCTCCCCATCTCATACGTCATCCTGGGACAGCTGTGGAAGGTTGTGGGTGCGCCAAGCAGTTCAAAATGCCGGCAGGAGGAAGGCAGGATCAACCAGGTAATATCTATACATCTCACCAGCCATAACCAGAAAAAATTAAAACACTTTGCAAAAATGTTAATCAGGCCATGCCACCGATTACAGGTGGCCGTTTCCATTTAATTCTTGAGCAAAGTGAACCTGTGTCACTTCACTCTGCACCAGAACAAAGGCTTTGAAAGATTCCAAAGCACTTTCAGAAGTAGACATTTCTTCATGCCTGTCATTTGCATCAGTATTCAGTTCATTGCTGTAGGAAATGCAAAGCAGCCAGAAGTGTTGCAAATGTGATTATTCTTTCGAACTTGGCCACATGCTGCAAAAAATTCCCTCTAAAAGCCCCTTGAACCCCAGGCAATCACCAGAGGATTGAAAGGCATTTAGTGGCCTGGGAATGTCTAACCACTTATGAGTAAGTCAGATTTGTTTGTTTACAGGAGCCAAAATGTAGATATCATAAAATGAACCTATGGCCTTGTCACACTCTGTTGTCATCTTGAGTTCCCCTAATATAATAACCTTATGGTCCCTTTGCTGTCTAGTGACTGTCAATACCACCACCCCCAGTCCTATACTCAGCACCGGGGTTCCTATGCATGCCCTAGGTGCATGATTTTGCACTTTATGGCACTGAACCCCAACCGCCATGTCTTTGACCACTCCTCAAGTTTCCCTAGATCTCTGCACAGTTTCTTCATCCCCTCCTAAGTGTCCACCCTATTGCATATTTTGGTGTCATCTGCAAAAAGATACTTACCCTCCAGTTTTTCTGCAATGTCTCCTATGAAGATATTGAAGAGGATCGATGCCAGTACCGAGCCCTGTGGCACCTCGCTGATCACTGTCCCATCCTTAGAGTACATATCATTAACCACCACCCTCTGTCTCCTATCAGTTAATCAGTTTCGAACCCACTTTATCAATCTGGACCCCACTCCTAAACCGGTCAACTTCTTAATCAGCTTTCTGTGTGGCAGTGTCAAAGGCCTTGTTGAAGTCCAGATAGGCTATGTTCACTGCCCTCCCACTGGTCTATTTCCCTAGTCACCAAGTAAAAGAAATCTATCAGATTTGTTTTGCCATGATCTTCCCCCTGTTAATCCATGCTGTCTTCCCCCTGTTAATCCATGCTGCCTGTGGTTCTGCAGGCCACCGGATTCTAGATGTTCAACAAGCATCACTTTCAGTAGGGTTTTCATTAGTTTCCCTACCACTGAAATTAGGCTGACTGGTCTGTAATTGCTAGTTTCCTCCATGCTGCCACTCTTCGTAGATGGACCACTTAAGCCCTTCTCCAGTCCTTCAGAACCACTCTTACTTCCAGTCAGCTGTTGAACACTTCCCTGAGCTCCTTCAGTGCCCTGGGGTGTATCCCATAGCCTTATCCACTTTCAGGACTGTGAGTCCTTTCAGGGCTCTTTCCTCTGAAAAAGGACTTGCTTCCAAACCCCTTCCCCCATTCTTCCTTCTCCCTGGTGGCCTGTCCCTTCCTCCTTCCACTGTGAAGACCATTACCTGTTTAAAATGTCAGTTTTTTTTGGTCCTCTTTTGCACAGTCTCCTCTATGTGCCATTTAAATCTTCACTATCCTTCCCCTTGCTTTTCTCTTCTCGCTTACACGTCTGAAAGCAGTCTTACCCTCCTTTAGACATCCCTGTAGCAATCCTTTCCTCTGTATATGCCACTGCTTCCCTAACCCCTCCCCAGCAACTCCACCTGCATTACTACCTGTGGACCCTTAGCTGGCAGTTTTATGGCAGAGCTAGACACACTGCCTCCCTGTAGGAGGCAGCATCATCTGCGATGCTCAGTCCTCCTACCTCTCCCCCCTTGGCCTTCTGATGATCTGGATTGGTTCTTAAACTCAAATCACTAATTCTGTGAGCTACCATGTTGCCGCTGTACTGATAGGACAGCTCCAAATTTTTCCTTTTTCCAGGACATTCATTCCAGCATTCAGTTTCAGTTGAACCTCTTTACCATACACTACTATGCTCAAAAGAACAAACCATAAATTAAAATAAGATGTATTTTCTCTTACACATTTTCTACTCGGACTCGTTGATAATCTGAAAGGATGGCACCAACAGAAACTGCTTCCACTTTCTCCTTTTCCTAAAATGAAAACATACTTCAAATCAAAACATGTTCTTTTACAAAAGCAGTTGACATTATTTTGAGCACACATAATACTATTCATGTTTCACAGCTTATTAAGGTACTATGTAACCTAATTGGTAACTAAGTAATGTTGCTTGAAGCCAAAAGAAGGTGTAATTTTTACATTTAAAATTTGAAAGCACAGAAGAATAGGTGTATATCTTGAACATTTCAAAGGACTGACTGTAGCAATTTAGTAAATATCAAAGAGCAGGTACAGTGCTGCCCATCAGGATGAGGCACTCTTAGTTTCTGGCAGTGATATCTTGCATGATACTGCAGGAACACTATGCAATCCAATAGCAATTACACCAATCTGTTATGCAAAAGCTGTGACATCTTTTTATCACAGAGTGCTTCATTCTAGTGGGTAGGCCTACATAGATATATAAAAAAAAAAAAAAAAGGTTCAAAACCCCTGAGCTCTATATTCAAATTTTAGATCACTACTTCTCATGCCATTCGGATGTATGGTAGGCCACATTTGAAAGTACTTCAGCAAGTGATGGGAATGTTTTTTTCCCAACATCTGTGCAAGCTGTAGTCCTGAGCACAGGACAGTCAACTTAAATTAGGTTTAGGCCAGCATCTTCATGTCAGTGGGTCTAATTGTAAGCTTTTTTTCCTGCTCATTTGTGGAAAACACAATTACTGTATTATTAATTGCCTCAAACTAGTCCTTTATTGTTACCCATATTACTAACAGCTTTAGTTACAGTATACAGTAAGTGTAATGTCCTATTTATTCTCCTCAGTTAGATGCTGAGTATGTTCCTGTTAAGTGCTCAGAGCCATCCAGAATGGGCGCCATATCAAACAAAAGTTGCCCTGTCTTGCTTTTATTTATATTTCTATTACAAACTCTTGTAGAAAAATCCAGGGTGTTTCACATATAATAATAATACAAAGATCAAACATGATAACACAAGTATAATTAATCAAAGCAATAGATTTCTGAAAAACACAATGATTATTTAAAATCTCAGTACCCACAACTTTTAAGAAAGGCATTGGTTTTCAAGATATTCTAGAAAGGGTCAAGTGACTGCAAGGTCCTCAATGAGGAAGGAAAGGAATTCCAGTGCCAAGAGACCTCAACCAAAAATGTTCAGTCAGCAGCCGAGTATAACATGCTCTGGTCAGAACAAATATGGCTACTAATGCATTAACCTGATAAAGCATATAGAATAATGTGTGGCTTAGTTGTAATCTACTTATATTAACCAGCTTCCCCTTTTTCCCAAAGGGAAACCGTGGCATAATTTGCCATTATAAAGGAGTGTTTATAACAGCAAACACGCTCACGGTTTCCCTTGCTGTGCGCATCCTCATGCAGCAGCGCCACCACTCAAGACCACTGACCGCTTCCATCTCTCCCGAAACATCACCGCCACTGCCAGAAGAACTCGGCGGTAAGTTCTTTTTTTCCCCCTACACAGTGAAAACCTCACAAACCAGGACAAAAACAAAATGTTTTAAAATACGCCAATTCAAATTGGCACCTGAGAAGCCACACGGCGGATGCACTGGAAGCTTTTTATTTTATATAATTGCTGAGGCAAAAAATGGAAACCCAGCAATTATATAAAATAAAATATGGGTCAGATGTGTGTCAAACTCGATTTTACACACACCTTCATTGTGGGATGCTTTTCACAAACCTCTCTGGGTTTATGTAGCATCCCACAACTCAGGTGTGTGTAAAATCTCGTTACACGCCCCGACCCATACTTTATTCTCTATGTATTATTATAATGTAAAAAAAATCCACATTTACCAGATAACAGGGAAAACTTTTATGGGGCATTGTGGAGGGATTGTGGGATAACAGATATACCAGGCACCAAACTTCAAGTTCAACACACAATCTCTGTGTGATGTTTATTTAAAATACAGGAAATAACCATCAGCAATGGCATATTCCTTCTTCATTACATCAGTTTGCAGCAACAGACTATGTATGTACTTTCTCTGCACTTAGCCAGCACCTACTGACACTGATCTCTGATCTAAACATTTTTAGTGAAAACCCTTAATTCCTGTGTGGGCATTGTTTGCTTGGGTAGTGGGGGCTCAAAAAAAAAAAAAAAAAAAAACAAGCTATAGAGAAAGAACCTCAATGCAGAATCACTGAAACATGGGTTACCCCAAAGGGCACTGGCAACAAATCAAGTTTCAAAGAAATACAACAGCATACACACTCTCATAATGCAAAGCATCATGGGATATATGTAAATCACCACGGAACCTCATACTTGTTCACTTTACAGCAATTTACATGCATTTTAAATTGCACAACTAACTTAATTTCTATAATAGTCACCTAGTACTTTTTACCATGATCAAAAACACCTAGTGCCATATTTTCAACATTTACAGGTTTCATAAACAAAAGGTATATACATCAAGGTATTTTATGGCATAGTGCTATTACATACTAAATCCAACAATGATAAACACAACTTGTTTTACATACTCTTGGAGGTCACCACAATAACCTTCCTGTACGAGGACCTGAGAGGGAAAAGGAAAATTAAAGAGGACACTATAGCATAGTCAAGAAAGGGAAGGGGGTGCTTACAGGTGGCCAACCTTATGGACTAGAAATTGTAAAAGATAGATAGGCTAAGAAATAGAAGAACTGTTGCAATAGATTTAAGAAAAGGTCGATCCTCAGGAGTGGCAGGAGCTCCCTATCACAGGCATGGATTTAGCTACCCTCCAGGAACTGCTTGAAATGGGAGGGAGGTCAAGCAGCTGGTATACAATGGTATATATCCCTAGGCAATCTACAGCACTGCGTTACAGCTCTCCTGTGATCAGCACCCCACTGACATTTTCACTCAAAGGGGTTAAAACAGCAAAGTTCACCTGGTCTGGATTACACCATGTCCCGAAGAACACTAACAAGAAGTCTGCTTTCAACGTTGGAAAAGGAAGGATTCATTAAAGGAAACCATCCCCTGTAATCTAATACTGAGCATATCTGACAGGTGTCTGGTGATATCATTCTTCATTACACATTGCGTTTTTACACTTTATTTAGTATGGCTGATGCCTTTAAGGGTGTGTATTTTACATGGAAGCAGTCCTTCCTCATTTTACTCCACCCGGAACTGAGTCAGGCTTTTAATTTCACTGCCAGAACTGAGTTCCCCTGGGTTCCCTCCCATTTCTACAACTGTCTTCTTTAAGCTTCACTAAGCAGCCTTAAAAATGTAAGAGTAACATAGAAGCACAGATTTTGACGGCAGATAAGGACCACTTGGCCCACCCAGTCTACCCATTTCCCTACCTATTAGATAAGCTGCAGATCCTAGTTAACCATCAGCCTACTTCCTCCAAGGATGTATTAGGATGTAGTAGGATGGTACTGGGGTCTAGTGGTTAGATCACAGGCTTGGGAACCAGCAAGGTCAGGTTCAGATACCACCAGAGCCACTTACTTACTGTTATCCCAAGCAAGCTGCAGTAGCTAAGTGTAATTGCAATGTTCATAAGATATCAGGAATTAGTACAGTGTTTTGCAACAGGTTAAATGGGGAGTTGCTCTGCTTCTATTAATTAGTTTGTTAGTGTAGAAGGTTTACCAGGAAAGTCAGAAAGTCACACTGAGCTGGTATCAGTTCATATCCCAATGCGTCCTGGGGAGAGGGGGACCAGAACACAACAGATACAAAACATAATGCACAAAAATAATACAATAACATGGAAATAAATATAACAAAATATACAATTACAAGAATGCTTAAAGAATAAAATTGTCAAACAGTAAATTACCATACAGCAAACTGCAGAATGGACACATGAATATTAAACAGTAAGCTACAAAACAAAATATGAGGAACAGGGAAATTGACTGCTACATCTACTGTTCTGATGCAAAGCAGTGTAATTGCTTGTATTATGGTCTTGGATTGGTGCAGTTCCTTGATGAAAGGGATCCAAAATGCTACAATCATAATTCTAACTGACCTGCCTTAGTTGTAAACTGGTAGAGTTCCTTTGTGATCAGACAGGCAGTAGAGGAACAGTCAAACAAGAGTTCAGATTTCAGTTTACGTCGCCACTCTCTAGTCTGCATGCCTATGTAAACTGGAGTCACTTTCAGCGTAATGACAAATGCCTGTCTCATTCTCTTCACCTTTTGTCTGGTATCTCAGTATAGTACATACTATGGAGGTAAAAAAAAAAACTCCCCCAGCTGAACTGTTCTTCAGTCACTGACACTTGCCCAAGTTATGGTACATACTGTGTGTACTCAGAAGCACTCTTCTAGCTGCACAGCTGGCACAGAAAACAGACACAAAGTGCCATAGTCACAGAAACATAGAAATACAGAACTTGATGGCAGATGACCACTTGGCCTATCCAGTCTGCCCATTTCTTCCAACATACACTATTACAACAGACCATGCCCGATCTGCAGCTCTTTTTCCCCCCACTTCCTTTCCACTATGATTCCCTTGTGCTTATCCCATGCATTCTTCAACCCTACCACTGTTTTCACCCCCACTACCTCCGCTGGAAGGCTGTTTCAGGAATCCACCACTCTATCTTCCTCACATCTCTCCTGAATCTACCCCACTTCAGCTTCAGAGCATGTCCCCTTGTCCTTGAGCACCTTTTCTTCTGAAAATTACTTCCCTCCTGTGCCTTATGTACCCCCATGAGGTACTTAAAGGTCTCTATCTCATCCCCTTCTCTCTCCTCTGTTCTAGAATGTATATATTGAGGAGGTGGAAGACTAGGTTTGCTGGCCAAGGCACCTAGCTTCACCTGAACTCTTTTCTTCTAGGTTGCTTGAAAGGACAGAGCAAAGATAAGGATTAAGGCTTCTTTTGGCTAGGCAGATTTACTGTGTGTTGTTACTTTTATTTTGTACTCACAGGGATTGTTACTGTTGCTAACATTTTATTGCTTTATTTTTCTCTGATTCAAATTGTTGTTGCTGGGTATACATTCTGCTGCATTATTACAGGGTGTGCCTACAGGTATGTGCTTACAGATTACTGCTGTAATCTTCTGACTCAAATTGTCTTTTGCAAGGTATATCTTCTGTTACTGCTTGATTTTTCTCTGTAGCAAAGTGTTTCTTACAGGGTATATCTTCTGTGAAATTATTACAGGTGGTGCTTACATTTTTGTGACTTTTTATCATTAGACTAAGCAAAATTACTGTTTGCCACTATTTTATTTTATATTGTTTTTTGCTAAATGTTTTTTGTCTCAGAGGTGTTGTGGTCTCCTTCTCACATTGAAGGAGCTAATTGCTTTCCTCCCACAGCTCTTCCATGGGATTAGGTGTGTATCTGGGGTGAAGCTGACAAACTGTCAATAACTTCCAACAGAGGGAAGGGTTAAAAGGTCACGTTAGTTGATATCTTGGAGGTGGAAGACTAGGTTTGCTGGCCAAGGCACCTAGCTTCACCTGAGCTCTTTTCTTCTAGGTTGCTTGAAAGGACAGAGTAAAGAACCTTACCAGAGCAAGGATAAGGATTAAGGCTTCTTTTGGCTAGGCAGATTTACTGTGTGTTGTTATTTTTATTTTGTACTCACAGGGATTGTTACTGTTTGTTACTAACATTTTATTGCTTTATTTTTATCTGATTCAAATTGCTGTTGCTGGGTATACATTCTGCTGCATTATTACAGGGTATGCCTACAGGTGTGTGCTTACAGATTACTGCTGTAATCTTCTGAGTCAAATTATCTTTTGCAAGGTATATCTTCTGTTACTGCTTTATTTTTCTCTGTAGCAAAGTGTTTCTTACAGGGTATACATCTTCTGTGAAATTATTACAGGTGGTGCTCACATTTTTGTGACTTTTTATCATTAGGCTAAGCAAAATTACTGTTTGCCACTATTTTATTTTGTTTTTTTGCTAAAAGTTTTTTGTCTCACAGGTGGTGTTGTCTCCTTCTCACATTGAAGGAGCTAAATGCTTTCCTCCCACAGCTCTTCCATGGGATTAGGTGTGTATCTGAGGTGGAGCTGACAAACTGTCAGTAACTTCCAACAGAGGGAAGGGTTAAAAGGTCACGTTAGTTGATATCTTGGAGGTGGAAGACTAGGTTTGCTGGCCAAGGCACCTAGCTTCACCCAAGCTCTTTTCTTCTAGGTTGCTTGAAAGGACAGAGTAAAGAACCTTACCAGAGCAAGGATAAGGATTAAGGCTTCTTTTGGCTAGGTAGATGTACTGTGTGTTGTTATTTTTATTTTGTACTCACAGGGATTGTTACTGTTTGTTGCTAACATTTTATTGCTTTATTTTTATCTGATTCAAATTGTTGTTGCTGGGTATACCTTCTGCTGCATTATTACAGGGTGTGCCTACAGGTGTGTGCTTACAGATTACTGCTGCAATCTTGTGATTCAAATTGTGTTTTGCAAGGTATATCTTTTGTTACTGCTTTATTTTTCTCTGTAGCAAAGCGTTTCTTACAGGGTATATCTTCTGTGAAATTATTACAGGTGGTACTTTACAGGTTTTACAGTTTTATCTATCATTAGGATAAGCTTTCAGGGCTACTGCATTTGTGCTGGCTGATTGTTTCTGCTCTTACCTTCTTGTTTCGTTTGTCTGTGGTTCTTCTTTTTCAACAAGTGAAGGGCCCAGCCACCCACCCCAATCCCCAACCACCCCACACTACACTACTTTTATAGGGTAGCACAGTCGTGACATTTCCTGTAGTAAAGCAGGAAGGGGCAGATCAGAGAGGTATCCACACAGTGACCTCATTTACAGGGGCACTAGTAATTTAACTTGTTATAACAAGTTATATAACAAAACAAACAAAACACAAAATCAAACTTTTGCTTTCATTTTCTTCCTTCTAAATACTCTGACCAGGTTATAAACCCAGCAACTTATCCGGTATGGATATTATTAACTGCAGGTACTGCAGAACACTTTTCAGAAGGGCAGTTTTACAGGATTTAGGACACTGTCCTATATGCTGGGCCATTGGAGATCTAAGGGCTCAGCTCCAGGCAGCATGGGCAGAGATTGCGCGCCTCAAATTGCATATTCAAGAGGAAATATATTATAAGAACTGCCCGCCATTTCCACAACATCCAACAGAAGCACCTCGACCGCAGAGGGTAGTTGGTCTAGGAGTTTGGCAGGTGGTCAAGAGGGGCAAATCGGGTGACCCATCACTCGGTGTTCTCCAACATATCACGTCCACAAACCATATAAAACTACAAACAGGTATCTGCCTCCATCTCCGAAATCAAAGGGGCAGAGGACACTGCAGAGCAGGACACTGCAGCACAGGAGCTAGCACAACAAAACTCACCCAAAATAGGAACCAAAACAAAAAAAGCAAAAAGGAAATCCAAAAAACTTCTGATCATAGGAGACTCCATGATTCAGGGAGTTGATGCATATCTCCAGCTAGGGGTAATGGTCAGATGTCTCCCAGGTACATCAGCGTGGAGAGACACTGACCACATTGCTAAAATTGTTCAGGAAGCAGGAGAAAACATTGACATCCTGGTACACATAGGGACTAATGATCTCGCCAGCTGGTCAGTTGTGGAGACCAAGGAACACCTGACCAGGCTGGGTGACAAACTATCATCCATTTCGTCCGGCATCTCCTTCTCTGAGATCCTGCCAGTCTGGGAGAGGGGGCCAGATGGATGGAAGGTCAGAGAAGGGGAGATAGGGGAGCTAAACATGTGGCTCAAGGGCTGGTGCCAGGAAAAGGATACAAATTTGTAGGGAACTGGCAACAGTTTTAGGAGCGAAAGTTCTTTAACTTTAATGGACTGCATCTGACTAAGGAGGGAGTCAGTGCATTGGGGCAGAAGTTTGACATTTTTGCAGAATGTTTCAACTAGCAAATGGGGAGAGGGGTGCAGCACCCCATACGTCGAATGGGAAGAACACCCTTCCCCCCTCAGCTAGTGGTCAAACAGGAGTTCAGCATGTTTGTAGTTCTTTTGCATCACCAGGTAAAGAAAAAGGTCCGGCTCCCCATATGACGCACAGGGGAAATGCCGGACCTCGCCCAACAACTAACACACTGAAATCTGGCCGATGGAAAATCATGTACACAAATGCTTGTAGTCTGGGAAATAAGATCCCAGACCTGCAGGCAATAATGACAGAGGCTAAACTGGACATAGTAGTCATTAACGAGACATGGTTTATCAGTAACCACACTTGGAAGACTTCAGTACCTAGCTATGTACTGTTCAGAAGAGACCGAGGTGCAAAAAGGGGGGGGTTGGAGTGGTCCTTTATGTCAATGAAAATATCAAAGCTACAGAAATTCAGAATACACATAGGAGCCAGAAGAACTGTGGGTCACCCTGAAACGGACAGCCATACGTACTGGGGTTGTGTACAGGCCTCCAGACCAGGGGGAGGACATAGACATGTTACTATTAGAAGATATACAAAACATGACAGCTAAAGGGGAGGTTCTGATAATGGGAGACTTCAACATGCCAGATACAGATTGGTCAATACCAGCATGGACATCTGCCAGAACTAGACACATGGTGGATTCTCTGCAGGGGGAGGGCCTCAAACAACTGGTACAACAACCCACAAGAGACAGGGCTATCCTAGATCTAGTACTGACTAACAGGGAAAGGATCACAGATCTCCAGGTAGAAGGTCACCTGTGTGTCAGTGACCATCACAACGTATGGTTCAATTTGGCCACTAGAACAAAATCATCCCATTCCAAGGCAAAAATACAGGACTTCAGAAGCACTGACTTTGATAAGATGGCCAACAGAGTTAAGCTAGCCCTGGCAAAAAGAAATACAGCTGAGGGGGTACAGGCAAAGTGGGCAAGTATAAAAGATGCAATACTTGAAGCAACATCCCATTGTGTTAGTGAGAAAAGGAAGTGCAAAAGAAGAAGAAAACCACTTTGGTTCTCAAACACCGTAGCAGAAATGGTCAGAGCCAAAAGGCTGGCCTTCATAAAATATAAGGGAACACAGCAGGATGAAGATAGGGAGGCATACCAAACTTCCGTAAGGGAAGCAGGGAAGGTAGTAAGGCAGGCAAAGGCCCAAACCGAGGAAACACTAGCATGAACAGTAAAAGAAAGTGACAAGACTTTCTATAGATACATTAGTGAAAGGAGAAAGTCCAGAGGGGGTATTGCTAAGATCAAAGGGGATAAGGGGGCATGTGAGGAGGAGGACCATGTAAAAGCATCTGTCCTAAATAGATACTTCTGCTCAGTATTTACTGAAGAGAAGGTAGGGCAGGGCCCACAGCTCAGCATCATGGACACGGGGAAGGGAGGTGTGAACTAGTCCCTTCACAAAAGAAAGGGTCCTACAAGAGCTCGATAAGCTCAGGGTGGACAAGGCAATGGGACCTGATGGCATATATCCCAGGGTACTAAAGGAGCTAAGGGTGGAACTAGCAGAGCCATTATCAGTACTGTTTAGTGAGTCTCTGAGCACAGGAGAGGTCCCAGAACACTGAAGAAGGGCTCATGTGATCCCGCTCCACAAGAGTGGTAGCAGGGAGGAGGCAGGGAACTACAGACCAGTCAGTCTTACCTCAGTAGTGGGCACGATTATGGAGACACTCCTTAAGGAAAGGATAGTGCAACACCTGGAATCCATAGGAGCACAGGATCCAAGACAGCATGGGTTTACAAAAGGAAGGTCCTGTCAAACTAATTTAATAGATTTTTTTGACTGGGTAACCGGAGTGGTGGACCAAGGGGGAGCAGTTGATGTCGCCTACCTTGACTTCAGCAAAACTTTCAATACTGTTCCACATAGAAGGATGATTAATAAGCTGGGTAGGCTCAGGGTGGGTCAGACATTGGTCAACTGGGTGGCAAACTGGTTGACAGGCAGAAAACAGAGAGTGGTGGTAAACGGTATACAGTCAGAAGAGATGCAAGTCACAAGTGGGGTAACTCAGGGATCAGTCCTGGGGCCAGTCCTCTTCAGTATCTTCATTAGTGACATTGCAGATGGACTGGAGGGTAAGGTTTGTCTGTTTGCAGATCATACCAAGATCTGCAACAGAGCAGATGATCCAGATGGGGTGGGAAGAATAAGAAGAGATCTAGATAAACTAGCAAAATGGTCGGAAGAGTGGCAACTGGGGTTTAATGCAAAGAAGTGTAAGATCATGCACACAGGGAAGAGAAACCCTGAAACCACCTATAGGCTGGGAGGTGAGTTGCTGGCAGTCACAAGGGAAGAAAGAGACTTGGGCGTCATCATCACCGATGACCTGAAATCATCTAAGCAGACCACTAAAGGCTAGTGGGATGTTGGGGTGTATTAGTAGGGGTATCACAAGTCAGAAGAGGGAGGTAATAATCCCTCTTTACAAGACACTGGTTAGGCCCCATCTGAAGTACTGTGTGCGGTACTGGAGGCCACACCTTCACAAGGACATCAACCAAATTGAGGCAGTCCAGAGAAGGGCAACCAAAAATGGTGCAGGGACTGCATCAGAAAACATATGAGGACAGATTAACTGAGCTCAATGTGTATACCCCAGAGCAAAGGAGGTAGAGAGGTGATATGATTGAAACATTCAAACACCTTAAGGGCATTAACAAGGTGAAAGAATCTAACATGTTTCAATATAAGAAAAATAGCAGGACAAGAGGACACAGCAAGAGATTAGAGAGAGGCCGATTAAGGGGTAATGTGAGGAAGTTCTTTTTCACAGAAAGGGTGGTGGATGCATGGAACGGCCTATCTCAGGAAGTGGTGGATATGAATACAGTGCAGGGCTTCAAACAATCATGGGATAGGCATAAGGAAGCAATACAGATGAGTATGACTAGATAGGCCATTGACAGAGCAAAGGCCTATAGCACATTCATAAGGTAGAAAAAGAAATGGGCAGACTGGATGGGCCTTGCGGTCCTTATCTGCCATCGGCTTCTATGTTTCTATGTTTTTATGTCTTTTAGTCTCTCCTTGTAGAACTTTTGATGCTGACCCTGCATCATTTTAGCTGCCCTCCTGTGAACCACATGTACCCTGTCTTTGTCCTTCCAGTGATGTGGTCTCCACAATTCAACACAGTACTCTAGATGGGGTCTTACCAGTGATCTATACAGAGGCAACACCACCTTTTTCTTTCTGCTGTTGAGACCCCTCCCTATGCATCCCAGCATTCCACTAGCCCTCCCTACTGCCTTGTAGCACTGCCTGGCCACCTTTGGGTCATCCAAAATGATTACCCCCATGTCTCTTTCCTGTTTGCCGGTCGTCAGTACTCCAGCCATTTTGTACTCTACCCCGGGCGTCTTTGCCATAAGTGCATTATTTTGCACTTTTTCACACTGAAGCCCAGCTGCCATACCCTTGACTACTCCTCTAGTTTTCTCAGGTCTCTGCTCATCCCCTACATACAGACCCCAAAGTGTCCACCGTACTGCAAATTTTGGTGTCATCCACAAAGAGGCAGACCTTCCCTTCCAGCTCCTCTGCAATGTCACTTATGAAGACATGAAAAAGGCCCAGTCCCAGCACTGATCCCTGAGGCTCCCCGCTGGTCTTCCCCCTTCCTCAAAGTGAATTCTGTTTACCACCACCCTCTGTTGCCTATCCCCTAACCAATTTGTTATCCAGTTTACCACCTTTGGACCTACTCCTAAACTACCCAGCTTGCTTACTAGTCTCTTACGTGGAACAATGTTGAAAGTCTTACTGAAATCTAGGTCGGCCACGTCCACCGCTCCACTCTAATCTAGATCCTTGGTCACACCATCAAAAAAATCTATCAGATTCCTTTGACATGACCTTCCCTCTGTGAAACAATGTTGCCTTGGGCCTTGTACCCTATTGGATTCAAGATACTCCACAATCCTTTCCTTCCACAGTGATTCCATTATCTTTCCCACCATCAATGTCAGGCTGACTAGCCTTCAATTGCAAGCCTTCTCCCTGCTACAACTTTTGTGTAGTGGGACTACACCCACCCTCCTCCAGTCCTCTGGAACCACTCCTGTTCCCAGTAAGCTGTTAAACAGAACTGTCAGAGATGCAGCCAGTATTTCCCTGAGCTCCCTCAATACCCTTGGATACACACCATCTGGCCCCACTGCTTTGTCCACTTTCAGTTTAGCAAGTCCTGTAGGACTCTCGCCTCCAATAAAGGACTAGTGTCCAGCTCCCTCCCTCCAA
This sequence comes from Neoceratodus forsteri, assembly GCA_016271365.2. Lineage (NCBI taxonomy): Eukaryota > Metazoa > Chordata > Ceratodontiformes > Ceratodontidae > Neoceratodus > Neoceratodus forsteri. Next base: position 246,025,916 of record CM028134.1, read on the forward strand.
AGCTTCTGTTACTTTGTGGCCCTTCCCCTTCTCCTTCCTCTGTGAACACTGAACTAAAGTATTTATTCAGGATGTCTGCCTTTTCCTGGCCCCCCCCCCTCCCTTTTTAACTTTACAATCCCACCCGTCTTCCTCTTTTCACTTATATACATAAAAAATGTCTTGTCCCTTTTCGTTACCTCCTGGGCTATTCTCTCTTCAGTTTGCACCTTTGCACTGCTCAGTGCTTTCCTGCTTCCCTCTGATACACCTCCCTAGCCTCCTCCCTCTGCGTCTCTTTATACCTTCTGAATGCTACCCTTTTAAGCTTTACCTTTTCAGCCAGCTCTTTTGAGAACCATCGCAGTCTCTTTTTCCTCTTGCTTTTGCTCACTTGTTTGACACCAAGGTTTGTTGCCTTTACTATGCTCCCTTTTATCTTGGCCCTCTGTTCCTCCACCCCCCCATCCTGGCCACCCCCCACCTCCACCAGGTCATCCATGAGGCATTCAACCATCTGCCCACCTAAAGTCCAGGACCTTCACCCTTGTGTGGCTTGATTCCATAACCATCCTTATATTGAACCATACGGTACGGTGATCACTGGTCCCAAAGTGGTCTCCCACCTTGACATCTGCAACATTGTACCTGTTCGTGAGTACCAGGTTGAGTACTACCCTATCACGAGTGGGTTCACTGACTAGTTGTCAGAGGAGCACCCCCTGCATAAAATCCTGGATGTTCTTGCTTCTTTTTTCCTTTTTTCTTTTAGTCTTTGGCAACTGGGTAAGGCCCAAGAGTGCCTGTTTTCAAGTGTGACCTGGAAGCACTGGGGGGGTTAACTGACTTGCTCAGAGTCACACAGTACAGAAGTGGAGGTTGTGGGACTCAACCCCAGGTATGCTGGATGTACCAAGCTCATTCACAGCTCATTAGTCTAACCTATAGGCTATACTGCCAGCCCCAGCTGAAGCCGCTGCTGGGAGACTCCAATCTACATCTAGCAGGCTAAAGGCCCCCTTTTCTGCCATCTTGCCAATGGCTTCCACCAGTACCTTAACTAATTCCTCCCTCTATGCTTGAGTTCTGTAAATCACTCCAGTGCGAACAGTGGCTCCATTCCCCATCTCCAGGGTGACCCGCAGTACCTCTGGCTCTCCTTATATCCCCTATATCTCCACTGCATTTATGTTTTCCTTCACATAAAGCACCACACCCCCTCCTTTCCTTTCCACCTGATTCTTCCAGAACAGAGTAAAGACTGGTATGGCCAAGTCCCAGTCATAGTTTGCAGTGCACCATGATTCGGTAATGGCCACAATATCCAAGTCGGCCTCTGCCATGATGGCTTCTAGGACCTGAGTCTTATTTTCTAGACTTCTAGCATTCACACGCATAGATCTGGATGGAGGAGAGGGAGGGCGGAAGGCAATGGGGTATAGGAGAAAAGCAGGGATCTCATGCATACCAAATAAGTTGATGAAATTCCACTGTGGAAGTAGAAAGTAATATACATCAGTTCCTATCTGCCCTGCTCCCCCTCCTCTTGTTAGCAATACACTGCACAGCTCTCACTTTGCAGCCATAAAACAAGAAGGCCGAATGCTCAGCAACCCTTCTGTTTTAGAACAGAGGAGGACGTTACACTTCACAGAGGGTCTCAAACGTATTTTGGTTCTAAAGCATTTTTGTTTTTGGCTTTAAACACCAGAAGAAGCAACTTAAAGAGGAACATTTATGAACAGTACCCATTATTTTTCAAAAGTCTATAAAAATATATTTTAAAGAGGTACTGGACTCCACTGTAGCTGGCAGCAGTCCAGATATATCAATAATTAAGTCTGCCCCATACTGATACTACACTGCATCCATTTTTAGAACCTTGTGTTGTCACTGATGATCAAGCTGTGCTTGAATAGAGTCTGGTTTGCCACAGCTTGATCATCGACATCACATGGTTCTAAAAATGGTGGCAATGTAGTATCAATATGAGGCAGATTTAATTATCAATTTCTCTGGGCTGCTGCCAGCTACAGAGAATCCCAATGCCTCATTTAAAAGACCTCTCATGGGCTTTCAAACTGTGATGGGCATATCAATCACTCAGCTTTTAATATTAAAATTTAAAAATACCACTAGTCAGCCATCTGTATCCAGAATGCTACAAAACTCAACCTGTTTCACAGGAGGAAGAAAACGTAGGCAGGAGAGTGAATTAGAAAGGAACCCAGAGAACATAGTAATCAACATTTCAGATATTGAACTTTGTGGAGTACAAACCCAAATTCGACAGAAGGGACTATCATTTGTTACAATGCAGGACTCTGATCCTTTTGAATTGCATGTGGATTTACATAGATTAACACGGAATTGAAACCTACGGGTGCATTTTGATAAGAACGTGTCGGAGTAATGCACCACACTCACCAGAAGGTGACAGTGTACAACAAGGGAGTGAGGTAAGAATATTTATTTATTGAAATGTTTCACCAGGAAGGCACGCTGAACAACAAGATGCTCACCTCCCGGTGCGACCTTGGGGGGGGGGGGTACTATTGGATGAAAAATTAGACATACAGTTAAACATTTAAAGCATACAAGTAATTAATCATTAAATTACATTTGTAACAAGACAAATAAAAAAATATCATAAATCATTCAGTCGCATTTGTAACATAACATACAGTTAAATATATCATACCTGTGAAATATGCATTTAATTACAAGTAGCATATCTGAGGAACATAGTACATAATGGTGAAGGGGAAGGAGAGCATGCTGAAACACAGGCTGGGGGATGGAAGGTTTAATAGGTGACGTGAGTCATGGAGAGGAGCAACGGCATAGGAGAACAGTTAAGGAGGGTTGAAGCAAGTTAGATGAGAGAAAGTTATGTAAGGCAGAGGCAAGGGAGTGGGAGGAGGAAGAGTGCCATATTTAGGGGGGGGAGGGAGTTCCAGATTTGTGGGAAACGATGGGTAAAGCCTGACTGACCGATGAGAGTGGTACGACAGGGGACCAACAAAGTGCAAGTGTCAGAGGATCTGAGGGAATGGGAGAGGGAAGCGGGGAAGAGAGCAAACATGAGAGGTAGGAGGGAAGTTCTCCTAACCAAAATTTAGAAGTGAGTTTGGCACAATGTGTGAGGCGCCTGTTGGCGAGTGGGGGAAAGGAAATGGTGTGGTAGAGGTCACAGTGCTGAGTGCGTGATGGAGCATCAAGGGCAAATCGACAGAAGGAGTTAAAGGAAAGCTGCATCCTCATATCTTCTAAATGTTGTTTCCATGTCAACAGACAACTCTTTTCATACAGTGTCTAGTGGAGTGTTGTTCTGTATAGAATTCCATCACTTTCAAAATGCTGTTCTACCACAGTTTCAAGGTCATGGAATGCTGTTTTTACCCTACTGTGGTAGAACAGCATTCCAGAACCTCTAGAGACTACATGAGTCAGTTTCATTTTGAAAGCAAAATAACTCACAAAGCATATATTTCACACAGTACTATACACTATAAAAAATACAGGATGAGCAACTCTATGCACAACCAGTGTGTTTTGCCACCTCGGGCTTCTGGTTCTGAAGGACCTCTTGAGCTTCACTCTCGAGGTCAGAGGGAATCAAAATCCCTCTGTTGCAGAACACACTGGTTCTGCATAGTTGCCCATCCAGTATTCTCTATGTAGCTATTAAAGATGTATGCAACTGCTTCAGTTAGTTTTCACACTTCATACTAGGCCCTGTCACTCTCCTGGGAGGGTCCATTTCGTGGTTGTTGAACTCTCATTGTCCCTGAGAGGTACAATAGCATATGAGAACATGATGTCAGATCAACCATTTATATCATGTATCTCTAATCTAAAATAACAAATACCCTGCAAAAACTCTCTGGAAACTTATAAACCGAATGGAGTTTAAAGGGGGGGGAAACTGCATTACAACTCAGATAGCTTGTGAAACTCACTGAAGGTAAATATGGTATTTCACACCTTCTTGCAGCTTGGTTCTTTTAAAACAACTTAAGCAGACAGGCATACTGAGGAGTTTAAAGGTTGATCATGCATCACATTCTCATCTGCTAATGCAGCTCTCAGGGACAATGAGATTTCAACAACCATGAAATGGACCCGCCCAGGAGAGTGACAGGGCCTAGTATGAAGTATGAAAACTAACTGAAGCAGTTGCATACATCTTTAACAGCTACATGAAAAGAGTTGTCTGTTGACATGGAAGCAAATGACATTTAGAAGATATGAGGGTGCAGTTTTCCTTTAAATACAGTGTCCAATTTGGTTCGGGAGGATTTGGGTATGGCACCATAGACTACATCACAGTAGTTGAAAATGGGGAGGATCATCTTCTGGACTAGTTCACGTCGCACTGTAGGAGGGATGCAACTATGGTTCCTATTAGTACAGAAGAAGCAGCAGCATTAAAAAGGTTAGAGGAAAATAAAATGCTCACTACAAAGCCAGCAGATAAAGGGGGTTCGATTGTGGTTATGTCAACTGAAAAGTACGTAAGGGAAGTTGAGAGACAGTTGTGTGATGGGGAATTCTATGCTAAACTCAGGGGAGATCCGACCCTGTGTTTTAAAACAGAAATTGATATCTTTTTATATGAAGCCTTATTATTGGGTAGTATTAACCAGTCAGAGATGGAATATCTAGCTGTGGAACATCCTGTTTGGGCGAGCCTGTATATGCTGCCTAAAATCCACAAAAATTTAGAAAATCCTCCAGGCCACCCGATTGTGGTTGGAATTGGCTCCCTTACGGAGCCCCTGTCGAGGTTTGTGGATGCACACATTAAAGACTGTTTTTAAACTCCCTTCCTACATTAAAGACAGTACTCAAATGTTAAAAATCTTGGTGGATATGCAGACAGAAACTGATTGGTACCTGGTATCAATGGATGTGACAGAGTTATATACTAATATACCCCATGACAGGAGTTTATAAGCTTTACAGTATTGGTTAGACCAGGACCTAAGTATGGGGGACAAGAGAAAAAATGTTCTACTGGAATGTACAAACATGTGTTGAAGAAGAATAACTTTATGTTCAAAGGAGAACATTATCTGCAACTCAAGGGGACGGCAATGGGTGCTACTTTTGCACCCAATTATGACAACCTCTATATGGGGCTATGGGAAAAAAACATTAGTCTATGATGGCCAGAATAATCCCTTTTCCGATAGGATTGATATCTGGCATCAATTTTATAGAGACATATTCATGGTCTGGAGGGGCACGCAGAATGAACTGAGAGAATTTATACAATATCTGGAAAGGAGTAACAGCCATCTAAGATTCACCGTTCAGAGTGATTTAAGAACAGTACCTTTTTTAGATTAGAGAATAACAAAGTTGGCAGATGGCACTTTACATACAGATTTGTTTCGAAAAGAAACTGATCGAAACTCTTGATTGCTGTCTTCTAGTTGCCACCCCAGACACATGACTGACAACATTCCCAAAGCCCAAATCTTAAGAGTACGCAAAAATTTGTACAGAAGATTCAGATTACATAGCACAGGGCTCTGAGCTTTGTGCTCGTTTTAGAGATAGAGGTTACAATGAGACCTCAGTGCAAGATGCCGTTCAAGAAGTGATGGCAGTGCCCAGGGATAGTTTACTTCAGGATCGAGTCCAGGGTGAGAATACTATTAGATTGAATTTTGTAACTAATTTTACAAGGCACCTAGTATGATAACCAAGATTATTAATGATAATTGGAATATTCTCACCAATGAATCAACACTTACAGAGATTGTGAAAAATGGTATTCTGAAGGGGCAAAAATATTAAAGATCGACTGGTGCATAGTTACCAGCCAAAAATAATTGAAACATCAGATAGAGGAGGGAAATGGTTACCTCCTCTGCCCAAAGGGAACCACACATGTGGCAACTGTAAGTTTTGCCCACAGATACTAAAAACAAATACGTTCACCATGTGCAATGACATAAGATACTATAAGATGAAGGAATTTTTTAATTGCACAACTGATAATGTAGTTTATTTAGCTACCTGTGAGTGTGGGGCCTTTTATGCGGGCAAAACTACACGTCCGCTAAAAGTACAGATAGGTGAACATTTGTTATCTATAAGCAATGGAGACATGAAAAATGTCCTAGAGGTCCATTTAAAACAACAAATAGGTGGCTCACATCAATTCAAGTTTTATGCCATAGACAGGGTCAGATTAGGCCCCGGGGCAATTTGGATGAACTACTGATGTGCTGAGAATCCTACTGGATTTTTACATTAGAAGCAATTTCACCACTTGGTCTGAATGATAGGATTGAACTTATGCCATGCATTAAGAGACAGAAAAAATAAACTGGGCACAGCCAGTCACTGCGGCATGCTTGCGCAAAATTAAATGAGGTTATTGCTGATTAACACAGAGATTTATCTGTATATATAGATTTTTAATGCTTCTATTCACACTTTCCCTTTTTTTGCTTGTCTCCTTTTCCCTAGGGTGCAGGGTCTAATAACTGTTTTGGTACCCCAAGAAGTCTCCAAAAGACTGGGAAATTGAGAACTGGCACCATTTTGACACCTCGTGGTTTGCACATATTTTCTAAAAAGTCCACTGTCTATTCTATTAAACGTTATTTGTATAAGCGTTAATGAATGACAAATAGGCAAGACTGCTGCTGTGTATAGATGATTTTTTACTATTTTCTCTTTCTTTTTGGTTAGTAATTTATGAATTACGTTTTTTATAGATATTTAAGATTAATTGCACTTTATACCTTTAAAAGAACATGTGAAGGCACCTTATGGTATTGTCACTTTAAGAGAAAATTGTATTTAAATCTAGTAACACTATTGATTTGCACCTCCTGATGACACACGACTGAGTGTGAAACCGGTCAAGGTTTGTAGCATTCTGGATACAGATGGCTTACTGGCGGTATTTTCAAATTTTAATATTAAAAGCTGAGTGATTGCAGTTCCTGAGTAGTGCTATTTTTTGTTATGAAGACCGCAAACTCATGAATTGTGCACACTCCTTGTGTGGTTGAGCTGTTTTGTTTTTGTTTTGGTCTCACAAATGCTGCAATGTGACTGACTGTCAACATGCTGGGAGCCCTAAAATAATCTATTAATTAATAGACTTTTACAGCCTAATAACAGCTGTAGTAATCTGTCAGGCCCTACATTTTAAGGATTCCATTTGTGTAACCCAGAAGTACCATTAACTCAATCCATAAATCATGTTGACAGTTTCACAAAATGGACATTGTAAAAAAAAAAAAAATAGTAGTTACTTTATGTTTTATGCTTACAGCTTAAAAAGATCAACTTTTATTTGTATGATATCTGATCTCACCACTCAGGTACCAAATTCAATCCCTTCAGAACAACGGGTCTGTCTCCTCTAGCACACCTGACTGAGCCTGAGGAATATAGCTTAGTTTAAAAAAATATGGTAGAGTAAATTTCATGTAATCAGTATTCTGGTTTGCAATATTAAATCCAACCTGAGTAGAAGTTTATTTTATAAAAATAAAACATTTAGATTTCCAAAGGTTACCACAACAGCAGTGAGTGCATTATGTCAACCCATAAACATTCTCATCCTGTCCAATGCACCTACTTAAATAGATGCTACTTCATATATACATCTTTGTCGTCGAGGCATAGATCAGGAAGCATAGAAAAACTAGGAGCAGTTATAAAATCGCAGAGTAGCGTTTTATTATCAATAACAATAGAATAAAAATGTTAAAAAAAGTTGTTCATGATAGCAAAATACAAAGGCAGTACAAACAGAGAATTAAGTCCTTGTCTGAGGGTTTCTTTCCAGTTTCCAAAAAGTCTATCTAGCAAAACTATTGCTGCTCTTTTTATAACAAGTCTTTGCCTGACAACTGTTAAGGAGGCATCCTGTTTCTCACAAAACGTATCAGAGTTCTTGTCAGTTTCTTTGCAGAGCAGGCTTGCAAATAGAACCGTGTCCCAAGCTGGCCTCCTGCTGACAGCTCTGCAAAAGAGTTTGCAAACAAGCCTGTGAGGAGCTCAAACTGCATCTCAGGTTAACCCTCTCGATTCCAAATAGCTTTGTACAAGCATTTCAACAGTGTAAGCGTGATAGGTTCCTAGGTCTCACAATAACATTTGGTTGCGCGACAAGATAGACAAGAGATAGAAAAGGAGAGGATAGAACAGATAATTGCATTTAACTCTTTCTGCATAAAAAATAGGACAGGGTCTTTTCAACCCTGTCACAATCTTCGCTGCTACTCAACCACCACCTGCTGAATGTCACTGGAGTACAAATCATTTTTCTAATGTTTCATCATTTAAAAAATAAACTGCTACTTGACCCAATGAAGTACATGTAAATCTCTACAGCACCACGAACATACCCACAGCCACAGCCAAGGTATAAAATGGCATCAACTGAGTCACAACGCTAAGACTGTCACCATGATAATGGGAGCATATTCACGTCTACAATGACACCAATGAAGTCTCCATCAAATGCACTCACAGCATGTCTTGCAGCTGTGATAGAACACAAGATCTCCAGATTGTTTCCACAGACACAAGCTCAGAAACAAATGTGGAGGGACTAGTTTAATAAGGAAAAATTCATAGAACTGTGAATTTTATGCTGGAAGAAAAAGTTACCTAGCTTGTAAATATAGTTATTCTAATCTGTTTTCATCTGATAACCACTTTAAGCAGAAAATTGCCGCTCATGGTTTGTGAATGTGGCAGCTGTTCCTGCTGCGACGTCCAAAAGGTAAAGGTCTATGAGTGAGCTGTCGGGCTCATTGTGCGCTGAATGAGGATTTTACATTGAACTTTAACTCAGCATAAGGTTTTCCTGCCACTTCCCTTGTTCCTCCTATTGGAAGGTTGGTCATTTTGTGGGCGGAGACTTCACGAGCGGCATGGCTTTCAAACTGCCGCTCGTGGTTTGAGACTGCAGTAGCTGTTCCTGCTGTGATGTCCAGAAGATGAAGGTCTGCGAGTGCGCTGTCAGGCTCATTGTATTCTGTGTGAGGATTTTACACTGGACTTTAACTCAGCAGCAGGTTTTGCTGCTACTTCCCTGATTTCTCCTATTGAGTGGCTGGTCTTCTGTGGGTGGAGACTTCCTCCCATATTTAAAGCCTCCTTATAGGTGGTCCTCTTCGGCGGGTCCATTCAGTTAAAGGTCAAAGCAGAAGGCAGGGTTCATTTCAGATATTTATCTACGTGGGACACTGACCCACTGGGTATAAAAAGTAAGGGTCAAATGAAAAAAAACAATGGGTCATATTGTTCAACCGAGCCTAGATTCATAAAACAGCAGTTTAAAACCTCTATAACATAGAGCAGGTTGGTCCAAAGGGAAAAGAAAAGGTAGGTCAAAACTGAAAACTGTGTGCCAATTGTCCTAATCCCCAACCCAAAAATGACCTTAAGCGAATGGACCGCAAAAGAGGACCACTTGTAAGAAGGCTTTATATATGGAAGGAAGACTCCACCCACAGATGAAAAACCACCCACTAGGAGGATTGGGACAGAGGGAGACATAGAGTTTTCCTGACAGGCATGCTAAAAAGCAGAGGGCACCAGGGCTGCTGAGCTCAATCTCGAGCTGTTAGAATAATTTCTGAACCTTCTTCTATAAACTTGAGCAAAAACAGAGGGAAAGGGGGAAATACAAATAGAACTTTCCTTCTCCAACACACTGAAATAGCCTCCTCTGGTGATGCAACCACCACCGAAGGCCTGCAGCAAAACAGATTCAGTTTCTTGTTCTCCCAGGATGCGAACAGATCTATCTCTGGAGAACCCAGCTTCAGGAAAAACGTATACTATGCTAGGGACCATTCATGAATTGAATTACCTAGCCTGCTTAGAGAATCTGTTAGCACATTCGGCTACACAGTTCTGAAATTGGCACTTGAATGCCTGGTTCCAGATTTTCAAACTTTCTTAGCATATTTTCTGAGATCACGGACCCTCATTTGTTCACACAGAACATTGGGATTGTATTGTCTGTGTAAGCAATAAGACATGACAGGGTGCGCTTTACATTGTGATAACTGTACTTCCAGGGGTGTAGTTAGGCATGAGGCTGCAGGCCAAGTGCCGGCTGGTCCTGGGAGTGTGGTTATCACAGCGTAATGCGTCTCCCCAGAGTCTTACTGCACTTATAAAATGAGACTCCAGGGAAACTGAAGAAAAAAGGGGGAAATTTAACAAAGAAAATAATGAAAAACTGGTAAGAAGAGAGTTAAAATAGTTCCTCCACCAATAGGTGTCACTACGGGGCACTGCCTGATGATGGGTATTTTTTATTTTAGTAGACAGTTTGTCTTCTCACCCTTTCCACTCTACCTACACACACACACACACACACACATTTTTGTTTTACCTTAAGGTAAAGTAGTATATTTCAGACATTTAGTCACTTCGTGAGAGGGCTAAGAGGATGTTACACTGCAGCAGTCATGTCAGTATCAAAACTGCCCCACTCAAGCAGCAAATAAAGAAAAGAAGAAAGGAAGCTGGTTGGTTGGTACAAGCTGATAGAAGTGATGTGCAATTGCTCAGCATGCCAGACAGAGCAGCTGGAGAGACCGAGATTCCATGCTGGGCTAGCTGACAGCATGCCACCATCTTCAGTAGTGGATTTCAGAAAACTACTGTTGCTCTGTGTATGTGGCTGATGGAGCTGACAGCGTAAGTGTGTGAAGCAGGGGCAGGAGCATTAACTCATTACCTCCAGGGCAGTCATTTTGTGTCAGGTAAACAATGGATAGTTCGGACTTCATATGGAGCTATTGGAGGTAATGAGTCAAGTCAACTTTGTTTTCTGGACAGTGTGGGCAGGAGTCAGGATTAGCACCATAACATTCGGATCAGTCTGAGTCATATTTTTTTATATATACACACAATTTACCATTAGAGTACGCAGCTGAATGAGCTAGCACATGGGGAGTGTGCAACCGAGTGCAGTGCCACAATAGCAGACGCAGCATCTTGAACTGTTTAAACAATACAGTGTTTTAAATAATCTAAAAGAAGACAAAACTGTGTTTTTCTATTATTAATTCTGGGTGCTGATAAATGTGGAAATTAGATATGTGGTGACTGTGGATGTTTTTAGGGTGTATGATGTTATTGTAGGTAACTGATTAAAAAAAGGCAGTTGTTTCATTTATCAAAATTCTAAAGACAGGTACACTGACTTTGTTAATAATGTTCTGCGCCCTGTTTGTCAGGACTTGTTTTTTTACAGTGCATTACACTCAGGGAATGAAATTCGTGAAAAAAAGTACATGCCCACTTGGGCATGTAATAAGAAAAAGTACATGCCCAATAAACTATTTACATGCCGCTCCCACTTTACATAATCTTAAATGTCTCAGTAGCTGTAGCTCCCATCACAATCTTTTTTCCAAATAGCTACTACCTTCCTCATCTCAAAGAGGTCATACAGTGCTCTTTATATTAGGTAAGGTAGCTACTAGCAGGTAAGGTAAGGGTAACAAAACAGAGTAGACACAGTCTAGATTTTAATGACTGAGAGAGAATACAGATTTTCCCTCCAAGTTCAGCTCAGCAACTAGACAGTGCCGGACTAGAAAGAAAGAAAAGACAACTGCAGACTGCAGTCTGACTGGGAATGGCCACCTCTGCATCCCACTACTCTGCTGCAGTCTAGCTGGCTAAAGTACTGCCTAAGTTGAGAATGAAGCTGCTGCTAGGTTCCCAGAATATTTTATGCAGCAGACTGGCACTTTTGCTCAAAGAAGTTATCTCAGAGCTAAGAGCTTAAAGTTTTAGTGCCTGAAAATTGAAATAGTCTCACCTCACCCCCTTCCTCTCTGTCAATCTTTGGTTTTTTTTTTGGTTTTACTTGATAAAACCAAGTGGCAAAGACGTTGCCCCCCCCCCCGCCTTCACAGGGTCTAATCCTGATCCTCCTGCTTGAGTGAGACCAATTTTATTTCTTTTGTGGTTACGAATCAGACCTCCTCCCTCCAATGCAGACCGTCGCGGTCTCCACACACCCTCCTCCGCCTAACAAGTTGCCCCCCCGTTCCCCTTTTTACACCCCAAAGCAGTAAAGAGCTCTTAAAAGAGCTTTTAGTTCTTTATTTATTTTTGTGCACAGAAACAAAAGTTTTACCTCAATCGTCGATCCGAATGATCCTCTAAATACACTACTAATGGCACTCTGTCACTGGCTCAGCGTTGCACAGCATGACCTATCTGCAACTGCAGAGCAGTAGAATGGCGTGCTGTAAGGTACACCTCAAGACACATGGACTAAAGGGGGTGGATGAACTACCACTCTGCAGTCTCCAATTGGTCTCAGACTGCTGCAGCCCGCCTCCAGTCCTACAGATGGTCCCCTCAACTGTTTCGACTGGCTGTAGCTGCTGCCAGTCTAAAGAGGGGGACTTCAGCCTGCTCATCTTCTCTACCCTGGAGCCTGTCAGCTGGACACCACTTGTGACTGTGTTGGAAGGCCAGCAAGCGATCGTCCACTCAAGCACTTCCGAAAGACATCAGCAAAAAAAAGACAACCAGAACGAGGGGCTGCACTGCACCTAAGCCTTAGGTGCCCAGCTGGGCAGGCACTAAACAGCACTAGGTGTCCTGACACAATGGTGCCTGCCCTGGGGCACCTAAGGTATAGGAATTTCGCACCCTGATTACGCTACTATAATGTACTGGTCCAAGCCAATCAGGACACATGATTCTCTCTACTCATTTTATAATTAAGCAATAATCCATAACGGGGTGGGGGTTGTTGTAGGAGTTACCCACCGCTGGTGTGGTGCGTTACGAGGTTGCCGGCTGAGTGACTTAAACCACACCTGAAGTGGGTAATTCCCACAATAATCCACACCCTGGAGTGGATTATTGCAATTATGCAATGGACACTTTAGGAAAACAGATTTTTTTTTTAAACAAAACATGTTATAAATGTATCTGATGTGTTTTACAAGTTTTTTTAATTATATATGCTTCTGCTCTTTATAAAATAGCTCCCCCCTCCAGCACTTGAAGGGTTAGTGAGAAAGAGATTAGACTTTTAATGGTAAACACTGCAGGCTTTCCATCCGCAACAGCAGCTGTGTGTGGTTGGCATGCTGTGGAGAGAGGCAACATAGCATGTTAGAGTGTCGAGCAAGTGAACGTGAAGGAACGGCCGGCAATGGGAGAATCCTATTTCTTTTTGTTGCAATTCAAGGTTGAAAGGGACTAATGAAGAGCGAAGGGGACTGTATAACTATTTTTTTGTTAACAGTTGGGACCTTATCTTGTGTGGAGAGGCAGACAGGGATTGTGCCAAGAGTGAGGGAGATGGGAGGAGGGTATGAGTGGTTAGAAAAAGAAATGAGGACTTGCTTCAGAGAAAAGGTAGGTAGTGTGGCACAAATTGTTATGGGAATACCAAAGCTTGTGGAATGGTGATAGCACGGTGACAGCGACTGGTTGCTGAAATCTGGAACTGGAGGTAGTGTCAAGGAGCGGCTAGCTTAGTGGGGGTGGAGGGGTGGCAGCAAACTTTTTTTGAAATTTTTCAGGGTGAGTGTAATTATTTCAGTTGGCACTGCAACTGATTGGCACTTTTTGCACAGGTTGTCATAAGATTTACTCTTGGCAAAAAAGTGCCAGTCAGCCAATCAGGTAGCTACATTCTGGGACCCCAGTGTATTATCATACTTGTACCACTTTGCTCTGAATCTGACTGATAAGTGCCCTGAAAGACAAGAACACTGCCCTTAGTTCCAACAGGCTGCTATGTTTCAACTGCTTCTGAGGGGATTATACCCATTCACAGAGTTTCCCCTCATGATGACTACCCCCATCCCAGTTGAGAGTCATCTATAAAGAGGATCACACTGTTTTCTAGGAAGGAGGCGGGAACTCCTTCTCTGAGAACAACAGAGTCTTTCCACCAGTTAAAAGATGTTACTATCCTCTGCTGGACTGGAATTAACGGTCACTGGAGCAATTCTTTGGCATCAAAATTCTTTTAGAAACCACTGAATTTCCATAATTTTTAATCTGGCTAAGGGAACTACAGCTGTAGATGATGATAGATAACCCAGGAATTTGATGAAATCCTGTGTTGCCCAGTGCAAATGTAACCCCCGGTCCCCTGGGGTTACTAGAATCCCATCAGTGTTAGTGCTAGGTAGGGAAGGCAGCTGGTGAATAACTGGTTAAATGTTTTTTCACCTGCTCCCTCTCTGCTTACTTGGTCTCAGCTGAGAGAAGAGAGGTGATGTCATTTAGAACTCTCGCAGCAGCATAAGCCTTGGTAGCTAGCTGTGAGTGGGGAGCTTTAGAATTTTCAGTTAGTTCTGTGTCAGCAGCCAGACTGAGCAGTTGGAGGTGTGAAGAGCTGCAGTGTGGGCTCTTGAGGAGAGCCCATTTTTTTTCACCCTAGGGCTGAGAACCATCTGCCTGCCAGAAGAAGTGGTGGAAACTGCGAGCAGGAGTTCCAGATTTTTCTTATCCCCTGTGAGATGAGGAGGGCTGCAGAATGGATCCGAGGGGCAATCACCTGATTTGATCCAGGATATTGAAGCTGCCTGTTTGTTCCAACCATGAGTAATCTTTGGATATCCCAGCAGGAATGTACCTGTGTTTTCTTTTGGGGTGTACTCTGATAAAGGGAAATATGCACTAAGTTCTATTCCAGTTTGAGACTGTTCTCATCCTTTCTTAAAGTTGGATGACAATCATGGAGTCCCCAGTGAGACTTGGCACACTGTTCAGAACTTTAGTTTACACTCAGAAGTAGTGTGTTTCAAATGCTGAATGTGAAAGTCATTCCAAGGAGCACTGTTCTACTGTTTTACTAAAAGTTTGAGGTATAACTCTCCAAGAATGGCTGGGTATGGACGTGGAAGCAAAAGGTGGGCAACCCCCCATCTAGAGTGACCAGTTCAGCACTACAGGTTCCGTAAGGGTGCCTGCTTATTCAGGACATGGTAGCCAATGCCTTAAGAGAAAGTTTACCCCCTGGTGTGGGTTTGTAATTTGAGCACCAGTGTGCTCCATTGTGGCCAGTTGCCACATTGCCAAATGTTTAAATCCTATGCCATATGGGAAATGCTCCAAGTTGTGGACAGTGCCACTAGAAGAAATTGTGTGCTCTGTTGTGGCCAGTGCCACTACAAGAAACTGTGCATTTCAGCTAAGGCTTTGCCACTGAAGAGAGTCCAAGGTCCTATGCAATATGGGATGTTTAGAGTTTCTGTCCACTACAGATGTTGTTGTTCTGTATTGCCTTGTGCCACAAGGTGTAAACCCTTGGGGGTCCACATCTGCTTTAGTGTACCATGTTTGGAATAAAGCCACACTCTAGAACCCCAGCCTGGTTCAGACATTCTTATTTCTTCCAGTGTGGAATTTCTAGGTACCCCTCTAGAAGTACAGATCTAGCATAGCCCTAGGCAAAAGTTCTCTCCTCAGGACCTGGGTATAATGGTAATTTGTGTGTAATATGCTTTTGTACACCCCCACCCCTTTCTTACCTCTAAAAGCAACGAGCCTGGTATACATTCCCAAAGCTAGGGATGGTACCAAAAAGTGTCTGAAGTAGTTTGGGTGCCCAGTCGAGGGTACCAAGGGGTAGCTTACCAGGTAAAGTAGCGGAGGGTGGTGGTGGTTACAAAAAATGGGGGCTCGTCCAAGGATGTTGTTTAAATTGAGGAGAGAACTAGAGATTTTGGCTGAGGGTATGACTAGTGTTAGTCTGTGTGGTAGCATGGTAGCCCAAACAGGAAAGGAAGCTTTGCACAAAAGGATTTTGCCCAGGAAAGTGCCATCTGAATGTGCTACTCGCATGCCTGCTAGTACAGAAAGAACAGAGTGCTGCTTGTGTGTGTGCCAACTTGCAACAGACAGTAAAGCCTGGAAGTGTATGTCCTTGTCTCTGCATCCAGAACGTTTACAGAACTTTTTAACTTGCAATTTTCAAATGCCAAAAGTAGAGTGGACTTTAGAAAACAAACAGAGGAATGTGCCCTGAAAGAGTCATGTGCTTTGTGTGCAAATTGAGGGAGTCACTAGAAGAATTGCCAGAATCTGTGGGAAAAATGGTCAAAACGGGGCTCCCACCGCTGAAACTGTAGCCGAGAAAAAAAGTTAACAGTTTGCAGTTTAAATTTGCTCCTGGTCGACAATCACCATGAAGGAAGAGTGAGTGAGAGAGAGAGAGAGAGAGGCTCATTTGAATGGCGTTGAGTGATTGGTGCGACTGCAATCAGTCCCGCACCCCCAGCTAGCTTCTGTGTGCAGCTGAGTGTTCAAGGAGGAGCGAGAGAGTGGTGTGTGAGCTGGGCAGACCAGGATCAACCATCGAGGGGCTTGTGAACCTTCTATTCTGTAGAAAACAGACTTTTGCTATGTAAATTTGGGCTCAACCCATTGTCCGACCGACTGGAAAGTGAGCGTGGCATTCATGGCTACAATCAGCCCGTTTCACCCCCAGAGGCCTTCCTGGATCGGCACCAGGCCGAAAATTTCCACTGGAGAAAGCCAGTTACTGGTTTCAGTGAGTACAACCAACTGAGCATCAAACTGTGTGTGATTTTTTTCAGGCCAGCTGAATCTGTGTGCACGCAGTGTGATTGTTTTGCAAAGAAGGACTGTCTGTTGAAACAGTAAGGCAACAAATAAAAATTCTGAGCACAGACTGTGAGCATTCGTAATGGGTTCAGCAACAGCAGATGTTTCTAAGCAAAGAGGGACTGTGAGTTGTATATTAGACTCCAGCAAACAGGCAATCCTATGCAATGGAAATACTGTGGGCTTGCAAGTGATTTTGAGCAAGTGTAAATAGTTCTTTGATTTAATGCTCATCGCAAAGTCATGTTAAAATCATATAAATGTGCTGAGAGATACAAGCAGTGCAATTGATTACAGTTTTGAGAAAAAATCAGTAGCAGAAAAGGTCGGGAACACCATTTTGAGTCAGAAACAGATCTGATGCACGAGGAGAGCTACCGACGCCATTACAGGGTGGGGTTAGCGATGTAAACACAGCAGCAGGGAGCCATTTTGTGAGAATGTAAAGAGACTAGTAACAACCAACTTTTGTATGTTTGTTTTCAGACATGGCTTCAGGAAATCCCCACTACCCGGATCATGCCCGAGCTATGATCGCAGAGGAGGTAGCGCACTAAGAGAAATAGAGAGAACTTTCTATGGTGAAGGGTTGCCTCCAGATGTAGCAATCCCTAGCTATCCAGTGAGACTGTGCATTATGTGCCTCAAGGCTGGAAGGGATGTGTTTCTGATACCCACTGTTCAGACTGCCTTGTGAAGTATGGCATGAGCAGGGGAGCAGCGCCAGAGAGGGTATCACAAATTCATTTGGCTCCCACGTGGACCAGAGTAGGAAACTCTGCAAGCAGTAGCACCCAATACCAGACTGAACCTGTTGGGGGAAGCCCCATAGAGTGTGGCATAGAGGGAGAAAGCAATGTTGATCTACTGCAGGGGCAGGCACAGAGAGATGTTGCCACACCTGTGTCCCAGATGGACAGTGCAACGGAAGGATCCGTGGACCCATGGAAAGAGGGTCCAAGTCCTAGCCTAGTAGGGGAGGACGAACTGCAAGAGACACCAGAACTGGGAAGTGTCTACCTCCGCACCCAGTGAAGAGTGGACTGTCTCAAGAGTAAGGACAACTGCTCACTCCTGAGCTCAGATCCTGAGTGAGGAAGAGGAGGAGGATGAAGATCTGTATCTTCATGTTGAGGGTCTCCGTGATTCACCTCAAGCTCTTGCCTCAGAGGAGCCAGAGAGGGAAGAAGAAGGCTCCAGTAACCTGCCCACAGAGATGGTCGGGGACAAGTTTTTTCGTTCTTTAAGTATGCGGCACTGGCTCAACCAAGACTGGCCACCCCCAAGCCGGGTCATAGGCTGCAAACCTGTTAAGAGCAGCAAGGAGGAGAGACCAATACGTAGGAGGGCTGACACTATCTATGGGCAGTCCTTTCCTACCTTTCCTCGTAGAGTCTGGGAGGAAACTGAACAGAACAGGCAATCCTGGTTGTTGGAAGAGGCAAGCAAGAATTTGTACTCTGGTGCAGCAGAATGTGTCCGGGACAGTCATAAACGATCGACTTAAATTCTGGAAATTGGGAAGAACTCTGTTTATGGACACTGTGCGAATTGTGGACAAGGCAGGGAATGAGATATTCCACATCAACTTTGAACACCCATCCCGATTCGAAGAACTAGCTGGCTTTAAATTAAATATTTCAAAAACCAAAGCCCTCTTATATAATTATACTCCTCCAAGCACCTTAAAACAAAGTCTAACCATTAAATGGCACTTAACCAAAATAAAAGACTTAGGCATACACATACTCCATAATCTTCACGTAATTGAACTAATCAATTACGAACCTATATCCATTGCGATCAAGAAAGACCTGGATAGATGGACTCACCTACCACTCTCCCTGTTCCAACACATTGAAACTGTTAGAATGAATGTCTTACCCTGCCTATTGTATTTGTTCCAAAATATTCCATATTTCCCATCCCAATACTACTTTAAGTCATGGGCTAACATATCATCATTGTTCATCTGGAACAAACAAAAACCACTAATCCATCTTTCAATATTAAAATTATCATTGACCCAGGGTGGAACTAACCTCCCAGACCTCAAAAAATATGTAGAAGCCGCATTTCTCAGAATACTTCTTCTATGGCTTTCCGAGCAATTTGATTCCCTATGGAAAAAACTAGAGTTTCATCTGAATGATATGTATGACATAAAAAAAATATTTTTTCTTCCTCCGGAAGGACCCCTTCCTTAAGAAACTTTTCTGAAATAATCTCACAGGTTTTAAAAATATGGTTTAAAGTGCAAGACAAAGAGCCACTTCAGCTAACTTATAAATACTGCAAGATTATTTCAGAGGACAAACTCTTTATCCCATCCCACAATGACCTAACCTTCTCCCGATGGCATAGGCTAGGACTGGAACAGGTGTTCCAACTTCTGGGTCCTAATGGGATGTTATCATTTGAAGAATTAAAACTTAAATTCAACCTGCCAAATGTTGATCATTTTAGATACCTCCAAATCAGAAACCATTCATTATGCAACAGAATCATTCAGGTCAAACTGACCCCTCCACTCTCCCCCCTCTTAAAACTATTTTTTGACCATTCCTTGGGACAACATTGGAATCATTTAATTGGAAAACTATATAAAATGATGCAAGATCGAACTAAAGAATAAACAAATTCAATATTGACAAGTTGGAACAAAGATTTAGATCTCGTAGTATCTAAAGAAGAGTGGTCCTCTTCATCTCTGCGTGTGGTCAAAATCACCCAATCGCATATTTGGAGAGAGTACTCATGGAAGTGTAGAGCTAGGTTTTTCAGGTCACCGGCCAGTCTGACGAAATACCTTCCGATTGAATTTGGGGCCTGCTGGAGGGAATGTGGAGCTAAGATGGCAGACCTCGCACATATCATGTGGTATTGTCCATGCTTGATGCCCTTCTGGATAAGTATACAAAAAGAAATCAGTGATAGTCTTGAAGAGAACATTGAGCTCACAGCTGAGGTGGAACTTATGGCTGTCTAACCGGATCGTTCCCCTCCATGGACAAAAACCCTGCTGCCCATTTTTCTGTTGGCTGCAAAAAAAATCTTAACAAAGAAATGGATGACCAAAGACACCCCTGCCATACAAGATTGGAGGCGAATAGTGATATCTATATACCAGATGGAAAATATCACTGCCAAACTTAATAACCAAACTGATAAGTTTGCCACACTCTGGCAGAAATGGTCATTTTATCAAGCAGGGGTTGATCCTGATTTTTGCCTATAACAGGTAGGCTATAGGGGAGAAGAAATGAGATTAGAATGGTGCCCCAGATCTGCTAGATCGTAACAAAGAATATGAAAGTTTACCTCAAAGTTAGACTGTATCAATTGTAAAAGATCTCTATACATACTTGAAAAATGTAAATTTGTATAGCAACAAAACTGAAGTAAGCACAGCAAAAATCTTGACTGTAAAATGTCTCCTGACTTAAAAGTAAAAGTTCAATAAACATACACTACCGGTCAAAAGTTTTAGAACACCCCCATTTTTCCAGTTTTTATTGAAATTTACGCAGGTTAATGTCTCGATGTACTCTGAAATTAAAGCATAGAACAAATAAACAATTGGAGATAAAAAAGAAATCATCGAATCATTTTGTTTAACAAAATTAAATCTAAATTTTTGACTCATCAAAGTAGCCACCTTTTGCAGATATACTGTAACCACGAACACACCGTGGCATTCTTCCTACAATGGACATCAAATATTGTTCGAAGTTCTTCCAACACTGTTGCAGAAGTTCCCACAAATGTGTTGCACTTGTAGGTTGCTTTGCTTTCACCCTTCTGTCCAGTTCATCCCAAACCAGCTCGATGGGGTTTAAGTCTGGAGACTGTGCTGGCCATTCCATGATTTGAAGCCTACCGTCTTGTTCTTTTCCTCGAAGGGTAGTTCTGACATAGCCTGGAGGTATGTTTTGGGTCATTATCTTGCTGTAGGATGAACCCCTGACCAACTAGGCGTAGACCAGAGGGTATTGCATGGCGCTGCAAAATGCTGTGGTAGCCCTTTTGGTTCAGGGTGCCAGTCACTCTGTGCTGTTGTCCTGTGAGCCACCATCACGCAAGCTGTTGACTCTCAGAAACTTGTCTTCTGATTCTGTTGTGGCTTTGGGTCTGCCAGACCTCTTCCTGTCAGAGTTTCCTCCAGTTTCCAAGTGCCTTTTGATGGTGTAGGAAACTGTACTCACTGACACCTTGGCTTTCTTTGCAATTTCTCTACAGCAGTTTTTGCTAACCTAAACTTTTTTTTAACCTCTAGCAGTTTACCGCTTACCTTTGTACCATTTCAGGTTATTCACTGGACTTGAATTGCTTAAATTTCAATAAAAACTGGAAAAATGGGGGTGTTCTAAAACTTTTGACCGGTAGTGTATATTAAAAAAAAACAAAACTTTGAACACCCAGATGGTGTCATAGTTCTTGCACCTCACCCCGAGTGGTACTACCCTTAATGGTGAACATGCCCAGCATCCCTAGAAGGAAGTGAGCAGTGGCAGCCCGGTGTCTGTCATCCAGCAGCAACACTATCCAACGAGGAAGATGCAGCTCTAGTGGTATTCCAGGATTCTTCAGGTGCATCCAGAGTCGTCATCCCAGCAGTGTTTTCCCATTTTCAATGCCTGACCTTCCAGATGACATCAACCCATCTGTTTTTCTGTTTCATCACCTGGTTTTCCCGATGACATAAGTTCAGCTGTTTGCCTGTTTCATTGCCTGGTTTTCCAGAGGACAATTAGCCCAGCTGTATCCAAAGATGCTACCTGGTCTGAAGGGAGAGGGTCTTCAGCTCGGAGAAGTAAGGTGATCATTTATTTCGGTCTTCAAGGAACTGGTAAGACCAAATTTTTGTCACCTAACTGACTTTGCACAACACAGTTTACACTGGCAGACTGACCACAAACTGAATTGTCCTCAAAGACTCTCTCCATGGCTTGCAGTGCTTTTCAAGCCCTGCCCTGTTCCAGAACTGTTCTTCAGTGGACTCTGGCCCAGGAGAGACTCTTTATGGACTCTGCCTTTGGGCAACAACATTCTGTCACTGGTATGGACATTTTAGGGCATTCCACCCCCAAATGGTTGTATAAATGTCTTCTTTCCATTTTTTACTTTTGTACTCTTATAGAAAAAATATTTTTAGGATTCTCTAGTGTTCAGGTGGAGGTTTAGGCACTGTGTGGTATGCAGAATGTGTTTTGTTTTTCTTCTCTTGCAGCTGTTTCTGAGGAAGAAAAGAAGAGAAGAAAAGTAGAGGAGAAAAAAAGAGGATGCATTCTTCCCCATTTCTTAGACTTTTAGGATTGTCTGTGGTTAACATGATCTTAACATGTTTTTCCTTCACAGGTGTGAAGTTTTGGGAAATGCAATGCATTGCATGTGCTGTTTCCTTGTTTTTGTTTGCAGGTACCCTGGGAACTTGGGAGGAGGTTCCCCGAGGGGCAGCCTTGTCAGCTAGATTTTCCCTAGAGGGCTAGGGGATAGACAGACTGTGGTCCTGACCTGTAGTAGGGGCCTCAGTTCTGGTTTGTTGGGGCATGCTTCAGGCAGTTTCTTGAAGCCACTGAATATCCATAGATAGATAGTTGGATAGGGGCTAAAGTTTCATCAGCCGGTCTCTGGGCCTTTAGTGTTGCCTGCCTGTGCCTGGCACATGGTAGCGGAGAAGTAGCGCTACCTCCCTGTAGGTAACACAGAGGGTAAGATGGCCTGGTGCCGGATAGAGAAATGACTGTAGACAGTCATTTACCTGGCTAGGGTGAGTGTAACCCCCTGGTCCCCTAGGGTTACTAGAATCCCATCAGTGTCAGTGCTAGGTAGGGAAACAGCTGGTGAATAACTGGTTAAATGTTTTTTCACCTGCTCCCTCTCTGTTTACTTGGTCTCAGCTGAGAGGAGAGAGGTGATGTCATTGAGAACTCTCGCAGCAGCATAAGCCTCAGCAGCTAGCTGTGAGTGGGAAGCTTTAGAATTTTCAGTTAGTTCTGTGTCAGCAGCCAGACTGAGCAGTTGGAGGAGTGAAGAGCTGCAGTGTGGGATCTGTGAAGAGAGACCATTTTTCTCACCCTAGGGCTGAGAACCATCTGCCTACCAGCAGAAGTGGTGGAAACCGTGAGCAGGAGTTCCTGATTTTTCTCATCCCCTGTGAGATGAGGTGGACTGCAGAATGGATCAGAGGGGCAATCCCCTGATTTGATCCAGGACACTGAAGCTGTCTGTTTGTTCCAACCGTGAGTAATCTGACTTCGGGTATCCCAGGAGGAATGTGCCTATGTTTTCTTTTGGGGTGTACTCTGATAAAGGGAAATATGCACCAAGTTCTGTTCTAGTTTGAGGCTGTTCTCATCCTTTCTCAAAGTTGGCTGACAATCGTGGCGTCCCCAGTGAGACTTGGCACATTGTTCAGGACTTTAGTTTACACTCAGAAGTAGTGTGTTTCAAATGCTGAATATGAAAGTCATTCCAAGGAGCATTGTTCTACTGTTTTACTAAAGGTCTGAGGTGTAACTCTGAAAGAATGGCTGGGTATGGACGTGGAAGCAAAAGGTGGGCAACCCCCCATCTGGAGTGACCAGTTCAGCACTACAGGTTCTGTAAAGATGCCTGCTTATTCGGGACATGGTGGCCAATGCCTGAAGAGAAAGTTTACCCCTTGGTGTGGGTTTGTGCTAATTTGAACACCAGTGTGCTCTGTCGTGGCCAGTTGCCACACTGCCAAATGTTTAAATCCTATGCCATATGGGAAATGTTCTAAGCTGTGGATAGTGCCACTAGAAGAAATTGTGTGCTCCATTGTGGCCAGTGCCACTAGAAGAAAATGTGTGTTTAAGCTGAGGCTTTGCTGCTGAAGAGAGTCCAAGGTCCTATGCAATATGGGATGTTTAGAGTTTCTGTCCACTACAGATGTTGTTGTTCCGCATTGCCTTGTGCCACAAGGTGTAAACCCCCTTGGGGGTCCACCTTTGCTTTAGTGTACCATCTTTGGAATAAAGCCACACTCTAGAACCCCAGCCTGGTTTGGACAATCTTCTTACTGCTTCCTGTGTGGAATTACTGGGTACCCCTCTAGAAGTACAGACCTAGCATAGCCCTAGGCAAAAGTTCTCTCCTCAGGACCTGGATATAATGGTCATTTGTGTGTAATATGCTTTTGTACACCCCCACCTCTTTCTTACCTCTAGAAGTAATGAGTCTGGTATACATTCCCAAAGCTAGGGATGGTACCAGAAAATGTCCGAAGCAATGTGGGTGCCCAGTCGAGGGTACCAAGAGGTAGCTTACTGGCTAAAGTAGCGGGGGTGGTTACACAAGCCCTGATCAAACGTGGCAGTAAAATTAACTTGTATGATGTGAATAAAACTGACAGCAAAATTAATTTGATATCATGCCATGTGAAGAGGTAGAATAGTCTTGCCTTTAACAATATCCAGTGCCATACCTATGAACTCCAGACACAGTCTGGACTTCAGGTAAGAATGGCGACCAGACTAGGTCAACCTTAGCAGCAGCAGCAGTCTTGTTTTATTTGTTTTAATTTTGTTTAATTTCTTTTTTCTTTGTTTTTATTTTAGTTATTTTTAGTTTAGTCTACTCAGGGCTCTTCAAGTGAAGAAGATTAGTGAGGGAGCATATGTTTGGGGCTTTCTTTTCATGCCACTTTTTTTGTGCAGATTGTGTGCCGGTTGCCGAGGTCAGCTAGCATTTACAACGCCGCTAGCATACTTTTTTTTCACATTCATCTGGTGGTGTTTGTTTCCTGTGTTGATTACTGTATGCATCAGGTGATCAGCCAGCTCTGTATAAAATTTTACTTTTGGCATCCAATGGCGACCGTCCAGTCCTGTTGGTACCATGCATCTCGAACTCCACGTTTGAGTCGAGCGGAGCATAGTGCTGTAAGCCGCTTGTAACCTTCAGAGGAGGCATACTGGGGGGTGCTTTTTGTGGACTTCACTATCTGTGCCCGAGAAGAGGAAGAGGATTGAAACTCAGCTAAGGAGCCAACCGATAGTAAGCTAGGTCGGTCGGTGGGTGAACTGTTCCCTTTCCATTGTGGACTTGGCTGGAGGGAGGCTTAAACTCTATACCCAAGAAGTTGGAAAGGAAGAGTAGACTGTGGCAGAAGATCTCCTGACAGTAATTTTGATTGGTCATTGAGTCCATTCCAAGTTTTCATCTGTGGACTGGCTGGAAGGAGGTTCTAACCGGGGACTATGGCGACTGACCAAGTCTCTTAGTTTGCTAACTGGGGAGTGGGGGGTTAAGTGTGGGTTACCTGTGGGAAGGGGGGAGATGGGAGCCTATGCTGGAGGATGTGGTGCTTGCTTCTGCCCGGGGGCTTATTCAGGGGGCTTTGCTGTGAGGTGTTGTCCGGCTGGGGCCCTGTCCTTTAGGTAGCTCGCTCTGGACCCTCTGAGAATCAGAAGGTGAGCGGGGGACCTGGTTCTGGTGATAGCCTGTCTGGAACATTGTTTCATCTTCTTGTGCCTTCCAAGGATTGCAGTGGCCAGATAGGGTGCTAGTTGGGGGTGGATGGCCTAGTGAAGTGGGAGCAGGGTCCACTACCAGAGGGTGGGGTGTTCTGATTGCCCAGGGCACCCTGAAGTGGGGGGGTCATAGTACCTCTCATTGGGGGCCTGACCCTTCGCGGCGCTAAACGCTCCAGGATGTAGCCCTGTCTCTATGCTGCCTTAATATCTTCAGAAGGAAATTCAAGTGACTTTGGCTGGTAACTGCTTTGTTGAAGAAATCTGTTGGATGTTTAGCTGTTATGGCGGGGCAGTGACAGCGCCATAGAACTGACTTATTTGAAATAGCTGCGAATGCTGTGATGAAAGCACAGTGCTTTGGACAATTTTTGGGAGTAGGTGGGGGTGAGAGACCCATCATACTCAGACTGGCCTATAAGCTCGGCAGGCTTAGTCCCATTTGGAACATTAAGACATCAGAATTCTTCTGGACCTTGCAGTGTCATTGTTTTAAGTTTTTTTTTTATTTTGAGGGCTATACTGGTGGGGAATTACTGGTGTGGGGGATTTATTTTGTTTGTTTTGGTTTGATTTATGTTTCGGGGGTTTGTTTGGTTTATTATTTGGTGCTGGACTGCTGTTGAGTGTGCTGGTTGTCCTGTGTTATTATGTGTTGGCCAAGAAATCTCCCAGCTAGGCACTACTGCCCCTCTGAGCTACGTGGCTTCCAGCTTTTTGATTGCTTCCCCTTGCCCAGTGGTGTTTATGGGCGATGTCGAGCTCTGGGGATTGTGGGAAGAGGTGCAGAGCCGTCGGTCGTGGATCGGAAGGGGGAGTGGAGTGGGATGATCAGATTGGGGTAGTGGGGTCCAGGGGCTGCCCTGGGGCAAAATGAGTTCCGGAGAGGGGTCCTCCCTGTCTGGTGCCCATACCCAAGGGCTCCACATTAGGTGGGCAGCTAGCACGGCCGACCCCAACAGCTCAGCTTACTCGGACAGTGTTATGTAATGCCAGGTCCATTAAGAACAAGACAGCAGTAATTGCTGATCTCGTTGGGTCAGTGGACCTGGCTTGCATTACTGAAATCTGGCTGGACGAAAATGCTGGCCCGGTTCTTGAGTCAGCTGTTCTGGCCAGGTTTTCGGTAATACACCGTCCAAGGATGGATCGCAGGAGAGGGGGTGTAGCAATTTGTTTTAGAATGGAATTGGGCCTTGTTGATGTGCCAGTTGGGGAGACCAAGTCCTTTGAGTGTATCCTTGGTGCAGGTGTGGGGTGCAGGATTCTTCTCGTCTACCGTCCACCCGGGGGGGCGAGAAGCAGTTCCTGCAGGAAGTCGTGGACTTCACTGTCAGTGTGGTGTTGGAGTACCCCAGATGGGTGGTGCTGGGGGACTTCAATGCCTGGGTTGATGATGAACTCTCGCAATTTGGTCAGGACTTCCTCCAGTTAATGAATTCATTGGGATTCACACGGGTCATTACCTTTGCGACCCATATTCATGGTCACGCATTGGATTTGGTCTTCCTGCTGGGGAAGGAGTCCTCCAACGTGGTGGTGGAACCGGTCAGGTGGTCTGACTATCACAGCTTAAGGTTCAGCTTCTTGGCTCCCCCAATAGGCCTGCCCCATGGGTCTGACCCCTAGATGGCCTGATGGCAGTGCTGGACCTATCAAGCGTGCCAAGTGTTGGCACGGATCCAGAGAACCTGCTGCTGGTCTAGAATAGGGTTGTGGTGGAGGCTCAGGATTCTGTTTCTCCTGTCCGAGTTCTCCCACTCACTCTTCACCCTCAGTCCCCTTAGTTTGATGGGACCTTGAGGGAGTTGAGGTGAGTGGGGCGTAGACTGGAGTGCTGGTGGCGGACATACGGCCTTGATGCTGACAGACTTAGATGGATGGCTCATTATGAGGATTATCAGTTGGCTATCTCCCGTAAGAAGGCAGAATTCCTGTCCAGGACGATAGCCACTGTACAGAACTGACCAGTTCATCTCTTCCAGACTGTGGACAGACTGTGCAATCCAGCTGGTCTCCAGCCACGGAAAGCCTTGTCACAGGGAAGGTGTGACGAGTTTGCTCGGTTCTTTGCAGACAAGCTTGCTGGCATCAGGTTGGATATCTGTGCAACCTGCTCCACTGGGGTTTGTGGCAGTCGGTGGGAGGCTGCTACTCCTCAGTCTGTCTGGTCGGATTTTGATCGGTTGGTGATCATGGATGTCGTGAGGATCATCCAGAATTTGCAGTCGACGTGCTGTAGTTTGTATCCGGGTCCAACACACTTCTTGGTGGGATGTGCTGAGGTCATCGGCCCAGTCCTTGCAGAGATAGTCAGGTGTTCTTTACAGACAGGAGTGTTTCCGGGCAGCCTGAAGGAGGCAGTGGTTACACCCCTCCTTAACAATTCTTCTTTGGACCCTGACTGTCTTGCCAGCTACAGGCCAGTATCTAACCTTCCGTTTGTAGGGAAAGTTATTGAGAAGGCGGTTGCGCTGCAACTGGAGGATCATCTTACCATCCACGAGATCTACAATCCTCTTCAGTCGGGTTTCAGGAAGAGGCATAGTACAGAGACAGCACTTGTCCGGGTACTAAATTAGCTCCTGATAGTGAGAGATCAGAGAACCCGTTCCATCTTGGTGCTCCATGATCTCTCTGCAGCATTTGACACCACAGACCATGATGTGTTTCTGGAGCACCTGAGGTTCATCTGTGGACTATTGGGTATGGTCATCAGATGGTATCAATGGTACCTCATGGGCAGGTTTCAGAGAGTGGTGTTGGGAATTTATTCCTCTGACCCGGTCTGTCTGCCCTGTGGGGTTCCTCAGGGCTCCATGTTGTCACCCACGTTGTTTGTGATGTATATGCTGCCGTTTGGGGACACTGTGAGGCGGTATGGAATGAGTTTTCACTGCTAAGCAGATGACACTCCGCTCTACATGTCCTTTGTACCCGGGCAGGATGATGCGGTCTCGGTATTTAATAACTGCCTCACTGAGATCCAGGACTGGATGAGTGCCAACTGACTGAAGCTGAACCCGGACAAGACCGAGGTGCTGACTGTGGACCTGGGCTGTTGAGCTGAGGGACAACTGACTGATCGGCCCTCCGGGTTTGGCTCGGGGGCAGTCAGCTGTTGACCTCAAACTGGGTGCGTAATTTGGGCATAATTTTTTTTTTTTAGTTAATCCTTTTTTACCTCATGGCTCCCGGCCTGCCTGTATGTCCACACATCCTCTACATCTGGCCACCGTCCGGTCCTCTTCCCAGCTTCCAGTAGTGCCCACGCTGCCATATACCCCCGTGGTGGGGTGGCGGAGAGCCCCCCTCACTTTCCACTCGAGACTGGATCCAGCAATGCAGCGATGCCCCTGAAGCCGGGCACCCCTTAGACGGCCATCAAGCCACCATGACCATTAGCCATGTTTTACCTGTTCTGGTGTTGCCCTGGAGAGCCAGACATGCAATGGCGTCCAGGCGCATACGTGCTGACGCCCGCCACACTCTCCCCCCAGTGTGCTCGCTACTGTAGTGCTACTGGCCTCCACTAGCAGCCGCTACAGTGCGCTGCACTGCCCCAGCCCTCCCCAGAGGAAGGAGAACAGTGGGATGCTCGATCCTTCCTCTCCACTGCCGACCCCCGGCAGCCGGAATCCATTCCTGAACCCAGGTCACCGGTGTGGCGTCCAGTACCTCAACCCTCTGCACCACTGGGCCTTGAATTTGGGCATAAGTTTTGATGAAGGGCTGACATTTAAATCACAGGTGTCAGCTGTCATCAAAGAAAAAATTACTCACCTTAGTAATGTTGTTTCTTCTAATGGAGTCTTGCTGTATTCTGACAATAGCAGTGAGTCCCAACCTTCAAACTGCCCCGGAGATGAAAGAGTTAACTTTCCATGCCAGGCATGGAACACTGAGCTCGAGCTCGGTTGAGACTCTGTCTGTTGCTGTTTAAACTCAAACCGTCAGATCTTTATGAGCTAAACTCACTAAGGTCCTGTGTGGAAGCTGTAAACCTACACTAGCCAACTGGCTACTAAACATAAAAACACATTTTTTGGTCCCAAAACAAAGACTCAAGTCAGGAGACCAAAAATGAAAAACACAACACCCACTCACCCAAGAAAAGGGGGTGAAAACAACAAGGTGGGCACTTACTGAGTGCCAACACTGCCACTGCCCACCCACATCCCAAAAACAGAGGTTCTGAGAGGGGCAGGCGGGGGGGGAGGTTAGAATACAGCAAGACTCCATTAGAAGAAACAACATTACTAAGGTGAGTAATTTTTTCTTCAAACAACATGAAGTCTTGCTGTATTCTGACAATAGCAGACTACCAAGCAGTACCTCCATGGAGGAGGGACAGAACCTACTTAGGGAATAGGCTCTGAAGCACAGCTGTGTTGAAACCGAGCATCACTCCTAGCCTGGATATCCAGGGAGTAATGCTTGGTAAAAGTGTGAACTGTTTTCCAGGTAGCTGCTTGACATATCTCTAGAATACGGATATCCCTGGCAGCAGCCAGGGAAGCAGCTGTACCTCTGGTAGAGTGAGCCCTCAGGCTTGAGGGTGGAACCTTACCCAGTTTTTCATAACAAAATTGGATACAAGAGACAATCCACCTGGCAATGGATCTTTTAGTGGCAGGTTTCCCTTTACCAACTTCACCATAAGTGAGGAACAGTTGGAGGGAGTCAAACCTGTGACCCTTGGTACGCTCTATGTAGTAGCTAAGGGCTCTTTTCACATCTAAACTGTGCAGCCTCCTCTCGCCAGAGGAGGAATGGTCAGTGAAGTACACATGAAGAGACATAGATTGATTAAGGTGGAAATCTGAAACCACCTTAGGCAAAACTTCCTGTTAGTCCTGAGGACCACCTTATCTCTATGAAAGGAGATTAAATCAGGCTCCACTGACAAAGCTTGTAACTCACTTATGTGTCTGGCAGAAGTGATGGCCACCAGAAACACAGTTTTCCAAGTCAAGTACTTAAGCTCTGCTGAAGACAAAGGCTCAAAAGGGGGTTGCATAAGCTGAGCAATGCAAACATTAAGGTCCCAAGCAGGGGCAGGGTCCCTGAATGGAGGGTTGGTGTGAAGCAATCCCTTGAAAAACTTGGAGAATACAGGGTGAGCTGAAAGAGAAGAGGGCTTACCTGCTGAAATAAAAGCAGAAACAGCTACCAGATGCACCTTCAGTGTAACTGGTCTAAGCCCCAAGCTATTTAAGTGGACCATATAATCAAGGACTGTGGGCAGATCAGCAGACTCTGGGGAAATATGCTTTCCAGAGCACCATATGGAAAATCTTTTCCACTTGGAATTATAAGTATCCCTGGTGGAAGGTTTCCTAGAAGCCTTCAGAATATCCATTACACCTTGGGAGAGGTGTAAATCAGCAAACTCTAACTCTTCAAGAGCCAGGCCTTGAGATTAAGAGATTTGAGATTCGGGTACCAAACCCTCCCCTGAGCACAGGTTAACAGGTTGTAATTCCTGGGAAGACACAGGGGAAGATGGACTGCTAAGGACAGTAGGAGTGGATACCGGGCTGCCTGGCCCAGTCTGGAGCAATCAGGATCATCTTGCACGGTTGAGATCTGATTTTGACTAGCACTTTGAACAGGAGAGGGAAGGGGGGGAAAAGCATACAGGAACTTCCCTTCCCAACTGAGAACTAAGGCATCCAGGGGGACTGAGCCCAACACTGGGGGCCTGCAGCAAAAGGGGAAGTTGGTGATTGTCTGGGGCTGCAAAGATCTATCTGTGGGTGCCCCATCTGGAAAATATCACCTCAAGACCAGGGATCCAGTGACCATTTGTGATGGCCCTGGGATATCCTGTGAGAGCATCTGCCAGATTGTCCTTGCCTGGGAGGTGAACTGCTGTGAGGGAGGTGTTCAGGGAATAAGCCAGAGACCACAACTTCATTGCTTCTGTGCACAAGGCCGTAGACCGAGTGCCTCCTTGCTTGTTGATGTACCACATTATGGTGGTATTGTCTGTTCTGACCAGGATAACTTTGTTCTGAACAGACTTGGAAAAAGCTTGAAGTGCTAGAAATACTGCTCTGAGTTCCAACAGATTGACGTGAAGCAGAGATTCCTGAGGGGACCACAACCCCTGGGTGGTCAGGTCGCCCATGTGAGCCCCTCACCCCAAGAGGGAGGCGTCTGTAGTAAGGATTAAAGAGTGAGACTGAGTGACAAAGGGAACTCATTGTCTCAGATTGTTCTGATCCTGCCACCACTGTAGGGCCTGGATCAGGGTTCGAGTCACTGGGATCAATTTGGTCAGAGGGTCCTTCCCTTTGAGACCAAAAGGCTCTCAAATGGAACTGAATGTCCCTCATCTGAAATCTTGCTCCCTGCACCACTGCTGTGGAAGCAGCCATGTGCCCCAGGAGTTGTAGAAAATGCCTTGCAGGTTGAGACACCTGCAGGGTGAATGAGGAGGCCAGAGAGATAAGGGTCCTTGCCCTGTCCAGGGGGAAGGAAAGCTCTGGCCTTTTCTGCGTCTAGCTCTGTGCCTATGAAGGTGAGGAGCTAGACAGGCTCTAGAACTGACTTTGAAAGATTCAGAAGGAAACCCAAAGAGGTGAGCAGTTGCTGAGTTATCTGTAAGTGTAACTTGACTTGGTCTGGGGACTGGCCTACTATGAGCCAGTAGTCCAGGTAAGGGAAGATGGCAATCCTTTGCCTTCTTAGAGCAGCAACTACTACTGCCAGGCATTTTGTGAATACCCTTGGAGCAGAGGTCAGACCAAAGGGCATTGCTCTGAACTGGTAATGGCCTGAGGGCAGCTTGAACCTGAGGTACTTTTGATGGGAGCTACTGATGAGAATATGGAAGTAGGCATCCTTGAGGTCCAGGGACACTAGCCAGTCCCCTGGCCTGAGAGAGGGTAGAATAATTCCCAGAGTCACCATTTTGAACTTTGGTTTTAAAAGGTGCTTGTTTAAGTATCTGAGATCCAGGATGGGCCGCCATTCTCCTGTCTTTTTTGGGGTAAGGAAGTACCTGGAGTACAGCCCTTTGCCCTGGTGTAGGAGTGGAACCCTTTCCACAGCTCTGAGAGCCAGGAGGGAAGAGACCTCTGCCTCTAGGGCAAGTGCCTCTGAGGGATTTGCAGCTGGAAAGGATCTGGTTCTCATCTTTGGAAAAAGTTTTGAAGCTGAGAACCAGTCCCTGGCTTACTACTTCCAGGACCCATTTGTCTGATGTCAGAGACTCCCAGTCCTGGACAAAGTAAGCCAGCCTGCCCCCTACAGGTAATGGAGAATCGGCCCTGGCAAACCCATCCGGGTGCCTGTTTGGCAGGGGTTTGGCTGAGGGGTGGAAGCAGGTCTGCTTGACCCGTCTGCCTCTCCTCTAAAGAACCCCTCTGAGCATAAGCAGAAGAGGAGGCCTGGGCTTGGTAGAAAGGCCTATGAAAAGGCCTGCCCCTGCCCCTGGGATGCTGCCTCTGAGGAGTGGACTGCCTTTCCTTGGCCTGTGCACTCCTATAGGTGGTCCTATATTCGTCCATTTTCTTCATGTAATTCTCTGTCTGCTCCCCAAACAGAGAATTACCCACAACAGGAAAATCAATGGCCTTAGTCTGGGTATCCTGTGACAGGCTAGTACATCTGAGCCAAGCCATTCTACAAAGTGCCACAGATGTAGCCATGACTCTAGATGACACATCATTGGAGTCCACTGCAGCATGGAATTGCACCTTGGATGCCTCAATACCATCAGCAGCCACCTGCTCCAGCTCCTTGGCAAGCTGGCCAGGGACCTGTTTTGCTAAAGCCATAACAGTGTCCCATCTGGATTTTTGATACCTAGCAGTATAGGCCATATAGTTGGCCTGTCTGAGTCCCAAGGATGCTGCCATGTACTGTTTCTTTGCCATGGCATCAATCCTCTTGGAGTCCTTGTCTGGGGTGTGTGAAGCCAAGGGAATATCTGCCTTATCACAGGCTGCAGCCTGCACTACCCCAACATGGCTGCATTGTTGTATAAGGAACTCCGTATCTGAGCCTGACAATGTATACCTCTTGTCCATTCTCTTATCCACAGGAGATATAGTATTAGGAGTCTTTAAAATTTTAAATGTCTGTTTCCCAAAAGATTTGTGCAAGGGAACAGACAGCCTCCTAGACTCTGGGATATCCATCATTTCCACATAGTCAGGCTCCTCCTGGTCATCCACAGCTTCTTCCATAGGAAGCTGGAGGGTTTCAGCCACTTTTTATAAAACATGAAATGGGAGGGGACTCAGAAAGCCTAGGAGGAGACACTCTGAAGGTCTGTCTGGGGAGATGTCCGGGTCAATGGGCACATCAGACTTTCAAAACCACATTCACTTTCCTCATCTTCCTCCTCCTCCGGTTCATAATATTCCTCTAATTCATAATCTTGAATCCGGTGGAACCCGGTAACTGAAGCACCTCCTTGATGGTGCCGGTTCAGTCGGAACTGGGGAAAGCGACTGCGCAATTTTGATCGCTTTGTCTATTTCTTCAGCGGTTGGAGAGGAAAGTTTTGGCTCCACACCAGCTGATTTTTCCTTTCTAGTTCTCTTAGCTGGAACCGACTCCTCAGAATCGGCTCTCCTTTTGCCCGAAGAAGTCTCGCCCTGGTCAGAGGGCACTCCTCCTGGTTCAGTTTGAACCGAACTGGGCTGGCCATCAGGTTCAGCGGACTTTTTTGCCTCCCTTTCCCTGAGCCTACCAACTCTCTTTTCTAGGGTAGCTGCAGGAAATTTTTTAAATCTGGCAGTCTGCATTGAGGTGGTCAAACCCCAGACAATAAACACAGGTGGTGTGGGGGTCAGCCTTAGCAAAGACTTCCCCACACACACTACAGTGTTGAAACCCAGTGGGCCCGGTTTTTCTTTTGGGTTTCTCAGACATTGGGCCAGTCCTAACCAAACTTACCCTTTTAATGGCACTCTGCCAGGCAAGACCCTCTTATTGGGTCCTGACCGTGTCATGGGTTGTGTAAAAAACCATAATAAAATCTGTTTTTTTTAGAACCGATAAGAACCGGTAACCACACTCTAAAAGTACAAATTAAGATTTTCTAACAACTTGATCGGTTCAAACCGAAGCGATGAACCGTTTACAAGTTCCACACAGAATAGAAATAAAATATAACCTATCTAGTACTCACAAATACCACAGACAGAGACTGAACCGACAGGTTATGGTTTAAATTTGGTTGAAAACGAGAAAAGCGGTACTTTAACCGACAAATTGAGCCGAGCAGAAGGAGGAATCTCCGGAGCGACTGTTCAGTGAGGCGGAGTAAAGAATCTGACAGTTTGAGTTTAAACAGCAACAGACAGAGTGTCAACCGAGCGCAAGCTCAGCGTTCCATGCCTGGCATGGAAAGTTAACTCTTTCATCTCCGGGGCAGTTCGAAGGTTGGGACTCACTGCTATTGTCAGAATACAGCAAGACTTCATGTTGTTTGAATCCTCTTTTTACCATCTGAGGATTATCACCCGGATAAAGCACCTGGTCCCACCCGACGAACTTCCAATCTTGGTCCATGCCTTTGTGACCTCGCGCCTCGACTACTGCAACTCCATATACCTAGGATTTTCGGTGGTTGAGATTCGCCGCCTGCAGCTGGTTCAGAATGCGGTGGGCAGGTTGTTGACTGGCTTATCGTGATCGTGCCATATCACACCTGTGCTCTGCAGTCTGCACTGGCTGTTGGTTCGATGGCGAATCACCTTCAAGGTCAGTCTGCTGACCTACAATGCCCTACATGGACAGGGGCCACGCTACCTCCAAGAGCTCCTGCATCCTTACTGCCCCCTCAGCCCACTTTGTTCCGCTGACAAGGCATTGCTAGAGATTCCCAGGGTTAGTCTGAAGACATCTGGTGCTAGGGCTTTTTCATTTATGGCCCCGACCATGTGGAATTCTCTACCTCATTCGGTAAGGGAGTGCCTGGCCGTGGAGAGTTTCAAGTCAGCCTGAAAAACATACCTGTTCAGTCTTGCCTTTCTGGATTCCTGATGATTATTTATAATGTATAATGCTGTTTTATGTTTTAGTAAGTGTTTATTTTGCTGTATTTCAATCTTTTGTACAAGCGCTTAGATATTTTGATTTGCGCTTTTTAAAATAAAGATGAGTTGAGTTGAGAGCCGAGTACTGATTTTTCCAGTTGTTAAAAGATCCTAGAGACTAAAAAAGGAGGTCAAAGAATTTTCTGAAGAGAAACCCAAGTCTTCTGCAGTGTTTTCCCACAAATTCTGAGACAGTGCTTCCCCACCACATTCCGAGGTTGCTTGTTCCCACCACAGTCCAACACTGCCCATCATGGCCACATTCTGAGGCTCTCCATCCCCAAGACAATCTGATTTTGCTCACCCCCACCATATTCCAAGACTGAAAGTACTTGCCACATTCCGAAACCGCACATCCCCTCCATATTCCGGTATTTTAAATATTTATAGTGTTAAGGCTTTTAAATTCTGTAAAACCGCTTTGATACATGTGAATTGCACTTGATACAAATAAAGATTATTATTATTATTTTGACATTGTGGCCCTGCTACAGTCTGAGACAGCAAATCCCTGCCACATTCCAAGTTGGCATATCACTGCCACATTCTGAGATTAACAAAGAAATTTGATACCTTATATCAGGCCAGCAATAACTTTTCATTACACATGCTTTCAGGCCTCACAGTGCCCCTTTTCATGCGAATATTCTGAAATAGCGTGTTCCCACCACTTTCTGAGAGTGTACATCCTTGCCACACTGCAAGACTGAATGTCCCTCAATTCAAAATTATGTTCCCAGCACATACCAGAGACTGCATGATTCCGCCATATTCTAATACTGGGTTTCCCAGCCACAGTCTCAGATTGGGCTTCCCCACCATATTCAAAGATTGCGTGTCCTCGCTACTTGTCAATCCCACAAGTCCTTGCAACATTTTGAGAATACATGCCCCTCATTTCGAAATTATGTGTCTCCCCCATTCTGAGATTGACTGTCCCCACAACCTCTGAGATTGTACTTCCCCAGCACATTCATGATTGCACATCCTTGCAACATTCTGAAACTTCATGTCCTCACCACATTCTGAGATTGCATATCCCTCATTTGGAAATCATGTCCACCCACATTCTGAAATTATATCCCTGCCACATTCCAAAATGGTATGTGCACATAGAAAACTGATCCCTACCATATGCTGCCATCTAATCACTGCAGTATTCTGAATTTGTGCACAACTTTGACATTCCAAAGAAATGTCTACTGCTGCATTATAAAACCACCTCTCCACCGCATAGAACAGTTATGTAACAACTTACCATAACAGTAGATCTTTGAGAGAGGCTCTTGCAGTAGGCAATAACAGGTAGGACTGAGCCACCAGGCGCTAGGATCACACGGAAAACATAGCTAGCAGTGTCTGGTGGGGACTGCCTACCTGGTGTCACGCTATATAGTGGGCGGTCCCACGCCCACCCTCAAGTTCTCCCAATCGAGACCCAGAAAGGAGCGGCAGGAGAAGGAGTGGACTCCTGGAGCCAAAGGAAAGGCTGAAAAGAAGCAGCGGCAGCAGAGGGAAGGAGGGAGGGAAAAGCTTGCCTACTGCAAGATCCTCTCTCGAAGATCTACTGTTATGGTAAGTTCTTGTGTAACGGTACTATCTTACTTCAAGAGGGCTCTTGTAGTAGGCAATAACAGGTAGGACTGGGTCCCAAGCAGTGACAGTCAGGAAGGACTTAGCACGGGAGGCAGGAAAAGGTCTGCAGTAGGCAGGGAAACTTAAGACAGAAGGCCCTGAAGAACAGCTAGTCCAAAGCCCGCCCTGCGCCTAGAAGCAATGTCCAGACTGTAGTGCTTAGTGAAGGTGTGGAGAAATCTCCAAGTAGCTGCCGCGTGAATGTCTGTGGCTGAAACGAGTAGTAGATGCAGCCACGCCTCTGGATGAGTGTCCCTTAACTTCCCCAGGAAAGGGTTTATTATACTTTTGATGATAAAACAGAATGCAGTTTGCCAACCATTTGTATAAACACTGCTTTGAAACTGCAGCACCCTCCCTTTTGGACGCAAAGGAAACAAACAACTGGTCAGATTTCCAGACTGACTTTGGTTGGTATAGTAGCGCAAAATTCTGTGCACATCTAGTGTGTGCAGGATTGCCTCCCCTTGATTAGAATGCTCAGGGTAGTACACTGGCAAGTGTATGGTCTGATTCAAAGTAAACTCAGAAACCACCTTTGGTAGGAACGTAGAATAAGTACACAGAGCCGCCTGGTCTCTGTGAAAAATTAGATAAGTCTCCCTACACATCAGGGCCTGCAGCTCGGAAATCCTTCAAGCAGAAGTAATGGCAACTAAGAACAATGCTTTCCAAGACAAGTAGCGCAGGTCACAACTCGCGGCCGGTTCAAAGGGAGGCAAAGTGAGTTTCTCAAGAACGAAGTTCAGATCCCAGGGGGAACTGGGTTCCTGACCGGGGGTTTCAAGTGTAGAATCCCTTTCAAAAAGGTATGGGAAACCTCCAACTGAGCTATAGCCTTGCATTCCACTGGGGTGTGGTAGGCGGATATGGCAGATAAGTGGACCATCAGTGATGAATAGCTGAGCCCGAGGTCGGAGAGGTGCAAAAGATACTCCACAACCAGCGGAACAGGGCACAAAACAAGGTCCCACCCCTTGGAGGCAGCCCAAATACAGAACCTTTTCCATTTCATAACATAGGTAGTTCTCGTGGATGGCTTTCTGGCCTCCACAAGGACCTGGGCGACTCTGGAAGAGACTCTGTAGCGTGAAATTGTTACGTCAGAAGGCGCCATGTGTGAAGGTGAAGGAACTTCAGGCCTGGGTGAACCAGCATGCCCTGCTCCTGGATCAGAAGGTCCTGGCAGATGGGTAGTGGCACTGGGGACTCCACCACCAACTGCTGGAGCAGAGGGAACCATATCTGGTGAGGCCAGTAAGGGGCGATCAGAATTAAGTGAGCCTCTTCTGTCTGCAGCTTGAGAAGAACCCTCGGTATCAGTGGGAAGGAAAGTGTACAAAAACCTGTCTGTCCAGCAGAGAGACAGCGCATCTTGCCAGAAAACACCAGGCCCAGGAACGAGTGAGCAGAAATTGGGTAGTTTTGCGTTGTATGGGGAGGCGAACAGATATAGATCTGGGCGAACCCAGAGGTTGAAGATGTCTTCGATCACTGACTGTTTTAGTTCCTACTTGTCAGCCTGGGCCTGAGTGCAGCTGAGACTGCCTGCTAGAACATTTTGGATGCCCAGAATGTGCACTGCCATAAGCTAAAACTGGTGCTGGATCGCCCAATTCCACACACGTATTGCCTCCATGTACACAGGGTATGACCGTTTGCCTCCCTGCTTGTTGAGATACCAGACCACACACATATTGTCCAACTGGACCAGGAGTGGTCCTGGGAGAAGGAGAGGCTGAAAGGCCTGAAGGGCGTAAAGCACCGCTCACATCTCCAGCATACTGATGTGCAGAGAGAGCTCCCACTGAGACCAGGATCCCTGGGTTTTGTGATCCTCCAAGTGGGCACTCCAGCCCTGACCGGAAGCATCCGTAGTCAGGGTTTTTGGTTGGAGGGGGAGACTGAAAAGGCAACACTCTGCAGAGGTTGTCCAGGTTCTGCCACCAGAGGAGATCCTACCACATGGGGCCAGATAACATCACCCTGTGATCCAGGACGTTCAACCTCTGGTCCCACTGAATTCTGAGCATCCACTGCGTAATTCGCATGTGCAGCCTGGCTACAGGGACAGTGGGGATGGGCTCTGTCATAAGGCCTAGGAGGCGCAGAACAGAGCTGTCCATAGACCAGTGACTGGAGGCCACTAATCTGGCCTGCTGCTGAAAGGTTTCCGCCCTCTCCAAGGGAAGGAAAGCCTGACCCTGGGCTGTATCCAGCACTACCCCAATAAACTGGAGGTGCTGAGAGGGCATAAAGTGAGATTTGGGATAGTTCACTGTAATCCCCACCTGACGGAACAGATCCAGGGTATTTGACAGAGAGGCTTCCACACTGTCCTTCGAGGGAGCCGTAAGGAGCCAGTCATCCAGGTACAGGAAAGCAAAGAGCCCCTGGCGCCACAAAGCCACCGCCAGGCACCTCGTAAACACCTTGGGTGCTGAGGAGAGGCCAAAGAGGAAGGCCTTGAACTGAAAGTGCTCCCCCTGGAAGACAAACCTGAGGAAGCGGCAGTGGGGTGGAAAGACGGATATGTGCAGGTATGCATTCTGCAGGTCCAGGGCACAGAGCCAATGTCTCTGTGGCAGTAGGGGCTGCAGGCCTGGAAGGATCAGCATGCAAAATCTCTTGTACGCCACGTACAGATTGAGCTTGCCGAGGTCCAGTATGGGCCGAGGGTCGCCTGTCTTTCTGGGCACTAGGAAGAAGTGGGAGTAATACCCCATCCCAACTGGCCCTGAGGAACGGGCTCTGTTGTGGATTTTTACAGGAAAGCCTCAATCTCCTCTCTGACAAGAGGAATGTGACCTTTCGGGTAGTGAGAGTGACCCGGTGGATTTTCTATGAATTCTAGGGAGGTCTATGAATTCTAGTGTGTGGCCCCGAGCAATCAGCTGAAGAACCCATGAGTCTGCCATAATCACCTCCAACCCGGGCAGGTGACTGGCGAATCTGCCCCCTACCAGCTCCTCCTGAACTAGAGACGGGGAGGCGGGCTGCACATCAAGAGGCGGAGGGAGGATGGGGAGCCCTGCCCCAGAAGCCCTCTGAGACTTGACTGAAGGGGTAGCAGTGGCTGGGGAGGCCCAGCGTTTACCCTGACACTTGGTGGGCTGGCGACACGAAGTATGGCCATCCTTCTCTGAGATCTTCTTGCCGCAGGAGCACTTGTTGTGGTGAGCTTTGGAAGAGGCTGGAGAAGACATGCAATCCGATGAATATTTTTGACAAAAATACAAGAAAAAATAAATGAAATACTTATCGAAAATGGCGATAAACTGTAGCAGCACTCCGCAAGGTCTGATGTACGCAGGTCGACGGCAAGAAAGAACTGGAGGGTGGGTGTGGGACCACCCACTATACAGCATCGGGCCAAAGTCGGCCACATGACGCTGGGTGGACGGTCCCTGCCAACTGAAAACCAACCGCTAGAACGTTTTGGACACCCAGAACGTGCACTGCCATAAGCTGAAACTGAAGACCATTCATTAAAAAAATACCACCAACAGCTTAATCTAGTTCAAGATCAGTTAGCATTCATCTGTATCCACTCCCTCGGGTCGTGCCTGAAAACAGGCAGAATTTGTCTAGTGCACTTACCCGGCCAACAAAAGCTAAATAAATAAATAAAAGACACTGCTAGCTAAAGTTTTCCGTGTGGTCCTAGCACCTGGTGGCTCTGTCCGACCTGTTATTGCCTAGTGCAAGAGCTCTCCCGAAGATCAGTAGCTCTTTGAGGGGATCTCAGTCATCAGGTCACACCATAGGAACTTCACCATCAGTGAAGTAGGATCCACATGGACGATTTTCAGCAATACAACTGGGGCTGCAAATGCCGACATCATCTGCCAACGTTACCAGCCCTATAAAGGCATGAGCGGCTCCGCGCCCTCCTCAGTTCTTTCCCCCGGAGACAAAGGGAGCATAGCTCTAGCCATGAGGGACCGAGGGGGGAGAGGGATGCCCAAGCCTATATGAAAGGCAGGATATACCAGCTATCTGGTTACAGGGGGGGAAAAAAAAAAAAGAAGGGGAATGGTGGGAGGCAAGACCGACCCGATGATTGAGATCCCCTTGAAGAGCTACTGTTACTGTAAGTTCTTATGTAACTGTTCTGTCTTCTTAGGGGGTATCTCAGTCACAAAGTCACACTGTAGGAACAAGTCCCAAGCAGTTACAGGTGCAGCAAGACAGTCTGTGGAAAAGCCAATCCACAGCTTAAGACAGGAGGCCCTGCAGCACAGCCCTGCTAGATCCTGCACGGGCTCTTGAGGCAATGCCCAGATTGTAGTGCTTGGTAAAAGTATGGACAGTACTCCAAGTGGCAGCTGCACAAATGTCAGTGGCTGAGACCCCTTGGAAACAGGCCACAGAGGTAGCCATGCCTCTTGTGGAATGAGCTTTTACCCCTCCTGGCAACTCTTTGTCATACTTGTAGCAGAACACAATACAATTTGACAACCACTTAGATAAACACTGTTTAGAAGCCTGACTGCCCTCTCTGCCTGGGGTGAAATAAATAAATAGCTGCTTCGACTTTCTACATTCCTTGGTTCGGAGCAGGTAATATGTCAAAGTTCTGCGCACATCCAATGTATGAAGCAGTGCTTCTCCTGGACTGGCACACTCAGGAAAATAAACAGGAAGGTGGATAGATTGGTTCAGGGTAAACTCGGACACCATCTAAGAGAGAAACTTAGGATTTGTGCACAAAAACACCCTGTCTTTGTGAAAAATCAAATAAGGCTCCTTGCACCAAAGGGCCTGAAGCTCAGAAATCCTCCAAGCAGAGGTATTAGCAACCAAAAATAATGCTTTCCAAGAAAGGAAGCGTAGCTCTCAAGTCGCGGCTGGCTCAAAAGGAGACAGGGTCAATTTCTCCTAAACAAAATTTAAATCCCAAGCCAGGACAGGGGACCAGATTGGAGGTTTCAGATGCAGGATGCCCATCAGGAAGGTACATGAAACATCCAGTTGAGCCATGGTTGCTCATGGAAGACCGAGATAGCCAAAAGGTGCACCTTGAGGAAGAAGTACTAGAGACCTGAGTCTGACAGTGATATCAGGTAGTCCAGAATCTGGCTCACTGGACAGGTGAAAGGGTCAAGATTAGGTTTGGCAGCCCAGATTGCAAACCTCTTCCACTTCATGGCATAAGTGACTCGAGTGGAGGGCTTCCGAGGTGCCACTAGGACATCTGCCACCCTATGGGAAACACCAAATCTGGCGATAGCTACATCCTCAGGAGCCAAGCATGCAGATGGAGGGACTTGAAGTTGGGATGCACCATGGCCCCCTAAGCCTGCATAAGCAGACTCCTGCAGAGGGGCAGAGGGACCAGAGGTTCCTCCGCTAGCTGCTGTAGTAATGGAAACCATATCTGTCGAGCCAAAATGGAGCCACCAGGATCATGCTGACCCCCTCCATCTGCAGCTTGATTAGCACCCTCTGAATCAGAGGAAATGGAGGGAAGGCATAAAGGAACCTCCTGCTCCAGGAGAGGGACAACGCATCTCACCAGAAAACTCCAGGCCCTGGATCAAGCAAGCAGAAACTGGGCAGTTTTGTGTTGAGTGGGGATGTAAAAAGGTCCAACTCTGGACGACCCCATCTGTTGAAAAAATCTTCTGCGATGGATGACAGAAGTTCCCACTCATGCATGCTGGACTGCATCTGGCTGATGCTGTCCACCAGAGTGTTTAGCATTCCTGGGATGTGAACCACTGAGAGAGTTAGACCGTGGTCTAATGCCCTGTACCACACTCTCATGGCTTCCCTGCACAAAAGATACGTATGTGTCCCCTCGTGCTTGTTGATGTAATACACTACAGTGAGGTTGTTGGACTGAATCAACAGCTGACCTAAGAGGAGATGGTTCTGAAAGGCCTGGATGGTATACAGTACCACCCGCATCTCCATGATATTGATGTGCAGGGAGATTTCGATCTGGGACCAAGAGCTCTAAGTTTGAAAGGGGCCCAGAAGAGCCCCCCCCCAGCCAACCCTGAAGCATCCATGGTGAGGATCAGCTGGGGGGAGGAGGAGATCTGGAAGGGAACCCCTTGCAGCAGGTTCAGGGGGTCCATTCACCACTGGAGCACCTTGTGGACTGGGGAGGAGACCGACACTAACAGATCTAATTTTTCCATGCACTGGTCCCATTATACTTGGAGAGTCCCCTGGA
This sequence comes from Neoceratodus forsteri, assembly GCA_016271365.2. Taxonomy (NCBI): domain Eukaryota; kingdom Metazoa; phylum Chordata; order Ceratodontiformes; family Ceratodontidae; genus Neoceratodus; species Neoceratodus forsteri. Next base: position 246,068,887 of record CM028134.1, read on the forward strand.
GGATGCGCATGTGGAGCCTGGCCAGTGGAACAGTGGGGATGGCCGCAGCCATCAGCCTCAAGTACACTCTTGCAGGGACATAATGGCTCTGGGTGACCTCCTGACCTGGGCAATAAGGCACTCTGCCCTGTTCTGAGGCAGAAAGGCCTTTTCCTATGCCGAGTCTAGAACCGCCCCTATGTACTGTAGCCTCTGGGACATAACTACGACTGATTTGGGCAAACTGACCATAATACTTAGGGAGAGAAATAACTGAAGGGTTCTCTCCAGAGTCCGCAGGAGCTGTTCCCTGGATGAGGCCTTTAGGAGCCAATAGTCAATATAAGGGAAAAGGTACAGCCTCTCCCTTCTGAGAGTGGCAGCTACTGCTGCTAAGCACTGGTAAAGACCCACAGTGCAGAGGACAATCCAAGGGTTGCACTTTTAAAGGAAGGTAGTCATTTAACACCAAACCCCCTCAAAGTTATACCCCACAATTAAGCTTTTTGGCTGTAAAACATTTTTTCATTGCCAATTTTATTTTATTTGGAAAAAGTCTGCAATTTTCTATCATGGCGGACACTGTGCGGGTCCATTTCTTAAGAAACTGTGGCGCCACACCACTCACCTCATTATAAATGTATTGAGGAGAGCGGTGAGGCACCATACTGCACTTTCTTAGCAAATAGACCCGCACAGCGTCCACCATGATAGGAGATCGCGGACTTTTTCCAAATAAAATAAAGTTAGGTTTGCAATGAAAATAAATTTGTTTTACAGCTGAAAAGCCTAATCGGAGGGTATAGCTTTGGCAGGTGGGGGTTTGGTGATAAGGACAGTTTTCCTTTAATTGGTAATGCTTGCCCTGGAAAAGAAACCGGAGGAACCTCCTGTGAGGTGGAAATACCGAGATGTGCAGATAAGTGTCCTGCATGTCCAGAGAACACAGCCAGTCGCCCTGCTGGAGAAGGGGGTATGAGGCCTGGTAGAGTTATCATCCCAAACTTTTTGTACTGGACATACAGATTGAGGTCCTTGAGGTCTAAGATGGGCCTTAGATCCCTGCTTCTTTTGGGAACCAGAAAGAACCTGGAATAAAACTTTTGTTTCTCTGGCACCTGGGCACTGGCTCAATGGCCTGTTTGAGCAGAAGGGACTGCACCTCCTCCCAGAGAACAGAAAGGTGAGCCAGGGGGTAGCTGGAGGGCAGAGGAGGAGTCTCTGGTGGTTACTTGTTGAGCTCCAGAGTGTGACTCATTTCTATGATTTGAAGTATCAAGGCATCTGACGTGATGGTTCTCCACTGATTGAGATGGAGGAAGAACCGACCTCCGACCACCACCTCTTGGTCGGGGGCTGGAAGGAGGGGGGGTCTGGCAAGGAGTCAAGTGGAAGTGGATCCAGCCATTGGGGCTGGACCATCACCCTTAGGGTGCTTGGCTGTGGCTCCAGCAGTGGAGGGGGCGGACAAGGCAGCAGAGACTCTGCATTTACCCTGGGGCCAAGAGGCTGCTCCTGGCCTGTTGGATATCTTATGAAAGGAAAGGTGCTGCCTGCTCTTGAGATGCATATGACAGAGCAAGTGGACAGATTTAATAGCCCTGCCAGATGCCTGTAAATTATTAATGGTGTCCTGGACAGCTAGCCCAAATAACTTTGAGCCACTGAAGGGAGCATTGAGCACCTTCTGTTGGACATCTGCAGTGAAGCCTGAGACCCTCAGCCAGGAGTGCCTATGGAGGCAAATGCCTGTGGTAGCTGCCCTGGCAATAGTATCTGAGATATCACAGAGGGCATACAAGAAGTGCTCGCTAATACTCTCAGCATTTTGCAAGCATTTAAGAACCTCCTGCTTCTGGGTGCCATCTGGAAGGGCCTGGGCCACAGCTTTGCCCTTCTTCCAAATGGTGTTCTGGTACTTGACCATATGAGAAAGGTAGCTGGCAATCCTCAGCCAAAACGTGGATGAGGCATAAACCCTCTTGCCCCAGAGATCTATTCTGCAGGACTCTTCATCCAGAGGAGGGAGATAAGGTGCTTGGGCACCTTAGACCTATCATAAGCTACCTTTATTACCACTGAATCTGTTTCAGGTTGGACAGCATAGTGTGGCAAACCCTGAGGGGAATGATAAAAGTTTATCAGCCCTTCAGGGCATGGCTGGCACCACGTCAGGCGTGTGCCAGGCTACTGTGGTGGCATTCCACAGATCAGGTAAAATGGGAGGAATGACCTTGGAAGGGGACTCTGATATCTCCAAGAAATCCACCAGATATTTTCTGGTGGTGTCCTCCTCCTCCTCAGTATGGAAGCCCATGGCTGAGGACAATTGCTAGCATCCTCTGGAGGAGACCTACAGGTATGTTTGACACAGTCCTCACTCAGTGAAGTATCTGTGGATCTGTCTGAGGAGAGGGGTTCTTCCTCTTCCTCCTCTTCATCAGGAAGAATGGGACCAGGATGGTACTCCTTCTCCTTGACCTGTTCCAACTCCAGGTCCAATGACCGAGGTACCAACGATGGCCTGTGGGGGCCAGCCCACGAAGGCTGAAGTGGTGTCGATGGCAACAGTGCCTTTGATGGCGCAGGCAATGTAGGCCTATATGCTCCTAACTGGTGGACCAAAACTGAAGTAAATTTGGTCAAAATATCACTTAGATCAATGATAGTAGATGACTACGCCAACGGGGGCCGGGGGGGAGTTGACAGCTCAGGAAATGACAACCCGCCTGATGGGCCCTGAGAGTCCTAACAGCCCATAGCCCAAGGATCTGGGCAAACATCAGGCCACGACGGGAGGGCAGTCAATGACAAAGAAGGAGCTGACGACCCATAGGTCAATAACTGTCCGCCTTGGAGATCAGATAGAGGCGCTGTCGGTAGTGGTCTTGTAGGAAAAGAGACCTGGACAGCAGGTTTGTGCATCGATGCAGCAGCAGCTGCCGAAGCACCCCCCGAGGAGGAGGAAGAGGCCATTGAGGAGCGGGATCGCCACTGGGGGAAGCCATCCCAATCGCAGTCTTTTTTATGACTTTTCCCCAAGGACTTGGCTCAGGCCTTAACGGCCTGGGAGCTCGATGACCCTGCCGGCGACTGGGAAGGAGGGACGCTGCAGGACCCCTGCCTGGAACTGGCTACCTGTTGCTCCATGAGGAAATTTTTAAGTGCCTTTTTGAGTCGCCTGAGGTTAATTAGATTAAACCACTGGCACAGCTCACAGTCAGAGACTTTGTGGTCAGGCCCAAAACAGCAGACACAGAGTGAGTGTTCGTCTGTAGGGGCAATCTTCTTTTGACAGCGCCAGCGATGGAAGAGAGAAGTGGAAGGATTAACTCTCAACATAAACAAGATAAAAGAATCTCTTTAGAAAAGAGATTCTAAAAGTTAGTACAGAAATGCCGAGCAAAAAGGCAACAAAACCAAGCCAGAGCTCAGAGACCAATGCGACTGTTGACAGCAGGAACGAACTGCGGAGGGAGCGGGGCCTCACACCTTTATAGGGTTGGTGAAGTCGGCAAATGACGTCAGCATGGGAGGACCCAGTTGTACTGCTGAAAATCCTCTGTGTGGATCGTGCTACACCGACAGTGCAGTTCCTATGATGTGAGCTGATGACTGAGATACCCCCAAAGAAGATTCAAAAGTACAGCACACTGCAGCTATACATTCTGGAAACGCAGGTACTGCACCTTACCCAGTGTAATTTTTTTTTTTTTCAAATGATTACTACAACTACAGTTTCCTAAACTTGGGAGAAATAAGTCATATAAGATTGCTGGCAGGGAGAAATCTAACTTTAAATATCTAAATTTTCTTTCTCCAACTGCTGGTCGCAGGGCTCACAACAGCTGGGATGCCTTTCCTGTGTCAGCAGGTAGACAGGAAGACTGAAACAAAGCAGCCTGACATCCTCTCCTCCCCCACACAAATCCTGCCAGTCAGTTCCAAAATCAGGAGAGAAGTCACGGAACCAGTCCAGGTCAACTTTCTATAAAGACAAAATCTCGTAACAGAACATTAGAGGTGAACATGGCCAACTTGCCAACTTTATATATTCGGAAGGGAATCAGCCCTGTGACCAGAAAGAACATTTACAGGTATTTAAATTTTGATTTCTCCCTCCTTGTGCTGGTCGCAGGACTCACAATAGCTGGGATATATGAAGGCAGTAAGACAAGTGAATCTTAGGATGAGAAGAATGTAAAAGGAAGCCTTTGGAAAAACCTCAGCTCTGTCACAGAGTGACAGAACAGTGCTACACAGGTTCCTGCTACTCAGGAGGCAGAAAGTAGACTGTCGGGATTCATGTGTGGGGTAGGAGAGGATGTCGGGCTGCTTTGTTTCAGTCCTCCTGTTTCTAGCAGAAGAGAACTGATTGCAGAGCAAGAAACAGAAGTCCAGAACTACAGATTTTTTACTAATTAATCACTTCTGTCTCAGCAGGAGTAGTACCTATTTGGATTAAGCAAACAGATACTTTATTAGAAGAAGGGGGGCTCATTTAAGTAACAAAAAAAAAAGTGTTTTTTCTGAGGAAGGGGGCCGTATCACCTTAATTTACTGAGAGCAGAGAGTGAATCTAATTGGGGGTGTGGCTTAGCAGCTCAGGTGTACAAAAGCAGCTGTCTCCAATTACAGCTTCCGGCTGTTTCTGGCATAAGAGAACTGGTTGCAGAGCAAGAAACAGAAGTCCAGAACTACATATTTTTTACTAGCTTCCCTCCTTCCCACCCAAAGCCAGTTCTAGTTTTATAGCCACTGAATTTGACTGACAACAGGAACTTCCTGTTTGGCAGTAGGAAGGGAAGGATCACTGAGACACATTAGTTTCAGCAACCTTGAAGGAACTTTAAAAAAAAACAAAACTCTTTATCCCTCCCTGGCTGCTGGAGGTCTGACTCCAAGCACGGAGGAAGGAGACTACTGAAGACTACAGGAAGCTCCTGTCCCAGAACAGGAAGGGTGAGAGTTGTAAGGGCACACAGGCAGTAGGAAAGTAAGTGTAAAAATACATAGAGGTAGGAGACAATAGGCATAAAAGCAACAGGAGCGGGGACAAAAAATAAGTCAAGATGGGAGTGGTACACTGCAATGGCTGTGGAGCAGCAGTGTTCCGGGAGACATTCTGGAGGCTGCGATGCTGCCCTGTTTGCAGGCACCTCTCTGGTCTGAGGGAGGAGGTTGCCTGTCTCCAAGCTGACCAGGCTAGGATTCGTGAAACCTCTTCCCCCACCCAGGGACCACCAGGATCACCACCGTTACCTCAGAAGTTGCCAAAAAAGAGGAGTGGTTGGACCAAGATGGGCTCAGGGAGGGAGAGGGTGGTGGAACAGAGGTGCATCCCTCCAGTTGTAGCTCTCCACAATTCATATGCTGTTCTGGCAAAGAGTGGTTCCTCTATGGAAGCACCTGCAGTGGAGACCAAGGAGGATGTTGGGAACCTCCACAAAGGAGACCCACAGGAGGATGGCACGAGACCCCACAGAGGAAGGAAACAACTCCTGGTGGGGGAACTCAATCATTAGGGGGGTAGACAAGGGGGAAGAAGGGGATAGGGAGGTAAGGTGCCTGCCTGGCACCACAGCTTGGAGGGACAGGAAGCGAATCCTCAGGATCGCGGGAGCAGCTGCACGAGGGAGGGAGCTGGATGCCATTGTCCACCTAGGGACAAATGACCTGGCTGTAAATGGGATCAGAGCGGTGCAAGAGGAGTTTGTGGAGTTGGGGAGGGGCCTTAGACAAGTAGTATGTGCGGTAACCTTCTCGGAGGTGCTGCCTGTCTATGGCAAGGATGATGCTAGGGTATTCCGCACCATGGGATTCAATGAATGGTTGAAAAACTGGTGTGGAGCTCAGGGTTTTGGCTTCATCGGGGACTGGGAAGCCACCTGGATGGATGCAGGCTTATACTGGCGCAATGGTCTGCATCTGCCCAGGGGGGGATCCAGGATCCTATGTGACAAGTTTAAATGCTTCATTGGCAAGCATTTAAACTAGCCAAGGGGGGAGGCACTGAAAAGGAGCAGGTAAATCCCAGCCTCCCGCCACAAAGCACAGTAGTTAGAGAGGTAAACACCAAGGCAGAGAAGTCAGTAGGGAGCAGGACAGGGATAAATGCAGAAAAAGGTGTTAAGGACAGGGATGGGGCTAAAAGGGGTAAGGCCATAAAAAATAAATGGAAGGTGATGAATACCAATGCCCGTAGTCTGTGCAACAAGCTCCCTGAACTAGTGGCCTTAATGGAAGAGGGATGCCTGGATATTGTGGCAGTCACTGAAACATGGTACACAGAGAACCATGGTGGGAAGTCAACATACCAGGATACACAGTCTACAGGAGGGACAGGGTGGGTAAAAGAGGAGGAGGAGGAGTAGCTCTCTATATAAGGGAAGGATTAAAGCAACAGAACTAAAGAGTAAACAGGAAGTTGATGAGTCACTATGGGTCACCCTGGAGACAGAAAATGGCACCACAATCCGCATGGGGGTTGTGTACAGACCCCCATCTCAGGGGGAGGAAATGGACAAGGAAATGATAGAAGGCATCCTTAAAATTGCAGAAAAAGGGAGAGATATTGTTGATGGGGGACCTGAATATGCCAAATGTTAACTGGAGTACCTTTGCTGCAGGCACATCCAAGAGCAGGGTAATTCTTGTTGCCCTACAGGGGGCATGCCTCAGACAGCTAGTGTTGGAACCCACTCGGGAGGGAGCAATCTTAGACCTGGTACTCTCAAATGGGGAAGGAGAAAGGATCTCAGATTTACAAGTGGGTAGCCATCTGGGAACAAGTGACAACCAGTGTGGTTCACAATAAACACAGCCATAGAGTCAAGCCATACAAAAACAAGAGTATTGGACTTCAGGAAGGCTGACTTTGGGAAAATGAAAGAGTGCCTTAGAAAAGCCCTAGCAAATGGGCAAGAAGGAGGGGTGGAGGAACAATGGGGAATAATCAAAACAGCCATTGCAGAGGCAACAAGCCTTTGTGTGAAGCAAATCAATAAAACAAAACAAAGGAAAAACACTATGGTTCTCAAAAGAGGTGGCAGGGACGGTTAAGGAGAAAAGGATAGCATTCAGGAAATATAAGGAAACACAGAAGGAGCAGGACAGAGAACTTTATCAGTTAAAGCAGAAGGAGGCAGGGAAGGCAGTCAGAATAGCAAAGGCACAAACTGAGGAAAAGATAGCCAACTCTGTTAAGAAGGGGGATAAAACTTTTTATAGGTACATTAGGGAGCGAAGAAAGACCAAGGAAGGGATACAGAGACTTAATAGAGGGGAGGGAATGTGGGCAGAGGTGACAGTGAAAAGGAAGGGATACTGAACGAATATTTCTGCTCAGTATTCACAACAGATGAGGAGGGGGAGGTACCTAAACCAAACAAGGGAGAAACTCTGAATGGGGGGGATGATACCAGTCCTTTCACAGAAGAAAGGGTTCTGAAAGAACTCCTAAAACTGAAGGTGGATAAAGCAATGGGGCCTGATGGGATTCACCCCAGAATTTTAAAAGAACTAAGGGAAGAACTAGGAACACCACTGACTACCCTTTTTAATAAATCATGGGAGGTTGGGGTGGTACCTGAGGACTGGAGGAGGGCGGATGTGATTTCCCTTCACAAAAGTGGGAGCAAGACAGAGGCAGGAAACTACAGACCTGTCAGTTTGACCTCAGTGGTAGGGAAAATGATGGAATCACTTCTGAAGGAAAGAATTGTTAAGTACCTAGAGGCCAGTGGGGCACAGGACCCAAGGCAGCATGGATTCACCGTGGGAAGGTCGTGTCAGACAAATTTAATTGATTTCTTTGACTGGGTGACCAAAGCAGTAGACCAGGGAGGGGCTGTGGACATGGCCTACCTAGACTTTAGCAAGGCATTTGACACAGTCCCGCACAAAAGATTAATAAACAAATTAGCCAGCCTGGGAGTGGGTCCTAGGGTGGTAGCCGAAATAAAACACTGGTTGGACAACAGGACACAGCGGGTAATAGTAAATGGAGTGCACAGTGGAGAAAGGAGGTTACTAGTGGGGTACCGGAGGGTTCAGTACTGGGCGGTCCTTTTAATGTCTTTATAAGTGACATTGCAGAGGGACTGGAAGGGAAAGTATGTCTCTTTGCAGATGACACAAAGATCTGCAACAGGGTTGATACACAAGGTGGGGTGGAAAGGATGAAAAGGGACTTGGCAAGGTTGGAGGAATGGTCAAATGTATGGCAGCTTAGATTCAATGCAAAAAAGTGTAAAGCAATGCACCTGGGAAACAAAAACCTAGGGGAAGAGTACACAATGGGGGGGTGAGATACTGACAACAACAAAAATGAAAAGGGACCTGGGGCTAATCATATCAGATGACCTAAAGGTGGGCCAGCAATGTGAGAAGGCAGTAAGGAGAGCTGGGGGGATACTGGGATGCATAGGGAGAGGCATCACCAGTAGAAAACAGGACGTTGTTGGCCCTCTGTACAGACAGTTGGTAAGACCACATCTGGAGTACTGTGTACAGTTCTGGAGACCCCATCTCCGCAAAGACATAGACAGGGTGGAGGCTGTCCGGAGGGCAACCAAAATGATGCAGGGTCTGCATCAGAAGACATATGAAGAAAGACTAAAGGAACTAAAGATGTATAGCCTCGAGGAAAGGAGGAGGGGGGACATGATAGAAACTTCAAATACCTCAAGGAATCAACAACGCAAAGAGGGAGCATCTTTCAGAAAAGAGATGTGCAAAAACAAGGGGGCACAATTTGAAGATAGAGGGGCGGCTCAGAGGTAATGTGAGGAAGTATTTCTTCACAGAGAGGGTTGTGGATACATGGAACAGCCTTCCTGAGGAGGTCGTAGAGTCAAAAACAGTGGGGGAATTCAAGAATGCATGGGACAGACATAAGGCAATTCTAGTGGGGGGTAGGAGGAAGTAGGCTGTTGGTTAACTAGGATCTGCAGCTTATCCGTTAGGTAGGGAAATGGGCAGACTAGGTGGGCCAAGCGGTCCTTATCTGCTGTCAAATTCTGTTTCTAGTATAAAAGCAGTTAACGTCAGACTTGGCATCCTTTTTGACACCAACAATACCTTACACCCACAGCCCTCTACCTCTCCGTAGCCACCTCAATCCTATCTATAATTTTTTACAGCCTAGTAGTGTACTGTGCTGCCTCAGAAATGGCCCTAAAAAAGGTGGCTACGGCATTAAAAAAAGCATGTAAGCTAGTCCTTGGGGCTGATACTCACACATGCGCTCTATACAAACAAACTAAGTGGCTTAACCTTAGCGATAGGATCAAACTACAAACCTGCTTACTTGGTAAAAAAGCCCAACTTGGCTTATCGCCCCCTGCATTCTCCAACTCATACAACCAGCTCACTCACAACATAACACAAGGGCCACAGCTAGATGCGCACTCAGCATCCCATTCATGAGGACATCACTTGGCCAGTGCCCGTTTGCCTACAGGGCTCCCCTCTGGCTAAATGAGCTCCTGGCTGAAGTAAACAATGCCAAGAACCCTCCCAACCTTTAAGCACAACCTAAAGCAATTCCTAGTTAACACTAGAACTTGCGCTTGTAAACTCGCAACCGGCACTTCCACCTTTCTTAAAGGCACTCGCTGACCCCTTGAGTACACCATGGTGGGCTATGTTGACTCTCTGACCCCTCTCAAATGATAAAAACTCCCTCATGTACTACTCTTATTCCTACAATCTGCTCCTACCTGTCCCCCTCACCGCCTGCACTGAGTTATACATGGACCCTTCCTTCATTCCCCCCCCCTCAACTGTTGCCCTCCCATTTCCTCACCCCTCCCATTCCTTACTCTACTAGGCAACCTATAATGATGTAACAGTACCCAGTTTCAAGTGAAAGCCAGGTTCCAAGACAGCTTATGTTTACCTCTTTTACATGCATGTAGCAACTACCTGTAACCAATTACTTAGCAACTGTCTCATCTAGCTTGTATCCCATTGTTAGAAACCTGTATCCTTGTCTATGTAAACTGTGCCAATGTCAACTACTTTTTGTCCCTTGACATGGCACTTTTGTAAACGAGCTCCAAGCTCAAAAGGTTCTGATTAAATAAATAAATAAATACAAACTCTAACATATGCTCCAGGCTCCTGCATCTCCGACTGCTGCTGCCCTACTCTGATGTCAGCTGCAGGGGATTCTGGGATTTCTGGTTGCAGCACATGACAGCTTAGAAGTCAACAGCATCATCCTGATACTGTTTACTACAGTATAGTAGATTGTAAGTAAAAAAAAAAAAACAGTTTTTGCATACAGTGTGCAAATTGGGACCAGCCCCACAATTGGGTGTGGGACTCATAGTGATAGCTGTTCCCCATTAACCTTACAAAAAATAACGTATCACCATATTTTACTACAGTCTTTCATACCAGATCCCTCACAACCTTCAAACAATGGGGTGCAGTCGTAATCTGTGTGTGTGTGTGTACCTCTAGATGCAACAGTAAATTCATTATGAAGCCAACTGGTAACTGCTTCTGTTGGTAACTGGAAGACCACACCCTGAGTACTGTGAACAGTTCTGAAGGCCCCACCTCCGGAAGGACAAAGAGAGGGTGGAGGTGGTACAGACGCAGGCCACCAAAATGGTGCAAGGACTGAAGCAAAAGCCCTACAAGGGGAGACTGAGAGAACTGAATATGTACTTACTGGAGGAAAGAAGGGAAGAAGGGAAAGAGGGGATATGATAGAAACATCAGGGTTTTAAATAATTGATTAGCAGTTTTTTTCTTGGGTCAATGCTAACTGTACAGAAAGTATTTATATAGGTGTTCTAGAAGTGTTACGTTTGCTAAACACAGTGAGGCAAGTGCTATGCATTTTCACAACATTTTAGCACTTTTATGAGCAAAACGCTAATCAGTTTTTGGAGTTAAAACACCGAACATTCATGTACATAAAAGGTATTAATAAGGTATAGGAAGGTAGTATTGGCCGCAGAAAGACAGACTCAAGGACAAGGGGTCATGCTATAAGGCTGGGGATGGGGGCTCAGAGGTGATGTGAGGAAATACTTCTTCACAGAGAGGGTGGTGGAAACCTGGAACGGCCTCCCAGCGGAGGTGGTAGGTGCCAAAACAGTCACAGGATTTCAGTATGCATGGGACAGAGACAAGGGGATCTTGGATGTAACACAAGGGCTGGGGATGACCAGAGATCATGAAGGGTCGGCGGTGGCACAGTAGGCAGGGAAAGTGGGAAGACTAGATGGGCCAAAGTGCCTTTATTTGTTAACAACCTCTATATTTCTATGCTTGGCTCAGACAAAAATTGTGTTTGTCCATCACGTCAAGGTCCAAGAGAGCCTGGATCAGCTACCTCCAAAGCAAAGGGAAGCCAAATGATAGTGCTTCTCTAACTCAGCAAGATCCTTTTCCACTTCACAGTACTCAAATTTACAGTCACTACTTGCAAGTGCAAAAATTAATCTCCCTATTTCCAAAAACTTAAAATGTAAGACTGCTGATTCTTTTGCCTCATTGTCAATTGCTAAAAGTAAGAGGTCATGAAAACTAGTTGTAATCCTAACTTAACTGCAGCAAATGCTGAAAAAGTTGAATTTTTACATATTAAAAATAAAGTTGAACGACACACTAGAGGCCAATTAAGGTACCAAGCGTACTTGCTCAAGGGTAATAAGGGAATAAGAACACTTGCTTTGAAACCAATGATGGTGTGTAATTTGTTACAACACAACAATTTTAAACTATGTGATCAAAGGGAAATGCTATGACAAACTGGCTGCATTCTAATAAGAGCGTGGGCCTTAAGTCACAGGCCAGATAAACCATTACAAGCAGATCTCTTGATTACAGATCATTAATAAATGAACTTCAGATACAAAATAATTATTAGTAGCATATTCCAAACCTTGGCACTTTTCCTATTCTTCAGTAATTCAGATGATTTAGGTAAATAAATCTTTTTTTAAACTGAAATAAAACAATTGTAGACTGTATTCATTAATGAACAATACATTTTTGTCAAGGGTTAATGCAATATACTATTAAACCATCTATTTTTATATGACATCTTTCATACAATATTGGGCCCAATTCACAGTTTATAGGTGTTCAGGAGCAAAGCGGGATGCGAACAGCGGGTATCCTCAATGGGCCTAGGATCGAATCCTGACAGAATCCCAGGACAGAAAAGAGTCTGGCTGGAGTTAAAATGGGCACTACATCAGCGTAAAGGGACTGGGAGTTGTCATAAGCAACTCCTTAAAGCAATGTAACCAATGCAACAAGGCCTTCAGCAAGGCAACCAGAATGATAGGGTGTACAGGCAGGGGTTTCGATAGCAGGAGGAACGAGGTAATACTACCTCTCTACAGATCACTGGTGAGACACCATCTGTTGAGGAAGACAGAGACAGGCTAGAGATAGTGCAGCATAATGTACCCAAAATGATTCAGGGCCAACAGGGCAGATCCTATAAGGATTGGCTTAGGGCACTGAACATGTACGTTCTGAAGGCTAGAAGAAAACAAGCATTTGTCAATGCCGAATGTTTGCTTGCTGATACTAGCATTGGGCGTGCAGGAGTTAGACAGATGCAGAATAGAAGTGGCAGTGAAGTACTGAACTCACACCAATCTCATCGCCACCCTGCAGAGATGAACAGGCACTGGGGTGTGCCTGTGGGTCGTTGCCCATAATGCTCACGGCATTTCACCTCACCCTATCCTGTAGACACCGATAAGTGTTGAGGTGTGCCTTGGGGTGTTCGGCTTCACAGTCACCCCATTTCATAAGGACATACACTGAAATGGGTGCAGTACAGGAGAATGGGGTGAAGTCTGGGGCTGGAGAGTGCAGGGCACACCTCGATGTCTGTCACTGGCTTTAGGGTGGGGGTGGGATGGCATGAGCATTACAGCCAGTGATCCAAAGTTACACCTCTGATGCCTGTCAGTCTGTACAGGGTGTGATGTTATGGTTAGAAACCCTAACGCCTCAGGCATGTGTTGGTATTTGCACTACAGATTTTCAACATGGCCTTTTTGTGACCCCCACCTCATGAAAGCATTTGGGACCTCTTCTCATGAACAGTGGCAGTGTGATTTTGTTAATGTGTCCCGAACTTCGAGTTCCCACAGCAACCGTGCCATTCTGCGCCAGATGTGTGAAAACACAGATCAGGCAGGATGTGAAGAATGACAGCTGTACCATCCATAGGGAGGTGTGAAGAGATGGCGATGCTGAAAATCTGTAGTGAAAATATTAAAAATGCTTGAAGTTCTGAGCGTACGTAGAAACTGCACAACACATGCTTGTACCGCAGTCATTTAGTGGAATTATTTCACCAAATTTTCAACATAGGCATTTTGTGACCTCATGAACACTGTCACTATGCTTTTCTTAATCTGTCAGAAACATTAATTTCCCACAGCGACCGCGCCATTGTGCGCCAGATGTGAAAACGCATATTTCGGGCAGGATATGAAAAATGACAGCTGTACTGTTCATAAGGAGGTGTGGCAAAATGCCAATGTTGAAAATCTGGAGTGAAAATATTACAAATTTGCGCACTTCCGAGCATACATGGAAACTGTGCAACACACGCTTGTAACACAAGTCATTTTATGGACTTTTGTCACCAAATTTTCAACATAGGCATTTGAGGTCCTCTGCTCATGAATAGTGTCACTATGATTTTCTTAATGTGTCCCAAACACTGATTTCCCACAGCGACCGCGCTATTCTGCACTGGAAGTGCAAAAACACATTTCGGTCAGGATGGGAAAAATGACAGCTGTACTGTTCATAAGGAGGTGTGGAAAAATGCCAATGTTGAAAATCTGGGTGAAAATATTACAAATTGCGAAGTTATGAGCATGCATGGAAACTGCACAATGCATGCTCGTAACACAGTCATTTTATGGACTTTCGTTACCAAATTTTCAACATAGGCATTTTAGGACCTCTGCTCATGAACAATGTCACTGTGATTTTCTTAATGTGTCCCGAACTCTGAGTTCCCACAGTGACAGCGCTATTCAGCGCCGGAAGTGTGAAAACACATTTCGGTCAGGATGTGAAATATGACAGCTATACTGTTCATAAGGAGGTGTGGAAAAATGCCAATGTTGAAAATCTGGAGTGAAAATATTACAAATTCACGAAGGTACGAGCATGCATGGAAACTGCGCAATGCACGCTCGTAAAACAGTCATTTTTGGAATTTTTTCCACCAAATTTGCAACATAGGCTTTTTGGGAGCCCACCTCATTAACAATGGCACTGTTGTTTTGTTACTCAGTCCCGAAAGGTGATTCCGTGCAGTGACTGCAAAATCACCTTTTGGGACTGAATAATGTCATGACAGTGGCTGAATTCATGAGGAGGGGTCCCAATAACTCCATGTTGAAAATCTGGTGCCAAAATTCCAAAAATGCCTGAAATATGCACAGTTGAAAAAACCCTATTTATTCCATTATACAGCTTACTGGCATTTCTTCAGTTCGTGGTCGGCTTTGAAGAGTGCAGACGTGTTCCTGGTCCACCAAAGATCGTTGCGTGGGCTCCGGAGGTAAGTATGGGGTGAGGGGTGTGTGTGGGGGAGGCAGGGTGCACAGAGGGTGAGTGCGGGTTGGGGGAGGGGCCACCAAACTCAACGAGGGACCGTTTTCTGTTTTACAGGTTTAAAAAAAAAAAAAGCGATGCAAACCCACTTATTTTATGCCTTGCAGTTCTACTAAGAAAGGAAGCAGATCAAACAACCAGCAGTATCAACAAATTTTAGAAAAGGTAAGCAATCATAAAATGTGGGTTTTCAACTAATATGATGTAGAAAGGTTTGACAGTGTCCCTTTAAGATACAATATCGCAGTTCCCTAAAAGCGTGAACTGTACCAAGAAACGGCTTTCTAAGATTCCTGGGAACCAGAGAAACAACCAAAACCTCACAGTTTAAATTAAATTATATCCTAACTAATGCAGAGTTATCAAGAATTAAACTAAAACTTTAACACTTAGTTAAGTAAAACAATAAACCATAAACCAGTCAAAAGTGAGGAGATGACTTCGGGGCAACTGCTCTATTCAGTGGAGAAATAAATCTGATGTTAGAAAGCAAGGATAAGCGTGACCACATGGCAGAGTTTGAACTTCATTCTATAGTTCCATAATTAGCATAAAGTTCCAAATCTCCAGGGCTGCTCATTCCTGGTGAACAATTTTTCATTGTGAATATATATTAATGGATTCCTGGGGTTAGAAGGGAGATGTGACAGACACTTCAGGCCCTTGAAAGGAATAACGATTCAGTTGCATCACACTGTGCCATCCACAGATGGCCACAGCAAATATGCTACCACCAAAATCGTCCCCCCAACCCAACCCTTATCTTAAAATGCACTTGCAGGTGACAGTACTGTTCATTGCTTAGGCTTCTTCTGGCCTTCCTGGAGGTCCAGTGGCTCCTTTCCCTAACCCCAGTCCAAGGAATGATCCCTTGCATCTAGTGGTTTCTCCCTCCCTAGCCCTGTTCCCCTTTATGTTCTTGGTCACTCACAAATATCTAGCCTCCACTGACTCCTCCATTCCATGGTGCTTCTTTGATGCACCCCCTAGAACTGATTTTTGCAGTTCTTACTTGGAGTGCTGCAAAAAATACGACTGTACAGTGTGAGGGTCACCATGCTTTGTGGATAGCCTTGTGGGCCATTTATATGGCAACCCCTCCTTTTTTCCCTGTGTGGTTACAGGGCAGTTCCTTACCACTCTGGGAAGGGCTGCAACATCCTTGGTGGATAGTCCGCGGGGGTCAAAGGCAAGGGACCGATGCAACATTGTTAATGCCACAATATTGTGGTGGATCCTTGTAACTTTGAATTGTACCCAGTGCATATCCAAAATGCTTCACATTAAAAACAATAACAAGAATGAAAAGAAAACTACAAAATATATTTACCATATACAAAACTGAAAAATGCAAAACAACACAGAATAGACATTATACACTGTATGTACAGTTTATACAACATTAGTGAGTATAATTTTGCAAGGATTGTTTTCACAATACAGTAAAAATGTTTATCCTGATAGTAGATATATCACAAACAAAATAATGTAGGTAAAGTTAGCAAATAAAACATACCAGGGTGTGTAATTATGGGTGAATAACTGCACATTTTGAGTCTGATGTTAGAGCAAAGTGCCATTAAACACAGCTGAGTACAGTTATTTACCATTTATTTATTTGAATTTTGGTAACTGGGTAAGCCCACTGAGACAGAATGTCCCTGTTTCAGGGGCAACCCGAGGGAGGGTACAATGGGAGGTACAAAATAAGGTGATACAGTAATATAAGAATGTACAAAAGCAATTTGACAGTAGGTACAACTTTGTAAATATAATTAACAAAAATAGCATAAGTTACGAATCGCTCACAAATAACCTACGATGATAACAATAGTAACGGAATACATACAAGGCACATAAGCAGTAATTACAGATGTATGGAGACATACACATGATATTGCGTAAATTATGAAATCAGTCAGGAATAACCTAAAGGAGAAAATTAAGTAGGGAAAGAAAAAATAAATATAGGCAGTTGACATAAGAGTAGGGGTGCAGGACACAGTAACTAAGTCGACAGGGGTGAAGCAAAGAGAAAAGTGGGACAAGACATGGTGCAGAAGCACAAAAATACATTTAAGGAAGAGCAATGTGAGGGGGTAACCACATGTGAGAGGGAGGAAGAGGGGAGATTATTTACCAAAATTACAAATCCCTGAATTCTTACTGCACTTATGACATAGGTCTTATCTAAACAAAATGTAAATGAAAAAATATATATCTTTAAGCAAAAAAATGCTGTTTTTTTTTTTTTTTTTAATAAAAAGTAGTTGTATTAATAAAAAAAAAAGTCCATGGTGCTGGGAGCTGTACAGGAGCCAGAAGCGGTGATCTCAAACAAGAGTAGTCATATATGCTGCATCTTAAAATGCTTAGAGAATTAAGGGAGATAACTGTAAAGCCCTTAACTCACATCTATAATGCTTCACTCGCTTGGTATGGTATGGTAAAATTTTATTTATACAGTGATATAGCCATTACGGTTCCGAAAATCCCTGTTCACAAGGCTTACCTGTTTACATTATGCAAAATTATTACAACTATACATTTATAACAATACAAGTTACAAAAAAGTACAAAAACAATACATCATAGTTTTACAAACTCATCAATAACAGGCAAGTTAGCATTTTTAGATTTATATTAATTTCACCTATTACAACAACAACGAAAACTAAGTTCGTGATTCAGGCCATTTTAAAAAACATGATCAGTAGTTGTTAGTTCACATAAAAAAGGAGGACGACAATTCCAGCTTTTAGCTACTTGATATTGAAGGGTCATTTCACTAAATCGATTTTTTAACTTTGGTATTATTAAATCTCTAGCACCAGTTTTTCTTAAATTTAAACCATGCTTGGGGGAAAATATCAAAGGATTGGAAGAAAGCTACTGTAGTGCACCTTTTTAAAAAGGGTGACAAGAACATGTTAGCCAACTACAGACCCATCAGCTTGATGGCTATACTATGTAAGATCAGCGAGAGACTCATTAAGAACAAATTGGAAGAAAAGATTACAAAACATGGAGTCCATGACAATACGCAACATGGTTTTAAAAGAATAGGGCTAGTATTACAAATATGTTGTGTTTCTATGAAAAGGTGAACAAATGCATTAATGAAAATACTCCTTTTGATGTCTTTTTGGATTTTCAAAAAGCTTTTGATAAAGTACCACATTCATTATTATTAGATCAAATGAAAAATTTAGAATTGGATGAACAAATTATTAACTGGGTATATAACTGGCTGAGTGAAAAGTCGCAGGCTGTAAAAATTAAGGGTGTCCTTTCAAGGGAGGGTTGTGTCATGAGTGGGGTTCAACAGGGCTCAGTTTTGGGCCCCGTTTTTTTGATATTTGTCAGTGACATAAACAAAAATATTAACAGCCCATTGGTGAAATTTGCAGATGACATTAAGATAGGGAGGTCCTGTAAAAACTGACTCTGATAGGAATAAACTTGTGGATGACCTTTATAAGGTGGAACAAGGGGCGATAAAAAAATGAGTTTCAGTGTCAAGAAATGTTCTGTACTGCATCTAGGTAAAAATAATATTTATCAAGACTATCATATAAGTGCTATTCCTGCCAAGAAAGTCGATACAGAAAAAGACCTGGGCATTATGACAGACAGAGAGCTTAAATTAAACACTTATTGTGTGAAACTAGTGCATAAGACAAATAACCTAGTAAACTGCATTAAAAAGGCATTTGTGACCAGAAATAGACAGTGTATTATGCCAATATACAGAGCATTTATTAGGCCACACCTGGATCACTGCACTCAGTTGTGGAGTCCATATAAGAAGAAGGATGTGGACAGGCTTGAGAGAGTCCAGTGGAGAACTACTAAGTTGCTGTGTGGTTTAGAGCACATAACATAGGACAGGCTGGATACCTTGGGGATGTATCGACTGGAACAAAGGCATGTGAGAGGTGATCTTCTGATGATGTATACAATAATGAATGATACGGAATTAAAGAAAGGAAATGGGACTGGAAATTTACAATAAACCTTTCGGTCTCAGGTCTCATAAAAAACAAATTCATTTAGAGCATAGCAAAAAAAATGGAAATTATATATGTTTTCACAGAGGGCAGGAAGGAGGTGGAATACTGGTATAGTACAGAATAGCAATATAAATATTTTTAAACACAGACTGGATAATTACTTACTTAACCGAGGGGTAAGTTGTTGATGGGCGCCACACCTTCTTCTATCTAATTACCCAGTGTAATACCCATTGTAATGTGCTGTATAGTGTTTGCCATTCTAACTACGGTTATTTTCATCAGCAAAATATTAAAAAAAAAAAGAACGGTTTGGCAGAGTTAGTGAAATTAGGAATAGGGTTTTGTTTTGGTTTTTGGCTACAAAAATAAGTGGGAGATGGTGCAGAAGTTTGGGAGGCATTCCATATGACTGGTTGTTGCAATCAGGAGTGAAACACTAGGAGCCATACCAGCCAGACGTGTTAAGCTCATGCGAGAGCAATCTCATGCTGGAAGGTGTTTACAGCAGGGGTCGAAAAATCCAACAGCCCGATCTCCCAGACTACCAAATTACTGTTACAGACAAGTACTTTTTAGGCAGCCACTTGCCCACGGACCACCATTAATTTCTACTGTTGAGTTTTTTTGTACCTTTGTCTTTTGTTTTCCAGCTAACAGGGGTCACAGTGTCAGGAGTCTGATGGAGCTGTTTTTTTTCTTTCCCAAGGAGCTGTGTTCATGGAACAGGCAAAGATGGATGTCAATCAAGCCGAAACAGACTTTTTTCCAGCAGAATTGCAGCAAGTGTACCAGGGTCAGGTGACGGGATGTCACGTGCTGCTTCTTCTAGCAGTCAGCAGGGTGAGGTGATGATGTGCAACCAAGGCAGAGCACAGGAGCGGCTGATAAGCGGGTGCTAGATGATATTTGGGGGGGCAAAACTGACAGAACAAGTCACTAGTCAGCAGTGTGACCCATTCTCTGCCTTTACCTCATTTGCTGGACAGTACTAGAGATGAAGAAAAGGATCCTAAGACAGGCAGTGTTGTGAAGTTGAATTGGGGCAGTGTGTGTATCTTGGTAGAGAACAGTCATCAGCACATGGCCTGAGACAGCTAGGACAGACCCATAGTTAAAAAATACTAAATCGGGACAGAGGTTGTATTGTAATTGCTAAATCAAACTGGGAGTTCAATAAAAAAAACAAAAACTGATTTTAAAGAACAAAAGAAATAGAAAAGGAGGGAAGGGCAGGGTGTGAGAGTCATCAATGGAGGAAAGTTCACATCATCTACTGTGGTGAACTGCCTGGGTAAGGGATGGGAGGAGGTAGAGATTAAAAAAATTTATAACATGAATAGGGGAAAGAGAGAAGAAACGTCCAGCCCCATTGGTGGAGTCCCTCTGCATGGCCATGCATTAAATTCTCTTTTTAATGCACGGTTCCACGGAGGGACTCTGTGAAAGTCCCGTCGGAACTTGTTGCTTCCTGGAGCAAGAAAAAGCAGCACAGCAGCCATTACAGATTGTCGGGATGCAAGAGAGCCCAGCTGTTAAGATCGTGTGTCATTGTTCAGTGTGCAGGTGTTGTCACTCAGCTGTGGCTCTCTGTGTCCCGACTTTGGTGTCCAAGTGCAGCAAGCACAGTGAGGAGAACATCAGTCCTGACGATGTTGTCTTTCTCCTCCCAGCTGGTGCCTATGTGTGGGTGTGGTGTACTCTGAATAGCAAGTCAGTGAAGCCCCCAGTTTGTGGATTCCAACCCACCCCATGGATCTCCGCTCACTGTGCAGCACAATAAATCCACACTGTGTCGCTACCTACCCACCTGCCCCGCGGATCTCTGGTGACTGCGCCACATCTGGCCAGGTATGAAGCACAATGAAGGTGCTGGTGTACTGTTGGCAGCTGCAGCTCTCTTGCTCCCCGATGCAAGAAGGAATTGCTGTGTCCCCTGTGAAGAGAGGTGGTGTGTAAGGCGATCCCCCCCCCGGCACCTGGCTGCACCGCTGTGTCTTTGCTGCCTGTACCCAGCACAATACTGCAGTGTTCCCCACAAGGTGACACAGGCTCCCCCTCATATGCTGGTGTCCCCCCACTCAGCCTCCCCATGCCCCTTCCAACCATACCTGTGCCCACAGTACCGCAGATTGCAGGTTAGCAGCAGTGCACCACACTCAGGAGAGAGAGAGAGACAGACAGACAGAACTGAGCAAGAGACCGGGAGCATGTGCTCCGAAGTATTCCAGTGTTCCGTGGGCAGCGCTGTCATGTGGACACTGCAAGGTGTCTGTCTGTCTGTGGCTCCTGTTCACAAGCAGCTAGGGTAAAGCATGTGTCGATGCTTTGTGGCTGCCAAGAAGTTCTGCAGTAGCATGGTGAGCTCCGCGGCATGTTGTGGGCCATGCAGTTGTGTGGTGACAGTGTTGTGTCCCGATTGGCAACACTGCATCAGTGCAGACAGTGAAATGGGTGTGCCACAGAGAGAGAGAGAGACCTACTTGTGCACCAACAGTGAGTGATCCCCCTGGGTGTCCCACCAGTGGAATCGTTGCTGGACCCATCTGCCCCAAGAAGCAGCGAAGCAGGCAGCAGCAATTCCTGTGTGGATGACACAGAGCACCTCTGAGTGTTACAGAGCGGCGAGAGAGTCTCCGGGAATGGGAGGAGGAGAGAGAGAGACAGTAAACAAGCGGTGAGTGGCAGCATTAAATGCACAAACAATTGGTAGACTGTAGTGTGGGGGAGTGAGACAGAGGGAGAGAGGATTGCAACTAAGTTTCCGTTTCTTTGGGGGAGGGGAGTCATGCACATGTGGTGGAGACAGTACACAGCAGTGTGAGACACAGTAAATGTGACACATCACATCAGTAATGTATATGTCACATTTCTATATGCATAACAGGGCTGCAGTATGCTGTTCTTGTCAGGCAGCAGAATACAGTCCCTTTTTTCCTCTTTCTACAGGGGAAAAAAACATTTCTGTCCCTGTTTTTTGATTTTTTACACATCCTGTGTTATAAGTGCACTAACCCACTCCAGGGTGTGAGTTTATAGGCATTTAATGCACACCTGAGGTGCTGTGAGGACTCATGCCTCACAATGCACCCCAGGCATGCATTAAATGCCTATAAACCCACACTCTGTTGTGGATTATTGCTTACATATAATAACAAACACACACACACAAAGTCACATTTGCTACCAGCAGAGGAGTGTGTGTGATTGTGTGAATAACATCTAGTTGGGGACTGGGGATGACAACCTGGTCTGATCACACGATGGACAGGAAAAAAAACACAAAGTGGTTAGTGCACATTTGCATAATCCCTCATAAAGTCAAACCAGATATTTCATTAAAAAAAAAAAAAAATGAAAATAGAAAAGTGGTGGTGTAGTGAGAGTTGAAGAGACTGGAATTAGTCACCATAACGTTACTTTGTGCTCCAGCAGCACAGTGACCACTGAGCACAGTAGATCATTGTGAATAAACAGAAAAACATAAAGAGGACAGAGACTTGAAGTGAAGTGGGGGGGGCACAGCAGCACACTCAGTCCACAAGACAGTGTGTTACTGCTTAGTTTGTGAAGGAGAACAATTAGAGCTAGTTAGGTAGGTGAACAACACTAACTAAAATTAACAGGAAAAAATAGGAAAACCTAAATAGGAAAGAAAGGTAATGATAAAGAGGAAGACAGCCTGAACGGAGTAGGGAAACAGAGGGAGGAGGACTAAGAAGGGAGCATGGGAAAAAATAAAAGGAAGGGTCTCACACATCATGTGTCATTGTGCCACCCATCCTGCCAAGGCAAGGCTGTCATTATTTTGACTCCTCCAGAGTTCTGATCGGACTGTGAAGTTCATGGAAATAAAAGTAAAATAGAAAACAGCACAGAAGAAAGAATAAGGTTTATTAGGTGAGAGGTGTGTGGGGGGGGGGGAGGCAGTGTTTTAAGGCTGGCCGCGTTGCAGCTACCTGCAGATAAGCAGTAATCGGTGCAATACCCAATCCCACATAAAGTGAAAAAAAGATATTTAAAAAAGAAAAGGGGGAGGAGTCGTACTAATGGTGTAGTGACAGTTAAAGACCTGAGATAAGGAGGGATCGGTTATGTTGGAGTTCTTTTCTCATGTGTGGTGTAGTGAAAAGAAACTGGTCAGGGAGGGAGCAGGGGAGGAGGCGAAGAAAAACTCACTAATAAAATTAAAAAAAGCGAAGTAATATTTGAACAAATTGAACCAACTGGGATCAATCAGCATAACGTTACTTTGTGCACCAACAGCAAGTAGCACACAGTGCAAGAGTAGAATAATATAAAACTATAACAGGATGGAGGTTTGAAGTGAAGGGGGGCACAGCACAGTCCGACTCAGTCAGCCTACACACAAACACAAGAACTAGCTCAGCAAGTAAATATGCCCTGCGTTCACACCTGATGTTGTAGCAGCAGCAAAGGCATATCATGTTGTGTGGAATTTCCCTGATCAGTTGCACAATGTCATAATTCATTTGGGAGATTTCCACCTATTCCTGGAAAACTCTGGCATTATAGGACAGTTAGTTGGTAGTAGCAGCTTTGAGGACATAGTATTTCAGGCTGGTCTTTGTGCCTCTGGCAGCATAAGGGGAGTTCTGCATGGGAAGCACTGCAATTGGGCATGGACTGTACATGAGCATTTTGCAGATGCCTTAGAGCAATTGCTTCAGGTCAGATTTCTAGAATACTCAATAGAATTGAATACCACACCTGCAGTATTGCTTGACCTGATCAGATCATCACCTCAACCCGTAGACTTCCATAAACTGCTTTAAGAAGATGAGACTGTCACTTTTCAGACTAAATATGAGGCCTTCAGGCAGTGGATTTGTTGTGGTGAGCTGGGGAAAACCCCACATATCTGGATATAGTGGATCAGCAGCATTTGCTCCACACAGCAATAAAACACCCCCGAGCTTCGCAAACTAATGAGGAATAGGGACTGGGCCTGGAAGTTATACAGAAAACACCCCCACAGACTTCAAAATCCTCAGGAACAGGTGCAAATCTTCCACAAGATCTGCTAAATCCTCCTACATCCTGGAAATACAACGTGCTGCCCAGGGGAACCCTAGGAGGACCTGGAACATTCCTAACAACTTATTGGTAGGGGAATTTCCGAAGATCATATTTGTCTTACCTCTGAAGGGACAACCACCATCGAGCCAAGTGAAATAGCCTCGCTTTTCAATAAATATTTCGGTGACCTCGACCAGTACAAGCCTGTTTAGCCGATCACTGGAAACAGGGGAGGTACCGAAAGACTGGAGGACAGCAGATGTATTCCCCTTATACAAAAGCAGGAACAAAGAGGAAGCAGGGAACTACAGACCAGTCAGCCTCACCTCGGTAGTAGGGAAGTTCATGGAAGCACTACTGAAGGAGAAATTGGTGGAACATCTGGTTGTCAATGGACTACAGGACCCAAGGCAGCATGGTTTCACCAGGGGGAGGTCATGTCAGACCAACCTCGTTGAATTTTTTGACTGGGTGACTAGGGAGGTGGATCAAGGGAGGGCAGTGGACATGGCCTATCTGGACTTCAGCAAGGCCTTTGACACTGTACCACATAGAAGACTACTACACAAACTGGGGAATATGGGTGTGGGCAGGACAGTAGTGTGGTGGGTAGGTAACTGGCTGGGTGGCAGGACACAGAGGGTGGTGGTAAATGGCTGTCACTCCACAGAGGGAAGAGTGACCAGTGGGGTACCACAGGGATCAGTGCTGGGACCGGTCCTATTCGACATCTTCATCAGTGACATTGCGCAGGACCTAGAAGGCAGAATTTCACTGTTTGCTGATGACACAAAGCTCTGTAACAGAGTAGACACACCAGAGGGTGTAGACAGAATGAGAAGGGACCTGCAGAAACTTGAAGAATGGTCAGGGTTTGGCAGTTGAAATTCAATGCAAAGAAGTGCAAGATAATGCATATGGGGCACAAAAACCCTGGCACAATATATCAGTTGGGGGGTGAGGATATAGCATGCACCAAACAGGAAAGGGATCTTGGGGTTATCATCTCTGATGACCTCAAGGTAGGGAAACAGTGTGACAAGGCAGCAGGTAAAGCAAATAGGATGCTGGGAGGTATAGGCAGGGGCATCACCAGCAGGAAAAGGGAGGTACAAGACACTAGTGAGGCCCCACGTGGAGTACAGTGTACAGTTCTGGAGACCATACCTACGTAAGGACATAGACAGGGTACAGAAGGTTCAGAGGAGGGCAACAAAGATGGTGCATGAATTGCATCACAAGTCCTATGAAGACAGGTTGAAGGAACTGAACATGTACTCCCTGGAGGAGAGGAGGAGAGAGGGGGATATGATAGAGACATACAAGTATCTCACAGGGAGGAACAGGGTGCAGGAATACACTATTTTTAAGTGAAAAGATGTACCAGGACTAGAGGGCATGGGATGAAGTTGGAGGGAGGATGATTCAGAGGAAACATGAGGAAGAATTTCTTCATAGAACAGGTGGTGGACAAGTGGAACACCCTGCCAGAGGAAGTGGTGGGCGCTGAAACAATCACGGGATTTAAGAATGCATGGGATAGACATAAAGGAATTCTGGAGGTCAGGGGTAAGGGGCAACAGACTTCTAGGAAAACATAAACTGAACTTACAAGCTCAAATGGGCAGACTGGGTGGGCCATAGGCCCTTATCTGCCGACACTGTCTATGTATCTATGTATCTAAGCCTAGCTCCACTCCTACCTTGTTTACTCCTGCACCCCTACTAGTCTCCCACCCTAAGTTCCATTTCAGGTACCTAACCCCTGGTGAAGTGGTCAAGTGAATCAAAATGAATGACCCAAGACCATCCAAAGGTGCTGACAACATTGACTTCAGAGTTCTCCGTCTTGTCTGTGACTCCCTGGCCATCCCCCTTACTAACATCCTCAACCACTCCCTCTGCATGGGATCCTTCCTGAAAGCTTGGAAGTGCGCCATTATTAAACCTCTTCACAAATCTGGTTCCAAAAAACTAGTATCCAACTACCATCCCATCTCCCTCCTTGCCCCTCTCTCCAAAATTTTAGAGCAAGTGGTCCACAGGCAAACCTTGCAATTCCTCTCCAAATACCACCTCCTCACAGAGGCCTAGCATGGGTTCCATGCTCGACACAATACCAAAACTGCCCTAATCAAGTTCACTCACTCCACAGACAAAGCTAACAACGAAGGCCTCTACATCGGTGCTGCGTTTGTTGACCTCACCAAAGCCTTCAACCTCATTGATCATGAAGTCCTCCTCCGTACCCTGGCTGGCCTTCATTTCTCACCTGAGGTCTGCCCCTGGTTCAAGGATTACCTAACGGGCAGATCCCACTGCACCATTATTGGTGGTGTCCTCTCTGAATCCTGCCCCATCAAATACGTTGTCCTCCAAGGGTCCATCCTGGACCCTCTTCTCTTCTCTCTGATCGTTAACTCCCTGCCTGACATCTGCACCACCTCAGAACTCATTCTCTATGCTGATGATTCAGCCCTTTTCTGTCAGGACAAAAACCCCAACACTCTCATTAACAAACTCCAATTTGATTTTAGCAGACTTCACACCTGGTTCATGTCCAAAGGTGTTGTACTCAACTCCAAGAAAACTAAGTTCATGGTTTTCTCCAGTCCCCACAAACCCCTTGGCTTTGACCTCTCCTTTTATGACAACCTTGGTAACGCCACTGAAAGAGTCAGTGAATTCAAATATCTTGGCTTACTCCTGGATAGACACCTCAATTTCGAAGCTCACACTAGCCTCACAATCAAAAAAGCCCACTAACGACTTGGTATCCTCCACAGAACTAAGCATTTCCTTAACAGGGAATCCAAATCCCTCTTAGTCTCCAGTTTCCTCCTTCCTGTCTTTGACTATGATTCACTTGTCTCCCTCCACCGCCTCTCCATCAAAACTTTCTCCAGACATCGAAGCTCCTACCACAACGCTATCCGCTTAGCCTCCGGTCTCCCAAAACACATACACCACTGTGACCTTTATAAGCTCACCAGTCAGCCCTCCATTGAAGCCCACCTCAACTGCAAGATGGCCACCTTCTTCTTCAAACTCTCCCGTGGACTACTCCTCGATTGCCTCACTTCTCTTCCAGAAAGCTGCCACCACCAGGACCACTAGACTGTCCCCCACTCTCTTTTTCACTGTTCCTTTCTGCCAGACCACTCAAAGCCAGAAAACACTCTCTTTTATGGGACCCAAGCTCTTCAACTCTCTCCCTCCACAAATGTCTTCAAACACAACATCAGGAGACATTTCTCTCCCACCTGCACCTGCTCACAGCCCTAATCTGGCTCCCATTCTGCACTTTTGTCCCCTCATTCTCTGGGTATCCACCTCAGGCACTTACCCTCTCTTTCTAGCACTTGTAGCATTGTTAATCCACCTAGGCTAGTTTTTAGATTGCACTTAAATTTTTTTTGCTTCCCACCATTATATTATATTATTGTTAAACCCTCACTGAATGCTTAATGTCACCTTGTATTTGTTAATTCACCAAGGCTAGTTCATGGTTTGCCCTTTAGTCTATATTATCCTAAATTTATGTATCATTTTATAAACCCTCGCTGTAAGTTAAATGTTTAAGCCTATGTCATGTCTCATGATTGTTGTATGTAACTGGATGCTTGTGTAAATGGGCAGCAAAGCTCACATGCCTTTCCAGTATAACCAATAAAAATGAAATGAAGTAACTTTGATCTTAGACTTACTGTGTTGGAAATTTTCACTACCCCTGTTCCTCACCTTCAACAAGCAAAATTGTGCTCAATATGGGGCTTACTATGTGCACACACTTGAAACTTTTGGAAGTTTCTCATCCAGGGTCCACACCATTCATTGAAAAGCAAGGGCTTTCAGTTCAAAGGAGCCATCACAAAGCTTCTAGGGAATCAGTTGACCAAGCTGGTGAGCAGACATACAAAGTGCCAAAATTCCAGGTGGAATCAAATTGCACTTTGCTGCAAATCAAATGGCCTATGATAAATGGGTGTTAAATCAGCCACATTTAGCAAAATTCAGAGAGGTCCTTTTGAAGATAACTGGCCTTCACCGTTCAGCCAGTAATCTGAAAAAAGCATGCAGGCCATCTGGAATCATCAAGTCAGAACAGCACGTCAAAGCCATATTGACTCTTCTTGTTCAAGAGTTTATTAACCCATTCAGTGCTACTTTAGATGCTGAAAGATTACACAATTTGTTCTTGGGAGCACCTGTTGCACCTGATATTGAAGAGAACCTCACCAGTATCATTGAACAAGGTATAGTAATGTAGGAACAGTTTGTCAAAGAAAGACTGTAAAGTGGTAAAAACAAATATTTTGATCCAATTTCAAAAGTCCCAGTGAAAATCTTCAATGATGCAAACAAAAAAGCACAAGTAACTACCAAAGGAAAAGTTGCAGAACTTAAATTTTAAAGAGATATATTGGGAAAACATTTGGCCCTTTCAAACAAGCACAACTTCCCTGTAGATATAAGCAAGTTATTAACATATTGCTTGGGCCCAGTCCCGCTAAATCTAGCCAATGCAGATGAAACTAGATGGACAACACCGAAGAGCAAGTTACTGGAGGTGCCAGCAGAGTACTGTCCAGTGTTAGACACTTTGGAGCTTCCCCCCAGGAAAAGTATCTCAGCATACATAGTTGATCTAATGGCAACAGTGCGGGTTATGACAAGACTCCCTGAAACCTTCAGTGATCTGTTAATGAAACTTCTGAATAGTCTTCCAAAGGGATTTGCAAGAGTGGATGTTGCTGCAGATACAAACAGAGAGCAGTCAATCAAAGAAGCTGAGAGATTTCAACAAGGATTTAGTGAGAAGCATATTATCAAATGTCCCAACACCAAAATGCCAAAGAATTTCAGTTACTTCCTTTCTAATCGATCTAACAAGGAGTGCCTGATTGACTTGATCATGCAGGTCTGGGGAGAAAATTCCACGAGTTTACCAGAGGGCCAAGTGATCTGTTTTTCGAAGAGAGACAAATGCTACATGATCACCAAAGAAGGGACTGTAGTTGTTGTTGATCTCTGTTCTGACCAGGAAGAAGCAGACACAAAAACTGCCCTTAATGTGCAACATGCCATTCCGATATGTCCAGGCCCTGTCATCACCTGTTCACCATCAGGGGATACTGATATACCAGTAATTTTACTGTCACTATTTTCAGAATGTGAGCAAAGTATATACCTGGACAATGGCCACGGTAACAGTAGGAACATCTTTGACATTAGCAAGTGTGAAATGACCACTGCAACAAAGAAAGCCTTAGTCTTAGTTTCCATGCATTCACAGGCAATGACTGTGTTTCCTTGTTCTTCAAAAAGGGTAAGAAGATTTGCTGGAATGTCCTTCAAAAGTACCCCAAATTCTTGGATGCCTTTCAGAAACCTGGGAGTGACTGGCAGGTGGATAAAGGTGTTGCAGCTCTGTTGGAGGAATATGTCTGTAAACTGTATGGTAGGAAGCAAGTTACTAGCGTAAATATAACGAGGCAGCAAATCGTCTGGAAGAAATATAACAAAGACAACAGAATAACTGATCTGTCTGTACTACTACTGCCCTATCATGAAATCCTGAAGTTACATATTCTACGAGCCAACTAAATCAGCCGATTGTGAAGGCTTTCTTCTGTTGCAGTTATCAATGTCCCAAATGCAGCTTTGCACAGTTGGACTGATGATCTCGATGTAAAGAGGACGGACACACCATTTCCAGATGGTGTTATTATGCTTCTGCTCTATAATGCAAATGAGGAGGACTCAGATGAGGACCAAGATGATACTGGCGTATCTGATGATGACGAAGATTTTTCCTAGATGGACAAGACTAAGCCCCACTACTTTACCAATAGCCATATTTTAAATTTTATATTTTTTGAAATAAAAATGTTTTGTGTAAACAAAGTTTTTTTTTCCTTTTAGATAAATTTCCTTCCTTAAAAACTTTTAAAATTAACCTTTGAGGCAACTTATGGGTATGCATTTTAAAGTTCTAAATCCCGCCTATTCATTGAGATCACACCTGAATGCATATTTAAATTAGTCTCAAAGTAATGGCCCAACAATCTGCACTAAGTACGCGTAGCTGAAAATTGCAAAATTTGACAAGGTATAAGCTTGTTAAAACTTCATTAATGGTGTCTTCACTTTTATCAATTTATCCTCTCATATTACCTTAAGACTTCAATACAACATATGCATTTCAAAGCAGAATCCTTACCCTTTCAGACAACATGAAATTATATTATAAAGCACAATAAATCCTATCTGACAAGATTAAATATAAGAATATTTTGAAATTTCACAAGAAATTAAGGGGTGGTGGTTGGTATTTAACCCTATAACTTTTAACATTAACCTTTTGAGGTAACATATGGGTATGCATTTTAAAGCTCTAACTCCCGCCTATTCATTGTGACCACACTTGAATGTATATTTCACTTACTCTCGAAGTAATAGCCCAAGAATCTGCATTAAATACATGGAGCTGAAAATCACAAAATTTGTCAAGGTGTCAGTACAAAATTGATGCAAACTGCCATTTTGCCTTAGCGTTCATGTGCTCAACAGACAGATCATGAATTGTGGGTATATCTGCTACATTAGACAACCATCGGCATTTATTTAGCTCCCAGGTGACACCTCACCTCCATCTACACCTGGTCTAACCAGACAGTGTGTTACTGTGCTTGTTCTGTGATGGAAGAGAGCAATTAGATCTAGTTATTTTTTCCCAATTGTTACTAGTTAGGCAGGTAAAGAAACACAACACTAACTAAAATTAACTGGAAAAAAAGAAAAGGCTAAACAGGAAAAAAAAAAGACAAAGGTGAAGAGAGCCTGGACTTAGTAGAGAAAGGAAGGGAGGAGGACTGGGAAGGGAGTGATAGAGGAAATAAAGCCTAGGGTAACACACATTGTGTATACTTGTGTGTCACTGCCCACGACCATCCTCCCAGGGCTCAAGGCTTACGCTGCCATTATTTTGACTCAACCAGAATCCTGACTAAACTGTGAAGTTTAACAAAATAAAAGTAAAACACCACAGCAAAAAAATAAATAAATAAATAACGAACGAGGTGGCTTAGATGTGAGGAGGGAGGAGACGCATGTAACTAGCGGGTGCAGCCGGCTGCAGCTAAGTAAGTGTGTAGTACAAAGCACTAGTAGTACTCAGTCCCTCATCTGCCATCATATTTAAGTTAAGCATAAGCACCACGTGCACAGTTGCACACACAAGCTCTTAAAGTCCCTGGCATGCCCTGCACTCCCTGCCTACCCTGCACTAGTGCTTACAGCCTCAACTGAAGATTAAGAATAAAGTAGTGAGTTTTTCTGAGTGTGTGAACACAGTGTGAACTTGAACTACAGTTGGTAAGTCACCATCACCATCACTCACAGCATAGTGCACATTTGCACCAATAAATGCATCAGTGTCTGATTTGTCTAATTTGTGTCTTAGTCTTTCTTGAAAGTAGCCCTGACCTGACCCAGTGTGCCCACCTGCCTTCTGCCTATCTTAGTGACAGACAATCCAATAACAGAACGAACCACGCTGGTATCCTCAACATACTGTAGGTGTCGGTGACTAACTTGCTTCGAGCTTACCAGATAATTAGCCCTTAGCCAGGTGGCAGGCCTTGTAGTATGCTAGTCTGTGTGTGTATGTGTGTGGTAAGTGTAACTGCATCATATTCTTGTGACAGGACTCACTCTCTCATCATCTCTAAGCTCACATTCAGTGACTGTGTCATGCTGCTGAAGGAGGAGGAGGTGGTGGTGCTAGTAGTATCCTCCTAGGATCACTGTGACATAAAACAGTTTAACAATTTAATAGGCAGCACCCAGTCAAGAAGTTCAAGAAAACTCACAGAATAGAAAATATTTTATTATCACAAACAGTAAAAAACAAGTGAATCAAAATGCAGAAAAATAAACAGACTACTCTTTTTTTCTCTCTGGTCAGTGGCTGCCTCCTCTGGGAAAATACAAAAATGCTCTTCTGTTTCTCAGACACAGAACCAAAGTAACATTAATGAATCTGAATTTGTGGTACTAAACGTAACAGCAGGTGAAGATCAGTCAACTGAATTTAACAGTGGAACTGAAGCTGAAGCAACACCTACTGCGTACTCTGTTAGTGGTGCTGCTGCTTCCGCTTCAGCTTCAAGCTGTTCAGCACTTTCAAATGCACAGACAGTCGTGTCATTGCATTCATGTAGTAAAAAAGGCAGTTCAGAGCTGGATCAGCAGGTTGATAAAGACAAGAAATATGAATAAGAGAAAAGGGCCAGAATGTTCCAATATCATTGGTTAATAAATGGTTTAGATGTGATAAAAAAAAGTGTCTGATGTATTGCACAATGTTCGAAAAGAAAAAATTACTCACCTTAGTAATGTTGTTTCTTCTAATGGAGTCTTGCTATATTATGACATATGCAGTTTGTCCCAGCCTTAGAACTGCTCCGGAGGTGAAAGAGTTAACTTTCCATGCCAGGCATGGAACCTTGAGCGCGAGCTCAGTTGAAAACTCTGTCTGTTGTTCTTCAAACTCAAACTGTCAGATCTTTACGAGCAAAACTCACTAAGATTCTGTGTGGAAGTTGTAAACCTACACTAGCCAACTGGCTACTAAAATATTAACACATTTTTGGTCCCAAAACAAAGACTCAAGTCAGGGATCCAAAAAAAAAATAACACCCAAACACCCCAAAAAGAGGGGTGAAAACACAAGGTGGGCATCTATTAATGCCACACTGCACTGCCCACCCACATCCCAAGAGCAGAGGTTCTGAGAGGGCAGAGGGAGGAGGTCATAATATAGCAAGACTCCATTAGAAGAAACAACATTACTAAGGTGAGTCATTTTTCTTCAAACATCATGAAGTCTTGCTATATTATGACATATGCAGACTACACAGCAGTACCTCCATGGAGGAGGGCGGAACCTACTTAGGAAATAGGCTCTGAAGCACAGCTGTGCCAAACCGAGCATCACTCCTAGCCTGGATGTCCAGGCAGTAATGCTTGGTGAAAGTGTGAACTGTTTTCCAGGTAGCTGCTTGACATATCTCTAAGATAGGGATGTCCCTGGCCGCAGCTGTACCTCTGGTAGAGTGAGCCCTCAGGCCTGAAGGGGGAACCTTACCCAGTTTTTGATAACAGAATTGGATACAAGAGACAATCCACCTGGCAATGGATCTTTTAGTGGCAGGTTTCCCTTTACCAACCTCACCATAAGTGAGGAACAGTTGGAGGGAGTCAAACCTGTGACCCTTGGTATGCTCTATGTAGTAATTAAGGGCTCTCTTTACATCTAAACTGTTCAGCCTCCTCTCGCCAGAGGAGGAATGGTCAGTGAAGTACACTGGAAGAGATATAGATTGATTAAGGTGGAAATCTGAAACCACCTTAGGCAAGAACTTCCTGTTAGTCCTGAGGACCACCTTATCTCTGTGAAAGGAGATAAAATCAGGCTCCACTGACAAAGCTTGTAATTCACTTATGCGTCTGGCAGAAGTGATGGCTACTAGAAACACAGTTTTCCAAGTCAAGTACTTAAGCTCTGCTAAAGACAAAGGCTCAAAGGGGGGTTGCATAAGCCGAGCAATGCAAACATTAAGATCCCAGGCAGGAGCAGGGTCCCTGAATGGAGGGTTGGTGTGAAGCAATCTCTTGAAAAACTTGGAGAAAACAGGGTGAGCAGAAAGAGAAGAGGGCTTTCCTGCTGAAATAAAAGCAGAGACAGCTGCCAAATGCACTTTCAGGGTAGCTGGCCTCAGCCCCAAAGTATTTAGATGGACCATATAATCCAGGACTGTGGGCAAATCAGCAGATTCTGGGGAAATATGCTTTCCAGAGCACCATATGGAAAATCTTTTCCATTTGGAATTATAAGTAGCCCTGGTGGAAGGCTTCCTAGAAGCCTTCAAGATATCGAGTACACCTTGGGAAAGGTGTAGGTCAGCAAACTCTAACTGCTCAAGAGCCAGACCTTGAGGTTGAGGGATTTGAGATTCGGATACCAAACTCTTCCCAGGGCACAGGTTAACAGATTGTGATTCCTGGGAAGACACAGGGGAAGGTGGACTGCTAAGGACAGAAGGAGTGGATACCAGGGCTGTCTGGCCCAATCTGGAGCAATCAGAATCATCTTGCAAGGTTGAGATCTGATTTTTGACTAGCACCTTGAACAAGAGAGGGAAGGGGGGAAAGGCATAGAGGAACTTTCCTTCCCAGTCGAGAAGGAAGGCATCCAGAGGGACTGAGCCCAACACTGGGGGCCTGCAGCAAAAAAGCGGAAGTTGGTGATTGTCTGGGGCTGCAAAAAGATCTATCTGAGGGGTGCCCCACCTGGCAAATACTACCTCCAGTACTGGGGATCCAGTGACCATTCGTGATGGCCCTGGGAAATCCTGCTGAGAGCATCTGCCAGGTCGTTGTCCTTGCCTGGGAGGTAACTGCACAAGGGGAGGTGTTCAGGGAATAAGCCAGAGACCACAACTTCATTGCCTCGGTGCACAAGGCCGAAGACCGAGTGCCCCCTTGTTTGTTGATGTACCACATTGTAGTGGTGTTGTCTGTTCTGACCTGTACCACTTTGTTCTGAACAGATGCAGAAAAAACCTGAAGTGCTAGAAAAACAGCTCTGAGCTCCAACAGATTGATGTGGAGCAGAGATTCCTGAGGGGACCACAATCCCCGGGTGGTGAGGTTGCCCATGTGAGCTCCCCATCCCAAGAGGGACGCATCTGTAATAAGGGTCAAGGAGTGAGATTGAGGGATGAAAGGAACACCCTGTCTCAGATTGTTCTGATCCTGCCACCAGTGCAGGGCCTGGATCAGGGTTCGAGTTACTGGGATCAATTTGGTTAGAGGATCTCTCCTTTTGAGACCAGAAGGCTCTCAAATGAAACTGGATGTCCCTCATCTGAAATCTTGCTCCTTGCACTACAGCTGTGGAGGCAGCCATGTGCCCTAGAAGCTGTAGAAAGTGCCTTGCTGGTCGAGAGACCTGCAGAGTGAAGGAGGAGGCCAGAGCCACCAGGGTCTTTGCTCTTTCTAGAGGAAGGAAAGCTCTGGCCTGCTTTGTGTCCAGTTCTGCGCCTATGAAGGTGAGTAGCTGAACTGGCTCTAGAACTGACTTTGGAAGATTGAGAAGAAAACCTAGAGATGTAAGCAGCTGCTGGGTAACCTGAAGGTGTAATTTGACTTGGTCTGGAGACTTACCCTCTATGAGCCAGTTGTCCAGGTAAGGAAAGATGGCAATCTTTTGCCTTCTTAAGTGAGCAACTGCTACTGCCAGGCATTTTGTGAATACCCTTGGGGCAGAGGTGAGGCCGAAGGGCATTGCTTTGAACTGGTAATGGCCTGAGGGCAGTTCGAATCTGAGGTACTTTTGGTGGGAGCTTCTGATGAGAACATGGAAGTAGGCATCCTTGAGGTCCAGGGACGCTAACCAGTCCCCTGGCCTTAGGGAGGGTAAATAATTCCCCAGAGTCACCATTTTGAATTTTGGTTTTAAAAGGTGCTTGTTTAGGTATCCAGATCCAGGATGGGCCGCCATTCTCCTGTCTTTTGGGGTAAGGAAGTACCTGAGTACAGTCCTTGCCCTGGTGGGAGGAACCCTTTCTACAGCTCTGAGAGCCAGGAGGGTTGAGACTTCTGTTTCCAAAGCAAGAGCCACTGATGGATTTGCAGGTGGAAGGATCTGGTTCTCATCTTTGGAAATTTTGAAGCTGAGAACAGTCCTGGCTTACTACTTCCAGGACCCACTTGTCTGATGTTAAAGACTCCCAGTCCTGGGCAAGTAAGCCAGCCTGCCCCTACAGGTAATGGAGAATCGCCCTGGCCATCCCATCAGGGTGCATGTTTGGCAGGGGCTTTAGGCTGAGGGGAGGGAGCAGGCCTGCTCTGCACTGCCTGCCTCTCCTCTGAAGAACCCCTCTGGGATAGGCTGAAGAGGAGGCCTGGGCTTGGTAAAAGGCCTGTGAAAAGGCCTGCCCCTGCCCCTGAAAGCTGCCTGAGGAGTGGCTTGCCTTTCCTTGGCCTGTGCACTCCTATAAGTGGTCCTATACTCATCCATTTCTTCATGTAATTCTCTGTCTGCTCCCCAAACAGAGAGTTACCCACACAGGAAAAATCCATGGCCTTAGCCTGGGTATCCTGTGACAGGCTAGTACACCTGAGCCAAGCCATTCTGCGAAAAGCCACAGATGTAGCCATGACTCTTGAAGATACATCATTAGAGTCCTCTGCAGCATGGAATTGCACCTTGGATGCCTCAATACCATCAGCAGCCACCTGCTCCACCTCCTTGGCAAGCTGGTCAGGAACCTGTTTCGCTAGAACCATAACAGTATCCCATCTGTATTTCTGGTATCTTGCAACATAGGCCATATAATTTGCCTGTCTGAGTCCCAATGATGCTGCCATGTACTGTTTCTTAGCCATGGCATCTATCCTCCTGGAGTCCTTGTCAGGGGGGTGTGAAGCCAAGGGAATATTTGCCTTATCACAGGCTGCAGCCTGCACTACCCCAACATGGCTGCATTGCTGTGAAAGGAACTCCATATCAGAGCCTGACAATGTGTACCTCTTTGTCCATTTTTTATCCACAGGAGGTATAGTGTGAGGAGCTTTTAAAATTTTTATTGTCTGTTTCTAAAAGATTTATGTAAAGGAAAGACAGTCTCCTAGACTCTGGGATATCCATCATTTCTACATAGTCAGGCTCCTCCTGTTCATCCACAGCTTCTTCCAAAGGGAGCTGGAGGGTTTCAGACACTTTTATAAAACATAAAATGAGAAGGGACTCAGAAAGCTTGGGGAGACACTCCTGAAGGTCTGTCTGGGGAGATGTCCGGTTCAATGGGCACATCCAGACTTTCAAAATCACATTCACTCTCTTCATAATCTTCCTCCCCCTCCTCCGGTTCATAAAAATCCTCTATATCATATTCCTGAACCGGTGGAACCGACCGAACCGACCACTTACCTGATGGTGCCGGTTCGGTCGGAACCGGGGAAAGCGACTAGACAATTTTGATAGCTTTGGCTATCTCTGCAGCGGTTGGAGAAGGAAATTTTGGCTCCACACCTGCTGATTTTCTAATCCTTTTTGCAGGGACTGACTCCTCCGAGTCAGCTCTCCGTTTGCCCGAGGAAGTCTCACCCTGGTCAGAGGGCACTCCCTCCGGTTTGGTTGGCACCGAACCGGGCTGGCCATCCGGGTCAGCGGACTTCTTGGCTTCTCTTTCCCTGAGCCTACCCACTTCTTATCCAGGGTAGCTGCAGGAAATTCTTGCAAATCTGGCAGTCTGCATTGAGGTGGTCAAACCCCAGACAATAAACACATGCGGTGTGTGGGTCAGCCTTGGCAAAGGCTTCCCACAGACACTACAGTGCTGAAACCCAGTGGGCTGGTTTTTCTTTTGGGTTTTCTGAACATAGTGCCAGCCTAACCAAAAACTTGCCCGCTTACGGCAATTCGCCAAAGATAATTCTTTATCGGTTCCTAACCGTGTCACGGGTCGGAAAACCGTAATGAAATCCGTTTTTTTTTAGAACCGATAAGAACCGAGAACCGCACTCTAAATGCAATTTAACAAAGTTTAAACACAACCTGATCGGGTCAAACCGAACCGATAACATGGTTTGCAAGTTCCACACAGAAATAATGTAAAACCTATCTATTACTTACGATACCACAGACAGAGCTTGAACCGACCGGTTGCGGTTAAAATAAAAACAAAATGTGATTTAAAAACCGAGAATTACACTTTTTAACCGACAAAATGAACCGAGCAGTAGGAGAAATCTCCGGAGTGACCGTTCAGTGAGGCGGAGTAAAGAATCTGACAGTTTGAGTTTGAAGAACAACAGACAGAGTTTTCAACCGAGCTCGCGCTCAAGATTCCATGCCTGGCATGGAAAGTTAACTCTTTCACCTCCGGTGCAGTTCTAAGGCTGGGACAAACTGCATATGTCATAATATAGCAAGACTTCATGTTGTTTGAAACATCCTAATCTTGCAATAACAGCCTTTTCAAAACAAACCAAATGTCTTCACCACAGGGTTAAAACAATTTTAGGACTGAGTCGCTGCGTGCAGAAGTCCAATCCACATGTGTTATGTGAGAATCAGCATACAATGGAAAGTGGTCAGCGTGTAGTTAGTTTTGATATCACTGACTCACCACTGTATCAAGCCTTTGATCAATTGGAGGAGTTCACTAAGATCAATGCTTATCAGCTGCTACTGTTTTCCCATCAATCCATGTACTTTGTTTGTTCCCCCACCCCATGTTTGACGAGGGTCCTTTGTAAACAAGCTTTTATCTCAAAGGTTTGTAATTCTGATTTTTACAATAAATAAAACAATAAATAAATAAGATGAAATGTCTGTTTAACACTGTATACTCCACTGCAAAAAATGTGCACCCTTTCTCGGATGTAGAGTGGCTATGTGACTTACTGGAGTAAAATGGGATTACACTTAGTACCAACTGAACTATTGACAAGAGACTTCTGTGCTGCTTTATCTACTGTTATATCCAAACCCCAGATTCAGACTGGTAATAAAGCTAAATTTGTGACAGTTCTTGCTGACAGCAGTACTGATGCTGGCATAATGGAACGTGAAAATATATTTCTATGTTTTGTAAAACCTATCTCAAAACAGGTGTCTAAAATTCTGATTAAAGCTTTACCCCTGCAATATGAACAGGTAGAAGGTTGTCTTTAATGCAGTATCAACTGCATTAGAATCAAAAAATCTTCCTCTCACTAACCTCAAGAATGTGAACAATCCGGGGCCGCTTCTTATTTCTGCCAATTTTGATGGGGCAAGTGTCATAATGAGTGAAAGAGGTGGAAGAATTTCAGTTACGGTAGCACTGTCTTCACATAAGAACCATGCACTGCGTAGCCCATAAACTAGAGTTGACAGCTCTCAATGTAATGAAAACAAAGTCCCTTTGTATCTCAGTTGAAAGTACTCTTAAGGGAATATTTAAATTCTATCATTACAGTCCCCCCAAAATGAGAGAACTTCAAAAAACTGCAAATGTCACAGATACCGGTCTGGCTCACTTTAGTGCAATTAAACAGGTGAGAAGGCTTGCCAGTAGATCATGTTCACTCCATGCTGTTCAGATGAACCTACCTACCGTAGCCCAGCACCTGGAACATGCATCTAGTGCATCTGATGATGACGGTTCAAAATCAAAAGTGATGTTCAAAGTGTGCAGTTTGTAAAATCTCTTTTTATTCTGCAAGGTTTCTTACCAATACTGAAGAATCTCTCACTTCAATTTCAAAAAGATGACTAATTTTCAAAGATCCACAACTCACTGAGACCTGCCTAGTAGAGCAAATAAGTTGCACTGTCCAGCTCTGTTTTGATATATTTAAACAGAATGTGTGATGAAAACAGATCACGCATTCTGTTTGAATACTGGACCCTGGATGCGCGGCACACAATAAGCGGCTGCCACGTATGGCGCAGTGCATCTAGAGTGCGGGGCTGAAGACCACCCATAGGGGACTGCGTGGCACATACCTGGATGTGCCGTGTCCCCCAAGGGCAATATTCAGCCCACATATGCAGATGAGCTCACTGGGCATGCTCGGTGCAATGAGGCCATTTGTATGCGCATCATGGGCTCATCTGCATAGCTGCACCAACTGAGATTTGCGCTGGGCCAACCCACCACAGCCGCGAGCACAATAAATGACACAGATATCCCCCAGGCCGTTTTCAATAGAGTAGTGTCCCCCTTCCCTGTTACAGTGAAATGTCTACCCGATCCACTTTTCCATAGTGTAGTGTCCCAACCTCCCTGGTCCCGCTCTCCATAATAATAAAACTGACCACCCACTTTGACCCTGGTAGTCCAGTGCATCCCCCTTCCCTGGTCCGATCTCCATATGAAAAAGTAAAATACACCCCCTTGACCCCAGTAGTCTAGTGGATCCCCCCTCCCAGCCCAATCTCCATAAGAATAAAACTAAAATCCCCAGTATCCCCGGTGAGTCAAGCAGCCAGCCCCCACTCCATTAGGAAGTAACCCACCACCCCGTCCCCTCTTCAACCCAACTGGAGCCAGCGACTAGCATAGCCCTCCGCACACCATCTTGGCCAGCCGCCGACTGAACTGTCAATAAGCGTGTACAGTACATAGTACATGCCTATTGGTTGACTGGATCAACCAATGGGTGCCTACTATGTACTGTACACGCTCACTGACAGTTCAGTCGGTGGCTGGCCACGGTAGTGCAAGGAGGGCTGTCCTAGTCACCAGCTCTGGTTGAGTTGGGGGGAGAGTGGGGTGGTGGGTCATTTCTCATGGGGTGCGGGGCTTTGACCCACCAGGATACTGGGAATTTCTGCTATTCTTATGGAGATCAGGTCGCAGCGAGGGGGGAACCACTAGACTACCAGGGTTAAAAGGAGGGGAGTGCATTTTACTCATATGGAGATCACAGGAGGGGGGGATCCACTGACTACCAGGGTCAAAGGGGTAGTCATTTTTATTATCATGGAGATCAGGGCCAGGGAATGGGGGGGCACTACGCTATGGAAAAAAGGACTGGGTAGACATTTAACTGTAACAGGAATCAGAGCCGGGAAGGGGGGAACTACGCTATGGAAAAATAGATCGGGTAGACATTTCATTGTAACAGGCATCGGGACTGGGGAGTGGGGTCACCACACTATGGAAAAGGGTCTGGGGGATACTTTATTATACAGTGATTGGGGCTGAGGGGGACATGTACCTGGCCCTACACTGTGCACGAGGCACAATCCTGCCCCATGCATAGTTAAAGTAGCATTTCGAAAGCATAACTATATGCTCGCATATCCAGCCTTGGTTACACCGGGGGGGGGGGGATATTGCGATGCACTGAATATGCATGAGGGGACCCTCATTTGCCTTCACGCATTGCAGCATTCTGGGTGGTGGCGCACTTGGGTTTGCAGGGTACATCGGGGGCGTCTGAATATTGCCACATCCCCAACGACCCACGCAAGTCCAGAGATGATCTCATCTGAATATTTGGGCCTATATAGCTTCAAAGGGGAGAAGTGAGGACAAGATTGTTCCTTTCCCATTCAGAGGCAATTGCTCAGAAATAAATTTTGGATCAGATGCACAACTGCAGAATTTAGTATATGCAGCAATAACTTACAGAGATGAGAGATTTCAAAATCTCTCAGACGCGGCTCTCAAATGGTTCAGTTGTCTGGATTTTAAACAATTTGATCTCTCAAGAGAACAACCTTCGGAGTTTGGGACCACAAAATTGGCTAATCTGCCTGTGTATCTTGATTTTTTCATTCCAGAGCAGAATGAAAATATGACAAGGGAATATGCTGCATTTATAGCACTACTGAAATCTGCAGTTGATAAGCCATATGTGCAAGTCTATTCAAGACTGCTAAGAGAAAAACCAGTCCAGACTGTACACATTGTTGACTTAGCTGAAATACTAGTGGCTAGGAATGTATCAAATGCAAAGTGTGAAAGAGTTTTTTCCATTCATAACCTCCTAAAAACAAAATTAAGCACATGAATGGCTAATGATACACTCCAGTCTCTCCTGCAAATAGCGGCAGAGGATCCTGAACTAAATAGTTTTGATCCTGATCCGGCAATCAATCACTGGCTGCTCTCTGCTCCTAGCACTTGCCATGCTCATGAACAAGCTGCTGCTACAACTGCTGCTGCTGCTTCTGGATCTACTCCCACTACTCCTCCATCGTCCTCCTGTCCTACTCTTGATGAGAGTCCTTTTGAGTTCCGATTGTTCTAATTCTATCTCATACATTCCTCTTGCAGTTGACTGACTCATCCTGTATTAACAGAAACGTAGAAATAAATTATTTTTCCTGTTTTTCTAATGTTCTGTATCTACCTAGTATTAATAGTATGATCGCCACTTTAAGCCAGTTGTCACTACGTTGAGTCTTTCTAATTTCCCTCAAAATATAGCCTTCCGACAACGGATACCGCTGCCAACAATACGACTACCATTTTTGGAAAGGCCACTTGCCCTGGGACAAGTACTTTATTTTGAAATTTGTCAACCACTGGTTTAGAGTTCCATCTATATTAATTTTATTCAGCAAACTATTTTTCACATTTTTTTTTTACTTTGTTTCATGTAATGGGATATGTTAAGTTAGGAGAAAATGTTTTGGGGTGGGGGGGCTCAGATGGCTACCAGTTGAGGTTTTCAGAGGTGCTTGGATATTTTATGGGAACTGGTGCACAGGCTAAAGAAGTACAGCACTATAATTATGACCAGATAATTACACTTCTGTACTTCTGTTTTAGCCTCTCAATTGGCTTGAATCTTCTTACCCATGTTATAGATTCAAACTGCTGTGCTTAACCAATGGGAGAGTAGCTGAAACAATTCTTACTAACACAGTGAACTATATAGCATTCTTACCAGAGCAACGAGATCAGAATAAATTGTATATTAAAGTAAAGTATAAATGGACAAATGAAACAGGGGTGAAGGTTAAAACAAAGAGGCTCCTGAAAAACATACATCATTTTTAGATATATCAGTTCCATAAAACTAAGTTCATATTAGATAATATTAGCCATGTAACTGTATGTTACCAATGTTGTACCTTAAGTTACTTATGCTTGCTTGGCTTGGACCCATGACTATTGCCAGCACTGCATGTCTTATTTATTTGTATTTATTTTAGTTACAGCTCCAAATAAGAGCCAATGTGAAAGATTTACATTCAAAAATATGTGGTATAAACAAGACATGGAATGGACTGTCTCAGAAGATGCCACTTACCTTCATCTGTGAGGTGACAGAAGTTCCCATGGTCCTGCCTCCTCACTCATGAAGATAAATGCCACATTCTGAACCAGACCATTGTGTGCAGGGCTCCAGATAAGGGGAGTGCCAACCTATTTCACTCTCCTCATTTGAGGAAATATGCTTCAGAATGTTTTTTTAATGATTACCAATACTCATCCAACGTTTGTAAATTCTCCACACTCCACAGAATAGTGCTTCACAAAATAACTGGTGATTCAAAAGGAGCAGTTTTTTTCCAGATTTACATCCCAATTTCGTTTTGCTCACTGTATTTTAAAACTGGTGAGTAAATTACTCCTACCTGCCAACATTATCTGGAACATTGTTGACACTTGGTAAGTTCTCATCTAGGAAAATAAAATACATTGTTCTTAAAAATGTACTACTCCTTGGCATTGGAAGGATGACTGGGAATCCTCATTCAAGGAATGGTGGGCTGAACTTCTCAATGCTCTAAATGCGGAGAGATGTGTAGCCCGTTTTTTTCATACCAGTGAGAAGTTTCAGAATTGCTGGGGTGACTTCCTGGTATGCCTTAGAAACAAATTTGGTTATTAACGTAAAGCTCAACCGCTTATTTTTTCTATTTCTCCCATTGGTCTCCTTATAGGAGTCCTCTGGGGCAAAGTTTTTTTTAACTGATGAACTTTATTTCCCAGGATAGGTTGAGTGTCCTGATATACCCTTTTTATTGGCATTTATTTTCTATTTTCTCCCCTATGGTATGTTTAATATTCCCTTGGTAATATTTTTTCTGATAGGTCTTCCTCCTCCTCTCTATAGTATAGCCTCTTATTCAGTTAATGGGGATGGACTTGTGCCGGTGCCTTTGTCTTTTCCTTTATAAAGGTATCTTAGTGTTTGGGTTAGAGCCATAAGTAGCCATTACTTAGTTTGTTACCCTAGTAGGGGACAGTAAGGTGACTGCTACGAGTTGGGTGGGTGGGTGGGTTTGTGTTGCTTTATGTATATTTTCTTTGTTTTAGGTGTTTTATGTATTTTTGCTTTTGCTGTATAATTACCAGGTATTAACCACCATGGCAAGTGTTGGATTTTGTTTATGTTAAGAAAAAATAAAGTTAATTGCAAAAAAAAAAAAAAAGTACTACTCCTCACTCCACTCCCTCCAGACATTTGTACGCATCTGAATTTGGTTTTACTCACCTCCCTTTCAAAATGAGGAGCTACAGTACTCCCAAAAAATCTAATCTGGATCCCTGACTGTGTATCCCTTATATATTAGATAATTAAAGATAGATAATATTTATCAAATATTTGCTTATTCACTTTCTGCCAAAGAATACAGAAATCAAGTCCCTTGCAGGGATTTAAAGTTTACATAGAAAGTTATTCTAGATAGCATGTCTTGATTCTACATTCAAAAAGGGATCACAGAAAAGATTTTATACATCCTTCAGGGTAATTGATATTGACTATACTCACGAGATATACTAACATACTAATTGCCAGCAGATTAGGCCTTGCGGTCTATTGAGACTGCTCGAACCTCAGATACCTAGTTGGGTACCGAGGTCCTCCCCCCCCTTGTGTTCCAGAAACCCCTATCATCCATCCCCAACCCCATGGGCCAGGACATCGTCTGATACATCTGCTTTCTGTATCAGTCCCACCCTCTCCTGAAGCCCTCCGCTGTGGATATCTGAACCAGATCGCCAGGCAGCGCGTTCCAAGGATCCACCACCCTCTCAGTGAAAAACCTCCTCCTCTTTCCCCCCTCATCCTTCCACCTTCTAACTTCATACCATGCCCTCTGGTGACACCTCCCTGCTTTAGTCTAAAGATCCCCTCCGTGTTTACCCTATTTATTCCCTTGAGGTACTTGAAGACCTCAATCA
The DNA here is from genome assembly GCA_016271365.2 of Neoceratodus forsteri. Lineage (NCBI taxonomy): Eukaryota > Metazoa > Chordata > Ceratodontiformes > Ceratodontidae > Neoceratodus > Neoceratodus forsteri. Next base: position 246,113,252 of record CM028134.1, read on the forward strand.
TGTCCCCCCGTCTCTCCTCTAATGAGAACAGGCCGAACTCAAGTCTGTCCTCATACATCAAATCCCCTAGTCCTCATATCATCCTAGTAGCCCTTCTCTGTACCCTCTTGAGGAGCTGTATGTCCCTCTTCAAGTATGGTCTCCAGTACTGAACACAGTACTCAAGGTGTGGTCTAACCAGTCCATTGTACAGCGGCAGAATCACTTTCCTGCTCCTACAGGCGATCCCCCTTATGATGCATCCCAACATCCTGTTTGCTTTGCTAGCCGCTCTTCTGCACTGCTCAGAGTTATTCATACATGCATCCACCATGACCCCTATTGTAGGTCTTTTTCCCCTGTTGAGGCCTCCAGCACTTCCCCTCCCAGGGTGTACCTGTGTTTAGGCTTTCACCACCCAAGATGTAACACCTTGCACTTGGTGGTATTGAAATTTAATTTCCAGGTGTAAGCCCACCTTTCCAGGGTGTCCAGATCCCCTTGCAGGGCCAACCTCCCCTCCTCACCCTCAACTACTGCTCCCATCTTGGAGTCATCAGCGAAGAGACTCATTTCACATCGTATACCCTCCTTGATGTCAGATATGTATGCATTAAACAGGATCAGACCCAGGACCGAGCCCTGCGGTACCCCACTACCGACCTCTCTAGGGTTCAAGAGCTTCCCACCAACCACTACTCTCTGAGTGCGACCAGCTAGCCAGTTTCCTATCCATCTGACCGTCAAAGGACCCACTCCCAACCCTGTCAGTTTCTCCACCAGCCCACTGTAGGGGACCGAATCAAACGCATTGCTGAAGTCCAAGAATAGTACATCCACAGGCTTTCCCCTGTCCAGTTCCGATGTTACCCATTCGTAGACTCCACAAGGCTGGTTTGACACGATCTACCTGGCACAAACCCATGTTGCCACCTATCCAGACCTCCCACCTCTTTCAAGTACACCTCCAATCGTTCCTTTAGTATACTCTCCATTATTTTTCCCACCACCGAGGTCAGACTGATGGGTCTATAGTTACCTGGTACTTCCCTATGGGCAAAGTCGATACATTTATTTTTTTTATTTATTTGAATCTAGGATTACAAATACCTTTGAGCCAAGGCTCTTTTACAAAGGTTCCACGTCTCATGTTACAGTAGACAACATAAATTGCAATAGGAAAAACAACACTGGGATTGATTTAGAGACAGGACACAAACACATACTGTGCGGGGAAGGGGACAAGGGAATAGGAGAGAGAGAGGAAGGGAGGGAAAAGGAAATTGGGGGTAGAAGGAGTTAAAAGTAAGAAACAAGGGATGGGATAGGGAAGGTGTGGGGAGGAATGGGGGGATAGTGAGGAGAGGTCAGGGACGGTGGGGTCAAGTGGCCATGGTGGCTTTGTCTGGTGGATAAGAGCATGAGAAGGGGCCCATGGAGGGCAAGTGCGAGAGGGGGCCAAAACCCCGCACAACAGGTAACAGGAGGAGTGCCGATTTGTTAGCCAGGGCAGTCACAGGAGCTGGAGGTAATGAGGGTGTTTCGGAGCCTGGATTTGAAAGCACTGAGCAGAGTGGTAGAGGCAGTGTCACTACCAAGAACATTTAGCCAGGTGGGGGCCCTACAGGCAAAGGATCTTTGGCTTTGTGTTGTGCGGCAGCAAGGAACTTGAAACAGCAGTGGCTTTGATCCCCTGGTGGTTCGACTGCTGGTTTTCGGTTGAAGGAGGGTACAGACTCCAGGAGGGGCAAGGCCCATCTGGATTTTCTTAGCAAATACACACGTTTGGTATTTTATTCTATTTTCCAGTTGCAGCCAATTTGTTTGAGTGTAGAGGTCACACGTGTGTGTGTGAGACGTTTGGCACCAGTGATGAGTCGACAGGACTTGTTTAGGGTGGTAGTTACCCGTCTGAGTGCAGTGGCAGTGGTGGAGCAGTAGATGACAAGGCCATAGTCAATCGAGGAGATGGTGGAGCTCTGGACAGCAGCTGCAAGGGCCTCTTGTGTTAGGTGTTGCCGGAGGCGGTACAGCAGGCCCAGTCTGGAGTTTGCAGCTTTGGCAACGTTATTTATGTGGGCAGCGTAGGATAGGTGGGAGTCTAGGGTGATCCTGAGATATCTGAAGGATTGGACCTGATCCAGAAGGCCACCTTGGCTGGTGTTTATGGAGAGATGGAGATGCTTATGTTTGTTATGGGAGCTGCTGAAAACCATGGTCTTGTTTTTTTTCTGGTTAAGGATCAACTTATGTTTTATTAACCAGTTTTCAACCGAGGTGAAACCATGCTGAAGGTTCAGTTGTAGGTGGTTTGGGTCTTGATGAGAGACAAGAATGACTGCATCATCAGCGTACAGTATGATTTGTTGGGCACAGGAAGTCCGGGAGTGTGTTGAGGAACAAGCTGAAAAGTAGTGGGCCCAGGATGGAGCCCTGGGGAACACCAGAGCGGACCTCTTTGGTATCAGAGAGCACATCCACAATTTTCACACATTGGGACCAGTTTTCCAGGTAACTTTTGAACCAGGCAACAGATTCAGTGGAGAGCCCAGCGTTTGTGGAAGGACTCCAGCAGGCATCGATGGCGTGATGGTGGTATCAAAGGCCTTGGTCAGGTCTATAAATATTGTTCCAAGAAGACTGTTGTCCAGAGTTGTGGATGGCACCTGTGAACTCAAGTGGGCAGTGGCAGTACTGTGACCTTTCTGAAGCCATGTTGCTGCCGTCAGAGAATGTTATATTTGCCCAGATAGTCGGTGAGCTGGTCAGCTACTATCCATTCCAGAGCCTTAGAGAGAGGTGGAAGGATAGAGATTGGGCGGATATTTCCATGTGCGGTCCTATCACCACTTTTATGGATTGGAGTAACTGTAGCAGACTTCCATTTGTCAGGGAACTGGATGAGTGAGAGGGAGAGATTAAAAATCCTGGTGAGAGGCCCCAGGACCTCCTCTAGTGTGATAGACAGAAGCTTGAGGTCAAGTGTATCAGATCGTGTTCTGGTGTTGCAGATGGCTTTGTTGATGTATTTGTGGGGGCGTTGTTGGTTTGGTTGGGATGGGCGGCTAGAGGTCCTAAAGTGTATAGAATATTAGGCTATGTTTAGGCGAATGTCCATTTTTCATTAAATAATAAAAAAAAAAACTCTCCAATTTGAGACCTGTTCCAGAGCCTGAAATACATTTACAGCTTACCACAAAAGGATGTAGAGTCCACTCAGCCTGCAGAATTTTATTATTTGCCATTTTTAACCAGGAAAGGCATGCTAAGCAATGACAGTGTCTTTCTAGGTGCATCCTGGGATGTGGGTTGCATGGACCTGTTTTATTGACAGGGGAACTGCTGTTGGCCATGACACCAGGGAAACTCCCCTGCTCTTCTTCGATCAGTGCCATGGGATACTTAGCTTCTATCCAGACAGTGACCAGAGGTGGGCAGAAGGGACCGCGCTTTAATATCTCATCTGAAGGATGGCACCTCAGCAGTGTAGTACTCACTCATACTACACTCAATGTCAGTCATCAGTATTACCCCAAGTACCTGATTTTGGGCCAGAACCCACAACCTTCCAATCTTCCGGCCCCAGTGAGGAGTGTGCTACCTACTGAGTCACTGGCACTGATTTATAGCTTACAATAACAATAATGAACTTAAAGCGTATTTCCAGTATTCAGGAAGGCATGTCAAAATATAATTTTCAGACATAATTCAACATATATTTAATTGTCAGTTTCTATGGAAGTTGTTATCCCTCTGTACAGACAGTTGGTAAGACCCCATCTGGAGTACTGCATGCAGTTCTGGAGACCCCATTTCCACGTAATTAATAATACCCTCCAGGGTGGGCAGTATTGGGCAATGCTGGACCATCCAGGGGCGTACTGAGGCCTGACACCGCAGGCAGAGGGCCTTATAGCCCCTGAAAGGTCCGGTATTGCCCAATACCGCCCACCCTGGAGGGTATTATTGCGCTTAGAAAATGGCTTATAGGTGAAATAAAAAAAAATGTATACAACTAATAATATATAGATACAAAATAAATAAAAAAATGCTTATATTTATGTTTTGAAATAAAGTAGTCCCTGGATAACCCGTGGAGGGCACTGCTGTTTTTTTAATAGTTTCCCTCTCCCCATGAGGATATCCTGCAGCTTATGATTGTTTGCTACTTTCTGCCCCCGAACCACCACTACACACATGGATTTATGAGGGCCTACAAGGAACCGGGGAATGCAGTCTTGGGATTCATGTGAAGTGAGGTTACGTTTTTTTAATTTATATTTACGATCGGCTTTTGCAATGTGACCCAAGTCTTCACTGCTAGTTTGAAAGCGTGATGTAATTTGAAATGGAGCACAATCGCTAATGAGCTAGGCAGTTCAGGAAACCTGTAGTGCTAGAAATAAAACAGAGATTTGTGTTTTTTCGAGATGGTTGAAAACCGAATTGGTGGCAGGGCGGAGGCCCGATCACAGAGAGACACAAGTGACAGGGTGAGGAGAAGCAGACTCCACCCAGGTAGTACTCTGTCCCGGGATTCTTGGCACCGATATCCATAACTTTACATTTCTTGGCATTGAAGCTAAGCTGCCAGATCCTGGACCACCTCCCCAGCTTTTCCAGATCATCCTGTAGCTCCTGTATCCATTAAGCTGTGTCCACTCCGGTGTCATCTGCGAATCGGCACATTTTGCCCTTAATGCCATCCCTAATGTCACTGATGAAGAGATTGAACAACACCGGCCCCAGCATTAATGCCTCATGTTGGAAAAAATCTGCAAGGTATCGGATAATTTTTATTAGCAAAAACATTATTTTTTTTATGCACCAACAGTATTTAAACAAAAATAAAACAATGATAAAGCATTTATCATGATATGTGCTTTAATTTACCACCAAAGTAACAATGCTGTGCAAATTATTAATGCTAGGATGCCAAACTTGTACTAACATTCCAAAAGGTGCGGAAAATGTGTGTATTGTTTTATGTAGAAAGCCATACAAAGTCCATGTCATGTACATAAAACTTTTGTGTTAGACGTAGAATGTGATAGAAATATAGTAATATGGCTTAGGTCAAAAATGTATTTATTTAAAATGTGGTAACTGAGTGAGTACACTGGGTCACACAACCCCTTTATAGACATGCCCCAGACTTGAATTACAAAAACAGGACATTTTGTTGTACAGTACAATAAAACTTCATTAGTAACATTAACTGTCCATAATATACAATATACCGTACCTATTATCCTATTGAGAAAAATATAACGTTGTAAAAGAGTTTCAAAAATGTTTAAATAAAAAGGAAAAGAAAAAACAGTTATGAAGCCTGCATTACACAATTAATAATGCAATATTCAAGTCTGTGAGCAGTGGCCACTGACTGCATTAAACAAGTACTGCTTGTAGAGTACCTTGAACTGTGTCAGCATTCTAGCTCACTTGATTTCTATTGGTATAGTGTTTTAGGTTTTAGATATAATAAAGACAAAAGATGTTTGGCCCACTGTGGTCCTGAACTGGGGAATACCAACATCAATGCATCAGAGGATTAGACTTTTCTCACTATTTTGTGTTGGCCAAAGGTCACTCTACCTCTTTCTTAAGCAAGTTGTAGGCCATTACCCCCAAGCTAAGAACATTTTTCTTCTTCAAGGGTAACCATTTCAATTTTTCATATAGAACACAGTGGTGTTCAAGTTTCTTTGCCCTTACTGGGACACTGTTCACCTTTTTTGCGCCATTTTATTTCTAGTTGAAAACCCACATTTTATGATTGGTCACCTTCTCTAAAATTAACGTATGTAGTTGTCTTAGCAAAACTTAACATTATACCCAACCTTGTTTTGTTTTTAGATTATTGATCCACTCTTACTGCATACTTCCTGAACATTAGGAACACCCGCAAACAGTGCGGTTACTCATGATCCAATAGTTCCCTTTCCTCCCAAATTATCATCTATGGAGGAAATGCAAAAAGGAAAAACAATGCTACATGTTAAGGCTAAGTATCAAACATTTATTTATAAATTAGACACACTGGTCCCAGTGTGAAGAGTAACGCCAGGCCATACTGCTCCTACGTATAGCCTGGCAATAAGGCTTTGTCAGGGGGTGGAGTCAGTGTGTACAATGCAACATCTATATCCCACAGATAGCACTGTGATTGGACAGTTCATTTGAATGAATGAAGGTGCTCAATAGAGTTGATTGTACCAAAGTGCAATACATAACAATATATAGTGTGCAAAGGTGCATACATTTAAACCACTTGTAATAAAAAAATATTTTTACATGCTTTACAAACAAGTACAAATCTTTCCAACACTTGCAGTGGAGCAATTTTCCAAAGATGTTGCATTCATACTAGGAATATGTCTATTTCAAAGATGTTTATACTTCATTGCTGATTCATAGAATGTGACAGCTGATAAGGGATGCTGGGCCCACCCAGTCTGCCCAATCGTGTGTTTTTTTAAATTATTATTGTTATTATTTGTAGTACTATTATTATTATTATACCCTCTACCCTACCTTTACATTCCCTTGTGCCTATCCCAGGCATTTTTAAATCCATTTATGGTTTCTGCCCTCACTACCTGTTCTGGAAGGCTATTCCAGGTATCCACCACCCTTTCTGTGAAAAAGTACTTCCTCACTTCCCTCCTGAATTTACTTCCCTCCACTTTCATATTATGCCACCTTGTTTTAGAGCACCTTTTCCTCTAAAAATACTCTACTTCTGTACCTTTTTAACCCCGGTAAGGTATTTAAAGGTTTCTATCAAATCCCCTCCCCTCCTCCAGGGTGTACATATTTAGCATCTTAAGTCTTTGTTCATAGGGTTTTTGATGCAGACTCTGCACCATTTTGGTAGCCCTCCTCTGGACCGCCTCTACTCTATGCCTTTTCGGAGTTGTGTTCTCCAAATCTGTATACAGTACTCAAGGTGGGGTCTTACAAGCGATTTATATAGGGGCAGAATCCTTTCTCACTTCCTGCTGGAGATTCCCCTACCTATGCATCCCAGCATCCCACTAGCTTTCCTGATTGCTTCATCACACTGCCTAGCCACTTTTAGGTCACCCGATATGATCACCCACAGGTCTCTTTCCTGCTTGGTCTTTGTCAGTATCACTCCGCTCATCTTGTACTCCGCTCCCAGGTTCCTATGAAGTAGATGCATTATTCTGCACTTTTTTGCATTAAACCCCATCTGTCATACCTTTGACCACTCTTCCAGTCTATTTAAATCCCTGTACATTCTATCACCCCAGTGTGTTCACTCTGTTACAGATCTTGGTGTCATCTGCAGAGACAGACCTTCCCTTCCAGTTCTTCCACTATGTCGCTTATAAAGATATTGAAGAGGACCGTTCCCAACACTTATCCTGAGGAACCCCACTGGTCACCCTCACTTCCTTTAAAGAGCAACTTTCTTCCTCTTTTTCAAACTTTTCCCCAAGAAGCAAGACAAACCCTTCCCTGTGCAGAAGTCATATGCTGCACATATTTTTTAGTTGATAGTAGCTCTCTATTTAGAAAGCGAAGGATCATATTTGGCTCCGTGAGCAAGCCTTCGCTGATCCTTCCACCTCTGGTGTTTCACGATGCACGGTCCACGAGTTCGCTGTGCCATCGTTTTTGATACCACGGCATGACAGCATGAGCGGCAGTTATACGAGCATGGGTTCAGCTGCAAGTGCGGCTCTTGGTGATTTAATGCTTGAAACCATGGTCACCGCTAACCAACTTGTTAGCTGTTAGGTGACTCATGGTTTGTTTCCAACAGCCAACTAAACTACCAAAATTTTACTTTGAAAAACAGCCCCATTCATGTCTATGGAGCGCTCCTCCACGCTATCCATACAGTGACATCACAAAATGATGTAGCGCAGAAACGGATCGGGGCGGACCGTGGACTGAAGTGGTACAAGGAAGTAGAAGGGATCAGCGCAGCTCAGCTCTACAGAGCTAAAATACTATCCCTTCCTTTCCTAAATTGGGGCTACTATAAAAAAAAAAAAAAAAAGGTGTGCAGCATATGACTTCTGCACAGGGAAGGGTTTGTCTTGCTTCTTGGGCCAGGGACCAGGTTAGTTGCTCTTTCAGCACACTCTATTTACCACTACCCTCTATGTCCTATCCGCCAACCAGTTTCTTATCCAGGTTGCCACCTTATTATCTATCCCCAGGCTACCCAACTTGCCCACCAGTCTCATGTGTGGAACAGTGTCAAAAGATTTGCCAAAATCATGGTAAGACTTGATCTACCACACCTCCCTGATCTAGCTCCTTGGTAACCCAGTCAAAGAAGTCTATCAGATTTGTTTGGCATGACCTTCCCTCTGTGAAAACAGTTCCATACAGGTGCTGCGAATTCCAAACGGATAGAGCTACTGCTAGGGCAACTAGCCCAAACTCACACAAGTTCCAAAAAGCAGCGCTCACTACACCAACAAAAGCAGACTGCCCAAACCACTTTTAAAGCAATGTTGTGACGCCTGATGAAGATTCATTTTTGGAGTTGAAGAGCCGGGCAGAGGTTTGAGCTTAGGATGAGCAGACTGTAACCAGCATGCTTTGAGGCACTGTCCTCTTTTGTGAATAAACACAGCACTGCTTTTGTAGGAGTAGTGAGTGCTGCTTTTTGGAACTCCTCTGCGAAACCAAGCTACCCTGGGTCCTGCAATCTGCTGGATACAAGATATTCCCCTATCCTTTCCTTCAGTGTTTCCACCAACTTACAGACCACCAATATCAGGCTAACTGGCCTATAATTGATTGCCTCTTCCTTGCTACCACTTTTGTGAAGTGGGACATTTGCCCTTCTCCAATCCACTGAGACCACACCAGTCTCCAGTGATCTGTTAAAAAGGTCTATCAGAGGTGCAGCCAGTACCTAAGTTCCCTTGTATCCTTGGATGTACTCCATCCAGCCCCACAGCATTGTCTACTTTCAGGTTATCAAATGCTGTCTGGGCTCTCCCCACTGAAAATGGCCTACTGTCTATTTCTGTCACCTCTAAGAGTCTGGTGCCTCTGTGGTCCTCCCCAAACCTCTTCTATTATGAAAACTGAGCAGAAGTACTTGTCGTCTTAATGATGTCATGTTGGTCATCTTAATGAAACATCTCCTATTTAAACTGTTTTTTTATTGTTTCAAATTGCATCTTTTTTCATCTGTATTCTATGAGGCTCTAAAAAGACAACCATCAGTAACTGAAAAAACTGCAACTGTGGAATTAATCGGTGGATGAACTGCAAAAGAGAGAGTTACTGATCCAACTTGTTATGCTCATATTTGACAATTAATAAGACTGGTTGAGCATAATACAAAGATTCCTACCATAAGTCAAGGGCAACTGTTTGTTGTAATAAAGTACAGTTACGTAAGAACTTACCATAACGGTAGATCTTCGAGAGAGGCTCTTGCAGTAGGTAATTACAAATAGGACTGAATCCGGCAGGCGTCAGGACCCCATGGAAAGATTTCTAGCTAGCAGTCTCAGACGGGGGACCGCCCCCACGTCAGGCGACATCAGTATAAAGAGGCGGTCCCCCACGCCCGCCTTCCAGTTCTTTTCCTGCCAAAGGCCAAAAGGCAAGACGAGAGAGAAGGATGTTTTCCATTGGAAAAGGAGCTGAAAAGCTTAGGGGATGGAAGGTGGAAGAGTATTTCAGAAGAGCTCGAAGATCTACTGTTACGTAAGTTCTTACGTAACTGTACTATCTTATTTCGAGAGGGCTCTTGCAGTAGGTAATTACAAATAGGACTGAGTCCCAAACAGTCTGAAACAGGCAAAATCAAACAGGAGGAGGAAAACTACCCAAAAGTAGACCCTCTGGCTGTGAAGGTCTTAGGAAAGAAGACCTTGCAGAACAGCCAACCTGAAGCCCACTCTAAGGTGAGAGGCAATGTCCAAACTGTAGTGTTTCATAAAGGTATGGACAGAAGTTCAAGTAGTGGTTGCACAGATGTCTGCCGCTGACACATTCTTGAAATGAGCAGTGGAGGCAGCGACCCCACTGGTGGAGTGGCATCTGACTTGACCCGGCAGGGTCTTGTTGTACTTGTCATAACAGAAAGTGATACAATGAGCCAACCATTTCGATAGGCATTGCTTAGAAACAGCATTGCCTTCTCTTTTATGAGCAAAAGAGACAAACAGTTGATCAGTCTTTCTGAGATCCTTCGTCCTGGTGGTGTAGTATCTCAGAATTCGGTGAACATCCAAAGTATGCAAGAGGTTCTCCCCTTGATTGGAGTGCTGCATAAAGAAAGCAGGCAACTCTATGGATTGATTCAATGTAGATTCCGCTACCACCTTGGGGAGAAACTTAGGGTTGGTACGCAGAGCCACACATTCCTTGTGAAAAATCAAATACGGGATTTTGCACATCAGGGTCTGGAGCTCGGAAATCCTTCGAGCAGAAGTAATGGCCACAAGGAACAGAGTCTTCCATGAAAGGAACTTTAGGTCTGCTGAGGCTGCCAGCTCGAAAGGAGGCAGAGTAAGCTTCTCAAGGATAAAATTCAAATCCCAAGGAGGGGCAGGAACACGAATTGGGGGTCTCAAGTGGAAGACCCCTCTAAGAAAAGTCTTGGAGACTTCCAGTTGCGTAAAAGTCCTGTCCCCAAAAGGAACATGGTAAGTCGAGATGGCCGCCATGTGAACCTTCTTAGAGGAATGACTGAGACCAAGATCAAAGAGGTGTCGCAAGTAATCCAAAAGCCACCGAACAGAGCACGAGAAAGGCTTGAAATCTTTGGAAGCGGCCCAAATACAGAACCGTTTCCATTTCATGGCATAGGTAGATCTAGTGGAGGGCTTCCTGGCCTCCACCAGAATCTCAGCCACCAGTGGGAAAACCCCGAATCGGGCTTGAGCCATGTCTGCAGGAGCCACGCGTGCAACTGAAGGGACTTGAGGCCTGGATGGACCAGGGTCCCCTGATCCTGGGTCAGCAAAAGTTGTGACAGAGGAAGAGGAAGAGGAGATTCCTCTGAATAGTGTTGCAGAAGAGAGAAGCAAACTTGCTTGGGCCAGAAAGGAGCGATGAGAATCATGCAAGCTCCTTCCAAGCGGAGTTTCTGTAAGACCCTCAGAATCAGGGGGATCGGGGGGAAGGCATAGAAGAAGCTTCCCTTCCAGTCTAGAGACAGAGCGTCTCTCCAAAAAATGCTGAGCCCTGGAGTGACCGAGCAGAAGGTGGGAAGTTTTGCGTTGTAGGAGACGCAAATAGGTCTACCTGTGGTGTTCCCCAGCGTAGGAAGATATCGTCTGCCACCCCTTGATCTAGTTCCCACTTGTGAGCATGAGCAGACAACCGGCTGAGGCGGTCTGCCAACGTGAATGGCGGTGAGGTGAAGGTTATGCTGCACTGCCCAATCCCAAACCCGCATCGCCTCCCTGAAAAGATGGTAGGAATGAGTTCCTCCCTGTTTGTTGATGTACCAGGCAACGCACATGTTGTCCGTCTGGACAGCCAGATGTCCGGGAAGCAGATAAAGATGCAGAGCCTGAAGAGCATAAGGCATGGCCCGAAGCTCGAGCACATTGATGTGGAGAGATTTTTTGAGCTTGGACCAGGAGCCCTGGGTCCTGTGAGGCCCGAGATGGGCTCCCCAACCTTCGCCCGAGGCATCTGTAGTCAGCATCTGGGAGGGAGGAGAAAGGCAAAAGGGAACTCCCCGGCAAAGTTTCTCCTGAACCATCCACCATTGCAAGTCCCGAGCCATAGGACTGGAGACCAAAACTAGTTGATCTAGGTCATCCACTAGCTGATCCCACTGAGAGCGAAGCGTCCACTGAGAGATTCTCATGTGGAGCTGAGCATGAGGGACTGTCGGAACAGCAGCCGCCATGAGCCCGAGGAGGTGGCGAAGGACTGACCTGGCGCTGACCTGCCTGCGGCTGGACAACAGGCTGACTTGAGTCTGGAGTGAGGACGCCCTGTCCAGTGGCAGGAATGCCATGCCAGAGGTCGTGTCCAGGATCGCCCCAAAAAAATGGAGCCTCTGCGACAGGATCCGTTGGGACTTGGCCTGGTTGACGGTAACCTCCAGGCAGGTAAACACCTGCAGGGTAAGGAAAAGGAAGCGTAGGAGTTCCTCCCTGGATGAGGCCATCAGGAGCCAGTCATCCAGGTACGGGAAAACCTGCACTCCCTGGGTATGCAGGTAGGCCGCTACCACCGAAAGGCATTTGGTAAACACTCAGGGTGCCGAGGAAAGACCAAATGGGAGGGCCTTGAACTGGTAGTGGTCCCTCTGGAACGCAAAATGCAGGTATTTGCGGTGGGAGGGGCGAACAGGGATATGCAAGAGCATCCTGCATGTCCAGCCAGACAGCCACTGTCCCGCCGAAGAAGGGCAGAAGACTCGCAGAGAGAGCATCCTGAACCTTTTGTACTCCTTAACAAGTTCAGGAAGCTGAGGTTGAGAATTGGCCTCACCTCTCCTGACTTCTTCGGGACCAGGAAGAAATGGAAGTAGTAACCGGTCCCCCAAAGAAGGGGAGGAACGGGCTCTATCGCCTCCTTCAGAAGAAGAGAGGATATTTCTTCCTGAACCAGAAGATGATGTTCTGGGGAGTAAGACAACCTGGGGTTGGGGGGGTTTCGAGGAGGTTAACAAAGTAACTCTATTGAGTGTCCTTCTGTGATCAGCTGGAGCACCCAAGTGTCTGAAGTGATCGTCTCCCAAGCCGGTAGATGGAGGGAGACTCTCCCTCCTACCGGTTCCTCTGGAAGGCCCAGAGACTGTGGGAGAGGAAAGGAGTCAGGAGGTGTGAGGCAGCATTGCGGCTGAAGCCCCCACTGCTTTTTTGGATGGGGGGGGTGGACGGGGGCTTGGCAGCCGGAGGGGCCCAATGTTTGTTGGCCCGCTTTCCCTGAGGTTTCGCCTTTTGCCGAGAATGCCTGTAAAAGGGATGACGTTCAGTCTGAGGGGGTCTGTACATGGAGTCAACCGACTTAAGTGCAGTACCCTTCCCCTGCAGATCGGTAATGATGTTCTTGACATCGCCACCGAACAGCACTGAACCCCTGAAGGGCACGTCCTGGATAGCAGACTGCACCTCCGGGATCAAACCTGACACCCGGAGCCAGGCACGATGCTGCAAACCCACAGCGAAAGCCGAGGTCCGAACAGCAGCGTCCACTGCGTCGTACGTGGCACGAAGGATATGCCGACTGGCCGAACGCGCAGACCGCACTAGATCCACCACTTCCTGCTTCATCTGAGACTCAGGAAGGGAGTCCAATTTAGCCTCCACCTCGCTAAGGATCACCTTCTGGTAATCCCCCATATGACCAAAGTAATTCAGGGCCCTAATACCCAGAGTGGAAGAAGCGTAGACCTTCTTCCCATACTGGTCCAGAAGGCAGGATTCCTTGTCAGGTGATGACAAGCTCAAGTGCTTTGGGTTAGCTGTCCGGCCGTGAGTGGCGCTAATTACGACCGAATCTACTCGAGGGTGTGAATTTAAAGAGTCAACACCCTCTGGAGCTTGATAAAGCCTGTCTGACTTCCTAGGAAGGTGGGCTAATGCCGAAGGCTGCTTCCAAATGGTGGAAACAAGGTCGGCATGAGGCTCAATCCAGGGTGGCACCAGGGTAGGAGTGGTCTCGGGCAGATCCAGGTGTGCGGTGAGTTTCTTACACTGTGGATCCGGCTCCAAGCAATGCCACTGATGAACTACCTGGATTTTGTGCAGCAACTCCGTAAAACAAGGATCCTCTGGAGGAGACTTCGGAGGAGTCCTTGGCCTGGGCTTGTCCGGAGTCCGTGGCTCGTCGTCTGGGTCTGAACGACCATCGGAATCATCTGAAGTCTCAGAGGATGATGAACAGGAAGACTCCTCCTCCTCCCGGCGTGGGGGAGGAACAGACCCCTTGGGAAGCCCTCGGGGAAGTGTATCCTGCCTTGCCCTGGAACCAGAGGGCTCGCCTCTGGTATCCGGAGGTGGGGAGGGGGTCTCTCGTCTCCGATGTACGGGGTCCGAAACTGGGACCGGTGTTGGAAGACAGCTCTCTACCTCCCTGGTGAGCTGAGCTTTGGCCTCAGCCCACCAGGAAGCCAGAGTCTCCTTCAAGTCCACTGGCAGCTGAGGGAGCAGTGGAGGAGAAGGAGGAGGGGGATACAGATACTGAGGGTATCCGTAAGGTGCATATCCGTACCCCGACAGCGGGAAGCCCGGTGTCGGGTACTGGGGCACTGTGTACTGTGGCATCGGGTAAGCCGACGTTGGGTACTGGGGTGACGGATACTGCGGGCCTGGGTATGACGGTGTCGAATAGGATGGGTTCAGATACCCAGGCACTGGGGATCTCTAGAAGTAGAAGGCCCCAGAAATGGCCCAGTGGGCGGGCCCGGAACGGGAGGCTAGGCGGGTGGCAGGCCCAGCACAGGGGCAGCGTCTGGCAATAGGATATTGTCGGGTAAGCCGGCGTCCGAGGATCCGGCGTCAGGTCATCCGGCCCAGCGGGAGGGAGACCCGACGGCAGTGTACCCACGTCCTCCGTGTCGCCCGAGGAAGAAGGGTTACCATCCCCGGGATCCGGCAGAGGAGACGCTGGCGCTGGCGCTTTGGAGTGCAATGAATGTTGCGGCGAGCTCGAATGATGGATAGGCCCGAAGGGTCCGTCGTCGGGTCTAGCGCCGAGTGGACGCCGGAGAGCCGGCGTCCATCTTATCGACGGATCTGGGCGGACGCCGGAGGACCCAGCACGCAACGAGGCCGCAGCGAGGGACAGCCTGAGGCGCTTTGAGGCCGTGGCGCTGCCCGAGAGGGTCGGGCGCCTTAGCGCCTCACTCGGCGGGCGTCGGAGGAGCCGACTTCCAACTTATCGGGGCCGCCCGAACCAGAAGACCGCACCACAGCAACCTTACTGGGAGCAGCTGCCTCCTTAGACCTGGAGGATCCCGAGGGGTCCAAGCGCGAGCCCGACAGGAGGGCTGATGCCATCTTGGAAGCCTCCAAAACAGCTGCCACGGAGCTGCCTCCCCCGCATTACCTGCAGCACCGCAACCCCAGCCGAGTCCGCGGTGACCGATGAGGCATCCCGGTCCTGGTGCTTCTTCTTGTGGTGGCCCTCCAGGGAAGTTGAAGCCCGCCTAAGTTGTTTTAGTTCCTTTTCCATGGAGGTCATTTTTATTTAAGAATGTGGGCTTCCAGAGACTGCTGCCTCCACTTACAGGTGGTCGCCTTAAACTGCTGGCAAAGCTGGCACTTCTCGATGATCGGGGCCTAGACAAAACAGGCACTGGGAATGTCCGTCCTTATGCGGGAGCTGGGTGCCACCAGTATCGCACTTGTTTTTGTGCTCGAAGGGAGTCAGGGACGATATACACGGCAGCTGTAGGTAAAGCTGACGAACATCAGGAAAAAAGTAGAAGGTGGGTGGTAAAAATACAGACAGTTGCAATTCTAACTAGTAATTCAGACCTTTAGGCTGAATTTACTGCAAACCACTCACACAATGGGATGCTCATGCAATGGAACGCTCACGTAATGGCACTGTTT
Source organism: Neoceratodus forsteri (assembly GCA_016271365.2). Taxonomy (NCBI): domain Eukaryota; kingdom Metazoa; phylum Chordata; order Ceratodontiformes; family Ceratodontidae; genus Neoceratodus; species Neoceratodus forsteri. The sequence continues at coordinate 246,128,764 of CM028134.1, forward strand.
TTTTAAGCCTTTTCCTTCCTCCACCAGACCCAAGTGGTCACCCAGTCTCCTCACTCTCCTGGCTTGCCTGCCTTCTGGTTTCTCCAATTGGTCCTCCACTGATTCTCTTCCTTGCTTTGCCATACACTAAGTCCCCTCCATGCTCAAGATTGCTCCTGTTCTGCCTCCCCTGTTGGAGAAGTGCACATATGGAAACAGGAAAAAAAAAAAAAAAAAAGAACATCAGAGGAACCAGAATGCAGGCAAGCCGATCAGGTGAGGAGCATAAGCATCCAGCTGCGTGAGTACAACAGAGCATGTGTGTGGCATCTGACTAGGGGAAATCTGTAGATGTCCACAGGAAAACTGCAGGACAGTAGGAAGAAACAATTACTCACCACAGTAAAGTTGTTTCTCCTCAGGGATCCTTCATTGTGATTTATAAGCATCATCTTCCTGGCAGGGAGTTATGCTCCAGAGATAGCACCTTATACTAATTACAGAATTGTTTTGATACAGGGAGCTGTAACAACTAAACTAGCTAACTGGCTACTACAATTATTTTTTTAATTTCCTTTAGATACTTTGGTGAATTGCTCTTTTTTATAAATAAAGAGACTTGAGTTGAGAAATTTGGAAAAACTCCAACAGACAAAATGTAAGAAAATATTTAACTGACCATATTTTACAACTGTTAAGGAACTGCAATAGTAAAGCTCAAGCAACCACAATGTAAGAACTGAGTTTTGTGTGAACCTATTTTCGGGATCTGGAAGAGGAGGCAGGGTCCGGGATTGTAAATCACAGTGAGGGGTTCCCGAGAAGAAACAACATTACTATGGTAAGTAATTTTTTTCTTCTAACAGCAGGAACAACAATAACAGCAACTTTACAACAAGCAGAGTCTTTAGCAGTACCTTGGGAGGCTGGGTCCAGAACCTACTTAGGAAAAAGGTTCTGCAAGGAATCAGTTCCAAAGCTGGCATCCCTCCTGGACTGTATGTCTAGGCAATAGTGCTTTGTGAAGGTGTGCACTGTTTTCTGGGTAGTAGCTTTACAAATGTCCAGTAATGGGATGCCCCTTGTTGATGCCACAGAGGCAGAGGTACCCTTATGCAATGTGCCCTTAGGCTGCAGATAGATAATTCTCCCAGTTTTTTCACAACAGAATTGTATGCAGGAGACTATCCAAAAAGAGACAGTCCTCTTGGTTGCTGGTTTACCTTTGCCTGCCTCACCATAGGTAACAAAAAAGCTATGTACCCTGGGACCTAACTTTCTTTGTCCAGTCCAGTTAATGGCCAAGTGCCTGCGTTACATCCAGACAATGCAGCTTCTGCTTACCTGGTCTGGAATGCTCAGGGTAGAGTACAGGGAGGGGAACTGACTGGTGCAGGTGAAAGTCTGTCACCACCTTAGGTAGAAGTTTCCTGTTAGTCCTAAAGGGTACCTTTTCCATGTGGAAGATAATGCAGCTTGGCTCTAAGCAGAAGGCTTGCAGTTCACTGAACCTCCTAGCAGAAATCATGGCAATCAAGAAAACGGTTTTCCATGTGACATATTTTAGATCAGCAGTAGCCATAGGCTCAAAGGGGGGCCTCCATCAGCGGTTCCACCATGCCGCATCAACAGGAATCCTGTCAAATACCATTACAGCAATGGCACAATGCTGATAGTCGGCACTGTGCCGTCCAGGAACACAAGTGTTTAAGCCCCCCGCATTCCCCACACTAAAAATGACCAACTCTGAGTTGGAGTTGTTTCAGGAAGGGGGCAAACTCCCCAGAGACAGCGGCATCGGTAACACAGTGGGGACCAGTACAGCGAACAGCCGATTCTGTTGCTGTACTGATCTTCGCTGTCTTACCATAGCTGTAGCAACGGTATACATCCATCAGCAGGGAAAGGCAATGTTTAGGCCCCAGGGAGGGACTGGGTCCCTCACAGCGGGGTATAGGTTGTTGAGGTCTTTGAAGAACCTTTTAAAACAGGCTGAGACCCCAAGGACTTACCCTTGCTTGCTGATGTGTAGGCTGACACTATCGCTAAATGCACCCTTTAGGATTAATGACCTCAGGCCTAAGGACTGTAAGTGTACCAAGTAGTCTAGAACTGTAGGCAACCCTGCTTGCACTGGGATTATCTTTCTGGAAGCATACCAGTATGAGCAGTTATTCCGCATAGAGGAGTATGCTCTCCTGGTTGCTGGCTTCCTGGGAAACCTTAAGCACCCTCAGGACCTCCTCTGAGATAGTCAAACCATAAAACTCTAGTTCTGCAGGAGCTATGCCCTCAGATGTAATGTCCTTGGGTCTGGAAATGTTACCCTGCCCTGAGACATGATCAGTAGGTTGTATCTTAGTGGCAATCTGATTGGATTCTTGCTGGACAAGGCCAAGAGCACTGAGTGCCAGGCCTGCATGGCCCAGTCTGGGACTATTAGGATCATAGTTGGTGACTCCCTCCTGAGCTTTATGAGCACTATCTGTATGAGTGGGAATGGTGGGAAGGCATATAGGAATTTCCCCTGTCCAATCCAGGGCTAGGGTGTCCTCTGGGACTGTGACCTTTGCTGGCAGCCTGCAACAAAAATATGGGAGCTGACTGTACTCCCAAGAGGCAAACAGGTCTATCTCTGGAGTGCCCCATCTTCTGAAAACTGTGGCAATCACTTGCTGGTTCAGGGTCCAGTTGTGGGTTCTCTGGCTGATTCTGCTTAGGAAGTCTGCCAAGACATTGCATTCCAACAATCGACTTATACATTTATTTTGCCTAATTTGTATCTATTTTTGAGTCCGATTTTTGATGCTGACAGTGAAAACTAAAAGCACAGTAGTCAAGCAAATTTCAAGGTCTTTACACAGTATCTAAAGTGATCTCTCAATAAGGGGAAGCTACTTCATGATGGATGCAAAGTCTCTTCCATCAACATAATACTCTGTTACTATGAAACCATGAGTGAATTATTTAGTTAACACTGGCCACACTCCATCTTCAGATAACTCACACCTATGGTGTAGCCTTGCTAATACCAGAAAAAGTTGCAGCGCTGGTGCACTGAGATAAATAAGAAATTATATTTAATTACAGATGTGCTACGTGGTGAGAATGTTTCTAATAAAAAATATTAACACGGGAAGTGACTGGAGTTGAGGACTTGTTTGCTTTGGAGTAAATCATTAAATTTGCATTAATTAAATAGGGTTGGGTTACAAGGAATAACACTTTCCGCTGGGGGGGGGGTTCTGAGGAGCGGGAGGAAGACTAGGATCTAGGACACTGGGAGCTACACACACCTAGTACGCTACCAGTGCTATGTCATGTACATTATCCTGCCTACTGTGGGCAGGGTGGATACATCTGCAGATACTGCAGTCTGGCAGACATTCCCACGAGGTACACTGCCAGGCTCGCGTGACAGATGAAGGTACCATATTGGTGCAGGAAAGTTAGAATGAAACTGAGGATGAAAGTTTGGTCCCTGGAGTCTGAGGAACAAAGTGGCAGAATTGCAGTCATTGTTGGCTGAGGGAGAGGTGGTCATAACGGCCATCACAGAGGCTTGGGCCACACAAAACAATAAATTTTCCAACCAAAAAACAGAAAAATAGACCATAATAATTTCCCATGGTACTATTCCCACCTTCATAAAATGAGAAAAATTAAAGAGCCCTTGACGATATTTGTATGTGTCTGCTGATTCTAATTTCTTACACTGTCTTTATGCCATTAAGGAATGATTTCTGATAACACTGATTGTCATTTATAATAATTACAGGTCCTTGATGTTCCCGCCATTTTGAACAGCTGATGGGCTAAAAGGCTGGTGATGTCATAGGTAGTTTTGTATCCATTTTTTGACAACACTGTAGAGCGGCTTTAGCAGTGCTGCCATTCTCCATTACAGTCTCAGTTCTGTAATCTTAGATGTTTTATGCTGGTTTGCCATTTTATGTTCATATAACAATGGTCACTGTATATAGAGAAAGTGAATGTATAAAGGCATATTGTTTTTCTATAGAAAGTGTGTTATTTTGATACAGAAATAATCCTGTGCTGTTGAAAACACATTTTGCTTACTTGTATGCTGCTTCACGCGGCTGCCATGTTTATGTGAATTTTAACATGTTTCACTTTCTGGGACTGTGTGAACAGTAATCTTGCAATTTAATACTGTAACTGTGTGACTACACAAATGAGGGTCATCATCCTGGAGATATGATGTGGGAACTTGATTTTGCTACTGTCAGAAAACAGCAGCAAGCAGGCTATTCTATTCACAGGTGCACTTTTTTAAATTTGCTTGCAGAGTGCATCAGAGGTTGTGTGACACTCTTGTCAGTCTCTCACTGTTCCCCAGTACTGGATGCTCTTTAGTAATTTCTCAGTAATTCACTGAGTGAAACTATTACTGGCAGTCTTGTAAATGTCAGTTTTACTGTCCGTCACTATCGCACACCATTATGTCAAAGTCAGTACACATTTCTGAAAATCCGAATAGCACATATGAATACAAACTGACTTGCATAATATACACGTAACCCAAAGCAAGTATGATAATTTGTGGCTGAAACCAGTAATATTAGTAAAGAACAGACGGGTCGATGAGGGAGGTGACGGTTGACATAGAAGAAGTTAAGTCTGCCACAACTACACAGGTGTGCTTACTGAGGTAAAGAAGAATGACAGAGAGTAATTGGGACATTAGTCTGTGCCACAGAACCCATACTAAATACATCGTGTTTTGCAATACATGTATGATGCGAGCAGCACAGAGAATATGATCAGTCAGACAAAGCTGAAAGCTGAAATAAAAACAACAAGCTACTCTCTCGCAAGCATATTTCAAAGGCCTGTGATTTCCAGTATCAGTTAAGAAATAATGTTCATATACACACTACAGTCTTACTTTTTTTTTTTTTGAAAGTAGGAGACCGTCAAAAAGGAACACACAAAATAAATCTGATATCTCTCTCTCACTCGCTCACATGACTGCTCTCTTACATGGTAAGGAAAACATGAAAACCATAATTTCACCACAGAATTCAAGAAAAAAGAAATGATTCATGTAAGGAGGACTTCAAAACCCTTATACTGTACCACTCTAAATTCTGAAGTCTGTCCTCATTGGCACCAGCGAATTTGTCTTGTTCAGCATCTGCCTCTTCCCTGTCACATTCCTCACTTGCGTCAGTAAGGACAGGTTCAAAATGACAGGGCAAAATAAGGTGTACATTATCAGCTATAACTGCCTGACCATTGTCATCATTTCATTCATCAACATCCCGATCATGAATGTTGTGAGAGCTGTTACTGTCTGTTAGTGCTACAATCTCCATTTTCTGGCTCCAGTGCACTAAACTTGGCAGCACGGCTCAGGACAAACTACAAATAAAGTGATTGCTGTACTTACGCTGGCTATACTGATTCAGGTGGGAGTTTGGTCAGAGACCTGAGCTGGGCTACTTACTGATGTAAAAAAAAAAAAAGGCACCTCACATTCCTAATCCAACTGATCAAGTCTGCAATAAATACAGGGTTAATACATGTTACGAACATACGAAGAAGCCAGCAGAAGAAGAACGCCATTTGGTCTATCAAGTCTGCTCACGTTGCAGGGTCCACAGCTTGAGCTACTGTCCCTGCCCCCCTCCCCACTCCTCCCATCCTCCCTACCCATGACCCTTACCTTCCCCTATACCTGTCCCAGCCTCTCTTAAAGCTGCCCACTGTCTTCAATGAGATTACCTCTTCTGGCAGCGCATTCCAAGTGTCCACCACCATCTCTGTGAAGAAGTACTTCCTGACCTCTCTCCTAAACTTCCCATCCTCCAGCTTAAGACTGTGCTCCCTCATGCTATGGTTGCCACTCAACTTAAAGAGACAATCTTTATCAACCCTATTTATCCCTTTCAAGTACTTGAAGGTCCAAATCATGTCCCCTATCTCTCTCTCCTGTCTTCCAGGGAGTACGTGTTCAGTGTCCTCAACCTCTCCTCGTATGCCTTACCCTGCTGACCAGCTATCATCTTTGTAGCCCTCCTCTGGACCTTCTCCAGCAGGTTAATGCCCTTTTTGAGGAGTAGGCACCAGTACTGAACTCCATACTCTAGATGTGGCCTTACCAGTGACCTGTACAAGGGCGGTATAACCTCCTCGCTCCTACTACTGATCCCCCTAGATATGCACCCCAGCATCTTATTTGCCTTTGCTGCTGCTTTCTTGCGTTGCATGGAGTGCTTCAGGTCACTAGTGATTATCACTCCCAGGACCTTTTCCTCCTCTGATGCAGATACTCAGACTCCACCCAAGTAGTACTCTGTCCTAGGATTCTTGGCTCCAATATGCATAACTTTGCATTTCTTGACATAGAAGCCAAGCTGCCAGATCCTGGACCACCTCCCTAGCTTTTCCAGATCTTCTTGTAGGTCCTGTATCCCTTCAGCTGTGTCCACTCTCCAACAGAGCTTGGTGTCATCCACGAATAGGCACATTTTTCTCTTAATGCCATCTCCAGTGTCACTGATGAAGGCACTGAACAACACCAAGCCCTGCAGGACTCCACTGGTTACCTGTCTTGTGCCAGATAACTCTCCCCCCACAACCACCCTCTGGGTTCTGTCCTTCACCCAGTTTTCCACCCATCTGGCCATCTTTTCCCCAACCCCGAGATCCACCAACTTCCTGATCAATATTTTGCTATGTTAAATAGTAAAGGTGTTAGAAATTATGTCAGGGGCTCTTTAAGGGGATAATATTTGAAAAAAAGCTAAAAAAGCAAACTGTGTCCAAGAATGGAATAGATATAAGAAAATCGAAAATAATTTTACTAAGGAGGTGAGAAAAGCTAAGCAAGATTTCTTTAAAAATAATATAGCATATAATACGAAAACTGATCATAGGGAATTCTGGAAAGTTTTAAAAAGACTGCAAGGTCACCAAAAGGTAGATTGCCCAAGTCACTTTGACATGAATGGGGAAGAGGATGCCCTGAATGAATCCGTTGCAAGAAAATTTATATTTTATCAAACTGGGAATGGAGACCTTGAGACAAAATGATACTCAACTAAATGTAGAACAATTTTCTGATACACCGGAATATAATAAAATATTTAGATTTAAACAGGTTACGAAAACACAAGTCTGTAATGAGATTTTACAAATTAATACAAAAAAGGCAGGTGGTTTGTATGGTATCCCTGCCTTGTTATTAAAGTATGCATCTCATGTGATAGGGTCTCTCCTGGCAAATTTGTTTAATCTCTCATTACATGCAAGAGTGTATCCACAGAAATGGAAGGATGCACAGGTCATCCCCATTCATAGAACTAGACCAAAAAATAAAATGGAAAACTATCATACAATTTCTCTTTTGTCCATAGTTTCTAAGAACTCTGAAAGATTATTAGTATGTGCACAGCTGAAAGATTATTTGGAAGATGAAAACAATTACCAGTCTGGATTTAGAACTCTCCACAGCCCCACCTCAGCCCTAGTAAAGGTCACTGGGGACATTCAGGAGGCTCTGGACAGAAGGATATCAATGGGAGCAATTTTTGTAGACCTTTCAAAAGCATTTGATACTCTGGACCATGGCATTCTGCTGCCCAGATTGAGAGATGTGGAAGTCATTGGCGATGCTGCTTAGTTTGGACTGGTTTAGTTCTTACCTTGAAGGGCAAAACCAGTTGGTAATAATAAACGAGTTTAAATTGACCTTAGCTCCATTAGTGTCTGGAGTTCCACAAGACTCTATATTAGGACTAATTCACTTCAATATATACATGAATTCTCTTACTCTGGAAGATACCCATATTACGTTTTATCTTTATACTGATGATACAATATATACAGAAGGAATAAATTCTGATCAAATACAGACCAAGTTACAAAGAGCTTTCGGTGAGTTTCAAGTTTGTTTCTTGCAATCAAGACTGGTACTCAATGCAAAAAAAAAAAAAGCAATGCATTTTAGTAGAATAAAAGGACACTAACTTACAAATAAAAACAATGGATCAAATAATACTACAACAGGTACAGAGTTACCATTATCTGGGTGTCTGGTTGAATGAGAAAATTAAACGGAATGTCCATACAGATACCCAGATTAAGAATTTGGGGAAACGTCTGGGCACACTTTACAAAATCAAACACTCACTGGATAGCAAAATTAGGAAATATGTTGTAAACACTATGGTCTTACCAATTTTTGACTATGGTGATTTACTGCATGCAGGGGTGTCGGGAATGGAACTGACAAAGCTAGATGCTATGCACGGAAAATTTGCCCGTTTCATTCTAGATGCCCCACACTGGGCACATAGATGTGAACTTTACACAAAGCTAGGTTGTTAAAACTGGAGGATTGCAGAAGACTCCATTGTCTTATCTATATGTATAACTGTTAGGGAAATAAAGTTCCAGGTTATATAAGAATTTACAACAGAGAAGTATAAAGAGTTCATTAGGGTCAGCAGGTGGGACTGAATTTTTATTATCCATAAGAAACTTGGAGGTGGGTAGATCACATTTTTCTATTATATGGGACTTAAATCTTGGAACCTTGTCCCACTCCATCTGAGAACAGCTGAAAGAAATATTAGTTTGTGTAACATCAAAAGTTGGTACATTGAACAGACAAACAAACCGCTACCATGTTGTTTATTAACTGACACAGGATGCCAACCAGGTTACTTTAGCACAGAAAACTGAAAAACGGGTATACCGTGTACCAGTATTTTGGAATAGTTACACTGCACGAAACTGGCCGATTGTAAATATGTATATATTGTGAAACGCCTTTTAAGGTATTGTAGATGCTATTGTAGGGGATGACCTTGCGTTTGTGTATATTTCAGGATATGTACTTGAAATTGTGTATGTAATGTGTATGATACAAGGTGTGAGTGCATGGGACCACACTGAAAATTAGTTTTGTGCAACTGAGTATCCTATTCATACAATGAATACAATTTTACTACTGCTACACAAAATCACGACTGGGATCTACCAGTCCCCAGATATAAAATGAACAGAAAGGATAGGGGAACAGGAAGAGGGTGGGGAAGTGGCACTGCATGTGAAGGAGGGGATAATCTGCACCAGAGAAAGATGTGGAGTGCAAGTCTGAAGCTTTGTGGGTGCAGATCCAATCCATGAAAGGGAGGAATCTAAGGAAGGAGGTGGTCTACAGACCACCTTCACAGAATGAGGAATTGGATAGAGTATTGGGGTCCCAGATCATAGCAAGGGGGAAGTAGTAAAAATGGGGGACTTCAATCTACTTGAGTTGGACTGGAAAATCCCTGCTACCCCCTGCACTAGGGAACAAGTACTGCTGGATGCCTTCCTGACTCAAGATGTCAGAGAGCCCACTATGGAGAGGCCATCCTGGATCCGGTCCTGTCCAACTGTGCAAATGATCAGTATGTGAAGGTGCATGTGCCACTTGCAGGAAATGATCACCATATGGTGTGGTTTCATATGGACATGGGCAGAGGGATGGTCAGGACAAAGATGAGGGTCCTGGCCTTTCAGAGAGCTGACTTTGGTAGGATGAGAGAAGTACTGCAAGGACATCCTGCTGGGATCACAGTGGGGATCGATCTGGAACAGAAACGGGCCACAATAAAGAAGGGATTGATGGAAGGCTAGTAAGTGTGCCAAAATCAAAAGAAAGTAAGTTATGGTCAAAAAACCAAGCTGGTTCGTCAAGGAAGTGGCAAAAGTAGTGAGGGACAAGAGGGCAGCCTTTAGCAAGTACAAGCATACTCAGAAGGAGGAGGATAGGGTGAGCTACGCAGCTAAGTCAAGAGAGACAAACAAGGCGGTAAGGGAGTCATAGGTCACAAGAGAAGTACAGCTAGCCAAGGGAGTTAAAGCACATGAGGCAGCCTTTTCCAAGTATATAAGGGAGAAAAGAAACATAAGGGATGAGACTGTAAGGCTAAAAAAGGAAGGGGGTAGGGCGGAGGGTAGTGAAGAAAAGGCAGAGGTGCTTAACGGGTACTTCTGTTAGGTCTTCACTTGGGAGAAGCACAGACCGTTACCACAAGGGAGTAGGGGGGTGGTGACTGGGAGGGGGGAAGTCACAGATGGCAAAATTCAAGCCGACTGGTTGCTCAAGGGCCTAAGGGCCCTAAAGGTGGACGAATCACCAGTGCCAGATGGCATGCACTCAAGGGTCCACTAGAGTAATGGCAGAGGTTCTGGCGAGTCCCCTGACAGACCTGTGGAAATGTGCCCCAGGACTGCATGCGGTGCCCCTCCATAAAAGTTGGCCAAGGGACAAACCAAGGAACTACAGACCATCAGCTTGAACTCAACAGTGGGTAAGCCGATGGAGACCATAGTGAAAGGAGAGACTGATCAGCTTTCTGGAGGAAAATGGGCTCAAGGACGAGAGGCAGCATGGGTTTGCGTCAAGTAGGTTCTGCCAAACTAACCTAGTTGACTTCTTCGACTGGGTCACTAGGACAGTGGACAAGGGCCAGGCGGTTGATGTCCTGTGTCTTGTTTTCAGTAAGGCCTTCAAGTCGTACCTCAGAGAAGACTGGTCAGGAAGCTAGAGGACCTGGGGGTGGGGGTTAAGCTCGCAGAATGGGTCAGAAGTTGGTTGCAGCATAGAAGCCAAAGTATGGTAGTTGGTGGAGAATTCTCAGAAGCGAAGCCTGTGACCAGTGCGGTCCCACAGTAGGGTTACCACCTTTTAAGAAGCCCAAAGTGGGACATTTCTTACTGAAACATGATTTTTCGCAGGACAAAATGTAACCTCGACCAATACAACAGACTTACTTTCACTAAATAAGCAGAATTAAGACTAAGCACTGTAGTTTTTTCAGTTGTTTCTGGTGTTTCTTATCATTTTATGGTATTTTAATAAAAGCATTATAGTTTTTTGCAACATTTAGAGGAAAGTAAGAAAATATTTTTTCTGCTATAATGTCAGGACAAGAAGTATTTTTCATGTTTTTTTTGCAGGACACAGCTGCCCAAATCAGGACTGTCCTGCGAAAATAGGGACAGGTGGTAACCCTATCCCACAGGGCTCAGTGCGCAGTCCGGTGTTGTTTAACATCTTCATAAGGTACATCATGGATGGGATTAAATGTACAATCTGCCTGCTCACAGATGACATCACACTCTGTGGGAGGGTGGACATGAAGGAGGGAAGACAGGAACTCAGGGAGGACCTAGCTAAGCTAGAAAACTTTTTTTTTCTGAACATGGCAAAAATATATAAAAAACACAATTTCAGA